>CM049311.1:54484952-55867452 GCA_026874595.1 Sipunculus nudus | reverse complement strand
CATTTACATGTATACATGCGAATTATTTCGTAAACAGGGCGCCCATTTATTTGAAGTGATGTTAAACTATAGCCATCTGAAATCATGGTTATTGCGTATACTGATAAGTCATTTAGGGCCATTATATCTTTAATAGCCTGTGCATGCAGTGTTCTCCTGTAGAATACATTTTTAATAGATTATGTTACCCGCAGTATCAACTGTATTTTTTATTTATTTATTTTTTTTTCTGTTACAAGACACGAAACCGCTAAGTGGATAGCAACTACCCCTATGTTAAAAATTGATCGTAAAATTTCAGTTAGAATAATTTACCACGCAACTTTAGGGTTTTCATTCAATTTCACTGTAAAATGACGGCGGACCGTGCATTGGATTTAACTGTAAAGTTACGTGCATTAAACTGTAAAATCACATCAGTCCATGATTTGTATTAACCGTAAGAACACGGCATTCAAATGTAAAATTATGCATACTGTGATGTACATGTATTTAATTTTAAAATTACAAATGCCTGTGTTACCTTTTTTCACATATATTTAGCAGTTATATTAATTGTAATTAATATGTAATATTTTTTAATCACATTTAACCCGTTATTGCTGTAGCTATAAAGGGTTATCTATAAAGGTTTCCCACACTATATATATCTAACGATTCAATTTTGCATCCCGCCGTGCAGGGTCAAATAGAGTTACGTTATGGGGGATCACATCTTGAACACCCACACACATTATGATTAATTAAATCAGAAATGTTGTTCAAATTCGAATAATATTTATTTTCTGAAATGTTTATATGAATGTTTATACTTTGCCGATATTTGTTTTGCTTTATCGTCTTTGATAGAATATATATATATATATATATATATATATATATATATATATATATATATATATACCGTGATGTATATCACATAAAAGTAACTTTTATTTATTTTCTTTTTAGTGGAATTCGTGTAACTTTTAATCCATTTAAATATCAGTAAACTAATATCAATATCCTTTTAATAAAAAAGTACCACTTCTGCTATTATTACGATTATTATTAATAATATTAATAACAATAACAACAAAATACGATGGAAACAATATAGTAACAAGCAATGATTCTATGTTTATTCAGTATAGAATAGATTATTGCGCATATGATAAAACATATATATATATATATATATATATATATATAAATTTATCAAATTTATTATTTATATATAATAACCGTGCGATGGGTGCATGACTGTATTACTAGAGATACTTCACGCAAGCAGGGTACCTACGTATTTTACCCCGATTGTTTTTCCAAAGAGCGGCAACCAGGCACGCCAAGATGTCACAGACACAGATGGCACAAAAAATTAAACATAATCTGCAAATTATCTGCCACCGGTTTTACGTTACAAAATAAACCATCACTCCTGTGAGAAAAAACGATTATCTGCTATAATTTATCACAGGCCCCACAGAAAAGCACGGAGAAACCGATTGTAAAACGGGAATATAAGGGAGAGACGCGCAGGACAGGCATGGAGTACTAGCAGGACAGCAGCGTCCACCTCGTAATGCTGGGGGTATGCTGCCGGATCAAAGTGTTACAGCTACAGCCAGGCGCTCCAGACCACAGGCCCAGCCAGCAGCTTACTGCCCACAGATGTGCCTGTATACATAAATGTCATATATAAGTATAAACAAATGATCGCTTTCATAAGCCGCCGTGAAACGAAAGACCCACCAACTAGACACACATATCGGAGGAGAAACAGAATATCAGCAATGTTTTGTTTACATATACTAAGCCGTAACACACGTGCGTGCGAGGATATACAAACGTATTTGCATATAGGTGCATTCGTGCTACATTATGTATATTCATTCTGTAGATACCCAAGGCTATAAAAAAATCCGTGGCACAACCCGTGTGCGTATTTTTAAGATAAAGGTTTGTTATATGTGCTATGTTTCGCATATAGCCATTCAGGGTAGCCCATTTTTGGACGCCTTAACCTAGTTTTGTGTCAAGGAAGGGAATATGATATAAACAATACTAAATTGCATTTTTAGAATTTGTACCTTTCGAAAATATGTGTGTGTGTGTGTGTTATAAATATTATACATAAGTATTTTAATGACCTTTTACAAAAACAAAGAAATACAGTATAACCTTAACGATTTTTAGAATTTGTACCTTTCGAAAATAAAGTCCATATATATATATATATATATAAATATGTGTGTGTGTGTGTTATAAATATTATACATAAGTATTTTAATGACCTTTTACAAAAACAAAGAAATACAGTATAACCTTAACGATTATTGCTAGGGCACACCTATATAGCTATGAAAAGTCATAATAAGGAAAAATAAGGAAAATAACATTTTAACATTGGAAAATAATTTCTTCTTAATTTTAGTTGAGAAATCCAAATGATGAAAATAATCTACAAGCATATTTAATACGGGCATCAGATGAAATAAAGTTTGGAAGATGTTCAGAGTTATAATATTCGAAATTTGATTTAAAGTTCATCTCAGTTAAAGCAAACGTATTAAAATGTGTGGCGTTCAGGTGGCGACACCAATCAACTATATATATATATATATATATACATGCCTTGAAATGCTTTTGTATGTATGAAAGACACATTATGCCATCCGTCAAGTTAAATTCAACTGGGAAGCTAATGTTTTATATATGTATATAACTAAATTAAACCGTCTTTATGCACACCGTATCTGTTCTTATACATTAATTTTGTGCATGACGGTGTTTAAGAACTGATTTGGCAATAGTATATATTCCGCGGTTGTCCTCATATTCGCATGAGGTTAATTTTTCGTGATTTTTTCTGTTTCACGAGTGTCTATTTTCTCGATGTTAGGATAGAGGGACTAACACAGAGTACATCATTATTATATATCATTACTTAATACGTGAAAATTAATGATAATATATGACGAGAACCCAGAGGAACATCGGACAGGTGGAAATTATTTTTTATAACTGAAGACATACTTGTTTTATTGTTTAAAATTTCAATCCCGTGTATGCCTTCTATACTTTTGACAATACAGGCACTGATAGCTCATGTGCACATGAGTGACAAATCATTCTACAGTATAAACGCTAGATCAACTATTTATATGAGATCAGGTCCGTCATGCACTATGCAGCTTGCGAATTTCGCGAATTTAAAACCCTCGTTAAAAGAAAGATAACCACAGTATCTATATATATATATATATATATATATATATATATATATCAAATTGTCATGTTGACAATTAAGTAGAAGATTGACAATGATACATGCGTTGATAATTGTTTTTACACTAAACAGAACTAACGTAAACAAAACTTGTACAGTATTTGGTGATGTCACCGGTGAAAAAAATGTAGTGGGAAAAGACTGTATCATACAAGTATACATATTTAAAAGTTAGCCCATGCAGCCACATGCAGTGCTGCATGCAAGCGAATTAAGACGGACTGACGGACGCTTGATGCAGTTTATTCGTACACAAAGAATACAAACTTTATACATATAACACCATTGATACATATTCCAACATGCATGATGTCGTGAAAAATGCGCAGAGCAGTTATTATATATATACATATAGATGTGCATGCATGCATGCACACAGAGACTTTCGCAAGAGGACAACCCCATGATATTCAAATGCGGACCAACATCCAGAAAAATCAGCATGATTAATATATATATGTATATATATATAAATATATGTATATATATATATATATATGTGTGTGTGTGTGTTAATGCATACTTCCTTTATACACGAATTGCTTTATACTTTAAATGAAAAAAAAATCAGCCAAGTACCGTTCTACAATTTGTATTCAAAATATTTATTTAATACCACCGTCACTAGATGCAAACTTTAAATATACTATTAAAGTCACGTTGCATAGGCAAATGTATATCTTTATCACAGTAATAAAAATAAACTTTTGTTGAGCATGCACACGGCGAGTGCAGTCTAAAGTACTTTCAGCGATTCATATGAAAGAATAAAAATCAATGTATATTTGAGATGTATTTGGTGCATAAATCTGTGGAATATAATCCAGATATAACTGCATGCATTCTAATTACCGACTATAGTTGAGGAAAACAAAACAAGTCTGAGATAAAAAAAAAAAGTTCTCTTGCAGTAGTTCATCTGTGTCAAGCCAATAAAATGGTAAAACCAAGCAATGTAAATTAAAATGGCTAACCGACCACTTGGTTTAGTCCAGTTTTGAACATTTTGATTAAAAAATAAGCAATTGTTGATTGACCCACCTAAAAATGTTTGCGTAGATTGGTTGTAAAGTCAATCATATGCTATGTCTATGAATTTGAGACAAGAAAATGCAATGAACATTCCAATAATATATAAATATATTCATCCCTTATGCTGTATAGCTCTGTTCAAAAGGTTATTAATTTCAACTTAAGAACAACAACAGAAAAAAATAAAAAAAAGGGCGGACTGGACAATGGGGAAGAAATTTCCATATGATATAAATATAGCCTAAGCTCGGCCTCTGTGTGTGTGTGTGTGTGTGTGTGTGTGTTTTTCATACACTCGATTTCCCATACAAAGCCAATATGCGTAGTTTCATGACAAAACGGATGGCCGCGCGACCAGATTAAGTGAAATGCCTTTCTTATGTTATCTGGCATGCTGGACACTTGTTTCAGCCAGCGGGGTACATGGACCAGGGGTACGTGTATCAGCGGGGTACATGGACCAGGGGCACGTGTATCAGCGGGGTACATGGACCAGGGGTACGTTTATCAGCGGGGTACATGAACCAGGGTACGTGTATCAGCGGGTACATGGACCAAGGGTACGTTTATCAGCGGGGTACATAGACCACGGGTACGTGTATCAGCGGCGTACATGGACCACGGCTACGTGTATCAGCGGGTACATGGACCAAGGGTACTTTTATCAGCGGAGTAGATAAACTATATGGATTCGTGTAGCAGCGGGTTACATGGACCGCAGGTATGTGTATCAGCGGGGTACATGGACCAGAGGAACGTGTATCAGCGGGGTATATGGACCACGGGTACATGTATCAGCGGGTTATATGGACCAGGGGTACGTGTATCAGCGGGGTACATGGAAAAAGGGTACGTTTATCAGCGGAGTACATAAACTATATGGATTCGTGTAGCAGCGGGTTACATGGACCGCAGGTATGTGTATCAGCGGGGTATATGGACCAGAGGAACGTGTATCAGCGGGGTATATGGACCACGGGTACATGTATCAGCGGGTTATATGGACCAGGGGTACGTGTATCAGCGGGGTACATGGACCAGGGGTACATATATCAGGGGGTATATGGACCATGGGTACACGTATCAGCAGGGTACATGGACCAGGGGTACGTGTATCAGCGGGGTACATGGACCACGGGTACGTGTATCAGCGAGGTACATGAACCATGGGTACGTGTATCAGCGGCGTACATGGACCACGGGTATGTTTATCAGCGGGGTACATAAACTATATGGGTTCGTGTAGCAGCGGGTAACATGGACCGCAGGTATGTTTATCAGCGGGGTACATGGACCACAAGAACTAGTATCAGTGGGGTATATGGACCGCGGGTACACGTATCAGTAGGGTACATGGACCAGGGGTACGTGTATCAGCGGGCTACATGGACCATAGGATTGTGTATCAGCGGGGTATGTCGACCACGGGTACTTGAATTTAAAAAAAAGGGCGGACTGGACAATGGGGAAGAAATTTCCATATGATATAAATATAGCCTAAGCTCGGCCTCTGTGTGTGTGTGTGTGTGTGTGTGTGTGTGTGTGTGTGTTTTTCATACACTCGATTTCCCATACAAAGCCAATATGCGTAGTTTCATGACAAAACGGATGGCCGCGCGACCAGATTAAGTGAAATGCCTTTCTTATGTTATCTGGCATGCTGGACACTTGTTTCAGCCAGCGGGGTACATGGACCAGGGGTACGTGTATCAGCGGGGTACATGGACCAGGGTACGTGTATCAGCGGGTACATGGACCAAGGGTACGTTTATCAGCGGGGTACATAGACCACGGGTACGTGTATCAGCGGCGTACATGGACCACGGCTACGTGTATCAGCGGGTACATGGACCAAGGGTACTTTTATCAGCGGAGTAGATAAACTATATGGATTCGTGTAGCAGCGGGTTACATGGACCGCAGGTATGTGTATCAGCGGGGTACATGGACCAGAGGAACGTGTATCAGCGGGGTATATGGACCACGGGTACATGTATCAGCGGGTTATATGGACCAGGGGTACGTGTATCAGCGGGGTACATGGAAAAAGGGTACGTTTATCAGCGGAGTACATAAACTATATGGATTCGTGTAGCAGCGGGTTACATGGACCGCAGGTATGTGTATCAGCGGGGTATATGGACCAGAGGAACGTGTATCAGCGGGGTATATGGACCACGGGTACATGTATCAGCGGGTTATATGGACCAGGGGTACGTGTATCAGCGGGGTACATGGACCAGGGGTACATATATCAGGGGGTATATGGACCATGGGTACACGTATCAGCAGGGTACATGGACCAGGGGTACGTGTATCAGCGGGGTACATGGACCACGGGTACGTGTATCAGCGAGGTACATGAACCATGGGTACGTGTATCAGCGGCGTACATGGACCACGGGTATGTTTATCAGCGGGGTACATAAACTATATGGGTTCGTGTAGCAGCGGGTAACATGGACCGCAGGTATGTTTATCAGCGGGGTACATGGACCACAAGAACTAGTATCAGTGGGGTATATGGACCGCGGGTACACGTATCAGTAGGGTACATGGACCAGGGGTACGTGTATCAGCGGGCTACATGGACCATAGGATTGTGTATCAGCGGGGTATGTCGACCACGGGTACTTGAATCAGCAGGGTACATGGAACAGGGGATACGTGTATCAGCAGGGTACTTGAGCCACGGGTACTCGTATCAGCAGGGTACATGGACCAGGGGTACATGTATCAGCAGGATACATAGACCATGGGTACGTGTATCAGCGGGGTAATTGGACCAGGGGTACATATGTCAGGGGGTATATGGACCACGGGTACACGTATCAGCAGGGTACAAGGACCACGGGTACGTATATCAGTGGGGTACATGGACCACGGGTACATGTATCAGCGGGGTACATGGACCAGGGGTACATGTATCAGTAGGGTACATGGACCAAGGGTACGTGTACCAGCGAGGTACATGGACCACGGGTACATGTTAGCGGGGAACATGGACCAGGGGTACATGTATCAGCAGGGTACATGGACCAGGGGTACGTGTATCAGCAGGGTACATTGACCACGGGTATGTGTATCAGTGGGGTACATGGACCAAGGGTACATGTATCAGTGGGCTACATGGACTACGGGCACATGTATTAGTAGGGTACATGGACCAGAGGTACGTGTATCAGCGGGGTACATTGACCACGGGTACGTTTATCAGCGGGGTACATGGACCACAGATACATGTATCAGCGGGGTACATGGACCAGGGGTACGTGTATCAGCCGCGTATATTGACCACTGGTAAATGTATCAGCGGGGTACATGGACCACGAGTACGTGTATCAGTGGGGTACATGGACCACGGGTACATGTATCAGCGGGCTACATGGACTACGGGTACATGTATCAGTAGGGTACATGGACCAGAGGTACGTGTATCAGCGGGGTACATGGACCACGGGTACGTGTATCAGCGGGGTACATGGACCACGGGTACATGTATCAGCGAGGTACATGGACCAGGGGTACATGTATCAGCAGGGTACATGGACCAAGGGTACGTTTATCAGCAGGGTACTTGGACCAGGGGTATGTGTATCAGCAGGATACATGGACCACGGGTACATGTATCATTTGGGTACATAGACCACGGTTCATGTTTCAGCGGGGTACATGAACCAGGGGTACATGTATCAGCAGGGTACATGGACGAGGGGTACGTGTTTCAGCGGGGTACAAGGACCACAGGTACGTGTATCAACGGGGTACGTGGAGCACTGGTTCATGTATCAGCGGGGTACATGGACCACGGATACATGTATCAGCGGGATACATGGACCACGGATTCATGTATCAGCGGGGTACATGGACAAGGGTACATCTATCAGCAGGGTACATGGACCAGGGGTACGTGTATCAGCAGGGTACATGGACCAGGGGTACGTGTATCATCAGGGTACATGGATCACCGGTATGTGTACCGGCTGAGTTCATGAATCAAGGGTATGTGTATCATCGGGGAGGATTCAGTGAGCACGGTCCAGGTACTCAGACAAATACTGTGTAAAGAAATAAAATCAGGTTTTCAATTTGTATATAACTGAACCTCTTTACAGTTCCATCACTTCATACATGCACCATGTGATATATACACCATGCAGGAATGGCATCAGATGCCATGCAACATATCATTTAGGAATATTGTTCATATGTTTTGTATGAACATGTTAACAACAGGTGGCAACTTCTATGTAAATCAATTTTCCGTGAGCCAAATTGCATATTCTACTTTACCCTTTACACGTAAGAATATATAATAATTTGGTTTTCATGTCATAGTTTTCCTTGGAGCATGGGATATTGGTTGAGTATGAACGGGTGCCAACGTTTACCTGCTTTCTGTGCTCTCAAATAATGGTTAGCATTTCCTAAAGCAAGGAGTAATAAGTATATATATATATATATAAATATATGAATTAGCGCTGACCATGGTAAGTAAGTATAAGTATACTAATCAATCATGTGCGAGTCAGAAAATATTATTAAGCATTTATATCATAGCTAATTCGTCATTTCATTAGGTCAAAATTATGTCACTGTAACCTATATATGTACATGCATTTGCCATGTCTATTTATAGTGTGAAACAGTCAGCTGAGACTCTATGCCCATGGGTCACTTGTTTGAAAATAAACGCGCAAAGGATTAATTTGAAGATATAAAGTCGCATGAGTGCTTGCAAACATGCTCTTACACACACATACACACAAACGTTTTATAACCAGGATAACACGAATTAGTTAATCACTATTTACATTTTCCATGAAAAATCGATAGCAGTTAACGCCTGCAGAAAGAAAGTGAAAGCAGTGAATCATGCGGACTTAACAATGAATGGTTTGTTTTCCCAATATATGCCCTGCGACAATATCAACAGACGTTATCACACAGAAGTTATGTTATATGGGCTGGTCAAAGGTTTGGCTCCCAGCGGGGTTAAAAAAAAGTGGCGTTGAAATAATACTGATTAAAGCCTGGTTCCTTGACATTAAAGCAGGGGCTTCAATATAGGGGGGATGGGGGTATATATACCCCCAACTTTTTTGCAAGGGGGGGGATGGCCAATGTAATCATCCCCCCCCCCCACACTTTTCACAGAATGATATTATAATATTGCAAATGAAATATATTAATAAATAGAATTAAAGACTTTGGGTCCATTTACTATATAATGTTATATCTAAACCTGGCTTAGAATTCACAAAATAACTTATTTTCTAAAACATTATAATTATTTAAAATATTACGTATATATATAATAATTATATATATATATATATAGTTCACTATGTCACTCAGACAAGCTGAAAAGGGTATATATATGTGTGTGTGTATATGTTTTAACAGTCATCCATCCCCCCCCCCCCCACCCTGGAAGAAAAATTGACGCCACTGCATTATAGGGGCCTATTCACATACTATAGGGATGTTAGAATACATGACATACAGAGTCTTCTACTTAAGATATGATGGTATATGCCAATGTCACGCTATTAAAACGTTTGCTTATACTCTTGTGCACCAATGTAAATAAGTTTGCACCAGGCGTGACCAGTGGCGCATAACATAAACACGTAGCGCACGGTACCTGGTAGCTGTTCCGTGCAACTTCACAAATAAAAAAAAAATCCAGCTTAAAACAAACGTTTCTTCTGTGTTTCTTCATTCACGATTCTTCTAGTTGTCGCGCGTGTGCATCATTGGGCCTCTAGCCACGCGCTCTTGTTATGGTAAACAAACTCACGTGGACTGTGTTTACTCACACACAGAACCATAACAAGATATAAAACAGGTAAAAAGGGATATACTAAGTACCGCGTATATACCAGGATGCTTTTGCTGGGGAAACTTTCGTGTTTAGCCAAAATGAACTAAAAGACTGAGATCATACACAAAGAATTATGTACCGTTGAAGTAACCAGCTACATGGATATATGGTCCTCATAAACTCCAACGATAAGTTGGTCGGATTCCACGGAGATTTTGCCATGATTTAGATACATATTTTCGTCTCTGAGGACCCCCTCTCTCCAGCCCATTTATTATTTTTTACTTCATGTACATGGTGTCAGTCGTTACCTATTTGATCCAGTATAATAAATGAACGATTCATCATGGCGAAGATTTATGCCCTCTTTTTTTTTTTTTTTTTTGGGGGGGGGGGGGGGTTCCACTTTTATTATTTGTAATGGCGGCATATCAAGAGCGGATCTAGAGGGGGGCCACCTAAAACTTCCGGGAAATAGAACAAACCCTTTAATACCATACTACAGGGTCGGAGTTTTCCCTATACTTACACCTATATAAAGTCTACTGGTAATATAGCTTCCATGCACCACACTTGTTTGTACCTGGATCAGACACTCCCCCCCCCCCCCCCCCCGTCACACACACATGCACACCAACTTTTCTAAGATCCTCTATATAGAATCTGGAAGCATTTAGCTGTGACCCTATTTCGAAAATCACCTAAAATATAAAATGTTTATTTTATACACCATATACTAAAGTATAACAATTAATGCTCCTGACCAGTGTCCAGTCAGCCGTGTGCGTTTGCAGCTAGATAGTCATGACGCGTTAGAGAAATGGCTATCTTCCTTAAAGTTATGAGTAAAAAGGGGGTCACCGCACGTGTTGACGTCTGTCAGAGGGTGTAACGTTAAGCTGGGCCGTGATGAGTGGAGAACGGCATCGCGACAGGTGGATTTATAACGGAGCTCTCGCCGGGAACAGAGAACATATATATCATATAATGTAGTGGGGGTTATTATCCTTTGTGCGTAGGGAACGCAATGCCCGTGGACGGTTGCCGCTGTCGGGGAAGTCCGGAAGTGCTACCCGGTCTGAAGACGCTCCATTACGGGATATTTTGAAAGCCAGTAACTCGCAATCCCCAACCCGCCATATTGTGGACGGTTAACCCATTATAGTGTTACCGTTTCAGTTTCAGGAGAAATTCCTTCTTGTTAATAATTGTCACTTTAGCTTACATAGACAGCGGTTTATAAAGAACCGAATTTAACAACCCCCTCAAGCCAAAAAAAAGTGCTTGTGAAAATGTTATACACAAAGTTTCATATATATATATATATATATAAACATTTAATTTTCTTAAGTATCAAGCTTGAGCTGTCGTGGAAAGAAATCGCCAGAGATAATATGTATTATGAGCTATTATATGTTATGTATGTGTGTGCATGTGTGTGTATGTCAGAGAGAGAGAGAGAGAGAGAGAGAGAGAGAGAGAGAGAGAGAGAGAGAGCGTTACTCGAACAGAATGGTATTTGTAGTTAGTCACGTAACAATTTGTTATAGTAACATCCTGGTTAGACATATTGAAACTAAAACATCCTTCAACTTCAAGTCATAGACCGAAAATGAAAATAACAAAAAGAGTATAAATTATGTGATCGTAATATAATATCACTAAAATATTAAAAACTAAATGAATAATAACTGGATACTCAATCGTAAAATAATAATAATAATAATAATAATAATAATTATAATAATAATAATAATAATAATAATAATAATAATAATAATAATAATAATAAAATATTAATAATAATTAAATACTTATACTACTACAATGAACACATGTCCAATAAATATAAATTAATATTTAGTTTAATTCAACCCTGATTCGCACAGCTCTTCCAGTAGAGTACAGGGAGAATAAATAATATATAAAAAAAAAATAATGAAATATGTACTATTGTACACTGGAAATAATATGAAGCTTGTAAAGAAAAAAATAAATATGGCAGTCATTCACTATATAGAATATATACAAATGCAACAAATATATTTTAGTGTCACATGTTATTGTTTTAAAATTTCTTTTTAAAAAACTGTGGAAATTAAATGTAATCAATTAAATTACATCTATATTATAACTGGTGGCACACAACCGCTGTCACGTCTGTGTGGTCACGTCTTGAAAATGCCCGTTTTTGGTATTCAACTTAAGTGTCGGGTCCGGGGGAGAAGGTCCATATTTCCCCCACAAAATCTGAGGATTTTGACCTTATTTCGAAGAGGATATATCACCCCGCCATCTAATAAAAACTAAGTTAATGTACTCGGCCTATTTCAACTCGGCCAATGTAAAACCGTTTCACACAAACCCGGCCGAAATCGCACGGACCTGTCCCAGTGCAAGAACGGGTAAAATACTAGTGAGCATAACCGCATTAGGATTAACCTAAAATCAATTTTTAAACCTAAAGATACTTATGTATTTCTTTAATTAAGGCTATAGATTAGATTGGATACTAAAATAATCATAATAAACGAATATTTAAATAGTAATTCCAAAACCAATTTTTTTCTTTCCAGTATGTTACAGGATACCACTTTGATGTAATCTTTTAGATATTCTCATATATCTTATTATGTCTGATACAGAAATAAAAGATGATCATACATTTATAAACATTAATGTGTATTTATAAGCTTATAAAGTATGTAAATATATTATATAATATCATTTATATATACAGAGATAGCATGTTGAAAATCTGTATATGATAAAAGTGACAGTTAATCCGTGTGTTGACTGTCGGTGAGCGTCAAGCTGAGATTATTGTAGGGTTTAAGCGATGTAAGTAGCTTATTTTTACACCTGGCCGGCCGTTAATGTATGCCCGGTATCGTTGTCACGGGATTCCGTTCTGGATGTATTTGACATAACAAGAGGTTGCGCACAAGTGGCCGGCTCGCGACTGGCCCCCACACCCGTGTTTATAAATCAACAGGTCAACGAGCTGACCGCTCAGGTGCTGACCAGCAGCTGCTAAGGGATCTTGTGTGGCTGACTTGTTTTGATAGCGGTTGTTGAGGTCATTATCGCAGGTCTTACAGCGATCATCTGTTTGCTGTCAGTACTGTAACAGGTGAGCCAGCCAGCCTGACCGCCAGCCCTCTGGACTGGTGTTTAATGCTTTATGTGGAACTGAACCCACCCATGCCGCCCACCATGCTATGACAGGTACACCGGGCCATTATGGTAATTGTACTAATACTATCAGATTTTATTTCCTCTCATTTTAATAACAGAGAGATGTGTCATTTGTTTAATGCAAATATATGCTTACAGTCTGGAGATTAACACTCGTCTTCAGTGGAGTCCCGATACAAAATACTGAACATTTAAGTTAATTTATTGGATAATTTATAATAGTATGATTTATAGGCTGTAGTGTGAAGCGTAGCCATGTATTGATATTGTAATATCACCCGTTTGTAATTATGAAAAAAAGTTTTTATTGCCAACAAAATGAAAAGTAAATTAATATGTTGAGGGTAATGATGCTATAATTGGAAAGAAATCATACCGGTATACCATATAAAGAATAAGTAAATAAATGCATCATTGCTCCTAAGCGTACACGTCTAGGGTGGATTACGAGTAGACGATGGCTAACTGTCACAGCCCGAAATAAGATTTAACAGACGTGGGCGATATGTCAGAATATTCCATGAGACACTCTTGACGTTGAAAAAAATGACAAAAATGGTCGTGAGACTTACTGCACCTGGGCGAAATGCCATAATCTGGTGTGTAAGTTATTTACGGGAAAGGACGAAATGTCATGACCTTACAAGAGATTTAACTGTATACAGGCGAATGTCACAGTCAAAACCTACCAATCTTATATTATTCTGCTTGGTCAACCTGTCACGATCTGCAAGGTTTGAGACACATAGGGTGCATGGAGGATGGCAAATGTCACACTCATCGTGAAATTGTTAGACTTGGGCAAAATGTAATGCTTTGGCATGAGACTTTTTATAAGCGTGGACAAAATGTCACAATCTAGCGTGAGACTTGTCAATTAGACGTGGGCAAAATTTCAATCTGACGAGAGACTTGTTAGACGAGGGCAAATGTAAAAAAAAAATGACGTCAGTCTTCTTAGACGTGGGCAAAATGTCACATGCAGTCATCGTGAAACTTGTTAGACGTGGGCATAATGTTATACTCTATAGCGTGAGACTTGTTAATTAGACGTGGGCAAAATTTCAATCTGACGAGAGACTTGTTAGACGTGGGCAAATGTAAAAAAAAACTGAAGTCAGTCTTCTTAGACGTGGGCAAAATGTCACAGTCATCGTGAAACTTGTTAGACGTGGGCATAATGTTATACTCTATGGCGTGAGACTTGTTAATTAGACGTGGGAAAAATTTCAATCTGACGAGAGACTTGTTAGACGTGGGCAAATGTAAAAAAAAACTGACGTCAGTCTTCTTAGACGTGGGCAAAATGTCACAGTCATCGTGAAACTTGTTAGACGTGGGCATAATGTTATACTCTATAGCGTGAGACTTGTTAATTAGACGTGGGAAAAATTTCAATCTGACGAGAGACTTGTTAGACGTGGGCAAATGTAAAAAAAAAACTGACG
The DNA here is from genome assembly GCA_026874595.1 of Sipunculus nudus. Taxonomy (NCBI): domain Eukaryota; kingdom Metazoa; phylum Annelida; class Sipuncula; order Golfingiida; family Sipunculidae; genus Sipunculus; species Sipunculus nudus. The sequence continues at coordinate 55,852,676 of CM049311.1, read as the reverse complement.
TCAGTCTTCTTAGACGTGGGCAAAATGTCACAGTCATCGTGAAACTTGTTAGACGTGGGCATAATGTTATACTCTATAGCGTGAGACTTGTTAAATACCCGTGGGAAAATGTCACAAACAAGCGTGAGTCCCGTTAGACATGGGCAAAATGTCACGCTCCGGCGTGAGAATTGTTAAATAGAAGTGGGCAAAATGTCAAAAACTGGCGAGATTTGAAGACGGGGGCAACATGTCACAATCTGCATGCATGAGACTTGTTACACCTTGGCGAATGTCTCAATTAATCCGGCATGATACCGGTTAGACGTGGGCAAAATGTGTGTGAGACTTGTTAATTAGACCTGGGCAAAATGTCACAATCTGATGTGAGACTTTTTAGACGTGGGCGAAATGTCAATCTGATGAGATCGACATGTTAGAAGTGGAGTGAGACTTGCAAGACGATGGCAAAATTTAACGGATTAACATGATACCTGTTACATGTGGACAAAATATCACAATCTAACGTAAGACATTAGCAGAATGTCACAATATAGCGTGCACTTACCAGACACCCACGCAATGCAACAATATGGCATGAGAGTTGTCTTTTGGCAATAAATCAAAAGGGAAATTCATAATCGCTTTTCAGTGACCTGTTTATCATACGATGACAACAGTCATATTTAATGTATGATATTCTGAGGCACACATATTTATTTATAAACATGTATGCTGCTTTTTGTTTAAATGACATCGTCCACTCGGGAATCGTTGTATGCAAACTAAATCGTCGAAACCATCTTCATGGACGTCTGCCATCTAGAATAATATCTCAAAATACTCGGGGTGGTGTTTTAGTTAATTCTGCCATCAGCTATGACTACCATTCCTATATATGACTGACATGGACGGGCTGATAGTTTCTAACGCGTTTTTTTTTATTTGTAGTATACACAAACGGATCATAGCTTAGAGGTATAATAGAGCTCAGATACATCCGAATTTCGACAACCGACTTTAGGTTTAGCATTTATTCAAAATACCAGATCTTTATACCTGTACTTATTTCTGGTTCCTGTATAGTCACCGATATCAAAATGTTTCTCTTGAAACATCTTTGGCAAAAAGATTAATTAACTGTATAGCCGCTGAACAAACATTCTTTCTTATCTCCCTGGCTGTCCTATGTTACAGTGTGACGTAATAGCCGCGTCTGCGCCTGCGTGCCCGAGCGCTGACCTGTGACTGCGTAACCACTGTTTATATGCCATTCCTCCTTGTGGTATCCCACAATCTCTCTGATTCTATACGCACAGCAGTTGTTTCATATACGCTCAGCCTCCCTCATTAATTACCGCGATGGTCCATGCACGGGCTTTCAGTAACAGGTCCATCCCTGCGCTTATTTTATCGAGGAGATCTTTCCCTTAATTGTGGTCATGTTAAATTGGCCCGAGTGATTTTAATAGAACTTTGCGAGTATTGAAAGAGAGATACACAATTTTTTTTTAATTAAAATTAAACTGATGAAAATTATAGAAAATGTAGTTTTTGGTTGTGCGACTACTTTATCATTTCGTCATCGGCCATGCGGCTGAGGTTGCACGAATCCCTATACGATGACGAGTTTTAAAAAATCATGCGGCCATTTTTTCGCCAGTTTTCTTTTCTTTCCTCCTTGGATAACGATAATAAAAGATTCCCCCTTATTTTCGTACATGCCATTCTTTCATTGTTGTTGTTATTATTTCTTTGTTGCGTTTTTTTGGTTGTCAGTGTCTTAAAGGTTTTGTTGTGGTAGTTGTTAGTATCCGCCTGCCCTTTTTAATCCGACCCTGCTATAACATTACTAATTAACGTGTTCTCCCGACAGATGCAATGCCTGCTGCATAGTCAGCGTGATGCAATTGGTGAGGGTCACACCGGAGAACTTCGGATCGTATCTGTTCGGATCATCAAAATGCGCAGGTTACCAACATAAACTTGTAACAGACACCCCAGAGGACCTAAAGACCTCACAATGTGGGTTAGCAGTAACGTACATCTGGGGGCATGCTCTCCCACAGGTGGCTATAAACCGGCCAGGTAATCGTACCTGGCATATATTTACAGGTTGTCCAAAAATACTTTTGATCTGGGAGCGCAACGCGGAGAATGCTAACGCGAACCACACGGGCTAATGCGCTGCCGATGCCAGGTGATGCTGAACGATTATCACCCCGTGTAAATTTTTACCCCGTCAACCTCCAAACGCTCTGCCTTGAAACTAACACTGAAGCGAAAGTTTTGTTCATGAAACATACGCACAAATCAGGTTTAAATGACTCTTCCCTTCTGAATATTTCTTTACATAATTGTGGCATGAAGCAAGAGTCCGTCGTTTCCCACGACATATACATTTTGTATTAAATGAAATCTTATTGTTTACAAAAACAAAGTTACTGGTTTAATATATTTTATTCTGCCGTCCTGGGGTCATCCATTTAATTAGTATAAACCCCAAGTGTACCCTCAGAACAGATAAATTAACAAGAAAACTGGAGGAAACAGACATTCGATACTTTAAGGTGAATATCTTTTTGGGGGTGTAAAGTTTCCGCTACACCGTGTAAGTTGCGCTGATCATGCCGGTTCATGTCATTCACTGTCTCTGCATGCACGGGGATCTCGAAGGTGGTATGGTAAGTATGCCACCGACAGTTATACAATTTAGTGCTGGCAGATTTAGAGTGTCATATTTCAATTTTTCTATCGGTAACCTACAAGGTGCCTTATTTTTATGGATCCACATTGTTTTCATTACCTTGCTCAGCCAGTCAACAACCTGCGCTCGCTCAAGCACAAACTGTAAACGTTTCCAGAAATGCCATGTGCATTTTTTCTTAAAACGATGTGACAATTTTACAAGGTTGAACAGCCATCACTTGATCATTGCTTCTTGTTTATTAGGTGTTTAGGACATGCATGTGTGCTTTATTTTCACCTTTATTGGTAAAAGGCGTGCGTTTAATTAAATCAAAATAAAAAAAAAACAAACCAAAGTTTCCTCATGTGGATCTTGCACGTTTCTCTAAAGAAAGAAATTTTCATTTCATGCCTGAAATACCATTAATTCAAAACTTTATTCAGATTTAATATCTGCTGTATATCGACAATATACGTCACTCCCGTGCCATGGTCTATACGAAAATCACATTAGCGTCGGCTGACAAGAAAACTAATGAACGATTGGCTTATGACAGTCCCGTATATATTGCTGACTACAATTAAAGAGTCCTCTCTCCCACTCGAGGCCCATGATCGGTTTAACTATTTCGGCAGCCTTGGTGTATTGCCAGGCTATACCCGATACCAGCTCAGAAAATAAGGGACTCACATTCGTCCATCTACTATTGTGAACGTTCCCTTCGATTTATGTTTTTTTTTATTATTGGTACCACGACAAAACAGTTCCATCATTAAGATACAGATTAGCTTATTTATTAATAAGAATTAAAATAAGAATTTGGGTATCTCCACTGTAGAGCTTCCTGCATGGTCAGGGCTAGCCGGATCTGACACACACATGCACGCACATGCAGGCCATGCAGCAGTGTGTTCACATTTCTGCTTGTTTTTTTTTATCTGCTCTTCCTCTCATATCACTTGACAAAAAATATATATTAGATTTATTCTTGTATGTATGCACACAAGGTAACTCAATAAAGCACCATTTTTCATATTTTTCAATATATCCTAATGAATTTAATATTATTTCGCAAAAGGGTTTATCGCAGCGACGTCTCACAGAAACTACGTCAAGTGTGTATATGCAGCGCGTTAATTCGTCCTGGGATGAGCTCGGCCCATGGAAAACCCAATGTCAATGTCAAAAGTCAATGTCCGGCGGACCTATCCCAACGCAAGAACTTGAAGGGATAATGTGCTAGTTGTAAAAAAAAATTATCGTGTCCAAGAAAAATTGACAGTTGGCTGTTGGTTTATAAAACATATTTATTTCAACAGGATAACAAAGTAGCCGAAAAGGCTAATGCAATTGCTCTCCCGCATAAAAAATAAAAGAGAGTGAAAAAATAAATGAATGAATAAATGTATATACAAATGATCAGATTGGAAAAGTGCACATATATTAACACACGATGAGATATATACAGATGCATAATATACGTTAATACAGATTGATATTCCACAAACACAGATACATATACATATATTATGCTGGTAGGCGGAATACAACAAAACAATAAACGTGAAATGTCTAAGTCCATATCGAGCTTATCAATTAGACTAAAACCATGGTTTAAGATACATGTATTTTTTGTTTGTAACTACTATGTATACCACTAACCAAACAAGCTTTTGAATAAGTGCAATCAACTGGTATATATAGTAAAGCGCCGTGTACGGATAATGTAATCAATAACATTTTAAATAAAAGATGCTTAATTGAGTTATATATAGGTATTCCCCATGTAAAAAACATTTTCATGAGATTTTTGTTTTCTCTTTTGGTGTTATATGTGCTGGCTGTGTAATGCATACAGGAGTATCCAGCTGCATGGGCTGCCGGACGCTCTCCTCTTCCTCGTTACATTGACATAAAGGAGTATAAATCTTTCCAATGGAAAACAGGTATTGGTTTAAGCCACATGCACCTAGTGGTAACCGGGTAAGGATAATTTCATGTTGACGATGACAGTGGCAATAATAACTTTGTACTTCTCGAGAGTCAAGGGTTTAAATAATCACGAATATATTTCTTAAAAGAATCTACTGAAGTAGACTTTATTATTGGAATTGGCAGACTATTACAAGGTTTGCAGGCTGTTGAAAAGAAAGAAGAGCGACAGTCTTTCCGTGTGAACCTCGGTATCCTTAGCAAATGCGATTTGCGCTGACTATATAGGGCTTAGCATGAGACAGAGTTTGAGGTATACAATATATTAAGCAGATAACCTTAAGCATGTCCATTAAACATGTTATAAAATACGGATAGTATAGCCTACTCTCTTCTTATCTTTAGACTTGACCATCGTAGCTCTTTTAACATAACTCCATGCAGTGCTGGTAGTCGAGAGCGCTCCAGGACATGTTAAAGCTGCTTTTCGTTGAATACTCTCTATTTGATGATGACTGTCTGACGGAACAATTGTTAAATATAAAATTACCATACTCCAGTACTGGCCGTATTAATGATTAATACATACGATCTAAACACTCAAGGAGCTAAAAAAACAAAAGACCCTATGATACTTTGCAACGCACCTTCCAAAATACGAATAAAATTAAAGATTTCTGATGAAAATAAGATCATGATTCACATTTAATCAAATAATAAATCATAAGTTTCTGTTAAAAAATTTCCGGCAAAACCTGGACATGCAGGAAATGGTTTTACAACAAAACAAATCAGTCTTTCTGATACAGGTATTAAAAATATACAAATAAAGAGCTTGCAGTTGCAATCCAGAAACCATGATCTTTATCATATATATATATATATATATATATATATATATATATGTGTGTGACTTTACTGCCTTTCGTGCAGTAAGCGCGATTATATACAAAGACACCTCAACAGACAGGTCTGTCTCACCGCATTCAGTATACTTTGTTCTTAAACACTTAACAAACTACTTTGGCATTTATAATGTTAGCTTAGGCATTAGCACTGTGCTTTTTAATTCACTGTAGTGCCTATGAAAGGAAAAGAAATTGTGTTAAAGTGAAGAAATATTGAACCAACAAATTCACTGAATGCAAAAAGGGGTGAATAACGTCTATAAAATTGTTCTCTTGCGCTTGAATTTGATTGCCATTAGTGTATATATTTGATTATGTTTAACATTTTGTAAGTCGTGTATGGTGTCTACGTAATATTCTTGTGAACTATGAAATATATCTTAAATGAAGTAAACTAAAAGAAATTCAATCATGCATTCCCTCTCACTGCCCATCTTGGTGTGTTGGATTAAGTATCAAATCTTCATACAAAATGGTTTAAATTTGTCGCTCAACAGTGTTAAAAACTGTTCGAGCATTAAAACAAATGACAAAAAAATCAACTGATCATCGTAAGCTTTATGTTTGCATAATCGAGAGCTCACTGGAAATCTCCTCTTAGCCGAAACTGAGCGATAATGGAGAATAGGCACAGGAGTGTACGACCTTGAGAATTAGGTCAAGGTCAACATGAAGATCAGTGCTTGCAAATCAGTCATATTTGAAATCCAGCCCCAAACACAGGCAGTGGAAAGAAATAAAAGGTTAATTGTAATGGATGGCTTTGCACTCTGTTTAACCTAAAAGGTCAACCCACAAAAATCTAAAAATAAACACGACAAACCCTTTTAGCCTCCCCATCCCCAACCTATAACCTCAGGCGTTCAGTGGACTCAAGACATTACAAGCACCAAAGAGTCGCAGGTTACGACCTGGAAATTATCCGTGAATGCCGATTGTGCTTTGATGTATAAAGAGTTCATTATACAGCGTATATAAGGAGGTCTGCAGAACACGCGTAGTCCCAGTCACCACGTGCCACGCCCCTCTCTTTCTGTTTTATACATGGACATTACTCGCATGTCTCGGTGGTTTGATCTCTGGTTCCTGTGTTCTACGTGCACGTGGACATTATGTAACACCGCGTGGTCAGAGCGAGACTGCTACGTTAGGTTCCCTTTCAGATTATAGGCCTACACCTGTGTTTTCTCAGCAAAATAAATCACCTGTTATTTTCAGATAAAACTGACATGTTGCGCCACGCAGCCACCAAACAAAGGGTGCACGCCGGACTGGTCAGGAATTACCAACGCAGCTGAGTACGTATTATATATCTGCTGTGGCAACTAACCCCCAGTTAACAATAATAACTAGGTGCTTCCTAGATGTTAAATGCACACATTCAATTGTACCCTAGAGGCCAAAGACAAATTGTTTTGATAATAAAAATATTCATTTAATTTTACGCCATTAAAATGCAACTGGCAAATATTAAGGAGGGGGCTCTACTGGTCTATCACTTAAGGATACTACAAAAATTAAGGTTGGTGTTTGAAAATCAGTCAAATTGTAGATCTAGCGCAAACATGAACAGAACAGAGCGATAATGGAGAATAGGGTATGGAGTGTACGGTCTAGTAACTATAGAAATTAGGTCAATCTCGAACATAACTGTTAGGTGCAAGTCAGTCACCTTATACTATTATTTTGCCCAAAGGACAGATTTTGAAAATCTGCCATACTGGAGGTCAGGCGCCAAAACGGACAGCAGAATGAAAATAAAATTGTAATTGATTATTTAGTGCTCGGGGGCTAAGAAAGTCCACAAACAAACAAAAAATAAGCCAGGTTGTATTTTACGGCAGCGATCACATCGCCGAGTGATGCCTTGAACCCCTCTTACTCCCTCCCCCCACCCCCACCCCCCCCCCCCCCCCCCCACACACACACAGACACACAACACGCCCGCAACTGAGCGATATGAAGTATACGACCTTGGACTTTTGGTCATGGTCAAAATGAATTAATCTGCGGAATTATGGTTAGAAAATTAAAAAAAAAAAAGAGGAATAAAACAGGAGTAATCGATGATTTTCCATTCTGGGGGATCTAAATAAGTCCACCCACAAAAATGTTGGTCCAGATATTAATACAGAAATAAGTTCAATAACTCCTATCATGTTTACTGAGATAATGCAAGAATTAATGATATATAGATTATGAAATAAATGTGTAATTATGTAAATATATTTTATGACATATAATAATGTTATATGATATGCATAATGATACACAACATAAAATTTTAAGGTGTAATAATCTGAGATAATTTGTAATAAAATAAAATATGTTAATAAAAGATGCTTTACCATTAAATAATTAGTAATGGTATATTATGTAACATTTTATAAATGTAAAAACACAATAATGTTATATAACGATTTATCATATGACTTGTATATCAATATAAAATTTATCTAATAAATTATCTGTAAATTCTCTTTCCACCTGTGTCTCTCATACTAATATACACATGCATTATAGAGTTGAAACACATTCCGTGAAATCGAGCTTGACTTATTAACAAAAAACAGCAAGAAACGCTGCTAGGAAGGCAAATGCCGTTAACATATATATAGTCACGTGGCAACGCTGGCTCCCGCGGAGGTATGACACCCATGCTTCATGAATATTCAAGGCACGCGCCGTGGTACATGGGACAGTCATAGCCGGCATACGTGTGTACAACCGTAACAGCAGGTACCAAAGCTCTCGGGATGTTCTACACGACAAACAAACTGGATTTGGCGAGGACCTAACATCTGCTGGAATCCCTGGCTCACCAGCAGCAATAAATCTGTTTGGCTACAAGCCTGCATGTGGTGACAGAGAGCCAAAACTGCTGGTAAAACAACAGAAATCAAAGATTATAACCAGTTTTGTTTAATTATGTAGCATGGGCATATGTGTAATGAATCCAAACTGTTATTCTTTGTTTTTGTGCGTGTTTTCCTGAGTGTTTTTACCGTACAAAAATTATGCTTGCATGCATAGAAAATTTGTCATAGAATACATGTGCATTCTGTTTCTAGTTATTCTATCCTTGAAGAATGTCTGCATATGTAAAAACGAAATTCTTTATTAATATTATCATCTTTATCGCTGAAAGTTCATCCAGCAATTTTGGAAGGCATCTTGAAACAAATCAGCTTGTAGAACTGAAAACCTCCCAATATAAGCAAAAATTAGATTTATTAATTTACACGGCCGGTTTCAAGGGGGCGAGCTCTTTCTTGAAATTCGACTTAATATTCTGGCAAATAGAACAATGAACGCTTAATAAGCAAAAACAACGCCGGATTGTGCGTTTGGTGGCGTTTACTTCCTAAACTTCTTCAAGTGTGAGTTATGTATAAAGACTACAGCACTCCCGGCGTGTATACTTGTTTATCTTTGCCTGCATGGATACTGAGCACCCATTTTCTAAGATTCTGTATCTGCCCTATATCCCTAAGAATGGACTCCTCAATTTCTTTTTTTAGTGACTGACGCAATGTGCATGGAGTTCATAGATTGCCCTGCAGTTAACTTTGATTATAACACTCCATACAATACTGTGTGATTTAACATATATCAAATGACTAATGTTCGGTACATCTATGTGTACTGTATATATGACCACTGAAAAACATTAGTTCTATTCTCAGCACTATTTTGCACCAAGGAAGTGAAAATATGAACATAATAGTACATAGGCCCAAAGCATTATACAGGACTGCCACCGAATGCAAGATGTCTGCCAGGCTGTTAATGCTTTAATTCCCTCTGGACAAATAAACCAGTTGTTGATGTTCCAGGTGCCTCATGCTTTCCGGAATGGTTAATTTTTATTACAGTTCTTTCGACATACAATATAATGTGAACATTGGTATGTAAAACCATATGAAATATTTTTATTCAATTTTCTATCAAAGAGTAACAGTTCGTATCGCGTGCTGACTGACTGAAGATGTTTTTCGCTTTATCTAGCAGCTCTAGGTTGCTGTGGTCACGACCCCAGCCCTGTGTGCCCCTTAAGCATAATTTTGAGAGCCGATAGACGTAATGCCACCAAGCCAAGCAGGAAGCCGCGAGAGACCGCCACAAAGGCAAAAGCAGCATAAATTCCCTCAACCGATCCCGGCAGCGGAGACCCAGCCATGCCAATCGAGAGCCGAACCCGATCCGTGAAAAGACAGTGCTTCGAGACGAATGCCATTTTATACTTGCAGTTTCTGCCATTCGGACGACGTTAGCAATTAATTTTTTTTCGTCATAAGCCTCGTATCGCGTGCTATAACCCCAGTTATCCCTTTGGTTGGCCGGCGACGCAACATGCAGAAATCTTAAACCTGTAGCGTCGTCTTCGGCCTCTATATCTTCCCCTGATTTAAATAGAGACAAGAAATGTGTTTAAAACATTCAAGTTAAACTGCTATTACATCCCTTCGGCTGTATGCTTGTGCATGATTTAGACAAAGCAGCCGTCCATGGAACTGGTCGAGCAGCAATACTTTACAGCCGATGAGAGGCAATCGCATTCCATAGTCAATAGATAACCCGGTTTGAATAGTTTCCTCAAATCATCATGACAGATCATCTTGTAAAATATCTTGCAAGCCCTAGAAAATCTTGTAGTTTTCCGTTAATTCAAAAGGAGAGCAACAAACCGAATCAAACAAACATGAGTTAAAAGAGAACCTCCATGACATGTATACATTATGTTATATATATATTAAAAACCAGAAATTGATAATTATTATCCGGGATGCACGAAGATGACTGATACTAGGGATGATATTATTAATGTTAGTATCTCGACCCCCCCCCCTAAAAAAAAAAAAAAAAAAAAAAAAACATTTTAACCATATAGACCCTGAAAATCAGCAGTAAACCATGAATTATCAGCAGGAAAATGAAACAACAAATTCCTTTTGCATTAATCTCTGCCTGTTCTTCAATTATTTCCGATGTATGAATCATTTAATAAGATAAACGTAGATAAGTTTGACACATCCTTTACTATTACAAGGTAATTACGATTGTTACAGGCAGGACATTATCAGTGTATCATAACCACGGATAATTGATAAGTGGTAATTTGTTATTCTTGCAAGACTTATTATTGATTTAGTTACTTATTATAGAATAGCATTTGATATATTTGATCTTTGAGTCAGGGGACATCGCGCACACGCCCCAACCAATTAAAAGAACAAACAGACTCTGTTTGTTTTGTAATTCACTCCCATCCACAAACGCATTCAGTGAAATGAAAGACATCCCATCTCATACCTCGGGTGTCGAATAATGCCTGGAAATGTTTGAACCGGTTGAGAGGACGTGAGCCGTCTCGGGGGTGGTGTTTATGATATGTGTGATGTGTGAGACCTGTGTGAGCCAGCCTTTTTCCCTGAATTCCTCGCGTGAACCTGTCGTGTCCGGCTAGGGGGGCGGGCACCTGCTTGGCTGGTGCTGACAGCAAAGTGCGCCTTCGCAACAACATCGGCACGCGGGTTGCCAAAGTGACAGGTGCTAAGTTTCGTCTGGTTGCCATCCCGTAGTGGCAAGATTCCGCCGGTAACTCTGCATGTGACCTGGTGTAGCGACGTGATTGGCTAATATCGCAAAACACAATAAACGAACGCGCAAAAATGTTTCGGTATAATTAAAGGATGTTCGGGGAATTCTGGGTATGTTATCCACGCTTGGGTGACATTGCGCTCGCAGCACCTATGTGGGAAAGAAGTAACACATGTTCACCTGTATAAAAAACAATTATCCTAGAAACCTGGTACACTTGAAGAATGATATACCAAGAAACATCTTATATGTTTAACTTTCTTCGCTAATGAGAAAAAAAATTTCAGTGTTCTGATATATATTTGACTGGACACAACAGTGGCTCGTAGTAGGATATATGCATGCAACATTTAATTTCATATGCAGCTCATAGGCGGATACAGGGGGAGGGTCCGGAACACCACCACCCCCCCCCCCCCCCACCCCCCGACCTCTTTTCAGCCGCCGCTACCCTTTTTGAGGAATCTGTGAGCTTATGCGATGGTGTGGCGTCGTCCGTCTTTCGTCGTCTGTACGTAAACCCATACTATCTCAAATCGACAGGAGCTATCATCACCAAATTTTATGCCAAAAAATAAGTCATCTTAAAAACTCTATCGGAGTTTGCTTACTTATTTTTTTATATCTGTATTTAATAAGATTTTATAGGGAAAAGCGAAAAATAAAATTAAAAATCTTCTTCTCCAAAACTGTCCAGTCAAATTTTGTCAATATTTCATAGGAATAATCTCTGAAACAGTCTCTATCAAGTTTGTTCGAATGGTTCCAGTTTGGCGAATTAAGGCCGAGTTTGAGGAAGCTGAACTTTGTCATTTGGCCAAAAAATGGTACTTAAATAACAATATAAGAAATAGCTAGAGCTATCTTCACCAAATTTTAAGCAAATATTGGTCACATGACTCATATGAATTTGAGGTATTGGTGGCGCCACTTGCATCAAACTTTTCTGTGTGAGGGTCATCGATCATTTGTGCATTTACCTATAATTTCTCAGGAATATCAGGAGCTAGTATCCCAAAAATGTATGCAAAAATTTGTCTCATATCAAATGTTGTGGATTTGCCATATTGTGGCGCCACCTGTATTAACTTACATTTTACGGAGAAAAGGCTAAAAAAAAATTTTAAATCTTCTCCGCTCATATCATACAGCCAGATGGTTCAATATTTCACAGAAAAGATCCAAGAGATAATCTCTTTCAAGTTGTTCAAATGGTTGGGTTTGATGAATTTTGGCGAGCTTACAGGAATTTGAACTTAGTCATTTGGCCAATTAAGCATACTGATATAACAATCTCAGATTCGACAGGAGCTAGCATCACCAAGTTTCGAGCAAATGTTGTTCACATAACTCATATTTGAAATTGCAGTTTTAAGGCGCCAATTACATCAACCTGTTTTTACGAACAAAAATCTCATAATTTTAGCCTCTTTCGGTTTAAAATTGTTTATGATGAAACTGTCAAGCTGAATCATTTAATTTTTCACGAAAATTATCTTAGGGTGGGGTTCTTTCAATTGTATAAGAATATATTTGGTTTATTTATTTTAGGTAGAGTCATAAAAAGCTGCATGAAATTGGCCTTGCGGCCATTAGTAAGCCGATTTCAAACTGAGGACTGCAATAGTCTTCTTCTGCAAAACTATTGTTTCAACTTCTGTAACATTGCACAAAAATGATTCTTAGGAGGCCTTTGTTCAAGTTTACTTAAATGACTGTTGGCACAATTATTTGACCTTTAACAATGAAAGGACTACATCTTTCATTATTCTAAACATTTTGATAAAACAATATTATGGATATGTCAGCTTAAAAAAAACCATTGTAGCCAAAGTCTTTCATTGTGTGTAAACAGATTTACTAACAGGCAAAGAAAATGTCTGTATCTATAAATAGCTTGGCAGACTGCCAACTATTTCAGATTTGGCAACAGGCCAAAGGTCAGTCTGGATCTGTTTATAGATTTAGCAGAAGGCCAACTGTGTCAGATTATGCAACAGGACATGAGTTCATTCAGTGCAGCCAGGTTCACAAGACTTGTGGCTCCCCCTAAAATGACTTTCGCACAGTGAATGTGCCTGCTTATTTCTCCGGAGGGATTGGGGGATTGATATATAAGCCTGAAATTGCGCAGATTTATACATATTGGATAGTTTTGTCGTATACAAGACTGGTGGCGCCACCTACAATAATTTTTGCACAGTTTTTGTCCCTGGTTAGGATGGGTTTTATATATCAGCCTGAAATACGGCATTTGATAGCTTTGTCATAAAGAGGACTGATACCGCCACCTACATTCATTTTTGAGTTGTGTGCACCCATGCCAGTATTTCAGCAGTGACGTTTTTTTATTGGTTCTTGTACAAAATGTGTAGTACTGGCATTGTTCATATACATGTTACACACGTTCTTGAAAAGTAATGGTCCAGCATTGAAGCATTATACCTGTTTTATAAACCATTGCACAGGTTCGCATAAGCCTGTAGACCTTTTTCAAGAGTTTCAACCCATATTTGCGGCCTTTATCCCCCCCCCCCCCCCTTCCGGACCTGTATGAATTGGTTTAGGCTTTGTCATTAGTCCTCCTGCGTTGGACCCTTCCTAAATCCTGGATCTACCCATGCAGCTATAAGAATAGTCAACCAAACAGACAGGCAGCAAATTTTAAATGTTCATTTATTTGAATAAGATATCTTTAAATGTAAATAAAAGTTTACTTATCCTTTATGTGCCCCGTAATACAATTAACACGACCAGTCTGTACTCAGGCAGATTCGTCAACCCTATTTCGATTCATTACTTTAGTTTATAGTTAGAGTTTATTACATTATTTAGATCGCCCATACATATAATGCAAAACTCGACAGCGGTTTACAAATCAAGAATACATACATAAAATAACATACAAAACATTATAACAATGATAAATTATCACATTACATGCAAGATACAGAGCATTTAAAAACATTTCACACAGGGTATTTAAAGAGAATGACAAATAAAATATATGCATATAAAAAAGCTATACACACGCCTAAAATAATAGGTTTTTTACCTCTTTTTAAAAATGGCAATTGAGCTAGCTGTCTTAATGTCTTCCGGCAGTCCATTCCAAAACGTTGGTGTTGCATACGTAAAAGCACGCTTACCGTAAGTTTCGGTGGTTGTTAAAGGAGTACAAAGCAGGTCCCTAGAATTTGACCGATGAGTTATTTTTCTGGTCTTCTCCTTTATCAGTTCACTTATGTATGAAGGTAACATTTCCGATTTTTTTTATACACTTAAAGAGCAGTTTAAAAATCTATTCCCTCACGTATCGGTAGCCAGTGAAGAGTATTTACACCCTTTTGCACTATCAAATTTCCTTTTAACCAAAATCAGACGAACCGCTGTGTTTTGTAATCGCTGCAATATGCTTATTTGCTGTCTCGTAAATTGAAAACCATCGAGTTGCCATAACCCAAGTTTGAGGTCACAAACGCATGAACCAGCTTACACAAAGTGTTATTGTCTATGTGTTTCCTAATCTCCCTCAGTCTATATAATTGATTAAAACCTTTACTACCTACAGCATTTTCTCTCATACTTGTTGTTTCATCAAAGATCAAACCCAAATCTAGCACTTTCTCTATTCCGCTTTTATCGAGATAGGCCGACTGTCCACGTTTATTTCACCCAATGTAAGTTTGCTAAGCTGTTGCCTACTTTCAAAAAGTATAATTTCTGTCTTAATGTCATTTTTTAATTTATGTTGTATACTATAGCATCCACTCCCTTACTGCACTTACACAGGATATCATGTCGCCGAATGCTTTGATCTCATCATCACCTTTAGGAACTAGAATACAGGTAGTCGACAAGAGACTACGTGTATCCGCCGAAATCAGAGTGGGATAGGTGAAGTGAGGCATGGATTAAGTGGCAAGGGGAAATAGAGTGAGATGTGTTGCATATTAGCATGGATGTCTGCAGCCGAAATATGTATGTAGGTGGCACCACCTAACATAAAATCCAGAAAGCTATCCAAATTGTATACATATGAAAAACTTTAGGCAGATAAGTCAAACGACTACTTGTATATGAGTGATTTTATCCCACAGCAGACAAACAGAAGGACGCTGTGCAAAAACGGTGGCAGGTGGCGCCACCAATTTTGTGTATGATTAACATCTATGTGAGATTATACACCCAGCAACATTTCAGGGGGATATGTCAAACCAGTTCTGAGATATAAACCTGAATGTCTGCAACGTAAAAATAAATCTAGGTGGCGCCACCTGCCACAAAATAGAGAAAGCTATTCAAGATGTATAAACATGCAAAATTTTAGGCAGATAAGTCAAACTACTACTGATTTTATCCCACGACAGGCAAACGGACGGACGCTGTGCAAAAATGATTGCAGGTGGCGCCACCAGTTTTGCGAATGATAAAGAGCTATGTGAGATCTATCAGATGCAAAATTTCCAAAGGATATGTCAAACCAGTCTTGAGATATAAGCCTGTATGTCTGCAGCCTGAACGTGAATGTAGGTGGCGCCACCTGTCATAAAAACAAGAAAGCTATCCAGGATGTATACAAATTCAAAATTTCAGGTGGATAAGTCCAACCAATGCATAGATATGAGTGATTTTATCCCAAGGCAGATGAATCGATGGACGCTGTGCAAAAATGGTAGCAGGTGGCGCCAACAATTTTAGTGTATGTTGTAAAGCTATCCAAGGGCTACATTTGTGCAAATTTTTTAGCCCGATCGGTCAAACGGTTCCCGAGATATGTGAGTTTATGTGTGGAAACAGACGCACAAATGGACACTGGGCAGAGAGGAAAGGTCAGAGGGCAACCCAAAATGAGGGCCCAGCAGTTCACATTCGACCCGATCATAATTCCGAATTTTAAAAAATTCTGCCCAGTGGTTATGGAGGAGTTCCCCGGAAACCTATGCAGCGGCGGTGGCGGTGGCGTCGACTGAAAACATATAGTATCCACAAAACTTTGTTTTGGCGGATACATTTAATTGATAAATATAACTGATTGTCATCTGCAAAACCACTATCATCGTCCGGCTACACTTCTATGGGGAACTGTAAAACACATCTTAAATTTGCTTGATAAAATGCCATCAGTAAGTACTCGCTGGTTACGGTAAGTATATATTCCCTAAACCAGTGAGCAACTATCCCACCAATTTTGAATTTATGTTGAAAAATAACAGATAAAATATCTATATCTATTGTATCAAAAGCAGCACTAGAAGTACTATAAGCGTAATTATTTAGCATCCATACTATTCAAAATGTCCGAGTGCACACGTCATAATATGGTTTCAGGACTATGGTTTCTCCTGTAGGCTGCACTTTTCTCCGCCATTTGACTATTCTTTTGAAGGTACAGCACATATTGGTCTATGGCTGCAGTTTCTACCATTTTTTAAATATATTTGAGATTGCTCACTGGCCTATAGTTCTTGAAACTCTACCAATCTGTGCGGTTTACTCCAAGAACTCGATCCAGTTTAGGCCCTGCCGGTAAAAAAATGATGGGCATTCTCTTTCACAATTTTATCTTCTTTCAGGGGCGGATAGAAGATTTTAAAAGGGTGGTGGTGGTGCTACAAGCCATCAACACCCTGGTTCAGGTATATATGTATATAAGCGTATACCGTAAATGCTTATATATTATATATATATATATATATATATATATATATATATATATATATATATATATATATATATATATATATATATATATATATATATATATATATATATATAGCTCTCGCATGCTGAAGCATAGGGAAGGAAGCTTTTTTAGGTTGAAAAAGACGGGGCGCACACCTCTAAATCCGTCTTCCGGATCTTCGTGTAATCAGATACATGTATATAAGGCTATACAAAGAATACACCAGAAACAAGCCTCATTTATCATCTGATCTGCAAACCTCTCAGTAAATTTCTGAGGATCGGGGGCGAAGTGATGGATTGGACAAGGGCTTCGGGTTGTCATTAATGACCCCTTATTTCACTGTCATTGGCAGTCTGTGCTGGGAAGAAAACAATTGTATGCGCGTAGGGGCGTGCGTTAACGCGGGTTTTTTTAACCCTGATATGGGGCTTACCAAAAGTCTTGATATAGTATATACCCTATACCACGAGCACCTTATGCAGTGTATACCTTAATCTTTAGCTGGATTTTCTCCATGAAATTGTTGGGGTTTTTTTTCACTGATGTGGCTTATGCACGCGAAAAACAAACCAATACATATACATGTAACTCATGAACATTGTATAGCGTATATATATACATATGCCTGCACCCATAGGTAATACTGGATCTGGCCTTGTCTTTTTTACATATGTAGATTTTTTTCACATGAACAATGAATGTCTTTTTAACGTTATTACATATATAGACCCAGTGCATGGGTTTATACAAATGCATAAGGTATTTGATAAGGTATTTGATAAGGTCATTTGAGAAAACACCCAGTGGTATTTGTCTTGCAACTAATTTTTTCACCCACTTGCAGTTTTTCATGTTTATTCACGCTGGTTGATAAACACGTTATTAAACTCAGATTTGAAGGATTAAGCTGAATAAATGTTATAACAAATAGTTAATAAAATTAAGCGGCTGCCTTTCAAACGAGTTATATATAGTATATCATTGACTGTTTCCGATATGTTCGCATGTCTCACAATTTCATATGTTATCTCCTTCCTAGAATCAATAACATGAGCTCATAGGAGTATATGTGTCCTTTCCTCGTTTAATTATCTCGTTTACGCCAATTAGGGCAGCGTGGGAACGATTTGCAACAGCAATCTATATATATACCAGGGGCCGATTTTTTAACGGAAAGGGTCCAGCCAAGGATGATTAAAAAAAATCCTCTAAGAAAAGATCAGCTGGTCCGGAAAGGGGAAGGGAGGGGGTTCCAGGCCGCAAAAATTGCTTTAAAATCCTCAAGCTAGGAAAGGTTGTGCATGGCGACTCAAGGGGGGGGGGGGGGTCTCCAGACAGGCCAGGTTAATCTAATGCGGAACTTTTTCGTGTAAAGGGGATCTTTATATGAAAGGTGCATGCAAATAAATATTGAAAAATAATCAAACTGTTTTCTTGTATTGTGCAGTATTTTATGTTACCCCATTTACTATACATGTAAAGCAAGTTAAAACAACAAATGCCTGACACTCCGGTGTTAGAAAAACTTACATATAATTTGAATTTAAATAACAACCAGAACTATAAGTATCAATTATTA
Source organism: Sipunculus nudus (assembly GCA_026874595.1). Classification (NCBI taxonomy): domain Eukaryota; kingdom Metazoa; phylum Annelida; class Sipuncula; order Golfingiida; family Sipunculidae; genus Sipunculus; species Sipunculus nudus. The sequence continues at coordinate 55,834,299 of CM049311.1, read as the reverse complement.
TCTGTTATATGCTATAAGCATGTGCGTTTTTATTAATGATACTGCATGGAAATGACTGTTTCACGAATAGGTCTTGCATGCATGTTGAATGCGTGATATAGGGTGAGTTTATATACTGCATGTTCACCAATAATATTTAAATATTTAACGCTTTTCCGTTTAGAATATAAGAACTTTCTTTCCTGTTTGTTACCATGCTTGGCAAGTTTATGAAGAAGACATTTCCGACATTTGGTGAACATACTCCAAAGAATCAACATTTAACGGCCCTCAAAAATTAAGAGGTCAGTAACATGTGCTATTTCTGCAACCATGCAGGCTAATCCGCGGCACTGGTTTTGCCGACGTATAGTGAAGCTTGTATAAAAGGCCATCAAGCATCCATTCTTCCTTAGACTGTAACATGTTATATATATTTTTGATATTATTTGTTATCGGATATTCCAAAAGTTGCTATACACACCCAATCACAGAAAACTTAATTAACTTCATTGACCTGAAAATTAATTTCTGTCCTTGTAAGCAATATAATAATAGTCATGTATTAATATAAAAGTCAGAATAGGGATCGAAAAAGTTAGAGGTTGTAAATTTATGATAATCGTTATCAACAATGGTTATACATTTATAAGCCATATATATAGTAGGTTTACAGAGCATGTGTAATGAACCACAACCCAATCACCTATATTTTAAGAACTCTTTTACCAACTTCGTATATACTTTGTTACAGGCATCTGTTTTATTGTGCGCAGGAGTGTTACATGTGCCTGTTGACATTCTGATTCGTGTAACGCAGGCATAGTTCGTCGCTATGGGAACCTCGCTTGTTGGGCGCTGGCTCGCGTGTGGGGTGTGAAGCGTAGAGACACAGCGTTCTTTTTTGTTCTTGAAGTTTCGGGTCTGTTCATGTGCGTGTGCATTGTTCTATGGAATTTTCCATTTCTGGAATTTTCGGGTGTGAAGCTATAAATTAGGGGCTGTGTTTAGAGCCGGCAGAAAGGAAAATACCTGCGAGCACTAAGAGTGTTACTTTCTCGTCAGTTTTTGAACCTTTTCCAATAATTGCAGTGGTGTCAGAAATTCAACGGATTTTATACAGATTTAATACGGACTGTCTAGTTTGCCTTTGGATTATTACTATTTACGTGGATTATTGGTGTTAAAGGACTCTTGTTGGGCTGTGACAGTGGTGGTATCCAGAAATCAAAGCCTAGGATCCGGACACTCTGGTAATGTACATTTTTATTGTTATACTGTGTAATTGTATTGATTTGGTGAATTGTTATGTTATGGTTGTTCTAAGAATAAATTATAATTATTTGTTTTAAAAAAAACCTTGACTTCTTTATTCATTCCCCTAGACATTTCACGCTGCCTAGTGTTACAGAATCTGATTTTTTTTATCTCCGTACCAAAATTTGTGCTCCTCTTAATTACGTGATCTGTTGTTATTAGGTTCCGTAACAACTCGTATCTTTGTATGACAGAACCATGTATGTCTTGATGGTCCAAGTGAAAATATAGTGATAAGCTTACACGGAATATTCTGACTTGACTGACACTTGACACTTAAATTTGAAAATAAGAGAAACCGCGCGTACTTAAATTATTTGAAAAAAAAAATGCGATTTTGTATGATCCTTTTCTCAAAATGGTTTCCTTTTAGTTGCTTAATATGATTTTGCTTTGTATTTCGCAGATGATATGTAAGGGTGACCTAATTTTGCAAGGATCTTTTCAGAACTTTCCTTGATAATAAGTCAGAAATTTCTGGTTCGAATTGTAACCATTTGTACCCTGACAACGAACTGCAAGACACCATGACGACGGAGGAATAGTTACAACTGTTGAAAAGATTTCAGTGCACTGAGATTGAAAAGATAAGTTTCAGTGCACTGAGATTGAAAAGATAAGTTTCAGTGCACTGAGATTGAAAAGATAAGTTTCAGTGCACTGAGATAAAAAAAAAATGAGGCCATGGTTCTTGGCATTGCGCTATATGGTTTCCTAAGAATTAGTGAAAATCAATTTATCTCCATAATGGCCTTCAGTGTCGCTTTTTTCCAATTATTTTTTATCTAAAATATAACGAATTCACATAAACTATTAAATACTTTACTGTGGGAGGGAAACAAGTATGTATCATATAAATGTGATTCACTGAGAATACAATTTACAATATATATTTACTAGAATAGCCCTCAGACTAGCGTATATACGTCTGCCAAGGTCTACTGGATCTGTGTCAGTATATCCACATCAGCCCTAAAATTTAATGAGGGCAGGTCTTCCATGGACCATGTATGTTCACTTCTTCTACATGGTTAGTGTAAATCGGTCGGCAACTTTTGTACAAACCTGCTAGAAGATAAACAATGAAACACCTACAAATATAACCTCTATGACGGCGGTAAAACAGAACTCTTTCTCTAGCTGTATTTACAAATGTTTATTTCTAGTTATACTGTTTGATTAAGGACAATCTTCAGGGGCGGAGCCCAGGATTTAGGGGGTCCAACCCAGGAGGACATATGAAAATCCTTAAAAAAAGGTCATCAGGTCTGGAAAAGGGGGGGGGGGGTCCGGGCCCCCTGAACCCCCCCCCCCCTGGATCCGCTTCTGATCTTTAGCTACAGACAAACCGTACATTCTTTATAGAGTGATTACAAATTAAATATGACGGTGTTCTAGCCCAAGGCGTACTTACCTACTTACCTCCGCCCTGTCAACATTTACTGAAAGCTTAAATGTCTAACGTTTTGGATTCTCTTAGATGATAATACTAATATCTTCATATAAATCATCAAAGCTGAAAGCAATTAAGGGTAATTAATAAAATTATCAATATTCAAATTATTCTAAGTTAAGGATAATTAAGGATAATTAGTTCATACTCGAAGTTATGGGGAATCTGTTAAGATGATGTCAGTCGGAATTGTTCAGTTTTCTTCTTTGAGCACTGGGTGGCGCTGGTAAGCAATTTGGGTATTGTCGTAAATACATCAAATGTTTAGATGCGCCATTGCGTTTCCTTACCCGTAGAGCCAGCAGAATATTAAATAAATAAATCACCGTGTAGCTGTTATCTTGCTTCAATAGACAGCGACATCTACCGGGTATAGTCATTCATAACCTAGAAAAACATCTTTAAAATATATTTAACCTTTGAGACAGGATGTTGATTTAGGACTGATAATGAAATCTAAGTGCAAAAGCTCTAACCTTTGAAATCTTATTTAATTTACACCACCAAGATGTTGCTCTTTGGACAGAATGTAAATTAATCATAGACGCAGGTACAGGCAAACATGCGTATTATTGCAGCAGTATGTTGGGGCTGCGTGTCAGGGCACCCCTCCCGCTGCATGTTATTAGCTCCGGAGACCTGACGAGTGCAGGGCTGTGTACATCAGCCAGCGACAGAAGAGTCTTTGATAAATACAACCACACATGTGACTCGGAATTCAAGGTGGGACCCGGGAGGGAACACCCCCCAGCACAAAGCCAGTAAACCACGATTCTAGGCAGCCAGCACACCAGTAAATCAAAATCTTTACACATAAAACACATGTTGGTAAGAACGGCCAGGCCGTCCCCGGAAAAACAACCGGCTTAAAGTGGTGGTATACAATATATATATGTATTTGTTGTCTTTGGATCTGGCCTGCATTAGTGCAATTGTTCCGCCCTACTACGTTCATGGTCGTTACATCGGTGTATACAAGGCTGCAAAACGTGCAACAAACAGTGCGTGGTGAAAGTATATTTTTTTTTATACTTTTGAAACCACCAACGTTGGCGCAAAATAAGAGGGAAAAAATTTGCCCGTGGTTCATTGAAGAATTCTTAGATCAGAGGCGTGTGCATATTCTTAAGCGATAAATCGTGTGTCACGTGTGTCATACGAAGCAGCACCGTGCTGATAACGTGACACTTTTTTAATTGCGCGACTTTAATATTTCTGTATTTTTGCAGTATGGTCTGATTCCTACGCATCAAACGAGGAGAACCCCTCATATATATATATATATATATATATATATATATATATATATATATATATATATATATATACCTGTAAGAAATTGAAACTGTATCATTTATGAGTGCTTTTAACGGAGAGAATAAAACAAATTTAATATATAGGCCTAAACAGCATAAAACCTGTTTCCATATTCATGCGCGTATATGCGTGAAAAATCGCTCATATGATTTTTTGACTGCGGTGTTTCAATGTGTCCGTCAGTGTATATGCGTATGTGCGCCTATAACGAAATTCGCCATGGGAGCGATTTTTACGGTTCGGGTCTGCGTGAACTCACCGATTCCGGGTATATAATGACGTCATGCTTGCGTCTTTTTGAGGAAGACCAGCTGGACCCAAGCTAGACTGGTACCCCGCTCTATTATGGCACCTCTGCTCTATGCTTGGCTGAGGGCCATAATAGAGCAGGGTACCAGTCTAGACCCAAGCACTCAGTTCACGCATTTACGCGTACACATTCAGCATTAACCCTCCATCTGCAAAGACAAACAGTTTCTCTTTTATTCGTAATCTTAATCGTTTACATTACAGATATTCTCCGCTTAAATATCCGGTGACATGTCGAACCATACGATGAAAGGAACACATACATTATATGAGGGCGGGAGGGTGGCGGGTTGTGGAGACACATTCTTATTTCAATTAAGTAGACTTTAAGAAATATACATGTCTATTTTACATCAATAACATTTATAAAATCAAAATATACTGCATTCGGTTGTATAAATCACGATTCACAATATCGCCTGACTTGAATGCATCCTACAGCCTGAAGGTGGTGCTGCCTGCATGTTGCATGAGGATAAAGATATATAATTATATGATAAGAATGATATGTTATCAAAAAGTCTGGTTCCATGTATTATATGCAATAAAAGTGGGCAGGTATAACGAAGTCAAAATTCTTCGTTAAGGTATTGGGGCGAATATCTGAAAGTTTAAATATTTTCGTTTTTTTTTCGAGATCTTATTTTTTAAAACATTAACATACCGTAACATATAAAGTCCACGCCTTATAACCAGTATAGGCTATATGTCTTAACAAGAAATTTTAAGTTGAAGTAGTGAGAGAAGAAAACTCATATATGCGCACACACACACACACACACACACACACACACACACATATATATATATATATATATATATATATATATATTACATGTATTTTTTCTACAGATTCAACTCGCCACGACCCTGTTCAGGTTTATCACAATTCCAAATAAAGCTGTGCTTTGCCGACTACGACAGGCTACTCTTGCAGCACAAGAAATACCAGTGTATTTGGACCAGTTCAGGACCGGTCTCTCTCAACTCTCTAAATATTGGCAATAATCTTTCACCTGCTGAGTCAAAACGGAAGCAACAGCTTTTAATTAAATGGAAACATATATTTTTATGTAGTGACACTGCTATAAAGAGTGCACACATCTGATCAAAAATTACATTATACTTACCAATCAGGAGCCCTTTCGGGAGAGGTATCGTAGAATACCATCCCAGCTATACCATCAGGGTACAGAACACCTTCGTGATATGTAGCCGCCAAGGCGATCAGAGAAAGTAGATCGCCTTTTTTTTCTCCCGTAGTATTAATTCGCAAAGGAGATGGATCATTAAGATTTTGTGTAGACTATAAGACCTTAAATAGTAGAACAGTCAAGGACGCGCATGCTCTCCCGCGCATTGATGATACATTAGATTCTTTGATAGGAGCCAGGTACTTTTCATCACTTGCCGTAAAGTCGGGATACTGGCAGGTCGAGGTCACCGAAGAGGATAAGGCAAAAACTGCTTCCACTGTCGGAGTGAGAAACTATGTCTTTCGGTTTTGTTTCAGCTCCTGCGACTTTCCAGAGGCTTATGCATAGGCTATGGGTGATTTATGGTATGATGGGTGATCATTGTATTTTCTAAAACCTTTAATGAGCACCTTGAGAGGCTAGAGTCGGTATTTAAACTGTTGGTAGAAGCAGGGGTTAATCTAGAACCTCCCTAAGTTTTGCTTTTTGCGAGAAGGAAATTAAGTATATTGGACATATTTTCTCAAAAGAGAGTATTTAAACCGACACAGGAAAAATAAGTGGCACTTAAGTAGAGGCCTAGACCTGCGGCCTTACAGGACGTTCGCCGGTTTCTTGATTTCGTCATTTTCTACAGGCGATTTGTTCCAAATTTTGCTAAAGTAGCCAGGCCACTGATTATTCTGTTGAGAGGTAGTTCCTCAGAGACCAAAATATCTGACAAAAAAAGTTCTGCCAGTGAATCTTTTCACTGGGAAAGTGAGCAAGAGGTATCTTTTAACAAGCTCATCGAGCTCCTTTCTTCATCTCCAGTACTTGCATTTGCTGATTTCAACCGCCCTTTCATACTACACACGGATGCCAGTTTTGAATGCATCTCTGGTGTTTTATACCAGGAACAGGAAGGACAAGCATCCTTTAGCGTATGCTAGCCGTGGCTTGTTACCATCAAAGTACAGGTATCCAGTCCATAAATTAGAATTCCTTGTCTGTAAATGGTGCATCACAGAAAAATTTAAAGAGTATTTATATGGGCCAGAGTTCTCGGTATATACCGATAAAAATCATTGACTTATATATTCGGTCTAGTGCCAAGTTAGGTGCCACCGGGCAACGCATTGTCTAGTATTCCTAGGGCGACTATAGAGATCAAGAACAGAGTGAACAGGATATTCCTGAGAACGTAGTAAGAGCTATTTGCGTGGCATATCAGAGATCTCCTATAATTTCTATCAATGCTATTAACATATACACTATCATGAGACAACTTTACTTTGTAACTTGTCAGCAACTTGCCTTTTGGATGGAGTCCATGACATACGCTTTGAGCATGTCAAAGACCTCATTGTGAGGTATTTGTACTCCACCACACACAAGGATTTGTAATTAGAAGGCATTGCCTGAACCGAAGTCGATTGCCATTGCTTAAAAGTCCTTGACGTTACGGGACTGTATTCTTAATACAAAATTGGATTGCATGACATAATTGACATTATCATTTTTATTACTTCCTGAGGCGAAAATTGTTAGATAAATGAAGCATACACTCTAAACCTATTTATTTTTTTCAAAGCGACAAACCATCAGAGTCATAAGTCATGTGGCATTCAGAAGAGTAGAACATATACCACAATCGGTGTCAAATTTAGTCATAAATTTCCACCATGCAGCACCCAATATGCCTATGCATATAGATCTCTGTAAACAATACACCACGGCACACCTTGTCGAAGGCCTTTTGATAGTCCATAAAACCAGGTTAATTATAGAGAGTTGCATGCCTTCAGCCTTATCTTATAAGGCTGAGTTGATTGATGAGCTACTTTATAAAGGCACTGTTACGAGCCCAGAATACCTCGCCAGTTTTGTTTCTGAAATCAAACCTAGCTAATTTTTTTCGAGAAGTTTGTATATTAGAGTGCTATTAATTTTGGCTATATTATTATAAGTGCCCTTCCTTCATCCATTTGAGTCGGGATCTTTTTAGTCAAAAAAGCATACTGAAGAGAATAGTATTTTCCACCAGTCTTCATAGAAATCTTCCAGTGTATTTTTTATCTATCTATCTAATCAGCTGCTCCTCCTTATCAATTCAGTGATATTATATGGGTTTTATATGTTCGGGAACTATAAAAAAACAAAGGTAGATAGTCTCAGGCACAAGCTATCTTTGTATTCATGAATCTAGAGCGAAAACATAAAGGTCAGCTGTATGTTGTTATTAATATATACAAATCTAGTATCTATGTTTATTTTATATAGTGAATGTATGTAAACTGCATGACGTTTAAGCCTCCATGGCTTATGTTTTTTTTAGCTTTTATGTCTGACACTCACTATGCACTAGCATCTGGAAAACGCCAACTGTTTTTACAATATGCCTATATTATAGTTTTTATTGCATGTACACCTGTTAGCCGTGAAATATATGTAACTCCCTCTGTGATTATTGTCAACAATATCCGTGACTTTATTGGACTTCAGATGCGGTCAAGTACGCACAAGTTGTATTATATATATACATTTTTCTTAGTAAGCAGTGATATAATTTTCCGTTTTCATCAAGACTACATATAGCTGCAAACAACATAACCGCATATTGTCAAATATAAAAAAAATCACGAATTAAACACAAGGCGGATGGATATTTAAACATGGCGTCGTCTGATCGCTTGACAAGTTCTGATTGGCTGCTGGACTGGAATGATTGACATCATCTGGATGCACGGCTTGCTCTCTTCTTGTTGGCGCGCGTGCTATCACTGGTTGTGTAGCTGTGATTGTTTATTAATCGGTGTAAACAGGTGCTGCCACTGATGTGGTTGAAAATATCCTGTAAACACAAGAAACCCGGAAAGCATATATTTTGATTCTCTACGCTGCTGAGTCATTTGTTCGGTATACTGGCATCATAATTATAAAGTTACAAAAAAAGTCGCACATGCATTTCTAACATACGGTAGTTACTAATGTGCATGCTTAGGTGTATGTGCACGAAACATACGGGTTCATGTCTTGGATTAGTATACATACACATGAATTATTAGTCATGTGTTAAGATTCAGATAGGAGAGGGAACGCAGACATTTTAGTTTCATTTGAGCGATTTATTTTTCATATAAAATGTTTAGAAAAACCTCGAATTAAGTTAATGCATAAGTGTCTTGAATACGTAGAAATATTTAGCGGCACTTTAAATCAACCGAGTTTTAATTAACTGTCGTGACTATATGTAATATATAAATCAGATCCGCTAATTTTCGCTCATTTGGCTAAAATTTCATTTAGTATGTATAATCATTCTCACATATATAAGAAAAATGTTACATTCCAGTACGAGGATTCTTTACAAAAACTGAAAATCACTTTTAACAGACATTTCTCATTTATGTATTCATGTGCATATCCAGGTGATATATAAATGTAAAGGAAAAAATACTAAGATGGCGATATTTAAGTGTATGCGACTTATATTTACTCTCGTGATACCAGCGATATAATAAAATAGCCATAGAGAGAATTTAATGCATAAGACGCATTGCTGTTTAAATCAATGCATCATGGAGCAGCAATTTTGTACTTTTTAATATCCCACAGAGCGGAGTAATAAACCAGAAACAGCCCCAGCATGCACCCCTCCCAGGCTCCGGGCGGGGACTCTCTGGATTTGGCTAGTTTCTTCGCCAGGAGTTTCATAAAACCTGGAAAGAGCGTTAGGTGCCTGGCGGCAGGTGGAACAGCATGTGTCGGAAATTATAGTCATGTCCCAGTAGTGGTAGTTGAACAACGCAGGTTAGTTTAATCACGTGACATAACAGGCGCTTTTTTTTAATCGTCTGCGCATCACGATTTTTTTAGTGATACTTATATAGATCGACAGTGATAGCGCCCATGTCTACGTATTTTATGGTCGGCTTCATATTCGGGAGTTAAATATTCGCGTTTTTCCATTTCTCAAGTGTTTTGTGAAGTTTTCATTTTCGCGATTTACCATATAGAGCAACTTACACGAGGGATATTATTAGCATTATTATGTCTATTATATAACATGCACTTAAAATCTTAAATATTGTATAAGGAGTTAAATGAACATCGAATAGGTAGAAATGATTCACGCAATAATGGCAGATATGCAGAAGAAATGAAATAATTAAAATTCTTAATCTTTGAATTACGGGTTACATAAAATGTATACTTGCCAATATGTATATGTATTTATGTATATATTTGTATATTTATCTTTATATGCATGCCTGTATAATGTGTATATATGTTTATGTATAATATTATGTATATCCGCATGTATATGTATATATCTATATAAATGTATACGTATGTACATGTATATATGTATATATGTATATATATATATATATATATATATGTGTGTATGTGTATATCTATATTTCTGTGTATTTTTTTTATTTGTATGCATATTATGTGTATATTGACTCATACATGTATATATGTGGACCGTGAGTGTGCAATAAACATTATCTATCTATCTGTCTCTCTGTCTGTCTATCTATCTGTACTAGCAGAATATAGTCTACGTGAGATTAACTGACTCTACACCTGTGCACATGTGGCTTCTTATTCACGAAGGGTTTTTTTTTTGCGATATTATCCGTTTCGCAAATATCGCGAATATGAGACCTATGCGAACAAAAAGAAAACCACGGTATCCCGCATGATGTGATGAAAAAAGCTTCAGTACATGCGTTGACTTAAGTTTGAAAAAGACCCATATATATATATATATATATATATATATATATATATATATATATATATATACACGTTATATATATATATATATATATATATATATACGTTAAGGAGTTCACAACGCCCGGTCACAGGTGAGAGCGCCGTGATAGATTAGGCGGAGTGGTTTGATTTTAGTTGCTAAGCACGAGAGTTAGGTGTTTGTATTAAAGGTAATTGGTGGACCTTTATCTTGAAAGCTATACAGTCAGTTTCTACTTAATCTTATAAAGTCGCAGGTGGCTTATACTTCCGATCTGTAACTACACCTGTAGCCACAGAGAAAAAGGAATCCATTCAGAGGTCTGTTCACTTACATCCCCAGTGTGTTTTACGCTGAAGAGTAGGTCATGCTTGTGTCAATAATGATGAGGGTCTGTTTTATATGTATAAATTTATGTATGTATGTACAGGAGACACACAGGAGATTTAACCCTTATACCGCTTGCAACAGGTCCGCGAGACTTCTTCATGGACGGGGTTTTCAAATGGCCAAGATGGATAAACTGGCATATAGTTTCATAGAGATGGCGCTGCGATAGTTCCTTCGGGAAATAATGTCAAAATCCACAGGTTATTTGGGATAAAATCATGGAAAAGCCCCCCCCCCCCCCCCCCCACACACACACACTTAATTGGCATCGTTTACGAAAGCTGGTGACTAAAAATAGGAGTTGCGTGACCGCGGTTGAGTGCAACCACCGTGCAGTATAATATAGATATGACTTGCTTTAAAAATGAAAATTCCGTTCACGTATATCAAATATAACATAAATTAATTAATTTTCAATTAAAGTTTTAGATATACCGGTATCACCTGTGCAGCACATGTATTGAAGCCTGCACAAGTCATTGCTCACCTCTCTGACACCATTCCCATAAATTCGCAGTCAGACCCTCAGTGCCTCCATGTATAATGAAGGTCTCCAAGGCAATCGGCAGCAACCAGAACTGTGAATAACTGAAATATTTGAAGCGGATAAAATAAACTATCTGCCTCTACAGAAATAATATTCAATATTTCTCGACATAATTGTTATTTATATTGTGAAGTTTAATTAGAAGATGATCCGAAGGAGGAATGGGTTGGAATATACAGGGGTCAGGATATTGTGATCATTTAAGCAGTGATTTAAATAGTACAGGTGTACATATGATTAATAAGGTATTCACAATGGGTCGATTTAGATGTCAAATCAGCCACAAGTTTACGCACTGTGTAGATACAGGCACTCAGCGCTCTCTAATGGTTATCTTTTGTTTCAAGGAATGGCTAATAGATGGCGTAGTGTTACGGCCTGGCCTGAATTTCTTTCGTTTCAACGGTCGCCACCAGGTGTCGTCAGTGCTGCGTCTACTTGACCCGCCGCCAGTTGAATTACAAACTCCGTTTAACTGGTTTAAATTCTCCAGAAAGAAAACACCAGGAATTCTGCTGGGAAGGTGAGAATAATCCCGTTTTCATACATAATTAATATGTTAAGAACAGGTCATTATAATATATATCTTGATGTCAACGTGTCCTCTTTTATATTTGAACATTTTAAATCGCCGGGTCGGTTGTGAGCGATAATTGAGAGTTTGTTGGGGCTATCTTGTCATTTATTGACAGAAAAACAAGCAGTTATTTTAAGTGAACAATTTCATGACTTGCCTAACAGTTTCAAGTTCTTAATTAAACCTATGGCTCAAGTATAGAATCCGGCCTACATGGATATCACACATAAGAAGAATCCGGACACCTCGAGATATAGGCAAATGTCATGGTAATACTAATAGAGATCAACTCAGTAGAATACCTCTGGTACCCAAGGCTAAACCGTCCAACATAACTGGCCCACCCTGTCTATTCCAAGAGATTTATGTATACAGTAACACATGCTGTCAGTGTCACTAATCACTGTCTATTTGTCCATTCCTTCTAACTTTCGTACCCTGTATTCCTGCCTCTCCGTCTTTCCTAACCCAACGCCTCCATGTTGCCATAGGCTTCCCCTACTTTCCCCATTACATCATCAGGAATCACCATCTCACACAATCTCATCCATTCACTATCTCGCTACACTTCACTTCGTTCCTGTGCCATTTCTCTACAATCTTTTCCTACTGGTTCATTGCTCTATCATTCATCTATTCCTCCCGCAAGGGGGGTGTATGGGGGGTCGAATACGGTCGCTTTCTGCCTCTGACGATATCGGCCGCCAGCCTTATTTCGACCATATCAGCCGCCAGCGCCCACTGGACAACCATTTCGGCCGCAACCCCGATGATGCCACTGCTGGACCCCGACTCTAGTCAGTCAACCATATCAGCCGTGACTTTGGCGGCGGGGCACCATTACGGCGACCAACAACCTCATTACTACAAACACAGTTTCATCATAATTAAAACTAGCTTATTCAACCAGAAATATGATGGACTTAATAAAAATATGTATTTATTCAAAATATGATTAGTCATATATATATATGAAACATGCGTCAGTAAAAATCTCGAATTACAACACACGTACTTGCATTGAATAATAAAGAACATTACTTTGTCCTGTAACTTCGTTCACAAATGTATATGAAAGGATAGCAAACCAGATTTCAATTGTCGTGACGTATTTGAAGCTAATCGTCTAAAGTTTAATAAAAAGGCACTACTAAAAAATATTTAATCTCTCTGTCTCTTTTCTCTCTCTCTCTCTCTCTCTCTCTCTATATATATATATATATATATATATATATATATATAATTTCATACTTTATATATATAGTTCTATATGTGTGTGTTTGTGTATTTTATTGCTGCATTTCTAATAAACTGAACTGAACCGATGTATGATTATATAAACATGTTTAATAAATCCTCTGATATATATATATATGATTGATTAAGTTTGATCATGTTATAAATTTACACTTTTCACTTCAGTCTTAATGTTTACAGGGTATAAATTGATCATGATATATATATATATATATATAATGATTATATCGTATGTTAAAAACTATGTCAATCAGTACATTGTGCTGTTTGTATAATCCATTTGAAATAAATACTTTTAAACTTCTCCTACTTGCTTGGCAATAATTGTTGCTGTGAATAAATATTCAGTTGCAAGAGCACCCGCCTTGAAGTGCAGGTGTGATAAACCAAGAATCCTTGACCTGGTATACAAAGTGCACAGGCCAAGAATCCTTGACCTGCATGGTATACAAAGAGCACAGGCCTCTAAGAAGCTAGTGGCTAACATGCTGTCCCGTTTCCCTGCTCGTTCATTTGGTACTCGACTGTGATAGTTAGAATTACATTTTGGATTTTCCAGGAGTAGCCCAGTTTTTTTTAGAGTTTACTTTATTATCTGTTAGCAAGATGTTTATAGTTTTAAGACATAGTTTTATATATTTCGGGACTGAAAATTTTCTATTGTGACCTCTGTATATATAGTTATGATTTATAGTTAGATTTCTTAATTGCAGTAATTTAGATTTTGTTTGAATTAAATAAACACATATGAAATTTCGTAATTTATAATATATGTAATAAAATGAATAAAAAAGATGTATAAAGTTTTATTTGTTTATTTATTTCTGCTGTTTATTTCTGATTTTTTTTTTATTGTTTGAAGGTGTTTGTGTAAATGTGTGTACTGAATTGTGTGCGCTTGAGTTCTTCCAATTATTAAATTCACATTGAAGGTTTAATTAGCTAGGATTTAATATGTAGCCGTGTATGATGTAATTAGGTAGCCCAGAAGAACGGCGGCTAGTAATGAGGTAGCCCGGCGGCCGAAATGGTGCCCCGTCACCCAAGTCTCGGTTGATATGGTTGACTAACCAGAGTTAGGGCCCAGCAATGGCATCGTCGGGGTTGTGGCCCAAATGGTTTGCCCGGTGGGCGCCGGCGGCCGATATCGTCGGCGGCCGAAATCGGTCTATACCTGGGGGGGGTCTCCCCCCCATCATTATTTCTCATTCATTATTATCATTCTACCTATTACGGGGGGGGGGGGGGGGGTAATGGGGGGTCTCCCCCATCATCATTCCACATTATTTCTCATTCATTATTATCATTCTACCTAGTACAGGGGGGGTTTGGGGGGTCTCCCCCATCTTTTTTACACATTGTTAATTGCCTCTCAAATATATTGTCTCATTAGCTCAGATGACTATAAGTCATCTGAGCTATAGTCGTGGTCCATTGTCCGTCGTCCGTCTGTCTGTCCGTCCGTCTGTCTGTCCGTAAGACTGGCACTTTTCAACACCATTGGACCTACGAATCTGAAATTTGCCATACAGTTAGATGTCCCAAAAATCTCCTACCATACCAAAAATTGGGTTAATAGGACTTCGTTCCTTTGAGATATTAAGGAAAAACCTCAATTTTTTAATAGAAATCTATTTTCACTTTTCAGAGCTGCCTAATATCAAAACCACTCATCTGGTTTTCTTCATATTTACCATAAATGTTCCTCTATATAGTTCCTATGTACATGCCAGAAATTAAGTCGGTATTATTTAATTTAAAAAAGTTATGGGCCCAAACATAATGGACTTTGTAAAAAAAATCAGGAAAGATATTTGGTCACTTAAGACCAAAAGTGTTAAAAGTAGGGACTTTTTTTCAGTAATACAACTATAAATTGATCAAAATTTAATTGTATACCAAGAATTAGATCAAAATCTGTTAAATTTTTTTAAATATTGGCCAAAATATAAAATTGGTACCTTAAATTTTGCCCTAGTTTGACCATGGCACGTTTTTTTCCTGTAAGTACTGTGGATTTAATTTTCAAAGCATGTTTTTGTTAGCATTTTGTCTGTTAACACCATAAATTTGAAACTAGTTGATTAAAAACTGTAGATTTTATTCAAGTTTTCAATCACCATGTCACATCAAGTTTACATCAAGCTAGTGTTATGCAGTTTGCTAGAGCTCAGCTCCCCAGCTTCAGCTCTAAGTTCCTTAAATTTAGCATACAGTTAGATGTCTCCAAAATCCCCTACCATGCCAAGAATTTGGTCACTAGGACTTAATTACGTTGAAATATTAATGAAAAACTTCATTCTTCCATTGAAAACCCATTGTTACCCTGTAAGACTGCCTAATATCAAAACCACTGATCTGACTTTGATCATATATAATATACATATTTTTCTATACATTTCTATACTATGCACATGCCAGAAATGATGTCAGTATTTCGTAATTTTTTAAGTTATGGGCCCAAACATAATGCACTTTTTAAAAAATCAAGAAATATATTTACTCCCTTAACAAGAGGATTGCTGAAGCTACAGATTTTTTGTCAGGGATGTAACATTATTTAATCAAGATTCAATTGAATACCAAAAATTAGTTCCGAATTTTTCAAATTTTATAAGTTATTAGTATAAATATAAAATTAGTACCTTAAATTTTGCCCAACTTTGACCATGGCACGTTTGTTTCCTGAGAGCACTGTTGATATAATTTTCATATCATGCACAGAAAAGGATTTCATCTTTGTAGTTTAGAAAGCTGAAAGAAATTGGCCAAATATTGTAGCTTTTATTAATGTTTATATGAGACCATGTCAAACCCAGGCTTAATCCAGCCCCTCTTCAGTCACCTGTATGTTGACCTTTCATCAGATTATGCATGCTTGAGCGAAGCATACACGGGGGGGGGGGGGGGGGGGGGGGGGGGGGCAGCTAGGCAGCTAATGCCCAGCCACAGTTGATCTAGGTGTCCAACCCAACTCATCTAGTAGTTGTTTTGAAAAACAACATTACAATAAACAATAAATTTATTATTTTGTATTGTTTTTTTTTATAACAAATAAAAGAAAAATGAATAGAAAAGGAATTTGTTAGTTGATGAGTAACAGAAAATTAACTTGCAGTTACTGATGATGTAAGAATCTTGTATGGATGGATAGAATGTCAGTGTCAATGTTATTCCAAATAACACCATGCAGTCACCTATGGTATTTTTCAGTGAAATTTTAATGATAAAAAAATAAATCATATTATTCATGACTAATCATTAGGGACCATATGAAGGAAATTAATGATAGACAAAGATGCAGTTGATAATATTAATCTAGATTCTTACTGTGTCTAGTGTGTAGATTGATGTGAAAGTAGTCCAAAGTGAATATATTACATTTATTTTTTTTAATATAAATAAAAGCCATAAAACCAGGTACTTATGATCATTATTTAAATTTGTGAATTTTATATATTCTGGATTCTCAACATCTTTGTTTGGCTAAAACTGAATAAATACTACACATGGTGCGAATGCTTTGCAAATGTATTTGAATACGAATATGAATATGTACTGCATTAAAAAAATTTATTGCATAAGAATGGAAATTCAGGTAAAAATGAAAGTATTTGAATACCAGTGCAGATACTTTCAAAATGTATTCATGAATGCATTCATGAATATATTCTATAATATTATTTCAATAATCATTTCAGTTATATTTTATTTTAAAAAATCATATGATTTTCTTATTATTTTTTTTTAATAAAAATTATATTGGCACAATGTTTGTTATTAAATTTTAATAAATAGTTAAACTCTTTTATAATATGTGCTGCTTATAAGTTATATGGCCAAGTCAAAATCTGTGTGACAATAGCACTCCATTTGTTAATAAAATAAATGAAATCAATCCTCTTCCCTGTCTCCAAAGATACTATCAAAATCATACATAAGCTAAACATCAACAATCATAATAAAGCTTATATTTAATACCACACAAAACAAGCATGTGCCTCTTTCCCAAATCAAATTTTTTATCATATATAACAGCTGAGTGCTGTGACCCATGGGTCCCTTGTTTTTTCATGACACATTACTACACTTACCTTAACAAAGTCTTCTTATCTACACTTAACTACCGTTCTCCATATTATTCAACAAAAACGGCAGCCATCTCTACCGCATCGGCCATTATAAATAACGGCAGAGTCTGACAAGAACTGTTCAAACAAAGATTCGTCCACATGTTTCTCGCGCCATAAAAAGATGCTTAAATAACCCTGTAAATGTTTTTGTTTTACACCAAATCTGGGCATAGTCGCACCACGTTTTACCTTTTTCCACGTGCCTTCGATACAGTTTGTGTGGCACCCTGTCTCAGGGTCCCTGAAATTCATGCTGTGGTTCACTGTCACATGCGTATATCCCAGGTCTTTCAATGAAGAATATGCCTTCCAGCAGTCGGAATAGATTGCGGATCCAGCAGCAATAAGTTTCTGGATAAGAGGTATAAGTGTCTCTGCAGATCTATCTTTAACCACAAACATGAAGACCTTCCTCTTATCCTCTCTCTCTCTCCCACCAAAAACCCATCCCCCTTTCATACTGATGGCCACGATGATATTTCCGCTTTGCAAATTTAGACTCATATCTCTACAATGACGTCTTTTCCTCCTATTTGTTCTCCAATTGCGGATGCACGAAATAAGCTTTCTTTACATACTTCCCGGCAAAAACTAGCTCTATGTCAGTTCCATTATTTCCTCCAGAGTCAGTTGTGATAAACTAAACCAGCTTCCATCCATATAGACACACGTATGTTGTGTTTGCTCGGAACGCATCGAGAGCATCTCCATGCATAGTAATCGCTGCTGTCCGAGGTTGGCACAGCTACCACCTTCATATTTTGCTGACATGTTTGATATATTTAGCTCAGCTGACTATAAGTCATCTGAGCTATAGTCGTGGTCCATTGTCCGTCGTCTGTCCGTCCGTCCGTCCGTAGATGTGGCACGTTTTGAAACCGTAAGACCTAGGAATCCAAAATTCAGCATAATGTTAGATGTCCCCAAGATCTCCTACCAAGCCGAAAACTGGGTCTTTGCGACTTCATTCCTTTGAGAAATTAAGGAAAAACCTCAATTTTTTATTAAAAACCTATTTTCACACTTCAGGACTGCCTAATATCAAAACCACTCATCTGTTTTCCCTCATATTTACCATAAATATTCTTTTATATAGTTCCTATGTACATGCCAGAAATTATGTCTGTATTATATAATTTAAAAAAGTTATGGGCCCAAACATAATGCATTTTGTAAAAAATCAGGAAAGATATTTGATCACTTAACACAAAACTTGTTAAAGCTATGGACTTTTTTTCCAGTAATATAACTTTAATTTATCAAAATTAAATTGTATACCCAAAATTAGATCAAAATCTTTTAAATTTTTTAAAATATTAACAAAAATAAAAAAATGGTACCTTAAATTTTGCCCAACTTTGACCATGGCATTTTTTTTTACTGTAAGTACTGTGGATTTAATTTTCGCAGCATGTTTTTGTTAGCATTTTGTCTATTAACACCAAAAATTTGAAACCAGTTGATCTGTAGATTTTATTCAAGTTTTCAAGCACCGTGTAACAAATTGTTTACATCAAGCTAGTGTTATGCAGTTTGCAAGAGCTCAGCTCCCCAGCTTCAGCTCTCAGTTCCTAAAATTTGGCATACAATTAGATGTCTCCAAAATTCCCTACTATGCCAAGAATTTAGTCACTAGGACTTAATACCTTCGAGATATTAATGAAAAACTTCATTTTTCCATTAAAAACCCATTGTTACACTTCAAGACTGCCTAATATCAAAACCACTGATGTGACTTTTAATCATATATAATATACATATTTTTCTATACATTCTCTATGCATATGCCAGAAATGATGTCAGTATTGCGTAATTGTTTTAAGTTATGGGCCCAAACATAATGCACTATGTAAAAAATCAAGAAATATATTTACTCCCTTAACAAGGGGATTGCTGAAGCTAGAGTTTTTTTGCCAGGGATGTAACATTATTTAATCAAGATTCAATTGAATACCCCAAATTAGTCCTGAATTTTTCAAATTTTATATGTTATTAGTATAAATATAAAATTAGTACCTAAATTTTGCCCAACTTTGACCATGGCACATTTGTTTCCTGTGAGCACGGTTGATATAATTTTCATATCATGCACACAAGGATTTCAGCTTTTTAGTTTAGAAAGCTGAAAGAAATTGGCCAAAAATTGTAGCTTTTATTAATGTTTTTATGAGACCATGTCAGACCTTAACTCTCTCCAGCCCCTCTTGAGTCACCTGTATGTTGACCTTGTTGAACTTTCAGCAAATTATGCATGCTTGAGGCGAGCCATACACTGTTGCAGGTAGGCAGCTTATGGCCAGCCACAGTTGATCCAGGTGTCCAACCCAACTCATCTAGTAGTTTTAACCAACAACATAACAATTAACAATAAATTAATAAATTTTTATTGTTTTTTAATAACAAATTAAAGAAAAATAAAAAAGAATTTGTTAGTTTATAATAACAGGAAATCAACTTGCAGTTACTGATGATAAAAGAATCTTGTATCGATGGATAGAATGTCACGTACTCCAAATAACACCATGCAGTCACCTATGGTATTTTTCAGTTCAATTTTAATGATAAAAAAGTAAATCATATTATTCATTACTAATCATTAGGGATCATATGAAGGAAATTAATGATAGACAAAGATGCAGTTGATATTATTAATCTAGATTCCTACTGTGTCTAGTGTGTACATTGATGTGAAATTAGTCCAAAATGAATATATTTCATTTTTTTTTTTAATATAAATAAAAGCCATAAAACCAGGTACTTTTGATCATAATTTAAATGTGTGAATTTTGTATATTCTGGATTCTCAACATAATTGTTTGGCGAAAACTTAATAAATGCCAGTAATGGTGGGAAAACTTTGCAATTGTATTTAAATACGAATATGAATATGTACTCCATTATAAAATGTCTTGCATAAAGAATTGGAATTCAGGTAAAAATGAAAGTATATGAATACCAGTGCAAATACTTTCAAAATGTATTCATGAATGCATTCATGAATATATTCTTTAATATTATTTTAATAATCATTTCAGTTATATTTCATTTTAAAAACTCATAAGATTCTCTTATTATTTTTAATAAAAATTATATTTGGGACAATATTTGTAATTTTTTTTTAATAAATAGTTAAACTTATATCATATGTTCTGCTTATAAGTTATATGGCCAAGTCAAAATCTGTGTGATAATAGTACTCCATTTGTTAATAAAATAAATGAAATCAATCCTCTTCCCTGTCTCCAAAGATAATATCATAATCATACATAAGCTAAACACCAACAACTCATAATAAAGCTTATATTTATTACCACACCAAACCAGCATATGCCTCATTCCTAAATCATATTTTTTAATCATATATAACAGCTGAGCGCCGTGACCCATAGGTCCCTTGTTTATGATCATTCATCAATTTCTTTTCCATGAGAAAGTTCATGGTGGTTTCTTTGGACACTAAGATTTCTCTGACTAATATCTTGTAATTTATGCCATGTAATGTAGTACTCTTGTCTGGTTTACGGCTGTAGCTACCCTCACTGTAACTACATTCAGTACCTGCATCTGGCATTGTTTTATGGAGTTTCAATGTAGTTTGAGTAGACTTTACAGCTGTTTTTCTTTTTTTTTACAGCCGGTTGGCCATCTCTGGTGTAGTCATATCTGCATCGTTTTGATGGACTGTATATCTGACCGGATTGTTCCTCTATTATTTCTTCCAGTCGAGCATGAATGCTGCCTCAATGCCTGGACGCCATGATCACATTTTTTTACCTTAGTGATCTGCAGTTGTCCAGGCAACTCGTACCATACCACGTGGATTATGGTCACTTCACTCATAACGTCTTCTGTCCACTCATGTTCACATTAAAACAAAACTTAACTTTCATGATTGTCATGTATTTTATTTTTAATATTCATATATCATACATACATATTTATAATTACTAACATTGACATGACTGAAATAGTGCTATCCTCCCTCATATATATTTCTGGTCTTTCTATATTACAAAATATGCATCTTCCACATCAGGTCATTCATTATCAATATTTATTTCTACATTTCTACACGTTTTCATTTACATTATATTTCTTTTTATATCACATTGTTATCTTTTTAACTTTCATATCTATTTAGTACCTCCTCATACTTGGCCTTCTACACATTACCATGTCACACATATGAACTGGCTATTTGGTCTAGGGACGATTTCGCCCACTATAAATGACGTCATCACAACTGGGGTTCCCCCAACACTTTGACCACAACACCAATTCACGTGATCATGCTCATTCACCCAGAAACATCTTTTGTCTAAACTTAAATACCCCCATTTTCCAACAACTTTCAGCAAGTCTTCATAGCTCAGTGGTAGAGCTCAGGACTTCTCTGCAGACGGTCGCTGTTTCGAGTCTTCACTCTTGCTCATCGATATGTTCATTGAATGTCATATGTATAATAATCACATATATCTCTGTCTCTTCCAGATCGAACAGTACCGGACGTCAGATAGGTACAAGACATACATAACAGTCAGATACTTGGACATTACAAGTCACATCACAAATTTTCTATTATTTAAAATGAACCCCAAAAAGACTATACCTCATTTTTCCTCTCTATCCTCATCAAATGTATCGCCCTCTTTAGGACGTTCTGATAACCAGGGTGCCTGAGGTATTCTATATTCGCTCCATAAACTCTTCTATTAGTTAACCAACATATCTAATATATTACTAGTACTAATATTTTCCTGCTTATTCCACGTTTCACAATAGTCAATGGCTCACCTTTTCATCCCGTGCCATTTACACTCATGTCGCTTTCTTGTTCATTATATCAACTTTCAAACACCTATCTCTTTCTATAAACATTTCATATTCCACATCTTACGAATTATTTCATTTATTTTTCATCCTATAATCACGACATATCGTCAGTTTCACCACAAGTTTCCCTTCTTTATATCAGGCTTGTTTACATGCGCCATGTTCTCAATCAAACTCACATGACCCCTACTGTAGCACATAATGTGCATACGTCATACACTTTTTTTTTTTTTTTTTTTTTATTACCCAAAAAAAATTACAGACAGTAACAACACCCATGATTACAAGACAATACACAAAACAGTAACGAGACTAACATACAAAAGAACATACAAAAAAGGGTACTATATACAAAGTACATATATACATACAAAATGACCTGTTTGTTCAAAGTACAGTATGCCTAACAATATATCACCTTTTCCATCTATATATAATTTTAGAAATACTTATAATGTTAAGTTAAACAAGCTCAATATTATTGTTTTCCTTTATATGTCAAATAGTGTCATACAAATTATCTATTATGTAGTAATGGATCAAGTTTCCGTTGTCCTTCTGATATTTTGCCACAAAAGTTTCGATTTTTTTTGTTTTTTTCTGCAGGCTTATCTGTACATTCAATCTTCCTTTGATAATCCATGTATTTTTTAAAGTTTTCAAGGTTTATCTGAACAGAATCTTTAGTTCTATATATAAAAGCTTTTGCATGTATAAGAATTTTATTTTCCATTCTCATATTCTTTTCAGATATTCCTAAAATAATATTCCTTTTTGTAAATAAACTAATTGGTAAACCATAAAAAATGCTTATATCTTGCCAAAACTGTTTAACAATAGAACAATTACAAAAGAAATGCTCATACTTTTCTACCTCTGTATGGCAAAACCTACAATATGGGTCTTCAGTAAAACCAAACTTATATAATCTCTCTTTAAGATATAAATAATTATGGAGTATTTTAAACTGAAACTCACTCACTTTCTTTTCTTTACATAATGTTAGACTATTGGTATATAAAAGACCCCACTCTTCATCTGTTACATCATATTTAGTACTAAACTTCTGCCTTGTACTGGAATCCTGTGTTTTAACAAGACTAATAAAATAATCATATACCTGCTTTGCAATAACATTTTCAACTGCAACTGGCCCTTGTCTTGTTTTACAATTAAATTCATTTTGTAAAATCGACTGTCCATTATATTCCCAGTGATTCAATATTTTACTTTTTTTAATTATTGACCTATAAACCAAATAATCTCTTTGTTTTGCTCCTTTTTCTTCCCACTCTTTAAAACTGACTGGATTCCCATTCACACCAAATAAGTATTTTACATATATTTAACCTGACTGATAAAGTGACTTACAGAAGAACGGTTTGCCTTTTATTTTAATATTCTTATTATTCCATATGCAATAAGATAACTCTGGAATACGAACTTGCTTCCATGCAATAAACATATCTATGTATACATCTGGCATTGAACCTTTTAGACAGTTTTTGGTATAGTTACACTCTAACAATAATTTTGTGTTCCCAAATATATCACAAAATGAGTCTATAAACAATTTCCAATCTTTTTTGGTTTTATCTAAATATCTTTTAATCCACATTATATGTTGCGCTTTTATATAGCAATCAATACTTAACATATTCAGCCCCCCATTTTCAAATGGTTTTATCAGCAGATCTCTTTTAACTCTTCCCTTTTTCTGTCCCTTCCATATAAAACACCATAATATATTATTTAATCGTTTTTTATAAGTTTCCGGCATATTAAAATTAGCCAAGAGATGAGAGAGTTTAGAAAAACATAGTGTTTTAACTATTAAAATTCGCCCTTGCAATGTTAAATTTCTTTGTTTCCACATGTTTGTTATATCATATATGCTATTAATTTTATTTTCAAAATTTAATGTATTACTCATTTCTGTATTATATGATATATATGTGCCTAGCACTTTCACACATTTTGACCACACTAACCCTAAAGGTTTACTATTGCTATCTTTGTTTTTTCCTAACCACATTGCTTCAGTTTTAGCATTATTAATGTGTAAACCTGAACATTTAGTAAATTCTCTGAACAAATCTAGAACAGTTTTAAGCGAGTCCAAATCTCTTAAGATAACAGTGGTGTCATCAGCATATAAAACCAATTTTACCTCCTTATTTTTAATCTTTATACCATGAATGTCTTGATTATTCCTAATATTAACTGCAATTATTTCTAAACAGATGATAAATAAATACGGTGATAGGGGGTCTCCTTGTCTAACTCCTCTTCCTATTTTAAAATATCCTGAAGAATGTCCATTATTCATAATACAAGCTTCCACGTCTTTATACAATACTTTAACCCATTTAATAAATGATTCACCAAAATTAAATCTTTTTAGAGCCGCAAAAATAAACTGCCATTCCACTGTATCGAACGCTTTTTCAAAATCGATTGTTGCCAATAAACCATTTAATTTAAATTTATCTATATAAAATAAAGAATCTAAGATGGTTCTTATTGCCTCTGTCATAGATGTATTTTTTACATATCCAAATTGGTTTCTATGTATGATTTTTGACAAAACATGTTTAACTCTAAACGATAAGGCTTTTGTCATTATTTTATAATCAGTGTTTAATAACGAAATTGGACGCCAATTCTTTAATTTTGTTCTATCTTTATCTTTCTTTTCAATTAATGTAATTACAGCCTGCCGCTGTGATGGAGTCAGGCTACCCTGATCAAGTGAAAAATTAAAACTATGCACAATTATAGATCCTATTTTATTCCAAAAAGTTTTATAGAACTCTGCTGTTAATCCATCGTTCCCTGGTGATTTGTCCTTTTTAAATGTTTTCAATACTTTAAAACATTCCTCAGCTGTTAAATAGCCTTCACAGTACTCCTGATCTTCCTTTGTTAATCTAGGAATTGTTTTATTATTTAAAAAACAATTAGTTTTGAGATTTACTGTATCATTAACTTGAGAGGAGTATAGGTTATGAAAAAATTTCTTTTCTTCAGCTAAAATATTATTTATACCTGTTACAGAATTTCCATTTTCGTTAACCAAGAGCTTAACATGTTTCTTATTTCCATTTCTTTTTTCTAAATTATAAAAGTATTTTGTACTTTTTTCACCGTACTCGACCCATCTTATTTTAGCTCTTGTAATAATTCCCTGTACTTTTTTATCATAAAGCTCTTGTAATTCTTGATATAATAATTCATACTTTTCCCTTTCAACTTCTTGGTCTTCCAAAGCTTGAAGTTCACCAATAAGAACCAATTCCCTCTCTTTAGTATCTTTATTTTTACATTTAGAAAAATAAATGGTTTTTCTTCTAATTCTGTACTTAATTAACTCCCAAAAACTGTTAGGATTAAATTCATCTTTTTCTTTTAGCCATTCATCTATCTGTTCGTTCATAAAAACAATAAATTTATTATCCTCTAAAAGTTGATTATTAAATTTCCAATAGCCCTTCCCTCTAATATCCTCTGAAGGTTTCTTAAGTGTTATAGTTATTCCTGAATGATCCGACTTAAATGCCGGGATAATATTAACATCTAGGACATAATCTTGTAAATGACTGGTAATGAGAAAATAGTCTATTCTACTATATAGTTTTTTTGACTTCTGTCGCCATGTGTATTGTTCTTTTTCTGGATATTTTATTCTCCATATATCTTTTACATTTAATAATGTTTTTATCTTCATGATTTCTTTAATAACTTTTGTTTTCAGCACCATTTGTCCCCCTTTTTTATCTATCCCTGTAAGAACACAGTTCCAGTCCCCTCCCAATATAACATTATCATCTTGTGTCACTTGCATTTTTAAAATTTGTTCATATATTTTTTTATAAAACAATATTTGTGATCTCTCTATATTTGGAGAATATATATTTATGAATATAAATGAAGTATCACATATTTCTAATTTAATCATAATTAATCTTCCATCATCATCCTTTAATGTTTCAATAATATTATATTGGAACTTATTAGACAATAAACAAGCCACTCCTCTACTATGGTTTGTACCATGGCTCATAATGACTTTCCCACCCCATTCATTTTTCCACAGGTAATGATCCTTTTCTGTGCTGTATGTTTCCTGTAGTAAAACTATATCAGCTTCATGTTTTCGGGACCAACTAAAAATGGCTCTTCTCTTGTTGAAATTTCTCATGCCTCTTACATTCATGCTTAATATTTTTAGTTGTGATGCCATGAGATATTTCTTGAACAATTATAATTTATAATCACAATATAAATGTTATCTATGAAAGTATACCACTTTTTAAAAAAAATTACCAATGTTATATTAGCATTTTGCTCATAGTTTATATCATAAATTTTTAAACAGCTTCTTATGTCATACAGACATCTGTACTTTACCTGAATTTTTGAAGTACCCTTTTCACAAGAACAACACAAAAACATTAATATAGTAACTACACCTATTTCCATTATATCAATATCCATCCAAAAATAAGTTCTTACAATAATATGTGTTAGTGCAGTTGCTTCATCAGAATATACGATCTGATGTAATCTAATGACCAATATACATAAATGGTGCTCCATTTTCCTGATTTATATAGTTATTCTGTTCACCCTACCACTCTTTATTAATACAATTACAGATAAAGTGAAGAAGAAAAAAATTTGAATGCCATAGCTTTCTAATTACTGATACATACTCCTGATATATATTAATTATAGTATCACCCAAAAAAAAACATACCAATTTACCCAATCTTAAGAAAGGCTTGTGACTATAAAATTGAATAGTGAATAATAATCTACATTAATATACAGAAATGTTGATAGGTTTTATATTTTGGGAATGTCAAATACTAATTACTGGGGTTCCTTTTAGTTTTTTGTCAACAATATGCTATATTACATAAGAGTAAAGTAATAAAATTATAATGTTATGATATGAATCATTGAATCTTAGGAGTGTCCAAATATACCTGCTTTAACAACATGTAATATAAATATGTTACATTCCAGCTCCTTTATAAGGTTTAGAAATGACAATTAGTTTTTTGTGTTATTCTTTACAAGTATTCAAAACCAGTGTGCCACTGGCTTCCCTGCATATGTGAAATATCATATTCATCCATGGTGTGCACTAGATTACAGAGTTTTGTAATAATAAAAAGCTTAAAGGAATATATATACAATTGCTTACTGGTAATATAAACACATACTCAAAATACGGAAAAAAAGAAACCCATACTTCAATCTCAAAAAAATTCCATATTATAAATTTGTTTTATAATTTATAAGCTCAATTGACTATTTTGACCCGGAGAAATCCTTTGGAAATATTTGAACTTTTAATATTTTGTTCATGAACTGATAACTACCTGCAAGTTGTTTACTTATTTACTTTACTAAAAACTACAAAAACTTGTTAACTTGGATTGATAAGACATCTACAATAATAAGTTCTGTGCTCTCTCCTTTTACAGAGCCTAATAAATAGTAATATGACTACTTGCTTCTCTAGTTGTCCAATATTATGAAAGTAGATTTAAAAAATCCAACATATTCTATAATTTATTAATATTATTATTAATTTTTGCTCTTGTTTACAAAAATTACCGAGCGAGAAGTTTAGATATAACTCTGAATCGATTTCGTAAAGCTCGTAGTTTAAAATCATTGTACCACATGCATGCTCCGCGGACCACTCCATACTGGCTACTAAAACATACTATAAAGCACTGGCAGTGGCACTACATAGAAAACACTGAGAGGGATAATGCCAATGTAACATGCTGAGTCTGGTTTAATTCTATTTGCAGAACTCACTTGTACTTTTCTGTAGGATTTCTCCAAATTGACCAGCCTCCAAAATAAAACATAACTACAATAAGGCTAACCAATCAGACAAAAGAGTACAGAAACAGCATCACACAGTTCCAACAAGTTCCAATTTTTATTTACAGTCTTTCCTATCCAAAACAGTAGTCTTTCTTATCCTTTTTGGCATACCACTTTTGTTTCACTGTTCCCCTATAGATGGCGCTATGAGAGTCCAAAAATAGACGCACTTTCATTCATGTTCACATGTGAATGAAGTCGATCCCTTTGTTCCATTGGTCAATGGCCTCGCGTAAGCTATTTTTAGAAGTTCAGCGTAAGATTATAGTAAGCAGCGTAAGTTTATGGTCCCTTTTCATGCCTCGCCGGTTCTGCACCTAACGATACCTGAGTTCTTATTATATAATTTCCACTTGCTTTCCGTCCACCACAAGCTTGCCCCGTACGAATCTCACCTTTTTACCTTCGTTATGTGCCTGGTTCATCTGCGGAAGGGCTCGTTTTTTCAATGCAAGGTCCATCTTGGTCAAGTCCTCCACAACTAGAGTTTTGCCCTCTGGCCCCCTTCTTTTCGTTTTAGTAAGCACCTCCTGTCTGTCTTCCCGACTGTAAAATCTCACTATTATTTGTCTGTCTAAGTTGTCTTTCCTTTGACCTGTCCTATGCGCTATCTCTATTTTTTCATTTAATGTATCTGCTCTCCCTGCCCCGTTTTCTTCCAGCATTTGAATAGCCTTTTGGCGCGGGTTCTCACCCTTTTCTTCCGTTATCCCTTTCAGCCTTACATTGTACTCTCAACTATGTCTTTCTATCATGTTTATCTTTTCGTTCACCTCCTTTTTGAAATTTGCCAGCTCGTTCTCCTTCTCTGACAGTTTATTCTCTAGCTCCTCCACCTTTTGTTCCAGTCTCGCTTTGCCATCACTCAATTCTTTCACTTGTTGTTGTGTATGTTCCAGACTGGCCTTAAGGTCACCAGTAACTGTTTGAAACTGTTCACTTAGTTCTCTCTTTAATTTATCACATTCTTCTTTATTTGCAGCCTTTATGTTTTTCACAGCGCCACTGATTAAGTCCGTGAGCCTTTTCTCCAGTGCCGCGATATCTGCTTGACCCACCTCAGTCACAGGTGCCCCGGCCTGGCTACCTGTTTGTGTTTCCCCCGGTTCATGCAACAAATATGTCTCAATAGACTCTATTATTTCACTCTCACTTTGTTTTGTCTCACCTCTGGGTTTTCTTTGTTGCTTTGGTGGCATTTCTGTGTTTTTCTTTTGTATGCACTACTATATAACTTATATTTTCTTTCGGAGCCCACTCATGTCCCGTCCTACTCTGCCATATTGGTCACGTCCGTCATACACTTTTATTTTAAGGGGGAGCACATCTTGCGGGTAATGTCGCGCCATTGACACTATTTAAAGGTATACCATCTGCTTTTTCATATATTATATTTCCTTATTTTTTTTTTATTATAGTAATTTTAGCGGGGGTGTGGGGGCGGCAGCCCCAGCCCCCATCTCATTATATTTATTTATAATAATATATATTAATATATATTATAATTATATATAATAATATTATCAAGTTGTTTATTCTCATTTTATCATTTCTGCTGTCAACTCAGCGGGGGTGGAGGGGGGCAGCCCCCATCATATTTTACTTGTTGCATAAGTTTATAATAATATTACCAAAACATTTATTCTTATTTTATCATTTTTCCTGTAAACTCAGCGGGGGTGTGGGGGCGGCAGCCCCAATCTCAATTCATTTATTGCATCAGTTTATATATAATAAAATTACCAAGTCGTTGATTCTCATTTTATCATTTTTGCCGTCAAATGAACCCTCCCAATTGTCTGATACACAAATGCTATACATATCTCAATATTCATAAATGTACTATTTTCTCTAATCTCAAATCTCAGTATAATTATGTTAACACTTACCTTAACTAAGTTTTCTTAACTACGATGTGTCCATTAATTTTAATTTGACGCACAATACTTGCACGACGGTTTGTCACACATACCGTCATATAAACGACCCGCGTCGTTTTTGAATTGGGCAAACAGGCTTTCACCATCATGTTTCTTGCGCAATAAGAAAACACTAAAGTACCCCTGTAAATGGTAGGACCTTACTCCAAAACGCGGCATAGTGGTTCACTTTTTGCCATGTACCCTCTATGCTATTGGTGTGGCATCCAGATGAAGGGTCATTAAAATTTTCGGAATGATCACAGTTTCATGTGAGAACCCTAGGTCAGCCAAACAATGGTATGCTGCCCAACAGTCTGAACGTATGATTGAGCCTGTATATATATGTTTTTGAATAAGTGGTATCAATGTTTCTTTTGTACGATCAGGCACAACAAACATGAATATTTTTTTCTTATCTAAATGTTCTCGTCCACCAAAATCCCATGCTCCCTAAACAATATGGCCACAGTGGTATTTTCTCTTTGAAAATTTCGACTCGTCGATTTCTACCACGATACCGGGCCCGCCTATTTTTCTCCACCATCTGATTCCCTCAAGAGTGTTTCCTCACAGACTTCCAGTGAGAAGCTACACAATCAACCAAGGTATTCTTACTACAACCAGTCTCTATTTGAATTTGACTTTGGGTTAGACCAAGGCTCTACATGTAAGTGATATTTAATATCTCTTCTAAAGCTAAGTTTGACACATCGAACCAACTACCATGTCGAATAGATTATTCTGGTCATGCGCACCTGGTTTTCTTTTCTGGCATTGCCATCGGTATTCGTCACTAGTTATCTCATCTGATACGGATAACATCCTCATACTGGCACCACAAACAGGACACATACGACTCCCCTTAAACATACCTTTTTCAATGAGTCAGTTAATAGTAGATTCCTTGCTGAACATAATTTCTCGCACTAGGCATGTGTGGTTCAGAGTTTCTATGCATTTTCACTGTTCAGTGGTAGCCCGGTTTTAGCTGCCTTTACTATATGTACGCAAAGCCTCATTATCTTTACTCCCTATTTGGATTGGCCCCGGATTTGCACTTGCACCTTTTAATACTTCAGACGTGTCATCATTTTTGTTCCGTTTCACCTGTTCAATATTCGATTGTTCATCTGTAACAATATTTTCAGCTCTTGCTTTTGTTTTCTTCTTACGAATTGTTACATGTTCAGTCAACATTTTTTTTTTCAATTATCTTTTCATTCCCACTTGCTGTATCACATGTACTCTCGCTAGCCATGGCGATCCCTTCTACCACTAACTCACTACGATGTGACACGTAGGTCAGTTACACGTAATTGTTAGTGACCCCCAATCAGTATAACACCTGTATGCTACCTAGGTGACATTAACAACAAGGCAGAATACCACTCAATCAATCAAATGGGACACTGATGACCATATTCACTTTTATCATACTAATTCATAAAATAACACAATTTTCTAATTAAATATTTATTTTCAAGTTTCACATACATATTGTATGACAATACAACGTTTTATACAACATAAACCTGCATGATATGTACATTCACAATGTTACTCAATGTTAAGTCATTTATCTGCTTGCAAGAGGCCACCACCCATCTTAATTATAAAAAGTGGCTCCCCGCCACACGAACCACGCGCTGATTCGCTTGATTCAAATCAGGTCAAAGGTCAACATTCACAATCAACTACGTCACCACATGACTGTTTGATTTACATTGTCACTAACAGGTGGCGACACAAGATGCATAGGTTCAAATAAACTGGAAATCCCCAAGTTGACATCAAGCGCATGATAGCGCAGATGGTAGCGAGGACACCTCCAGAGCCTGCGGTCGGTAGTTCGATTCCAATAGATTCTTCATGTGTTTCTATTGTTATATGTCATGTACTTATCATTCAAGACTCTCTTTCATTACAGGTAGTTCTCGGACAGCTGGAATATGGCGAGTACAGTAGTAGGCAAGAAAATGTCATACGATGACATACTTATTATGTTCCATGTCTTTACCCCCCCCCCCCCCCCCCATAAAAAACTATACCCCAGTTTTTAGCTCAGCTGACTATAAGTCATCTGAGCTATAGTAGTGGTCCATTGTCTGTCCGTTTGTCTGTCTGTCCGTCCAGAAGTCTGTCCGGAAGTCCGTCCATAAGACTGGCGCGTTACGACACCATTGGACCTATGAATCTGAAATTCGGCATACAGTTAGATGTTCCCAAAATCTCTTACCATGCGAAAAAATTGGGTCAATAGGACTTGTTCCTTCGAGATATTAAGGAAAAACCTCAATTTTTTATTAGAAATCTATTTTCACACTTCAGGACTGCCTAATATCAAAACCACTCATCTGGTTTTCTTCATATTTACCATAAATATTCCTCTATATAGTTCCTATTGACATGCCAGAAATTAAGTCAGTATTATATAATTTAAAAAAGTTATGGGCCCAAACATAATGGACTTTGTAAAAAAATCAGGAAAGATATTTGGTCACTTAAGACCAAAAGTGTTAAAGGTAGGGACTTTTTTCAGTAATACAACTTTAGTTAATCAAAATTAAATTATATACCCAAAATTAGATAAAAAATCTTTTAAATTTTTTAAAATAATAGCAAAAATAAAAATTGGTACCTTAAATTTTGCCCAACTTTGGCCACGGCACGTTTTTTTCCTGTAAGTACTGTGGATTTAATTTTCACAGCATGTACACATAAGGATTTAATCTGTTAAAATCTGAAATTTGAAAATAAAAGCTGCAAAATTAGCCTTTTAATTGAATTTTGTTGGAGGCTCTTGTTGTATTCCCTTACATTGTCAAGCAGTCCACTTTGGTGACTGTAGGTCATACAGTGCATATCTCCATGCTCCCAAGGCTGTTGGCATAATGTTAGATGACCCAAAGATCTCCTACCAAGCTGAAAACTGGGTCTTTGTGACTTTGTTCCTTTGAGAAATTAAGGAAAAACCTCAATTTTTTATTAAAAACATATTTTCACACTTCAGGACTGCCTAATATCAAAACCACTCATCTGTTTTTCCTCATATTTACCATAAATATTCCTCTGTATAGTTCCTGTATACATGCCAGAAATAAGGTCTGTATTATATAATTAAAAAAGTTATGGGCTCAAACAATGCATTTTGTAAAAAATCAGAAAAGATATTTGATCGCTTGACACAAAACATGTTAAAGCTATGGACTTTTTTCCAGTAATATAACATTAATTAATCAAAATTAAATTATCTACCCAAAATTAGATAAAAAATCTTTTAAATTTTTTAAAATAATAGCAAAAATAAAAATTGGTACCTTAAATTTCGCCCAACTTTGGCCACGGCAGGTTTTTTTCATGTAAGTACTGTGGATAGAATTTTCACAGCATGTGCACATAAGGATTTAATCTGTTAAAATCTGAAATTTGAAAATAAAAGCTGCAAAATTAGCCTTTTAATTGAATTTTGTTGGAGGCTCTTGTTGTATTCCCTAACATTGTCAAGCAGTCCACTTTGGTGATTGTAGGTCATTCAGTGCAGCTCTCTCCACTGAGTTGAGCTTATTTAGGCTGTCTGCAGTTAATACCATACCACAGGGATCCTTTTTCTCTGGCAACACCCCCCACCACCGCCCCCCCCCCCCCCCCATTCTGTTGACAGACCTGTACTATGACTTAGATGAATCTTAAAATTAACATTTTTTTCAGCAACAAGCAGTAACAACAGAGACCCCTCCCCCCACCCACCCCTTCAATACACAGAACTAATAAACAAGATGAATCTTATAATTTAATGTTAAATAAATTCTTTTTGATGAGACTTGGACAATTTTGATTGTTTTAAAGAAAAAAAATCAGGAATTTAATCCTAATATTCAAATGCTTTTGAAAACTTAATTACCTTCATACATTATTTGTTTATGAAATGTCACTTTTATATAACACTTACCGTAGGCCTATTTATGCTTTCTGGAGATCTCGGACCTTTTACATCTCGGCCCACACGAAGTCGGACCACTTAGTACAATCTCGGACCACCCCGTCGACGATCTCGGACCACATTCCGTACCACCTCGGACCACTATATCGGACCCGTTCAGACCTCGATCAGACTCATGATGTCGTTGTCAAATGTGTATGTTCCGTCTTCAAACGATGTTTAAGCTAATTATTAAAACATTATTAGGCCTACTCCACGCATAACTGTTGCCTGTCTCTCTTTATCTTTCTCTCTATTATTTATCATTCGCTACATATCTTCTTAATACTAATTTATAAATAATTCTAAAGTTTGTGCATTTGATCGTGTATTGAAGAATACGAGTGTGTGTGATAAAGAATGGATGAAAGACAGAATGAATGTAAGATTAAATGAATGAAAGAATGAATGAAAGGTTGAATGAAAGATTGAATGAATGAATGAATGAATGAAAGAAAGAATGAACGAAAAAAAAAAAAGATTAAATGAAAGAAAGATTAAATGAATGAATGAATAAATGAATGAATGAAAGAATGGATGAGAGACAGACAAAATAAATGAAAGATTGAAAGGAAGGAAAGAATGAATGAAAGAAAGATTAATGAAAAAAAATGAAAGAAAGATTGAAGGAATGAATGAAAGAAAGAATGAATGATAGATTGAATGAAAGAAAGTTTGAATGAAAGGCAAAGTGAATGAAAGTTTGAATGGGACCAAATAAAGGAATGAATGAAAGAAAGGATGAATGAAAAAAAAGTTTTAATGATTGAATGAATTAGTGAAAGAAATATTGAATGACACACAGACAAAATAAATAAAAGATTGAATGAAGGAATAAAATGAATGAAAGTAAGAAAGGTTGAATGAAAGATAGTTTGAATGAAAAAATTGAATGATAGATAGACAAAATGAATGAAAGGTTGAATGAGGGAAAGATTGAATCTCGTTTTTATATTGTATATATACGAAATTCTAATA
Organism: Sipunculus nudus; assembly: GCA_026874595.1. NCBI lineage: Eukaryota > Metazoa > Annelida > Sipuncula > Golfingiida > Sipunculidae > Sipunculus > Sipunculus nudus. Next base: position 55,799,452 of record CM049311.1, on the reverse strand, counting down.
AACTTTTTCAGTTCTTTGAGTTTAAATATGGTGTGATTTCCCACTTTTGAATATCTGTTTTATGTATATATCTAAACTACAACTGTTTTCACTCTTCAGTATTATCTAGTACAGTAGTTGAATTGTAGATATGTAACAGCGATACACCAGCTCTGATTCTTTGATTCACACATGCTCACTTCATTTTGGTTTACGTAGTTTATCACAAATTTAATATTTCCGTCTTCCTACCTCATTTAATATTGTTTATATTAAATAAATCCTAATAAACTTTGTCATTTCCCTTTGAGTTAGAATATAGTGCCATGCGTTTAAGTTTAAGAGTGTGTGCTTGTGTGTGTCAAATGTTTTCTGAGTGGATATACATACTGAGATGTCCTAGGCTTAACTTGTCCAAATGGAATTTTTAATATCTCGCGCGCATACGAAATAATAATGTGTATTATAAACATAACATCGGTTATTTCATAACAGTTTAGGCGGCCAGGACATGTATGTTACTTTGGTCTGAGATCGTAGTTCCCGATCGCAAAGTGGTCCGAGATCGTAGTGGCCAGATACAAAGTGGTCCGAGGTCGTCGGCCAAGTGGTCCGAGATTGTAATGGTCCGATCTGAAGTGGTCCGACTTCGTGTGGGCCGAGTTGTAAAAGGTCCGAGATCTCCAGGTACCCTATTTATTCCCTTGGTGCATCACTAAATGGTTTAGCTCATGTCCATTATTCTATAATTTACAGAGTTTAATTTTAGCAGGGCCATTTTCTCATAGCTTTTCTAATGATAATATACATGAAAAACCAAAAGAAATAAAAAAAATGTTGCAGTTACTAATATTTTCCAAAATTCAGCTGAGCAATGTGACCCATGGGTCCCTTGTTCTCTATCCCCTTCAAAATGTCGCCCTCTTCAGACAGTTGGATATCCCAGAATGTAGGCCCGATTCTATACTCGCTCCAAACCTGTTTCTTCAGAGTCATAGCATGATTTATTAATTGCTCAGTTAACAGGATTTTCGCTTTTTTTATTTAGCTTTTTTTCCACTCCCCAGGGGAGTGGAAATAAGGAATGCTTATTTCAGCTCCCCCTTGGAGTTACCAGTTCCCATGTTAGATGGAACAGATAAGTGTTTATTAGAGTAGATATTCATTTACAGAAGTTCTAAAGGAAAACATTTATGAATTATATAAAATATTAAATTATAAATGTCATTGGGCTTACCATTGAGGTGCATATCTATCTAATCAGTATAGTGGCAGTAGCTTTAAGGCATCTATGTTACATTTACAGTTTCAATTTTTTCGTTTAATCAAAGTTCTTGTAATTTTTGCCCTTTTTTAACATCACAGTAACATCATTGAAAATGTTAAAGATGAAATCAGTGGTATGGTATGTTCTTAAATAACCTATGAAGGTAAAGGTGCCAGTCCAGTTTAACTGTCTGGGCTTTACTTGGTATTCTAAGCCAAGAGCTGATAGCACCAGTCTGAGCATATGGACACAAAACCAGAGCTCACTAATGAGGTGCCAACAGTCTACTGATAAGGACTCTCCGCCAGTTATCAAGTACTGTCAAAATCTTCCTCACCGTTCATGAGCAACTTTAAGTTAGTTCTTATGATCCACATACAAATTTCTAAAATAATTAAACAACTAGACCAAAAAACAATTATTCGGAACTGCATAAAAACTTAAATCTATATGTCTGAAATGTTTTGGCAAATGTAAATGTAACATAATTGTCAGGGGTTACTCTGCAAATCATTGTTATAAACATTGATTTTAAATGCATTATATGAAATGCATTTCAGTATAAAAACTGAAAAACCTAATTGTTTAAAGAACTTAGTTCTAGGAATGTGTAACTGTAAGTACATATTGCGTCTATAGAAGTACAGTACTTGAGAGAGGATTCTGTAAAGAAAAGCAATAATTAAACTACTTTTTACTACTTAAACTACTCTTTTTTTTAATTGATCATACATCATCATTTTGTGTCCATATCACACCACGGGATGTGACTTCCAGGTTCTTTTCAGTCAGTCAAAACAACAGGCAGACCTGATAATACACTCACGCAATGTACTCTCCAAATACAATAAAAGACAGTTGTATGTCAACAAAACAAATATAATAACAAATGAATTGGTACTTACAAATTACTTTGGGGGGGGGGGTGGTATCAACAACACAAGTATCCATAAAGTCTGATGCAATAGTACACGTGAACATAGTCCCTCCGGTGCTGCCCCAAGTCACATGATCCCTCACATAGACAGTTCAGTGGTCCTCGGCAGAATTCATTTGTACACACAACACCACAATCTATAATTAACACTGATGGTTATTTCTCACAAACAGTTTTCACTGCAGAATAAACGTTACTATTCTGTTAATACAAATCGAGCACCAAACCACAAATGTCCTGTGTTAGAGCCCTCTGTCAATGGTTCTTTCTATCTTAGCTGCACTCAAGTTGACTCAACTATAACTCTCCAGCTGTCGGATACTGAGTAACCTCTAACTAGTGAATCTCAGCACCCTTACATCTCAGCGTCAAAGCGAAGTCCCTTGCATGTTACTGGAAGCTCTCTTAACGACCCCAATTGCCCGTCCATCTGCAAACATCAGGACAGTCTCTGCAGTACTGCACACAGCATCAGAAGACAGCTCCCTCGGACTTTACCGTCTGTACACTATGATGCCAAAGCCCACAAGGCTCGCCAAAGAAACACAGACCAGCCATTTGGACTGCTTGCCACTAATACAGAAGAAACTCCCATCTCAAAGCGGTCTGGCTCTTGTGCCAACAATCACTCGCTCCCCAGTTTTTGTTCTGTTCCTGATGTCACAAGTCCCACAAGCCTCCTCCACCAATCAGCACCACTATCCATCTGGTCCGCTGTCACAAACATCAAACTACTGTGGACACCCCCAGGCATAACATGTAGGAAAACTATTCTAAACGAAACACACAAACTGAAGTAGACACATTTGCGCCAGTTAAACATTGTTGCTAAGGAGATGGTCGTTCAAGATAGGCTTCTTCAGTTGTCATTCAAGATAGGCTTCTCGCAACTGAAGAAAGGGACATCAAATGTGCCATCATTCTATACTGACTCGTGGATGTCCATATCAATCAAACCAGGTGCTACCCCTGAGCTTCTCACACTAAACATGATATTGCGTACAATGAATTAATAATCTGCAAAACAAATACCTGATCATACCTAAATATAGACAAAAAAGTCACAGACCTCTAGCAACAGACCAAGGTACTTATAATACATGAGCAGAGGATGTAAATGTTTAGTTATGATATTTCTTTAGTTCTTGATACAGGAGAATGCAACATTTTGAAATTAGTAAGCTGGACAGTCAAGCAAACATGACATACTGTCAGTGCCTGAAGTAGCAAGTACATGTGCACAACTTAAAATTGATCACAAATCAGTAGGTAGTTCTTCCACTCTGAACATGAATTTCCATTCAATTCTATTACTTTATTATTTATCTCCAATTAAAATACACAAATGAAAAAAAAATAATCCAAATTAGAAAGTTCAGTCAGTTCAGAATTTTAAACATATTTCAAAAGCAAGTTCAGTATGAGAGATTAATCAGCATTCCTGAAACTGACACCTTGAAGGTTATTTTACCATTACATTATATACATAACAACAATATTAACAACAGGGATAGAAATGTTTTGAAATTTGTGGTCTTGTAGGATGACCACAAATTTTCTGAGGTCTTCCCAGGAGATTTGAGGTCTTATTTTTTGCAATAAAAAATCATTTTCATATTCCATTTCTTATTTCAGTTTCCATTTCTAATTAAAGTACATATTGAAACAGTATCTCTATGCATTAATTAGTTATGTCACGTGAAATTTTGCATCTTGCATGGAAGCTGTTAGCACATACATATCTCTTCTGTAACTGTACGACAAAAATGGTAACAATGTCTTTATCCAAGATCACACAACAACTCTTTGCATGTCTGATGTCAAGTAGAAGAAGAAAGGTGGAGATGGTTACCTATCAGTTTCCCGTGGTAAATAGCGGGCTATGGGGTCCTGAACCAGGATTTATATTCATGTGTCCCACCAGTTACAGTGCATTCTTTCGAGTCCCAAGTTATTTTTAAGTGTTAAAGTTTGATTTATATATCCTGTGCCAAATAGTATATTTTTACAAGAAAAAAAAACGATTTGACAGCTGGAGAGCACTGACATTTTTCTTTGGATTTGGCCGAGGTGTTCCTGCCATTGCCACCTGGTGTCTGAATCGCAAACTATCCTGAGGAAATTATGATGTTTTACTGTATTAAGGGTCACATGCTCTTATTTTTTATGGAGAGCGTGCAGTTTCATTATTCATTATGCATATATACTTATAGCCATGTGTCATTTGCTCTGTAAACTTACAGTGCCTCCATGATCCCATTATTTTGACCGCTGAACAATTACCAATGCTCATAGAAATGAGACACCTCAAACATTCATTTATTGACCCCAGTTTACCCATGATAAATCCTTTTTTGTTGGGACGTTATACTGACCAGGGTTTGCTTTGTTACAGTGCTTAGTTATAAGGAAGCTATGTCACGCCTAGCAGAACTGCGGCAAAAACTTCAAGAAATACAGAAGCGGAAAGGGGAGGCAGATGTGACAGGCGAGGCAAGCAGATGCGGGGGGAACAACACTGGAACAGGCCCAGCATGTGGGAACACCGGGAAAGGGACGAGAAACCTGACAGGTAGGTGTTTTGTTATTGTTACCGCCACAAGGGTATGCTGTCATTCCCGTTGGTTTGTGTGTGTGTGTGTGTTTGTTCACAACATTACCCCCGTGATCCTGAACTGAATCTTATAAAATTTCATGGGCATATCTTGAATGGGCCAAGGAAGAATCGATTTGATGTTGGTGTTGATCCAGCATCTTCATTAGATTCTGGAGTGTCATCAGAATCTCTACCAGTAATAACTCTGATTCTACTGGTAGAGACTCCAATCACAGTTCATACCAGTAGAAACTGCGACCAATCCAGGATCACTGATTAAGCATACAATCTACCAGATCACAGTCTCTATCTTGACATAGATCAGAATCTCTACTAGTAGAAACTGATTCTACTGATAGAGACTTCAATCACAGTTCTTACCAGTAGAAATTGCGATTGATCCAGGGTCTCATTAAGCATACCTTTGTCTACCATTTATATCACAGTCTCTGCCTTGACATTGATCAGAACCATATGTAGAAACTCCGATTCTACTGGTAGAGACTCCAATCACAGTTCCTACCAGTAGAAACTGCGATCGATCCAGGATCACCAATTGAGCATACCTTGATCTAAACCTTTCAGATGTGGCATGTTTCAATGAAAAAATAGTGAACACTTTAATAATAATAAATCATACAATATTATACACAAGAACAATGCAGTTTTTAAACATCTTTATTCATTGAATTGTAATCTATTAATTTTTTCATAGTTTATTATACAAAAGAACACTTTGGTTTCTAAACTACTTAATTCATTCATAGTTTATTATACATAAGAACTCTCTGGTTTCTAAACAACTTTATACATTCATAGTTTATTATACATAAAAACTCCCTAGTTTCTAAACTTCTTATTTTATTCATACTTTATTATAAATAAGAACACTTTTGGTTTCTAAACTACTTATTTCATTCATAGATAATAATATTTTAGAACACTTTGGTTTCTAAACTACTTTATTCATTAAAAGTACAGTTTATTTTGCACAAGAATTTTACACAAGATATATATAAGTATCTTTATCATTGAATGCACTTTTCTACACACAGGAACACTGTAGTTTCTGAACTATATCTCAACTGATCACAATTTATCAATGACAAAAAGTGAAAGCTTGCATAATCAATAATTCTTTATTAATTAATTCACAGATATTTTACATACGTACATTTTGCTTAGAATTTCTATTAGCTACAATACAGATAATACTGTCACATTAATATATTACAATGTGTGAAATATTCAAGTCATTACAGCTTGTTCTGGCGTACCCCAACAGATGATGGGGGACATTTTGTTGTACATGAGAGTCCTGCCTTTTTTCATTAATATCTGTTGGTGATGCAGCTTCCTTTGCAGGTGCACATAGATGATATTGGTTTTACACTTGCCTTCCACCCTGTGTTCTTCCATGATGCCAAGAGATGGAAAGCATACATTGTACATGTCAACTAGTTCTTCTGATCAGCAGCTATTATTTTGGGATTGCACCAGCAGATTAGAATTCCTATCAGTAGAATTGAAGTACCTACCAGTAGTATCGGAGATGCTACTGGTAGTGATTCTGATCAGGGTTTCTACCAGCAGAGACTATGATCGTAGTTTCTACCTGTAGAAACTCCCGATTCTACCAGATCGCAGTCTCTACCTTGCATATAAGTATTGTGTACTATCTTCTGCCTTACTGGTTGAACATTTATGATGGTATTTTCTGCGACTGACTTGGCGTTAGTAATGTTTGATACTGTTTTAAGTGATTCTGCTTTGTCAGTCTTCTTCCTTACTGGTTGTTTATTTAGGTTGATGGTATTTTCTGTGACTGACAGATGCTGGCCTGACACAGCTGGCTGAGCAGGGTCACCGTGCTGAGGACTGGTTGGAGTACATTCGTGCGATGGAGAAACAGCTGATCTGTGCCAGCGTTGAGGAGCGTTACGTCTGCTTGTCAAACGTCTACACCAGAGCCTTTCAGGTAAAGTTGAGGCTCATGATTAGTTTTTAGCTCAGCTGACTGAATGTCATCTCCTTGGAAACCTGAAATTAGGTCACTGTTACCCATATCCTCTGAGCTATGGAGCTCAGAAGTACCCCCTCAGAATAATTAAAAATTTGATACAAAAGCTACAGTATCTGAACAACTAATGCATGGATTACCATGATTCTTTGCATGCTTATTCATCATGGACATTTTCATCAGTTCCTGCAGACTGGTGGTGCCACCTGAATTTTTTATTCAAATATTTACACAAAATTTTCTTTATTTTTGAGACCTTTAAAGATGTGGTCATCTGTTAACAAAGCACAAATGGTAAGCATTTGACTAAGAAACTTCATACTTGACATCCTGGGAGGTCCATAAAAATCTCCTTGGAAACCTGAACTTAGCTCTCTGTTACCCATATCCTTCGAGCTATAGGGCTTTTAAATACCTTGCAGTGTAATTAAAAATTTGATACAAAACATCTGAACAACTAATGCATTCATCACCATGATTCTTTGCATGCACATTCATCATTGAGTGTTTCATTAGCTCTTGCAGATCGTAATTATTGCACCTAGAATCTTCTAACTTGAGAATGACATCCAGGAAGGTCCATGAAAAAATGGAATCCTGAACTTAGGTCTCTGTAACCCATATTCTTTGAGCTCAGCAACAGTTGAATTTTGGATACCACCTACAAAATTTGGCATTCCTTTTGCGAATGTCTTACTAGACACTTAGGTGTCATGACCCCTCGGTCACTTGTTGATTATGACCAGAGGACAATTAAACACCCACTTTTCATATATAAAGTTTTTACCTCAATCTCTTTTAGGTCAAGCCGTTCTTTTTTAGGCCCAAATTCCTGTTCCTGTATAATAAAGTTACTGTGGACATCACTTGAAAATATAGGACCGACCACTATATTTTAACCTTGTTTTAGTATATGATGTTTCCAAGGCAAGGGAAAGACATGGCATTTGCTCAGTCTGTACATTTCCATTGTTACAATTAGATAAATGTAGATAAAATGGTTTGTAAATACTTGAATTCATATGTTTTAAGGTACATTCCTAATATCTCTTTTTCTATTATTTCAAGGAAAGCCATCGTTAGTTGTTTATTTCTGATTCCCTAATTAGGACCTTTGTTGTGTTTGCAGATTAAATACCTTGTATTTCTTAATACAAGTCAGTGAAACAGGGATGCAAATGTTACAAATTACATAAGTAATTCATAAGTTGCTTGAATCAGTGGTGATGAGAGATGTGATACAGTTTATGTGTGATCTGATGTTATTTGATATCAGAGGATATCTTTATTTCTTAACAGCTGATAAAAGTCTTGGCATTCAAGCATTATGTAAATGTACCAGTTCATATTTTTTTCTTATTTGCAGAACATTTCACATGAAGAGAATAAAACGAAAGAGGCTTACGGGCAGCTGTACATTAACCTGGCTAAAATCAAAAGGTGAGTGGGTCTACAGAAGAGAAGTGTCAGTCCTTAAAAAATTATATTATGTTTACTGAGGTCCTGTTATAATATCCTCATGTCTGTCTTTGAATGGGAAGTAATTTTGAACGGGTATATATAACCATGGCTAGTGTTTGGCCGATCATCAAGTTTTATCGAAAGTCAGTCGGTTTGCTGCTACTTTCAAGCGCTTGATTACCAAAGGCAACTCTCGATTACATCATAATCATGATAATGAGTCTTTGTTTCCAAATAACTTCTGTATGTAACTGAGTTTACCACGGTAAATGCAAGAACGGAGGACGGAATTAATAAACCTTTGTGAACTTGCAGAGCTGCAGAATAAGCGGGGAGTTTTGTAACGAGATGTACATTGCACAATATGGGCGGTATGGCGTTAAAATGCTCCATGAATTCTCCGGGTCTATGCAGCAAGTAGATGTCCTGGATTGTGGTTTAATTCTTGATTTGTATAAATAATTAAAATGAAACTTTTAAAAGCATATTTTACTAATAATAGGAAAATATAAAAAAAGCAAAAACTTCTTTTCTTAAGGTAGAATTACTAAGACATGCGGGTTGGTTATGAAAGTACAGTTTCACAAAAAAACTGCATGTTTCTTTATATTTGCCTGAACCGATTATTAATCGATCATTGATCGATTTGCTCAAACTGAAGATCGATTATGAAAAAGGAACCGACTCCCACCACTAACCATGGCTGAATATATATGAATTAGTATGCAAAAATAGATCTTCATGAAGTTACATGAAAGTGGAAGAAAGTTTCTATGATGTTCTGAATATGTATATATCATACAGAACATGCATAATGCATCTTGCAAAAGGCTATCAAGATTATTAAAATCAAATCAAGTGTAATTAGTTGAAATGTGTTATTTTTGTTGGTTCCATGGGAACAGTGTTGTACAATTTGTCAGATGCTCTAAATTTCTTTTGGTCTGATTCCTTATCACAGTTTATAGTTTTGTCATCTGAGCACCATGACCTATGGGTCACTTTTTGTGTCACTCAGTGAGGGAGAAATATTCTTGTAGCAACCACAGTCAGATAGAAGCGGAGGTCGCTTATCATGAAGCCAGGAACATGGCCTGGAGGATTGCTTTGGTGCACGTTGCGAGTGCTGAATTTGAAATATCAAGAGGTTGGTACTTTTCTTACTTAGGGTGATTCACAGGATCCCATGAATCATTCATGAGAGCTGGGGAACTGTAATAACTTTCACTTGTTTCAGCCAGTTTAATCTAGCCAACCCTGCATACAGTCTGCATGATCAGACCATGTAGTTCTTGTAAGACACAGGTGAGATTTAACAACAAGTCCCTATTAGGAACCTTGTGATGTTGTAAAGGGTACATGTCATTGTGAAGTGTAATAAATGAGATTGGAACAATATAACAAAATATTGCTATAATGATCAGTATAACAGGACTGATGAGGATTTTAATGATTATGTCAATAACCAAGATTGTGATGCTACAATTTACAAAACAGATACTTTCAGTGGCTCTGACATTAATTGTATCCGCCAAAACGAAGTTTTGCGGATACTATGTTTTTGACCAGGTTCCGCCGCCGCCGCGTTCGTTTCCGGAGAACTCCTCTGAGACTACTGGACAGATTTTTCCTAAACTTACACAAATTATCGGGTCACATGTGAACTGGTGCCTAACCAAGTGACCTTGACCTCTGACCTTTCCTCTCTGCCCAGCGTCCGTTTGTGCGTCTGTTTCCACACATAAACCCATATATCTCGGGAACCGTTTGACCGATCCGGAAAAATTTTTTACACAAATGTAGCCCTGGGATACCTTTATAACATACACAACAAAAGGTGGCGCCACCTGCAACCATGTTTGCACAGTGTCCATCTGTTCATCTGCCTGGGGTTAAAATCACTCATATCTCTGCAGTGGTTTGACTAATTCACCTAAAATTCGGCATGCGTATACATCCTAGATAGCTTTCTGGATTTTATGACAGGTGGCGCCACCTACATTCACGTTAATGCTCCACACATAAACCCATATATCTCGGGAACCGTTTGACCGATCCGGAAAAAAATTTTACACAAATGTAGCCCTGGGATAGCTTTATAACATACACAACAAAAGGTGGCGCCACCTGCAACCATGTTTGCACAGTGTCCATTTGTTCATCTGCCTTGGGTTAAAATCACTCACATCTCTGCAGAAGTTTGACTAATTCACCTAAAATTCGGCATGCTTATACATCCTAGATAGCTTTCTTGATTTTCTGACAGGTGGCGCCACCTACATTCACGTTAACACTGCAGACATCCAAGCTCATATCTCGGGAACCATTTGACCAATCAGGAAATAGAATTTACACAAATGTAGCCCTTGGATAGCTTTATAACATACACAAAAGATGATGGCACCACCTGCAGCCATTTTTGCACAGCGTCCATCTGTTTGTCTGTCTTTGGTTAAAATCACTCATATCTCTGCAGTGGTTTGACCAAATTACCTGAAATTCAGCATGCTTATACATCCCGCATAGCTTTCTTGATTTTATGACAGGTGGCGCCACCTACATTCACGTTCACGACGAGACATCCATGCTTATATCTCCGGACTCATTCAACCAATCAGGAAAATTTTTTTACACAAATGTAGCCCTTGGATAGCTTTATAACATGAACAAAAATGGTGGCGCCACCTGCAGCCATTTTTGCACAGCGTCCATCTGTTTGTCTGCTGTGGGATAAAATCACTCATATCTCTGCAGTGGTTTGACTTTTCCACATGAAATTTTGCATGTGTATATATCTTGGATAGTTTCTCGTTCAAATAACAGGTGGCGCCACCTACAATCATGTCTATGTGGCAGAGATCCATTCTAATATTTAACACATGTACTCTATATCCCCTTGCCACTCAATCCATGCCTCACTTCACCTGTCCTTCTCTGATTTTGGCGGATACACGTAGTCGCTTGTCGACTACCCGTATTCTAGTTAAACAATGTATGTTCTTCAGAAAACTGCAGTTATCTGAAATAAGTTCCTTGATCATTCCTAATCTTGACCTCTTAAAAAATGTAGATTTAAAATTAAAAAGATTACAGGTAAGAGAGTTATTTCAAGGCAGTTTAAATATCTAGCCTTCCTGTGGGCTTCACCAAGATAATGAAGTGCTTCTTTTATGCTGCCAGGCGTGGTTATTTAAGTATATTTTACTGACTCTCCTGTCATAATATGTCATAATATACTGTACTGGAATTCAGTATTAACATTTATTTCTCCTACTAGCTAGCTATAATCTTATTGATTATGATCACAGATCCCATGGTGATGTAACAATTCTCATGATAGCTTGTTTTTTAGCTCAGCTGACTATTAGTCCTCTGCGGTTTAGTCGAGCTCCTTTGTCTGAACGGACGGGTGTCCGTTTACAGGGCGTATTTTGAAACTGTTAGACTTACACGGATATAACAGAGTTAGACGTTCCTAAATTTTCCTACTTAACCTGAAACTGAGTTACTGCGACTCTGTTCCTTTGAGAAATTGAGGGAAACCTCCGTTTTCAAGGAAAAATATTATAGGCTTCAAAACTGCCCACAATGAAAACCACTGGTGTTAGTGTATTAATATAAAGATAATCATTTCTGCATATATTTCCTATCTTCATGCCATAAATTAGGTCATTATTGCATAAATCTTTGCACTTTGTAAAATATCAGGAAATATATTAACTCTTTTATAGTTTTAACATGATTATTTTTTAAGCTGGTGCACTTATTTCAAGCATATAACTATATTTGACTTCATTTTAAAATTTACATAATTTAACTAAGTGCCGTGAACCATAGGTCCCCTGTTTAATAGATGTGACACAGACTGCATTATAGTTTATACTGTACTCTTTATCAAATCAAAATTATGGCTGGTAAGTTTATATCTGTTGATGTCTATTCTATATGTTTACTGTACAAGTCTTTGAATATTTTGGTTTATCCCCTAAGCCATCTAAGTTATGTTTTGTTTATGCTGAAGGAAACACTTCTAAGGCCAGAAAGTTACTGGAGAAAGCCAGGCAGCTAGACGCCAGACCTACGGAATACCTAACCACAGCAATGAATAATCTTAAACAGGGAAAAACTGTTCTACTGTCAGAGGAGGAGACAAAAAACATCCAGGCACACCTTAAAGGTTAGTTCTATAATTTACTTTAAAGGTGAACTGTAATGATTTTTTTATTCACTCATTGGATTAAGCATGAAAAGTTGCCATGGTAAAGAAAAATGATAGCTTATGACAGTGAAGGTTACTCCCCGAGTCTGTGATTCCGCACGGCAGCTCCATCAGGGGTTTGACGTCAGGTGCTGACGTCATAGTTACCTAACAAACAAAACGTGTCCACTGTCCAAAAATTTACTTATGTGCTTATTATTACATCAAATATCTGCTCTTTTTTTTCTGTTTGATTATTAAGTGACTGTTTGTACAAGAATTATACATAATTGTGGAGACTAATAGTGTTAGAAACATGAATTAGAATAAAAATGAGTATACAGCCTTTTAGATAAACAATGGAAACAACTATTTGATAGATAGAACAAAAATAAGGGGCTTGGCCAACACGGAAGGCTTACACTCCCAGCGTATACAAACATTTGATAGCAGGTAGTTATGAAAATTTAAATGATCTGATTATCTATCACACCAAACACCAGACTGAACGAAAACATTACTGCCCAATAGTTAGGGCCAAAATGAGAAGGACATCTGGATTTGTCATAGGGCCTATGGTATATAAGTAAACTATCACGGGAAGACACATTTTATCAGTTTTATAGAATTTTGTTAAATTGTGAAATAAATAAAACTAACTAAACACTCAAAATCAAATTATACATACAAAAATGTAAGGTTTACAGAAGGGGCCTAAATCACAAACACGCTCGTGTTTGAGGAGTGTACCAGTTCACCCTGCATTGACCCCGTTGTTAATTTCCAGTGCTGATGTTGACATGTATAAGCGTATGTATACATGAAACGTATCCATAAAGCAGAACTCCCTGATATTCGTCCATTTCAGCTATTGCTAGGACTAACCCTTTTGACTGTAAACAAGAGTCTTTTTCTTTTAGTTGTTAGCCGGTTATTAATTAAACCTTCCACCTAAGTTATAAAAGATATCTATGATATATGTTACAGTAGGCCTATATACGAGTTGTTTGTGTGCATGGCTATATTGTGTATGTGCATGGCTTATAAGGCTATTTTGTGTGGTAATGTATTACAGTTATCCTGACACAGGTAAAAATAGATTCTGTTAGTCAAGGAGACAAGACACATCCAAGCACACCTTTTGTTCAACATATGTGTGCTTGTATGCCCGTATATCAGTATATTTTATATAATATCTAATTAGGTATTGTATATGACACTTTTTGGGCCAGAACCATCTCTATAGCCACTAGTAATGTTTATATTTTGCCCCATTCCATCAAGAATACCTTAAGCATCTTACCTTGTCAAACATATAAATTATGTCTGATTATTTTGTTGTAGAGAGAGTTTCACCTTCATCCAGTTCAACAGCTGATTTTAAAAAACTGTCCATAGTGAACAAGACAGTGAAAGAACAAAATGACTCGGGAAGTATTAATGCAACACCTCTAGAACCTGTGACCTACTGGCTCCCTAATAGTGAGATCAGACATACAGGGGACGGGCAGGACTCACATGAGGTGCAGGTATCCAAGAAGGCAAAAATGATAATTGACAGTGCGTTAAGTGTTAAAAGTGATAAAGAGAACATCCCAAAATCTAGTAGGCTGGGACCTGGAGAAGAGCCACAAGGACTGCGATCACGGAGCCCAATCAGGCCACCAGTCCATGGCATAAAAAAAAAGACATATATGGCGGCGGATGAGCAACAGAGGAAAGAAAAACGTGTTGATATTGTAGACATTGATCAAGCCAGTAGAGATGTAGAGGCTATAGAACTGCCCCGCGGCACAACGACAAGCCCGCAAGACTTCACTAACGAGCTGTCACTACCACCTTCACTTGTGTCTCAGAACAATTCAACCTACCTCACGATTGATTCTACAGTATCATTTAGAAGGTGAGCTGGTTATTCACCAATTGATTGATCAGTTTCAAATGTTTCTTAACCTATAGCCCTCCTGCAAAATTTAATTGAAATTTACTGGAAATATGGAGATGTTTACAACAGTGGACCACTTATGGGTATACTTTCCAATTCCTTATAGATTTTGTTGTCCACACCAGATTGCCAGTCACATTCAAACTAAAGATAGGAGAACATATTAAGTGATCATAATTCATGTGACGTGATGGCTGCATCATGCTTCAGTTTTGATGACATTGACATTAATCACAGCTTTAGCAGTCTCATGGCTACTAAATATACCTTGCTTGTGTGCAGAATATCGGGTAATATCCAGATCCACTTACAAATTTATTGATAGTCTCAAAATTGTAACTTATATTCCTTCCCCCATGGTTTATCCTTCCACAAATCTAATCATCATCATCATGGGGGAGGGGAAGGCTGCCCTCATGATTTACCATGAAAATAACGTAAAAATACTGTTATTTCTCATGCACTGGCAGAAAAATGACAACCAATGGTTAAAATATGTTAATTAACAATGTATATGTCAAATTAGTCAGAAGTTTGAAAGAATCCTCAAAATATGTGACATTTATATTTCTTTTACGTGTAAAATTAACATGCAAACAAGATTATATAGGACTACGGGTGTCAAAATCTTGCGGTGAATCCTGGAACACGCAGGCCCTGCCAACAGTCAAGAAATCCCCATCCGAATACATGTTGGTTACTCTTAGTTAAAACAAGATTCAAGATCATTTAATAAAGAAACACATTAGATGTTTCTCTAAATCTGATATGATCTGTGTTTATATTTCATATTTACATTTTATTTGCAAAATAAATGTACTGGAAGTTCCTTTAAAACATGATCTCTGATAAATGGGCTGCGATGGCAGCCATGTTTATTCTAGCCGAACTGTCATGTAGCATGTCAATAATGAAAGCAGGCAAATATATTCTCTTCATTGTATGAAATTTTACAATGAATACCATCAAACAAAATATAGACCCATTCTAAGTGTCGATCTAAAAATTAATATAGGTTTTTAAGGAAACCAAGCGTATTAACACATTGTTAGCTATGAACACTAGCACCACATTGCGGCCACTAGAAAAAATTTCACAAAGATGGAATTAGGAAATATAATATTCATTACAAACAATGGTAAGGTCAAACTGGTCAAATTAGTGGAGATCAAGGACTTTACCAGAACACTACCTGACACTTGGCAATAAAAATGTTTGATGCGGGGGGTTTAAAGTGATGCCGTAATTATTTTTGCCTTATATAATTATTTGATCATATTCATCTTTGTTGGTTACAGCAGCAACAAGTCAAGCACTGGCTCAGCAGATGGAGCTAACCTAGCTTTCTGTGAGGACTCTGCTTTAGAACTTAGTCACACTAAAGGCTTGCAGCTGACACGTGACCTAGATGATGTATTCAAAGTACCCAGTCTACAGCCAGCTCCAGCCAGGTAAGTATGTCACATGACTATCAATATTACAGGCTTTCTGTGTCATCTGTAGTCATGGCTGTCCACTAGATACATATTTCTATTTCAGCTGAAGTTGCCAGTCAACGCTGTCAATGGGACATGTTTCTATTTAGTCTCCAGTCAATGCTGTCAATGTGATACATGTTTCTATTTCAACTCTAGTCTCCAGTCAACACAGTCAATAAGATACATGTATCTATTTCAACTGTAGTCTCCAGTCAACACAGACAATAAGATACATGTATCTATTTCAGCTGTAGTCTCCAGTGGATGCTGTCAATGTGATATATGTTTCTATTTCAACTGAAGTCTCCAGTGGATGCTGTCAATGTGATATATGTTTCTGTTTCAACTGAAGTCTCCAGTCAACATGGTCAATAAGATACATGTATCTATTTCAACTGTAGTCTCCAGTCAACACAGACAATAAGATACATGTATCTATTTCAACTGTCGTCTCCAGTGGATGCTGTCAATGTGATATATGTTTTTGTTCAACTGAAGTCTCCAGTCAACATGGTCAATAAGATACATGTATCTATTTCAACTGTAGTCTCCAGTCAACACAGACAATAAGATATATGTATCTATTTCAACTGTAGTCTCCAGTCGTTGCTGTCAATGTGATACATGTTTCTATTTCAACTGAAGTCTCCAACATGGTCAATAGGATACATGTATCAATTTCAACTGTTGTCTTCAGTCAAGACTTTCAGTGTATTGTAAAATGAGCTTCCCCCACCTCCTTTGCCAGTGTCATAGGATATTGGCCTTCTTTAGACCTGATTTTCTAGTGAAGCATGCAAATAAAATGACAAAATATGTTAAAGGTTCCATTAAATTTTTTTCTAATTTTATCCAGTGGAGAAATATTCTTAATTTAATTTGTTATACAAGAAATAGTTTTGGTGGAGTTCAGTAAAACGATTAGAAATTATACTGAAGTGACACCTCTCTGAATGAAATTCATTGTCTGTTTTACCTGTTTGGTGATTTAGCAACACAAACAATACACGGGAGACAGCAGACAAAGATGCTGATTCAAACACGTGTCCACTCAACCTCCAACCCAACCTAGCACCACCCCAACCAGTCAGAAGTGTGTCGCAGTCAGAAATCAAGCGTCCCTCCAATCCTGATTTTACAAACATCAAAGTCAGGCAAGCTAAAAGGTGAGTAACTCATTCTGTACCTGTTGAATTACACAAGTGCACTTAGATATTCAGTCCAGACTTAGCAAAGTGTGTCCTAATTTAAAAATGCAGTATTGCTGCTGTGCATTATTTCCATCAGTGAAAGGTTATTTATGGAACTGCTCTGCTTTTCTCTCAGAACCAGTCAGTTTTTAGTTCCTGTTGTTTATATTTTTACATGATTCTGGCTATATAAGGGATGGAATTGTTAGAGTTAGGTTTAACAGCGTCATTTCGGCCACCTGACATTAGAGAGTCTACGACCAGTGTACTTGCAGTCAAGAGTACCTTTACATCCTTCAACAAGGAATGCTCTTTATGGCTCTATGAATATGCCAAGAATTTTGTCATTTTTGACAACGCATGGTGGCCAAGATGCACACTGTCACTTGACATAAACCAGACCAATTGTTGGCTGTTTTAGTATACCTACAATGAGTGAGAAAAATTCCATTTTAACTCAGCATATTGGTAAATTTCTATACATGTTTGTTGAATCACTGATCACATGAATACATTGCTCCCACGGGTAAATAGATGGCAGCCAACTTGTTCGCGATACAGGAAAGGACTTGTTACCATAGAGACGGAGTTTCAGTTATGGCTTTGAGTACACATGTATTCTTTTGTGTAAATTCATCATTCCTAGCCAAATGTTTAGATTATGGGCTGGTTCCTACAATATGAATGCAATGTGAAGGAAGACTTTCACAATGCATTCCTCTGTGTATATATATATATATATATATATATATATATATATATATATATATATATATATATATATATATATATGGCTTTTATCACAACCCAGGTTAGGCTTACCAGCCCAATATAAGAGCCTAGTGAGTCATGTACTCAGGGCTGTAGGTATATCAGTTATATTTTGTTCACATACAGCTAAGGGGTGTGTTGCTCCCCTTATCATTCAGACATAAGACCTCACAGGTTAATAGTTCAAACAGGTTTCATATGTGTCTTTGATTTCCTGGAAACCCTGAATATAGTCATTTAAAGTCCAGGCCTGGAAAGTTATTTTTATGCCCCCGCCACAAAGGGGCCGGGGCATATATTTTTACCCATGTCCTTTCATTCCGTCCTTCCGTCATTCCGAAATCAAACAGTTGTACGGATTTTTTCCGCAATGCCTGCAGATATTGGCCTGATTTTTGGTGTGTGGGCAGACTTTTGACCGTTTTACGGCTCCTAAAATTAGAAAATTTTATGAAAAATAGAAATTTTCATGACAAATACACATGTACAGACTTTTTTTCGCAATGCCTGCAGATATTGGCCTGATTTTTGGTGTGTGGGCAGATATAGACTAGTTACAGATCGAGGTTCGCGTTTTTTCCCAGTTGACCTACTTTTGACCGTTTTACGGCCCCTGAACATCGAAAATTTCATGAAGAATATGAACTTTCATGACAAATACACATGTACGGACTTTTTCTCGCAATGCCTGCAGATATTGGCCTGATTATTTATGTGTGTGCAGATATTGACCAGTTACAGATCGAGTTCGCGTTTCGTCCCAGTTGACCTACTTTTGACCGTTTTACGGCTCCTGAACATAGAAAATTTCATGAAAAATATAAATTTTCATGACAAATACACATGTACAGACTTTTTTTCGCAATACCTGCAGATATTAGCCTGATTTTTGGTGTGTGGGCAGATAATGACCAGTTACAAATCGAGTTCATGTTTTGTCCCAGTTGACCTATTTTTGACCGTTCGACGGTGCTCTAACATAGAAATTTCATAAAAAAAAGTGCACATGTACAGACTTTTTTTTGCAGTGCCTGCAGATACAGGCCTGATTTTTGGTGTGTAGGCAGATAATAACCAGTAACAGATCGAGTTCTTGTTTTGTCCCAGTTGACCTACTTTTGACCATTTGACTGCTCCTGAACATAGAAAATTTCATGAAAAATAGAAATTTTCATAACAAATGCAAATGTACCGACTTTTTCTCCTCAATGCCTGCAGAAACCACCCTGATTTTTTATGTGTGGGCAGATAATGACAGTTGCAGGTCGAGTTTGCGTTTCGTCCCTTTTGAACTACTTTTAATTGTTTTACGGCTCCTAAACATAGAAAATTTCATGAAAGACAGAAATTTTTTATGGAAAATGCACATGTATGGACTTTTTTCACAATGCCTGCAGATACTGGCCTGATTTTTGGTGTGTTGCTTGATAATGACCGGTTACAGATCGAGTTTGCATTTTGCCCTTGTTGACCTACTTTTGACCATGAGACACCTCCTGAACTTTTTTCAAAATTTAACAAATGTTTCTAATTTGCCCCGGGGGGGGGGGGGGGGGGGGGGGCATTCGTGTCGTTCTGACACATTTAGTTTAAGTCCTGGAATTAAAAATTATCTTGGAAACACATGCTAGAGCTGATAATCCAAATCAGGTGACATTCAGCGTACGAAAAATGTTTATTTGTTGTCAGACTGAAGGCTTAATATTTGTAGAAACTGTTTGTTCATTAAATATATTGACCACAGTTGTACAATTACAGGATCTAGAGAATTCCCCACATATACCATTTCATCTTGTATAGTATTTATCCTTGAACATTTAAAAAAAAGGTCCTGGAAATGTCATGGAATTTTGTAAGCAACTAGGTTATGAATCCTGTCAAACAGTAACTACACGGCCACATGCTTGTTATTCCATATGATCACAGAGATTGACACTTATGTCTTAAACAACTGGTGTGAATTTGGTGAAAACCTGAAATATTGAAAGCCCCATTATAATATTTAAACTATTAACATATGGAGATCCTCATCCTTATTGTACAGCCACAGCCACCTAAAGGTCATGACTGTCATGTTTTCATCAAAGCACATATTTATGGATTTACCATGTTGGTTTTGGTATCATGTGTAAGTACATCTTTGTGCTTTGTTAGGTGTCTCCTGCAGCCGAAGCGGGTTCCCATCCATGAAGCAGCGTGGATTGAGGATGATGATGAGGAGGAGGATGAAGGATTGACTCCAATGGATGCTGCAGCAGAGAAAGCCATGCAGAAAGGTAACAGAAAGCCACCTGGTCATTCATGCACCAGAAAATGGCTAAGTTAACAAGCCATGATGTGATTGGCTGGATCCCTGGAGACATTCTGGCATTTCAAGACCATTGATCTAATTAAATAATCACAGACTTTGTAAGTCAATGCATTTCAAGAGTGCACATAAGTCATTTGATTGGTTTGGTTGCCTTGTTAAATAAGAAATATACATTCTAGGGAATGCAAGCCTCCCCCAAGTTGGAGTCCCTATTGTGGGATGCCCCCAAAACCATGTTTGCATTCAGTTGTTTGGCCCATATCTCTTGGTTTGTTCATGCATTAGTGACTGTATATTTGTGAGTATTCTTTGATGGTGTTCCTGAAACCAGATTATTTTTCTGAAACACACAACAATTTATTTGATTCTTTAAGGGCCCATTCCCCAAATGCCTGAAAAATTTCATGAGATTCAGTTCATGATTGCATGAGTTTTGTTGCAAACAAAGATACACAAACACACAAATGAATATGAAGACACGCCCTCGTGACGGAGGCAGTTATGAATTATCAGGCAGACATGTCTAATGAAGAAGGTCTCTCAGGGTGCGGCTTAACAAAAGACTGGCGTACAGAAAGATGGCTTCAGTTCTCTACACTCTCCTTTATATTTACACAGGAATGGATGAGTCAATCGCCCTGATACCTGAGGAAGATCCAGCCCAACCTGCTGCAGTCAAACCAAGTAAAACGTGTAGTGCTAACCGGCTCAACCAGGAGCAGCCACAACAACCTGCCCAAAGTCAGAATATGCAGCAAGCAGCCAGACCTTCCCAGGAACCCCTGCAGTCTGTCAAAAGGCCCGCCAGAAACCTGCCAGCAG
Source organism: Sipunculus nudus (assembly GCA_026874595.1). Taxonomy (NCBI): domain Eukaryota; kingdom Metazoa; phylum Annelida; class Sipuncula; order Golfingiida; family Sipunculidae; genus Sipunculus; species Sipunculus nudus. The sequence continues at coordinate 55,778,477 of CM049311.1, read as the reverse complement.
TTAAACAGTCCACGTAGGTGTAGCACTGCACTGTCTTTCTAAAATCTAACCACATATTTCTTTTTGCTGATTTCGTGCTATTTACATCAATATTGTTTCTTTAACTGAAGTCCAGCTGAAGGGTGTCTGTCATATATATAGCCTTTAGTCACTGTTTGTAGATTATTGTTAGAATATTTTGCCATATAATGAGCCAATACAGCTGTCAGTAGCTCATATGGTGTGTATTCACAAACAATGGAAACTGTTTTTACAGAGTGGCAATTATGCTGTTCTTGTACAAGTGTGATGTTTTTTATTCAAGTTCACCACACTGACCAGTCAAATGGCTGAAGCATTGTTTAAAGTTGAGCTTGATTCAGTATTCTCCAGTGTCTTTCAATGTCCTTGCAGCCAAGCACCCATGGTCACCCCAGCAAAACCTAGAGAGGAACCAGTAGCAGTGGCGACTGTCCAAGCCCAGCAACCACAAGTACCCAGCACACCAGCACCTGTAAGTCTGCACTAAAGCTCATTAAATTTATATGGAATCCAGACTGCAGTACTGAAGGGTTTCTGTATGCGGTGAAATCATGTCTGATGACCACCCAGCTATCACGACCACTCCTGCTAAGACGACCATTTTCTTTGATCCTGGACTAATGTGAATCATCATAAAAATTTCCCCAAACAAGACCACCCTGCTATCATGGCCCACTTTAGCTGGTCCACCAGGTGGTCATTTTAGCCAGATTTCACGGTATTTCATACAGAGGGATCGGCTTTAAATAGTCTTTGCAGACTTAAGTTACTGTTCACATTACAGTTAAGTATATAATGATGTGTAACATGTTGTAGAATATATCCTTGTGTTTTGCATATTGGACATATCAGCTGAACTCGAGCAGACCCCAATCTGATTACCTCTGAGTCTCTAAGACAAAATGCTGAATTCTCTAAAGGGTCACTCTGTCTTTATAGAATCTCAAAGGATCACTTGGTCTCTCCAGAACCTCCGAGGGTCATTTTGTCTTTACAGAATTTGAAAGGGTCACTTTGTCTTTCAAGAACCTCAGAGGGACACTTTGTCTTAACAGAACTTCAAAGATTCACTTTTTCTTTACAAACCATAGAGGGTCATCTTATCTCTACAGAACCTAAGAGGGTAATTTTTTCTCTACAAAACCTCAGAGGATCACTTTGTCCTTACAGAATCACAAAGGGTCACTTTGCTTATCAAATACTCAGAGGGTCACTTTGTCTTTACAAATTGTCAGAGGGTCACTTTGTCTTTACAAATCCTCAGAGGGTCACTTTGTCTTTACAGAATCTGAGAGGGTCTATTTGTCTACACAGATCCTCAGAGGATGACTTTTTCTTTACAAATCCTCAGAGGGTCACTTTTTCTTTACATATCCTCAGAGGGTACTTTGTCTTTACAAATCGTCAGAGGGTCACTTTGTCTTTTATAGAACCTCAGAGGTTCTATTTGTCTATACAAATCCTCAGAGGATCACTTTTTCTCACAAATCCTCAGCGGGTCACTTTTACTTTACAAATCATCAGAGGGTCACTTTTTCTTTACAAATCATCAGAGGGTCACTTTGCCTTTACAAATCATCAGAGGGTCACTTTGTCTTTGCAGAATCTCGGAGGGTCACTTTTTCTTAACAGAACTTCAGAGGGTCACTTTGTCTTTACAAATCGTCAGAGGGTCACTCTGTCCTTACAGAATCACAAAGGGTCACTTTTTCTTTACAAATCCTCAGAGGGTCACTTTTTCCTTACATATCCTCAGAGGGTACTTTGTCTTTACAAATCGTCAGAGGGTCACTTTGTCTTTATAGAACCTCAGAGGTTCTATTTGTCTATACAAATCCTCAGAGGATCACTTTTTCTTACAAATCCTCAGCGTCTCACTTTTTCTTTACAAATCCTCAGAGGGTCACTTTGCCTTTAAAAATCATCAGAGGGTCACTTTTTCTTAACAAATCCTCAGTGTGTCACTTTTTCTTTACAAATCCTCAGAGGGTCACTTTGCCTTTACAAATTATCAGAGGGTCACTTTGTCTTTACAGAACTTTAGAGGGTCACTTTGTCTTTACAAATCGTCAGAGGGTCACTCTGTCCTTACAGAATCACAAAGGGTCACTTTTTCTTTACAAATCCTCAGAGGGTCACTTTGTCTTAACAAGTCTTCAGAGTCACTCTGTCCTTACAGAATCACAAAGGGTTACTTTTTCTTTACAAATCCTCAGAGGGTCACTTTGTCCTTACAGAATCACAAAGGGTCACTTTGCTTATCAAATCCTCAGAGGGTCACTTTTTCTTTACAGAACTTCAGAGGGTCACTTTGTCTTTACAAATCATCAGAGGGTCACTTTGTCTTAACAGAATCTCAGAGGGTCTATTTGTCTTTACAATGCCTCAGAGGATCACTTTGTCTTTACAATTCCTCAAAGGGTCACTTTTTCTTCACAAATCCTCAGAGGGTCACTTTTCTTTACATATCCTCAGAGGGTACTTTGTCTTTACAAATCGTCAGAGGGTCACTTTTTCTTTACAAATCTTCAGAGGGTCACTTTGTCTTTACAAATCATCAGAGGGTCACTTTGTTCTTATAGAACCTCAGAGGTTCTATTTGTCTATACAAATCCTCAGAGGATCACTTTTTCTTTACAAATCCTCAGCGGGTCACTTTTTCTTTACAAATCCTCAGAGGGTCACTTTGCCTTTACAAATCATCAAAGGGTCACTTGGTCTTTGCAGAACCTCAGAAGGGGGGACATTGATTTGGCATTTGTCTGTCTGTCCCTCTGTCTGACCGTTTGTTAGGATTTCATTTCTGTGCGATAAATTTCCTAAATATTATCTGATTTCATTCAAATTAGGGTCAGTGATTGCTCTCATGCTGAACATGCTTAGGATTGGTTTTGGTGTCTTTCTCACAAGATAATAATACAGTATGATATTTCATTTTTGACATGATGAATCAGCATATTTAGTTTCACTAATCACCAACAGGTGATGCTAGCAGTGGACATAGATTGCCGGAATTTTTGCTGTTTCTGTTGAGCGTGGTTACAATTATTTACACTTTTTCACTACTTGAAGGCGCAAGAGGGGGACAAAAATTTCTTGAATTTGTTAGTTGCAAGTATCATTATCAGTCTTAAAACATGTGCTCATGGCTGTAACTCATAAACCATTCAAGACATGAAGTTGTAATGTATAACCCACTTCATCTGTTATTTAATTTTATCATTTGCATCAGTAACCTTCATGATGCACAATTTCTGGTTAAACGTTTTCATTTAGAAAGATGAACTTAGGTAAATGTTTACTATTCATTATTAGTAATTACTTTATTCAGTTTGTCTACCCAGTTTCACACCATTCACCACTCCTTGCAGAATGTTTGCCTGAAATTCACTCTAAAGCATATCCTTCATATTTGTGTACTGAGAAACAGGATTTGTTTTTTGTGCTCCGTATTTTTTCCTGGTTAACATTTTGGTTGGAGTTGGCTCTAAAATGATGTTTTTAAGATAATATGAATTGGAGTGTAGGTTTATACTTGAAAACCCAAGGAAAGTCGGGGAAAAGTCAGGGCATTTCTTCAGAGTAACCCTGACAACCCTGTTGCTTTTGAAGTCTGCAGTAAACAAATTTTTTACAGGAACAGTCTAGACACCAACTGGCATGAACCGATTCCCACGGAATTATAACTGTACTAAAACTAAATATCAACTAAGACACCTGGATTCTTTAGACTGAGTTCTCATGCAAACATCTATACATGATACTACATATTAATGTACAACAAATTTTACTAGTAATTGAATATGCAGTATTCTAACTAAGTCACACTTCTGTGGTGACAGTGTGGCATAACATGTTGTCTTAATCCTTAACTGGTAGACGGAGCCCCTAAAAGCCATGGACCTGCCCTAGGCATTCCATAAGTTATTTCATTAGGTTCTAGTGATCTTTTATACCTAAAGGATAGTGTTGTTCTCTCCACAGGGGGTTTCCAGTATGCGGTTTTAGGAAATTTTATAGCCTTTCAAAAAACTGATAAGATGTACAATGGATTACCTTATTTTAAAAATGAATACCAGGGTCACCTTTACACTTTAAACACAGCACGTGACCTCCCTGCCCAGTGACCTTCCACTCACGCTGTATGAAATAGCAGGATTCTTTAGGTTTGGCAACACCCAGTCAGTTTGCGCTGGATAAAGTAAAATCTGATTGGCTCTGCGTTTTAAAAAAATCTGCAGAACTGGTAGAACAAATCTGATTGTTTTAGCACGTGTATAAACAAACATAGACATGTGGGGCAAGCTTGTGCGGCACGCAATACAGGAAATATGCAGACAGTGGCGGATAACTGACCTCAGGCCAGTCAGTATACAGACTGTGTTGAAAACTGACGATTGCATCGTGTGTATTCCAATTGGGTGAAAAAGTCTGTGCTGCCAAGCCCTTTCCACAGCAGTGTAACCAGTGACCTGTACCTCGAAGAACATCCGTTTGTGCTGGTGAAACCTGCAAATGCAATGTATTTGTTTAAATATAATGCAGGGAGAATTCCACAGAAATAGCACTGCCTAGTGGCCAAACCTGACCAGCAACCGCAGTTTAATGCAGCGGTTAGTGTAGCAAATAGTTGAGCAAAGCGTAGCCGTTGCTTATGGAGCGTAGGTCACCTTCTGCAAAGAGAGGTTAAGTCAAAAAAATATTTTTTTCTATGAGAGATGTAGTTTGGTAATAATGGTTGTCATGTTAACAACACTGTTTATATAAATGTGAATACAATTTATTTTTTAGAATCTTGCTGCGGACATCATCACAGTCAAGGATAAAACATATATCAAGTTGAATTTGATTGGTCGAGGAGGAAGCTGCAAGGTAAGCGACTTTATTCTGGTGAAATAGATTAGTGTGACATCATTCTAATACATGATGCACTTGGCCGTGTGATGATCAGGCACCAGCCAGGTGTGATGATCAGGCACTAGCCCTATGTGATGATCAGGCACCAAGTCCTGTGTGGTGATCAGGCACCTGGCCCGGTGTGATGATCAGGCACTGGCCCGGTGTGATGATCAGGCACCAAGTCCTGTGTGGTGATCAGGCACCTGGCCCTGTGTGATGATCAGGCACTGGCCCTTTGTGATGATCAGGCACTGGCCCTTTGTCAGGCACCAAGTTCTATGTGATAATCAGGCACCTGGCCCAGTGATGATCAGGCACTGTCCCTTTATGATCAACAGGCACCAAGTCCTGTGTGTTGATCAGGCACCTGGCCCTGTGTGGTCTTCAGGCATCCTCTACTGTGTTATGATCAGGCACCAAGTCTTGTTTGGTTGTCAGGCACCTGGCCCTGTGTGATGGTCAGGCACCCTCTACTGTGTGATGATCAGACACCAAGTCCTGTGTAGTGATCAGGCACCCTCTACTGTGTGATGATCAGACACCAAGTCCTGTGTGGTGATCCGGCACCTGGTCCTGTGTGATGATCAGGCACCTGGCCCTGTGTGGTGATCAGGCACCTGGCCCTGTGTGGTGATCAGGCACCTGGCCCTCTGTGATGATCAGGCACCTGGCCCTGTGTGGTGATCAGGCACCTGGCCCTGTGTGGTGTTCAGGCACCTGGCCCTGTGTGGTGATCAGGCACTGGCCCTTTGTGATGATCAGGCACTGGCCCTTTGTCAGGCACCAAGTTCTATGTGATAATCAGGCACCTGGCCCAGTGTGATGATCAGGCACTGTCCCTTTATGATGAACAGGCACCAAGTCCTGTGTGTTGATCAGGCACCTGGCCCTGTGTGGTCTTTAGGCATCCTCTACTGTGTTATGATCAGGCACCAAGTCTTGTTTGGTTGTCAGGCACATGGCCCTGTGTGGTGGTCAGGCACCCTCTACTGTGTGATGATCAGACACCAAGTCCTGTGTAGTGATCAGGCACCTGGCCCTGTGTGATGATCAGACACCAAGTCCTGTGTGGTGATCCGGCACCTGGCCCTGTGTGATGATCAGGCACCTGGCCCTGTGTGGTGATCAGGCACCTGGCCCTGTGTGGTGATCAGGCACCTGGCCCTCTGTGATGATCAGGCACCTGGCCCTCTGTGGTGATCAGGCACCTGGCCCTCTGTGGTGATCAGGCACCTGGCCCTCTGTGGTGATCAGGCACCTGGCCCTCTGTGGTGTTCAGGCACCTGGCCCTGTGTGGTGATCAGGCACCTGGCCCTGTGTGGTGATCAGGCACCTGGCCCTGTGTGGTGATCAGGCACCTGGCCCTGTGTGGTGATCAGGCACCTAGCCCTGTGTGGTGATCAGGCACCTGGCCCTGTGTGGTGATCGGGCATCTGGCCCTGTGTGATGATCAGTCACCTGGCCCTGTTTGGTGATCAAGCACCTTGCTTTGTGTAATGTTCCCAGCAGCTGGATGAATATGATGATATGAAATAAAAACATTTATAATTCAAAATATGAAAACTTTGTTAATTAAAGCCTATGCACATTTACATAAATACTGATGTTGGTTTGAATACTCTCAGGTATATCAGGTCATTGATCAGGACCACAAACTGCGTGCAATAAAATGTGTGGACCTGGAGGGAGCCGATGAAGCCACCACTCAGAGCTTCCTGAATGAGATCTCACTCCTCCGCAGACTTCAGCACAGCAGCAAAGTGATCAAGATGTATGACTTGTAAGTAGAATTGTAACCCAGCTTGACAAACACACATAGACCTCTCCCATCACATAAAAAATACCAATGATTCAAACTCTCAATCACAGTTGCTACAATGTTACCTATGAAGAGCACAGGGAGTGTGGGGCAGTGTGTACAAAAAGGAGCACTGAGAGGTAAGATGGAGCCAGACCATGTATAGTCCTTTCACTCTATCTAGGCACGTAGATAGAGTGCAAATAGTCCCTATGTGCTGTGATAAGGCTAAAAGTAGTCATCCTGGCTGTGGCAGATCACACAGCACTTTTTATGTGTGCACAAGACAGGTCATAAGAAAAATGTGACATTCCATGACTATTTCTACTTACCAGCCTGTAAAAGTAAATGATTTTGGTTCTTAAAGACAAATTATTAACTGTCATTAAGATATTCTGCATGAAATTTGTTAACTTATCTATCAAAACATGCAGTTTGTACACAGAGGACCTTCTCTACTGTGATATAACAATAATTACTTTGTCCACTCTGAAAACATTATCTGAGAAATATATTAAGGTTTACATATATGAGTGTGATCAAGAGAAATATAATATTTTCTTTCCTTATATATATATATATAAATAACAAGTGACCCAGGGGTCATGACGCTCAGCTGACCAGGAAGACATTGACAAAAGTAATTTTATCATCTGAATGTCAAATTTGAATGAAATACTTTTTCCAAACTTGAACTTTTGTATAAAATCATCCAATATTCATTGGGGTACTATGGAGCTCTGTAGCATGACGGATATGGGTAACAGACACCTATTTTCAAGGTTTACAAGATGACTTTTCAGGGGTCTCCCAGCATGTCAAAAAATAAAATTCTAGGTCCAGTTATTATGATTTGTGCCCTGTTAACAAATCCAAATGTTTATTCTGGGGGGTATTTCAAAGCCGCATAGGATGAAGGATATGGGTAACAGAGATGTAATTTCAGGTGCACAAGGAGACTTTTCAGAGGCCTCCCAGCATATCAAGAAAGGAGATTCTAGGTCAAGTCATTATAATTTGTGCTCTGTTAACAGATGACCAAATCTTTATTCTGGGGAGTACTTCGGAGCCCCAGAGCATGAAGGATATGGGTAACAGGGACCTTATTTCGGGTTTCCATGTAGACCTTTTATGGGCTTCCCTGGAGGTGAGGACAGAAGATTCTAGGTCCAGTCATTATGATTTGTGCCCTGTTAATATATGACCAAATCTTTATTCTGGGGGGTACTTCAGAGCCCCATGGCTCACAGAATATGGGTAACAGAGACCTTATTTCGGGTTTCCACGTAGACCTTTTATGGGCTTCCCTGGAGGTGAGGACAGAAGATTCTAGGTCCAGTCATTATGATATTTGCCCTGTTTACAGATGACCAAATGTTTAAAGATCACAAAAGTAGAGAAAAAAAATCGTAAAAAATAAAAAAAAATATAGGTGGCGCCACCAATCTCCAGAAATTGATGAAACATTCCATGATCAATATCCATGCAAAGAATCATGGTGATTAATGCATTAGTTGTTCAGATACTTGAGCTTTTGTATTAAATTTTGCATTATTCTGGGGGGTACTTCAGAACCCCATAGCTCGAAGAATATAGGTCACAGTGACCTAATTTCAGGTTTAAAAGGAGAATTTCCAGAGACCTCCCAGGATTTTAAGTAAGAAGATTCCCGATCTAGCGGTTACGATTTGTGCCCTGTTAACAGACAGACGCCTGGATGGCCGGACGGACGACGGACAAAAGGTGATCCCTACAGCTCAGATGACTCCTTGTGCACCTGAAAAAATACAGGTGGCGCCACCAGAATGCAGAAACTGATGAAACATTTCATGATCAATATCCATGCAAAGAATCATGGTGATCAATATAATAATTGTTCAGATACTTGAGCTTTTGTATCAAATTTTCCATTATTCTGGGGGGTACTTCGGAGCCCCATAGCTCAGAGGTTATGGGTAACAGAGACCTAATTTCAAGTTTTTAAGGAAACTTTTCATGGGCCTCTCAGCATGTCAAGAGAGAAGATTCTAGGTCCAATTGTTACGATTTGTGCCATGTTAACAAATGACCGCATCTTATGAGGTCTCAAAAATAGAGAAAAAAATTCGTAAAAATAAAAAAATATAGGTGGCGCCACCATACTGCAGAAACTGATGACACATTCCATGATCAATATCCATGCAAAGAATCATGGTGATCACTGCAATAGTTGTTTAGATACTTGAGCTTTTGTATCAAATTGTCCATTATTCTGAGGGATACTTCAGATGACTTACAGTCAGCTGAGCTAAAAACACTTAATGGTCAATATCCATGCAAAGAATCATGATGATCTCCGTATTAGTTGTTCAGATACTTCAGCTTTTGTATCAAATTGTCCATTATTCTGAGGGATACTTCAGAGACCTATAGCTTGAAGGATATGGGTAACAGAGACCTAATTTCAAGTTTCCACAGGCACTCTTCATGGGCCTCCTTGCATGACCAGAATGAAGTTTCTAGGTCCAGTTGTTGCAATTTGTACCCTCTTGATAGATAACATAGGTGGCGCCACCAGTCTGCAGGAATTGATGGAACATCTCATAATCAATATGTATGCCAAAAATCATGACCATCAGTGATGTAGTTATTGAGATATTGAAGTTTTTGTATGAAATTTTTGACTACTCTGGGAGGGTACTTTGGGGCCCCATAGCTCGAAGGATATGGGTAACAGAGACCTAATTTCTGGTTTCCATGGAGACTTTTTATAGGTCTTCTAGTGTGTTGAGAATGAAGATTCTAGGTCCAGTCGTTACTATTTGTGCCATGCTAACAGATGACAGCATCCTTAAAGGTCTCAAAAATAGAGGAAAAAATCGTAAAAAATCGAACGATACAGGTGGCGCCACCAGTCTGCAGGAACAGATGACACATCTCATGATCAATAGTTATGCCACAAATCATGACCATCATTCAAGTAGTTCATGAGATATTGAAGTTTTTGTATGAAATTTTTTACTTTTCTTGGGGGTACTTTAGGGCTCCATAGCTCGAAGAATATGGGTAACAGAGACCTAATTTTGGTTTCCATGGAGACTTTTAATAGGTCTCTCAGTGTGTCGAGAATGAAGATTCTAGGTCCAGTCGTTACGATTTGTGCCACGTTAACAGATGACAGCATCCTTAAAGGTCTCAAAAATAGAGGAAAAAATCGTAAAAAATCAAACAATACAGGTGGCGCCACAAGTCTGCAGGAAGTGATGGAACATCTCATGATCAATTGTATGACAAAAATCATGACCATCAGTCAAGTATTTAATGAGATATTGAAGTTTTTGTTTGAAATTTTTTACTTTTCTGGGGGGTAGTTTGGGGCCCCATAGCTGGAAGGATATGGGTAACAGAGACCTAATTTCTGGTTTCCATGGAGACTTTTCATAGGTCTCTCAGTGTGTCGAGAATGAAGATTCTAAGTCAAGTCATTACGATTTGTGCCTTGTTAACAGATGTTCACATTTTTAAAGGTCTTAAAAATAGAGAATAAAATTCGTAAAAAATCGAAAAATACAGGTGGCGCCACCAGTCTTCAGGAACTGATGGAACCTCTCATGATCAATATGTATGCCAAAAATCATGACCATCAGTCAAGTAGTTAATGAGATACTGAAGTTTTTGTATGAAATTTTTTACTTTTCTTGGGGGTACTTTGGGGCTCCATAGCTTGAAGAATATGGGTAACAGAGACCTAATTTCTGGTTTCCATGGAGACTTTTCATAGGTCTCTCAGTGTGTCAAGAATGAAGATTCTAGGTCCAGTCTTTACGATTTGTGCCTTGTTAGCAGATGTTTACATTTTGAAAGGTCTCAAAAATAGAGAAAAAAATTCGTAAAAAATTGAAAGATACAGGTGGCGCCACCAGTCTGCAGGAAGTGATGGAACATCTCATGATCAATATGTATGACAAAAATCATGACCATCAGTCAAGTATTTAATGAGATATTGAAGTTTTTGTTTGAAATTTTTTACTTTTCTGGGGGGTAGTTTGGGGCCCCATAGCTGGAAGGATATGGGTAACAGAGACCTAATTTCTGGTTTCCATGGAGACTTTTCATAGGTCTCTCAGTGTGTCGAGAACGAAGATTCTAAGTCAAGTCATTACGATTTGTGCCTTGTTAACAGATGTTCACATTTTTAAAGGTCTTAAAAATAGAGAAAAAAATTTGTAAAAAATCGAAAAATACAGGTGGCGCCACCAGTCTTCAGGAACTGATGGAACCTCTCATGATCAATATGTATGCCAAAAATCATGACCATCAGTCAAGTAGTTAATGAGATATTGAAGTTTTTGTATGAAATTTTGGACTTTTCTGGGGGGTACTTTGGGGCCCTGTAGCTCGAAGGATATGGGTAACAGAGACCTAATTTCTGGTTTCCAAGGAGATTTTTCATGGACCTCCCAGGATGTCAAGTAAAAAGATTCCAGTTCTAGCGGTTACGATTTGTGCCTGGTTAACGGACAGACAGACAGAAGGACAGACGGACGACGGATTAAGAGTCAGTCAGCTGAGCTAAAAATGAGTGCTTTTATTCACAAAGACACTCAAACTACCAACATACAAAGTTTTTCATGTGTGACTGCTTATAATCTTGACTTGAAACTTTTCCTCTTAAACTCTCTGATTTTATTTTCTTCTGGTGTAATGGGAAGGCTTTTACTGGTAGTTCCCTGTTTTTACCCAGCAAAAGTAAAGGAAAGTACACAGATCTATTTATGATAAGAATTATAAACTTCAAGAAAAATGGAGTAGAAATGTTTTGTTTCCATAGCTACCTGTCTTTAATGAAAACAGTTATAGTGATGAGAAGCTTACTAGAATCAGAACATAATTGCAGTAACAAAGTATTTGACATGCCACCGGCCAAGGTGGCCGTTTGGGTGTCTGTTAGCAGGGATGATTTAAATTGTTGGGCAGACAACAAGTGTCAAGTGTCCCAAATAGCAGAGTGTCCACCCTAGAGGGGTTCTTAAAGTAGTAAAATGTTTGGTGGTATGGAAGACTTGTCCGTAACGCATTGTGTCCCCCCTCAGAGGAGTGTCTGCAGTCCAGGGTTTCAGTGTATAATGATAATCAGATAGAATTTATTTAGGTATATTGTTATATACCTGTATATTTTCAGTATATAATTATTAGTTCTTTATATAATATATATTGTGATACATTAATAGAAATGTTATTCATGATATTTAATGTTTTTTCTAAAGAACCTTGTGATACCATTCTTTAATAAATAATAGTAAAGTTGCTTGTTTGCATACCTAAACAGTTGGCAAGAACACACATTATGATATAATAGGGAAGCTAATGAAACAGTCATTGTGGCTGTTATTGTGATAATCACGGATACAGTTAACAGTCCTAACCCTAATGTTGTGTCATTGTGTACTGCAGTGAACACAGGGGTAACATGCTGTACGTGGTGATGGAGCGAGGAGACACAGACCTGGCCTCTTTATTCAAGTCTAAGAAGGCACAGGGGGGCATCAGTGGTCACATCCGCAAGTTTTACTGGATAGAAATGTTGGAAGCTGTAAATGTTCTCCACAAAGAAGGTCAGTGCACTAACTCTACTCATATCAAACACAATTTAAGAAGATTGGAATTGCAATGTGACATGTGACAATGCAGTATAAAGATGTCCTTTTCACTAAGTTTTTAGCCCAGTGACTATAAGTCATCTGAGCTATAGTTTTGGTCCATCGTCTGTCGTCCGTCCGTCTGTAGATGTGGCATGTTTTGAAAAGGTAAGACCTAGGAATCCAAAATTAAGCATAATGTTAGATGTCACCAAGATCTCCTACCAAGCCGAAAACTGGGTCTTTGCGACTTTGTTTCTTTGAGAAATTAAGTTTTTTATAAAAAATTATTTTCACACTTCAGGACTGCCTAATTTCAAAACCACTCATCTGTTTTTCCTCATATTTACCATAATTATTCCTCTATATAGTTCCTATGTACATGCCTGAAGTAAGGTCTGTATTATATAATTCAAAAAAAGTTATGGGCCCAAACATATTGCACTTTGTAAAAAATCAGGAAAAATATTTGGTCACTTAACACAAAAAAATGTTTAAGCTAGGGATTTATTTTCAGTTATATAACTTTAATTAATCAAATTTTAATTGTATACCCAAAACTAGATCAAAATCTTTAAAATTTTTAAAAATATTAGAAAAAATATAAAATTGGTACCTAATGGTGGGAGTCGGTTCCTTTTTCATAATCAATCATCGGTTTGGGCAAACGGATCAATGATCAATTATTAATCGGTTCAGACAAATATAAAGAAATGTGCAATTATCTGTGAAACTGTACTCTCTTAACCCAGCCGGCATGTCTAAGTAATTCTACCTGTTGAAAAGTTTTGCCTTTATTATATTTTCCTTTTATCACTAAGATATGCTATTCAAAGTTTCATTTTAATTAATTATAGTAATCAAGAATTAAACCACAGTCCAGGACATCTACTTGCTGGCCCTCATGAATACTCCCGTGTATAATTTTTACTTCACCACCAGGGCTTTCATTTTATAACAATTATGATGACTGCCGACATGCATACTGGTTTCACAGGCCTGCCAGAAAAATTACAGGCCCATATAATTTCTGGTAAAAATTAAAAAAATAAGTAATTGAAAGCTAAAGATATGATTACTCATGGGGCAGCAGCACCTGACATCAGTTGAGGAGATTTTTATAAGAGAATCTTGCAAATTGGTATTTATAAACATGGAGCATTTTAATGCCATACCGCCCATATTTTGCAATGAACATCTCGTTAGAAAACTCTACGCTAATTTTGCATCTCCCTGCCAGTTCACAGAGGTTTAATAAGTTTTCTGTTCTCTCATCTACCGTGTCAAACTCAGTTATATACGGAGGTTATTTGGGAACCATACTCGTTTGAAGCGCTGAATGTTGTAAAAAATGGAAGAGTAATTTGCCTATAACTTAAAGACATTCTGGTAAAAACAATCATGAGTATGATGTTATCAATAGTTGCCTTTTGTAATCAAGCGCTTGAAAGTGGCAGCAAACCTACTGACTTTCTAAAAAACTCGATGATCGGCCCACCACTGTTGGTACCTTAAATTTTGCCCAAATTTGACCATGGCACGCTTTTTTCTCTTAAGTATATTTAATTTTTTTTTCACAGCAAGGATACATGTGAATTTAATCTGTTGACTACTGAAATTTGAAAGTAAAAGCTTAAAAATTATTCTAATTATTGAAGTTTTTCAGATGCTCTAATGTATTTGCATTTTGTATATCCAAGACCCCACTCTTGCTCACTACAGCCTTGCCTAGGTAACCTTATTAGTGAAGCAACACTGGCTGAACACCCTTGCTGTAATAAACAGCCCTACCGACCCCCCAGCCATCCCCCCCCACCCCTTCCCCCTAACCACCATCACAAATTATATTGCAATACATGGTTTGTTCTTGTCAACTGTATTTCTTTAAATGTAAAGCTGTTTTTGATCAAATGTGCACAACTTTTCTTGAAATATTAATTCAAGAAGTAATCCAAGAGATGCCACATTGTTCTGATGTAGCATTTTTAAGAAATTATTTCCTTTCAAATAATTTAACAAAATATAATTTAACCCATCAGCAGGCATAATTTTATAATATATGAAACAAATCATGGATAAATAAAGGTGCAATTTAAAATTGTGAATACTGGAGTGTTATTTTTATAAATGTATTGCTTTGCAAATTTAAAAAATATATTTTATATATAAAAAAAAAGAAATATATCTGTGTGCATAATACAGTGTTAATTGACTAAATTAAGTATAAATGATGATGCAATTAAGATTTGTGAATCAATTTAAATATTCAGATGTATATGATATACTGTAAATATATAGTAAAATTTATAAACTTTAAAAAAATGACTTAACAAAAGAAAAAATAGGAGCTAATGCAAATATTTGTTCATTATTTTCCTGTCTCAGTAAAATTGAAATTAAAGTTATTTGCTTTGTTTTCCATCTCTGCCTGGTTTAAAATATTTAAAAATAATTTCATTTAAATTAAATTTTATTCTTTACGTATATGCAGCGGTGCTGTAACTCCCACCAGTCCCTGTAAGCACCATTGAATTTTTTAATACATTGAAAGCACCCTAGTATATTTATTGCAACTTTAAAAAATCTATGGTGATGCAGTTATAACTGTCACAATCAGCTGAGTGCTGTTACCCATGGGGCCCTTGTTTTTTTTTTCAGGTGTAAATTTGTTTCCTACTTCTTTTACACAAATTTTGTATCAGATTATTTATTTCACTTTCTGAGACCTGACACTTTATTGCACTTGAGAAATTATATCATTAATATCTTTAAATTAAAGCTCAATTTCCTAGAAATTCAGGTGTAAATTATGTGTAGTTCAACTGTATATGAGGTAAAGTAATTACAATGAGTATTTTATTTTAATTTTGAATTATGATGCGGTTAAGAGGTTATTTAATTTAAAGATTGTAATCATGAGTACTTAGTTAAAAAATAATGTTTGGCAATAAAAATAAGTAATTGTTCATAATAGATGGCTTATATTTACAGGTATTGTTCATGCAGACTTAAAGCCAGCAAATTTCCTGCTGGTTGCGGGTAATTTGAAACTGATCGATTTTGGTATTGCCTGTACAATCCAGGACAACAGGACGTGTGTTACACGAGACCAGCAAGTAGGAACCCTTAACTACATGAGTCCTGAAGCCTGCATTGATATGCACGGACCCCTGATGGATAAACGACATGGACTTAAACCAAAAATACAGGTAACAAGGAGCTTGCTTCCTTATTGTTGTGACATTGTAACAACCCTCCAACAGGTCTAAATTTAATGACAGCTTCATGTAAATCACCAGCTTCTGTGGCTCAGGGGTTGATCACAGGACTCAAAGCTGGGAGATATGAGTTCAAATCTCAGCCCAGGCAGTGAGATTTTTCACAGTCAGCCCCCACCCAGGGTGAGTGCTCTGCAGGCTTAATGGGAAGGCTGTGGCCAACGGCTGTTTCACTCACAAACGAGAGAGGTTTTCAGGGGTTCTTCTGTTGTATCACCTAGAAATGGGGATGTTAATGCACTCAAGGCCTGCAAGTGCAGTAGTCATGGTACCTCGTTAACACCTGGATGTAAAATGAGTAAGCATGTGATACTGCCCTGTCACAGAGTCTGAAACTGGAATGGCATTCTGCAGATGTACATAAACTCTTTTATGTGAGCATTATAAAAAGGGAGGCAGTTTACCTCGGCAAAAAAAATATTTTAAAAATGCTTCATTAACATATAATAAATCCCAATACATGTGAACCCTGGAGAAGAATGAGAAAGATGGTAAATCAACAATCTCATCTGCAGAATCAGACATCATTATAGCCTCTTGTGCAAACATGTTTAGTATTTTGCAAACTGTGCAGGATTTAGAAATATTCTCTTTGCATTCACCTGTGTTAAATACACATAAACTGCATATAAACTAGCTTTTGAAGGTGAAAAGTCATAGATTTTGAGACTAGAAATATCCCTCCTTCTCAGAGTGTGGTAAAAAGGCTTTGTCTAGAATGGTGCAATATAAATGTGGATGTGTGCTTTTGGGAATTCTAGCAAATCACCAGCAGGGTCTCAGTAAAGTGAGGAAATTCAAGAGATTTAACTATACAGTTCAAAATTTTATTGTTATGATTAAGTAATCAACTGTACATGGTTTCAGATTGGCGTGCGATGTGATGTGTGGTCACTGGGATGTATTCTGTATCAGATGGTCCACGGACGTGTGCCATTCCAACATATAACCATACCTTTGGCTAAGATGGCAGCCATAACGGATCCAAACTTCCAGATCGAATTCCCCCACCTTGGAGACAAGAACCTGCAGGATGTATTAAAGGTATTTAATGGTTATTAGACTCCTACTGGATTTAATATTAAATAGTTGGTTTGCCTAAAATGTAAGCCCAAAGTTAATTCCTACCCCACCACCTGTAAACCCAAGAAAACAGAAATAAATAGAAATTTAAATGTAAAGGTCTTTGAAGTTTAAATCAGGTTGTATATTGTTAGTTTAGCTGCTTAGAGTCACGCTTTGCTTATTTTTATTTCAGAGTTGCTTGACAAGGAATCCCCGAGAACGCCCAGGTATAAACGAGCTACTGAATCACCCGTACGTCAAAATGTAAGGTCTCCCCTTGACCTGGAGAATTCAGTATTATTCCGTGCAGGCAACTCTAGTTGATCATTTGTATGCTTTACATCTATACATATGTACATACATATACATTCATCATTCATGAGACAAGGGTATACAGATACACTAGGGTTTTGTAGTTTGTTGAATCTGGTAGCCATACTGTAACCATGATAGTCCACAGGTACTGAACTCGTTCAGTTCTTAAGAAAGTTATGATGACTTATAAATGTCATCAATATGGACTAGATATAATAAATGTCAATGATTCATTCTTTCCAGTATGTTTGTGCCTTATATAAACCACCCTGTTACTACTGCTTGGGATTGATCTGCCTTTATCCTGCAAATCTGTCACCATCATGGTTATTTATGTTCTAGTTGTGTTAAATGTGTAAATACAAAATGTACAAAGCTCTGACGTGCAGCTTAAAAATAGCAGTGTCTTAATACAGTCCAGCTGGGCCTCCTCATACAGGTAGTTTTTTATCATCTGACTGGTCACCTGACCCTTTCCTATATTCTGATTGGCCAACTGAATTACTTTGTAATAAACAGTCCATGTTTAACTAGTTTCTTGAATCTGATTGGCCTGAATACACACATTCTGAATACTGATTGGCTGCTTGTCTGCAGGCATTCATTCTGAAATCTTATTGGCTGCCAGTTTGCATTGTTTTATCAGAATTCAGTTTATGTGCCATGGAGCTGTTGGTATTAAATGGCCAGGGGCAGGTTGGTCTGAAGTTGTCAAGACTTTCAATGTGTTGTAATTAAGGCTTAATAAATGATTAATTATGTGCATCTGACAGTTCAGATCTGTACTGCTTTTATTTAAATAATGCTCATTCATATTAGCTAAGATGACTTGAAGTCCCCTGAGCCATAGCAATGACCCTTTGTATGTTGTCCGTCAGGCTGTCTGTTTATCCTTTGATATTGCATAAGTGATAACTAAAACTATTAAAACCAGAAAATCCTATTTTAATATCCAGGAAAATTGTTTAGAAATCTCTTTGGCAACCCAAATTTAGTTCATAGTGATTTGCATTCTCTTAGCTACAAAGCAAAAGCATCCTTTTGAGTACTGTGGAAGTAAGAATTTTTGATGTTTTGCAATGAATCAGAATATTTAAATTTTATTTATTTACACCCTTGTAAATAAATTATTATGAGACTTGCAGATAAGAGTCACAAAGCAGGATTATCTCAGTTGTTATATATTTAAGATGGATAATAAAACTGAAACAACTTGAATCATACAATCTATATTGGATTATAAAACTGAAACTTCAGTCAGATTGATAATACCTGTCATGTTTGGCATGTCAAGTTTGAGCAAAATTGGGTCATGTGGTTTCCCAAAAATTTGCTCAAGACAATTCACTATGCAAGTTGGCCTTGGTAAGCTTTTATGGCTAATGAATTTATGTTCTATCAGAACTGTATCCTTGTCATGATAACAGACAAAGTTATCAGGTGAATGTTCTGACCATTGGGTCATTTGTTATTTCTTTCCGTCCTTAAAGTCAGACTCCAATTTAAGTTCACAGTTCTAATCCCTGCTTTGAAGTTGACACCTAGACTGATCCTAGCCTGTGCTGCCATCTGTTAGGGAACACAGAAATCAGTGCCCTTCCTGAAAGCATGGCTGTTAAATATCAGAGTATTTTTAGTTGTGGCTGACACACTGACATGCACTATCTTTGCCTCTTTGTCTTAGATTTTAACTGTTTTCATACTTGAGTTCAGTGACACTCACAGCATCTGTATAGAGGTTTAATTACAGCATCACTGTTATTATATAAAATCATAAATGTTTACATGATATCATTTAAATATGAATGTATAGAATTTAACACACATAAAAACATATGCAAACACCCACACACCATTTATTCCATTTCTTTGCTTGTTTTTGTAGACTATGCTTTCTTGTGTTAATATGACTTGTCACAGGCTCAACACCAGGCGACTTTTTAACAAGGTATTTATGTACCTTGACCTGTTTATTTATTTGGACTGATTGTTAACATTACCTGACTCAGACATAACTTAGTTTGAAGTTTTTCTTAGCATAAACTTTTTTAAGTGTATTCTTCTATGAATTGTATACAAATGATGGCCTGTCTGTATAATTATGTGATTAAATCATTTGGTTAGATTTGATTCAACTTTGTATCACTGATATATATTATTACATATTTTAAAGATTCTCTTCAGCTCCTTTCTGTTTGTCATCTTTATTGTGTAACAATTATTAGATATTGTCCTTAATAGTGCTTAACACTTTTGTTAGCTGTGACAGTATATAGAATCCCTAATCTCAGGAAGCCCTTCCAAGTCACCCCTTTTTTAAAAAAGAATCACTTTTTTTCAGATTCACTGAAAATTTTGCTAATTACACTTTTTAGCATCACTTTTTCCCTTTATTTTCAGTTTAAAGAGTTACGAGATATATTATTTCTCTTCTGCACTTACAGTCCAGTTAGAACTAGAACGGAACACTTCAAAGGTTTTGTGTGTGCAAATGTCCAGCATTTGTCACAACATGTGGAAAATGCCCTTATCTTCATGCAGGGCAATGGGCGCCATGCATGTATCTGACTTTAATAGTTCCATATATACACGTACATTTAATGCAAAACACATCTTTGTTCACTTTGTCATAAAAATTAAGAAATTGTTTCTAATTTACTATATTTTCACTCTTTTTTTAGAGTATTCACTTTTTTTTTTTTTGTTATTAACTCTGGCAGGCCTGGTTTGAAATTTCCTTTACCCCTTTTTATCAGTTGAGATAATTAACGGACCAGTTTACCTATGAATGTTTAATCTGAATAATGTGTATGACAAAGTATAGGTTTGCATGCTGAAGCAATCATATTGACAGATATTGTGCCTGCTAAGCATTTGTTTATGTTGAAGTAGACTTATCTCTTCTCACTTTCATTCATTGACCCACTGTCTAACCTTGATTGTTTGATCAGTTTGTAACATGAATCACTGGATTAATTCAATCTGTTCACATATTGCAACAAGCAGTAAAACCAGCTTTTAAATAGACATTAACTGCAACATTGGTCTATGACTAGATCTGGTGATGATAGGATGAAGGTTACATAGCTTCTTCATTGTCCCTCATAAATATAAACTTCTGTGCTATCCCTGAAATAAAGCTTCTGGCTTTAAAAAAAAAAAACTTGTGTTCGCTCTTCTAGCCCAAACCTTTTTTTTTGTGCCAAGCTAAAGCATGTCATCAATTTCCAAGACCAACTGATCACAGGTGCTCATAGTAGTTTTGCATGATCACTGGAGTGTGCTCACTAAATGTTCTTTTACACATGGTCTTTGTGTTTGTGTTATAAAGATATGCAATAGTTATACATAATATTTGGTAGTTTCAGTGACAGTTTATATATTATTGTGTAAAGTTTTCAAGTAAAACCTCGAGGTATTTATGTTATATACATAGACAGTGTATATATAGACTAGGATGTACATACAAGTATCTGTAAATAAATAATCAGCAGAAATAAACTGACTACAGCTAGCATGCTTGTACTACATATTTGTGCTATCATGATCTGAATAAAATTGCAATATGTACCAGTATACATACATGCATTATTTGTGTTGTTCCATTTAAGGCATTTTGATCGATTTCCCTGAAAATCCTTGGTATCTAATTGATCATTCTGTAGGCCTTCTGAAAGCAGTTCAGTGAGGGAAAAGAAACCTTATTCAAGATGAGATGAATGTGTGTAGTTTTCTGTTTGCTTTTTTAATTAAATTCCACATCAGCCAAATCAGTTTGAACTGGCAAAATGTTTGTTACCAAATAACAAGAAAACAAAATAAATTCATTTTATAAAAAAATTATGACTTTTTGACATGAAAGAATATAATCCAAAGAAAGGTTGAGTTCTCCAAATGGAGAGAGGGGGTCAGTAGGATATGGGTATAATAAACAGGCCTTTTATTAAAAAAAATTGAGTATACCCTGATGGGGTATACCCTGTTTTCTTATAAAGAAAGAGAGAGACATATCATTAGAGGAAAATATAGAACTGTCCTGTTGCATGATTTATGTTACTGATACTCTTTCCAAAACTTATCACAGCTAACTCTTACCATGTTCAAATGGTTTCTTACAATTTAAATGCATCCTGTAGCACTCTGTGTACTTTAAAAACATTAGCTTTTCAAATTTGTTATAAAAGTATTAAGTTTGGATTTGAAACTGTTAATTTACAAATAAATCAGCGCTCGCCGTCAAAATAAAGTACATTTTTAACAATTAAAAGTCAAAAGAGCTTTCCAACTAATGACGTTGTTACTGTTGCCTTTTCCTACTAGTAAGAAAACTTAACACCAGATGTCACTACAAATGCTCTCGTTTCTGATCTTATCGAGACATCTGCGTACTACCAAAAGAAATTGCATGACCAGAGGTATCTCTTGACCCACTTCTTCACGAACTCTAGCCGTTAAACCTTCATCTGTCTATTTATTATTTGTTTTCTGGGTCATCAAACAAAGGTTTCCGATTAATAATCGTCTGCTAACTTTATGTTTTAAAGTGCATCAACTCCATGTGACAAGATTTTTTTAGAATGTCTATAGGGTCATAAAAGTAGTGACTAAATTTTTTTACACATCAATGCAAGCACCTGTGCGGACACGGGTGAACAATGAAGGTTTAGGTGCAAAACTGTAGGCTTAGACAGTAAAATATAAAACGGGACTTCTTAAGAGCTGACAACTTAAAATTTACCGAACTGTCAAACGTGTGTGTATTTATATATATTACCCGAATCGCGTCTATGCAAGTAGACAAGCTGGACTACTGGTGAATATTGAAACCCGACATTTAAAATATAGCTGTTTCAAATGCATATAACACCCCATTTATTTAGATAATATTAAACGTAGTACAGGGCTCATTCCTATACTATATGTATTTATGAAATTCACATTCATTTTTATATGAAATTTTAACATTTTTATTTTTAAATGGTGCACAGTTAAAGCAATTAGTAGCAGCAAAACCGCTTTGTATTGGGCTGATACATGACTACATGGGCTGATCAAACTCGTGACACTATCTCAAAACGGGTTTTTTTTCTTCTCCTGTATCATATTTCCTTGTTATAATATAAAATTGGATTTACAAATTTTGATTAATTTCAATACAAATGTCATCAGAGGAGTGTGACTTCGTTATTTTTTTGCTAACCCCAGAACTTTTAACTTAATATCTAGGTACTTTGGAAGTCTGCAATTAGGTCACAATATCCTTTCTAGCGCTAACGGTCTCGTAAGTACCCCCCCCCCCCCCCCCCCCCCAGAATAATTAAACGTTTGATACAAAATCCCCAGTATCTTGATTATTAATGAATGTATTGCCATGAATCTTGCCTTGCTTGTTGACTAAGACTAGTTTTGTCAGTTCCTGAAAAGTGGTGGTGCCACCTGTATTTTTTTTTTTTTTTTAATTTTCATTATTTTTTTCTGCTATGGAGAACATCAAATGAGTACAGTTAAGTCAGTCTCTCAGTTGTGGTGTCATCCAGTGTTACAGAAACCTAGTATGTTTATCGGTTATGATTTTTTTTTATTTTTCAGTTCTGTTTTGATGATTTTTCCCCTTATTTTAAGACTGCCAAATTATATTGATACTATCAGATTCGCAACTGTGGTTTCATCTGTGTCCTGAAACCTTGTGTTTATAAGGGCCCGCTTTAATAAGCAGATGCTCTATATTAATCATCCTGTCCGTCCGTCTGTTCGTCTCTTTGTATGTCCGTCAAATTTGTTTCCTGATGATAAATCCAGTTTGGATTGACCTATGTATTTCAAACTTGATTTATAGATGGCCCACCTCCAACGAAAGAACTCATTTTAGTTTGGGGTCACGAGGTCAGGGTCACAGGACCCAATTATTTTAGACATATTGTGGATGTATTTTAAGCCAAACTTTAATCCCAAACCTTCCATCTTGCACATTTAGCTGACCTGTCAAAAGGGAAAGAACCTTATTGATTTTTGAGTCACAAGGTCAAAGGTCAAGGTCGCAAGGGCCATATGTTTACATACTTTTTTCCGGATGTTAACTCCAGTTTGGATTGACATATTGGTTTCAATCTTTACTTATATATGACCCACCTATAATGTAGAAACCTTATGATTATGGGGCCATGAGATTAGAGGTCAAGGTCACAGGACCCACTTCTTTAAAGAGATTGTGGATGTATTTTTAGGGGCCCAATCACCTATCCAACCTGGGTAGACAGGTGTGCTTCAAACTGATCACAAGACCCATATTTTGAAAAGCTCATAAACATATCCTTATAGACAAATTCAGATGGGCGTCGAGACCCATGGGTCCCTAGTTTTAATTTATTTTACTTTAACATGGAGTATTATGTATAAATGTTAGCGTGAAAAGTTAGTTTAGAGAACCCAGGCGTCTCATTTGATGTTAATTTCAGTACAGCTTAATTCCATGGGAACTGACTCACATCTATACGATTCCAATAGTAACATTGTTTATTGTAGACATTGTTTATTGCTTGTTTGCTTTTCTCACAGAGGCATGTCCATTCTAGTATTCATGCAGTTTATAACAAGCAATATAATTCTGTGAGATGATTGGCCAGAAGACGGTCAGTACGTGTGACGTCAGTAAGCGTATATAAGCCACGAAATAGAGGAACTCTTGACAAACGCCTTTGTCAGGACGCCATTAATGGTTTAGTCTGGCGGTAGTCTGCCGTCCAGAGGCGGGTCCGTGTTTTTCGGTATCTGAACAGCTGAGAGACGATGTTCCTGAGCGTAGAACGTCAATGTCTGAGGACGGCCACGCAGTTATCTCTGTAACGGTCTTCAGAGTGGATATGGTAATTACAAACATACTGGTAATCCGGCAATGTGTGTCTACCGAGAGTGCGTCCAATGACAGGCCAGGACGATATACATGCAAAACGAGAGTAGTACTGAATATTGTCGTGCGGGGGCATATTCAGATACTTAATGATGGATGAATCCAGGAGGCTGTGAGCCTATCTGGACCTTGCCTTCAGAAACGAGCGCGTTCTTCAGTGAGGAACTGTGTAGTGTGAATCGCATGCGAATCCTTGTGTATGTACACAGTGAAGGCGGACTGAGCTAGGTGCTGACTTCCAATATTACGTGTGCGCGTCGGTCATGTAATCAGGTGCCGTGAATACAAGTGACCTTTCGGGTGCTGTGAACATAGAGGAGTAAACAGGACTTTTGATTATGCGGACTCTCGTGATCATCGATATATATGTGTAGAACGCCTCTCAAGAGAAAGGTAAGTGTATTTTAATATATTTTATTGGCATGTTTTCTCATGTATTTTTCATCTTTTGCGGTGTATGACCGAGTTTCAGCCAGTTTGGTTTACCGTTTAAAGGAACCTGGCGTCCATTCCTTCGGGGGTGTGACAACAAATTTACATTTTTTTTGTAAACATGATAGAAATATGGTAGGGGAAAATAAAAAAACTCAGTTTTGAGAAAGTGTCATGTTGTTTTAACATTTTTATTTTTGTTCAAGCTTCATATGAATAGGAATGTGAATTTCATTAATACCTATACCATCAGAAAGAACACTTCACCATGTTTAAAGTAATGGAAACGTCATGGATCTAATATTATAAAATTAACTTCTTTATTTCAATGGATTATACAATTAGTTAAATTAACTGATGTAAGGCACTCGCCAGGGCTCAGATATTAGCATTCGGTAGTCTACAGGACTGGAGGGAACATTTATGGTGTTTTTTTTTCAAGGGGGTTTTGCCAGGGATGCAATATTAATTTATACTTTAATTGTAACCATTTGTCAGGTTTCATTTACATGTTTCATAATCTGACCTTCAAGTGCAAAATAATGAACGAGTAAGATTTCGATAAGCTAAAGTAGCTAAAATTACCAATTGGAGCAAACTGAACATGAGGCCTATAAATGTAGGCTTACATTATACCTGGATATTAAGTACCGGGCATCCAAAAAATTATTTTAAAGAATATATTTCATCTGGCCTACGTATATTCAGCCTCCCTCAGTGTGTGTAAACCAAAACGGATATTGCGAGTCCACCTTCCATCTAGTTAAATTATCCTTAGGTGGAAAGTACATTAAACGTCTTGATGGGTGATTTTATATGCATTTTGACATGTCTTAATTTAACAGGCGTTTACCTGAGGGCGGACCATATGCCTGGAGGCTGGCAGTGGCGTCAGTGTATCTTCATTTTTGGTTTTGGTGGGCGGGGGTCGGGCGTCAGTGTATCTTCATGTTTTGTGGTGGTGGGCAGGGTCGGGCGTCAATGTATCTTCATGTTTTGTGGACGTGTGGTGTGAGGGTGTCGGGAGAATGACTCGCAGGCGAGGTATTATGTTTTCAGAAATGATTACCGGTAATTCTAAACCAAGCTCAATCAAATATATAATATTTTAAAGTAAACTCAGAAATGGAAAAATCGAACCAGTCTACCATCTTAACTGTTTATATGTTTTATTTTCAAAATATAAATCGTTTTCTCTTAATTATTTCCCGGGTGGGTGGGTGATTACATTGATAATCCCCTGTTATTAAAGAGTGTGTGTCGGGGGGGGGGGGGGGGGGGGGGGGGGAGGGGGTACCATGGGGCCCTGCGCGGGGCGGGTTTTGACCCGCAGCTCGCGGGCCCCCGCATAGGAATCTTTGCGGGGCGGGCTACATCTAAGAAAGTGCGGGGCGGGGCGGGCCGAAATGAAGTCTGTGTGGGGCGGGGCGGGCTGCGGGTTGATGATCTGGCAGTTCAGTAAAACATGAATATAAAATTATACTTAAAAAAAAACTATCATTTGAAGAAATTAGTATTTTTGTATAAAATGTTTTCAGGTGTCGTAAAAATAGTAATTTGAAAAGATAAATAAAAAAATTAATTTATTCCTGATAACCCCTTATACTGACTGACAGTTGTAACAACACTATGCTAATGTGTCTTTCTAGGTATAACATCAATTTGTTATATAAAATAGATGATGCATCCTTAATCTGAAATCTAGACTTTAAACAATTATCCTTGCAATGGGAGCTGGTTTTTACTTTGTATAAAGTTACCTGGCCTGATGTTGTATATGGACTGTAACCCTGTACTTGAGTCATGTCTCACATATTATATAACATGGCTGGGAGTGAAGCAAGGGTTTGATTACTTTTGATCTTGTAATAGACAGTGTGTGGCTACAGCTGGCTCTGTAGGTGACTCAATTGACCTGGAACTGCACAAAGCCTAAGGTGGACTCCTTATCTAATTGTAATTCCATGTGCTGTCTTATTGTAGCTGACACTGACCACTGGCTGGTCAAATCCCTGTTTGGTCCCAGCATAATGTGTTGATGATTGCTATAAGAAAAAAATTAAGGCTCTGGCCATGTCTAGATCTCAATGAAAATCCTGAACCTAAAGCCACATCGATCAGATTACCCCTTACTCCCTTGACCTGATTTGTCTCAGTTTCAGCTAATTAGCAGATTATGACTGAAAAAAATTTAACTAGCAACACATCTCACTAGTTTGATGGCTTGTGATTAGCCAATACTATTCTAAAGGGTTACTTTGGGTATACATTCTTTGAAGAAGTGTAATTTTTTTCTTTACTATTTTTTATATATTTAAGTTGAAACAGACACAACAAAACCAAAGGTTTGTTTATTTCCCTTGTAAAATATGAAAACATATTTAAGGTGTGTTAAATTATATATATAAAATCCATCTAACAAATCAAACATGTCTTTAAAAATATTTCATAAATTATGGTTTGAATTATTGAAAAAACGTATTCAAATTAATATTTCATTCCAATTATCAAACATTTCATATATATTAATAATAAGCGTGTCTTATACATGTGCTGTAAAATATCTTAAAATGTAAACCTTTGTATTAGATAACTATTTTTAAATATTTTGCGGGCTGGACTGCGGGCCGGAAACTTGAAAAATGCAGGGCGGGGCAGGGCGGGTGCGGGCTGAAAGAAAATTTCGCGGCGCGGGTGCGGGCTGAATTTATTTCTTTGATTGCGGGGCGGCCTGCGGCCTGACAGGGCATGATGCGGGGCGGGTTCGGGTTTCATTTTAGCCCGCGCAGGGCCCTAGTTGGTATGAACCCCCATCCTCCCTGCATTGAACGCCCCTTGAGGCTTGGTAAAATACACGAGATTTCAACAGCATTGAACTTATCTGGCCTTCAAACTAGGGAAAGTTTGAGCAGCATTAATGTTAATGAAATTTAAAAATAAAACTAGATACGATTTACTAAATAATACAGTTACATATATGCTTTTTCATACAAAAGAGTCCAAATATCGTATTTAATCATATTAGCTGATCATTTTATTTTCATTTTTGTACTGAATAATGACCTCGCGCACCCTTCCACCTGCAGTCTTGTTCGCCTGAAGCTGCGCGATACAGCATTCAAGACTGACGCTAAGGGCCGAAGATCGGGGCATTTCCAACGTGTTCATAACGGCAGAATACCCGAATGTAACCGAACATGCTGAATAACGTAATTTCTCTGCAAGGGAAGCAACATCAGAACGGAGTATGAAGCAGTGAGCTCTTGTAGCCTCTCGTTTTAATTATGTGGTTCTGATATTAGAACATAACGTTTGATTCACTGTAAATTGATTCGAGGCGTGTCCTGCAAGACTGGTATGATGATAGGACCTATCTGTCGTGAAGGTGAGTGGGACAGCTACAGACGGCCCCGGCCCGCATGTTCTGTGTGCTGCCATAGCAGTGAGTGCGGCCGACCGGGTGTCGTCATGGCGGGAATCCCTGTCCATATATCAGATAGGCCTATATCCGCCACCAACCCTAGGGAGATATGGTATAGTCAAATTTGTGATTCCTTGTGTTCATAGCATTTGTACTGAGGGTTTGATAATCTCGCAGATTTGAAACCGCCGCCACAAACCAATTACTGCCTACACCACCCAACTGTATTAAAGTCGTAGGAATGGTAGTTAATTGGAGTACCGGTTCATCATTTACAATAGCCTTCAAATCATCCACGAGGATTCATATAACATGGAATTATTCTAAATTGATCTTTCCTGAAGACTTTCACAGAATTTTATTATTTTACATGTTTGCATCTTTTGTGCAAAATCTGTAACCTTCTATCTCAAACCACTGTACCTATAATCATTACCAAATTTGGCAGGCTCATTGATTACATGACATTTAAGTGTGTCCCAAGACAAAGGCGGGATAATCAGTGATAATATGGTTTAGGCATGGCGGCGCTGCTGCGGCGATTTCTTTCAGGCCAGATAACTAGAGAAAAATTTCATGGATCCTTTTCAAATTTCACATGTACATAGACCTTGGTGAGAGGACAAAGCCTGTTTTACCAGGAGAGTGACCTTAACCTTGAATAGGTCTGATTTGACTGAAAATCACATAAAACATGAGATATCTCAAGAAATAATCAATGGAATGGTCTGAAAATCATGTTGCATGAAGATCTTGGATAGCCTGATCTTTTGTGGGAGACTGGTGGCGCCACCTATAATCCTTTTCTTGTTTTCCTTCTGTTTAATACCCCCATCACTGCCACTTGACAATAGTTTCAGCAATTCAATTAACTAATGCACAGATTTCTTTCATATTGTGCAGATGTATAGATATGGGCCCTAGGATATTGCAGTTTAAAGTTAAGGTCATGACCTTTATTATCAGAGCGACCTTCACCCTGAATAAGGCCATATTTGGTGACAATTCCATAAAACATTAGATTTCTCAAGAATGGGTTGAAGGATTTTGCTGAAATTATGATAATTAAATATCCTGGATAGAGCATGCTAAGATTCCAAAATGATGACCCTAACTATACCTTCAAGGTCATATCAGGCAAAATCACAGGATTATTATGAACCTCATAACTTCTGAAGTATGAAGCATATTTTTTTCTCAAATTCGGTACACCAGTTGTTTAAACCAAATTCTCAGAGGAGTGTGAAGACTTGTTACCTTGACCTTCAAGATTAAATCTGCAGAAATATATAGGATTTTTGTCAACCCAGTAACTTTTGAAATTCTGCATATTTCCCCTGAAATTTGATTTAACATTTGTTTAAACCATAATCTTTGATGACTTCAAAGACTGGGGACCTTGACCTTGATCTTCAAGGTCAAATCTGAGGAAATATAGGATTTTTGTGATCCCTTTAACTTGTGAAGTACTGCATTTTTTCCCTTAAATGTGATATAGCATTTGGTTGAACCCTGATCTTTGACAAGTTCAAGGACAGGTGACCTTGAACTTGATCTTTAAGGTCAAATTTGGGATATATAGATTTCTTGTGATCCCTTTAACTTGTGAAGTACTGCATATTTTCCCTTAAATTTGATATAGCATTTGTTTGAACCCAGACCTTTGACAAGTTCAAGGACAGGTGACCTTGAACTTGATCTTTAAGGTCAAATTTGGGAATTATAGGATTTCTTGTGATCCCTTAAACTTGTGAAGTACTGCATATTTTCCCTTAAATTTGATATAGCATTTGTTTGAACCCTGATCTTTGACAAGTTCAAGGACAGGTGACCTTGAACTTGATCTTTAAGGTCAAATTTGGGAAATATAGGATTTCTTGTGATCCCTTAAACTTGTGAAGTACTGCATATTTTTCCATGAAATTTAGTACAGCATTTGATTTTACCAAGCTCTTTGACAAGTTTGTAGACTTCCCCTTGACGTTGATGTTCAAGGTCAAATCTACAGAAATGTAGGATTTTTAGCTCAGCTGACTATAAGTCCTCTGAGCTATAGTCGTGGTCCATTGTCCGTCGTCCGTCCGTCTGTCTGTCTGTCCGTCCGTTAGACTGGCGCGTTACGACACCATATTGGACCTATGAATCTGAAATTCGGCATACAGTTAGATGTTTCAAAAATCTATTACCATGCCGAAAATTGGGTCAATAGGACTTGTTCCTTCGATATATTAAGGAAAAACCTCAATTTTGTATTAGAAATCTATTTTCATACTTCAGGACTGCCTAATATCAAAACCACTCATCTGGTTTTCTTCATATTTACCAAAAATATTCCTCTATATAGTTCCTATGTACATGCCAGAAATTAAGTCAGTATTATTTAATTTAAAAACATTATGGACCCAAACATAATGGACTTTGTAAAAAAATCAGGAAAGATATTTGGTCACTTAAGACCAAAACTGTTAAAGGTAGGGATTTTTTTTCAGTAATACAACTTTAATTAATGAAAATTTAATTGTATACCAAAAATTAGATCGATATCTGTTAAATTTTTTAAAATATTGGCAAAAATATTAAATTGGTACCTTAAATTTTGCCCAACTTTGGTCACGTCACGTTTTTTTTCCTGTAAGTACTGTGGATTTAATTTTCACAGCATGAACACATAAGGATTTAATCTGTTAAAATCTGAAATTTAAAATAAAAAAAAATAAAAGCTGCAAAATTAGGCAAGTTATTGAATTTTTTTGGAGGCTCTTGTTGTATTCCCTTACATTGTCAAGCAGTCCACTTTGATGACTGTAGGTCATTCAGTGCACATCTCTATGCTCCCCAGACTGTTGGCATAATGTTAGATGTCCCCAAAATCTCCTACCATACCGAAAATTGGGTCATTGGGACTTCGTTCCTTCGAGATATTAAGGAAAAACCTCCGTTTTCCATAAAAAAGCCATTGTTACACTTAAAGGCTGCTTAATATCAAAACCACTGATCTGTTTTTGATAATATTTAGAATTCACATTCTTTCATACATTTTCTATGAACATATAAAAAATTAGGTCAGTATTGGGTATTATTTTGAAGTTATTGGCCAAAATATAATGCAATTTTTAAAAAATCAGGAAATATATTTACTCACCTAACATGAGAATTGCTGAACCTAGAGACTTTTTTTCAGGATTATAACTTTATTTAATCAAGATTCAATTGTTTACCCAAAATTAGATCTGTATTTTGCAAATTTTTCAAGTTATTAGCATAAATAAAAAATCAATACCTTAAATTTTGTCCAACTTTGGCAATGACACGTTTTTTCCCCTGTAAGCACTGTTGATTTAATTTTCACAGCATATATACATAAGGATTTAATCTTTTAAAATTTGAAATTTCAAAGAAATTGATTGGAAAGAATAGCTTTTATTCATGTTTTCATACACCATGTCAAGTGTTTTTTTTTACATCTAGCCCACCTAGTAGTACAGCCTTCACTTGCATTATGTAACCCACCCGGGGTAGCTTGCCTTGGCTCAGCTTGGCCACTACCAGCAGGCTTCCCCTCTGCCCTGCACCCCCCCCCCCCCCCCAGATGGTGCATAAACTAGATGAATGTATGTTATTATTTTCTGTATTTGATTTATTCTTATTCTAGGCTATGCTACATTTTAGATTTTGAATTGTACCACCAGGGTTACAATGATTAAAGTGTACATTTAATTGTGTCCACAAAGTGGTGTATTGCTATGAAAGTGTGGGTGTTCATCAGATAAGTAATTCCTTACTTCAGAAGAGTAAAAACTTCACCAGGTGTGAAATTGACTATTAATTCCAGTAATAAATTAAAACTGGGATAGTAATTAGCACAATGATATTGTTTGTCCCTCATTCAACCAACAGTGTGTTTACTTTATTTGAAAAGATGTTTTATTCTATCAAATTTACTGAATCTTTTATTTTATTTTGGTGAATAATATTAAGCATGTACTGAAAACTCCAATGTGCAAAACTTTTTAATAGTGATTCAAGGAATATTCTTGTAGATGCCATGTTGTGGCATTATTTTCTTTTAAATTCAGTTTAAACATTTATGATTTAAAAATAATAAAATATATGTGTGCATACGCTCCTGAGGCAGCGGAAATCTTGCTCTTCTAAAGAAGCAACTGATTTTCATGCTGCAAGCTTTGACCGTTTATGATATATTTAGTCACCAGATGGTGGTTCGTTGTTAGCTGAAAAAAAAACGTGCGTTGATGTGACAAGCAGCCAATCAGATGCCAGTAAACAAAATACTCGACAGGCATCCCGGCTCCGCCCATAGCTGCGCTTCAAGCGCCCTTTGATGAGTTTACAGTCGAATTTAAATTGCTCCCTCTGCATTCTCGCATCATCGACCGATTTGATTATGACATTATGACTATGTTAGCGTAGCCATGTATCTGTTGTCTGCAGAACTTAAACCAGCCAGCCAGGTGTGCACGCAGCCTTTGTTGTTTCGTTTCGTTTGAATTACAGCTCACCGGCCGGGCATCCTATGTGCCCAAGGCCCTAAGCAAACCACTTCTGGGGCAATTCTCTCTGAGCCTGTGGCCTGTTCGAACGCTTACCGGGGCGATGAGCTGTCAATCAAAACAAAATAAACATGTTTGGCTCCGTGTATTTCTCGCTCCACAGTGTCTTCCAGCACAAGGTCTCACCTGATTGGACAAAAATACAGTGCTCCCCTCTGGTGTAGCAATTCAGGATACGAGGTCATGACAAACAGCGCTTACGATATAGGTACTAGGCCTATAGTTAAAGTGCTGTGTAAAGACGTAGTGTATGCATAATATGACCCAATATGAGCTACACTCTGGATATATAATGATTGCAACTTTTGCAGCAATTCTAATATTTTAGCTTATAGTTTCAGTTTTTTTACTCTGTATATATAATGATTGCAACTTTTGCAACAATTCTAATATTTTAACTTATATTTTCAGTTTTTTTATTAAAAATTTATAAAACATGTAAATAAAAAAAAATGATTCAGAAAAAAACTTTTTAATGGAAAAAGTGGATATGCTAAAAAAATAGGCTTATATATAAACTTAAATGCATTATTCCCTTGAAAGTTAAATAAAGGTATTAGTCCATTCTGTCCACTTGCCTGTCCATCTGTAAATTTTCATATGCATCACAGTATCTCAAAACTTTTACTGTTTTTCTTCATGACAGTCTTGTCAGAGTATTAGTTTGCAATCATATATTTAGAACTTTACTATAACCAGGTAGGAGGGCCCCTTTCCTCTTAGCTTTTCATATTCTTATATAAATGAAAAACATTACAATAGAATATTTCTACATCCACCTTCATGCTGCCCTCACTTTTCCCTTCTCTGAACCCCATCCCAAAGTCAGCCTCAGTAAGCAAGAACAAGATGAATCAGATATATTCATACTCTAATATATTGTATAACTATTCGTCCATAGGTACCTATGTACATGCCAGAAATTATGTCAATATTGTGTAATATGTAGACATAGTGGGCATCACAATAATATACCTTGTCAAGACATAGATCACTTCATCAGCATAGTTAATCATAACATCATATCTGTCAAATTGAAAGCTTGCAGACTACCATACACTTTAGATCCTTCAACAAACAGCCTTATCATCATTCTACTACTGCTTATTACTGCTGTCATTGCATTCATATTTGCTCAAATATATCACAATTTTCAACCCCTCCTAAATGAATAAAAAATAAACCACTATATTTGACTCTATTAATCCATCAGTCACGTAATTTCATTTATCATTTACTCATATATTACATTACATTCCTTTATAATAGCCCAACATGTCAATGATATTCATAAGCTTTATTGACTTGATATAGTATCACAGTGGAGAAACATTTATAGTCCAATCACGATCAGCTGAGCACCGTGACCAATGGGTCCCTTGTTTGTAGTCCCCATAAATTGTGAAATACTGCATGTTTTTCACCTTAAATTAGATACAGCATTTGTTTTCATGAACCATGATCTTTGACTAGTTTGAAGACTGGTGACTTGAACTTGATCTTCTTATCCTGCCAAATGTCTAGTTTTATCTGAGGGTGGCACAACCTCTGTTGAACTACTTTATGTGATCCAAAAATTAATATTCTTTTACACTTATTTTCAGATAAGTCACTAAATAAGAACTTTAGCCACCTGTTGTGGTCATTGGTTTGTGAGGTTAAATGGTATTGTCCCCTGGTGAAACTAAGACATACTTGTCAAGCCTGGACACAAAAACCCATAACATTTCAATAAACTTCAGAGCAAATTCTGACAGCACTGAAAAGTATAAATTGAGTATTTGATTTTTTTTATTTTCATCCTTATTTATTCCATTAATGCAAATTTTAAACAGGTTTACTCCAGTATAATTTTAAACAGTATTTAAGAAATAGTTAATGGTAAGATTGTTCTGGGAAGAACCTGCACAGCAAACATTGGCTACAGCTGTAAGTTTGTTGAATAAACTACTGATGTCTCTTTATTATACCAAGTAATCTACCAGTGTAACAATAAACCATGGTAATAGTAAAAAAGTGTGATTTTACTTTAATTTTAAAAGTAAAAGTTAAGGAGTGTTACGTGATTGGAGCCATTGCTGCATCATGGTCCCATTTAAATATTTTAATTGTATTTGAATGATTTTTCAAGTTTCTGAATTGCAAATAAATTTTGAATTGAATAAAAATTCCTTGAACTGAATTGGTATTGAAGTTTCATAAACATCATTGAATTGGAATTGAAAAAAATGAATTGACCCTAGGTATGAAATAGGCTAGGAAAAGCAGGAACTGTAAGCATAACATTTTACAGGCATACTGGTTGGCCTAAACCATCTTGGTGGCCATCTATTTTGGATAACAGCTGAAATTGTATTTTAGATTTCATTGTTTGTTCTGCAGCATTGTTACCAATTACCATGCAAAATGTGCGAGTCCTTGGAAGACCTGACCCCTTCTCCCCTCCCCCCCCCCCCCCCCCCCCCATGCTGTCCTTACTCCCAGTGACTCAGCAGGATTGTATGGATAACTGACTAACTAATCATGTTTTTTTTTCAACTTTGAATACAGCTTGTATTTTGCATGTAATTTGAATTTAAAAGTTTAGGATATATTATGACATCACTGATGCCAAACATTTTAAGCTGAAACACATGGCTTGAAATGGACAGTAAACGGAATGTTGTTTTAAATAAAATCTTCTTTTGATCATATTGAAAAGTTGTCTGATCTGAAACAATGATGTAGTACCTGATACTTGACAAAGTAGCAGTCTGCAGGGAATGGTTTGTGCAGCAAAAGTGAAATGCAGCTATACAGTGGCATTATTTAATATTAATTGTATGCTATATGAATTCTTAGATACCCTTATAATGATCCTTAATAAATATATCACATTCACATTGACTGTCTATTAACAAAGTGAACAACAGATGTATTTTGCTTGTTAATTTTAGTCAGAACCAGCAGTAATTTTACCTTGTTCCCTTTATAACTACTTGATACTGTTGCAAGGACCCCCCCCCCCCCCCCCCTTATCAAGCATTCCTGTGTTCCTTCCAGTATGCTGGCCTTATAACACTGTATGGATTGATGTGTCCATGGGAATAAGAATCAACAAGTGTCACAATAGTAGTGTAGACCTTTGTATTAAATATATATTAAAATGGTTCAAAATTTAATGGATTGTTCCTTTTGTGTTACCCTAACCTCTACAAAACTTCATCAAAGCACTTCCAAATCCTTTTGGGTTATTAGTGGTCAACAGACCAACCAACGAACAAGTGGGGAAAACATGATGCCTTCCTGTTGCAGGTAAAATGACTTGAAGTCTCTGCTTCACTACATCCAGTGTGTTTTAAGCTCAGCTGACTGTAAGTCAACTAAGGAATAAGGAATGGCGCTTTGTCCGCTGTCCATCCGGCCGTCCGGACGGCCCATAGCAGGGTACAAATCATAACTGCTGGACCTAGAAACTTCTAAGAGAATTTTCCGGGAGGTCAATAAAAAATCTCCTTGGAAGCCTGAAATTAGGTCACTGCAACCTATATCCTCTGAGCTATGGGGCTTGAAAGTATCCTCCAGAATAATCAAAAATATAATACAAAACCTCCAATATTTTGATAATTAATGCACGGATTGTCATGCATCTTGCCTTGAATATTGACCATGACTAGTTTTGTCAGTTCTTGAAAAGTGGTGGCGCCACCTGTATTTTTGTTATTTTAACAAATATTTTTATATTTTTTAGCTCAGCTGACTGAAAGTCATCTGAGCTATAGGGATCACCTTTTGTCCGTCGGCCGTCCGGGCGTCTGTCCGTTAACAGGGCACAAATCGTAACCGCTTGAACTGGAATCTTCTTACTTGACATCCTGGGAGGTCCATGAAAAATCTCCTTGGAAACCAGAAATTAGGTCTCTGTTACCCATATCCTTCGAGCTATGGGGCCCCAAAGTACCCCCCAGAAAAGACCAAAATTTCATAGAAAAACTTCAATATCTCATTAACTACTTGACTGATGGTCATGATTTTTGGCATACATATTGATCATGAGAGGTTCCATCAGTTCCTGAAGACTGGTGGCGCCACCTGTATTTTTCGATTTTTTACGAATTTTTTTCTCTATTTTTGAAACCTTTAAAAATGTGAACATCTGTTAACAAGGCACAAATCGTAATGACTGGACTTAGAATCTTCATTCTCGACACACTGAGAGACCTATGAAAAGTCTCCATGGAAACCAGAAATTAGGTCTCTGTTACCCATATCCTTCCAGCTATGGGGCCCCAAACTACCCCCCAGAAAAGTAAAAAATTTCATACAAAAACTTCAATATCTCATTAAATACTTGACTGATGGTCATGATTTTTGTCATACATATTGATCATGAGATGTTCCATCACTTCCTGCAGACTGGTGGCGCCACCTATATCGTTCAATTTTTTACGAATTTTTTTCTCTATTTTTGAGACCTTTCAAAATGTAAACATCTGTTAACAAGGCACAAATCGTAAAGACTGGACCTAGAATCTTCATTCTTGACAAACTGAGAGACCTATGAAAAGTCTCCATGGAAATCAGAAATTAGGTCCCTGTTACCCATATTCTTCGAGCTATGGAGCCCCAAAGTACCCCCAAGAAAAGTAAAAAATTTCATACAAAAACTTCAGTATCTCATTAACTACTTGAATGATGGTCATGATTTGTGGCATAACTATTGATCATGAGATGTGTCATCTGTTCCTGCAGACTGGTGGCGCCACCTGTATCGTTCAATTTTTTACGATTTTTTCCTCTATTTTTGAGACCTTTAAGGATGCTGTCATCTGTTAGCATGGCACAAATAGTATCGACTGGACCTAGAATCTTCATTCTTGACACACAGGGAGACCCATGAAAAGTCTCCATGGAAATGTGAAATTAGGTCTCTGTTACCCATATCCTTTAAGCTGTGGCACTCCAAAGTACAGCTCAGATTAATGGAAAATTTGATATAAAAGCTGAAGTATCTGAACAACGAATGCAGGGATGAACATAATTGTTTGCATGGATTTTGATCATGGAGTGTGTCATCAGTTTCTGCAGCCTGGGTGCGCCACCTCTATTTTTTTTTATTTATTATTTTTTACGAATCGTTTTCTCTTTTTTTTTGAGACCTTTAAAAATGTGAACATCTGTTAGCATGGCACAAATCGTAACGACTGGACCTAGAATCTTCATTCTCAATACACTGAGAGACCTATGAAAAGTCTCCAAGGAAACCAGAATTAGGTCTCTGTTACCCATATCCTTCGAGCTATGGGGCCTCAAAGTACCCCCCCCAGAGTAGTCAAAAATTTCATACAAAAACTTCAATATCTCAATAACTACATCACTGATGGTCATGATTTTTGGCATACATATTGATTATAAGATGTTCCATCAGTTCCTGCAGACTGGTGGCGTCACCTATATTGTTTGATTTTTTTACGATTTCTTCCTCTATTTTTGAGACCTTTAAGGATGCTGTCATCTGTTAGCATGGCACAAATCGTAACGACTGGTTCTAGAATCTTCATTCTCAATACACTGAGAGACCTATGAAAAGTCTCCATGGAAACCAGAAATTAGGTCTCTGTTACCCATATCCTTCAAGCTATGGGGCCCCAAAGTACCCCCCAGAGTAGTCAAAAATTTCATACAAAAACTTCAATATCTCAATAACTACATCACTGATGGTCATGATTTGTGGCATAACTATTGATCAAGAGGTGTTCCATCAGTTCCTGCAGACTGGTGGCGCCACCTATATTGTTTGATTTATTTACGATTTCTTCCTCTATTTTTGAGACCTTTAAGGATGCTGTCAGCTGTTAGCATGGCACAAATCATAACGACTGGACCTAGAATCTTCATTCTTGACACACAGGGAGACCCATGAAAATTCTCCATGGAAACCTGAAATTAGGTCTCTGTTACCCATATTCTTTAGGCTGTATGGCTCCAAAATACCCCCCAGAATAATGTAAGTCATCTGAAGTATCCCTCAGAATAATGGACAATTTGATACAAAAGCTCAAGTATCTAAACAACTATTGCAGTGATCACCATGATTCTTTGCATGGATATTGATCATGGAATGTGTCATCAGTTTCTGCAGTATGGTGGCGCCACCTGTATTTTTTTTTATTTTTACGAATTTTTTTCTCTTTTTTTGAGACCTCATAAGATGCGGTCATCTGTTAACATGGCACAAATTGTAACAACTGGACCTAGAATCTTCTCTCTTGACATGCTGAGAGGCCCATGAAAAGTCTCCTTAAAAACTTGAAATTAGGTCTCTGTTACCCATAACCTCTGAGCTATGGGGCTCCGAAGTACCCCCCAGAATAATGGAAAATTTGATACAAAAGCTCAAGTATCTGGACAATTATTATATTGATCACCATGATTCTTTGCATGGATATTGATCATGAAATGTTTCATCAGTTTCTGCATTCTGGTGGCGCCACCTGTATTTTTTTCAATTTTTAGCTCAGCTGACTGAAAGTCATCTGAGCTTTAGGGATCACCTTTTGTCCGTCGTCCGTTCGGCCATCCAGGCGTCTATGTCTGTTAACAGGGCACAAATCGTAACCGCTAGACCGGGAATCTTCTTACTTGAAATCCTGGGAGGTCTATGGAAATTCTCCTTGTAAACCTGAAATTAGGTCACTGTGACCTATATTCTTTGAGCTATGGGGTTCTGAAGTACCCCCCAGAATAATGCAAAATTTAATACAAAAGCTCAAGTATCTGAACAACTAATGCATTAATCACCATGATTCTTTGCATGGATATTGATCATGGAGTGTTTCATCAATTTCTGGAGATTGGTGGCGCCACCTATTTTTTTTTATTTTTTACGATTTTTTTTCTTTACTTTTGTGATCTTTAAACATTTGGTCATCTGTAAACAGGGCACAAATCATAATGACTGGACCTAGAATCTTCTGTCCTCACCTCCAGGGAAGCCCATAAAAGGTCTACATGGAAACCCGAAATAAGGTCCCTGTTACCCATATTCTGTGAGCTATGGGGCTCTGAAGTACCCCCCAGAATAAAGATTTGGTCATATATTAACAGGGCACAAATCATAATGACTGGACCTAGAATCTTCTGTCCTCACCTCCAGGGAAGCCCATAAAAGGTCTACATGGAAACCCGAAATAAGGTCCCTGTTACCCATATCCTTCATGCTCTGGGGCTCCGAAGTACTCCCCAGAATAAAGATTTGGTCATCTGTTAACAGAGCACAAATTATAATGACTTGACTTAGAATCTCCTTTCTTGATAAGCTGGGAGGCCCCTGAAAAGTCTCCTTGTGCACCTGAAATTACATCTCTGTTACCCATATCCTTCATCCTATGCGGCTTTGAAATACCCCCCAGAATAAACATTTGGATTTGTTAACAGGGCACAAATCATAATAACTGGACCTAGAATTTTATTTTTTGACATGCTGGGAGACCCCTGAAAAGTCATCTTGTAAACCTTGAAAATAGGTGTCTGTTACCCATATCCTTCATGCTACAGAGCTCCATAGTACCCCGATGAATATTGGATGATTTTATACAAAAGGTCAAGTTTGGAAAAAGTATTTCATTCAAATTTGACATTCAGATGATAAAATTACTTTTGTCAATGTCTTCCTGGTCAGCTGAGCGTCATGACCCCTGGGTCACTTGTTTTACTACAAAATGACATCAATCATGTCAGTTTCTCAGCTGTAATTACATCTAGTGTCCCAAAACCTGTTGTATTTATTGATCACAAGTGGATGCCATATAGTTATCACCCTGTCTGTCTAGCTCTTTGTCTGTCTGTCTGTCCATCCGTCCATCCACACAAATTTGTTTCCAGATGATAACTCCAGGTTGTATTAACACATAGATTTCAAACTTGACTTACATATGGCCTAAAGCAAGAACCTATATGATTTTGGGGTCATGAGGTCAGAGGTCAAGGTCACAAGACTCACTTTTTTAAAAAGATTATGGCTGCATTTTAAGCGAAGCTTTTCATCCCAAACTTTTAGTTTTGCACATGTAACTGACTTGCCAGTATGGGGAGAGCATAAATGAATTTGGGGTCACATGGTCAAAGGTCAAGGTCACAAGGGCCATCTGTTCACCAATTAGTTTCCAGATGATAACTCCAGTTTAGTTTGACATATTGGTTTCAAACTGAACTTATATATGACTCACCACTAGTGTAAGAACAGTGTGGATTTTGGGGTCCAACAGTCAAAGGTCAAGGTCACAGGACTCATTTCTTTAAAAAGAATGCATATGCATTTGAAGCCAAACTTTTCATCCCAAACCTTCCATCTTCAAGATTTGCTAACCTGCCAATAGGGGAAGATTCTGTTCAATTTTTGGGCCATGAGGTCAAAGGTCAAGGTCACAGGACCCACTTATTTAGAAAGATTGTGGATGCATTTTAAGCCAAACTTTTAATCCAAAACCTTCCATCTTGCACATATAGCTGAGCTGCCAATAGGGGAAGAAACTGATTGATTTGGGGGTTACAAGGTCAAAAGTCATCATCACAGGGGCCCATCTGTCCACATATTTGTTTCTGGATGATAACTCCAGTTTGGATTGACATATTGGTTTCAATTTTGACTTATATATGACGCACCAATAATGTAAGAACACTTTTGATTTTGGGGTTATAAGGCGAAAGGTCAAGGTCACAGGACCCACTTCTTTAAAAAGATTGTTGATGCATTTTTTGCCAAACTTTCTGTCCCAAACATTCTATCTTCCAGATGTTGCTCACCTGCCAATATTGGAAGTAGCTGATGGATTTTTGGGTCACAAGGTCAAGGTCATGGGGGCCATCAATCCACATATTAGTTTCCAGATGATAACACCCGTTTAGTTTGAAATATTGGTTTCAAACTTGACTTATATATGGCCCACCACTAAAGTAAGAACTGTTGATTCTGGGGTCATGAGATCAAAGGTCAAAGTCACAGGACCCACTACTTTAGAAAGATTGTGGATGCATTTTAAGCCAAACTTTTCATCTCAATCCTTCCATCATCAGCATGTGGTGCACCTGCCAATAGGGGATGTTTCCTTTTGATTTTGGGTCATAAGGTCAAAGGTTAAGGTCACAGGGCCCATCCATTCACAAATTAGT
The DNA here is from genome assembly GCA_026874595.1 of Sipunculus nudus. Taxonomy (NCBI): domain Eukaryota; kingdom Metazoa; phylum Annelida; class Sipuncula; order Golfingiida; family Sipunculidae; genus Sipunculus; species Sipunculus nudus. The sequence continues at coordinate 55,737,002 of CM049311.1, read as the reverse complement.
TTATGGATGATAACTCCAGTTTGGGTAGACAGGTTGGCTTCAAACTGATCACAGGACCAATATTTTGGAAAACCTCATAAACATATATCCTTATAGACAAATGCAGCTGAGCATGGAGACCCATGGGTCCCTAGTTTAGATCTGTTATGCCGGGTTCGGTGGTGTGTGAAGGCATTGAGGTCTGTCATGGATTAGGATTGATCTGTCTGCACTTGTTCACTCTGATCATTCATATTTAAGTGTTTAAGATACTTGTCATAAACCATTGATCACCAGAGTTCTACACGTTAAAGGCCAGTCAGGAATCTGTCCTCCATCTGTCCCGGGTCTGTCTGTTAACAATGTTGAAAAAAAAATTAAACACTTGTCATTCATTTCTTCAGGGCAGATGTATACCACACTAAATCTTGGACAGATTCAAAGCTGGCCTTGACCTGTTTTCAAAGTCACAGGTATATTTATGATCTTGATGGTCTTAACTGCTGCACCAGATGGCGGTATCAATTTCAGTATCTACATTTTTATGAATATTTGTCAACACTTTTAGTTTAACCCTTGTGAGAGGATTATCTAAAAAGGAATTAAAAAAAAAGGTATGCCATTAACATTGTTCAGGACAGATGTATAACAGCAAATTCTTGCTAAAGTTCACACATCTATTTAGGTCAAGTTTGCCCCTGTACTGTTGGTAAGGATTTCTTGTTATACAGGTAATGCCTTGCAGCATGTAGTTATATACATTTCTACATGACTGCTGTTATGAGACTTGCAAAGGGCACTGTACTACATGCATCTCCAGTTCAAGTTTATGGTTTGAACTACCGGTGTGGGCATTTGGATATAGATGTATATGTGCTTCACATCCATGTGAGTACAGACATTCTGTACTTGGTTTTTGTTTCCACCCATATACATTGTTCGTTGTTCTTAGAGCTCTCATTAGCAATTGTTGGTATTCTGGTTATGCAAAAGCATGCAAATTCAAAGTGAATGAAATAATCAGTTTTCTACTGATTTGTTAGATGTAATCAGCAGTGTTAGTGACTTGCTGTCAGTCCTACATCCAGAAATTTGTGCATCTGATTGGATGCTCAGATACCCAGAACTGAGTGTCTAAAAGAGATTTCCAGCATCACTGACACATGACTATTTAGATTTATTGTATCGCCAGACATAGTCTGGAGATACTATGGTTTAGGCACAGTTGCACCGCCGCAGAGATTTCTTTTGGACACAATAACTCAAAAATTATTTCACGGATCTTTACCAAACTTGGTATATATATAGATATGGGTGAGAGGACGACGCCTATTTAAAATGAGGTCATGACCTCAACTAGGAGAGTGACCTTGATCTTGAATAGGTTCAATTTTGGGGAAAATCACACTAATTCTTAAATATCTCAAGAAAACTTGCATGGATTGATCCCAAAATCAAGTTGATCGAAGATCAATGATAGGGTTGTCATGTTCCAGAAACTGGTGGCGCCACCTATTATTCTTTACTTGTTTTCATGCCGTTTAATATCCCCAAAATAGCTACTTGACAGTACTGTGAGCATTATAAGTCAAAAACTAATGGACAGATTTCTTTCATATTATGCAAATACATAGATATGGGTTATGGGATGATGTTTATTTAAATTGGGGTCATGACCTTTCCTATGAGAGTGGCCTTGACCTTGAATATTGCCATATATGGTGAAAATCACACAAAATCATTAATTTCTCAAAAAGGGATGCATGCATTGGTCCAAAAATCAACTTGACCGAAGATCTTGGATAGTAATGTCATGTACCGGAAACAGGTGGCGCCACCTGTTATTCTTTTACTTGTTTTCGTGCCGTTTAATACCCCATCATTGCCTCTTAACAGTACATTTATAACCTGTGAGCATTATAAGTCAAAAACTAATGGACAGATTTCTTTCATATTATGCATATACATAGACATGGGTTATGGGATGATGTATATATAAATTGGGGTCATGACCTTTCCTATTAGAGTGGCCTTGACCTTGAATATTGCCATTTATGGTGAAAATTACACAAAATCATTAATATCTCAATAAGGGATGCATGCATTGGTCCAAAAATCAACATGTTCGAAGATCTTGGAAAGTATTGTCATATACCGGAAACAGATGGCGCCACCTGTTATTCTTTTACTTGTTTTGTGCCACTTAATACCCCATCATTGCCATTTATCAGTACTGTGAGCATTATAAGTCAAAAACTAATGGACAAATTTCTTTCATATTATGCATATACATGGATATGGGTTATAGGATAATGTTTATTTGAATAGGGGTCATGACCTTTCCAATGAGTGGCCTTGACCTTGAATATTGCCATATATGGTGGAAATCACACAAAATCATTAATTTCTCAATAAGGGATGCATTGATTGGTCCAAAAATCAACTTGAACGAAGATCTTGGATAGTGTTGTCATGTACGGGAAACAGGTGGTGCCACCTGTTATTCTTTTACTTGTTTTTGTGCCTTTTAATACCCCATCATTGCCACTTAACAGTATTGTCAGCATTATAAGTCAAAAAACTAATGGACAGATTTCTTGCATATACATAGACATGGGTTAGGGGATGATGTATATTGAAATTTGGATCATGACCTTTTCTATGAGAATGACCTTTTCTATGAGTGTGGTCTGATATTAATTGTTGCTGAAGATGGGGGGCCTATTCTTAAAGGGGGGGGGGATTAATTGTCTGGGGATACTATGGCACCTGCGGTGCCAAGAAATATCTAGTTAGATGTTAACTTTCATTTTTACCTGGAGGTTTAACAAGGTGATGAAGAAATCATAGTCATAAACTAATTCACTTATTTATCTAAGTACTTGTAGGCCCTGTAGGTGCACTATACAAACTGCTTCACCTAGGATATCTGCTTGAAAACAACCAGACAGCAGAGTACACTGTACAAAACTGTTTAATCTGAGAGATGTGCTTCAAAACAAAAAAAGGACAAGGGGTCTCACAGGAGGACATATTTGGTTAATTTGGCATATTAATTATTGTGATACAGACTCATATACAGAATAACTAAGGTTAGAATAAAATTTATTTAAAATTCCTCATATGTTTAAATATGTGTTTAGAAAAAATTCACTTTGAAAATAATAAGGACTAGTGATATCTGTATGTCAGCTGCATAAAACTATGCCCCGTATTTCAAGTTAAAAGATTAGTAAAACATTTTCAATGTTTTTACCTCAGGATATTAAGAATATAAACATTTAATTAAAATGCATCTATACCTGTCATATGATATATGTCAAGAACTTGGAACATTTTGTTGTCCTTTTTTATATATCTTTAATTAATATTCACATAACTGCACATCATCACAGAGTCAAAATATTACTACATTGAAAAGTGAATGTAATTTTAAAACCAAGAATTTAATTCAGGAAAAATGTTTAATCATTGAGATGCACAGGTTGTATGATTTAATTCTTCTTGACTTTGAACTTAACTGGTATTTGTTTGTGTAGTTCTTTTGTGTATACACAAGACAGTGAAGTAATCTTTTAAGGATAAAAATAGTAGCAGCAGTGGGTTGGGAGTGAGTCTGCTATTCAGTGTGACATTTAGCTGGCTTGCTGGGCTGTCACAGGGTGTCATATTCATGTTGTGTCATCCTCCAGAATGCAGCTGAGGCTGACCCCAGGCGCCATCCCATCATGCTGAATGTTACGGAGGCGGGAGGACACTTGCTGAATGTGACACTCAGCATGAGCTCCATATTACCAGGCTTCCCAGGAACACAAGGAACAGGAAAAGCGGGTTGCCATGGCAACTGGACTCCATCTAATCACATGCTGTTCCAGCTGGCTCATGCATCGCTCTTGCTGGCATACCTGGCACCGAACAATGTCTACGGGACGTTGTTCTTACACAGTATGCTGGTCCTGGGTGAGGACCCCTTATTTGCACAGTCATCTTACTTATATAAAGACATTAAGTATAAAAGTAACTCAGGCCAAACAGAAAGATACCTGTCACAATGTTAGTAAATAATTATACATATTTGTTTTTTTTTGTGTGTGTAATTAAACTTTGCTACTGATATGTAACAATTTATCTATCTACTTTGCCTTTAATTAAAGGTAAGTAAGCATTCACAAAATTTTTATTTTTTTAAAAAGGTAACAATTTCAGACTTTAACTTCACACAGACATAATGGTGGGAATAAAAGTAACATGTTAGAAACATGTTTCCTGGGATAAGATTGTAATTTGATTGATAAATCTTTAAATAATGAATACTTTAATGTTGATTGAGGCCAATAAAGTATTTTAGATATAATTGGATTTTTAAAAAAAATTTTAAATTTGGAGTTTTGATTCATTCAGTCATGTATTAAATGTAATGCACTTTCAGCTCAGGTACTTCCCAGTTGGTATTGTAAGTAAAGTATTTCCAAGTGAACAGAAGAAAACGTGCTTTCCCTTGGAATACTGTTTCATTAAATGATGGGAACCTTTCTTTAAAAGTTACCCACTTTAGTATATATAGTATGAATTAAAAAACAAAATGCAATTTCATTTTGTATAAGAGGCAAGCATTTTAAGCTCGGTATAATTTTTAAAGGAATAATAACTAAGGCATTTCAGTGTCTGATGTATATTTAACAAGAGAGTGGAAAAAGCAGGTAACACTTTGTTCATGTGTTCTCATTTGATAATGATGAAAAGAAATTAAGACGAGTGTTGATTTCATGCAGGGTTCCTTTTGCTGTCGACATGGGCCTGGGTAGCGATCTGTGCTCCCTACATCTTCTCCTGGAACTTCAGCTTCATGGTGATTAACTCCGTACAGATGCTGCTAATGATGTACAAGCTACGGCCGATCAAGTTTTCCCCGGAACTCGAGGAGCTCTACTCCACCGTCTTCTTGCCCCTCCAGGTCACAAGGTCACTGGCTTTTCTTCTTTGTTTTTTAGTGAACCTGTGAGCTTATGCGATGGTGCGGGGTCATCCGTCATGTGTCATGCGTCGTCTGTACGTTACCCATAGCTATCTCAAAAATGGCAGGAGCTAGAATCACCAAAATTTTTGCAAATAATCAGTCATCTAAAAAACTATATCAGATTTTGTTTATTTTTTTTTCTTACTGCATTTTCTTAGATTTTATAGGGAAAAAGCTAAAAAAGCTTTAAAAATCTTCTTCTCCGAAACTGTCCAGCCAAATTGTCCTATATTTCACAGAAATGATCCCTGGAACTATCTTATTCAAGTTTGTTTGAATGGTTCCAGTTCGGAGATTTTTGGCCGAGTTACAGGAAGTTGAACTTAGTCAACTGTCCAAAAAAGCATAGTAAAATTACAATCTCAGAAACGGCTGGAGCTATCATCACCAAATTTTATGCCAATGTTGGTCACATGATTCATATCTGAAATTGAGATATTGGTGGCGCCACCTGCATCGGCCTTTTTTTGTACAGGGGTCATCAGTGCCTGTATCACACTGACGGCTACAAACAATTCTCTGAAACTATATGGCCAAAATGTTTAATATTGCACAGAAATGATCCTAGGGTAGTGCTTTCTGAAGTTTGTTCAAATGGTCTCTGTTCAGTGACTTTTGGCTAAGTTATGGGAAGCTGAATTTAGTCATATGCCATAACAACCCATTTTAGTTCAGTGGGATACAAAGATCTTCTTCTCAAAAACCACTGGGCCAATTTCTTAAATCTCACACATTAAATCCTCAGATGTTGATAATTCAAGTTTGTTCAAGTGGTTTTGGTTCAGTGCTTTTTGACTGAGTTACGGGAAGCTGAACTTAGCCAGTTTGCTGTATCTTCCTGCATGAGTTATAAACCTGCGAAACTTTTTCGACTGTTGCCACTGAAGCCAGTTTGTTAAATATTTTACAAGAATAATCCGTACAGTAATTCTTATGATTATTGTCATTAATGGTTCCACATGAATGATTTTTGGCTGAAATATGGAGATTGAATTGATTCATTTTACTATATATGTTAGCTGTGTGATGCTGTTATATCTAGCCTGGCACCAGTTTATCAGCATCACTTAGTGCAGCCAGGTATAGGTCAAGAGTTCACTCAGTGCAGTAGCTGCATTCTATTTATAGCTTTGCCAGACTGCCCACTGCATCAGATTTGGCCCCAAAGGTCAGTCTGGATCTATTTATAACTTTGGCAGACTTCAACTGTGTCAGATTATGCAACAGGTCAAGAGTTCACTCAGTGCAGCCAGGTGCAAGTCAGAGGTTCACTCATTCTAGCCAGGCACAGGTCAAGAGTTCACTCAGTGCGATAGCTTGAGCCAGCAATTTGTCACAGTTCACTCAAGGCAACTGCCTTTTTCACCTAAGCCTGGTCAGCCCAGTGCATCAAACTCAAGGGAAGTTGGGTGTATTGGCCTAATATTTTGACCTGTGGATGCATCTTTGATGGCTTTCTCATTCACAAGACAGGTGTTGCCACCTACAATGACTTTTGCACAGTGTATGTGCCTGCTTGTTTCTACGGAGGAATTTGGTATATCAGCCTGAAATAAGGTATATTTATACATTTTGGATAGCTTGTCATGTTCAAGACTGGTTGCGCCACCTACAATAATTTTTGCACAGTGTATGTCCCTGCTTATTTCCCAGGATTGGTTTGACATGTCATTCTGAAATTGGGCATACATATATATATCTCTGATAGCTTTGTTGTATGCAAGACTGGTGGTGCCAGCTACAATCATTAGCTCAGCTGACTAAGTCATCAGAGCTATAGTCGTGGTCCATTGTCCGTCGCCCGTCTGTCTGTCCGTCCGTCCGTAGATGTGGCACGTTTTGAAACCGTAAGACCTAGGAATCCAAAATTCGGCATAATGCTAGATGTCCCCAAGATCTCCTACCAAGCCGAAAACTGGGTCTTTGCGACTATGTTCCTTTTAGAAATTAAGGAAAAAACTCAATTTTTAGCTCAGCTGACTATAAGTCATCTGAGCTATAGTCGTGGTCCTTTGTCCGTTGTCCGTCCGGCCGTCCGGCTGTCCGTCTGTTAACAGGGCACGTTTTAAAACTGTTGGACCTACGAATCCAAAATTCTGCATACCATTAGATGTCCCCAAAATCTCCTACCATACCAAAAATTGGGTCATTAGAACTTCGTTCCTTTGAGATATTAAGGAAAAATCTGTTTTCCATAAAAAAGCCATTGTTACACTTCAAGGCTGCCTAATATCAAAACCACTGATCTGTTTTTGATCAGATTTAGTATTCATATTCTTCCATACATTTTCTGTGCACATACCAAAAATTAGGTCAGTATTGGGTATTATTTTGAAGTTATAGGCCCAAATATAATGCAATTTTTTAAAAATCAGGAAATATATTTGCTCACCTAACATGAGAATTGCTGAAGCTGGAGACTTTTTGTCAGGAATATAACTTTATTTAATCAAGATTCAATTGTTTACCCAAAATTAGATCTGAATTTTGCAAATTGTTCAAGTTATTAGCATAAATAAAAAGTCAATACCTTAAATTTTGTCCAAATTTGGCCGTGGTACGTTTTTTCCCTGTAAGTACTGTTGATTTTATTTTCACAGCATATATACATAAGGATTTAATCTTTTAAAATCTGAAATTTCAAAGAAATTGTTTGAAAAGAGTAGCTTTTATTCAAGTTTTCATACACCATGTCAAGTGTTGTTTACATCTGGCCCACCTAGTAGTACAGCCTTCACTTGCATTATGTAACCCACCCCAGGCAGCTTGCCTTGGCCCAGCTTGGCCACTACTAGCAGGCTTCCCCTCTGCCCTGCACTCACCCCCCCCCCCCCAGCTGGTGCATAAACTAGATGTTATAATTTTCTGTATTTTATTTTATTCTTGGACATGCTACATTTTAGATTTTGTATTGTACCACCAGGGTTACAATGATTCAAGTGCACATTTAATTGTGTCCACAAAGTGATGTATTGCTATGAAAGTGTGGATGTTCATCAGATAAGTAATGCTTTACTTCAGAAGAGTAAAACTTCACCAGGTGTGAAATTGACTATTAATTCCAGTAATTAATTATAGCTGAGATTGTAATTAGCATAATGATATTGTTTGTCCCTCATTCAACCAACAGTGTGTATACTTTATTTGAAAAGATGTTTTTATTCTATCAAATGTACTGAATCTTTTATTTTATTTCGGTGAATAAAATTAAGCATGTACTGAAAACTCCAATGTGCAAAACTTTTTAATAGGGATTCAAGGAATAATTTAGTAGATGCCATGTTGTTATATATAAACTTAAATGCATTATTCCCTTGAAAGTGAAATGAAGGTATTAGTTCATTCTGTCCACTTGCCTGTCCATCTGCAAATTTTTCATATGCATCACAGTATCTCAAAACTTTTACTGTTTTTCTTCATGACAGTCTTGTCAGAGTATTAGTTTGCAATCATATATTGAGAATTTTACTATAACCAAGTTGGAGGGCCCTTTCCTTTTTTAGCTTCTCATATGCTTATATAAATAAAAAACATTACAATAGAATATTTTTCATATTTTGCATTTGCAAAAATTTCAAACTTAAGCTGGTTGTAGACCCATGGGTCCTTTGTTTATATTCTGGATTCTCAACATCATTGTTTGGCTAAAACTGAATAAATACCAGACATGGTGCAAATACTTGGCAAATGTATATGAATATGAATATGAATATGTACTCCATTATAAAATTTCTTGCATAAGAATGGGAATTCAGGTAAAAATGAAAGTATTTGAATACCAGTGCAAATACTTTCAAAATGTATTCATGAATGCATTCATGAATATATTCTATAATATTATTTTAATAATCATTTCAGTCATATTTTATTAAAAAAATCAAATGATTCTCTTATTATTTTTAATAAAAATTATATTTGGCACAATATTTTTTATTAAATTTTAATAAATAGTTAAACTCTTTATCTTATATGTGCTGCTTATCAGTTATATGGCCAAGTCAAAAACTGTATGACAGTGGCACTCCATTTGTTAATAAAATAAATGAAATCAATTTCTTCCCTGTCTCCAAAGAAACTATCAAAATCATACATAAGCTAAACACCAACAACTCATAATACAGCTTATATTTATTTCCACACAAAACCAGCATGTGCCTCATTTCAAAATCATATTTGTTTTTCTTATAAACACATCTGAGCGCCGTGACCCATAGGTCCCTTGTTTATTAAAAACCTATTTTAACACTTCAGGACTGCCTAATATCAAAACCACTCATTCGTTTTTCCTCATATTACCATAAATATTCCTCTATATAGTTCCTATATACATGCCAGAAATTATGTCTGTATTATATAACGCATTAAACATAATGCATTTTGTAAAAAATTAGGAAAGATATTTGATCACTTATGTTAAAGCTATGGACTTTTTCACAATTATATAACTTTAATTAATCAAAATTAAATTGTATGACCAAAATTAGATCAAAATCTTTTAAATTTTTTGAATATTAACAAAAATAAAAAATTTGTACCTTTAATTTTGCCCAACTTTGACCGTGGCACGTTTTTTTCCTGTAAGTACTGTGGATTTAATTTTCACAGCATGTTTTTGTTATTATTTTGTCTGTTAACACCAAAAATTTGAAAGCAATTGATCAAAAACTGTAGATTGTATTCAAGTTTTCAAGCACCATGTAACATATTGTTTACATCAAGGTAGTGTTATGCAGTTTGAAATAGCTCAGCTCCCCAGCTTCAGATCTCAGTTCTTAAAATTTGGCATACAATTAGATGTCTCCAAAATCCCCTACCATGCCAAGAATTTTGTCACTAGGACTTAATACCTTTGAGATAATAATGAAAAACTTTGTTTTTCCATTACAAACCCATTGTTACACTTCAAGACTGCCTAATATCAAAACTACTGATCTGACTTTAATCATTTATAATATACATCTTTTTCTATACATTTTCTATGCACATGCCAGAAATGATGTCAGTATTGTGTAATTGTTTTAAGTTATGGGCCCAAACATAATGCACTTTGTAAAAAATCAAGAAATATATTTACTCCCTAAACAAGGGGTTTGCTGAAGCTAGAGATTTTTTGTCAGGCATGTAACATTATATAAACAAGATTCAATTGAATACCCAAAATTAGTTCTGATTTTTTCAAATTTTATAAGTTATTAGTATAAATATAAAATAAGTACCTTAAATTTTGCCCAACTTTGACCATAGCACGTTGTCAAGGTCAGACTGGGTCGGACCTTGCCCAGAATTCTTTCAGCATGGACACATGACTAGACACATACACATGCATTGATACCAAACGTCTTGGAGAATATAACAATAAATTTATTAACTATATACAAGAAGGATATATATAAATGCTGAGTGGCATATAGTCCAAGTTTAGCTAGAAACGTGAGAGTGTTAATAATTGTCCACAATGTCCGGACATCAGCAGAGACATTCCTCAGATCTGTCACCAAGTTGGGGAGGATTTTTGCGCTCTAGTGGCAGCTCTAAGGGGCACATGTACCAAGACTCATACCTATAAAACAATGAAATGCGTTCTTTTACTAGAATGAAGGGAAACAATGAAATACAGCTTTAGAGAAGGAGAAATGTTATGCCTCTTTGTTAGAATGGACAAAAAATGTACTAAATATAAAACAGTTTCCAGGAGATTTATATAAAAATACTCAATGGATTCCCCTTGGATTATGGGCTCAACAATTACAATAACATCTGGTTTTGCTTTACACAAGTTATACTTCAATGGATTCCCCTTGGATTATGGGCTCAACAATTACAATAACATCTGGTTTTGCTTTACACAGGTTATACTTAAACTTCACAATCTTTACTCTGCAGACCACAATAAATGCTCTCTACTGGTTTGGTGAAAGAACTTATTAGTGGAGACTCACCATGTGTATCCTGCCAGTTATGCCATACCATCAGGAACCACAATATAGTTGTGCCCACGTGTTCACACACACAGCACCAAACCATCCTGGGCTGCACTGGGAAGAAGGGTCGTCTCAGGCAAATAACAAATAATATTAAGAGTTCATGAGGTACCTCTATATTCATCTAGTTTCAGTGTTCTCAGAGTTGGCTTATCAGTTTTAGAGAGACCTCCTGCCATATAGGCTTTTAGTCATTGTCCAGCTCGGTATCACAGGTCTCTCTCCTCTGGGGATCTCTGGCCAACTGAATTATCATTGGTCAAGGTTTGCCTCCACAAATTTTCTACCCAATAACCAGTATTGACAGCTAATTGTGGTCTTTTGAAAGTTACTGTAACAAGACGGGCCTATTCACAAGGCTTTACAATAGGGACCAGAACAGAACACTCACTAAATGAAGGTTCTGCCTGAATGAATTCTAAAGGGGAATTCCCCAGGTATTGCTTAAGGAAACAAAAACAAGGAGTTGGGGGTCTGAAAGGCTGTTTGATATCACGCATGCCACACTGTGTCAAAAAAAAACCTGAAAAGGTGTACAGTCACTAGGCACTTTGTGACACACGTTTGTTTCCTGTGAGCACTGTTGATATAATTTTCATATCTTGCACACATAAGGATTTCAGCTTTTTAGTTTAGAAAGCTGAAAGAAATTGGCCAAAAATTGTAGCTTTTATTATTGTTTTTATGAGACCATGTCAGACCTTGACTCTCTCCAGCCCCTCTTAAGTCACCTGTATGTTGACATTGTTGAACTTTCAGCAAATTATGCATGCTTGAGGTGAGACATACACTGGGGCAGCCTGGCAGCTTATGGCCAGCCACAGTCGATCCAGGTGTCCAACCCAACTCATCTAGTAGTTTTAACCAACAGCATAACAATAAACAATAAATTAATAAATTTTTATTAGTTTTTAATAACAAATTAAAGAAAAATAGAAAAGGAATTTGTTAGTTTATAATAACAGGAAATTAACTTGCAGTTACTGATGATATAAGAATCTTGTATGGATGGATAGAATGTCATGTATTCCAAATAACACCATGCAGTCACCTATGGTATTTTTCAGTTCAATTTTAATGATAAAAAGGTAAATCATATTATTCATTACTAATCATTAAGGATCATATGAAGGAACTTAATGATAGACAAAGATGCAGTTGATAATAGTTATCTAGATTCCTAATATAATATAAATATAATATGTTCTGCTTATAAGTTATATGGCCAAGTCAAAATCTGTGTGACAGTAGTACTCCATTTGTTAATAAAATAAATGAAATCAATCCTCTTCCCTGTCTCCAAAGGTACTATCAAAATCATACATAAGCTAAACAACAACAACTCATAATACAGCTTATATTTATTACCCCACAAAACCAGCATGTGCCTCATTTCTAAATCATATTTTTTTATCACATATAACAGCTGAGCGCCGAGACCCATAGGTCCCTTGTTTTTGTGTTGTGTGAACCTATGCCAGAATTTCAGCAGTGATGTTTGTGTAATTGTTTCTTGTTCAAAATGTTTAGTACTTCCATTGTTCATATACATGTTACACATGTACTTGGAAAGGGATGGTCAAACATTGAATTATTATACCTGGTGTATATCCAATTGCACAGGTTCGCATTAGGCCTCTAGGCCTTGTTTGTTTCTTAGTTGATCCATCCTGAATATTGTGGCATAATTTGTGTAGCGAGTCTGACAGTCTGAATATGGTCATCGGAGTGAGATCTTATCTAAATTATACCTAATTTTACAAAGCTACTTAAACAAACATACTTTATTATATGGTGTGTCATAGTTGTTTGGCTAAACATACTTTATTATATGGTGTGTCATAGTTGTTTGGCTAAATATATTTTATTGTATCGCCAGACATAGTCTGGAGATACTATGGTTTAGGCACGGTCGCGCCGCCGCCGCCGCCGCCGCCGCAGAGATTTCTTTTGGACACAATAACTCAAAAAATATTTCACGGATCTTTACCAAACATGGTATATGTATAGATATGGGTGAGAGGACGACGCCTATTTAAAATGAGGTCATGACCTCAACTAGGAGAGTGACCTTGACCTTGAATAGGTTCAATTTTGGGGAAAATCACACAAATTCTTAAATATCTCAATAAGGGATGCATGCATTGATCCCAAAATCAAGTTGATCGAAGATCATGGATAGGGTTGTCATGTTCCAGAAACTGGTGGCGCCACCTATTATTCTTTACTTGTTTTCATGCCGTTTAATATCCCCAAAATAGCTACTTGACAGTACTGTGAGCATTATAAGTCAAAAACTAATGGACAGATTTATTTCATATTATGCAAATACATAGATATGGGTTATGGGATGATGTTTATTTAGATTGGGGTCATGACCTTTCCTATGAGAGTGGCCTTGACCTTGAATATTGCCATATATGGTGAAAATCACACAAAATCATTAATTTCTCAATAAGGGATGCATGCATTGGTCCAAAAATCAACTTGACCGAAGATCTTGGATAGTAATGTCATGTACCGGAAACAGGTGTGCCACCTTTATTCTTTTACTTGTTTTCGTGCATTTTAATACCCCATCATTGCCACTTAACAGTACATTTATAACCTGTGAGCATTATAAGTCAAACACTAATGGACAGATTTCTTTCATATTATGCATATACATAGACATGGGTTATGGGATGATGTATATATAAATTGGGGTCATGACCTTTCCTATTAGAGTGGCCTTGACCTTGAATATTGCCATATATGGTGAAAATTACACAAAATCATTAATATCTCAATAAGGGATGCATGCATTGGTCCAAAAATCAACATGTTCGAAGATCTTGGAAAGTATTGTCATGTACGGGAAACAGGTGGCGCCACCTGTTATTCTATTACTTGTTTTGTGCCGTTTAATACCCCATCATTGCCATTTATCAGTACTGTGAGCATTATAAGTCAAAAACTAATGGACAAATTTCTTTCATATTATGCATATACATGGATATGGGTTATAGGATAATGATTATTTGAATAGGGGTCATGACCTTTCCAATGAGTGGCCTTGACCTTGAATATTGCCATATATATGGTGAAAATCACACAAAATCATTAATTTCTCAATAAGGGATGCATGCATTGGTCCAAAAATCAACTTGACTGAAGATCTTGGATAGTAATGTCATGTACCGGAAACAGGTGGCGCCACCTGTTATTCTTTTACTTGTTTTCGTGCCGTTTAATACCCCATCATTGCCACTTAACAGTACATTTATAACCTGTGAGCATTATAAGTCAAAAACTAATGGACAGATTTCTTTCATATTATGCATATACATAGACATGGGTTATGGGATAATGTTTATTTGAATAGGGGTCATGACCTTTCCAATGAGTGGCCTTGACCTTGAATATTGCCAAATATGGTGAAAATCACACAAAATCATTAATTTCTCAATAAGGGATGCATTGATTGGTCCAAAAATCAACTTGAACGAAGATTTTGGATAGTGTTGTCATGAACGGGAAACAGGTGGTGCCACCTGTTATTCTTTTACTTGTTTTCGTGCCGTTTAATACCCCATCATTGCCACTTAACAGTATTGTGAGCATTATAAGTCAAAAACTAATGGACAGATTTCTTGCATATACATAGACATAGGTTAGGGGATGATGTATATTGAAATTTGGATCATGACCTTTTCTATGAGAATGACCTTTTTTATGAGTGTGGTCTGATATTAATTGTTGCTGAAGATAGGGGGCCTATTCTTAAAGGGGGGGGGATTAATTGTCTGGCGATACTATGGCACCTGCGGTGCCAAGAAATATCTAGTTATATGGTGTGTCATAGTTGTTTGGCTAAACATACTTTATTATATGGTGTGTCATAGTTGTTTGGCTAAACATACTTTATTATATGGTGTGTCATAGTTGTTTGGCTAAACATACTTTATTATATGGTGTGTCATAATTGTTTGGCTAAACATACTTTATTATATGGTGTGTCATAGTTGTTTGGCTAAACATACTTTATTATATGGTGTGTCATAGTTGTTTGGCTAAACATACTTTATTATATGGTGTGTCATAGTTGTTTGGCTAAACATACTTTATTATATGGTGTGTCATAGTTGTTTGGCTAAACATACTTTATGGAATCTTTTGATTCTCAGTTAATGAGGTACTTAAGGAGGTTATTAACCAAACAATTTGACCTCTATCTCACTAACTAATCAAGCAATACCTGAGGTGTGAACACTGGTGCACTCGATCGAGACAGGGAGTAAACAGCGGTTACATAACCACTCGACTTTGACCTGGTTGTGAAAACCTGCCCGGTCATGTATTAATCAGCTGGTCATTATCGGTTGGGTTTAACAAAGATCAAACAACTGGGGCAACTTGGACCTGACGGCTGCCACTCTAGTTCGTTATAACGATACTGAGTGTAGAGGCTAGCTTCGTTTTGTTTCATGTAAGTCCATTCAGATCTGGAACTCGAGTTTTCCGTTATATCGAAGCCAATTTTAATTTTCACTCGTTCATTCCTTGGAGATTTTTTTTGTACCTCGAGTCTTCCATTGTAATGGACCCAAATCTAATAAGACTTCATAAATGTGAATTTTATGCATTTTAGGAACTAGAACATCATATATGTAATATTTTAAACGAGAGACAAATGTAAAGGAGAATGAGCACTATACAACCCACCATTTTACACTTTAGCATTATACATCCTTAGCATTATCACCCTAACATAATGCAGTTTTCTACAGTTTGCTTCATAGAGTAAGTATAAGCTTCTTTACCTTCATGTTCCATCAGTTTTAAGCCTTTACTTACAAGATATGAATAAATTTTGTTCTTATTAATCAATTATATTGATGATTGGTAATTTTTTCTTTATAGTTGATTAAATTGGGTGCATTTCTATCATCTACAATAATGTCAAAGGTCTGTCAGAAAGATAGGTGGAACACAAACTGTGTTACCTGTTTTTATATCTAGAGCAGTATTTCTTGATGGGTATGATAAATCTTCAGTGGTTTCTCATGTCATTACAACATCACTGATGACAATTACTATTGTCTACTGATATGAGTCAGCAGAAATACTTAATATTAGAGTAAGTTGGTCTTGTCAGAATGTTGATGGAGCCTTTATAGTCCATTTCACCACCTGCTGTCCACCTGTTTTTTGTAGATAATTTACTTAAAAGTTTATATTTTTCAATATTTTCCAAGAAAACAACATATGGAAGTGACAACCTAATATGGCAGTTAAGAATTTTACCATAAATCCACCGTTTATGTTTCACAACATTTTAGTCTCTTTATCATGATCTGGCAGATGTGGTGTGTCCCTCCATAAGTAGCCATCTTTGTTTTACCTGGTTATTTTTTTTAGAGTGTTTACATGAGATCATCCAATCAGCAGCTGTCAGTTGAGGCTTTTTTTGCATGTGACCAATGACCTTGACCGCCATAAGTGGGTCTCATATGTTGTAAAATGTAGACTGATTTCTCATATTTTCAGAAAATTCTGTTACTCAAATAAGGTATAAGGTAGGTATTTAGCTACCTTATTGAAAATTAGGTTCTGTAATCCTCTCATCTACACTATAATTGTTTCCCTTGAAATGTACCTAATAAAAATTTTCATAGCAAAAAACAGGTGGACATGAGGGGATGAAATGGACTATAGTATTGAAGGAGTGATAACTGTATATTATTGAGTTTACAGGTACTGTGTTTTTTCAGCCCACTGCCACCACGGCCCCTGTATAGGTTTCTGGAGAACTCCTCCGTAACCACTGGAAAGAAATTTTGTGAAACTCAGAATTATGATTGGGTCACATGTGAACTGCTGCACCCCCATTTTATGTTGACCTCTGATCTTTCCCCTTTGCACAGCTCCAGTCTGTACTTCTTTTCACATATTAACCCTCATATCTTCAGACTCATTCGACTGTTTGGGCTGAAATTTTGCACCAATGTAGCTCTTGGATAGCTTTATATCATACGAAAAAAAATGGTGGCGCTATCTGTAACCATTTTTGCACAGCGTCTATCAGTTTGTCTGCCTGGGGTTAAAATCATGCATATCTCTGCAGTTGTAGGACTTATCCATCTGAAATTTTACATGCGTATACATCCTGAAGAGCTTTCATGATTTATGACAGGTGGTGCCACCTACATTCATGTTCATGTAACAGACATAAATGCTAATATCTGAGGATTGGTTTGACATATCTTTCTGAAATTTTGCATGTGCATAGATCTCACATAGCTCTTTACCATATGCAAAACTGGTGGCACCACCTGCAACCATTTTTGCACAGCATCCTTCTGTTCGTCTGCCTTGGGTTAAAATCACTCATATGTTGTCATTTGTTGGACTTATCCATCTGAAGTTACATAGGTACATTAAATAAATAATATTTGATTATCAGTTGCTTTTGTCTGACAATCATTGAACTTGATTCAACAATCTATTCATGAATGTATATATAATTTGGACACTAAACCCCAATGATACTCGTGACATAACACAGTCTGAATACATTATAATTTGAGACATGGTCTATAACCCCACAATATGAGCAGGACAGGTGTTCAAATGTAAAAAAAAATGTAATATATTAAAAAAGCTGTCCTTAAAAAAATTTCCTAAAATAATTATTGATTAATGGTAAAATATTTTTAACCAATTAGGAACCAGTACAAGAAGCTTGTGGGAGCGGAGTACTCCACCATTGTAACACTCCACCAGGGGGAGCCATATGCCAGACAGAGTGTGACAAAAACAGACAGACTTGGGATGCTAATTCAAGGAACGTAAGTTTCTCTCTTCTTCTTAATTCCCAAAATGCAGGACTGCAGGAAAATGATTAAATAAATATATTTTCATTATTCATAAATTTAAGGGGGATTCTTTTTGGAAAATTAATATCAGAAATAATTAAGGATTGCATGATAACAATATTTAGTGGTTACCCATGGTTACCATGGCTGGTAAGAAAGTGTCAAGGAACATTGTCAACACAGGTGGCAGGAGGCTGATTATGAAGACTCCTGCCAGCAAATGTTAAGAAACTGATATTATGAGGCTTTTCTTCATTGTAGAACTAAAATATATGGGTATATTATTTGTAAACAGAAGAAGTAAAATTTGCCCCTGCATTCTTGACTGGCTTTTAATTGCCAATCTTAGAAGGACCATTATGGTATAACCAAGGTCAGTCCAAATGTAGGGCTGTCTGTCTGTATGTTTACTTTTAGTGTCTCTAAAATAAGTTAATTTACGAGGGCCCGGCTTATGGATTTCTAATGAAAATCAGTGTAACTGTTTATGAATAGGTTATCTCACTCGAATTTAATTCCATGATTATTTTATGAAGACTTTAGTGGCATCATGATGACATAGCAACATAAAGATGGATTTTCATGAAATTCATATAAATATTTACCAAAGAGTTTTTCTAAGGAATTAAATTCTCAGCAAAATCCATGCATATTTAATGCATGAGGTCAGAGGCTAGATTGACAGATTTCTTTCAAATATTTTGTGCTCCGAATATGGGTCATGGCAAAAGAAATGAAATTAGGAGTTAGATTTCTTTAAAATATTTTGTGCTCCGAATATGGGTCATGGCAAAAGAAATGAACTTAGGAGTTTAATTCTTTATTTTGACAGTGCCAAAGTCATGTGTAATGGACAGCTGCTTCACCACGTTCATGAGAAACAGTTCTTGGACTCGCCGGAGTTTGAAGCAGCTGGACATGGTGACGAGAGGTTCCAGGTGGGGATAGATGACAAAACCTGCATGAAGTTAAAGTGATTGACATTTAGTGCCCTGCACAGCATTAGTTTAAATCTGAAGTAAAGTGAGAATGATTTGGTTTATTAGAATACCTATGTTAACTTTTGTGGATGTATTTTTTTACCTGAATTCTACAAATATTTATGTTAACTAATTTCTAGCACTCTGCATGGCTGAGATGGTGGCATTTGGTTAAATCGCTATTACAGATAGAATTCCACCAAATGTCATTCTCTACACAAGACAAATATCTTCCTGTTTGGCACTGATGGAGAGCTGGGACTGCTTGTCTCAGCTGTCAAACTTTAAATAAAAAATTTGGTTCTTTTTACATCCCACATAAGTATGCTTATAAAGTATTACTTATTCCATGAAGTCCTTACTACAAAACACCCTTGTTTATGTGATTTGCCTTGAAAAAATTCTACTCTAACATATTTGAATGGTCTACATAAACCTCTTCCCTACCTTTTTTCCTAAGCCCCATGTGTATGTAAAAGCTGTTATGTGCTGAAGGGGTCAGGTTGTGATGCCCATAAACCCTAAACAGGAGAGTCGTACTCTTGTGATATATAATCTGTGCAGTGTGATAGAATTCCTGCAGTTTGTAGCTTTTAGAGGCAAACAGTTCAAAGGACATTGGCAGTCAAATTCAAAATTGCAACATGCAGGGCACTGCTCTTAATTTGTTACGGAGTTACATGCAGTTTTCTGACTGAGATTAAGTAGGATTTATCTGTGGATTTAATAATTGGCTATTAATGAGGTTGTTATTGCATAAATTAATATACTTCAGTAGAGCTTGCAGAGCATTTTTACCCTGTTGACTAATATGAATACATTTCTCATTTAAGGATGATTTCAGGCTTATCTTAATGTAAGCTTGACTTTATTATGAATGTATAAATTAAATGATTTGCATACATTGTTCACAGCTTTTCAGTTTGTAGTCCTGAAATATGGTGTGGCCATAAGGAGTTTTGGAAAACTTGTTATAATTATGAGACTTGGATTGCACTGTGATATACATACCCTAACACATCCATGTGTATGTGTGTACACAGATATCAGAATGATTAACAGCCTACAGATATATATATATATATATATATATATATATATATTATGTTTCATTATATATTTTATTCCATGTAGGTGTCGGTGGTTGCAGTGACCCCCTGTTACTGTATATACTGGCAGCGTCAGGCTCTGGACTACCTGTTTGTTAAGGAACCATACCTATCAACCATCATGTCTACAATCATTGGTCGGGACATCACCAACAAATTATATGTCCTCAATGACAAGGTTTGTGATTTTTTTTTGTGATTTTATTTGAAGCTGTGTTCATGATGAAGAATTGGCAAGCTTACTGTGGTTGCCGTTTTGTTATTGAGGGTTTCAAATGTGGAAAGGATATAGTGAATAATTGGTCCCATCGTTGAAAGCAAAATTGAAAAGTAGAATGTTGACATTATGGATAAAAATGGATCATATATGTTTAAAATATGATATTTTAAATGATATCAGACCTTCCCAGTTGTCTGCCATTAATGAACAATATTTTGTGTCAACAAGATATTGAGCAATAAAAATTTGATGTAATTGATTCACATAAATAATGGTTATACTCTGTGTATAGGTCTTTTGTTTTGTGAAAATAACAATAAAGGAACCTTCATAAAACAATGAAAATATTAAAAACAATGAAATCACGAAATTTTGACCCCGCGAAGATAAAGCCAACCACAGTATGTCACTAACAGTATATGTGGGCTCACTGCTAGGACACGCTGTTAAAAGAAATATTTATATTGAAGATAAACACAAGATTACACACAGGTGCATGCAGTAGACCCCAGGCCTGGTTGACAATAGAATATTTGATGAAATGACAGGTAGCAAGTGTAAATGCCCTGTCACTTAGTACCTAACTGAAACAGAACTTGACCATACTTAAGTCAAAAACTAGATGAGTCAGCATTAAGAAATCAAGGTGGATGCCTTTACCAAAAAATTTCTTAATAAAAAAGAAGAGAAAAAATAATGAGCACACCTGTGTGTGCAA
Organism: Sipunculus nudus; assembly: GCA_026874595.1. NCBI lineage: Eukaryota > Metazoa > Annelida > Sipuncula > Golfingiida > Sipunculidae > Sipunculus > Sipunculus nudus. Next base: position 55,716,141 of record CM049311.1, on the reverse strand, counting down.
GTGAGTTATTATATCACCTTCTATTTAGCAATTACCCCTACAGAACCCACAGTAAAGGAAAGCTACTGTAAACACATTAGATGACCTAATGTGTCAGTCAGGTGGCTGGGAGACTTTCTGTTAATGATTTATTTCATACACAACAGGTTTTTTAATGAGAGTGAAAACAGTCTGATGAAAAGAAATCATCATATGTAACCTTTGAATTCCAAGGTCTTCCATAAAATTACCTGTCATATAATGGTTAGTATGTTTATAATAAGATAATATATTTATATTGAAGTTTTTGATGACAGTGGGGTAAATTCTCTGTTAGAAACATATCATCACTTTAAGCTGTGAGGCTGGTTGGTAGACTTGTAATTGACACCTGACTCTGAAACTAATAAGCAGCACTGTACAATAAGAGATCAGTATCAGGAGCAGACATGGGGTGATTACTTTATAAATGTAAATGATTTGGATTACAATAACATAGGCAAAGTAATTGATTACAATTACATTGCTGAAAAAATAAATGTAATCAATTACAATTACAATTACTTCAAAAAATTATCATGATTGCAATCATGATTACAAACCTGAATTTTGTCAATAAAGTGAACAGACAACACAAGATTTACACACTGTTAACTTTATGCATGTCAAATTATCAATATCACAGACCATAAAATGAACAGTGATCCTGCAAAAGTCAAAGTTGAAAAATGTATAAAGTGTGCATAAAAATAAATCAAATAATGTGAGAAAAAAATAGATCAATCAATAACAAAAAGCAACAGTTTTTAGCTCAGCTGACTGTAAGTCATCTGAACTCTAGCGATCACCCTTTATCTTTCAGCCATCCGGCTGTCTGTCCGTTAACAGGGCACAAATCGTAACCACTGGACCTGGATTTTTCTTACTAAACATCCAGGGAGGTCCATAAAAAATCTCCTTGAAAATCTGGAATTAGGTCTCTGTTACCCATATTCTTCGAGGTGTGAGGTTCGGAAGTAGACCTGAGAATAATGGAAAATTTGATACAAAAGCTCTGAAGTATCTGAACAACTAATGCATTGATAACCATGATTCTTTGCATAGATATTGATCATACAATGTTTCATCAGTTTCTGCAGACTGGTGGCACAACCTGTATTTTTTTTATTTTTTATGATTTTTTTTTCTATTTTTTAGACCTCTTAAGATGTGGTCATCTGTTAACAGGGCACATATCGTAATGACTGGACCTAGAATCTTCTCTCTTGATATGCAGGGAGGCCCATGAAAAGTCTTTGGGGAAACCTGAAATTAGGTGTCTGTTACTCATAAACTCTTGAGCTATGGGGCTCTGAAGTACCCCCAAGAATAATGGAAATTTGATACAAAAGCTCAAGTATCTGAACAACTAATGCATTGATCACCATGATTTTTTGCATAGATATTGATCATGGAATGTTACATCAGTTTCTGCAGACCAGTGGCGCTACCTGTATTTTTACGATTTTTTACAATTTTTTTTCTCTATTTTTGAGACCTTGAAAGATGCGGTCATCTGTTAACAGGGCACAAATTGTAATGACTGGCCCTAGAATCTTCTCTCTCGACATGCACGGAGGCCCATGAAAAGTCTCTGGGGAAACCTGAATTTAGGTCTCTGTTACTCATATTCTTTGAGCAATGGGGCTCTGAAGTACCCCCAAGAATAATGGAAAATTTTATACAAAACTCAAGTATCTGAACAACTTTTGCATTGTTCACCATGATTCATTTCATGGATATTTCTCATGGAATGTTTCATCAGTTTCTGCAGTCTGGTGGTGCCACCTGTATTTTTACGATTTTTTTGGCTCTATTTTTGAGACCTCTTAAGATGCAGTCATCTGTTAACAGGGCACAAATTGTAATGGCTGGACCTAGTTTCCTTTCTCTTGACAAGCAGGGTCAGGCCCATGAAAAGTATATCCTTTGAAACCTGAAATTAGGTCTCTGTTACCTATAAACTCTGCGCTATGGGGCTCTGAAGTACCCCCCAGAATATAAAGAAAATTTGTACAAAAGCTCAAGAATCTGAACAACTAATGCATTTATCACCATGATTCTTTGCATGCATATTGATCATGGAGTTTTTCATTAGTTCCTGCAGACTGGTGGTGCCACCTGGATTTTTTTTTTCAAATTTTTACCCATATTTTTCTTTATTTTACAGACCTTTAAAATGTGGTCATCTGTTAACAGGGCACAATTTCTAACTATATGACCTAGAATCTTCTTACTTGACATCCAGGGAGGTCCTTGAAAAATCTGCTTGGAAACCTGAAATTAGGTCTATGTTACCCATATCCTCTGAACTTTGGTTAAGTTGAATGGGGATACCACCTACAAAATTTGGCATTGATAAAATTCTCTTTGTGAATGTTTTCCTAGTAAGCTGAGTGTCATGACCCTTGAGTCACTTGTTGATGTCCATGATGTACTGTAAGATTGCTTCAGGAAAGATCTTGGCAATCACAAATGTTTATTGCACTTAATAAACATCAGTCTCTCAAACTGAGCATCTGTGTAAAACTGATCATTTTTACCAGTATAAGTTGCACAAGTAGGTAATTTATTTATTTACCAGTATGTTGCATAAATCATAATATACAATGGTTAGATATTTGTCAACAATTCAATGCCAGTTAATGTTCACATTCACTAAATTGAGCTCCCATCAGATACATAACATATCACTGATACATTTGATGGCTGAAACATTCCAATTGATGTTTTTAATCACTAGTTATCATGAATGGTCATTTCATAAAAAAAAACATTAATTGTAGCTATTCAAACTTGAAATACAAAAAAAAGTAATCTGTGTAATCATATATAATCACCATGATTATGATTACAGAGGCAAAGTAATTGATTAAGATTACATTGCTGAAAAAAAATTTAATTGACTACGATTAAGATGACTAAAAAATGTAATTGATTGCAATCGATTATGATTCTGATTACAATTACCCCATATCTGATCAGGAGTTCACCTAAACAAAGCAAAGTGATCACATTATAAAATCATTTCATAAACTGACATCGCCTTGTAATGTGACATAACCCTCATTGAAGAGACATCACATTCATAATCCGGTCAATTGTGTTTTTATTGAGTATTTGTATAATAAAGTCATTATTTGTCATTTCTATTTTGTTCTCTATAGCTGCGAGACATCCATGGGAGTCGTCTTGATATCCGCCTCCCCAGCATCTCGACGGTGGCATTCAGCAGTAAGAGTGATGTCCGGAGCCCCAGCATCCGAGAAGATCCGGATCCAGAAGAGGAAGCAGGTTAGTAAAAAATCATGTAAGTAACTCAGAATGGTAGGGATGTCACTTATTATAATAGAAAGGTTTAATTAAGTTAAATTATAACTCAAAAATCAAATGAAATTAAATTCATGTTAAATTTGAACTTTTTAGGATGGATCTAAAGGTGTACTAAAACATTGTTTACCGTGTTATAATATTAAAAGTTTGACAAGTAAATTATAGAGAAGTGGAAAATAAAAGTTTTGTTTCCCTTGCGTGACAGTTGTTCATATTTATTTCATATTTACAGCCATTACTAAACATAAATTTTATATTTACTTAAAAATATCCTGTTAATTGATTCTGTATCCTGTTTCTGCATGTATAAGCCTCTGTGCTCTATCCTTTATAATGATATTCATGTTTTTAGATGCCTATGAAGAATGTAATGAGCAGACTCACATGTTCCCTAACGGTACCGCTACAAAACCAAAAATACGCTTCACCCTCGGATCTGGAGGCTCGTCTCACCAGTAACCATGGCAACTTGATGTACCACCATTACTGACAGCTATAACTCATACCTAAAGAAACATGAGACTGCTGTGTACATTGAAGTAAGACTAGGCTAAGAGGAACTAACATTAATGATAATTCAGATTTACTAACAACAATCCTCATGCAAGAAATATTCTGATTGTCACTGAATTGTAATAAATCTGTGTTGGTAATCACTGTCTTAGACGGGTATGTACCAGCACGTTCATTTGTGCTCCTACAGGATATATGTTGATATAACTTATACATTGAGAGTGTTGCACATGAACATTCCAAGAACATATAAAGAAGATACCCAGGGTGTGAAATAATTTAATCTTTAACCAGTTCAGACATAGGTTGGAATATTTGGAAACCAGTAATTTGAAAGAAAATTTTTAAAATATAATTAAACCTTTAATGTTAATAAAACATAAAATGTGATAATATATTATATGAAAACTCTAGGAAAACTATTGATAGGTCATACGAGTTAACTAAGCTAGCTGTTGGTCATGCAGACCTTAAGGGAAACTGGCAGTTATTTTTATGGTCTTCTTGTAAAGGTGTTTGTTCATAAGCTGAGAACTACAGAAACTGTCATTGCTAGACTCCTCCAGTTTGTTTTTCAGATGGTGTAGGTAAGATACAAGTGCATACTTTTTGTGTGACACAGTGCTGACCCCTCCAAGTTCAGGTCACAAACATATCCTTCCCATGGAAGCCTGTTGTAATGCACCTAGTAATATATAAATCCCAGTTGTGGATTGTCAAAGTTGCCAGTTGTGTTAGTATGTGCCACATCAGCCCAAAATTTGATTAAGTAGATCATACTATTTCATCATGGCTAATTGTTATTTGTAATTATTGTTAAACATAGAGACATGATTTTTTTCTGCACAGTAATGGAAATTTGTTTTCTATCTTATAAAAATATATCCAAAACTATATCAGACAATAATTCCAACTCTCATAGGAATGTAACTTATGAAAAATATGTGACAGACTGGGTAGAATTGTAATTATAGTTGAAAATTGCAAAAACATAAAATAGCAAAAAAAAAACCTGCAATTAATTAAATTATGAAACTAAAATGGGAACTGTGAAATCAATTCTGATCTTAACATCTTGACATAGGTCACTTGAAAGGAAAAAAACAAACTAAGAAATTCAGGAACAAGGCATTTTTTTCGGAATTTTACAGTTCAAGGATTCTGAGTAATATTTTGGAAATACACTATACTCATGAAATGGATAAGTTATTTTGTCTGTATGTGTATGTGTATATGTATGTGTATATATAGTCTGTGTTTAAAATAAGCCATTGTACATTCCTTTATTATAAAAAGCATCCTAAAATGTTAGAGGAATATTGTTTCTGTGTAGGTAACATATATATTTTTATTTTACACCAATTCAAAAAGAAAAGATATATTTACTAAATTTATGATGTTACCTGTTTGTCTGAAATAATACATGGGACACTGGCTCATGTTGGCTCATAAGTAGATGCTCAGAATGATAGTAATCTTCATGAGATATCTTTCATATACAGTAAATGGGATACAGACACTAATATTAAATACTAACTCTGTTTACCATCTCTGGTCAAAATAATTTTCTATAGTTATTTTCTAAAAACAAAACTGACGTTCTGAAATCTAACTGTAAGCTACAAATGGTAGCACCAAAACTAGTCCAGCTTGTTCTATTTGGGTTTTATTACCTTGCTGTGGTTTTCATGATCCATTGTGACTAGTTTTGCATTATACTGGAGCAGTTGTAATATTATTCACCTTGTGATCCTGGAGCCCGTATCTGTCACCTCTTTCATGATCTGAGAGGACTCTTTCTGCTGAACTTTGACAACCCTCTTCACCATGTTTAATTGACAATGATTCACCCAGTAGCAGCTCGGTGCATCACAGGTATGACCAAGATTGAAACCTGCAATACTCTTTGCCCTGAATGTGTGAACATAAGCCTTGCTAAGCACTGCAAGCAGTGGATAAGTGGAATCAGTTATAGAATGAATGAAGTGTGAACATTTTACATTCATCAGGCCTAAGGTTTCATTAAACAGTAGAACCTGATAGTTAAGACCATCAGATGTTCCATACTACAAGCAGTCCTTAGTCACAGGTGGTGTTGAATCTCAGCCTAGAGCAAACCAAGGCATATGTTTACCTGTACATTTATTTATTATACAAGCAGGACATATACATAAAAAAAAACAAATTTACCAAATTCACAACAATATTTAAAACGTTTCAACATTATTTACTAACCTACTAATAGTGGAAGGCAGTGGTATTAATTTATCTTCAAGGGTTGGGGGGGGGGGGGGTTAAAATATTTCTTTTAGAAAGAAGTGAATTGGTCATCCTTAAAAATTCTGTTTTGGGACTAACGCGGCTGGTTGAGATTTTTGGCTGCGGCTGGAAATTTTTTTTTACATATCTGCAAATTAATAATTTTTGTATGTTCTGTCACAAGCACACCTGGGGAAGGAATAATCTGCCTTCATGAGCTAGAAAAATAGCCCATCTAATACATTCTTAGATGCTCTTAATTTCCGTAATGAATGTTATTTCCCTGAAGTTGCCGATCGGTTAATTTGAGCCTGAAAAATTAGACAGGTTGTGCCTATATATACCCTTTAAACTCTTTCATTCGCCCCTTGTTTATTCGCCAACCTTGCCTACCACCTACAAATGACAAAGTCCCAATTTCCTTACTACTTATTTACCTCGTTCATTTGCCAGCCTCCCTATCCACCATCCGCCAGGTGTTGTTTTACCCCAATGTGCCACATTCCCTTGATCATTCACCAACTTTCTGATTTCAACTTAAGACACGTGGGGACAGACGCCATCAGCCGAGTAACTGAGTTCACACCTAGAGTTGTTTGGGTAAGTGTAATTTAATGAGGTAAACCACATGAGTAGTTTGAAGCAATTATTGGTTGCACGGGGGTTCAACGACTGTTAATTCAATTATTGTTTACAGTTTGCAACAATAATGGGGATTTTTTAAAGTTTTCTATCAATTAAAGATTTTTGTGAAATTGTTTGTTCTAATCTCCAGCCTGTATAAACATTTTCAGTAAGGTATATAAGCAGGTATAATCACGTAGCAGGGTAATTATGTTGCAATGGCTTCAAGAAAACGCAAGCGCACTGTTCTTGAACCCATCAACAAGAGTGAGATTGTCAAATTTGCCGAGTTCCATCCCAGGAAGAGTGAACAAGATATTGCAATTCATTTCCCAGCGGGGAAACGTGGTCAAGGGGCGGACCGTTGGTGACATTCTTGCCCAGAATGACAAGTGGCAGCCTGACAACATAGAGAGAGCTAGCAAGGTCGCCAGATTGGCCAAGGAGCCAGAGTTGAATAGATGTTGTATCTCTGGTTCTGCAATGCCTGCACTCAAGAGGCCCATTAGTAACGGATGAGTTGCTGTGCCAGAAAACCAGAGTTTGGTGGAAAACGGGGCATAACTGATTTTGCATATTCTAATGACTAGCTGATAAATAAACTACCCTGCCCATCCCATTAGGACCACCCCCCCCACCCCTTGATCAGCCGCCACCCTCGCTTACCGCCAGAAAATTCCCCAGTCCCAAAGTTAGCAAATGAAAGAGATTAGATTGTATACACATGGAACATTCGCTACACTCATTTGCGATAATAGAAAAACTGCCAAGAAACAGCCATCATATTTCGTTATTCTGGCCCAACAGGCTGAAAAAAATATTGACCAATTAGAAATGGTTCTTATTTGATTACAAATAAATTGGAAGCTTATGGCTGTCACATTAAATGAAAGTTCTCTCAACATTCATACAGTCAACTGACCAATGTTGGCATTTAAACCATGTGACATGTTGCTTTGCATAAACATGTGCCTGGCCCTCGCAAATGTTCTTGTGATTGGCGGAGTGGTCATGTGTTATAGCCAGAGAGCCTGTAAGAGGTTTGTAGTAAAAGTTCACCAGATGTGACTTCATTCAGAACTGTTTTGTTGGGAAAATGTTCTCTGACATCTTGTTGCTTACAGTGGTCATGGTGGCACTGTGATAAGGCCTATAAAAAGCAAATGACGTGGGCCTATTCAAAGGAACCTGCAGCTGACGATGTGTAATGCACGATCTCTACAAATCAGATGTTTGGAATTGCATGATTTCATCAGTTCTGTGGCGATCATGACAGGGTTTTTGCCAACAGGCTGGTGTCTGACGTTTCTACTGGCCACAGTTGATCAGAACATGCTTAAAATTTTAGCGACCGTCTTTTTTGGTTGTGTTTCTCTTTAACTGCCTTTGTAAATTTATTTCATTTAATTAATAGCCTTTTAAAATAAACAGATATTTCGTGACCGTACGGCATTTCTTGTTCAGACGTAGATGAGATAGAGATCAACATTGCTCGCTCAGTCATTAATTACAGAAAAATAAAATATGTCAAGCACTGTGCCTCTCATGGATTTTTAGCTCAGCTGACTGAAAGTCATCTGAGCTATAGCAAACACCCTTTGTTCGGCATCTGCCTGTCCCTCCGTCTGTCTGTCTGTCCGTCCGTTAACAGGGCACAAATCGTAACTAATGGTCCTGGAATCTTCTAACTTGACATCCAGAGAGGTCCATGAAAAATTTCTTTGGAAACCTGAAATGAGGTCTCTGTTACCCATATCCAAAGTACCCCCCAGAATAATGAAAAATTTGATACAAAAGCTCCAGTATTTGAACAACTGATGCATTGATCACCATGATTTTTAGCATGGATATTGATCATTGAGTGTTTAATCAGTTTCTGCAGACTGGTGGCACCACCTGTATTTTTGATACCTTCAAAGATGCGGTCATCTGTTAACAGGGTACACATTGTAACCGCTGGACCTAGAATCTTTCAACTTAATATTCAGAGAGGTCCATGAAAAATTTCTTTGGAAACCTGAAAATAGGTCTCTGTTACTCATTTTCTTCCAGCTATGGCGCTCAGAAGTACCCCTCAGAATAATGGAAAGTTTGATACAAAAGCTCAAGTATCTGAACAATTAATACATTGATCACCATGATTGTTTGCATGGATATTGATCATGGAGTGTTTAACTAGTTCCTGTGGACTGGTTGGGCCACCTGCAATTTATTTATTTTATACAATTTTTTCTCTATTAAATAGAGACATTTAAAGATGTTAACAGGGCACAAATCCTAACAGCTGGACCTACAATCTTCTTTAATGATATGCAGTGAGGCCCATGAAAAGTCTCTTAGGAAACGTAAAACTAGGTCTCTGTTACCAAAAAACCTCACAGCTATGGGGCTTCGAAGTACCCCCCAGAGTTATGGAAAAATAGATACAAAAGCACAGTTATCTGAACAACTAATGCTTTCTTTGCATGGATATTGGTCATGGAATGTTTCATCTGTCTGAAGACTGATGGTGCCACTTGTATATTTTTTAAGATTTTTTTAGTTGTTTTTGAGACTTTTAAAGATGTGGTCATCTGTTAACAGGGCATATATTGTAATGACTTGACCTAGAATCTAGTATCTTGACATGCAGGGAGGCCCATGAAAAGTCTCATAGAATCTTTCAACTTGACATTCTGGAAGATTCATGAAAAGTCTCCAAGGAAACCTGAAATTAGATCTCTCTTTCCCATACCATTTGAGCTATGGTGCTCAAAAGTGCCCTCAAAACAAATAAAAGTTTAAAACAAAAGCAGGGCACAAATCATAAACATTGGACCTAGAATCTTCCAATTTGACATCCATAAAAGGAGGTCCATAAAATGTCTCCTTGCAAACTTGAAATTATAGGTGTCTATAACTCATATTTTCCAACTTATGCGGCATTTTTAGAGCCCCCAAAAATAATGCAAAATACATACAAATTGGGAGATTCTTCAGGAATTGGTGAAAGGATTGTCTTAAAATTTGGCCTGCTTATGCGTCTTTATGAACTTAAGCTAACTTGCATCAATGATGCCACCTACATTATCTTAATAAGTTCCATATGCAAGGACATATTGTCAACATGTCAGTCGGCTGAGCGTCATGACCCATGGGTCACTTGTTCTGTAAGTTATGTGGTAAAAACCATTACTGAACACCTAGTTAGGTTGCGCTCTCTTAGCAAATATGCATGCAAAAGGACACAAATTGTTAACACAATAACTCGTAAAAAGTATTTCATATAAGGTCCCTAGACCCATGGCAGTGATGGACCTTTTGATTGACTACATCATGTTTGAAGATGGGTGACCTTGATGGATTTTCAAGGTCACAGAGGTAATAATGCTAAAATGATGTTAACCAAATAGCTCGCAAACAGTTTGACTGACACTCACTGAACTTGCACCAGTAATGTTGGTTATGAAGGGCTAGGTCAAGTTCGAAGATGGATGACCTTGACAGAGGCAATAATCCTCAAATGATGTTAATGCAATAACTCGCAAAGAATCTGATGAACAATCAAATTCGTTTCTGCATTATAACTCCCTTAACATATGATTGATAGGATTCAAACATAATATGTATCACCCATGGCTTAAGGGAGAAGCTTATTGATATTTCGGTCAGAAGGAAAAAAAAAGGTAATACACAGTTTGGTGTTCAGTTGCTGGTGTCTCCTTCAGCAGGCCAGAAATGGATGAATCACTCGCGTACAGCGGAATTACATTTTCACAGCATATTTTGTACAGACAAATTTTTGAAGATTCCCTAGAAAAGGATACACTGGCCCAACGCACCACAGTGGCTCTCATTAACACCATGTTTGGACAAATCTATCTCCACTTCCAACATCTCAAGGAATTTGGACCTTTTATAGTGACCATCAACAAATTTACATTGATATTCATATGTAGCGCATCTGTAGACCCAAGCCCAAGAACAGCTGAATCTCATTTCAAGACAATGACCATTTTATCTCTACTAACCAGCAGCTGACTCTCTCTTATACTACAAGGTTCATGTACAGACTCAAGCCTCACATATAATAAGGCCAATTCAACATACAAATACTGGAAAAATATTTGACACAGCCCAGCCAAGACTTCAACAAAGAATAGTTGGCACAGGTAATACACAAATACAGAAACTAAAAATGCATGCAGATCTTTTATATCATCATTTTGATAACTTTGAACATTTTCACTTTACCATATCTCTTCTTCCAGTTTTTACATGTCAACTGTTCTTTACAGGTTCTTTAATTTTCAAATATAACTCTATCAGCCCATGCTACCAGAGTACACCAAATTCACAGTACTTCAATTTATAATGACTGCATCTTTTGTGGGTCCCTTCCTGACCTGTCACTTCTAGTTGTATCAGTAATTGATTGACAGGTAACATGAAAGAATTGTTCAGCTTCCAACACAACAGGCATGGATTACTTGACTCTCATTGATAAGTAGCATTTAGTATGAATGTTAATCTTTGAAGGTTGGGTGTCGTATTCATGAAGGTTTTTTCATGATGATTTAAATTTTTTTTGCGTTTTTTTTTTTGCAAATTTGACAAACCTTTCGAACAACTGCCAAATAATGTATAGTCAGAATAAAATTCTGTACAAAGAGATATAATCAGTCATTAAGGGAAAAATTAAACTTATGACATAGTGATCTAGTTCGGATCATTTTATATTTTCTACTGATCTACTGTGACAGTAATAATCAGTGACTATATATATCCATATATTTTTGCAATATTGTGTATCACAATATGGTTTTCATATATCAATATTTTTCTATATTTGTCTAAGTGATTCATTGTTATAAAAATTAGGTTTCTGTTATAAATTTAGACATCTCCATCAGTAGGTTGGGATTTTAATGAAAGCCACTACTGTGTTTATAGACAGGCCTCAGGTTGTTTAGTAGGAAATGTACAAGTCGGCCAAGACTTGGTAGACGAAGCGGATATAAATTTGATTGTCTGCTTGGTAGACCAAATTTTAATATCTGCTTGATGACCCATTGGTACCTAAATAACTCAATACAGAAATTGAAAGAAGTCATGTGTCAACCAGATATCACACAAACCTCTTGTAGATTATTACAGTGAAAACATCACAATATTTTTTGCTGCTACATATTGAAGTATATCACAATATAAATATGTAGGTGATACTCAGCCCTGCCTATGAAATATTGGACAGTCAAGAATTTAATACTAGAGGTGTACGTACCATTACCAGCTTCTCTTGGTCAGGACTTTGAAAAAAAAGGTTAAGGTAAGAAAGAAATGTTTGGAGCAAATTGATCACCATTAACTATTACCTTGACCAAAGTTAAGTTTTTAGAGCTTTTGGAGCCATACTGTCATAAACATGGGCAGAAAAATTTAGAAAACCATTCCCTGTTGATTGTTTAGCACTTCAGCAAAGTTTAGGGGACTCCCCCCCCCCCCCCCCCCCCCATAAAAATGGACCCATACCAGTATAGAAACAAACTTGTCAACCCCTTGATAGACCTTGGAGTTTAATAGATCTTTTCCAGGTGCATGGGCACTGTGATTAATGTTCATCTGCAGGGTTTCAGTCTAGTAAACATGCATGTGGCTTTTGTTACAATGCAAAAGAATAAGACAAGAACCTCACCTCTGAGACTGTGACACTTCAGTCATTTTAAATGTAACTAAAACAGTCTTTCTTTATCAACACAACTGACCTGAACATTCAGTGTCAGTCATCACCAACAGATTGCGCCAGTAAGGGGGGGACATGTTTATTATATGGCTGATGACCTTGATGATCTGTGAGCGTCACCTGATGGCTATAATCCTCATGTCCCTGGTGCTAGTTACACCACTTCGTTTATGTCTTTATATAACGTGTATCCGTTTTAGACAGTTATTTCTGAGAGGTATTGATACGCATTAAACCTTAACAACTAAGCATGAACTGCTTATCAAAGTGTTATAAATACTGCTTCATCAGTGTAATGCTGATCTGCTGTTATATTGATATATTTGGTACTTTAGTCATGGTAACACAGTGATGTCCTGAAGGATTATTGTGAATTATCTATGTCTAGGAAATGATTTATCCAAGGCCAATGCACTTCAGCTGAGTGTCTGCATGGAGGGTAGGATTGATGTTAAAAATTTTGTACATATGTTGTTAAATGTACCACACAGAGGAATACAGGATGAGAAATTATAACCATGAATTACCTTTGAATGTGATATATGTTTATATATTGATGTTCACAGTATGTGGTATTGATCATGTAGTAATAAAATCTTTAAACTTGATGTTTGTGGTTTTTTTTGTGAACTATTTATTCCTGCTTCAAAAATCAGCTGTGCTAGAGAAACCAAATATATATATACAGTGAAACCTCGTTGTGTGGAAGTCAAAGGGACTGGTAAATTTGTTTCGACACAACCGGAGTTCGATACAACCGATGTTCAATATATTCAACTTTGTTCAGCCGTGATTATCATCGATAAATACTGCACATGTATAGGGCCTATTTTATATAGTTCTCACAAATGTTTTCATGAAAGAACACAAATTTTATATACATTTTTAGCTCAGCTGACTATAAGTCATCTGAGCTATAGTCGTGGTCCTTTGTCCGTCAGCTGTCTGTCCGTCCGTCCGTCCGTTAAACTGGCACGTTTTGAAACCGTTTGACCTACGAATCTGAAATTCGGCATACAGTTAGATGTCCCCAGAATCTCCTACCATACTGAAAATTTGGTCATTAGGACTTCGTTCCTTCGAGATATTAAGGAAAAACCTCTATTTTCCATAAAAAACCATTGTTACACTATAAGATTGCCTAATATCAAAACCACTGATCTGATTTTGATCAAAGTGAATATGCATATTCTCCCATACATTTTCTATGTTATAAGATTGCCTAATATCAAAACCACTGATCTGATTTTGATCATAGTGAATATGCATATTCTTCCTTACATTTTCTATGTACATACCAAAAATTAGGTCAGTATTTCATAATTTGTTAAGTTATGGGCCAGAACATAATGCACCTCATAAAAAAATCAGGAAATATATTAACTCACTTAACATAAGAATGGCTGAAGCTAGAGACTTCTTTTCAGGGATATAACTCCATTTAATCAAGATTCAATTGTATACCAAAAATTAGATCTAAATTTTTCAAATTTTATAAGATATTCGCATAAATATGAAATCAGTACTTAAAATTTTGCCCAAATCTGGCATGGCATGTTTTTTCCCTGTAAGTTCTGTTGGTTTAATTTTCATATCATGCACACGTAAGGATTTCAGCTTCTAAATTCTGAAATTTGAAAGGAATTGACCAAAAACTGTTACTTTTATTACATTTTTTATAAGATCATGTCACACCTAGGCTGTACTGAAGCCCCTCTATATGTCCCCATATTGACCTTTCATGCTTGAAGCGAGGCATATACTGCAGCAAGCCAGCTCTTGGGTGGCCTCAGCTGGATATAGCTATTCAACCCCCTCTTGTAATTGTTTGGCCAAAAACATAACATAAACAATAATTTAAAAAAAATATTGGTTTACAATAACAACTTTAAGAAAAATAAATGGAAAAGGAATTTTATGGTTAATGAGTAACAGGGACCTTGCAATTACTTATGTTTTATGAATCTTTCATGGATTGCAGAAAATATATTTCAAACGACACCATACATTCACCATTGTGTATTTTTTAATTTCAATCATAAAATGAAAAATAAATAATTAAATAAAATTGTTGTTTACTATAAGGAATTATGTGAAGCAAGTTAATGATAGACAAGGATGCATTTGATCATATTAAATATTCTAAATTTCCAGGTCTTTTCCAGGTGTTTAATTTGTTGGGTTTTGTTTATTATAAAATTTAAAAAAATGAAATATGTAAAAAATTAAAAAAAAAGAATACTCAGAGAAGTGCTCATTAAAGATGTCAGTATGTTTGAATAATAACATTCAGACTCATGGCTGTATCAGCTGTTACATGATACTTGGTAAATAATCAAAATTTATATTTCTGATAACTTTATTTCAGTTAATAAAATTAAACATTCCCAACTCCAGTTTGCTCCTTGTATAACATATTGGTTTGTTTTGATCCTTGGGTTATTTTTAACATGTATTAGTTTTGTAGTAGAGATTATTTTCTTTTTTTCTGATACAAATTTTAAAAAAAAATAAATTTTTTTTAATCTGATAAAAAATCAGGTCTTTAAAGATAAGTTCCTTTATGATGTCTATAATGTTAATAATTTTCATAAGTGTCTTGAAGTTGATGTGAAAGTATTCAAAAGTGAATATAATATTTTTTTTTATAAATTAAAGCCATAAAACCAGGCAGTTACAATTATTAATTAAATTTGTGAAATTTGTATATTCTGGATTCGCAACAGTTTCGTTCGACTGAAACTGAATAAATATGAAGCCTTGAGTGAATACATAATTGTATTCAAATATGATTAAAAAAAATTCAATTGTTCAATCATGTAAATTAATACAAATACTAACACAGGTAAAAAGAAAGAATTTGAGTGCAAATACTTTCAAAATGTATTCATTAATGCATTCATGAATATATTTTATAATTTTATTTTAATCATTTATTTCAGTTATATTATTAAAAGAAATTTTTTCAAATGTTACTGTAAATAATTTTTTAATTAAAATCATATTTTGCCCAATAATTTCCATTAATTTTTAATGAATAGTTTAACTCTCATATCATTTGTGCTAGTGGTACTTTTGGCTATGGGCAACCTGGAATTATTGAACAACTGTTAACTCCTTTGTAAAAAGCATGCATGATAATTAACATGACTTACAGTGGACATTTATTTCCTGTTACTAGTGTTGGTGCTGTGGATTTAATTTTCACTGCATGTACACATAAGCATTTCATCTGTTAAAATCTGAAATTTGAAACTAATTGATCAAAAACTGTAGATGTCGTTCAAGTTTTCAAGCACCATGCTTTGATTGTTTTCAACAAGTCAGTGAAATGTGTGCTTGGGAAGTATTACACTTTTCTGCCTGTTTAAATATTTAATAATTATGAATAAACATTTTTTTTCGCTGTAAGCACTTGAATTCAATTTAATATCCTGTATGAATATGCAAGGGTGCTGTAACTCCCACCATCCCCTTCCCCCACCCCATAGAGTCCTTGCTCTTTGGCACTGTGAACAATAGTTCTATTGCTTTTCAATAAAATTTAAAAATTAAAGATAATATATATACAGAAAGACTGAGGCGGTTTAACTCCCATCATAACCCCCTCCCCCCCTTGTCAATCCTTCCACCTGTTGAGTGGGGACTTTATGGCTACTGTATACATATGATAAAATAGAAAATAGGTTTATTAAAATAATTGGATCTCATTAAACAAATCTGTAAACTGTTGAACTGTCAACAGCTTATCAAAAAGGTAACCAATGGAAACACATGGTCAGATCTCAAAATATTATTTGCAACAATTTCTTCAATCATATAAACCAACCATGGCCAAGATTACCTTTTCCAATCAGACTTTATCTGCTTTTCATAATATTTTAGATTTTAACCTTCCAGGTGTTTAAGTACTGTTGAATGCTCCATCCCCTCTCTCTGTCTCTCTTCCTCTCTTTCTCTCTCTCTCTCTCTCTCCTTTTCTCTCTACATCCACCTCATAGCTGCCCTCACTGTTCCCTTCTCTGAGCCCCATCCCAATGTCAGCCTTAGTAAACAAGAACAAGATGAATCAGATATATTCATACTTTAATATTTTGTATAATTATTCGTCCATAGGTACCTATGTACATGCCAGAAATTATGTCAATATTGTGTAATATGTATACATAGTGGGCATCAAAATAATGTACATTGTCAAGACTGAAGAGATATTGTGTCATACAGTAACAAATTCATAAATCCCCTCATCAGCATAGTAAATCATAACATCATATCTGTCAAATTGAAATATTGCAGACTTCCATACACTATAGATCCTTCAACAAATAGCCTATTCATCATTCTACTACTGCTTATTACTGCTGTCATTGCATTCATATTTGCTCAGATATACATTCCTTTGTAATAGCCCAACATGTCCATAATATTCATAAGCTTTATCGACTCGATATTGTATCACAATGGAGAAACATTTATGGTCCAATCACAATCAGCTGAGCGCCGTGACCCATGGGTCCCTTGTTTTTATTAATAATAAAAAAACACATAAGTACCACCAAAAATAGGATTAGGTAAATACAGAAAGTGAAACATGATAACATACATGTACGTGTATAAAAGCACACAAATAAAAAAATGATTGGCTCAGATCATTTTCAGTTTGGTTTATCAATAACTTCTCATTTATGCTTTGTGGGTGGGAGAAGAAAGGCATGATCATGAGTGACAAATCAGCCAAACAAGTAAACAACGGACTAGGTATGTCAGCCATCAGGCTTGATGAGTAAGATCCTTGCCGGTATTAATTATGTAACTAGTCATTGCAGCCATAGGTATGTTTGTTGGACCATGCACAACTGTTGTCTATATATTAAAGCGGCATGACCTTGAGTCAACATAGCCATCACGCTTGATGAGTGAGAGCCTGGTCGGTTTTAATTAATTATGACTGGTCATCACGGCCTAATCATGATTGATGGGCCCTGTATAACTGTAATCCAATCATGACTTCGAGTTAAGTGACAGAAATAGTAGCTGGGGACCAACAAAACACCTCACCACATCCGTTTTTTTTCACACATCTGACTTTGACACAAGTGGAGTTAAATTAGTAAGGTTTTAACTTTTTTTTTGCAGGGACCCCACATTCGACTTCGACACATGCGGGAATTCAACTTAACGGAGTGTGACACAATGAGGTTTTACTATATATATATATATATATATATATATATATATATATTTATTTATATTTTATTTTTTACTTCAATCCATATGCTAAAGTAGGTCTAAAAATGTGCACTTGTATTTACTTAATATATGATATTACCCTTTATTAAAAACATACATGGAACACAAGCTCATGTTAAATTCATGTTCAGACATGAATAATGGTAATCTTCATGACATATCTTTCATGTATTACAGTAAATGTGAAGCAGACACAAATATGTTCACCATTTCTGGTAAAACTAATTTTTTGCAGTTATTTTCTATATAAAAAAAACCCCAGATATTACCCTGAAATACATGTAAAATACATAAAGGAGAAACAAAACTAGCCCAGCATGATATACTGTGGATTCAAATTATTCGTTGAGTTTTTGTTAGCTCAGCTGACTATAAGTCATCTGAGCTATAGTCATGGTCCATTGTCCGTCATCCGTCCGTCCGTAGATGTGGAACGTTTTGAAACCATAAGACCTAGGAATCCAAAATTCGGCATAAAGTTAGATGTCCCCAAGATCTCCTACCAGGCCAAAAACTGGGTCTTCGCGACTTCGTTCCTTGGAGAAATTAAGGAAAAACCTCAATTTTTTATTAAAAACCTATTTTCACACTTCAGGACTGCCTAATATCACAACCACTCATCTGTTTTTCCTCATTTTAATCATAAATATTCCCCTATATAGTTCCTATGTGCATGCCAGAAATTATGTCTGTATTATATAATTTGAAAAAGTTATGGGCCCAAACATTATGCATTTTGTAAACAAATCAGGAAAGATATTTGATCACTTAACACAAAACATGTTAAAGCTATGGACTTTTTTTCCAGTTATATAACTTTAATTAATAAAAATTAACTTGTATACCCAAAATTAGATCAAAATCTGTTTAATATTTTTAAATATTAAAAAAAAATAAAAAATTGGTACCTTAAATCTGCCTAACTTTGACCATGCCACGTTTTTTTCCTGTAAGTACTATGGATTTAATTTTCACAGCATGTTTTTGTTACCATTTTGTCTGTTAATACCAAAAATTTGAAATGAGTTGATCAAAAACTGTAGATTTTATTCAAGTTTTCAAGCACCATGTAACATATTGTTTACATCCAGCTAGTGTTATGCAGTTTGCAAGAGCTCAGCTCCCCAGCTTCAGCTCTCAGTTCCTAAAATATGGCATACAATTAGATGTCTCCAAAATCCCCTACCATGCCAAGAATCTGGTCACCAGGACTTAATACCTTTGAGATATTAATGAAAAACTTCATTTTTCCATAAAAAACCCATTGTTATACTTCAAGACCACCTAACATCAAAACCACTGATCAGACTTTAATCATATATAATATACATATTTTTTTATACATTCTCTATGCACATGCCAGGAAAGATGTCAGTATTGCGTAATTGTTTTCAGTTATGGGCCCAAACATAATGCACTTTGTAAAAAATCAAGAAATATATTTACTCCCTTAACAAGAATTGCTGAAGCTAGATATTTTTTGTCAATGATGTAACATTTAATCAAGATTCAATTTAATAGCCAAAATTAGTTCTGAATTTTTCAAATTTTATAAGTTATTAGTATAAATATAAAATATGTACCTTAAATTTTGCCAAATTTTGACCATGGCACGTTTGTTTCCTGTGAGCACAGTTGATATAATTTTCATATCATGCACACATAAGAATTTCAGCCTTTAAGTTTAGAAAGCTGAAAGAAATTTGACAAAAATTGTAGCTTTTATTAATGTTTATATGAGACCATGTCAGACCTTAGCTCTCCCCAGCCCGACTTGAGTCACCTGTATGTTGACCTTGTTGACCTTTCATCAAATTATGCACGCTTGAGGCGAGGCATATACTGAGGCAGCCAGTCAGCAACAGTTGATCCAGGTGTCCAACCCAACTTATCTAGTAGTTTTAACTAACAACATAACAATAAACAATAAATTAATAAATTTTTTTGGTTTTTAATAACAAATTAAAGAAAAATAGAAAAGGAATTTGTTAGTTGATAATAACAGGAAATTAACTTGCAGTTACTGATGATATAAGAATCTTGTATTAATTGATAGAATGTCATGTATTCCAAATAACGCCATGCAGTCACCTATGGTATTTTTCAGTTCAATTTTAATGATAAAAAAATAAATCATATTATTCATTAATAATCATTAGAGATCATATGAAGGAAATTAATGATGGACAAAGATGCAGTTTATAATATTAATGTAGATTCATGCTGTGTCTAGTGTGTACATTGGTGTGAAATTACTCCAAATTGAATTTATTACATTTATTTTTTTTAATATGAATAAAAGCCACAAAACCAGGTACTTATGATCATTATTTAAATGTGTGAATTTTGTATATTCTGGATTCTCAACATCATTGTTTGATGAAAACTGAATAAATACCAGACATGGTGCAAATACTTTGCAAATATATTTGAATACGAATATGAATATGTACTCCATTATAAAATTTCTTGCATAAGAATGGGAATTCAGGTAAAAATGAAAGTATATGAATACCAGTGCAAATACTTTCAAAATGTATTCATGAATGCATTCATGAATTTATTCTTTGATATTATTTTAATAATCATTTCTGTTGTATTTTTTTTTAAATCATACGATTCTCTTATTATTTTTAATAAAAATGTTATTTGGGACAATTTGTAATTATTTTTAATAAATAGTTAAACTCTTATATTATATGTTCTGCTTATAAGTTATATGGCCAAGTCAAAATCTGTGTGACAATAGCACTCCATTTGTTAATAAAATAAATGAAATCAATCCTCTTCCCTGTCTCCAAAGATACTATCAAAATCATACATAAGCTAAACACCAACAACTCAATACAGCTTATATTTATTTCCACACAAAACAAGCGTGTTCCTCATTTCTAAATCATATTTTTTCATCATATATAACAGCTGAGTGCCGTGACCCATGGGTCCCTTGTTGAATTTCTGGGTGACCTTTATCCACAAAATTATAAACCTAAAGTTCATTTAGTTTATTATATAGATCTTTTAAAAGTCTGTCATCCCTGTGCAGTGAGTTATGATTCATAGTGATTGGAATCCCCTCTGTCATCATCCATGCTATCAATGGTATTGATAAAAAAAGCACAGAAAGCTATATATAGCCTATATAAATAAATTAAACAAAAATATATTTAATAAATTTTAATTTTAGAAGAAAGATATTTAGTTATAACTTTGGTTGAGTTAAAAACAGATTTCAGCAGTGATGGACTTACAACTTGAAAATGCCTCTGCACTAACTTACACTGGTATGTGTGGACTTGCTCTCTCTCTCTCTCTCATATTATCTTGCTAAATGTTGTAGTTAAAGATCATTTTGTACTGCTGGTCTAATTAATTATTTGTTAGAATAATTTCATTTTTAAAAATTAAGTTACAGGAGACAGTTGCACAGGCCCTTGAAATCACTGTTAAGACATTTCTAAAAGCCCCTATTTAGCCTCATACTACCCATAGTAATATAAAGACACAAGGTATGAAACGACTGACGGAGGACCCTGAGCCACCTGCTGTATAAACTGTCCATTTCCAACAACTGCATGTCACTTACTTATCTCTTGCATGATAAAATTTAACATAAAATTTAACCAAATGGTTCCGTCGGACACAAAACTAACTTAAGTACAGTTACTTGCCCCGTATAATTAGCTGTTCAATCAGGTACAACGGACATCCTTCAGCTGTCTTCCCTTCCATAACTCTTGAACAGGCCGGAGCAGCTTCCAAGCACCATAGTGGGATTACATGTTTACCATAGTCGACCAATAAGAGTGCTGCTGATTTTGGCGGAGTTTCAGGAAGCTGAACTTATTCATTTGGCAAAAAAGGATACTAAAATTACAATATCAGAAACAGCTGGGGCTGTCATCACCAAATTTTATGCATATGTTGGTCACATGAGTCTTATTTGAAATTGAGGTAATGGTGGCGCCACCTGCATGGACCTTTTCTGTACAGGGGTCATTGGTCATCAGTACATTAACCCATAATTTCTCAGATATACCAGGAGCTAGCATCGCCAAATTTTATGCAAAAATCTATCACATATCAAATATTGTGGGATTGAGTAATTTGTGGCACTACCTGCATTAAACTACATTTTACGGGGGAAAAGCTAAAATACTTTGAAAATCTCCTTTCTCTGAATTCATTCAGCCAAATGGTTCAATATTTCACAGAATTGATCCCGGAGACCAGTTCAATCAAGATTGTTCAAATGGTTTTGGTTTGATGACCTTTGGCCAAGTTACAGGGATTTGAACCAATTATTGGCAAGTAATCTTACTTACATAACAATCTCTGAAACAATAGGAGCTAAGATCACCAATTCTTGTGCAAATGCTGGTCATGTGACTCATATTTGAAATTACAGTTATTGAGTCCCCATCTAAAAAACCTTTTTAATACAATCAGAAATCTTGTAATTTTAGCTTCTTTCAGCTTAGAAATGTTTTATGATGAAAATGTCAAGCTGAATTGTTAAATTTTTCACAAGTATTATCCTGGGGTATGGTTCTTTCAATTTTATAAGAATAGATTGGGTTTGTTGATTTTTGGTAGAAAGCTGAAGTTGGTTTTGTCGTCCTAGTAAGCCTATTGTAAACTGAGGACTGCATTTGTCTTCTTCTGCAAAATTGTTGTTTCAACTTCTGTAACATAGCACAAAATTGATTCTTAGAAGGCCTATGTTCAAGTTTACCTAATTGATTGTCAAACTTGCAGAATTATTGGACCTTTAACAATGAAAGGACTGCATCTTTTATAATTTTAAACATTTTGATAAAAAAATCTTACAGATATATGTCAGCTTGAAAAAAAGCATGGTAGCTAAGGTCTTTCAGTATGTATAAACAGATTTAACAACAGTCCAAATTGTGTCTGTATCTATAAATAGCTTGGCAGACTTCCAACTATTTCAGGATTGGCAACAGCCAAAGGTCAGCCTGGATCTTTTTATAGTTTTGGTAGACTGCCAACTTTGTCAGATTATGCAACAGGTCAAGAGTTCACTAAGTGCAGCCAGGAACAGTTTAAAAGTTCACTCAGTGTGTAGCCAAGTGCAGGTCAAGAATTCACACAGTGCAGTAGCTTGAGCCAGCAATTTGTCACAGTTCACCTGGGGCAACTGTCTTTCTCACCTATGCCTGGTCAGCCCAGTGCATCAAACTCAAGAGAAGATTGATGTATTGGCCCATCTTTGATGGCTTTCTCTTTCACAAGACTGGTGTTGCCACCTACAATGACTTTTGCACATGTGAATTTGCCTGCTTATTCCTCAGTAGGGATTTGATACATCAGCCTGAAATTGGGCATATTTATACGTATTGGATAGCTTTGTAGTATACAAGACTGGTGGCACCACCTACAATAATTTTTGCACAGTGTATGTCCCTGCTTATTTTTTAGGAGGGGTTCGATATATCAGCCTGAAATTTGGCGTATGTATACATCTTATACAGCTTATTTGTATGCAATACAGGTGGCACCACCTACAATAATTTTTGCAGAGTATGCTCCTGTTTTTTATTCTCTGAGGTATCTTTGTCATGTTTCCGATTTGATTACAGGGCAAAGTACACAATTCTCACAAAAGTGACTCCGTATTGGCAGCAGCTAAGTTCTCTTATAAAGCCTGCACAAAGTGGACCTTTATTGTTTCAGGTCAATTCTGTGACTGCGAAGGGATGTGTGTGATGGTGTGTGCATGTAGACATTTTGCACATTTCTGTTTTGCGGGGGATTCAGTCCTCTGTACTTTTGCTAGTTTTTGTTAAAGTCATTGATTATTGTGTCATCCCTCCAGCATTCATTTCACATGTCAATAAATCATTAAAGCCTCGAACATCTAGACATACATGATTCATAAACTAGAATACGGGTAGTCGACAAGCGACTACTTGTATCCGCCTAAATCAGAGTGGAACGGGTGAAGTGTTGCATATTAGCATGGATATTTTATCCCATGGCAGACAAACAGATGGGAGCTGTGCAAACATGGCTGCAGGTGGCGCCACCAGTTTTGCGTATGATAAAGAGCTATGTGAGATTTATACACATGCAAAATTTTGGCCCAATCGGTCAAACGGTTCCCTAGATATGAGCTTGGATGTCGCAGTGTAAACTTGATTGTAGGTGGCGCCACCTGTCATAAAATCAGAAATGCTATCCAGGATGTATAAGCATGCCAAATTTCAGGTGAATTAGTCAAACCACTGCAGAAATATGAGTGATTTTAACCCAAGGCAGACGAACAGATGGACACTGTGCAAACATGGTTGCAGGTGGTGCCACCATTTTCGGTGTATGTTATAAAGCTCTCCAAGGGCTACATTTGTGCAAAAAAATTTTCCTGATCGGTCAAACGGTTCCTGAGATATGAGCTTGGATGTCTGCAGCGTAAACGTGAATGTAGGTGGCGCCACCTGTCATAAAATCAGAAAAGCTATCCAGGATGTATACGCATGCTAAATTTCAGGTGAATTAGTCAAGTCACTGCAGAGATATGAGTGATTTTAACCCAAGGCAGACAAACAGATGGACACTGTGCAAACATGGTTGCAGGTAGCGCCACCATTTTTGGTGTATGTTATAAAGCTCTCCAAGGGCTACATTTGTGCAAAAGAATTTTCCTGATCGGTCAAACGGTTCCTGAGATATGACTTTTGATGTCTGCAGCGTAAACGTGAATGTAGGTGGCGCCACCTGTCATAAAATCAGAAAAGCTATCCAGGATGTATACGCATGCCCAATTTCAGGTGAATTAGTCAAGTCACTGCAGAGATATGAGTGATTTTAACCCAAGGCAGACGAACAGATGGACACTGTGCAAACATGGTTGCAGGTGGCGCCACCATTTTTGGTGTATGTTATAAAGCTGTCCAAGGGCTACATTTGTGCAAAAGAATTTTCCTGATCGGTCAAACGGTTCCCGAGATATGAGCTTGGATGTCTGCAGCGTAAACGTGAATGTAGGTGGCGCCACCTGTCATAAAATCAGAAAAGCTATCCAGGATGTTTACGCATGCCCAATTTCAGGTGAATTAGTCAAGTCACTGCAGAGATATGAGTGATTTTAACCCAAGGCAGACGAACAGATGGACACTGTGCAAACATGGTTGCAGGTGGCGCCACCATTTTTGGTGTATGTAATAAAGCTCTCCGAGGGCTACATTTGTGCAAAAAAATTTTCCTGATCGGTCAAACGGTTCCCGAGATATGTGGGTTTATGTGTGGAAACAGACGCACAAACGGACGCAGAGCGCAAAGGAAAGGTCAGAGGTCAAAACAAAATCGGGGCGCAGCAGTTCACATGTGACCCGAACATAATCCCGGGTTTCGGAAAATTCCGCCCAGCGGTTACGGAGGAGTTCTCCGGACACCTACGCGGCGGCGGCGGCGGCGGCGGCGGCGGCGGCGGCGGCGACCAGCTGAAAACATAGTATCCGCAAAACTCTGTTTTGGCGGATACAATTACCAGTGTAACACTCAATTTCCTGGCTTATCTGCTTATCTGAGTAATTAATGTTCATCATCACATGGCCGGTAATCTCGGAGACAGGAACAGACCAAGGACATTGCTTTGTGTTTAGCCCACACCAGCTTAAAACTGTTCTACAAATTCCCTGCTTCCATTTCTCATTGATCTCAGTCTGTCAGTCCTGTCATCTGTTGGATTTTCTGTAAATGCTTATTGTATCCGCCAAAACAGAGTTTTGCGGATACTATGTTTTCAGCTGGTCGCCGCCGCCGCCGCCGCCGCCGCCGCGTAGGTGTCCGGAGAACTCCTCCGTAACCGCTGGGCGGAATTTTCCGAAACCCGGGATTATGTTCGGGTCACATGTGAACTGCTGCGCCCCGATTTTGTTTTGACCTCTGACCTTTCCTTTGCGCTCTGCGTCCGTTTGTGCGTCTGTTTCCACACATAAACCCACATATCTCGGGAACCGTTTGACCGATCAGGAAAATTTTTTTGCACAAATGTAGCCCTCGGAGAGCTTTATTACATACACCAAAAATGGTGGCGCCACCTGCAACCATGTTTGCACAGTGTCCATCTGTTCGTCTGCCTTGGGTTAAAATCACTCATATCTCTGCAGTGACTTGACTAATTCACCTGAAATTGGGCATGCGTAAACATCCTGGATAGCTTTTCTGATTTTATGACAGGTGGCGCCACCTACATTCACGTTTACGCTGCAGACATCCAAGCTCATATCTTGGGAACCGTTTGACCGATCAGGAAAATTCTTTTGCACAAATGTAGCCCTTGGACAGCTTTATAACATACACCAAAAATGGTGGCGCCACCTGCAACCATGTTTGCACAGTGTCCATCTGTTCGTCTGCCTTGGGTTAAAATCACTCATATCTCTGCAGTGACTTGACTAATTCACCTGAAATTGGGCATGCGTATACATCCTGGATAGCTTTTCTGATTTTATGACAGGTGGCGCCACCTACATTCACCTTTACGCTGCAGACATCAAAAGTCATATCTCAGGAACCGTTTGACCGATCAGGAAAATTCTTTTGCACAAATGTAGCCCTTGGAGAGCTTTATAACATACACCAAAAATGGTGGCGCTACCTGCAACCATGTTTGCACAGTGTCCATCTGTTTGTCTGCCTTGGGTTAAAATCACTCATATCTCTGCAGTGACTTGACTAATTCACCTGAAATTTAGCATGCGTATACATCCTGGATAGCTTTTCTGATTTTATGACAGGTGGCGCCACCTACATTCACGTTTACGCTGCAGACATCCAAGCTCATATCTCAGGAACTGTTGACCGATCAGGAAAATTTTTTTGCACAAATGTAGCCCTTGGAGAGCTTTATAACATACACCGAAAATGGTGGCACCACCTGCAACCATGTTTGCACAGTGTCCATCTGTTCGTCTGCCTTGGGTTAAAATCACTCATATTTCTGCAGTGGTTTGACTAATTCACCTGAAATTTGGCATGCTTATACATCCTGGATAGCTTTTCTGATTTTATGACAGGTGGCGCCACCTACAATCAAGTTTATGCTGCGACATCCAAGCTCATATCTAGGGAACCGTTTGACCGATTGGGCCAAAATTTTGCATGTGTATAAATCTCACATAGCTCTTTATCATACGCAAAACTGGTGGCGCCACCTGCAGCCATGTTTGCACAGCTCCCATCTGTTTGTCTGCCATGGGATAAAATATCCATGCTAATATGCAACACTTCACCCGTTCCACTCTGATTTAGGCGGATACAAGTAGTCGCTTGTCGACTACCCGTATTCTAGTTGATCATAGTGTTCCATCAGTTCCTGCAGACTGGTGGCACCACCTGGATTTTTTCAAATTTTTAAGCATTTTTTTCATTATTTTTGAGAAATTAATTTAAAGATGTGGTCGTTCATCAACAGGGCACAAATTGTAACCACTCAACGTAGAATCTTCTAACTTAACATCCTGGGAGGTCCGTGAAAAGTCTCCTTGGAAACCTTTAATTAGTTCTCTCATTTCCTAATTCCCATGTACTCTGAGCTATGGGGCTTATAATACTCCCCAGAATAATTGAAAATTTGATACAAAAGGAGGGCACAAATCATAACCACTGGAGCTAGAATGTACTTTTTTGCTCAGCTGAATAAAAAATCCTTGCAAACCTGAAATAAGGTGATCTGTATCCTGCGAGCTGTGTTCTGGAAACATCAGTTTCACTGTTTGAACCAGTAGCAAATGTTATGCCAAGTATCACTATTTTTATCTGAACCATCAAGTAATGTGCTTTATACGTACATTCTTCCTGCCCTTACCAGCATTTGCAATCATTTTCTTCTAAATAAGACAACAGTTGTAAAAATTAGGCCATTATCTCATGCTTGTCAGTTGAGTGTCATGACCCATTGGTCACTTGTTGGTTCACAAGCTCAAATGTCAAGGTCACAGGGGCCATCTGTCCACATATTTGTTCCAGATGATAACTCCAGTTTGGATTGATATATTGGTTTCAAACTTAACTTATATATGGCCTAACAATATTGTAAGATACCTGTTGATTTTGGAGTCATGAGGTCAAAAGTCAAGGTCACAGGGCCTTCTTTTTTAAAAAGATTGTGGATGCATTTTAAGCCTTACTTTTTATCCGAAACCTTCCGTGTTCCGGGCTGGCTTCAAACTGATCATAGGAACCATATTTTGAAAAAACTCTTAAATCTATCATTAAAGACAAATTCAGCTGAGCTTCAAGACCCATTGATCCCTAGTTTCCACACACTGCCAAAACACCCTTTTAAGGAAGAGTCACTCCATATTTTTTAGGATTTACTAAAAATGATGCTAATTACTCTTTTATCAATCTGTTTTCAGCAGCACTCATATTTTACTCTTATTTTTAAGTGAAAAATTAAGTTATTTACTATTTCTCTCCTGCTATATAACAGTCCAGTTAGAAAAAGAATGGGACACTTGACAATTTTTATTATGTGCAGATGTCCATCAAGTGTCACAACCTGGGGAAAATGCCCTTATCTTCTTATAAGGGGAAGTGTTATGTACATATCGACTTTTGGCGTGAATAGTATAGTGAAGCACATCTTAATCAGTTTGTGATAAAAAATGGGAAATTGCCAATATTTTACTCTTTTTACACTATTTATACCAAAGCACTTACTCCTTTTTTCAGTCATTTACCTTTTCCAGGCTGGTATTAGGTCAAGCTTATCATAGCACATTTGCCAGGCATCTTCTTCATTAATTAACTTACAGTAAAATCTACAGGCAGGGGTCTTGCCCTTTAAATATCAAGTGTGAAAACAGAGCAAGAAGAGGTTCTGATCTGGAAACATACTGGTCCAGCATTAAAAAACTCTTTTGAGAATGATTTTCTGGCCACTTCTATGTCCTCATGTGAAATTAAGGCTTTTGAAAAAGGAAAGATTGGTATACAAAAGATATGTAAAGAAGTATTTCTGTGAACAGTATTTTCTAGGGTAAAACTGTTGTTTACCTTTGGTCACAATCCCATGTTCAGATCGATTGTTCAAATTTACCATGTGCACATGCCTGACAAAGACTGATTTGTAATGCACAAATTTAACTCAAATGTGGTATCTATAATAATCCTCTGCTTTATCTAGAGAGAAATAAAAGTTGATATATACCTTTACCTACTTGACCTGCATCTTATTATCTTATTATCAAATAAATGGCATCAACCGGCCATGTTTCAGCCCAGGGCAGATGACAAAATCAGGGATTATTTAAGGTTAACAAACTGTTTGTTATTGTGAATTGAATTTTTAATGATAGTACTTGAATCTTGTACAAATAAAGAAAGTTATCCACGATCAGTAACAATTTATATTTTTTCCAAACAATTAGTGAAGGGAATTATATGTTCTTCATGCTAAAATCAGGAAGCCTCTGAAAAAAAATATTGGCAAGTTCCCAAACTCAGGTAAACTGTCCACCTGTGTGCAGCTGTATGTATTGTTTGCAGTGGAAACAAGGCAGTTTGCAGGGAATACAATAGGAGAGGCAGGTGAGAGACTGTCCATTACAATTTGCCACGAGGTGATTCTACACTGTTCCATAAATATTGCTGACTGGATCAGATTTAGATCCAATACAAGACCAATTAAGAAGAAAATCAATTTCCTATTCAGCGGTTGCAGTGTATCCGCAGTATCCATCAGTTTTGATTATGACAGATCTGGATTTCTCTGTGATCACTCTGTATTAAGGAATATTGTGAATACTGACAGCATCTCAAGCTCACACTCTCAATGAGAGGTGAGGTCACATTGTTCTGGTCCTGATGGGTTCATTGTTCACCTGATCAATAACTATTACCTGGCATAAGTAATGGTCAGACCAGGTCCAGGCCTAGTCTGTTACTCTGCACCTTAGTTGGTTAACGATCTTTATAAACTGACTGTAAATAATTATCAGTGTCTTGGATGCATTCTTTATTATTGATATGCTGCAGAAATAACATGGTAATATCTTCTAAAATAGCTTAATTAAAGTCATAAACACTTTCACAGAGAGCACTTAATAAATGACAGCTGGGGAACTGCAGGTGTTCTGTAGACAAATACTGAAGATACAGAATTGCTGTTCATGACTTTGAATTATCAAATACCGGTATATGTTAAAATCAATTTTATTATTCTTATAAATATTTAAACATCTAAAAGAAACACTGAACCAGTAACATGTTATGAAATCTAGAGCACAAAGTTGCACAGCCCTTGCTGACCATTGGTCATTCATTCACCATAACAGCTCAATCCTTGATGACCATTGAGCACTTTTACAACCATTCCCATAGATTTCAGCCACTGCAGACAATTTTTCAACCAGGACCTCATTTCTGGTCAGTTATTGCTGACCATTAGTCAGACCTGGAATTTTGTTGTCCATACATTGCATAACTGACCACTTGTCACACCTGAATGTTGCTGTTTAGCATTTGCTGGCCATTGATCACACCAGGACCATACTTTTACTTCTTTGCCCACAGTGACCAGTGGTCAAGATGGTCCTTTTCTTTTCAGCCCTCCCTGACTGTTGGTCAAACCAGGAAGTTTTCTGTTGATCCCTTTGCTGACCATTGGTCAAAACCAGGACCTTTTCTACTCATTCATTGCTGACCATTGATCAGACTGGGACCTTTGCTTAAATAGTTGTTTCTGTAAAATTAAGCATAAGCTGATCAGAAATCCGACATGACTGTTAATTCTGCTGAAGCAGCAATGTTGCGCTCGTTTTTCTGATATGGCATTACCACCAGTCTTAGTGACAGCAGCCGGGGCTGGGAGGAACGGATCATGTTCCCGCACATCTCCAGCTTAGTCTCAGCCTGCTGAGAGAGGAAGAGGTTTGTGTGGTTTCTATGGTAACACCCGGTGAATGTTCGTCGCCAGGTGACAGTTCATTGAGCAACTGAAAACCTCTCCCTTGTATTCGGTCTGTCCATGTGACAGACCTTGCTTGCAAACATAGAAGCAACATCCTCGTTAAGCAGGCAGACTATAATTGAGAAGGCACTAATTTTATTATCTCTGCCTTCTCCAGTGTCCAAGTGAAAAGCAGCATCCTTACAGATGTTAATCCATCATGCTGAGTCACAAAACAGTTTGCTAAAGGTAGGGCATTCTTATGTGTTTTTGTACTTCATTAATGTGTATAACCTACAGGTAATCTTTATTAAGCCAGATAAATTAATACATGTAATATATATATATATATATGTGTGTGTGTGTGTGTGTGTGTGTGTGTGTGTGTGTGTGTGTGTTCTATGTAAAGACTGGCACCTGAATCTCTTATCTTAAGCCAGAAAGCAGTGAAAGATGTTTGTCTTTGAAGTCAGTAGTTTCCTACAGGATGGGTTGTAGAAAGATCATCATATGGAATGTTGAATAGTTTGAGCTTACACACTGGACATGTATTTTTTCTCTGTCTTGCATGCTTGTTATGTAATGATGTGATATAAAATTTAATAAAGCTTAAGTTTCTGCCTTAAAACAAAAATTAAAAATTCCTGTTATGTTGAAACAGTTTTTAGCTCAGCTGACTATAAGTCATCTGAGCTATAGTCATGGTCCATTGTCCATCGTCCATCCATCTGTCTGTCCCTCCGTCGGAATGTCCATCTGTAGGACTGGCACGTTTCGACACCATTGGATCTACAAATCTGAAATTCAGTATACAGTTAGAAGTCCCCAAAATCTCTCACCATTCAGAAAATTGGGTCAATAGGACTTTGTTCCTTTGAGATATTTAAAGGAAAAACCTCAATTTTTTATAAAAAAATCTATTTTCACACTTCAGGACTGTCTAATATCAAAACCACTCATCTGTTTTTCCTCATATTTTCCATAGATATTCCTCTATATAGTTCCTATGTACATGCCAGAAGTTAGGTCTGTATTATGTATTTTAAAAAAGTTATGGGCTCAAACATAATGCATTTTGTAAAAAATTAGGAAAGATATTTGATCACTTAACACAAAACATATTAAAGCAAAGGACTTTTTTCAAGTAATATAAGTTTAATTAATCAAAACTAAATTGTTTACCCAAAATTAGATCAAAATCTTTTAAATTTTTTTAAAAATTAGCAAAAATAAAAAATTGGTACCTTAAATTTTGCCCATCTTTGGCCACGGCACGTTTTTTTCCCTGTAAGTACTATGGACTTAATTTTCACAGCATGTACACAGAAGGATTTAATCTGTTAAATCTGAAAATTGAAAAATAAAAGCTGCAAAATTAGGGTAGTTATTGAATTTTTTTAGGCTCTTGTTGTATTCCCTAACATTGTTGAGCAGTCCACTTTGGTCACTGTAGGTCATTCAGTGGCATAATGTTATGTAATCCCATCACCAGGGCAAGCCCTCTCTCCACTGAGTTGAGCTTGATCAGGCCCTCTGCAGTTAACACCACAGGGAGCCTTTTTAGCTCAGCTGACTATAAGTCATCTGAGCTATAGTCATGGTTCATTGTCAGTCGTCCGTCTGTCTGTCTGTCCGTCTGGCCGTCCGTCTGCCGGATGTCCGTCCGTAAGACTGGCACGTTTTGACACCATCAGACTTACGAATCTAAAATTCCGCATACAGTTAGATGTCCCCAAAATCTCCTACCATGCCGAAAATTGGGTCAATAGGACTTTGTTCCTTCGAGATATTAATGAAAAACCTCATTTTTTATTAGAAATCTATTTTCACTTTTCAGGACTGCCTAATATCAAAACCACTCATCTAGTTTTCTTAATAATATTATAGATATATACCATAAATATTCCTCTATATAGTTCCTATGTACATGCCAGAAATTAAGTCCGTATTATTTAATTTTAAAAAGTTATGGGCCCAAACTTAATGGACTTTGTAAAAAAAACAGGAAAGATATTTGGTCACTTAAGACCAAAAGTGTTCAAGGTAGGGACTTTTTTTCAGTAATACAACTTTAATTGATCAAAATTTAATTGTATACCAAAAATTAGATCAAAATCTGTCAATTTTTTTTAAATATTGGCAAAAATATAAAATTGGTACCTTAAATTTTGCCCAAGTTTGATCATGGCACGTTTTTTCCCTGTAACTGCTGAGGATTTAATTTTCAAAGCATGTTTTTGTTACCATTTCAACTGTTAACACCAAAAATTTGAAACCAGTTGATCAAAAACTGTAGATTTTATTCAAGTTTTCAAGCACCATGTCACATATTGTTTACATCAAGCAAGTGTTATGCAGTTTGCTAGAGCTCGGCTCCCCAGCTTCAGCTCCAAGTTCCTAAAATTTGGCATACAGTTAGATGTCTCCAAAATCCCCTACCATGCCAAGAATTTGATCACCAGGACTTAATTCCCACAAAATATTAATGAAAACTTTTTCCATTAAAAACTCATTGTTACACTGTAAGACTGTCTAATATCAAAACCACTGATCTGACTTTGATCATATATAATATACATATTTTTCTTTACATTCGCTATGCACATGATAGAAATGATGTCAGTATTGCCTAATTGTTTGTAATTGTAACAGTTATGGGCCCAAACATGATGCACTTTTTAAAAAATCAAGAAATATATTTACTCCCTTAACAAGAGGATTGCTGAAGCTAGAGATTTTTTGTCAGGGATGTAACATTATTTAATCAAGATTCAATTGAATACCAAATATTAGTTCTGAATTTTTCAAATTTTATAAGTTATAAGTATAAATATAAAATTAGTACCTTAAATTTTGCCCAACTGTGACCATGGCATGTTTGTTTCCTGAGAGCATTGTTGATACAATTTTCATATCATGCACACATAAGGATTTCATCTTTGTAGTTTAGAGAGCTGAAACAAATTGGCCAAATATAGCTTTTATCAATGTTTTTATGAGACCATGTCAGACCAAAGCTCAATCAAGCCCCTCTTCAGTCACCTGTATGTTGACCTTGTTGACCTTTCATCAGATTATGCACGCTTGAGCGAAGCGTACACTTTGGCAGCCAGGCAGCTAATGCCCAGCCACAGTTGATCCAGGTGTCCAACCCAACTCATCTAGGTGTTGTTTTTTAAAAAACAACATAACAATAAATTAATAATTTTTTATTGGTTTTTAATAACAAATTAAAGAAAAATTAATAGAAAAGGAATTTGTTAGTTGATGAGTAACAGAAAATTACTGTTACTGTTGATTAAGAATCTTGTATGGATAGATGGAATGTCAATGTCAATGTTATTCCAAATAACACCATGCAGTCACCTATGGTATTTTTCAGTAAAATTTTAATGATAAAAAAATAAATCATATTTTTCATTACTAATCATTAGGGATCATATGAAGGAAATTAATGATAGACAAAGATGCAGTTGATAATATTTATCTAGATTCCTACTGTGTCTAGTGTGTAGATTGATGTGAAAGTAGTCCAAAGTGAATATATTACATTTATTTTTTTTTAATATAAATAAAAGCCATAAAACCAGGTACTTATGATCATTATTTAAATTTGTGAATTTTGTATATTCTAGATTCGCAACATCATTGTTTGGCTAAAACTGAATAAATAATAGACATGGTGCGAATGCTTTGCAAATGTATTTGAATACTAATATGAATATATACTGCATTAAAGAACTTTATTGCATAAGAATGGGAAATCATGTAATATGAAAGTATTTGAATACCAGTGCAGATACTTTAAAAATGTATTCATGAATTCATTTATGAATATATTATATAATATTATTTCAATAATCATTTAAGTTATATTTTATTTTTAAAAATCATATGATTTTCTTATTATTTTTTAAAATAAAAATTATAATGGCACAATATTTGTTATTAAATTTTAATAAATAGTTAAACTCTTTTATTATATGTGCTGCTTATAAGTTATATGGCCAAGTAAAAATCTGTGTGACAATAGCACTCCATTTGTTAATAAAATAAATTAAATCAATCCTCTTCCCTGTCTCCAAAGATACTATCAAAATCATACATAAGCTGATCACAAACAACTCATAATAAAGCTTATATTTATTACCACACAAAACCAGCATGTGCCTCTTTCCCAAATCATATTTTTTATCATATATAACAGCTGAGCGCCATGACCTATGGGTCCCTTGTTCTCTCCCCCCCCCCCCCCACCCCATTCTGTTGACAGACCTGTACTATGAACTAGATGAATCTTATAATTAACATTTTTTCAGCAACGAGCAGTAACAACAGAGACCCCTCCCCCACCCACCCCTTCAATATACAGAACTAATAAACATGATGAATTTTATAATTTTAATGTTAAATAAATTCTTCTTGATGAGACTTCGACAATTTTGATTTTTAGCGAACCTGTGAGCTTATGCGATGGTGCGTCGTGTGTCGTGCGTTGTGCGTCGTGCATCGTCTGTATGTTAACCATAGCTATCTCAAAAACGGCAGGAGCTAGCATCACCAAATTTTTTGCAAATAATCAGTCATCAAAAAAACTATATCAGATTTTGCTTATTTTTTGGCTAACTGCATTTTCTTAGATTTTATAGGGAAAAAGCTATAAAAGCTTTAAAAATCTTCTTCTCCGAAACTGTCAAGCCAAATTGTCCAATATTTCAGAGAAATGATCCCTGGAACAATTTTTCTCAAATTTGTTCGAATGGTTCCAATTCAGAGATTTTTGGTCGAGTTACAGAAGGTTGAACTTTGTTAACTGTGCAAAAAAGCATATTAAAATATAAATCTCAGAAACGGCTGGAGCTATCTTCACCAAATTTTATGCCAATGTTGGTCACATAGGTCATATCTGAAATTGAGGTATTGGTGGCGCCAGCTGCATCGGCCTTTTTTGTACGGGGTCATCAGTGCCTGTATCACACTGAGGGCTACAAAAAACTTCTTCTCTGAAACCATGTGGCCAAAATGTTTAATATCGCACAGAAATAATCCTAGGCTAGTGCTTTCTGAAGTTTGTTCAAATTATCTCTTTTCAGTGACTTTTGGCTAAGTTATGAGAAGCTGAATTTAGTCATAAGCCATAACAGCCCATTTTAGCCCAGTTGCTACAAAGATCTTCTTCTCAAAAACCACTGGGCCAAATTCTTAAAATCTCATACATTTATTATCCTCAGATGTTGATAATTCAAGTTTGTTCAATTTTTTCAATTTCATGGTTTTGGTTCAATGCTTTTTGGCTGAGTTAAAGGAAGCTGAACTTAGCCAGTTTGCTGTATCTTCCTATATGAGTTATATACCTGTGAAAAGTTTTTCGACTGATGCCACTGAAGTGAGTTTGTTAAATATTTTACAAGAATAATCCCTGCAATAATTCTTATAATAATTGTCATTAATGGTTCCAAATGAATGATATTTGGCTGAATTATGGAGATTGTATTGAGTCATTTTACCATATATATGAGCTGTGATATGCTGTTACATCTAGCCTGGCACCAGTTTATCAGCATCTATTACAATCATGTAAATTCAGCTCTCTGTGGCTATATAAAGACAACTTTATGTGGATTATAAATTATTGGTATCCCTTCTCAACTTAATTCAAGAATTTGCCATCAGTGCGATATATCTGTATTTTAATTTTGCATTCAGTATGCACCGTAATAATTTTACATATATTTCTGATTTCTTTTTTATAAAAAGTCAGCTGAAAAGCATTTTGTAATAGGAAAATAAATTTCAAAGTTATTTCAAGTAGGGACCACTTTTGTGTACAGATGGCAGTACTTGGTTTACCACTGGCAGATTGCCAGTACCTTGATGTTGGCCATTGGCCAAGATGATGTCAGCTCTATAAATAGTTTTGGCACAGTGCCAGGATTGGAAGAAGTGCAGCCAGGTAGAGGTCAAGAGTTTACTCAGTGCAGTAGCTGCATTCTATTTATAGCTTTGGCAGACTGCTTTGTCAGATTATGCAATAGGTCAAGAGTTCACTCAGTGCAGCCAGGTACAAGCCAAAACTTCAGTCTAGCCAGGTGCAGGTCAAGAGTTCACTCAGTGCAGTAGCTTGAGGCAGCAATTTGTCACAGGTCACTCGGCAGCAACTGCTTTACTCACCAAAGCCTTGTCAGCCCAGTGCATCAAACTCTGGGGAAGTTTGATTTACTGGACTTTTATTTTGACCTGTCTATGCGTCTTTGATGGTATTCTTATTTACAAGACAGGTGGTGCCACCTACATCGACTTTTGCATTGTATGTGCCTGCTTATTTCTACAGAGGAATTCGATACATCAGCCTAAAATTAGGCATGTTTATACATATCGGGTACTTTTACAGTGTACAAGACTGATGGCGCCACCTACAGTAATTCTTGCCCAGTGTATGTCCCTGCTTATTTCAAAGGAAAGGTTTAACATATCAGTCTGACATTGGGCATATT
Source organism: Sipunculus nudus (assembly GCA_026874595.1). Classification (NCBI taxonomy): domain Eukaryota; kingdom Metazoa; phylum Annelida; class Sipuncula; order Golfingiida; family Sipunculidae; genus Sipunculus; species Sipunculus nudus. The sequence goes on along the minus strand of CM049311.1, from coordinate 55,679,009 downwards.
TATATATCTCTTCGTTGTATATAAGACTGGTAGTGCCAGCTACAATCATTGTATCCGCCAAATCAGAGTTTTGCAGATACTATATTTTCAGTCGGATGCCGACGCTGCCGGAGAACTCCTCCATAACCACTTGGCAGAATTTTTTAAAATTCCGATTTATGATTGGTCACATGTGAACTGCTGCGCCCTCATTTTTGGTTGACCTCTGACCTTTCCTCTCTGCCCAGCATCCATTTGTGCGTCTGTTTCCACACATAAACTCACATATCTCGGGAACCATTTGACCGATAAGGCTAAAGATTTTGCACAAATGTAGCCCTTGGAAAGCTTTATAACATACACTAAAAATGGTGGTGCCACCTGCCACCATTTTTGCTCAGCGTCCATCAGTTCATCTGCCTTGGGATAAAATCACTCATATCTCAGAACTGGTTTGACATATCCCCCTGAAATTTTGCATGTGTATAGATCTCACATAGCTCTTAATCATACACAAAATTGGTGGTGCCATCTGCTACCATTTTTGCACAGCGTCTGTTTAGTGTTTAGTACTTGCATTGTTCATATACATGTTACGCATGTTCTTGAAAAGTAATGATCCGGCATTGAAGTATTATACCTGGTGTAATCTCGTTGTTCAGGTTTGCATTAGGCCTGTAGGCCTTGTTTAAAAGAAAAAAAATGTTCAGGAATTTAATCCTAATATTCAAATGTGATAAAATATAAGGATCTTATGTAAGTGCTCACTGACAAGATTTAAGAAGATATAAATACTTTGTAGCATTTCATTCATATCTCTTAAAGTTGGTGGGGCCTAGGTGTAAAAACACTGTTAACTTAGTATTAAAATTAGGAATATTGGTCAAACTATGTGGGATTAATTTTTAACTCACATGGCCATATATTTAACTTTTGAAAACTTAATTACCTTCACACATTATTTGTTTATGAAATGTTACTTTTATATAACACTTACCTTAGGCCCATTTTTTCCCATGTTGCATCACTAAATGGTTAAGCTCATGTCCATTATTCTATAATTTACAGAGTTTCATTTTTACATCTTAGCAGGGCCATTTTCTCATAGCTTTTCAAATGATAATATACATGAAAAACCAAAAGAAATAAAAGCATTTTGCAGTTACTAATATTTTCAAAATTCAGCTGAGCGATGTGACCCATGGGTCCCTTGATTTTATCTGTAAACACTTTTGGATTAAATTTTGTATCCTGTATTTTTACGCAAAGGTGTTGTAACTTTCCTCACTTCCTGCCACTGAGTATTTGTTTGGGACAATTTTCTTCTTGCAACTGCATTAAATTTATTACTGGTAAATAAAGAAAAAAATATACAGAGGTACACAGGTATTTTTAAACTCTCATTCTCCCTGCCCCCCCCCCCCTCAATCAGGTCCTTGCACCTGTGGGATGGGAATATTATGTTTGTATATATTTAAAAACAATGGATTTAATTGGATAGTGTAAACTACTGAACTGTCAACAGCTTTCAAATAGCCAACTAATGATCATGGTAAAAGTATAGATCTCATATTCACAAACTGCTGTAGCCTGATATGTTTTAGTTGGTCACAAAATCTTATTTGAGAATGTTCAAAGTTGGTGTGCTGGAATGTTAACCCTTACGAAAATGAAAAGTACTCACATATATGTGCCTTATATGTCCCATATAAGGGCCTTATATGTCCCTTATATTTCCCATATAAGTGCTGTGTATGTGAGTTATATTTATATTGCAGCTATATGTTTAGCCAGGCATAGTTATATGTGAGTTATAAGGGAGTTGTATGTTTGTTATATGTCAGCTATAAGGGAGTCACACCTAAAGCTATTCTCTATATTTCAGTTATATGTGACTTGTATGGGAGCTGTTAGGTAGCATGCACATGAAGGAGCTCTGTATATGTCAGTTATATGTCAGTTATATGTTTATATACTTTGAGGCTTTTTGTGCTACAGGATAGGACTTAGAAATTTTCAAGAGAACAAAAATGCTGCAGAAACTTCTAAGTCCCAACTGTTTATGTTTTTCAAACAAAATGAAGTAAACTGAATAAATAATGAAGAAGTATGGTAATATGGGAGTCAAAATAACCAGCTTCCTCAGAATTTTAAGTATATTGAAAAATGATACTAATAATTAGGAATTATATTCTGCTACTTTTTTATCTGATTTATTCCTTAAGTGATGTAAACATTTAACACTAGTATTCATGCAGAAAAAGATAATTTAATCAAAACACAATATAAAAATACATATTGTTTATATTTTGTGGCATTTATATATTATAAGAAACATTATTTCTTTTGGATTCTGTAGTTTATATACAAGTACTTCAGAATCCTGTTATCACTGATAACTACTTCATAAATACAGAATATTAAATTGGGTATTGATGTTGTATGCTACTGACCAATTATGGTAAACCCTAAACATTATCCTAATATTTCATTGGATTCAAATTATATAGTTCTAACAGCTAAAACACACCTGCCTTCAAGCTGTAAAATATTGCCATACAAAATCAACAATATTTATCAAAGCATTGTTATTTTACAAAAACAAATGTCTGCATCCTTATAGTGACAATAACCAGAATTCTTCAGGCTCAGTACTGAGTAGTAATACTGTATTCACAGATATATGTAACACCCCTCCCCCCCCCCCATGACTGTTACTGATAAGGCCAAGGTCTATAGCTAGCTGTCTCAGCTGTACTTGCTGTGTTCCCCGGGACAAAGAGATTGCATTCCTGTGTGAATGACAACATCCGGTAACCGTTGGGATCATATTTGGAACAAGCTGGGTTTGTCAACCAGAAGGGGAATTTATAGCTGAAAAATGTCTCATTGGTGAGTACTCTTGCATTATTTCAGTTCTTTTTGCATGTTTAAATCAGTGATAGTATAAAGATGACTTTCACTCATCTTGTTTTGCCCTGAAAATACACAATTATGTGTTTCATTCTCTATTAGGTGGTCCATATTTACAAAATACCAGCTCCTGTCAAAAGCTAAAGCTGTTGCCTCTATTTAGTGACAATGTGCATGTTCTATACATCAACATAAAGCTAAGAACATGCCCTTTTTAGTGATGCTATTTGTAGTTGGGTGTACATGTTGATGTAATTTCTGAATATCCCTGTGACATGATCACATAAAGCTTAAGTGCTAGAGTGCTCAAAAGTCATAAAGTGGTTAAGAATGGTTCATTTCACATGCTCAAAAGTTTTTTTTTTTCTAAAAAAAGTAAACATTTTTTAAACACTGTTGCTCATTGCTGGTGTTATACAATCTGTATCAATTTTGGTGGCTGCTTTAAAACACAACCATTTTTGGATCAAATTGAAGTACAGCCGCATGAATCATTATTTGTGGCTGATATTTGGCCCAAAACAAGGTCAATTGAGATGTAAACAGAGAATCCACCAAGTCCGTTTCTTCAGAAGGCATTAGTTCGATCAGTATAAATTGGCAGTTTTAACATGTTTTAGGCCAGAATAAGGCCCACCAATAACAATTCATGTGATTGTGATTAAAGAGAGGTTTGCTGTACCTTGTCCAAACATTTCAACTAGTCATGTAATTTTTACTTTGGAGTCAATCACACAAAAGCCCATAAAATTAAGCTTTATTTTTGTAATTTTGTGTGTGTCATAACCACCACTGAATTAAACATTGACCCTGTCCCATAAACACAATATGTTTCACAACAATCCATGAAGTCATTCATTTATATGAATTTAATCAGAATGTGACATCAGAAGGTCAAGGACACTCATGAATAGGTTTAATTATATGAGCATATGTTTATTGAACTTGGTTCCTTGACTATTTTTCATTTAAGGTTTCATCGGACACTACACTTTGTTTCACAAAGGATGATTTCATTAGGTACTCTTTTGATTCCCAAAGAGAAATCAAATCCTGTTCAATTTACAGGTTAATCAAAAGTGGATTTTTTTGGTCCACCTTGAATGATTTCTTAGTGCCATTTCACCATTAAAGGTCAAGATGTCATTTTTAACATTACTGACAACCAATATATCATTGATGTACTGTTTTAGTTCTTTGATTTGATGTGAGGCCCTTTTTTAGTCCATTTGTCTACTTAAATGTCAAAATATACAAGACTCCATGTTCTTAATTATTTATTTCCAACAACCTTTGTTTCTATGATTTGGTTTCTTTACTTTTCTTAGAACCAGTATGAAGAAATGGTGGTAAAAGTATAAGAATAGCCTAGATATCTCCAGCCTTTGCAAGAACTGTCTGGTAAGCATATTCAGTTTATTATATAAAGTAACATTTTAATCTTTTAGCATATAGGCAATGTTATGATTTGTAAGTTTTTTATATCAAATAGCTGGAGCATACAATATCTGAAGTAAAAATTTGGTGGTTAACATTTATATATTATGCTTGCTTACATGTTAAAATTGTTTCAACTGAGTAACCTACTTTCTGAACCTACGAGCATCTTTAGGCCACAGTATCTGTCCTGTGACCAGTATATTTGATAATCTGTATTGTTTGTATAAATTCTGCATATAAACTGGAAAACTCTTCCTGTGTTAGTAAATGAGAAGTCCAACTCTATTTACTTATAATCCTAAATGTTAAACAGGCATATTTTCAGAACATTTACAACCCCTAGATAGAGAGCAGATGTACTTTCAGTGAAATAAAAGTCTTTTCTTTTTTGACTTGTGGGTTGCCTCCAGATAAGGTAAACTATTGATAATGTTAAGAAAAGCAATACTAAGCATCAATGTGAAAAGATTATCTTTAAGCTTATTTAATTAAATAATTACTGTGAGCAATAATGACTATATGTGTATACTAAGACTGGTAACATTTGTTTTTACAGGTCAAACAGGAATAGAAGGAAAAGGATTTAGAGTGTGGCAAGGGTGTATATTTCCTTCCAGCCTTCATTCTCTAAAATGACAAGACTCTCAAATCTGACTGAACCAGGGAGTGTTAAAAATCTTATGAAAAATATTATTTTCAGTTTACAAATGTGTAAATAAACATTAATTTTGGATACTGTGTTTCATACTTTTTTGTTTCATGTGTTTGCGTCCATATGACTGTATGAAGTTGATGACCCCAAGTGTGACTGCAGGCGAGCTTTGATTTCAAGGAACTGCACAGTGCAAGATGCTCACCACACAAACACACACACACAAACCTTTATTTCTATGAAATAAAGAAAAGAGTAAACACTTTTCAAAACAGAACATACAACAGAAAATAATTGAGCTTTTGACAAACAGCACTGAAGGTGCATACACTGGACTTATATGTGAGTTATATGTCACTTATAAGGGACATATATGGCACATAGGTCCCATATATGTCACATATATGGGACATATATGGGAGTTATAAGGCACATATATGGGACATATATGGGAGTTATAAGGCACATATATGGGACATATATGGGAGTTATAGGGGACCTATACGTGGAAGCCTTATAAGTGACATATAAGGCCCATATATGTGACATATAAGGCTCCTACCTAATTTGCATATAAAATCCATATACCAGACATATATGTGACATATATGGGAGTTATAGGGTTGGATATAAGGGACATATATGGCACATATATGTGCCTTATATGTGCCTTATATGTCCCATATAACATTCACATATATGGCACTTATAAAAATTTTCGGTAAGGGAATAAATCACCTACATCCCTCCCCCCATTTATGTGCTTGAATAATATATTTTAATATTCTTATAAAATATCACTTACATTATAATATTCATGATCCAGATGGGCCAAATAGGGAAATGTTCAGGTGTATTATTAAATAGTTTAATACCACAATTTTCATGCATTACACCTTACAATATATATTTTTCAGATATAGTGTTTGCTCATTTGAAAATAGATTTGTTCACAGCTTTTTATTTGAATAAAAAAATTAAAATTGTGTTGTAGATGTTAATCCCCACTTTCTTTCTTATGCTATGATTGACAGGTGTTCATTCATTTCCATGGCTATTTTATGCACATGTATATTACTGTCACATAGCTGAAATAATGATATTCCAAAAAAATATCTGATCATGAGAGACTCCTGAAGCTAAAGTTGAAACTCCATAAAAGTGCACAGTTTTAGTTCAGTGATATGTACTTAATTTTTTATTGTCATAAGTTAGCAGGGCCTTTTGCTTTTATCTTTTCTAAAAATTTTATGTTTATGGGCCAATTGTGCTAAATCTGTATGTACATGGCTGTGTTTTTGGTTATAGAAGGAAAAAATAAGTGTTTATCATGCAGTTAGTACTTAGGAATAGCACAGATGATGAGGACAGTAACATCCATCACTTTTTAGGGTGTAAGAAAGGAGATTTCTGTACATATGCTTCAAATTGTATGGCATTTTGTCCCACCCATAATGTGTCCACAGTTTAACCCATGATTTTTATGGCCATGTAGACCTTAATAATTAGTACTTCAGCCAGACCCCAAAAATTTGGATCATTGGTACCATTTTGGTGACAAATTTTCATCATGTGTGCTTGATAGGTATACATGTGTATGTAATAAAAATGCCTGATAGCAGTATGAAAGTGGTAGCTTTCAGTGAATAAATAGATGTTTTATGTCGGATGACGTATATTTTTTTTCATCTCAAGGACACCGACTTCAGAGTGGTTATAAGCCCCATACTACTAAATATGTAAAACGTATCCAGTCAAATATGGTCTCAAATAATAGCTTAAACCATACGCTTCAGTATGACATGCTATTTATGGCCACTTGGTGTATACTGCTTAAGTAATAGATTCTTATAGTAACACTCACCTCTAGGAAAAACAACAAGTGGTTTTATAAATTTACTTCATACAACTTTATATGCCAAACTTATATCAAGCATCTTTTTAATGATGTATCATTTATGATAAATTGGTGTTTACCTACAGTTAAACTTTCTTATACCCTCACAGAGGCAAATCCAGGATTTAAAATGGAGGAGTCCATGCCAGTACTGATGGCTAAGTTGTAAAAAAGGTCCCCAGGTCCGAAAAAAGGGAGGGGGGGGGGGGGGGGTTTCCAGGACACAAAACATTGTCTGAAACCTTTAAAAAAGATGTGGCAACTTGAAGAGGGGGGGCAGACCCCGCTTCTGCCTCACCCTTAAGAAAAAATACTCCATATATACTAGTAGAATATGTACACAGATATAACGTTATGTTGGTAACCGAATACAGCAGGAACTGCTGCAACTGTCATCTCCAAGTTTTGTGGTAATATTGATAACTGGACTGGTATTTTGTTTGTAAGCTATAGATTGTCCTAACTTGTGCAAGCCAAAAAAATATAACTCATTTCATTCCATGGCTTGTTCATTGGAGATGATCAAAAAATGACTAAATAAGTATGAGGTGTGCTGAATTATTATAAGATTTGTCTCTACTCTATTTTAACTTTGCTGATCACAAGTGTTTGTATTCATAATGTTATGACCAATACCTAGCATATTAATCCCATGACTGGTATGTCAGTGTTCGTTGCAAGTATCGCCACTTATGTTGACTTGAGTCAAAATGATCTTTTTCAGTTCTTCCTACTCAAGCCAGGAAATAAAAAAGATAGCTATTATGTGAGAGATAGCATAAACTTATATTCGCTTATTGTTGTATTTCATTTTTAGCGAACCTGTGAGCTTATGCCATGGTGTGGCGTCGTCTGTCGTCCGTCGTCTGTACGTTAACCTATACTATCTTGAAAACGGCAAGAGTAAGCATCACGAAATTTTATGCAAAATATTAGTCATCTAAAAAACTCTATCGGATTTTGCTTATTTTTTGGCTAACTGCATTTTCTTAGATTTTATAGGGAAAAGCTAAAAACGCTTTAAAAATCTTCTTCTCCGAAACTGTTCAGCCAAATTGTCCAATATTTCACAGATATTATGCCAGGAACAATCTCTCTCAAGTTTGTTCGAATGGTTTAAGTACGGTGATTTTTGTCCGAGTTACAGCTAGTTGAACTTAGTCATCTGTCCTAAAAAGCATACTAAAATTACAGTCTAAGAAACGGCTGGAGCTATCATCACCAAATTTTATGCCAATGTTGGTCACATGAATCATATCTGAAATTGAGGTATTGGTGGCGCCACCTGCATCGGCCTGTTTTGTCCGGGGGTCATCAGTGCCTGTATCATACTGACAGCTACAAAAAACTTCTCCTCTGAAACCATATGGCCAAATTGTTTAATATCGCACAGAAATGATCATAGGGAAGTGCTTTCTGAAATTTGTTCAAATGGTTTCAGTTCCATGACTTTTGGCTGAGTTATGGGAAGCTGAATTTAGTCATAAGCCATAACAGCCCATTTTAGCTCAGTGGCTACAAAGATCTTCTTCTTAAAAACCACTGTGCCAAATTCTTAAATCTCACACATTAATTATCCTTAGATGTTGGTAAGTTTGTTCAAATGGTTTTGGTTCAGTGATTTTTGGCTGACTTATGGGAAGCTTAACTTGGCCATTTGCTTTATTTTCCCATATGAGTTATAAACCTGCAAAACGTTTTTTGACTGAAGCCACTAAGGCCATTTTGTTTAATACTTTACAAGAATAATCCCCTGAATAATTATTATTTAGATTTCAGGTTATCTTTGGTCAATATTGATAAGAATGTTTTTTAAAAACTTTTACAAAATGTAGATTTATGATTTTAGATATTCCTCATGCCAGGCAATGTTTACAATCACTGGTATATGTTAACCTATACTATTTTGAAAACGACTGGAGCTAGCATCATGAAATTTAATGCAAAAAATTAGCCATCTGAAAAAATCTGCATTTTCTCAGATTTTATAGAGAAAAAGCTAAAAAACTTTAAAAATCTTCTCCTTCGAAACGGTCAAGCCAATTTGTTAAAAAAAAATCACAGAAATAATCTTTTATACCATCTCTCTCAAGTTTGTTCAAATGAATCAAGTTCGATGAATTTTGGCCGAATTACAGGAAGTTGACCCTAGTCATCTGTCCAAAAAAAGCATACTAAATTGACAGTATCAGAAATGGCCGGAGCTATCATCTGCCAGTGTTGGTCACATGAGCCATATATGAAATTCAGGTATTGGTGGTGCCACCTGCATTGACCTTTTTTTGTATGGGTATCATTGATCATCTGTACATTAACCCATAATTTCTCAGAATAGCAGGAACTACTATCCTGAGAATTTATGCAATAATCTGTAACATATCAAATGTTGTGGGATTCAGCTTATTTATGAAAGAACTGCATCTTTTATTATTCTAGATATTTTGATAAAAAGTTTATGGATATGTCAGCTTGAAAAAATGCATTTTAGCCAAAGTCTTTCAGTATGTGTAAACAGATTTGCCAACAGGCTAAGATTGTGTCTGTATATTTAAATAGGTTAAGAAACTGCCAACTGTTTCAGATTTGGCAATAGATCAAGAGTTCATTCAGTGCAGCCAGATACAGGTCAAGAGTTCAGTCAGTGCAGCCAAGCACAAGGCATGTGATCCCCTCATGGGTGACATGTGAACACCTCATGGGCACCATGTGATCACCTCATGGGTGTCATGCCTCTCAGGGCTGCATGTGGAGCCAATCTATTTATAGCTTTGGCAGACTGCCAACTGTATCAGATTAGGCAACAGGTCAAGAGTTCACTCAGTGCAGCCAGGTACAGGTCAAAAGTTCACCCAGTCTAGCCAGGTGCAGGTCATGAGTTCACTCAGTGCAGTAGCCTAAGCCAGCAAATTTATCACAGTTCACTCGGGGCAACTGCCTTTCTCACCTAAGCATGGTCAGCCCCATGCATCAGACTTAAGGTAAGTTTGATGTATTGGCCTGATATTTTGACCTGTCTTTGATGTGTTTCTTGTTCACAAGACAGGTGTCACCATCTACAATGACTTTTGCACAGTTTGTGACTTTTATGCCTGCTTATTTCTATAGAGGAATTTGATATATCATCCTGAAATTGGGCATATTTATACCTATTGAATAGCTTTGTCGTATACAAGACTGGTGGTGCCACCTACAATAATATTTGCACAGTGTGTGTCCCTGCTTATTTCTCAGGAGGGGTTTGATATATCAGTCTGCACTGGGGCATATGTATATATCTCTGATAGCTTCGTTGTTTACAAGACTGGTGGTGCCAGCTACAATCATTTTTAGCTCAGCTGACTGTAAGTCAAGCATTATACCTGGTGTATTTCCCAATGTACAGGTTCGCATTAGGCCTGTAGACCTTGTTTATTTTACCTACGATTTGTAATGTGCTTTACCAAACATTGATCATGTGACTTTTACAGACTAGTATATAAACTACAGATGGCATTATTCATTTTAACCTATCTTCAGTGAGCAAAACCGGTACATTTCCAGTTTTTTTAGCGAACCTGTGAGCTTATGCGATGGCGCAGCGTCTTCCGTCCGTCGTTAGCCATCCGCCGTCCGCTGTCCAGGGCTGGCTTTCCGCCGTCCATGGCTGTAAGTCAGAAACTGTCTGAGCTAGCAGCTCCAAATTACATGTAAGAATTCATCACATGTGAAACTTGGTGCCCTGGAGCTTATTATTGGGTATCTGCATTAATTTAGATTTTATAGAGAAAAAGCTTAAAAACCTTTAAAAATCTTCTTCTCTGAAACTGTCCAGCCAAATTGTCCAATATTTCACAGAAATGATCCCTGGAACAATCTCTCTCAAGTTTGTTCGAATGGTTCCAGTTCGGAGATTTTTGGCCGAATTACAGGAGGTTGAACTTAGTCATCTGTCCAAAAAAGCACACTAAAATTAAAATCTCAGAAATGGCTAGAGCTATAATGACTAAATTTTATACCAATGTTTGTCACATATGTCATATCTGATTTTGAGGTATTGGTGGCGCCACCTACATTGATGTGTTTTTCACAAGCGAAAATGTAATTTTAAACTCTTCTAGCTTATACACTGATTTATGATGAAACTGTTCAGCTGATTGGTTTAAACGTAACAAGAATTATTCTATGGTAGGGTTCTGCCAGTTTTATAAGAATAGATTTGGTCAATACAGTTTTTAAAAAAGCATTGTAGCCAATTGAAAATGGCTTTCTGTATTTGAAAACAGATTTGACTTCATGCAGCCAAGTCAAGAGGTCACTCAGTACAAACAGGTGGGGTCCAGACATCATGGCAACTGACCTGGCTGGGGGGGGGGGGGTGTCTAGAAAATGTGTCTAGACGTCTAGACACAGCATCTAGACGTCTGGACACAATGTGTAGATGCAGAATTCCAAGATTATTGGAACTATATCTTTCAACTGAAAAAACTTGGTTTGCATTTTAAGTGAATCAGGTTTATCATGAGGTCACATGTTAACTGCTGCGCCTTCATTTTTGGTTGACCTCTGATCTTTCCTTGCTGCCCAGTGTCCATTTGTGTGTCTGTTTCCACACATAAACCCACATATCTTGTGAACCGTTTGACCGATCAGGCTAAAAATTTTGCACAAATGCAGCCCTTTGTTAGCTTTATAACATGCACTAAAAATTGTGGCGCCACCTGCAACCATTTTTGCACAGCGTCCATCTGTTCATCTGCCTTGGGATAATATTACTCATATCTCAGCAGTGGTTTGACTTATCCATATTTGCAGGTTTATACATCCTGGACAGCTTTCTCGATTTTATGACAGGTGGCGCCACCTACATTCACATTTACTCTGTAGACATCCAAGCTCATATCTCGGGAACCTTTTCACCAATTGGGCCAAAATTTTGCATGTTTATAGATCTTACATAGCACTTCATTATAGGCAAAACTGGTGGTGCCACCTGCAACCACTTATGCACAGCGTCCATCTGTTCATCTGCCTTTAGATAAAATCACTGATATCTCAGCAGTGGTTTGACTTATCCACCTGAAATTTTGCAGTTTTATACATCCTGTACAGGTTTCTCGATTTTATGACAGGTGGCGCCACCTACATTCACGTTTATTCTGCAGACATCCAAGCTCATATCTCAGGAACCGTTTGACCGATTGGGCCAAAATTTTGCTTGTGTATAGATCTCACATAGCACTTCATCATAGGCAAAACTGGTGGTGCCACCTGCAACCACTTATGCACAGCGTCCATCTGTTCATCTGCCTTTAGATAAAATCACTGATATTTCAGCAGTGGTTTGACTTATCCACCTGAAATTTTGCAGTTTTATACATCCTTGACAGCTTTCTCATTTTTATGACAGGTGTCGTCACCTACATTCACATCTACTCTGCAGACATCCAAGCTCATATCTTGGGAACCGTTTGACCGATTAGGCCAAAATTTTGCATGTGTATAGATCTCACATATCTCTTGGCGCCACCTGAAACCACTTATCCACAGCATCCATCTGTTAATCTGCCTTGGGATAAAAACACTCATATCTTGGCAGTGGTTTGACTTATCCACCTGAAATTTTGCAGGTTTATACATCCTGGACAATTTTCTCGATTTTATGACAGGTGGCACCACCTACATTCACGTTTAAGCTGCAGACATCCATGCTAATATTCAACACACCACGCTCTATTCCCCTTGCCACTTAATCCATGCCTCACTTCACTCGTCCCACTCTGATTTCTGCGGATACACATAGTGGCTTGTCGACTACCCATATTCTGGTTTTAAAATGTCCTAGTCCGAAACTTGCAGGTCTGAAACGTCCATTTTGCTGAAATCATAATGACTAAGGTAGATATGCAGGACTTAGGAGGATCAATATTAAATTTTAAAAATAAACCTCCATTCATACTCCTAAACTTTGCACAGGTTCACATTAGGCCTGTAGGCCTTGTTTTTTTAATGAATTAGCTAAAATTATACAGATTGCTATGATAAAGGTTGAAGAAAAGTAATCATATCTTCGGAGTTTGGAAAGCTATATACATGAATGACACACCAAATGAAAGCTATAAATGTCTACTATCAAGTGACATCAGACTTGTTTTAAAACAGGCATTATATAATATGTTATAACTTAATAATATTTATATATAACAGTGTCTCGCAAAATTGCAATTTTGGTGCAAGTACATTTCAAAACTGGTTGATATTTTAAAGAAAGCTACCACTTTTATACTGCTATCAGGCATTTTTATTATCTACACACATACACCTTTAAAAAAAATAATGATAGCAATTGTCACCTGTTTGGTACCGATGAACCCTCTGGCTGATGCACTAAATTAGCTGCATATATACTGCAGTATGAATTTAAAATGTGTAGTAGGGTTGACTTCTATATTACTATTCCGCTCAACTGCATAATTGATACAAAAAATTACATCTGTCAAAAAGAAATCTTACAGACCTAAATACAACAATGGTGATACAATTATATCTGTCACATTCAGCTGAGCACTGTGACCCATGGGTCCCTTGCTCTGCGTACTGATGGGTTTCCTTATTGCATGTTTTTTATAGGATATACTACTGTCCCCTGCCTAAGCCGACCAAAGAATTCTAAGAAAGGGGTCTGCTCAATCCATCTGACTGTTTTGATGTCTGTCAACCCATATGCAATTCATATGTGACATACTGTCTTAAAAAACAAACACTTGTAACCACTTGTAATCAAGTTGGCAGGTGATGCTTATAGGGCTCCTGACCTGATGAGGCCTAGGTCACACTTTGTTGATCTTTGGATTTTTAAAAATTTAAATTCTTGAATTTAACATTTCATATGCAATACAATATCTTTAAAATTTTAAACATACAGTGAAATATTGTTGTGTGTTGAAGTCGAAGGGACCCTCAGAAAACTTCGATACATCCAAGGTTCCACACAAGTAGATTTTATTGGGTCTGTAACTTCAACATAAGCAGGGTATTCAACTTAAGCTGGGTAATTGACCTAGTGAGTTCGACACAACAAGGTTCCACTGTATATACTTCTATTGGTCTCCTAACCTGGTGAGTTTTTTGTTTCAGTTGGTTGAGTTTGTAACAAAAATTTGTGAATTTTTAAATCTTAAATTAAACATGCTATCAGATAAGATTTCCACACTTCCTTCATGCACTGTAATAAATTATCTAAGAGGGTATTAACAGTAACAGCTGTACATTTAATGTCAAAGACAATTAAATTTGATTAAATTTTTGCCATGAATACTAGAGCTTGATCAGGCCTGGTTCCTCATGTCTCTGCCTCCTCAGACACGGTAGCTAGACCAGACCTCAACCCCAAATTCTTGACAACTTGCCTTCACATGAACTGCCAGCACTCTTGTCTGGCTGAGCTACTGAAAAAAGAATTCCATCAACCACTCTTGCATTTACCGGTACCGCACTTGCATTGTGCACTTTAAACCATAGGTCAACAGAAGAGGATTCATTGATGAGAGCTGGAGGTCAATACAGGGTTTCCACTTGCTAAAAACTACTTAAAATTATTTAATGTATTTGAAAATACCTTGATAGTCACTGTGATGGTTTGCTGTGGTAGAAAAAGAAGAGCAGGAAAAGGGGTTTAACATGCTAATAAGATCTCAATACATAAATAAATTAATCATATGTGTGAATTTTGAATAAAAAAGGAAATTAGGCAAAGTCCTCCATGACCTTGGCATCTACCCTTCCAGATAACACTGAACATGCTCAATAAAAGTAAGTGCTTTTCACTATGAAGGGAGCTAACCCTAACCCTTGAAAGGTAACAACTCACATTTTGTCACAAAAATATACGAATGCCCCTAAACATGCTTAGAATATTTAGTGGAAGCCAGGGACATGGATGTGTTGGGAGGATCAGACAGCTGAATATTTGGTAAAGGAGTAGTGCCATTTGGCCCTCTAACATTAGAGAGTCCATGACCATAATATACTTAGTGCTTTTACACCCTTCAACAAGGACCACACTGTAAGGTGCTATGAGGATGCAAATATTGTTGTCATTTTTTAAAATGCCTCATGGTCTACAAGTATTCTGTCACTTGAATTAAATCAGAACAGAAAAATTTTTTAGCATTTTTTGTTTACTTTCCAACAAAAACAACCAAGTTTGAGAAAAAATTGTTTTAACTCAGCAATTTGGTAAGTCCCTCTGCCAGTTTAATTTCTGACCGCATGAATGCAATCATGGCTCATGTGGGTAATTGGACAACAGCTAACTTGTACATGATACAGGAAATGACTCATTACCATAGAGACAGATTTTCATTTTTTTTGTGTACATGTGATTTCACATGTATATTCTTTTGTGTTGAATCATCATTCGTAGACTTATTTTCAGATTATTGCCTGTTTACCAGGATATAAATGCAACAGGATAGATAAGTGCTGCAGTACATTATGTCCCCCATATCCATGGCTTGTATCACAACTCAAGTAAGGCTTATCAGCCCAATATTAATGCCTACTGAGTCATGTATTAAGAGCTAGTAAATGAAGACACTATAGGGCAAAAAACCATGAGAATCCTAATTATTTCCTTGAAAATTTGTGAACAGACCATGAAATGATTTATTTTTAGCTCAGCTGACTTTCAGTCATGCTGAGCTATAGCGATCACTCTTTGTCTGTCGTCCATCTGTCCGTCTGTCTGTCTGTCCGTTAACTAGGCAAAAATTGTAACCGCTGGACCTAAAATCTTGTAACTTGACATTCTGAGAGGTTGATAAAAAATCTCCTTGGAAACCAGATATTAGGTCTCTGTTACCCATATCCTTCTAGCTATGGGGCCCCAAAGTACCCCCCAGAATAGTCAAAAATTTCATACATAAACTTCAATATCTCATTAACTACATCACTGATGGTCATGATTTTTGGCATACATATTATTCATGAGATGTTCCATCAGTTCCTGCAGACTGGTGGCGCCACCTGTATTTTTCGATTTTTTACGAATTTTTTTCTCTATATTTGAGACCTTAAAAAATGTGAACGTCTGTTAAAAGGGCACAAATCGTATAGACTGGACCTAGAATCTTCATTCTTGACATAGTAAGAGACCTATGAAAAGTCTCTGTTGAAACCAGAAATTAGGTCTCTGTTACCCATATCCTTTGAGCTATGGGGCCCCAAAGTACCCCCCAGAATAGTCAAAAATTTCATACAAAAACTTCAATATCTCATTAACTACATCACTGATGGTCATGATTTTTGGCATACATATTGATCATGAGATGTTTCATCAGTTTCTGCAGACTGGTGGCGCCACCTATATTTTTTTATTTTTACGAATTTTTTTCTCTATTTTTGAGACCTTTAAAAATGTGAACATCTGTTAACAGTGCACAAATCGTATAGACTGGACCTAGAATCTTCATTCTTGATACAGTGAGAGACCTATGAAAAGTCTCCATGAAAACCAGAAATTAGGTCTTTGTTACTCATATCCTTTGAGCTATGGGGCCCCAAAGTACCCCCCAGAATAGTCAAAAATTTCATACAAAAACTTCAATATCTCATTAACTACATCACTGATGGTCATGATTTTTGGCATACATATTGATCATGAGATGTTACAACAGTTTCTGCAGACTGGTGGCACCACCTATATTTTTCGATTTTTTACGAATTTTTTTCTCTATTTTTGAGACCTTTAAGGATGCTGTCATCTGTTAACGTGGCACAAAATGTGACAACTGGACCTAGAATCTCCATTCTTGTGATGCAAGGAGGCCCATGAAAAGTGTCTGTGGAAACCTGAAATTAGGTTTCTGTTACCCATATCCTTCAAGCTATAGGACTTCGAAGTATCCCTCAGAATAATGGAAAATTTGATACAAAAGCTGAAGTATCTGAACAACTAATGCAGAGATCACTATGATTCTTTGCATGGATATTGACAATTAAGTGTTTTTATTAGTTTCTGCAGACTGGTGGAGCCACCTGTATTTTTTTTAAAGTTTACGCATTTTTTCTCTATTATTGATATATATAAATACAGACACAATCTTGGCCTGTTGGTTAATCTGTTTGATGCTTCAGTTGAATGGGAATATACTACCTTTCAGATGATAAAATTTCCTTTTGCGAATCTCTTCCCATGCAGTCAGCTGAGCGTCATGACCCATGGGTCACTTGTTAAACAAAACAATAAATTAAGGAGTATGTATTGAGAAGAGCAAGAATGTAGGCCAAGCAAATGTATTTCAAATCCCATTAAATAATCATGTAACACATGTGCCTATAAAAATATTTTATAGATTTTTCCTAAACTGATCCCGTGTCCTGAGATTTGGTTTTTGGTTTAAAATACCTGAAATCACATGAGGTTGTTCGGTTCGTTAAAAGGCTGTCACCACTTCCATGGGCACTATCAATTGACTGCAGTTAGGTCAGCTAAAGGAAAAGCTTTATATTTCTGACATGGTCAGCACCAATATTTGAATAAAGAATAAAAGCATCTTTTCTAGCTTTAAGTGATTTTTTGCACTGTCCAATCACATCAGGGTAAAGTCTCTGTCACGGATGCCATGCTTCTATCACATGACATACCCAAGGGAGGATACCCTGAGCTGACCATGCAGCCCTTTTCTGTTTTCTTTCTACAATTCTAAAGTTATTTCAGTTTACATTGATCTAATCTGTAGCAGGCCTAGAAGGCTATTCTTTAGCAACTATATGAGAATGTCACAAGACATACAACAGATATGTTATGCACTCTTGCAGTGCCCTATGTTTTCGCTATTGTTAAAGCCAATATGACAATTCATAAAATGCAAAAAAAAAAAAAATCCCTGACCCAACCCAAACATATTAAGTTAGATTGAAGAAGAAAATGAAATCAATCTGCTTAACTTCATTTAATTGCACAATCAGATGTTTTTAACTGTCTTGTTCAGCCAATGTTAGCAACCAGAATTAAAATAAAGGTTGATGTTCTTTTCACTGACTGAGGTATGCAACCAGACCTAAACAAAAATTTGATTTAAAAGGCAGTGCCTGAACCTGGCAACAAGTCAGATCCATGGATTCCTTGGCCTCATGACCTGCAGGCCTTATTTATACCACATGGTGGATTACAGGATAAAGACAGCAGCACTTGCGATCTTCTTGGAAAAGGAGGCTCACCTGCAGGCAGCGTTTGATTAGATATATTAATCTCACATGAATCACTAATAATGAATTTGACCTCTGGAAAGATGCATGTTCATTGTAATACCAGCTATAGAGAATAACCATTCTCAAGCCATGAGAAGGCAACATAAAACCGGTTGCCTTTGAGTACATATGTTTAATATTAACCTGTCCAAAGAGACCTTTTGTGAAAGTTGGCCACCAATTAGCCACCTGTCATGATTGTAGATAAACCTCAGGCCACAACCCTACATAGGCTTTGAATTGCTGGTTGACTATCTGAAAAAAGGATATAGTCACTCGATGACCAGACAATGTCAGAGACTTATCATCTGAATATTACCAATAATGAAGGTGCCGTGATGAACTGTCTGTCAACAGTTAGTGGCCTCTTCCTTCAGGGATAGTGCATTTTTTCCTCAAGATTGTGCAACCAGACATTTTGGCCACAGAACTCCTAAAATACTTTAGATGCCAAAGATTCCTTGCCAAGCATCAACAAGAGATTTCCCAGACAGTGGCTTACTGAAAGATGTGTAAAAAATCATGGTCAGACTTTGCAAAACAAGTCAAGATGTCAAATTGGCTCAGGCTGCAGAAATGCTACCTCAGTTTGAAGGATCATTAAGTACATGACATACAGAGGAACAAATTACTTCCAGGTAGAGGAAGCATGTTACCCACTCTATACCTGCTGTGTCACCAAAAAGATGGAAATTGAAAAATCTACAGTATAGCCTCATCTTGTATAAGCTGGGCAGAGATCAATGCCTGAAACTAATCATGAGAAAACAAGTTTTTCCTGAGAACGTCATTTGGACAGTTTCAAGCAAATTTTCTAAAATTCTGGAACAAATTTACCAAAGGAATTGTAATGACAGTCAAACAAACATTGTAAAAAGCATACACAGACTGCATGATATTGCATTTGTGTTGCAGAGAAGAACACCAATAACTAACTGTATAAATGTATACTGCCATTCCTTGAGCTTAATCATAACATTATGGTTAAAAGGCTGTACAATCTTAGCAGTCACTACTAAATGGTTTCACCTCACATTGAATTAGACTTATGACTTTATCACTTGATTGTGACTTGCCTCTATGCCATTTAATGATGTGCATGTGTATCTTTTTAAGCTGCTACATTTTCTTCAGTGGATTATAGCAACCCTAATCATCCCATTCACTGGCATCCAAGCACCATGAAGAGACCAAATGATGTATCTTGCCCTTTTCAAGGGGCCATGTAGCAAGGGCAGCCTATGAGTCATAAAGGGTGCTTTGGGTTAGTCCACTCTAGACATGGGTGGCTGGGATGTCTTACAGTTTAATAGGTGCAGCAAATTCTCCCTACTGAGGAAGACAACATCATTTAACACATACAAAAAAAGATGTGAAAGTTCCATCATTATTGAATAGTCCTGTAAAAATTAATTTTCAGGCTGTTCAGAATGTATATCCATACAAATTCAAGAACTGAGTGCAGATTAGACCCTGCAGCTTTTTTATTCATTATGATGTGATGGCATTTTTATCCAGTAAGAGATTCCAATGCTCAGTTTAATGGGATAGGTTCACAATTGACCTGTTGGCGAATGCGTGATTGACAGGTCTTTTAGCCAATAAGCAAACGTGATTGCCGGACTGAAAACGAGGCCATGTAAACACACGTGGAGGTCAAACAACAGGTCAGACATTCCTGTCATCCTGGCACATGTGTAAACTTTCAACAATATGCTCGATGGACCTGCATGTCATAATAAATATGTTTTAATATGGTCGAGGCATATGTTTATAATTTGTATTAAAGTTACTCCAGGTATCATTCAAAGTAACAGAAATCTGTTTTCTTCTTTCTCTTTGTAATAAAATCACAAGACGAGGAGAAACGCAGGGATGGGACAAGGCTGGCCCGATTCGGCCTGGTTATAAATTGAGTCCATATTGACACATGAATGTGTCAGTAATTAAGTTCATAGATGTAGCCTATGTGATTCTATACACCATCTGTTGGTAAACATTGGCCCGTAACCAGTCCTAAAAAGTGTTACATTTACCCCACACCAGCACGTCACTCTTCAAAGTGGATGGGTTTAAACAAAATGTAACACTCATGGCCCTGTCAAATCTCCCACTCCCAGTCAAAGTATTCATGTGTTCATGTGAATGCGCTGATATGCTATCTCCTGTCACCACAAATATAGTTGATGTATCTCTGGTAAAAGGTCAGTAAATGTTATTGACAAGCATTCAAGTTTAATTGTATAGCTCTCTTTTTTATTGTAACCATATAAAAAAAAAAACATTACAGAGGCCAATCTTTGGCACTCAAAGATGCAAGACTGCTGTTACTGCTGATGTTAGTTTGCTATAAATAGTATTATGGCTATTTTTTTCACATAAATTTTGTCTGTTAATTTTCCCCAAGCTGTCGGTATGGATGTTGGCAGTATTATTATTAACATATTAATTTTCATATCTATAACATTAAATATTGTCAAAGGTGACTGCAATTTAAGTACTAAGAAGCTGTCGTTTAAAAAACTATCAAACTTAATACATTTAGTGTTCACATAGTTTGTTTATTTATGATTATATAAAAATCAATAATTTTGCATTCTATGGCCACATATCATATATACCCTGGGGGGGGGGGGGCATATTTGGAGAAAGAGAAGAGAAAAATGCTATATTTTGCAAATAGTAGTAAAAGAGATAAAAAAATCATATTTTTTGTTAATATTTACATGGAATCACACATTATGACAGCTATGAGTAATAATTAGAAAACAGTCATTAAGATGTTTCTGTTAAAAAATAAACAAAGATAAATAATATTCACTGACAATATGTGTTTACACGTTTTATGTACATTTCATTGAAAGGGTGTGAGAAATTGTTAAAAAATAAATTCACAATTAATTAATGCTATAATGATGCATTACCTATAAGAATATAAAAAATACTTGTAAGTTGTAATTACGAAGTCTGTGTTACCTTTTAAAAATTAAATTATAAAAAATAAGATTAATACTTCATTAAACATTAAAAAATATTATCTTCATGAAGAAAATATCTGGATGTATCACAGTGTCTTTTATACTGAAATACCTCATTTATGTCACAAATGGAGCATCACTTGCTATAGGTGCTTCCTATTACAGACATAAATATGTTATGTGGTAAGAGGTGTTAATATCTATTATAATTAATTACTGATTTTAACGCAATATTTTGGTACACATAAGATCAGTTACCAGTTCAGCAGATGGAAAGACAGATAGAGCGACAGAGAGAAATGATAATAGCCTAAATTGGTGTACCAACGCATTGTCTACCATTGTAAGACAGGTGTTTGGATTCCGATCTCCATATGTCGGTTAGCATATAGGTTTAGAAAAGAAGCTGATAAATGAGTATTTTAATGGACATAAATTCTGAATGCAGACAACCAGTGATTACTATAGACTGGTATAATTGTTATAGCCATGTGAATGTAAACTTAATCAAGTAAGCCAAAATAGATTCTGTTATTATAGGCATCAGCAGAAGCCAGGTTTAGATCTGGATGACAGTGTAAAATGATATAAAAGTCAAAGGTACGGTGAATACCGGCCTGCGCATGAGGCAGTAATTTAGGACAGGAAAACTGTACCAAAAGTGAGTCAGTAAGTAGCTGGGTCACACAGAATTGATCAGGAGACAAATATGTACCCTGAATATATTAATATCAGGAATATAATGATATTACATGAGTTTTAGGTAAAACAAGGAAAAAGTTTGTGCGTAGGCGAAAGCCGAAGCCATATATGGTTATCTAAACATTCAGGTGCGTCATAATGATACATATCCAATATCAAATAGAAAAAGTGTAAGATGATGTAAAGGTTTGTGACGTAGTAATACTGATACAAAATCCTGTGTTGGGCTGGGAACTGGCAGACAGACCCACGCCATCATCAACATGTAAACCAAGACAACTGGAAATAAAACAGCACAATATCCAACTTGGACTGTCTCAGTTATTCACCTGACGCGCCGTGTGACTGTGTTATGGCCAGGGAAGAACTCCCCTAATTCCCCGTTGTAACACATTGGTGGAGAACCGGGGCATTAGGGGAGTTCTTCCCTGGCCATAACACAGTCACACGGCGCGTCAGGTGAATAACTGAGACAGTCCAAGTTGGATATTGTGCTGTTTTATTTCCAGTTGTCTTGGTTTACATGTTGATGATGGCGTGGGTCTGTCTGCCAGTTCCCAGCCCAACACAGGATTTTGTATCAGTATTACTACGTCACAAACCTTTACATCATCTTACACTTTTTCTATTGGATATTGGATATGTATCATTATGACGCACCTGAATGTTTAGATTGGAAAAAAGAATTTACCTCAGTTTCAAATGTTGTATTCAATAATTTTCTCAGTATATTAAATTGTATTTAACATATATGATATATGATTATCCACTATGTGATGTTCACACATCATCTGTGATTTTACTAGCCCTTCAATAATTTATTGTTTGAATAATGGTATTGACACTAATTTGATTATTATTATTAATTTCAATTAATTAGATGATTTGACAAAAACCAACTTTCAAAAGTTATAAAATCTCTGCTTGAGCAATACATACTTAGCAAGACTTCCTTGAATTTTAATGTTTATAAAAAAATAAATGAGTGATTCCCCCCCTCCCCACCATGGCAGCACGTGTCACTGTATCCTGTATGGAAGCAACACTTTTTATGTTGTCATCTTTAATTTTTTGGTTGAAACTGCACCCTAGGTGAAAATAAATATTTTAATTACTGTTACTGTGTTGTCTTTCAAATTTGTTCTGCTTGACTTGAACAAGTTGTCAATTTTAACTCACCGCTCAGGTGTCATGACTGATGCGAGGGGTCAACTGATTCGTTCTCTGACATTGGCCGTATCAAGCAGAAAAAGGCGCAAATTCATCGAACATCAATTTTATATTTAAAACATATCTCTGTAGCCTTCATATGTACATTTTAAACCCAAGGGTGTGTTCTTGGTAAAATTAATACTCTCTGGGTTCTGGTGCGATAAACGGCTGAATTGCCCGTTCTACATGTATAAACAGCACGCTTTCTTGGGTTAATGTCCGACCTAGCATGGGTGGGCGGAGCTAACTCGTCCATGCCGTCAAGTCAATTATCCTATCAGAGTAGCTCCTGTCACTGGATATCTTTAAGAAAGTTAAATTAATTACCTTAATCAAGATTTTTCTTTTTTCTTCCATATATCAAACTAATGACATAACATTGATGAATTACTATTTTAAATTATAGTAATAAGTAAAAGTTAAGCAGCTTTAAAATAATAATTTCTTACATTTCTGTAGTATTCAGATGAAGTAGTATAAAAGGCATGTGTTTGTGTGAAACGGGAACATACTAAGTAAATAAGTATTCATTAAGCAACTGAAATAATCTTTCTTTCTAACACTAATGTAGTATTCAGATCACGTGCATGTGTGTGAAATGTTAACTAAGTGGTGAAACATTGATGTAAATGGTGCAGTTCTTGCTAACCCCAGTTAAACAGTTTGTCTTCTGATACCATATACCACCATGATTGTATCCATAGGGTTGTTGCATTTCTGGGTTTGAAAGAAGTTTAACTGACAGTTTTGAAAGCTTGTCAAGTGTTATATTTCACTCTCAATATTAAAAAGTTTTCTCAAAATAAAAAACACTCGGCAAGATTGTTTTTACTTAATATTTCCATGTGTTCCTTTTAATAGTTTAATATCCTAAACAGGAAGCCTATGCAAATAATTTTTTTAACAAATGAGAGGAAAGTAAAAAATATCCAAATTTCTGAAATAATGACTCAATCTTAAATATATTTAACTATATATATATTCTTTTCTTTAAGCTATATTCTTCATATCTAAATGAAAAAGGATGGTCTGTGTTGACAGTTTCCTAAGTAACATTTACATGTCAAAGTGACAAGGAAAGGTCATGATTTTTTTTTGCCGCAGGTCTTAAAATTCTTATTTGCTCCAAGTTTATAAACCCTGACATCCTATTATTGAAGGTACTTGTTTAATCCCATGCAATATCTCTTCTGCACACGAAATATTCAAGCACAGCATGTGTGGAATCCTTGATGGTTTTGATGGTGTTATATATGTCACATGGATGACATCCTTGTACATGGAAAATAATGGTGGGCACATGATCAGAGTTTTAGATCAATTCTTAAGCCCCTGGAAGCTTAAACAGCAAATGTCTTTAGGACATTATTGATACTGTAGTTGTTCATTTATACAGACCCAGATACATTGATAGCCATAAAATTCCAAGCCACAAAATCTGAAAGAACGTTAGAGATTCAAGAGAACAGTCAACCAGTTTGTCAAATTTCTACACAGGCTAGGAAAGCTCAATAAGCCTCAACACGTGCTGGGGTCAAGACCAGCTTGAAGCATTAAGATATGCATAAAGAATGCACTCTTCTCATCCTAAGTGGTGAGTGGTTTCAAAACTTTCACTGAGGCCAGGGTTTAATGGGGGCAATGATATTTCTGCAGGAAAGTACTTCAAAGAATCTAAAAGTCAGAACCTTTCTGTGAAGAGAGTTTGGTGGCCTTAGGGCAAGTATGATGATCTTCCAAATAGAAGCTTGAGGAATGCTATTTGGATGACCATGTCCTCATCTGTAAATTGTAATAGGATGAAATTATAAGCCTCTTAGTTTCAGGTTTGATATACACAGGTGTTAGGAAGCGCAGGGTTAGGGGTAGAGCGCAGAGCTCAAAGCCGGGAGATCGTGAATTCGAATCTCAGCCGAGCCTGTGAGATTTTTCACGGTCGACCCCTACCCAGGGTGGGTGCTCTGCAGGCCCAATGGGGAGACTGTACCCAACAGTCGGGTTTCACTCTCAAACGAGTGCGCCTTTCAGGGACCTCGGTGTTATGACCCAGCAATGGGGATGAGAGACACCCAGGACCTGCAGGAGTGAATCTCTGAGCCTGGTTGACGCCAGAGCATCGTGTGCAAGCCCCTGTCACGGAGTCCGAAACCGGAATGGAAATTCTGCGGTTGTATATAGACTTAGTTAAGCAAGCGTTTAAAAAATGGAGGCGGTTACCTCCACCAAAAAAATCTGTTTAAAAAAAAAAGGGGGGGGGTTAGGAATAATCCAGAAGTAAGTTTCCAGAGTCCCTAACCATCATGGAAATTAGGTGAAAGGATGAATTTCCTAGCAAGGGTAAAGTTAAATTGTAATAAATGCCTAATCAGGAAAAAGTCAGGAAATTTAATTACTTATATACAGACTCTAACAGAAGACTTTCATTGTTTCATAAAAAATTTGAAAATTCATATTGGTCACTCAAAATTTTTCTCACTCAAAATCTTAAATTTTATTTGAGATGGTTAATGCCAGAGAGGTTTAATTCTTTGTTTTAGTATATTCTGTGTCCACAGAAACTGTAACGTTATAAAATCAAGCCTGATCTATAAGCTTGCCATTGTACAAGAGCTGGCAAATAAAGAAAAAAGTTGAAGGGTAGACTTCAGCCAGTACAGCTAGTTGTTATCAAGACAAAGTGTTTAAAAATTCTTGAATGCTTGCCAGTATTCTTAAAGTATCTACATGCACTTAAGACGGTTGTCATGGAGACAAGTGTGCATCATCCCATTACTTCTTAGTTTTGTCACTATGTTGTCCTGCTTTGATTAGCATCAGTGTATGATACAAACCATCGCTGTGTCACCACCAAACATCACATCACAGTGCCAACTAAGGTGGGGCCATCATGGTAGCAAATTAATAAAAGTCACTTTGGAAAATCCATTTTCATGATTGTCTATAAAAGCGATTGAAATGAATTTGCCTGCAAACCTGAGCAGCGAATATAAAAAGGGAGCCCATTTTCTTATTGAAACTATTTTAGGTTTCAGTCCACGTTCAGCTGTAAGTCCTATTGGCTTCACCCATTGTGCAGCATGTCATTCCTTCTTATGGTTCTCCACTTACCTCCAGGTGTTGGGGTAAAAGTGTAGACAGCTGTCAGGAAAAAAATATGGAATATGTGTTTTTTGGTGCATGCTTTGTTGGGCTGTGGTAGTGTGGACCACTGGCGTCCTTTGAATCAGAAAAGAGTCAGGCTGAGGAGTGTTTGCTGTTATTTTCTACCTGAGTGGTTGAAGATAAAACACAGGGGACTCACTTTCTGGTGGTCAGTTTGATATTGGGGGAAAAAGATTAATGTAGAAGAGTTTTATGTCCTGAAGTGGTCTCACCAACAGAATATCCATGCCAATAATAAATGGATGATTATTCGCCACCTCAGTGGATTGATCATCCCTGGCCATTCAGTTTGTTATGCTGTCTATCCATAACACTAACATTTGAAATGGTATCACAAGAAAAGTTTCTCTATTCACTTCTAATTAATATGACTGATATATGCATGTTATGAATCCCCTAAACTGATCCAGTTTTTGTCATACTTTGTTGATTTCATTTTACACATTTTTAAGTTGTATATAATTTCATATGTGAGCAATATCTCCAAATCTGTTACTCGTATCCACTTCTGATTAAGATGGAAGTTGGTTTATTTTATGATTCTTTAGCTGAGCTGACTTTCAGTCATGCTGTGCTATAGCAATGGGTCTTTGTCTATCGTCCTGCCATCCATCCATCAAGCCGTCCATCAGCAGGGCACAAATTTTAACCATAAAGGCTAGGATCATGAACCTTATGCAGCCTTAGATTTTCTATAAAGATCTTGCAGACTTGAAATTAGGTCACTGTGACATATATTCTCAGAGTTACAGGGTGTGTTTGCACCCCCAGAATTCTTTTAGCCAAAATTTTCATCCTAAACCTTCTATCTTTCACATACAGCTAATTAACCTACCAACAGGGGAATAACCATAATTATTTTAGGTCATAAGGTCAAAGGTCAAGATCACAGGATGCATTTTAAGCCAAACTTTTCATCCAAAACCTTTGATCTTTCACATAATGGCTCACCTACTAAGTGGACACATTTCAAGCTGGACTTTTCATTCCAAACCTTCCAGCTTTGACATATCACTTCTCTGCAAACAGGGGTAAAGATCTGTTGATTTAGAGGTCAGAGGTCAAGTTCACAGCACCTACTTCTTGCATGGAGTTTTTTTAAGGTAAACTTTTCAACCTATACCTTCCATCTTTTATAAGGCTAACCTACAAATAGGGGAAGAATTCTATTTATGTTGAGTTCAAAAGGTCTGTCAAGGTCACAATTCCAGTATTTCACAGAAATGTTCCCTGGAACATTTTCTTTTAAATTTGTTCGAATGGTTTCAGTTTGGTGATTGTTTGGCCGAGACACAGGAGGCCTGTCCAAAAAAGCACACTATTATTAAAATCTCAGAAACGGCTGGAGCTGTCATCACCAAATTTTATACCAATGTTGGTTACATGAGTCGTATCGGAAATTTAGGTGTTGGTGCTGCACCACCAAATTTTTTGCATAAAAATTTGTCATCTAAAAGTTCTATCAGATTTTGCTTATTTCTTGCTAACTGCATTTCTTAGATGTTATAGGGAAGAAGCTAAAAAACATTAAACTTCTCCGAAACCATGCTGCCAAATTTTCCAGTCATCTGTCCAAATAATCCACCCTGACAAAAAAGAACATATCCAAAATATCCTGACGGATACATCCTAGTTTTAAAATGTCCTAGTCTGAAACTTGCAGGTCCAAAAAATTCATTTTGCTGAAATCATAATGACTTCGGTAGATGTGCAGGAAGGACATAAGAAGATCAATATTAAATTTGTAAATAAACCTCTATTCATACTCCAAAAAATTGCACAGGTTCGCATTAGGCCTGTAGGCCTTGTTTGCTTTATATGTTGATCTTATATTTGGCCTGTGTGTTGTTCTTTTTGAGATTTAATGGTATCAAGCAAGCTAAAGGATTAGTTCTTCAACAGATCAACAACCATACATTTTGTCTCATTTTGTCACTTTGTTTTAACCAGACATATGTGATATGTATTTCTGTTATCGTAGAGTTTTAAAAAAATACAGAAAGGTTCATAAAAATTTGAGTGGAAGTTGTGAATCTCAGCCCATGATGTCACTGGTCGTGCTTGGCAGCTGAGCGTCATGACCCCATGGGTCACGTTTGAATTTTTACATTTGGTACTTATGTAAAATTATAGATTCCATTGCAAGACACAATACACTTACTCATATTTTTTATGAGCAGTGGATCTAAAGGTCCCCCACACATTTAGTAGCTTATATAGATGTTATTAGCGAACCTGTGAGCTTATGCGATGGTGCGGCGGCGTCCGTCGTACGTCGTGTGTCGTGCGTCGTACATCGTGCGTCGTCTTTACATTAACCATAGCTATCTCAAAAACGGCAGGAGCTAGTATCGCCAAATTTCTTGCAAATAATCAGTCATCCAAAAAACTATATCGTATTTTGTTTATTTTTTTTCTAACTGCATTTTTTTAGATTTTATAGGGAAAAAGCTAAAAAAGCTTAAAAAAAACTTCTTCTCCGAAACTGTCCAGCCAAATTGTCCAATATTTCTCAAGTTTGTTCGAATGGTTCCAGTTCGGAGATTTTTGGCCGAGTTACAGGAGGTTGAACTTTGTTAACTTTGCAAAAAAGCATATTAAAATTTAAATCTCAGAAACAGCTGGAGCTATCATCACCAAATTTTATGCCAATGTTGGTCACATAGGTCATATCTGAAACCATATGGCCAAAATGTTTAATATCGCACAGAAATGATCCTATGGTAGTGCTTTCTGAAGTTTGTTCAAATGGTCTCTTTTCAGTGACTATTGGCTAAGTTATGGGAAGCTGAAATTAGTCATATGCTGTAACAGCCCATTTTAGCTCAGTGGCTACAAAGATCTTCTCCTCAAAAACCACTGGGCCAAATTCTGAAATCTCGCACATTAATTATCCTCAGATGTTGATAATTCAAGTTTGTTCAAATGGTTTTGATTCAGTGCTTTTTGGCTGAGTTACGAGAAGCTGAACTTATCCAGTTTGCTGTATCTTCCTATATGAGTTATAAACCTGCGAAACGTTTTTCGACTGATGCCACTGAAGCCAGTTTGTTAAATATTTTACAAGAATAATCCCTACAGTTACTCTTATAATAATTGTCATTAATGGTTCCACATGAATGATTTTCGGCTGAATTATGGAGATTGAATTGAGTCATTTTACCATATATGTTAGCTGTGTGATGCTGTTACATCTAGCCTGACACCAGTTTATCAGCATCTGTTACATCATGCCACTAGACATTTAGATTTCAGGTTATCTTGGGTTAATATTGACAAGAAAGTTTTTTAAAAGCTTTTAAAAAATTTAGATTATAGATTTATTCATCATACCAGGCAATGTTACAATCATGGATATTCAGCTCTCTGTGGCTATATAAAGACAACTTTACTTAGATTATAAATTATTGGTATCTCTACTCAACTTAATTCAAGAATTTGCCATCAGTTAGATATATCTGTATTTTAATTTTGCATTCAGTATGCATCTGTAATAATTTTACATATATTCCTGATTTCTTTTTTTATAAAAAAAGTCAGCTGAAAAGCATTTTGTATTGGGATAATAAATTCAAAAGTTATTTCAAGTAGGGACCACTTTTGTGTACAGATGGCAGCACTTGGTTTACCATTGGCAGATTGCCAGTGCCTTGATGTTGGCCAATAGCCAAGATGATGTCAGCTCTATAAATAGTTTTGGCACAGTGCCAGGATTAGAAGAAGCACAGCCAGGTGTAGGTCAAGAGTTCACTCAGTGCAGTAGCTGCATTCTATTTATAGCTTTGGCAGACTGCTCACTGCATCATATTTGGCACCAAAGTTCAGCCTGAATCTATTTATAGCTTTGGCAGACTGCCAACTGTGTCAGAATATGCAACAGGTCAAAAGTTCACTCAGTGCAGCCAGGTACAGGTCAAAAGGTTCACTCAGTCTAGCCAGGTGCAGGTCAAGAGTTCATTCAGTGCAGTAGTTTGAGGCAGCAATTTGCCACAGGTCACTCAGGGGCAACTGCCTTATTTACCTAAGCCTTGTCAGCCCAGTGCATCAAACTCTGGGGAAGTTTGATGTATTGGACTGATATTTTGACCTGTCTATGCGTCTTTGATGGTATTCTCATTTACAAGACAGGTGGTGCCACCTACATTGACTTTTGCAGTGTATGCGCCTGCTTATTTCTACAGAGGAATTTAATACATCAGCCTAAAATTGGGCATGTTCATACATATCGGGTAGCTTTGTAGTGTACAAGACTGGTGGCGCCACCTACAATAATTTTTGCACAGTGTATGTCCCTACTTATTTCACAGGAGGGGTTTGACATATCAGTCTGATTTTGGGCATATGTATATATTTCTTCATTGTATATAAGACTGGTGGTGCCAGCTACAATCATTGTATCCGCCAAAACAGAGTTTTGCGGATACTATGTTTTCAGTCGGACGCCTACGCTGCCGCCATCACCGCATAAGTTTTTGGAGAACTCCTCCATAACCACAGGGCAGAATTTTTAAAAATTCAGAATTATGATCGGTCACATGTGAACTGCTGCACCCTCATTTTTGGTTGACCTCTAACCTTTTCTCCCTGCTTAGTGTCCATTTGTGCGTCTGTTCCCACACATAAACCCACATATCTCGGGAACCGTTTGACCAATAAGGCTAAAGATTTTGCACAAATGTAGCCCTTGGAAAGCTTTATAACATACACTAAAAATGGTGGTGCCACCTGCAACCATTTTTGCACAGTGTCCATCTGTTCATCTGCCTTGGGATAAAAACACTCATATCTCTGCATTGGTTGGACTTATCCACCTGAAATTTTGCATGTGTATACATCCTGGACAGCTTTCTTGATTTTATGACAGGTGGCACCACCTTCATTCACGTTTAAGCTGCAGACATCCAAGCTCATAACTCGGGAACTGTTTGACCAGTTGGGCCAAAATTTTGCATGTGTATAGATCTCCCATAGCTCTTTATCATATGCAAAACCTGTGGTGCCACCTGCAACCATTTTTGCACAGCCTCCATCTGTTCATCTGCATTTGGATAAAATCACTCATATCTAGGCAGTGGTTTGACTTATCCATGCACCTGATATTTTGCTGGCTTATACATCCTTGACAGTTTTT
Source organism: Sipunculus nudus (assembly GCA_026874595.1). NCBI lineage: Eukaryota > Metazoa > Annelida > Sipuncula > Golfingiida > Sipunculidae > Sipunculus > Sipunculus nudus. Next base: position 55,647,714 of record CM049311.1, on the reverse strand, counting down.
TTTATTTTTTGACAGGTGGCGCCACCTACATTCAAATTTACGCTGCAGACATCCAAGCTCATCTCTGAGGAACCATTTGACTGATTGGGCAAAACTTTTGCATGTTTATAGATCTCACATCGCTCTTAATCATACACAAAATTGGTGGTGCCACCTGCCACTATTTTTGCACAGTGTCCGTATGTTTGTCTGCTGTGGGCTAAAATCACTCATATAGTGGTTTGACTTATCTGCCTAAAATTTTGCATGTATATACATCTTTGATAGCTTTCCTCGATTTTGTGGCAGGTGGTGCCACCTATATTTATGTATATGCTGCAGACATTCAGGCTTATATATCAGGACTGGTTTGACATACCCCCCTGAAATTTTGCATGTGTATAGATCTCATATAGCTCTTAATCATACACAAAAGTGGTTGCATCTCCTGCCACCATTTTGCACAGCGTCTGTCTGTTTGTCTGCCATGGGCTAAAATCACTCATATCACTGTTGTGGTTTGACTTATCCACCTGATATTTTGCATGTGTTTACATCCTGAACAGCTTTCTTGATTTTATGACAGGTGGCGCCACCTACATTCACGTTTAAGCTGCAGACATCCAAGGTCATATCTCGGGAACCGTTTGACCAGTTGGGCCAAAATTTTGCATGTGTATAGATCTCCCATAGCTTTTTATTATACGCAAACTGATGGCGCCACCTGCAACCATTTTTGCACAGCGTCCATCTGTTCATCTGCCTTGGGATAAAATCACTCATATCTCGGCAGTGGTTTGACTTATCCACCTGATATTTTGCAGGTTTATACATCCTTGACAGTTTTCATGATTTTATGACAGGTGGCACCACCTACATTCAAATTTACGCTGCAGACATCCAAGCTCATATTTCAGGAACCATTTGACTGATTTGGCAAAAATTTGGCATGTTTATAGAGCTCACATAGCTCTTGATCATGTGCAAACCTGGTGGCGCCACCTGCAATCATTTTTGCACAGTATCCATCTGTTTGTCTGCCGTGGGCTAAAATCAGTCATATCTCGGCAGTGGTTTGACATATCTGCCTAAAATTTTGCATGTATATACATCTTTGATAGCTTTGTCTGCTCTGTTTGTCTGCCGTGGGCTAAAATCAGTCATATCTCTGCAGTGGTTTGACATATCTGCCTAAAATTTTGCATGTATATACATCTTTGATAGCTTTCTGGATTTTGTGGCAGGTGGCGCCACCTACATTTATGTATACGCTGCAGACATTCAGGCTTATATCTCAGGACTGCTTTGACATATCCCCCTGATATTTTGCATGTGTATAGATCTTACATATCTCTTAATCATACACAAAATTGGTGGTGCCACCTGCCACCATTTTTGCACAGTGTCGGTCTGTTCATCTGCCTTGGGATAAAAATACTCATATCTCTGCATTGGTTGGACTTATCCACCGGGATTTTGCATGTCTATACATCATGGACAGCTTTCTTGATTTTATTACAGGTGGCGCCACCTACATTCACATCTAAGCTGCATGACATTCAAGCTCATAATTTGGGAACTATTTGACCGGTTGGGCCAAAATTTTGCATGTGTATAGATCTCCCATAGCTCTTTATCATAGGCAAAACCTGTGGTGCCACCTGCAACCATTTTTGCACAGCGTCCATCTGTTCATCTGCATTGGGATAAAATCACTCATATCTCAGTTGGGTTTGACTTATCCACCTGAAATTTTATTTCTCAGGACTGGTTTAACATATCCCCCTGAAAGTTTGCATGTGTATAGATCTCTCATAGCTCTTAATCATACACAAAATTGGTAGTGCCACCTGCAACCATTTTTGCACAGTGTCCTTTAGTGTTTAGTACTTGCATTGTTCATAGTCATGTTACACATGTTCTTGAAAAGTAATGGTCCAGCATTGAAGCATTATACCTGGTTTAATCTCGTTGCACAGGTTCGCATTAGGCCTGTAGGCCTTGTTTTATAAACTTTGTAAGTTTGCATGGATTGTACAATTATGGTTATAATAGGTGGCACCTTCCATGGCTCAGATGGTGGCATTTCTGTAATATGTCAGTAGTGGCAGAGGAAACTGAAGCACCCAGAAAACTATAATGACTTGTTCCTGCTCAGTTCATTTTTGCTCAAAGTTTATATAATGTATTATATTCTGCTGTTGGAAAGGAATCAGGCAGGCAAATAAAGAGTATGTACCATGTCAAGTACAGCTACAGCACTAAAGCTTTGTTCAATTTGATGTTGGCAATATAAATTAGATGCATTGTGGTGTACTGGGGAGAATGGTTCGGAAAGAAACCAATTATCAGGGCAAGACCATTGTTGCTTGAATACCAATAATATAGTTTCAATTCTCATGATTAGCTTTCTGGGGAAAGAATAATTATTTTCATCCAGCTTTTCCACAAGAGGTATTGAATAATTCATAAATATAATTAAGATGGGTAATGTACAATACATTTTATTTTTTACATTTAAACTACCATGGTGTTTCAGGCTGTTTTTATGATCCAGTTCTATTTTAATAATAACATTGTTTAATTGCTACTATGTGAAAAACTCATAAATCTCCTGTGCCATATGCATCAGGCCTAGATTTTTTAGCTATGTTGATTAAATATTAAAAATAAAATGTCTAAATCATTATGGTAACTTCTGTATGTCTAGACAGGTTATTTTTAGCTCAGCTGACTATAAGTCATCTGAGCTATAGTGGTGGTCTGTTGTCTGTCCATCTGTCTAGCTGTCTGTCCATCCGTCAGTTCATAGATGTGGCACGTTTTGAAACCAGAAGACCTAGGAATCCAAAATTTGCAATTATGTTAGATGTCCCCAAGATATCCTACCAAGCCGAAAACTGGGTCTTTGTGATTTCATTCCTTTGAAAAATTAAGGAAAAATCTCAATTTTTTTTATTAAAAACCTATTTTCACACTTCAGGACTCCCTAATATCAAAACCACTCATTTGTTTTTCTTCATATTTACCATAAATATTCCTCTATATAGTTCCTATGTACATGCCAGAAATTAGGTCTGTATTATATAATTTTAAAAAGTTAAGGGCCCAAACATATTGCACTTTGTAAAAGATCAGGAAAAATATTTGGTCACCTAACACAAAACTAGTGGCCCATGGGCCATGCACTCAGCTGAATTCAAGGAATGTTGAACAATGAGCAAAATGACAACAAGAATGAAAAAAAATCATGAATTTTGTAAAAAATCATGAGAAATGGATTTCAGTGGGCTTTCCGACAAAGATGACCATTTCATTTGAAGGTCTCATAAACAGAAAAAATTTACAAAAATACTGGTAGTGTCACCAGTCTGCAGGAAATGATGACACACAGTAATGGCAATCAATGCATTAGTTATTCTTATTCTGGAGCTTTTGTATCCCATTTTTAGCGAACCTGTGAGCTTATGAGATGGTGTGGCGTCGTCCGTGGTCTGTACGTTAACCCATTCTATCTTGAAAACGGCAAGAAGTAGCATCACGAAATTTTATGCAAAAAATAAGTCATCTAAAAACTATATCGGATTTTGCTTTTTTTTGGCTAACTGCATTTTCTTAGATTTTATAGGGAAAAAGCTAAAAAAGCTTTAAAAATCTTCTTCTCCAAAACCGTTCAGCCAAATTGTCCAATATTTCACAGAAATGATTCCTGGAATAATCTTTCCCAATTTTGTTCGAATGGTTTAAGTTCGGTGATTTTTGGCCGAGTTACAGGAAGTTGAACTTAGTCATATGTCCATAAAAGCATACTAAAATTACAATCTCAGAAAAGGCTGGAGCTATCATCACCAAATTTTATGCCAATGTTGTTCACATGAGACATATCTGAAATTGAGGTATTGGTGGCGCCACCTGCATCGACCTTTTTTGTACGGGGGTCATCAGTGCCTGTATCATACTGACGGCTACAAAAACTTCTCTGAAACCATATGGCCAAATAGTTTAATATCACACAGAAATGATACTAGGGTAGTGCTTTCTGAAATTTGTTCAAATGGTCTCAGTTCAGTGACTTTTGGCTGAGTTATGGGAAGCTGAATTTAGTCATATGCTGTAACAGCCCATTTTAGCTCAGTGGCTACAAAGATCTTCTCCTCAAAAACCACTGGGCCAAATTCTTAAATCTCACACATTAATTATCCTTAGATGTTGATAATTCAAGTTTGTTCAAATGGGTTTGGTCCAGTGATTTTTGGCTGAGTTATGGGAAGCTTAACTTAGCCATTTTGCTGTATTTTTTCCATATGAGTTATAAACCTGTAAAATTTTTTTTTGACTGACCCTACTGAGGCCAATTTGTTTAATATTTTACAAGAATAATCCCTACAATAATTCTTATAATAATTGTCTTTTATGGTTCCAAAGAATGAATTTTGGTTGAATTATAAAGGTTCAATTGAGTCATTTTACCATATATGTTAGCTGTGTGAAACAGATACACAGATACATCTAGATACATCTAGACTGGCACCAGTTTATCAGAATGTATTACATCATGCCTCTAGACATTTAGATTTCAGGTTATCTATGGTTAATATTGACAAGAATGTTTTTTAAAAGCTTTTAAAAAATGTAGATTTATGATTTTTAGATATTCCTCATGCCAGGCAATGTTTACAATCACAGCTATACAGCTCTCTGTGGGTATATAAAGACGGCTGTACATGGATTATAAATAATTGGTATCCATAGTCAAATTAATTCAAGATTTTGCCATCAGTGAGATGTATCTGTATTACAATTTTGCATTCAATATACATCTGTATTAATTTTTAGTGAACCTGTGAACTAATGCGATGGTGTGGTGGCGTTTGTCTTCTGTACGTTTACCCATACTATTTTGAAAATGATTGGAGCTAGCATCATGAAATTTAATGCAAAAAATTAGCCATCTGAAAATTTTCTTAAATATTATAGAGAAAAAGCTAAAAAAACCTTTAAAAATCTTCTCCTCTGAAACACTCAAGCCAAATTGTTCAATATTTCACAGAAATAATTTTTTTATACCATCTCCCTCAATTTTGTTCAGGAAGTTGAACTTAGTCATCTGTCCAAAAAAGCATACTAAAATGACAGTCTCAGAAACAGTCAGAGCTATCATCACCAAATTTTTTGCCAGTGTTGGTCACATGAGTCATATATGAAATTCAGGTATTGGTGGCACCACCTGAATTGACCTATTTTTGTACAGGGGTCATTGGTCATCTGTACATTAATTCATAATTTCTCAGGAATAGCAGGAGCTACAATTCCCAGATTTTATGCAATGATCTGTCACATATCAAATTTTGTTGGATTCAGCTTATTTTTTTGCTATCTGCATTTACTTAGATTTTATAAGGAAAAAGCTGACAATATTTTAAAAGTCGTCTTCTTGTAGACGGTCCAGCCAAATTGTTAAATATTTTACATAAATGATCCCAGAGGCAAGCCCTCTCAAGTTTGTTCAAATGGTTTGCATTTGATGAATTTTAGTGGAGTTACACAAATTTGAACAGTCATTCTGCTAAGTTAGCATACTGACATAGTACTCTCAGAAATGACAGAAGCTAGCATTACCAGGTATTGTGCAAATGTTGGTCACATGACTCATATTTGAAGTTGTAGATTTAGTGGTGCCACCTACATTGACCTGTTTTTATGGGCAAAAAACCTCATAATTTTAGCCTCTTTCAGCTTAATGATGAAACTGTCAAGTTGAATTGTTCAATTTTTCAAAAGAATTATCCTAGGACATGGTTCTTTCAATCATATCAGAATATACTGAGTTTGTTGATTTTTGGTTGAGTTGTGAAAAGCTTAAGTTGGTCTTATGGCCATTTTTATGTCTTTTTCAAACTGAGGACTGCAATAGTGTTCTACAAAATTATTATTTCAATTATATCTTCTGTAACATTGCACAAAAATTATTCTTAGGTGGCCTTTGTTCAAGTTTACTAGAATGATTTTTGGCAGAACTATTGGACCTTTAACAATGAAAGTACTGCATCTTTTATTATTCTAGATATTTTGATAAAAAGTTTATGAATATGTCGGCTTGAGAAAAGAAATTTTAACCAAAGTCTTTCAGTATGTGTAAACAGATATACCAACAGGCCAAGATTGAATCTGTATCTTTAAATAGGATGAGAAACTGCCAACTGTTTTAGATTTGGGAACAGATCAAGAGTTCATTCAGTGCAGCCAGATATAGGTCAAGAGTTCAATCAGTGCAACCAAGCACATGGCATGTGATCACCTCATGGGTGACATGTGAACACCTCATGGGCACCATGTGATCACTTCATGGGTGTCAAGCCCCTCAGGGCAGGGCCCCTGCATGAGCTTATGGAATGGTGTGGCTACTATTTCAGATTTGGCAACAGGCTAAAGGTCAGTCTGGATCTATTTATAGCTTTGGCAGACTACCAACTGTATCAGATTAGGCAACAGGTCAAGAGTTCACTCAGTGCAGCCAGGTATCGGTCAGGAGTTTACTCAGTGCAGTAGCTGCATTCTATTTATAACTTTGGCAGACTGCCAACTGTGTCAGATTATGCAACAGGTCAAGAGTTTACTCAGTGCAGCCAGGTACAGGTCAAAAGTTCACTCAGTCCAGCCAGGTGCAGGTCATGAGTTCACTCAGTGCAGTAGTCTGAGCAAGCAATTTGTCACAGTTCACTCGGGGCAACAGCCTTTCTCATCTAAGCCTGGTCAGCCCCATGCATCAGACTCAAGGTAAGTTTGATGTATTGGCCTAATATTTTGACCTGTCTATGTGTCTTTGATGGCTTTCTCGCACACAAGACAGGTGTCGCCACCTACCATGACCTTTGCACACGTTTTTCTCAGGAGGGGTTTGATATATCAGTCTGAAATTGGGCTTATGTATATATCTCTGATAGCTTCGTTGTATACAAGACTGGTGGTGCCAACTACAATCTTTTTAGTGTTGTGCGCACCTATGCCAGAATTTCAGCAGTGATGTTTGTGTAATTGTTTCTTATTCAAAATGTTTAGTACTTGCATAGTTCATATACATGAAAAGTAATGGTCCAGCATTGAAGCATTATACCTGGTGTATTTCCCAATGCACAGGTTCGCATTAGGCCTGTAGGCCTTGTTAATTATTTGGGGGGGGGGGGGGGACATATGAGCCCAATAACTCGGAAGATAAGGGTAACAGAGACACTCATTTCAATTTTCCATAAAGACTTTTCATAAACCTCTTTAGCTGTCAAGTATCAAGATTCAAGGTCGGGGGTTATGATTTGTGCCTTGTTAACAGATGACATCTTCTTTGAAGGTCTCAAAAATAAAGAAAAATTAAGAAAAATTGGGAAAAAAAAACAGGTAGCGCCACCAGCCTGCAGGAACTTATGGAACTCTCCATGATCAATATTTATGCAAAGAATCATAGTGATCAATGCATTAGTTATTTAGATACTGGAGCTTTTGTATTAACTTTTTAATTAATCTGAGGGGTACTTACAACCCCATAGCTCGGAGTATATGGGTAACAGAGACTTAATTTCAGGTTTCCCTGAAGACTTTTCATGGACCTCCCTTGATGTCAAGTTAGAAGATTCAAGGTCCAGCAGTTAGGATTTGTGCCCTGTTAACAGATGACAGCTTCTTTGAAGGTCTCAAAAAATAGAGAAAAAAATTCGTAAAAATTGGAATAAATATAGGTAGCACCACAAGTTTACAGAACTGATGAACACTCCATGATCAATGTACATGCAGAGAATCATGGTGATCAATGCAGTAGTTAATCAGCTACTTGAGCTTTTGTAGCAAATTTTTGATTATTCTGGGGGGTACTTGGAGACCTATAGCTCAGAGAATATGGGATTTTTCATGGACCTCCCAGGATGTCAAGTTGGAAGATTCCAGGTGCAGCGGTTACGAAATGTGCCCTGTTAACTGCCGGATGGACAGACGGATCGCTATCTAAGCTCAGATGACTTTCAGTCAACTGAGCTAAAAATGTTAAAGCTAGGGACTTTTTTTTCAGTAATACAACTTTAATAACCAAATTTTCTCAAATAATTCAGAATCAGTTTTATTTAGTAAATGTAGGCTGGCGGTTTTGTGCCAGTCGCCATCTTGCCTTGTTATCAAAGGAATCCCCATTACTGATATGAATGTAGTACTAGGGTGACTATTAAAAATATATATTGCTCAGAAAATGGTTTCCGTATGTCTGAGTAGCATTACAACATTAGAAAAAAAAAGCAACTTAAATAAACTATCCTTGGCCTAAGCCCTAACTGGGGCGTGGACGACCCATTACCGGAAACTATCGCCTCCCATAAAACATTCGCAGCACCTGTTGACAATTGACTGTTTTGCCCTCCAATATTGCCCTTTACTATGATTTATAATTATTCTCAAAACATGGACAGAATACTTACCTTTTATAATTCAGTGTAACTATCCATATGATGTCATCTGTCTCAAAGTGCCAGTTCTATTCCGATTGCAAGTGATATAACTATGCTGCAAACGAGTTTAATGTATGCACATTTATTTGGGTATTCCCAAGTCAAGCAACCTCAGTGTGCGTTACCTGAGGTCAAGGGGGGCCACACATAGATTAATTACTCTTATTTCTAACATGTGAAATAAAACTTTTATATAATTTGTTGTTTTTCTTTTCATTCAATTGTGTTATTGTTAACTGATTTTGTTCTTTTTGTAACAATTAACATTGTCTAACCATTCATTTGGAGTTTGTAACAGTCACTCATTTGGTTTAGGTGTTTTTTGATCTAGCGTACTAATTAATCATCAAAGGATTGTGATGGGAGCCTTGCGCCCCGGCAGTTTTCCTATGTAATTAATTATCAAAGGGATGTTGTCTTGTGCATCGGCAGTCTTTCTTACACAAGCAATTAACGCTCCACCGCTTGGACCGTGACTCCCGGGAAGTGGCCCTCGCTGCACTACCTTGAGCAGTTCAGGAATTTTACCTTGTTTTGTCTTTTGTTTTATTCAGCATGGAAATAAACTTTAATTTGGTCCTTGCATACAGTAATTTAGTAAATGATAGTCAAAAAAATATTTATAAAGTTTAAGTAAAATCCGTTATAAAATTTACTCCATGTGGCCCTAATTAACAGCTGATCAGAAGTCGACTGTCAAGTATGGCGGCCTAAACGTGAGACCTGTCTATATGTAATGTACATTATAAAACAACAAAATCATAAGTTTTCATGGAGAATCTTGTATTTAAAGATTATCTGAGGGGGAAAAAGAACTACAGAAACGGCTTAAATCAAACAAACGTGACATATATTGGCACCTTGGTCTTGTATAAGGTAGATATTTAAACATCTGGCATTAGCGCCAGTCTATGAAATGACATCAATGGTCCATGCGTCAGCAAAACTAAATTTACTCTTTTTTAGCGAACCTGTGAGCTTATGCGATGGTGAGGCGGCCTCTGTCGTGCGTCTATGTCGTGCGTCGTACGTCATGCGTCGTCTGTACATTAACCATAGCTATCTCAAAAGCGGCAGGAGCTAGCATCACCAAATTTTTTGCGAATAATCAGTCATCCAAAAAACTATATCGGATTTTTGTTTAATTTTTCCTAACTGGATTTTTTTAGATTTTACAGGGAAAAAGCTAAAAAAGCTTTTAAAATCTACTTTTCAGAAACTGTCCAGCCAAATTGTCCAATATTTTATAGAAATGATCCCTGGATCAATCTTTCTCAAGTTTGTTCGAATGGTTTCAGTTCGGAGATTTTTTGTTGAGTTACAGGAGGTTGAACTTTGTTAACTGTGCAAAAAAGCATATTAAAATTTAAATCTCAGAAACGGCTGGAGCTATCATCACCAAATTTTATGCCAATGTTGGTAACATAGGTCATATCTGAAATTGAGGTATAAGTGGCGCCACCTGCATTGGCCTTTTTTGTACGGGGTCATCGTGCCTGTATCACACTGAGGGCTACAAAAAACTTCTTCTCTGAAACCATATGGCCAAAATGTTTAATATCACACAGAAATGATCCTAGGGTAGTGCTTTCTGAAGTTTGTTCAAATAGTCTCTTTTCAGTGACTTTTGGCTAAGTTATGGGAAGATGAATTTAGTCATATGCCATAACAGCCCATTTTAGCTCAGTGGCTACAAAGATCTTCTTCTCAAAAACAACTGGACCAAATTCTGAAATCTCACACATTAATTATCCTCAGATGTTGATAATTCAAGTTTGTTCAAATGGTTTTGGTTCAGTGCTTTTTGGCTGAGTTACGGGAAGCTGAACTTAGCCAGTTTGCTGTATTTTCCTATATGAGTTATAAACCTGCGAAACATTTTTCGACTGATGCCACTGAAGCCAGTTTGTTAAATATTTTACAAGAATAATCCCTACAATAATTCTTATAATAATTGTCATTAATAGTTCGACATGAATGATTTTTGGCTGAATTATGGAGATTGAATTGAGTCATTTTACCATATATGTTAGCTGTGTCATAATATGCTGTTACATCTAACCCTGCACCAGTTTATCAGCATCTATTACATCATGCCACTAGATATTTAGATTTCAGGTTATCTTTGGTTACTATTGACAAGAAAGTTTTTTTAAATTTTTTTTTTTAATTTAGATTTATGATTTAAATTATTCATCAATCCAGGCAATGTTACAATCATGGATATTCAGCTCTCTGTGGCTATATATAAAGACAACTGTACATGGATTATAAATTATTGGTATCCCTACTCAACTTAATTCAAGAATTTGCTATCAATTAGATATATCTGTATTTTAATTTTGCATTCAGTATGCATCCGTAGTCATTTTACATATATTCCTGATTTCTTTTTATATAAAAAAAAGTCAGCTGAAAAGCTTTTTGTATTGGGAAAATAAATTTCAAAGTTATTTCAAGTAGGGACCACTTATGTGTACAGATGGCAGCACTTGGTTTATCATTGGCAGATTGCCAGTGCCTTGATGTTGGCCATTAGCCAAGATGATGTCAGCTCTATAAATAGTTTTGGCACAGTGCAAGGATTGGAAGAAGTGCAGCCAGGTATAGGTCAAGAGTTAACTCAGTGCAGTAGCTGCATTCTATTTATAGCTTTGGCAGACTGCTCACTGCATCATATTTGGCACCAAAGTTCAGCCTGAATCTATTTATAGCTTTGGCAGACTGCCAACTGTGTCAGAATATGCAACAGGTCAAGAGTTCACTCAGTGCAGCCAGGTACAGGTCAAAAGGTTCACTCAGTCTAGCCAGGTGCAGGTCAAGAGTTCACTCAGTGCAGTAGCTTGAGGCAGCAATTTGTCACAGGTCACTCAGGGGCAACTGCCTTATTCACCTAAGCCTTGTCAGCCCAGTGCATCAAACTCTGGGGAAGTTTGATGTATTGGACTGATATTTTGACCTGTCTATGCGTCTTTGATGGTATTCTCATTTACAAGACAGGTGGTGCCACCTACATTGACTTTTGCAGTGTATGCGCCTGCTTATTTCTACAGAGGAATTTAATACATCAGCCTAAAATTGGGCATGTTTATACATATCGGGTATCTTTATAATGTACAAGACTGGTGGCGCCACCTACAATAATTTTGCACAGTGTATGTCCCTGCTTATTTTACAGGAGGGGTTTGACATATCAGTTTGACATTGGGCATATTTATATATCTGTTTGTTGTATGTAGGACTGGTGGTGCCAGCTACAATCAATGTATCCGCCAAAACAGAGTTTTGCGGATACAATGTTTTCAGTCGGATGCCGACACTGCCGCCATTGCTGCATAGGTTTCCAGAGAACTCGTCTATAACCACTGGGCAGAATTTTTGTTTAAATTCAGAATTATGATCAGTCACATGTGAACTGCTGCGCCCTCATTTTTGGTTGACCTCTGACCCATCCTCTCTGCCCAGTGTCCATTTGTGCATCTGTTTCGCCACATAAACCCACATATCTCAGGAACCGTTTGACTGATAAGGCTAAAGATTTTGCACAAATGTAGCCCTTGGAAAGCATACACTAAAAATGGTGGTGCCACCTGCAACCATTTTTTACACAGCGTCCATCTGTTCATCTGCACTCATATCTCTGCATTGGTTGGACTTATGCATCTGAAATTTTGCATGTGTATACATCCTGGACAGCTTTCTTGATTTTATGACAGGTGGCGCCACTTACATTCACGTTTAAGCTGCAGACATCCAAGCTCATATCTCGGGAACCGTTTGACCAGTTGGGCCAAAATTTTGCATGTGTATAGATCTCCCATAGCTCTTTATCATACGCAAAAGTGGTGGTGCCACCTGCAACCAATTTTGCACAGCGTCTATCTGTTCATCTGCCTTGGATTGAAATCACTCATATCTTGGCAGTGGTTTGACTTATCCACCTGATATTTTGCAGGTTTATACATCTTTGACAGCTTTCTTGATGTTTTGACAGGTAGCGCCACCTATATTCAGATTTATGCTGCAGACATCCAAGATCATATCTCAGGAACCATTTGACTGATTGGGCAAAAACTTTGCATGTTTATAGATCTCACATGGTTCTTTATAATACGCAAAAGCGGTGATGCCACCTGCAATCATTTTTGCACAGTGTCCGTCTGTTTGTTTGCGGTGGGATAAAATCACTCATATTATATGCAGTGGTTTGACATAATGTCTAAAATTTTGCAGGTTTATGCATCTTGGATAGCTTTCTGGATTTTGTGGCAGGTGGCGCCGCCTACATTTATGTATATGCTGCAGACATTCAGGCTTATATCTCAGGACTGGTTTGACATATCCCCCTGAAATTTTTGCATGTGTATAGATCTCACATAGCTCTTAATCATACACAAAATTGGTGGTGCCACCTGCCACCATTTTTGCACAGCGTCCGTCTGTTTGTCTGTCATGGGCTAAAATCACTCACATATCAGTAGTGGTTTGACTTATCTGCCTAAAATTTTGCATGTTTATACACCTTGGATAGCTGTCTAGTTTTTTTTTGGCAGGTGGCACCACTTACATTCAAATTTACACTGCAGACATCCAAGCTCATATCTCAGGAACCATTTGACTGATTAGGCAAAAATTCTACATGTGTATAGATCTCACATAGCTCTGAATCATACACAAAATTGGTGGTGCCACCATTTTTGCACAACATCCATCTGTTTGTCTGCAGTGGGCTAAAATCACTCATATCTAAGTAGTGGTTTGACTTATCTGCCTAAAATTTTGCATGTTTATACATCTTGGATAGCTTTCTAGATTTTTTGGCAGGTGGCACCATCTACATTTATGTATATGCTGCAGACATTCAGGCTTATATCTCAGGACTGGTTTCACATATCCCCCTGAAATTTTGCATGTGTATAGATCTCACATAACTTTTAATCATACACAAAATTGGTGGTGCCACCTGCCACCATTTTTGCACAGCGTCCGTCTGTTTGTCTGCCTTAGGATAAAATCACTCATATCTCAGCAGTGGTTTGACTTATCCACCTGAAATTTTGCATGTTTATACATCATGGACAGCTTTTTCGATTTTATGACAGGTGGCTCCACCTACATTCACATTTACTTTGCAGACATCCAAGCTCATATCTCGGGAACCGTTTGACCGATTGGGCAAAAATTTTGCATGTGTATAGATTCTACATAGCTCTTCATCATACACAAAATTGGTGGTGCCACCATTTTTGCACAACGTCCATCTGTTTGTCTGCAGTGGGCTAAAATCACTCATATCTAAGTAGTGGTTTGACTTATCTGCCTAAAATTTTGCATGTTTATACATCTTGGATAGCTTTCTAGATTTTTTGGCAGGTGGCACCACCTACATTTATGTATATGCTGCAGACATTCAGGCTTATATCTCAGGACTGGTTTCACATATCCCCCTGAAATTTTGCATGTGTATAGATCTCACATAACTTTTAATCATACACAAAATTGGTGGTGCCACCTGCCACCATTTTTGCACAGCGTCAGTCTGTTCATCTGCCTTAGGATAAAATCACTCATATCTCAGCAGTGGTTTGACTTATCCACCTGAAATTTTGCATGTTTATGCATCATGGACAGCTTTTTCGATTTTATGACAGGTGGCTCCACCTTCATTCACATTTACTCTGCAGACATCCAAGCTCATATCTCGGGAACCGTTTGACCGATTGGGCAAAAATTTTGCATGTGTATAGATTCTACATAGCTCTTCATCATAGGCAAAACTGGTGGCGCCACCTGCGACCATTTTTGCACAGAGTCCATCTGTTCATCTGCCTACGGATAATATCACTCATATCTCAGCAGTGGTTTGACTTTTCCACCTGAAATTTTGCAGGTATTTTACATCCTTGACAGGTTTCTCGATTTTATGACAGGTGTCACCACCTACATTCACATTTACTCTGCAGACATCCAAGCTCATATCTCAGGAGACGTTTGACCGATAAGGCCAAAATTTTGCATGTGTATAGATCCCACATGGCTCTTCATCATAGGCAAAACTGGTGGCGCCACCTGCAACAATTTATGCAGAACATCCATCTGTTCATCTGCCTTAGGTTAAAATCACTCATATCTCAGCAGTGGTTTGACTTTTCCACCTGAAATTTTGCAGGTATTTTACATCCTTGACAGGTTTCTCGATTTTATGACAGGTGTCACCACCTACATTCACATTTACTCTGCAGACATCCAAGCTCATATCTCAGGAGACGTTTGACCGATAAGGCCAAAATTTTGCATGTGTATAGATCTCACATAGCTCTTCATCATAGGCAAAACAGGTGGTGCCACCTGCAACCATTTATGCACAGCATCCATCTGTTCATCTGCCTTAGGTTAAAATCACTCATATCTCAGCAGTGGTTTGACTTTTCCACCTGAAATTTTGCAGGTATTTTACATCCTTGACAGCTTTCTTGATTTTATGACAGGTGGCGCCACCTACATTCACATTTACTCTGCAGACATCCAAGCTCATATTTCGGGAACTGTTTGACTGATTAGGCCAACATTTTGCATGTGTATAGATCTCACATAGTTCTTCATCATAGGCAAAACTGGTGGCGCCACCTGCAACCATTTATGCAGAGCATCCATCTGTTCATCTGCCTTAGGTTAAAATCACTCATATCTCAGCAGTGGTTTGATTTTTCCACCTGAAATTTTGCATGTTTATACATCATGGACAGCTTTTTCGATTTTATGACAGGTGGCTCCACCTACATTCACATTTACTTTGCAGACATCCAAGCTCATATCTCGGGAACCGTTTGACGATTGGGCAAAAATTTTACATGTGTATAGATTCTACATAGCTCTTCATCATACACAAAATTGGTGGTGCCACCATTTTTGCACAACGTCCATCTGTTTGTCTGCAGTGGGCTAATATCACTCATATCTAAGTAGTGGTTTGACTTATCTGCCTAAAATTTTGCATGTTTATACATCTTGGATAGCTTTCTAGATTTTTTGGCAGGTGGCACCACCTACATTTATGTATATGCTGCAGACATTCAGGCTTATATCTCAGGACTGGTTTCACATATCCCCCTGAAATTTTGCATGTGTATAGATCTCACATAACTTTTAATCATACACAAAATTGGTGGTGCCACCTGCCACCATTTTTGCACAGCGTCAGTCTGTTCATCTGCCTTAGGATAATATCACTCATATCTCAGCAGTGGTTTGACTTATCCACCTGAAATTTTGCATGTTTATGCATCATGGACAGCTTTTTCGATTTTATGACAGGTGGCTCCACCTACATTCACATTTACTCTGCAGACATCCAAGCTCATATCTCGGGAACCGTTTGACCGATTGGGCAAAAATTTTGCATGTGTATAGATCTCACATAGCTCTTCATCATAGGCAAAACTGGTGGCGCCACCTGCGACCATTTTTGCACAGAGTCCATCTGTTCATCTGCCTACAGATAATATCACTCATATCTCAGCAGTGGTTTGACTTTTCCACCTGAAATTTTGCAGGTATTTTACATCCTTGACAGGTTTCTCGATTTTATGACAGGTGTCACCACCTACATTCACATTTACTCTGCAGACATCCAAGCTCATATCTCAGTAGATGTTTGACCGATAAGGCCAAAATTTTGCATGTGTATAGATCCCACATGGCTCTTCATCATAGGCAAAACTGGTGGTGCCACCTGCAACCATTTATGCAGAACATCCATCTGTTCATCTGCCTTAGGTTAAAATCACTCATATCTCAGCAGTGGTTTGACTTTTCCACCTGAAATTTTGCAGGTATTTTACATCCTTGACAGGTTTCTCGATTTTATGACAGGTGTCACCACCTACATTCACATTTACTCTGCAGACATCCAAGCTCATATCTCAGGAGACGTTTGACCGATAAGGCCAAAATTTTGCATGTGTATAGATCTCACATAGCTCTTCATCATAGGCAAAACAGGTGGTGCCACCTGCAACAATTTATGCACAGCATCCATCTGTTCATCTGCCTTAGGTTAAAATCACTCATATCTCAGCAGTGGTTTGACTTTTCCACCTGAAATTTTGCAGGTATTTTACATCCTTGACAGCTTTCTTGATTTTATGACAGGTGGCGCCACCTACATTCACATTTACTCTGCAGACATCCAAGCTCATATTTCGGGAACTGTTTGACTGATTAGGCCAAAATTTTGCATGTGTATAGATCTCACATAGTTCTTCATCATAGGCAAAACTGGTGGCGCCACCTGCAACCATTTATGCAGAGCATCCATCTGTTCATCTGCCTTAGGTTAAAATCACTCATATCTCAGCAGTGGTTTGATTTTTCCACCTGAAATTTTTCAGGTATTTTACATCCTTGGCAGCTTTCACGATTTTATGACAGGTGGCGCCACTTACATTCACATTTACTCTGCAGACATCCAAGCTCATATCTCGGGAACCGTTTGACCGATTGAGCCAAAATTTTGCCTGTGTATAGATCTCACATAGCTCTTCATCATAGGCAAAACTGGTGGCGCCACCTGCAACCATTTATGCATAGCGTCCATCTGTTCATCTGCCTTGGGATAAAATCACTCATATCTCAGCAGTGGTTTGACTTATCCACCTGAAATTATGCAGGTTTATACATCCTGGACAGCTTTCTCAATTTTATGACAGGTGGCGCCACCTACATTCATGTTTACTCTGTAGACATCCAAGCTCATATCTCGGGAACTGTTTGACCGATGGGGCCAAAATTTTGCTTATGTATAGATCTCACATAGCTCTTCATCATACACAAAATTGGTGGTGCCACCTGCAACCACTTATGCACAGCATCCATCTGTTTAACTGTTTTGGGATAAGACCACTCATATCTTAGCAGTGGTTTGACAATTTTCTTGATTTTATGACAGGTGGCACCACCTACATTCACGTTTTAGTTGCAGACATCCATGCTGATATGCAACACATCACGCTCTATTCCCCTTGCCACCTAATCCATGCCTCATTTCACCCGTCCCACTCTGATTCCTGCAGATACACATAGTGGCTTGTTGACTACCCATATTCTGGTTTTAAAATGTCCTAGTCCGAAACTTGTAGGTCAGAAACGTCCATTTTGCTGAAATCATCATGACTAAGGTAGATATGCAGGACTTAGGAGGATCAATATTAAATTTTTAAAATAAACCTCCATTCATACTTCTAAACTTTGCACAGGTTCCAATTAGGCCTGTAGGCCTTGTTGAGGATACACGTAGTCGCTTGTTGACTACCCATATTCTGGTTTTTGTGTTGTGTGCAAATAGAATGCCAGAATTGCAGCAGTGATGTTTGTTTAATTTTTTCTTGTTCTAAGTGTTTGGTACTTGCATTGTTCATAAACATGTTACACATGTTCTTGAAAAGTAATGGTCCAGCATTGAAGCATTATATATGGTGTAATCTCATTGCACAGGTTTGCATTAGGCCTGAAGGCCTTGTTTATTGTTTTATTTTGTAATTCCAAGATCGTAATTATTTTTTCCATTCCAAATTATTTGAGAAAATACTGTAATCAAAATTTAATTGTATACCCAAAATTAGATCAAAATCTTTTAAATTTTTTTAAAATATTAGCAATAATATAAAATAGGTACCTTAAATTTTGTCCAAATTTGAGCATTGCACTTATTTTCTCTAAGTATATGTAATTTATTTTTCACTGCTGGGATACATGTGGACTTAATCTGATGAATTCTGAAATTTGAAAGTAAAAGCTTAAAAATTATTCTAATTATTGAAGTTTTTTAGATGCTCTAATGTATTTGCATTTTGTATATCCAAGACCCCACTCTTGCCCACTACAGCCTTCCCTCGGTAACCTTATAAGTGATGCAGCACTGGCAGAGCGGCCCTGCTGTAATAAACATACACTTATTCTCATGGGCCCCACCCTAACATCCCCCCCCCCACCCCCAACCACCACCACAAATTATATTGCAATACATGGTTTGATTTTGTCAACTGTATTTCTTTAAATGTAAAGCTGTTTTTGATCCAATGTGCACAATTTTTCTTGAAATATTAATTCAAGAAGTAATACAAGAGATGCCACATTGTTCTGATTTAGCATTTTTAAGAAATTATTTCCTTTTAAATAATTTAACAAATTATAATTCAACCCATCAGTAGGCATAAACTGATAATATATGAAACAAATCATGGATAAATAAAGGTGCAATTTAAAATTGTGAATTCTGGAGTGTTATTTTCATATATTTATTGCTTTGCAAATTTCAAAAATATATTTTATAAAAAAAAAATATAAATATATAAAACTGTGTGCATAATTTGATGTTACCTGACTAATTAAGTATAAATGTTGATGTAATTCAGATTTGTGAATCAATTTAAATATTCAGATGTATATGATATACTGTAAATATATAGTAAAATTTATAAACTTAAAAAAATATTTGCAATAGATCCCATTTTTTCTGTTGTTAAGTCATTTTTTTTATTTTTTTCTAGTCTCAGTATAATGGAAATTAAATTTATTTGCTTGGTTTTCCATCTCTCTGCCTGTTTTTAAATATTTGAAAATAATTTCATTTAAATTAAATTTTTATCCTTTACGTATATATGCAGAGGTGCTGTAACTCCCACCAGTCCCTGTAATTTAAGCACCATTGAATTTAATTCCGTATTCTGTATTTATACCCAAAGGTGTTAATTAACTCCCCCCCCCCCCCCAGTCATTGAGCCCTAGTTCCTGAGCACTGAGGATAGTATTTTTATTGCAACTTAAAAAAATCTATGATGATGCAGTTATAACTGTGACAATCAGCTGAGAGCCGTGACCTATGAGTCCCTTGTTTTCATGTATTGTGTTAACTTGTCCTATGGCCTGGCTCATTGGTACTCCTTAATCAGTAGAGACAGAAATTATAACTTCCTTTTTCACCCACCAGCCCACTGGGCTTGTCACATGACCAGTATCTCTGCTTATCATGATTTGCCACAGGATCAAGAAGTAATCAACCAAACTCCCTTCACTGAACACAAATATTGCATTGTGCTATTGTGAGTCTTTGTGATATGAGATAGTTGCATATCCCTTGAGCCCCCACTTTCAACAAATTGAGCTACAATAGGTGACACTACAGCATCTTAGCTACCTTGGCTGTGCAATTTTAAATCTGTACATAGATTTTGCTCATTTATTTTGCCTAATGAGTACACACAGAGGGGCTTCCATTTTGATCTAAGGGGTTTTTGAAAATCAGATTACATTACATGCATGTTTCTTTAAGCTCTGATGTGAATCTGGCATTAATAATAACCATGCATAATAACACTCTGGTGTTGGATAAGAAGCTTTATTAAGCCCCTGCCACATTTGCCAAAGATCATTGTGTTATTTTTATGAATCCCCCGTACATGAAAAGACCTACAGTCTTGGGTTTTTGTCTATTGATCATGTCCTCAAGCTGTTACTTGTGGTCTTCAAGGACATTAATACCTTTCTATGCTATGCAGAAGTTGTAATGAGAGGGACTGTTTTGTGTATATTTCACACCTATGGTGGAGGATCAAATCATAGTTTCTTTCTTACTTTCTACCTTATGCCTGTTTCAGTAATTTTAAAGTTACTTTCTACCTTATGCTTGTTTCAGCAATCTCTAATGTTACTTTCAACCTTATGCCTGTCTCAGTAATCTCAAAGTTATTTTCTACCTTTTGCCTGTTCTAGTAATCCTAAAGTTATTTTCTACCTTATGCCTGTCTAAGTAATCTCAAAGTTACTTTCTATCTTATGCCTGTTTCAGTAATCTTAAAGGTACTTTCTACCTTGTGTCTGTTTATTGTTTTGTTTTGTAATTCTAAGATCGTAATTATTTTTTTCATTCCGAATTATTTGAGAAAATACTGTAATCAAAATTTAATTGTATACCCAAAATTAGATCAAAATCTTTTAAATTTTTTTAAAATATTAGCAATAATATAAAATAGGTACCTAAATTTTGTCCAAATTTGAGCATTGCACTTTTTTTTCTCAAAGTATATTTAATTTATTTTGCACTGCTGGGATACATGTAGATTTAATCTGTTGAATTCTGAAATTTGAAAGTAAAAGCTTAAAAATTATTATAATTATTGAAGTTTTTCAGATGCTCTAATGTATTTGCATTTTGTATATCCAAGACCCCACTCTTGCCCACTACAGCCTTCCCTCGGTAACCTTATAAGTGATGCAGCACTGGCAGAGCGGCCCTGCTGTAATAAACATACACTTATTCTCATGGGCCCCACCCTAACATCCCCCCCCCACCCCCAACCACCACCACAAATTATATTGCAATACATGGTTTGATATTGTCAACTGTATTTCTTTAAATGTAAAGCTGTTTTTGATCCAATGTGCACAATTTTTCTTGAAATATTAATTCAAGAAGTAATACAAGAGATGCCACATTGTTCTGATTTAGCATTTTTAAGAAATTATTTCCTTTTAAATAATTTAACAAATTATAATTCAACCCATCAGTAGGCATAAACTGATAATATATGAAACAAATCATGGATAAATAAAGGTGCAATTTAAAATTGTGAATTCTGGAGTGTTATTTTCATATATTTTTTGCTTTGCAAATTTCAAAAATACATTTTATTAAAAAAAATATATAAATATATATAACTGTGTGCATAATTTGATGTTACCTTACTAATTAAGTATAAATGTTGATGCAATTTAGATTTGTGAATCAATTTAAATATTCAGATATATATGATATACTGTAAATATATAGTAAAATTTATAAACTTAAAAAAAATGACTTAACAAAAGAAAAAATGGGATCTATTGCAAATATTTTTTTATTATTTTCTTGTCTCAGTAGAATGGAAATTTAAGTTATTTGCTTTGTTTTCCATCTCTCTGCCTGTTTTTAAATATTTAAAAAAATTTCATTTAAATTAAATTTTTATCCTTTACGTATATATGCAGAGGTGCTGTAACTCCCACCAGTCCCTGTAATTTACGCACCATTGAATTTAATTCCGTATTCTGTATTTATATCCAAAGGTGTTAATTAACTCCCCCCCCCCCCCCCCAGTCATTGAGCCCTAGTTCCTGAGCACTGAGGATAGTATTTTTATTGCAATTTAAAAAAATCTATGGTAATGCAGTTATAACTGTGACAATCAGCTGAGAGCCGTGACCTATGGGTCCCTTGTTTTTATGTATTGTGTTAACTTGTCCTATGGCCTGGCTCATTGGTACTCCTTAATCAGTAGAGACAGAAATAATAACTTCCTTTTTCACCCACCAGCCCACTGGGCTTGTCACATGACCAGTATCTCTGCTTATCATGATTTGCCACAGGATCAAAAAGTAATAAACCAAACTCCCTTCACTGAACACAAATATTGCATTGTGTTATTGTGAGTCTTTGTGATATGAGATAGTTGCATATCCCTTGAGCCCCCACTTTCAACAAATTGAGCTACAATAGGTGACACTACAGCATCTTAGCTACCTTGGCTGTGCAATTTTAAATCTGTACATAGATTTTGCTCATTTATTTTGCCTAATGAGTACACACAGAGGGGCTTCCATTTTGATCTAAGGGGTTTTTGAAAATCAGATTACATTACATGCATGTTTCTTTAAGCTCTGATGTGAATCTGGCATAAATAATAACCATGCATAATAACACTCTGGTGTTGGATATGAAGCTTTATTAAGCTCATGCCACATTTGCCAAAGATCATTGTGTTATTTTTATGAATCCCCCGTACATGAAAAGACCTACAGTCTTGGGGTTTTGTCTATTGATCATGTCCTCACGCTGTTACCTGTGGTCTTCAAGGACATTAATACCTTTCCATGCTATGCAGAAGTTGTAATGAGAGGGACTGTTTTGTGTATATTTCATACCTATGGTGGAGGATCAAATCATAGTTTCTTTCTTACTTTCTACCTTATGCCTGTTTCAGTAATTTTAAAGTTACTATCTACCTTATGCTTGTTTCAGCAATCTCTAATGTTACTTTCAACCTTATGCCTGTCTCAGTAATCTCAAAGTTATTTTCTACCTTTTGCCTGTTCTAGTAATCCTAAAGTTATTTTCTACCTTATGCCTGTCTAAGTAATCTCAAAGTTACTTTCTATCTTATGCCTGTTTCAGTAATCTTAAAGTTACTTTCTACCTTGTGTCTGTCTAAGTAATCTCAAAGTTACACTCAATCTTATGCCTGTTTCAGTAATCTTAAAGTTACTTTCTACCTTGAGTCTGTCTCAGTAATCTCATAGTTACTTTCTCCCTTATGCCTGTCTCAGTAATCTCAAAGTTACTTTCTACTTAATGCCTGTCTTAGTAATCTCAATGTTACTTTCTACCTTATGCTTTTCAAGCGAACCTGTGAGCTTATGCGATAGTGTGCGTCGTCCGCCATGCGTCCTTCTGTTGTGCATTGTCTGTACATTAAACCGTACTATCTAAAAAATGGCAGGAGCTAGCATCATCAAACTTTATGCACAAAAACCTCTATTGGATTTTGTTTATTTTTTGGCTATCTACATTTAATTAGATTTTATAGGGAAAAAGCTTAAAAACCTTCAATAATCTTCTTCTCCAAAACTGGCCAGTCACATTGTCCAATATTTCACAGGAATAATCCCAGAAACAATCTCTCACATGTTTGTTCAATTGGCTTCAGTTCGGTGATTTTTGGCTGAGTTACAGGAAGTTGAACTAAGTCATCTGTCCAATAAAGCAAACTAAAGTCTCAATCTCAGAAATGTCTATCATCACCAAATTTTATACCAATGTTGGTCACATGAGTCGTATCTGAAACTGAGGTATTAGTGCTGCACCTGCATCAGCCTTTTTTGTACAGTGCTCTTCAGTGCCTGTATCATACTGAAGGCTACAAAAAAACTTCTTCTCTGAAACCATATATGGCCAAATTGTTAAATATCGCACAGAAATGATCTTAGAGTAGTGCTTTCTGAGGTTTGTTCTAATGGTCTCTGTTCAGTGAATTTTTGGTGAGTTATTGGAAGCTTAATTTAGTCATATGCCATGACAGCCCATTTGAGCTCAGTGGCTACAAAGATCTTCTCAAAAACCACTGGGCCAAATTCTTAAATCTTGCACATTAATTATCCTCAGATTTTGATAATTCAAGTTTGTGCAAATGGTTTTGGTTCAGTGCTTTTTGGCTGAGTTATGGGAAGCTGAACTTAGTGTGCTGTATCTTCATATATGAGTTATAAACCTGCAAACCTTTTTTGACTAACGCCACTGAAGCCAATTTGTTTAATATTTTACAAGAATAATCCCAACAATAATTCTTTTAATAATGGTCTTTAATGGCTCCACATGAATGATTTATGGCTGAATTGTTGCGATTGATTTAGGTCATTTTAACATATATGTTAGCTGTGTGAAGCAGTTTCATCTAGCCTGGCATCTGTTTAACAGCATCTATAACATCATGCCACCAGACGTTTAGATTTCAGGTTATCCATGGTTTATATTGACAAGAATCATTTTAAAAACTTTAAAAAAAAATTAGATTTATGATTTTAATTAGCAATCATACTAGGTAATGTAAACATCCATGGGTATTCAACTCTCTGTGTCTAAAGACAGCTGTACTTGGATTATAAATAATTGGTATCCATGCTCAACTTAATTGAAGAATTTGTCAGCAGTGAGATGTATCTGTATTATAATTTTGCATTCAGTATGCATATGTAATAATTTATTAATAATTTCTTTTTATAAAAAGTCAGCTGAAAAGCATTTAATATTCGGAAAATGTATTTCAAAATTATATCTAGTAGGATCCACTTTTGTGTAAAGATGGAACACTTGGTTTATAATATGCAGATTGCCATGATTTGCCAATGCCTGGATGTTAGCCATTGGCCAAGATTATGTCAGCTCTATTAATAGCTTTGGCACAATGCCTGGATTGGTAAAAGTGCAGCCAAGTAAAGGTCAAGAGTTCAATCAGTGCAGTAACTGCATTCTATTTATAGCTTTGACAGACTGCTCACTGCATCAGTTTTGGCACCAACAATAATACCTGATTATGCAACAGGTAAAGAGTTCACTCAGTGCAGCCATGTACAGGTCAAAAGTTCACTCAGTCTAGCCAGGTGCAGGTCAAGAGTTCACTCAGTGAAGTAGCTTGAGCCAGCAATTTGTCACAGTTCACTAGGTGCAACTGCCTTTCTCCCCTAAGCCTGGTCAGCCCAGTGCATCAAACTCAAGGGAAGTTTGATGTATTGACCTGATATTTTGACCTGTCTATGCATTTTTGATGGCTTTCTCATTCACAAGACAGGTATCGCCACTTACACGGACTTTGCACAGTGTATACACCTGCTTATTTCTATGGAGGAATTCATCAGCCTGAAATTGGGCATATTTATAAATATTGGATAGCTTTATCATGTACATGATTGTTTGCACCACCTACAATAATTTTGCACAGTGTATTTCTCTGCTTATTTTGCTGGAGGGGTTTCACATATCAGTCTAAAATAGGGCATAAATATATATATATATCTTTGTTGTATGCAAGACTGGTGGTTCGAGCTACAATCATTTTAGTGTTGTGTGCACCAATGCCGGAATTTCAGCAGTGATGTTTGTGTAACTTGTTCCTGTTCAAAATGTTTAGTACTTGCATTGTTCAAATACATGTTACACATGTACTTGAAAAGTAATGGTCAAGCATGGAAGCATTATACCTGGTGTATATCCCATTGCACAGGTTCCCATTAGGCCTTTAGGCCTTGTTCAGTAATCTCAAAGTAAGGCCTTACATTTTTAGCTTAGCTGAATGAAAGTCATCTGAGCTATAGTGATCACTCTGTCTGTCTCCATTCAGCCATCTGGCTCTCCCGCTGTTTGTTTACAGGGCACAAATCGCAACCGCTGGACCTAGAATCTTCTTACTTGACATCGAGGGAGGTCCATGAATAAATATCCTTGGAAACCTGAAATTAGGTCTCTGTTTCCCATATTGTCCGAGCTATGGGTCTCATAAGTACCACCCAGAATAATCAAAAATTTGATACAAAAGCTTCAGGATCTGAATAAATTAACTACTGCCTTGATCACCATGATTCTTTGCTTGAATATTGATCATGGAGTGTTCCTTAAGTTCCTGCTAACTGGTGGCGCCATCTGTATATTTTCAATTTTTACAATTTATTTTTCTATTTTTGAGACCTCTTAAGATGCAGTCATCTGTTAACAGGGCATAAATCATAACTACTGGACCTAGAATCTTCTCTCTTGACATGTAGGGAGGCCCATGAAAATTCTCTTTGGAAACCTGAAGTTAGGTCTCTGTTACTCACATCCTCCAAGCTATGGGGCTCGTTAGTACCTCGCAGAATAATTGAATTTCTGAGACAAAAGCTCTTGTATCTGAATAACTAATGCATAGATCACCATGATTCTTTGCCTGGACATTGATCATGGAATGTTACATCAGTTCCTGCAAAGTTCTTTATTTTTGATACCTTCAAAGAAGCTGCCTGAGTTAACAGAGCACAAATCATAACTGCTAGACGTGGAATCTTCTCACTTGACATCCAAGGATGTCCATGAAAAATCTCCTTGAAAACCTGAAATCAGGTCTTAGTTACCTATTTTCTCGGAGAAATGCATCTTGAACTTACCCCCCAAAATAATAAAAAATTCTTGCAAACTGGTGGCGCTACCTGTATTTTTCTAATTTTTACGAATTTTTTCTCTATTTTTGATACCTTCAAAGAAGCTTTCATCTGTTAACAGGGCACAAATCATAACTGCTTGACCTTAAATATTCTAAATTGATGTCAAAGGAGGTCCATGAAGAGTCTCAATGGAAATCTGAAATACAGTCTCTGTTACTCATATCCACTGAGCTATGGGGCTCATAAGTACCCTACCCCCCCCCCCCCCCCCCAAATAATTAAAAATTTGATACAAAAACTCTGTGTTAGTTTCCAGAGAACTCCTCTGAGACCCTTGGACTGATCTTTCTGAAATCTAGCATAGTTGTTCCTTCACCTATGTTGTTGTGCCTTACAAAGACAGATGGCACCCTCAGCAAAATCTTTTCTGTGTAGTATGAATCTGGGTGTATTTTAGATAACAGCCCATATCTCAGGAGTGGCTCAATGTATTGTGCTGGAAGTTTGCCTGTCTATAGATCTTGGATGTCTCCATCTTATAATTGGGACTGGTGGTGCCACTTATAATACTTTTTGTGTAGTGTCCATCTGTGCATTTGCCATATGTTGGTCTTAGTTGTTCATCAATGTATTGGGTTGAAATTGTGCATGTTCATAGATCCTCAACACTTACATCTCGTAAACAAGACTGGTGGCGCTGTCTGCAGTCATTTTTGCGTGGCGTTCATCAGTATATTTGCTTATGGTGAAAATTGCTCATATCTCAGGAATAGTTCAAAATATTGGTCTGAAATTTGGCATGTCCATCCATCTTAGAAAGGTCCTGGTAAATCAGACAGGTGATGCCTCGTACTCTCCGGGTTTTGTAGGATAAATGAATTCCCTTTTCTCAGGAGTGACTTGCCATATTGGCCTGAATTGGTGCATACCCATAGATTTTGGACTCCTCCACCTTTTACTTAAGACTTTTCCCATGGCATCTATCCATTTATGTGGTTTGGGTGAAAATTGCTCATATTGTTCAAGGTGATGGTCTAATATTTGGCATGTCCATCTATCCTGGAGAGTTTTCTCTTAAGCCTGACAGGTGGTGCCACCTACCTTCCTGTTATGTAAAATAAATTAATGCTTTTGTATTTACCTGAAAATTGTCCAGATCCATTGATCTAGGACTCCTCCATCTTGTACTCAAGAATAGTACAAGAATAGGAGCTATATGTGCCCTTCATCAATGTCTTGTGCAATAAAGTATGTTCAGTGTCTGCAGGAGAACCTCTTTACTTTCTAAAAGGGCTCTTAAAAAACAACTTTTCTTTAAAAAATCATGATTTTTTACTTTTTTTTAGCTCAGCTGACTGAAAGTCATCTGAGCTATAGCGATCACTCTTTGTCCGTCGTCCGTCCATCTGTCCGTCTGTCCGTCTGTCCGTCCGTTAACCAGGCACAAATCGTAACCGCTGGACCTAGAACCTTGTAACTTGGGATTCTGAGAGGTCCATAAAAAATCTCCTTGGAAACCAGAAATTAGGTCTCTGTTACCCATATCCTTCGAGCTATGTGGCCCCAAAGTACCCCCCAGAAAAGTCAAAAATTTCATACAAAAACTTCAATATCTCATTAACTACTTGACTGATGGTCATGATTTTTGGCATACATATTGATCATGAGATGTTACATCACTTCCTGCAGACTGGTGGCGCCACCTGTATTTTTCGATTTTTTACGAATTTTTTTCTCTATTTTTGAGACCTTTAAAAATGTGAACATCTGTTAACAAGGCACAAATCATAAAGACTGGATTTAGAATCTTAATTCTTGACACACTGAGAGGTCCATGAAAAATCTCCTTGGAAACCAGAAATTAGGTCTCTGTTACCCATATCCTTTGAGCTATGGGGCCCCAAAGTACCCCCCAGAATAGTAAAAAATTTCATACAAAAACTTCAATATCTCAATAACTACATCACTGATGGTCTTCATTTTTGGCATACATATTGATCATGAGATGTTCGATCAGTTCCTGCAGACTGGTGGCGCCACCTGTACTGTTTGATTTTTTACGATTTTTTCCTCTATTTTTGAGACCTTTGAGGATGCTGTCATCTGTTAGCGTGGCACAAATCGTAACGACTAGACCTAGAATCTTCATTTTCGACACACTGAGAGACCTATGAAAAGTCTCCATGGAAACCAGAAATTAGGTCTCTGTTACCCATATCCTTCGAGCTATGGGGCCCAAAATTACCCCCCAGAATAGTCAAAAATTTCATACAAAAACTTCAATATCTCATTAACTACATCACTGATGGTCATGATTTTCGACATACATATTGATCATGAGATGTTTCATCAGTTTGTGCAGACTGGTGGCGCCACCTGTATTTTTCAATGTTCACGAATTGTTTTCTCCATTTTTGAGACCTTTAAGGATGTAGTTATCTGTCAACAGGGTACAAATCGTAACGACTGGACCTAGAATCTTCGTTCTTGACACACAGGGAGACCCATGATAAGTCTCCATGGAAACCTGAAATTTGGTCTCTGTTACCCATATCCTTTGAGCTATGGCACTCCAAAGTACAGCTCAGAATAATGGAAAATTTGATACAAAAGCTAAAGTATCTGAACAACTAATGCAGAGATAACCATAATTGTTTGCATGGATATTGATCATGGAGTGTTTCATAAGTTTCTGCAGACTGGTGGCACCACCTGTATTTGTTCGTTTTCTTTTACGAAATTTTTCTGTATTTTTGAGACCTTTAAAGATATGAACATCTGTTAACAGGGCACAAATCATAAAAACTGGACCAAGAATCTTCATTCTTGACACACAGGGAGACCCATGAAAAGTCTCCATGGAAACTTGAAATTAGGTCTCTGTTACCCATATTCTTTAAGCTGTATGGGTCCAAAATACCCCCCCCCCCCCCCGCAGAATAATGGAAAATTTGATACAAAAACTGCAGTACTTCAATAACTACAACACTGATGGTCATGATTTTCGGCATACATATTGATCATGAGCTGTTCCATCAGTTTCTGCAGACTGGGTTTGCCACCTCTATTTTTTTTTTCAAATTTTTACAATTTTTTTTCTTTTTTTTGAGACCTTTAAAGATGTGGTTATCTGTCAACAGGGTACAAATCGCAACAACTTGACCTAGAATCTTCATTCTTGTCATGCAAGGAGGCCCATGAAAGGTGCCTGTGGAAACTTGAAATTAGGTCTCTGTTACCCATATCCTTCAAGCTATAGGACTCCGAAGTATCCCTCAGAATAATGGACAATTTGATACAAAAACTGAAGTATCTGAACAACTAATGCAGAGATCACCATGATTTTTTGCATGGATATTGACCATTAAGTGTTTTTATTAGTTTCTGCAGACTGGTGGAGCCACCTGTATTTTTGTATCCGCCAAAACAAAGTTTTGTGGATACTATGTTTTTGACCGAGTTCCTCCGCCGCCGCGGCGTTCGTTTCCAGAGAGCTCCTCGGAGACTAATGGACCGATTTTTCCCAAACTTACACCTATTATCGGGTCACATGTGAACTGGTGCCTAACCAATTTGCATTGACCTCTGACCTTTCCTCTCTATCCAGTGTCCATTTGTGGGTCTGTTTCCACTCATAAACCCTCATATCTCGGGAACCGTTTGACCGATCAGGAAATAAAATTGATACAAATGTAGCCCTTGGATTGCTTTATAACATACACAAAAAATGGTGGCGCCACCTGTAACCATGTTTGCACAGTGTCCATCTGTTCATCTGCCTTGGGTTAAAATCACTCATATCTCTGCAGTGAATTGACTAATTCACCTGAAATTCGTCATGTGTATACATCCAGGATAGCTTTCTTGATTTTATGACAGGTGGCGCCACCTACGTTCACGTTCACGCTGATGACATCCAAGCTTATATCTCGGGAACCGTTTGACCGATCAGGAAATAAAATTTATACAAATGTAGCCCTTTGATAGCTCTGTAACATACACAAAAAATGGTGGCGCCACCTGTAACAATGTTTGCACAGCGTCTGTCTGTTAGTCTGCCGTGGCCTAAAATTACTCATATCTCTGTAGTGGTTCAACATAACTGCCTAAAATTTTGCAGGTTTATACATCGTGGACAGCTTTCTTGATTTTATGACAGGTGGCGACACCTACATTCTAGTTAACGCTGGACACATCCAAGCTCATATCTCAGGAACCATTTGACCGATTGGGCCAAAATTCTGCATGTGTTTAGATCTCACATAGGTCTTTATCATACACAAAACTGGAGGGGTTACCTGCAAAGATTTTTGCACAGTGTTTGTCTGTTTGTCTGCCATGGGCAAAAATCGCTCATATACATGTAGTGGTTTGACTTTTCTGCCTAAAATTTTGCAGGTGTATACAACTTGGACAGCTTTCTGGATTTGTGGTAGGTGGCACAACCTACATACACATTTAGGCTGCAGACATCCATGCTAATATGCAACATACCTCACTCTATTTCCCCTTGCCACTCAATCCATGCCTCACTATCCAATTTTTTGCAGATACATGTAGTCACTTGTAGGTTACCCGTATTCTAGTTTTAAAAGTTTACACATTTTTCTCTATTTTTGAGATATATAAATACAGACTAAATCTTGGTCTGTTGGTTAATCTGTTTGATGCTTCAGTTGAATGGGTATATACTACCATTCTGATGATAAAATTTCCTTTTGCGAATCTCTTCCTAGTCAGCTGAGCGTCATGACCCATGGGTCACTTGTTATTTAAATATATTTTATTGATTTACATCAACTGTTAATAAATTAACCATTTCCACTAAATTAACATTTTTGTTAAACCAATCAGTCCACTTTCTTACTAAAACAGCTGGAAAGTTTATAATGACCTGTTTAGGAGATTGGTTGCAAAGTAAACTATTAATTTGAAGTATGTTATTTTGTTAGTCTATATACAAAACTTACAACAAACAAAGGAAAGTTCAGGAAAATGAAAATAGCCATGCAACTTGTAATTAAAAAACAAACATACATTCATCAGGGTCACCCAGTTAGAGAGATGAAGAAAAAATTAAAGCAAACACTCCTTTTTATTTAAAATATCACTGAAATCATCTTGAAGATATGATCTCTTGTCAATCATTAAAAAAACCCTCAGATACACAATATAAAAACATAATATATCAAATATGGTAAAAATATACCCCTCAAGATTTTAACCAAATATATCAAATGAAGTGAAAGTTTACCCCTCTGAAAAGTAAACAATTGCAAATAAAAAAATCAAGCTAATTTAAATAAAAAATTTCAAATGTTAGTTTTTAATGATGAACAGTATTTTATATGCCAAAACAAAGTTTTGCAGATACAATGTTTTTGACTGGGTTCTGCCCCCTTTGTTTCCTGAGAACTTCTCTGAGACCGCTAGACTTATATTTCAAAAACTTGACCCAATTATTGTGTCAATTATTTTTGATACCTTCAAAGAAGCTTTCATCTGTTAACAGGGCACAAATCATAACTGCTCGACCTTAAATATTCTAAATTGATGTCAAAGGAGGTCCATGAAGAGTCTCAATGGAAATCTGAAATACAGTCTCTGTTACTCATATCCACTGAGCTATGGGGCTCATAAGTACCCTACCCCCCCCCCCCCCAAATAATTAAAAATTTGATACAAAAACTCTGTGTTAGTTTCCAGAGAACTCCTCTGAGACCCTTGGACTGATCTTTCTGAAATCTAGCATAGTTGTTCCTTCATCTATGTTGTTGTGCCTAACAAAGACAGATGGCACCCTCAGCAAAATCTTTTCTGTGTAGTATGAATCTGGGTGTATTTTAGATAACAGCCCATATCTCAGGAGTGGCTCAATGTATTGTGCTGGAAGTTTGCCTGTCTATAGATCTTGGATGTCTCCATCTTATAATTGGGACTGGTGGTGCCACTTATAATACTTTTTGTGTAGTGTCCATCTGTGCATTTGCCATATGTTGGTCTTAGTTGTTCATCAATGTATTGGGTTGAAATTGTGCATGTTCATAGATCCTCAACACTTACATCTCGTAAACAAGACTGGTGGCGCTGTCTGCAGTCATTTTTGCGTGGCGTTCATCAGTATATTTGCTTATGGTGAAAATTGCTCATATCTCAGGAATAGTTCAAAATATTGGTCTGAAATTTGGCATGTCCATCCATCTTAGAAAGGTCCTGGTAAATCAGACAGGTGATGCCTCGTACTCTCCGGGTTTTGTAGGATAAATGAATTCCCTTTTCTCAGGAGTGACTTGCCATATTGGCCTGAATTGGTGCATACCCATAGATTTTGGACTCCTCCACCTTTTACTTAAGACTTTTCCCATGGCATCTATCCATTTATGTGGTTTGGGTGAAAATTGCTCATATTGTTCAAGGTGATGGTCTAATATTTGGCATGTCCATCTATCCTGGAGAGTTTTCTCTTAAGCCTGACAGGTGGTGCCACCTACCTTCCTGTTATGTAAAATAAATTAATGCTTTTGTATTTACCTGAAATTGTCCAAATCCATTTATCTAGGACTCCTCCATCTTGTACTCAAGAATAGTACAAGATTAGGAGCTATATGTGCCCTTCATCAATGTCTTGTGCAATAAAGTATGTTCAGTGTCTGCAGGAGAACCTCTTTACTTTCTGAAAGGGCTCGTAAAAAAACAACTTTTCTTTAAAAAATCATGATTTTTTACTTTTTTTTATTTAAATATATTTTATTGATTTACATCAACTGTTAATAAATTAACCATTTCCACTAAATTAACATTTTTGTTAAACCAATCAGTCCACTTTCTTACTAAAACAGCTGGAAAGTTTATAATGACCTGTTTAGGAGATTGGTTGCAAAGTAAACTATTAATTTGAAGTATGTTATTTTGTTAGTCTATATACAAAACTTACAACAAACAAAGGAAAGTTCAGGAAAATGAAAATAGCCATGCAACTTGTAATTAAAAAAAAAACATACATTCATCAGGGTCACCCAGTTAGAGAGATGAAGAAAAAATTAAAGCAAACACTCCTTTTTATTTAAAATATCACTGAAATCATCTTGAAGATATGATCTCTTGTCAATCATTAAAAAAACCCTCAGATACACAATATAAAAACATAATATATCAAATATGGTAAAAATATACCCCTCAAGATTTTAACCAAATATATCAAATGAAGTGAAAGTTTACCCCTCTGAAAAGTAAACAATTGCAAATAAAAAAATCAAGCTAATTTAAATAAAAAATTTCAAATGTTAGTTTTTAATGATGAACAGTATTTTATATGCCAAAACAAAGTTTTGCAGATACAATGTTTTTGACTGGGTTCTGCCCCCTTTGTTTCCTGAGAACTTCTCTGAGACCGCTAGACTTATATTTCAAAAACTTGACCCAATTATTGTGTCAATTATTTTTGATACCTTCAAAGAAGCTTTCATCTGTTAACAGGGCACAAATCATAACTGCTCGACCTTAAATATTCTAAATTGATGTCAAAGGAGGTCCATGAAGAGTCTCAATGGAAATCTGAAATACAGTCTCTGTTACTCATATCCACTGAGCTATGGGGCTCATAAGTACCCTACCCCCCCCCCCCAAATAATTAAAAATTTGATACAAAAACTCTGTGTTAGTTTCCAGAGAACTCCTCTGAGACCCTTGGACTGATCTTTCTGAAATCTAGCATAGTTGTTCCTTCACCTATGTTGTTGTGCCTAACTAAGACAGATGGCACCCTCAGCAAAATCTTTTCTGTGTAGTATGAATCTGGGTGTATTTTAGATAACAGCCCATATCTCAGGAGTGGCTCAATGTATTGTGCTGGAAGTTTGCCTGTCTATAGATCTTGGATGTCTCCATCTTATAATTGGGACTGGTGGTGCCACTTATAATACTTTTTGTGTAGTGTCCATCTGTGCATTTGCCATATGTTGGTCTTAGTTGTTCATCAATGTATTGGGTTGAAATTGTGCATGTTCATAGATCCTCAACACTTACATCTCGTAAACAAGACTGGTGGCGCTGTCTGCAGTCATTTTTGCGTGGCGTTCATCAGTATATTTGCTTATGGTGAAAATTGCTCATATCTCAGGAATAGTTCAAAATATTGGTCTGAAATTTGGCATGTCCATCCATCTTAGAAAGGTCCTAGTAAATCAGACAGGTGATGCCTCGTACTCTCCGGGTTTTGTAGGATAAATGAATTCCCTTTTCTCAGGAGTGACTTGCCATATTGGCCTGAATTGGTGCATACCCATAGATTTTGGACTCCTCCACCTTTTACTAAAGACTTTTCCCATGGCATCTATCCATTTATGTGGTTTGGGTGAAAATTGCTCATATTGTTCAAGGTGATGGTCTAATATTTGGCATGTCCATCTATCCTGGAGAGTTTTCTCTTAAGCCTGACAGGTGGTGCCACCTACCTTCCTGTTATGTAAAATAAATTAATGCTTTTGTATTTACCTGAAATTGTCCAAATCCATTGATCTAGGACTTCTCCATCTTGTACTCAAGAATAGTACAAGATTAGGAGCTATATGTGCCCTTCATCAATGTCTAGTGCAATAAAGTATGTTTAGTGTCTGCAGGAGAACCTCTTTACTTTCTGAAAGGGCTCGTAAAAAAACATTTTTTCTAAAAAAATCATGATTTTTTACTTTTTTTTATTTAAATATATTTTATTATGTTAATAAATTAACCATTTCCACTAAATTAACATTTTTGTTAAACCAATCAGTCCACTTTCTTACTAAAACAGCTGGAAAGTTTATAATGACCTGTTTAGGAGATTGGTTGCAAAGTAAACTATTAATTTGAAGTATGTTATTTTGTAAGTCCCTATACAAAACTTACAACAAACAAAGGAAAGTTCAGGAAAATGAAAATAGCCATGCAACTTGTAATTAAAAAAAAAACATACATTCATCAGGGTCACCCAGTTAGAGAGATCAAGAAAAAATTAAAGCAAACACTCCTTTTTATTTAAAATATCCCTGAAATCTTCTTGAAGGTATGATCTGTTGTCAATCATTAAAAAAACCCTCAGATACACAATATAAAAACATAATATATCAAATATGGTAAAAATATACCCCTCAAGATTTTAACCAAATATATCAAATGAAGTGAAAGATTACCCCTCTGAAAAGTAAACAATTGCAAATAAAAAAATCAAGCTAATTTAAATAAAAAATTTCAAATGTTAGTTTTTAATGATGAACAGTATTTTATATGCCAAAACAAAGTTTTGCAGATACAATGTTTTTGACTGGGTTCTGCCCCCTTTGTTTCCTGAGAACTACTCTGAGACCACTAGACTTATATTTCAAAAACTTGACCCAATTATTGTGTCACATGTGAACTGGTGCTTAACCATTTTGCATTGACCTCTGACCTTTCCTCTCTGCAGTGTGTCCATCTGTGCCTCTGTGTAAACACATTGGATCATCAATATCTTCTGACTGATTTGACGGAACAGGCTGAACTTTTGCACCAGTATAGCTTTTTGGTAGCTTTAATCATATGAAGAAAATAGTGGTGGCACCTGCAACAGTCTTTGCACAGGTTCAATCTGTTTGTCTTGGGTTAAATTCACTCATATCTCTGCAATTGTTGGACTTATTCACCTGATATTTTGCATATATATATATACATCCATGATAGCTTTCTTGTTTTATTTTTGTCAGGTGGCGCCACCTATATTCACTTTCACGCTGCAGACATCCATGCAAATATCTCCTGACTGGTTTGACATATCTTCTTGAAATTTTGCATATGTATAGATCTCCCTTAGCTCTTCATCATATACAAACTGGTAGCACCCCCTGCAACCATTTTTGCACAGCATCATATTTTTGCAGTGGTTGGACCTATTCACGTGAAATTATGCATGTGTATACATCCTTAATACATTTCTTGATTTTATTACAGATGGCACCACATACATTCACAATTACGCTGAAGACATCCATGCTAATATTTCAAAACTGGTTTGACACTGTTATCTTCCTGAAACATGGCTTGTGTTTAGATCTCATATGGCATTTTATCATACAAAAAACTGGTGGCACCACCTGCAACCATTTTTGCACATCATCCATCTGTTTGTCTGCTGTGGGATAAAATCATTTGTATCTTGGCAGGGGTTTGGCTAATCTTCCTAAAATTTTGCTTATGTATAAATCTTGGATAAGCTTGCTCAATTTTGAGGCAGATGGCACCACCTCCATTCACATTTATGCCGCAGACATCCATGCTAATATCTCAGGACTGGTTTGACTTTTTGCCCCGAAATTTTGCACAACTATGGATGTTACAAAACTCTACAGCATATACAAATTTAATTGACCGAGTAACAACTATTTTTGCAAGGTGTCAATCTGTTCATCTGCTTAGGGTTAAAATCACTCATATCTTAGCAGTGGTTTGACATATCCACCTGAAATTTTTGCAAATGTATACATCTTTGATAGTTTCTTTTAGATAACAGGTGGCGCCACCTTCAATCATGTTTACATTGAAGACATCATTGCTAATATGCAACACATCTCACCTCTGTTTCCCCTTTTCACTCAATCCATGCCTCCATTCACCAGTTCTGCTCTGATTTAGGCAGATAAATACAATAATATTAATATATATATATATATTAATCTACCCGTGCACTTCTTGACCAGGTGTGTCATAAATAATATCCTATATCAGTATCTTCTAATCAGCTGATCAGCTGTTATTAATTTACACAGAGCATGTTCAATTTGGTATAAAGTGGACATTAATGCAGAGCTGAAGTGATCTCAGTAATTCTCATCTTCTTAGACATAATTGGCTGATATTGTGTGTTTTAACCACTGTGTAAACTACAAAATGGCATACTTGTAGCTTTTAAGTTGTTAGTAAAATAGAATTGTCATCAGCAGATTGACAGCACTATATGATTTATAGAGTAATTAGTGGATAAACTTGTAATTTGTTTATGTCCCATATAGCTCTTTCTATAAACTAGCTTATTGTGACAGTTATAATACCTACTGATATTAATCATTTCTTAACAATTTATGTTTATGTGGAGAAAACATGAATTTGAGGAATGTCATGTATTCATATTGGATATTTACTTTTCCTTCATTTTGTGAGCTATCGCGAAGGTTCTGTGCCTGCTGTCTGGAAGGACAATAGGTAACAAGGTTAATAATTGATTACAATTTAATGGGAGGCGTGCAATTCAATGCCTGAATTCTTAAGTGCATTGTTACACCTGTAATATCAAGTATTCTTTGCATCAGACCAACTCAGTAGAGTTGTGTGCATTGAGGGCTGTAGCCCTTAATTGCCTTTGCCAAGCTGTTCTGTATAAACTTGCTTCACAGGCAGCTCCCTTTGATAGGCTTCCCCTCTCCCCATGGACAGGATGCATATATATAAATAAGATGACTGTCATAATTTTCTACGTTTCATTTTATGTTTCACTTTCATTCAGCGGAGCTACAGCAATCACCCTTTGTCTGGCATTGGTCTGTCTGTCTATCTCTCTGTTAGTAAGGCACAAATCATGACTGCTGGTCCTGGAATCTTCTTACTTGACATTGAGAGAGGTCCATGAAAAAATCTCCATGGAAACCTGAAATTAGTTTTTGGGACCTTCAGAGATGTGTCTCTGTTAACAGGATACAAATCATAAACATTCAAGATAGAATCTTCTAAGTTAACATCCAGGGAGGTACATGAAAAATCTTTTTGAAAACCAGAAATTAGGTCTCTGTTACCCATATCCTCTGAGCTATGCTTCAGTTGAATGGGGATACCACATACAAAATTTGCCATCAGATGATAAAATTCCTTTTGTGAATGTCTTCCTACTTAGCTGAGCATTAGTGGTAGGCCGTTCATTGAGTTTTGTCGAAAGTCAGTCGGTTTGCTCCACTTTCAAGCGCTCGATTACCAAAGGCAACTATCGATTACATCATAATCAGGTTTTTTTTACAGAATGCCTTTATGTTATAGGCTAAAATTATTCTACCATTTTTTTAACATTCCGCACTTAAAAAAATGAGTCTTTGTTCCAAAAGTACTCCCGTATGTAACCAAGTCTTACACGGTAGATGCGAGAACAGAGAACATAATTAATAAACCTCTGTGAACTGGCAGGGAGCTGCAGAATTAGCGGGGAGTTTTGTAACGGGATGTACATTGCAGAGTATGGGCGGTAGGGCGTTAAAATGCTCCATAAATTCTCTGGGTCTATGCAGCAAGTAGATGTCCTGGATTGTGGTTTAATTCTTTATTATTATAAGTAATTAAAATGAAACATTTAAAAGCATGTTTTACTTATAATAGGAAAATATATAAAAGGCAAGAACTTCTTTTCTTGAAGTAGAATTACTAAGACATACGGGCTTGGTTAAGAAAGTAAAGTTTCACAAAAATATGCATTGTTCTTTATATTTGGCTGAACCGATTATTAATCGATCATCAATTGGTTAGCTGAAACCAATCATTGATTATTAAAAAGGAAATGACTCCCACCACTACTGAGCATCATGACCCATGGTCACTTATTTAACTTGAACTAAACACCACATACAACTAAAAACCACATACATTGATAATTAGGGCTGCACAGCAGTGTAAAACCTTTGGTAAAGAAAAACAACAAAGGCATGTGACCAAGGTACCAGTTTCATAAATACAGTAGGGCATTGTCTATCTGAACACCATTTATCTGAAAATAATTCATTGAAAACTGAGAATGGACATTTTGCCCGTTTATACGAAAACCAAATAATGAAAAGGTAAAAGGAAAAGGTATAAGGTAGTGGGGGTTTATAGTCTGATATCACTGATGATGCCAGTCTCATCTGACTTAATTTACACATTGCCTTCATGGTCTTTCAGGCCTGTTCATTCTTGTAGCTTTACTTGGCTCCCTGGGGAGCATACACTAAGCAGCCACACACGGTGCTAGAAGCTAGGTTATTCATTCTACATTTGCCTGACACCCATGTTTTACCAGTACCCATTCACTCCTGGGTGAAGAGAGTGCACCCTTGTGGTATAGACTTTGGTTAGGAGTCTTAGCGCTGAAAGTGGTCAGATCGTGATGCGAACCCCCAACCTCGCAGTCATGCATGAGTCAAGCGTACTAAACATTATGCCACTACGCTCCACAACCACAAATGAAAACATATTAAACAGTGAAATTAGAATTATATTCTGATTTTCCAGGGCTAATTAGCAATATTACATTTCAAAGAATTTTACATGTTAAATTGATTACATTGATAAAAGACCTAATAAAATTGATGTTGCCAGTGTTTATTTAGGACTAGCTGTGGTAAATTTGTCTGTCAATCTCTAGTAAATTCTGGTGCTGGGTGTTGGCAGTTTTGCAACCATGGTGAAACATTTGGAATCATTTATCAAATGATTTCGGCTGTAATTGTAGGGTTCTTCTGTATATATTTGTAAAGTATTATGCTGCAGTTTTTAGCCCTCAGACCTTAGGCTGATTGGCTCTTGTCTTCACCCAAGCTGTCTGTCCGTCTGTCCTTCCTTCTGTCCATCTTTGGTTAATATTGCTTTCGCAGACTGTCAACTGTGTCAGATTATGCAACAGGTCAGGAGTTCACTCAGTGCAGCCAAGTACAGGTCAAAAGTTCACTCAGTCTAGCCAGCTGCAGGTCATGAGTTCACTCAGTGCAGAAGCCTGAGCCAGCAATTTGTAACAGTTCACTCGGGGCAACTGCCTTTCTCACCTAAGCCTGGTCATCCCCATGCATCAGACTCAAGGTAAATTTGATGAATCGGCCTGATATTTTGACCTGTCTATGTGTCTTTGATGGCTTTTTCATTCACAAGACAGGTGTTGCCACCTACAGTGACTTTTGCACAGTGTATGTGCCTGCTTATTTCTACAGAGGAATTTGATATATCAGCCTGAAATTGGGCATATTTATACATATCGAATAGCTTTGATGTATACAAGACTGGTGGCGCCACCTACAGTAATTTTTGTGTTGTGTGCACCCGTGCCAGAATTTCAGCAGTGATTTTTGTGTAATTGTTTCTTATTCAAAACGTTTAGTACTTGCATTTTTCATATACATGAAAAGTAATGGTCCAGCATTTTAGCATTATACCTGGTGTATTTCCCTATGCACAGGTTCACATTAGGCCTGTAGGCCTTGTTAATGGTTTTTTATCATTTTTTTTAGCTCAGCTGACTGAAAGTCATCTGAGCTATAGCAATCACCCTTCCTCCGTCCGGCCCGCCGGCCGTCCGTTAACAGGGCAAAAATCGTAACCGCTGGACCTAGAATCTTCTCACTTGACATCCAGGGACGTCCATGAAAATTCTCCTTGAAAACCTGAAATTAGGTCTCTGTTACCCATATCGTTTGAGCTATGGCGCTCCAAAGTACCCCCCCAAAATTTGATACAAAAGCTCAAGTATCTGAATAACCACTGCATTGATTACCATGATTCTTTGCATGAATATTGATCATGGGATGTTCCATCACTTCCTGCAGAAGTATTACCCCAGAATAATGCAAAATTTGATACAAAAGCTCAAGTATCTGAATAACCACTGCATTGATCACCATGATTTTTTGTAGAGAATTGATCATGGGATGTTCCATCACTTCCTGCAGACTTGTGGCGCCACCTGTATTTTTTCAAACTTTACAAATTTTTTTCTCTTTTTTTCAGACCTCAATGAAACTGTCATCTGTTAATAGGGCACAATTCGTAACCACTGGACCTGGAATCTTCAATCTAAATATCCAGGGAGGTCCATGAAAAAACTCCTTAAAAAACTGAAATTAGGTCTCTGTTACCCATATCCTTGGAACTATGGTGCTCCAAAGTACCCCCCAGAATAATGCAAAATTTGATACAAAAGCTCAAGTATCTGAATAACTACTGCATTGATCACCATGATTCTTTGCATGAATATTGATCATTGGATGTTCCATCAGTTCCTGCAAACTGGTGGTGTCACCTGTATTTTTTTCCAATTTTAACGATTTTTTTTTCTTTATTTTTGAGACCTTCAAAGAAGCTGTCATCTGTTAACAGGGCACAAATCGTAACCACTTGACCTAGATTCTTCTTATTTGACATAAAGTGAGGTCCATGAAAAGTCTGTGTGAAAACATGTAATTAGGTCTCTGTTACCCATATCCTTCGTAGTAAGTACCCCTCAGAATAATTAAGAATTTGATACAAAAGCTCCAGTATCTGAATAACCAATGCATTGATCTCCATGATTCTTTGCAGGTATATTGATCATGGAGCGTTCCATCAGTTCCTGCAAACTGGTGGTGCCACCTGTATTTTTTTTTCAATTTTGTAGGCATTTTTCTCTTTTTATGAGACCTTCGAATGAAGTCGTCATCTGTTAACATGGCACAAACTGTAACTGCTAAACCTAGAATCTTCTTACTTCACATCAAGGGAGACTAATGAAAAATCTCCTTGGAAACCTGAAATTAGGTTTCTGTTACCCATATTCCCTGAGCAATAGGGCTCATAAATACCCCCAAGAATAATTAAAAATTTGATACAAACAAAAGCTCAAGTATCTGAATAACTAATGCCTTGATAGCCATGATTCTTTGGATATATATTGATCATGGAGTGTTTCATCAGTTCCTGCAGACTGGTGGCACTCTCTTTATTTTATCAAAATTTTACGCATTTTTTTTTCTATTAAAAAGACCTTCAAATGAAGTTG
This sequence comes from Sipunculus nudus, assembly GCA_026874595.1. Lineage (NCBI taxonomy): Eukaryota > Metazoa > Annelida > Sipuncula > Golfingiida > Sipunculidae > Sipunculus > Sipunculus nudus. Next base: position 55,605,762 of record CM049311.1, on the reverse strand, counting down.
TCATCTGTCCAAAAGCCCACTGAAACCCATTTCTAAGGACTCTCCACAAAATTCATGATTTGTTTCCACTCTGGCAGTCATTTTGCTCATTGTTCAACATTCCTTGAATTCAGCTGTGCGTCATGGCCCATGGGCCACTTGTTTTCAACTTTGGCCTTGTGAGCAGGATATCTTGTAAAAGCATTTGTGGATTGTTATGAAACATGGTACATACCTCTCCAGTTTAAATTTATAACTGAGACGTATACAGATATACTTCAATGAGAGAACAAATATTTTGTACTTGTTACTGAAACCACCTATAAACACTGTTCTTTTGGCTGAGGGCTTTTGTCAGCTTCTTCTGACATTCTAGTTTTTTTTTGTTATTATCAATTGATACCTGTAGGTCTTATGTTCTCCATATGATGTCTTGCCTATAATAATTTTTATCTGGAGAGTGAAAACTTGTACACTGAAGACCTGTCTCCATTTTATTTCTGTATTTATCAGCATATATAGATCTATTTTATTATTAGGACATTCTGCCTACTACAGAATCTTAGCCAGTCATCAGAGCTTGGACTTGTTTGCTTGAAAATCCAGCAAGATTTGTTTTAGTGATATGGAATTCTACCTCCTGCTCAGGTAATTGAAATTTTTATGCTGGCTCAGCAGAAATTTATCCACCTGTATAGAACCTGATACAAGATGTAGACAGGTATGTTTTGCTTGTTTATCAGGCCCTGATTACCTGACCTGGAACACCTGGGATAAGCTCATCTGCGATCAGCTCAAATTGACTCCAGTTGAATTTCCAAAGCCAGAGGCAATTATTTTCTCCAACATTGACATGCTATTCAGATTAGATTTCAAATCGTAATCCATGTCAATCAGATAGAAAGTAGGGCTGCCGGTCTGTGTCAGACTACTTGGCTACAATGGTCTGGATATACAGGTATTTATTAGTATCAATGTCTCTCAGGAATTTTTTTATGATGCATAGTTTATATTTGTAAAAGCAAACAAGAACCTTCATTTATGATTATTATCCAAGACATAGAGATTACATACTGAAGATAAATACATCTGTGTGACATATTATCATCAGTGATGCATATATTCAAGATGATTATCAAAACGTTATAGAGGTGTTTAAACCCAACTTTGCAACGGGCGGTTTTAATTGATTTTTAAATTTATACTGCCATGAACAATATTTACTGGAGCGCAGCCTGGTATAAAATCTGGTATTTCATAGGTTATCTTTATGCCCATGCCACAAAGTAGCCGGGGCACATAGTTTTACCTATGTCTGTCATTCTGTCCTTCATTCTTCCTTCATTCCAAAATTAAACAGTTGTACAGACTTTTTTTTCGCAAGGCCTGCATGCAGATATATAATTATTGATCCGATTTTTGGTCTGTGGGCAGATAATGACCACTTACAGGTCAAGTTCGTGTTTGGTCCTGGTAAACCTACTTTTAAATGAATAACTGCTCCTTAAAATAGAAAATTTCATGAAAAATAGAAATTTTTATGAAAAATGCACATGTATGGACTTTAATGCTCAGTTGACTATAAGTCATCTGAGCTATAGTCAGGGGCTTAGCCAAGGGGGGGGGGCCGCAGGGGGCCATGGCCCCCCCCCTCCCCGGTCGCATCTTGTACTCGCATCCTTTCGGAATTTCACTTAACCTAATACAATATATAAAAATAATATGTATATATATATATATATATATATATATATATATATCTGCATTAAATCAGTGGCGGATATATGCTATCAGTGGCGAATCCAGAGGGGGCGCCTTCGGCGCGCGGCCCCCGTTGAGCTGCAAAATCTCTCATTTTATCTAATTTCCGATTTTCGTTATTAATTTTCGTTTTTTTTCATGTTTCTTATTGTTAATAAGCAATTAGACTTTATTTAAGTTATCTGCAGTTACAATTACTTTCAAATTTATTAGTTGAGTATAAGGATATTTATGAACAACTGCAGAACAACTGCAGATTGATCAAGCACCGGGCCCTGGTTGGGGTTGACCGTGAAAAATCTTACAGCTACTCTGGTGATACCGGTACTCTAACTGGCGATCTGTGCTGAGCTCTTAGGAGTCCTGTGTGCTGTCGAGACCACGGAACCCGGTAAAATGCAAAGTTTAACATAATAATTCAGCTTATCAGTTATTTTACCATGAACATTACATTTAAAAGATAATGTTTTGATAGTTACAAACATGATTGCGCTTATGCGCCATTGACTTGTTTGAAATTTTATATCCTAATTTAGAAGAAATATAAATATTTATTATTTAACCTCTCTACAGTTTGACTACATAACGCAATGACATAAGGAACAGTTTTTCAGGAACAGGAAATCCCCTTTTTTTGTGAACATTGCCTTAAAATGTCCTCTTTACATTGTATATTAAAAAAAAATGTCCCATTATGTGAGGGGGAAACCCTAACAATTAAACCATGGTTCATAATGAAATTAAAAAAATATATTTATTTTCATACACTAAAATATATAAAGTATATAAAAAATTATAATAATAATAATAATAAATTTTATACTTGTATATATAACCATTTTCATATTTCCCATACATGCATATTAGCTAGCGCCCCTACCCCCCCCCCCCCCCCCCCCCCCGTCCCCATTTTCGAATTTCTTGATCTGCCCCCTCCCCTCCCTCAATCCTAGCTACGCCCCTGATAGTCGTGGTCCTTTGTCCATCGTCCGACCATCCAGACAGGGCACGTTTTGAAACCATTTGAACTATGAATCCAAAATATTGCATACAGTTAGATGTCCCCAAAATCACCTACCATACTGAAAATTGGGTCACTAGGACTTCGTTCCTTCGAAATATTAAGGAAAAATCTCTGGTTTTCCTTAAAAAAGCCATTGTTACACTTCAAGGCTGCCTAATATCAAAACCACTGGTCTGTTTTTGATTATATTTAGTATTCATATTCTTCCATACATTTTCTATTACAATACTAAAAATTAGGTCATTATTGAGTATGGTTTTGAAGGTATGGGTCCAAATATAATGCAGTTTTTTAAAAATCAGGAAATAAATTTACTCACTTAAAACGAGAAATGCTGAAGCTGGAGACTTTTTTCAAGGATATAACTTTATTAAATTAAGATTCAATTGTTAACCCAAAATTAGGTCTGAATCTTGCCAAATTTTTCAGTTATTAGCATAAATAAAAAATTAATACCTTAAATTTTATATTCACAGCATATATACATAAGGATTTAATCTTTTAAAATATGAAATTTCAAAGGAATTGATTGAAAAGAGAAGCTTTTATTTAAGTTTTCATTCACCATGTCAAGTGTTGTTTACATCAGGCCCACCAAGTGCACAGTAGTAGTACAGCCTTTACTTGTATTATGTAACCCTCTCCAGGCAGCTTGCCTTGGCTCAGCTTGGCCACTACTAGCAGGCTTCCCTTCTGCTCTGCATCCCCCTTCCCACAGTTGGTGCATAAACTAGATGAATGATATAATTTTCTGTATTTCATTCATTCTTATTCTAGGCTGTGCTACATTTTAGATTTTGTATTGTACCACCAGGGTTACAATGATTAAAGTGCATATTTAATTGTAAAAAAATAATTACGATCTTGGAATTACAAAATAAAACAATAAAAATGAGTAAATTTAGTTTTGCTGACGCATGGACCATCGATGGCGTTTAATAGATGGGCGATAATGCCAGAAGTTTAAATATCTACCTTATATAAAACCAAGGTGCCTATATTTGTCACGTTTGTTTGATTAAACCCACTTCTGTAGTTTTTTTTTCCCCACAGATAATCTTTAAATACAAGATTCTCCATGAAAACTTATGATTTTGTTGTTTTATAATATGGTACATTGTGGACTTGACAGTTAACTTCCAATCAGCTCTTAAGGCCTCATGGAGTAAATTTTATAGCGGATTTTGCTCAAACTTTATAAATATTTTTGTGCCTATCATTTACTAAATTACTGTATACAAGGACCAAATCGAAGTTTATTTCCATGCTGAATAAAATAAAAGACTAAACGAGTTAAAATTCTTGGGTGAGGGCCGCTTCCCGGGAGTCGCGGTCCGAGTGGTAAAGCGTGGTAAAGCGTTAATTGCTTGTGTAAGAAAGACCGCCAGTGGGCGAGACAACATCCCTTTGATAATTAATAACATAGGAAAACGGCGGGGCGTTAGGCGTCCATTACAATCCTTTGATGATTAATTAGTACGCTATATCAAACACACCTTAACCAAACAAGTGACTGTTACAAACTCTGCATGAATGGTTAGACAATGTTAATTGTGACAAAAAGAACAAACTCATTTAACAATAACACAATTTAATGAAATGAAAAACTACAAATTATGTGTGGCCCCGTTTGACCTCAGTTAACGCACTCTGAGGTCTTGTGACTTGGAAATTCCCAATAAAATGTGCATACATGAAACTCGTTTCGGCATAGTTATATCACTTGCAATCGGAGTAAAACTTGCACTTTGAGAGAAAAGACATCGTATGGATATGGTATACTGAATTATAAAAGGTAAGTTTTCTGCCCATGTTTTGAGAATGTCAATAATTATATATTTATAAATCATAGTAAAGGGCAATATGGGAGGGCAAAACAGTCAATTGTCAACAGGTGCTGCGAATGTTTTACGTGAGGCGATAATTTGCGGTAATGGGTCGTCCATGGCCTGGTAGGGCTTAGGCCAAGGATAGTTTATTTAAATTGCATTTTTTTTTTTATGTTGGGATGCTACTCAGACATATGAAAACCTTTTTTTGAGCAAAATATATATTTTTAATTGTCACCCTAGTACTACATTCATATCAGTTATGGAGATTCCTTTGATAACACTAAAAAAAGTGCAAAGTTCTTGTTGTTCCATTCAATACGGTCATGTCATAACAAGGCAAGTTGGCGAAAGGCACAAAACGGCCAGCCTGACAGCTGAGCTCCGAGGTTTGTTCTTTCAAAATTATATAGTAAAAAAAAATAATTAAGATTTTCAGAAAATTACGTTAACGAAATAAATCAGATTCCAAATTATTTGAGAAATTACGGGATTTTATGAAAGTGTGGATGTTCATCAGATATGTAATTTTTTACTTCAGAAGAGTAAAAACTTCACCAGGTGTGAAATTGACTATTAATTCCAGTAAAAATTATAGCTGAGATAGTAATTAGCACAATGCTGTTGTTCCCTCATTCAACTTACAGTGTGTATACTTTATTTGAAAAGATGGTTTTATTTTATCAGATTTACTGAATCTTTTATTTTGGTGAATAAAATTAAGCATTTACTGAAAAGTCAAATGTACACAACTTTGAAATAGTGATTCAAGGAATAAATTTATAAAACTTGTAATAAAAAAATGAATCTGATAAAAACTGCTAATGGAAAAAGTGGATATGCCAAAAATAGGCTTAAATTATAATAAACTTAAATGCATTATACCCTTGAAAGTGACATATAGGTGTTATAGTCCTTTCTGTCCACTTGCCTGTCCATCTATAAATTTTTCATGTGCATCACATTATCTCATAACTTTTACTGTTTTTCTTCATGACAATCTTGTCAGAGTATTAGTTTTGCAATCATAATTAGAACTTTACTATAACCAAGTAGGAGGGTCCCTCTTAGCTTCTCATATGCTTGTATATATGAAAAACCTTACAATAGAATATTTTGCATATTTTGCATTTGCAAAAATTTCAATCTTAAGCTGAGTGCCCTGACCCATGGTTCCCTTGTTTTCTCAATGCCTGCAGATACTGGCCTGATTTTTGGTGTGTTGCTTGATAATGACCCGTTACAGATCGAATTCGCATTTTGTCCTGGTTGATCTCCTTTTGACCATATGATAGCTTCTGAACTTAAAAAAATTTATAAAATTTTACAAATAATTCTTACTTGCTCCAGGCGGGGGCATTCGTTTTGTTCCGACACATCTAGTTTTTACCTAATTTTCAAGCTAAATACATATCAAGCAGACTGGATTTACTGCAGACTGGATTGTTGAGGGGGCAGGGTGGGAAGCTTTCTTTGTGGATGCTTGGCAAATACATCTGTCTAGTACATATTGTCATTCAAAATAATGGGTTTACTCCAGTTTATATGGTAGTTTAAATAAAATACTTCATTTCCAGTTTATGAGGGTGTTTTAAGTAATGGTAAACTTAAGAAGTGATAGTGTTTAAATTAAAGACTTGTTTATATTGGTGTTTAATTTTATTCCTTTTAGTGATAATTGTGTGATAATACATTTGAGGCATCATGGTATCTTCTTGCTTACCTGTCATTAATGATTCTAGTTTTGAGAATTTTACCTATTAATGATTCAGTATTTTAGATAACAATGCCTTTGATAGTTCACCCATGCTGCATTTTAATAAAAGTATTCTTTTATCACAGAATTCCTGTTTTATAAGTTTTCAATCACAAAATTCCTGTTTTTATATGTTAAATCACCTCAATCTTGAAGTAATGTAAGCAGGTCGAGCCATTTATTTGACATTGTCTGGTTTAGGCAAGACTAAATGGTCATTACCTTGCCTCTCATTTACACAGCATAAATACTCATAACTTCATCTCAAGTGTCAGCAGAGATGTATTCCAACCACCATAATCATCCTCATGGGCCCATTTAACTATATTGACTATTAGCAGTTAGGAGATGGTGCAGCTGTGCCAGAGTTTGCCGCTCCCCTTCTACAGACAATAACGCAAGTACTCAAGGACACTGATAAAGACCAGCGCTGGCAGCAGAGCTGCCATGCTGGTGTTTACAGTTCTCTTCAGAGCTCCAGTTATTTCCAGCTGACTAAATCTCCTCTGATTCTTGCCAAAATGTCATCTCATGTTTGTTGCCTGTCTGACTTTTGTTTTGTGAAGGGTGATTGTAAAATACTTATCACAGTTATTTTCTTCATGTAACAGTGTAATGTTAAAGCTGTAGATAAACATGAATACAGGCTGGGAAATCTCTCCTGACTATACCAGCCCGCTATCATAACCACCCCACTTGGAATACCATTTTCACTGGTCCCCTGGCTAGGTGTTTGTGTTTGTGAGATTTCACTATATATCATTTACTCATATACTTTCTGATATAAATACAACACAGGTAAATGATTTGATTAATGCTTTCAGTTTCCTGGTCATACCACACATGCAGCAGACATACATTTTCCTTAAATTTTCACACAGTAGTCTAAAAATATCAAGTGTAGGAGTTGCAACAATACTAGTTTATTTTCTGAGAACATCCCACATAGCTTTTGCCCACTGTTGGCTGGTTCCACTTCACAAACAGTACTTCCAGAATACACAGTTCTGACTTTTACCCACCATAAACTGGCTCCAAATACAGTTATTCAATACAAAAAGTATTCCTATGCCCTGCTGGGCTAATCATAAATCTCCTGGACCTATATATTGTCCTCCCACGGAATTTGACAACATGCACACTCCTTTTGGTGCCGAACTACATCTCACAACTCATTGTCCGAAAATGATTCTACTCTAGCTAACCACTCCTCACAGCTTTGGAGCTGGCTTTGATGTATACTTAGTTAACAAATGTTCTACAGCCTTCTGTACATGGAAATTACCAGCTGTGTCTCTCAGAAGCTTCTTGACCTCCAGAATCTTCTATCAACCAATTACTACTAACTGCAGTCTAGCAAGTTCCATACTTGATACATAAACAAACTGATCTACAGATCAACACATCTAATGATAATGATAAACACAACACTGTTAAATACCATTACCTGTGTTTCCCTGACTCTTATCTTATCATCCCATGAGGCTCTCATTTAACATAACCTGATCTGGTAAATACAGTTTTGTCATTCCTCATATCCAAATCCACTGGTCTTGGCTGTAGCATAAAAGACATGTCAAAATTAAGGTTTCAAATAATCCCTTTGTGTACAGTGAAGACAACCACAAACTTGCAAAAAATGTCAACTGTTCAATTGCTGTAGAAATAATCATTTCAAGAATTCTTAAATGGATATTTCTGTTGAATAGTTTGGTCCAAGACACAATCTGTGCAGTACATATATTTGTTTTTTTTTTTTTTTTTAATTATTAATTAAGCTAAATGTGCAGTGTACAGAGAATTCAAGATGAGTCCTTCAGTACTGACATATAGCACATTTTAATTTATCACTGCTCTAAGGGAATAGAAGGCTAAAATAAATCTATGCTGAGAAGAATATACTCTTTAAGATTATAAGTTTATTAATTATTCCTCATTAAATTAAATTATTAAATTCCTTCTTTTTATCATTTCTTAAAAGAGTGTTAGGTTCACTGTGAGTTCCTTAAAGGGACCTAGCAGTGCCAATATCTGAAAAGTGTTAACAAATCATAATTAATCCCTTGAACCTGTCATTAAAATTGGTCAGAAAACAATGACCCAGTGTGACTGCAAACAAGCTTTTCATTTTGTTTTTATAAACATTTTGGAAGATGGAGGAGGGGGCAACAAAAAACCCAAACAAGTCCAACAAGGACATCTGGTAGCAAGTCAGACAAATCAGAGTTTTGCAAAGGACTTTTTGCAACTAGAGGCCATTCAACTCAGCAATATATATGCAACCAACCACCTTAGGCCATGTACTTTTTTGTTTGTTTTTAAACATTGCTGTGTTTACTAAATGCTTGTAAATAAAAAAGCTCATGCATCAGTCACAGTTGCATTATAAAAGCTTTTTGTTAAAGGAATTAGTTCACAAATATATGTATGTTGAATAAGCCTCCGCAAAAATCATATAAATTCTGTAGAAATGGTAAGAGGATAGTTGGCTTTAATAGGATAAAATGATAATAGGAGAAAAGAGACAGGAGGACTCCTATTACAAAGATGTTTCATTTCCCTAAGGAGATTTTCTTTTTATCCATGACCTATCGATACAATTGTTAATAATGACATTATTAAATAGACTACATGTCATATGAGAGGATGCAGGTTATTTTTTTTCAATTAGGCATGTTTCCTATGCAGACAAGACGTAAAGAATGCAGCAAGGGCCTCTTATTTCCACCAGCAAATATATATGCCCTTTAAACAGGCCACAGGAAAGTAATATATCAATAGCCAAAAGCAAACCCATTAACACTGACAGCAAAGCAATATAACCTCAACAAGCTATGGTTGATGCTGGAAAAATTACAATCAAACCATATCCATCTGGTCATCTGTCAGGCACCTGGTACACCTTGTCAGCCGTAATATTTTGGATAATACAGATACATAGTGTCTTCTGTCTAGTAGGAGGTAGTGACATTGTTAATACAGGTACCATGATATATAAAACATTGCACTTCAGGGTTTATATTTTACTGTGACTGACTATTGAAGCCTCTGAAAATCCAGGACTGGAAGTTAAAATAAAGACTCCAGAAGAATCAAGGTCTTCTTTATTACCTGTTTGACATCAGGCCACACAAGAAAAATAAATTGTTCTCTTTTTGTGTAACCCCTTTGCAACAATAAACAATAAATACGCAGATGTCTCCACTGAAGCTTTAATCATTTTTCCGATACATCAGCTTTTACATCGACTACATCAGCTGTTTGAATGACCTCAGCTACGTGATAACTGAAACAATGGAGATATTATTAAGAATTTCTCCCTTTACTTCACACATATAAACATTTGAAACAAGTTCACATGAATACTATAGACTAAATGACATTAATCAGTTTAAAGTTTACTCCTCTGGAAAATACAGGTCTATTATTCATTTGCTTCAAAGAAATCCTTGAGTGTGGCATAAGTATATATGTAGAGGGGAAATGACTGTTGGACAAATAACAAGCTGGTACCGGTATGTTTTTCTTTTTTTTTTTTTTTTTGATTTACTTGTTGAGATAAAACAAGCTAAAATTTGCCAGCTTGCAGGAAGGATGCAATCATTTGCAACAGTACCTGAAAAAGTGCATTTAAACAATACAGAGTTTATCCATTTTCAAATATAACTTTATGAGTACACCTTATGATTTAACTGATACATGCAAGAGCAGCAATTCAAAAACAGCTCTTTACAAAAAAAAAATAACTTGTATGTGCACAAAATAGGAGTAGTGATTCTGAAGAACAATATTTTCATTTTGCCTAAGTGGAATTGTTTACCAAAGAAATGAGATTACCTTCCTGAGTGACAGGGATTAAAAACAATTTTAAAGGCTTTTTATTGACAAGGATTGAGCTACGGTATATACTCTGCACATTTGTGAACTATGAAGAATTCTTGATGATAATTTGATTAGGGGTCACCCATGTACTATATTCCAAAGAACATGAGCAGTAAATATATATTGTAAATTTGAAAGCTTGTCTTAATTAGTGTGTTTTCAAGGTACATAATTTTTCAGTGGCTATATGATGTATAGACTTTTTTCATCATTATCAACCTAAATTTTGATTCAGTGATAAATCTCATTAATAATCACCATCATTAGTGTGGCTGGTCGTACCTGAGCTTCTCTTAATTCTGTCCACTTCTCTATCACTACAGGTCAAAAAGCTACCATCAAACTCTCTATAGTGGCAGATTCATACCTTGGCACTGTCTTCAGAGAATCTTTTTGTCACATTTTGCTGTCAATATGGAACTCTGATTGATTGAGACCAGGCATACATTTAAAAAAATGTTCCTTTGCTGACATAGATTGTACAAACTAAGACACAGATGTTGGAAGTCATAAAGCAGAAACAAAAAAAAAATAGAATGATAAAATATTTTGAGTCCACAGTACTCAAAGCAAGGAGATTGTCAGTTTGAACTCAGCTGAGGTGGTGAGATTTTTCACATTCAGCCACCATCCACGGCAGTGTTTCACCCACAAACAAGTGTGCCTTTTAGGGGGTTCCTCAGTGGTATGACCCAGCAGTGATAATGATTCCTGAACCCAGGGCCCACAGGTGCAGTGGTCACCAGGCCTTTTTAATGCACAGAAAAAAAGGGAAGCATGTGCTACAAAAAATGGAGGCGGTTAACCTCCAACAAAAAAAATTATTTAAAGGAATAATAAAAAAGTATGTTCTGTTTCATTTATAGACATCTTAACCAGCTTAATGTCTTGGTGATAAAGATAAATTACTTTTTACTGCCCGATATGACATAAGTTAATTTCCTTGTCATTAACACAATATGTGAATTTATACAACTTTTTTCCCTTCATGAGATTTTAGTACAAGTGTTTTTCATAACCTTTTTATCTGGCAATATCCACTGCATATATGTATTTAGAGACATGGCAACCAACAGGTCATGTACCTTTTTATAAAAGAAAGTGAAAGTTTTAAATATAAATTATTTTTAAACTAAGCAGGTGACAGAAAATGAAATGGTGTAAGTGTACTAAACAATTAAGTGCCCCGTCCTCAACCATTCATTTGCTTTCTGGGTCTGTATGAATACATCAGAGTTTGTTCATTGCCAGACAGGGCACTTTCTGGAGGACATGCTGACAAAGCTCAAATGCTTCTTTTTGGGTATATCCATTAGTGGCGAAGGTGTGCCCGATAAGGTATTGAGTGCGGAGAAAGTAGAAAGGCTCTTGGCCAGGCAGACAGATGGGATTAGCACAGAAACTATCATTGCTTTTATATTTCTCTCCTAGAGCAGCTGCAGCTTGGGATAGTTATACAAAATGTTGCAAAATGTAACCATTGGTGTGTGGTTCAAAATTACCATGTGATATGTTGCTATGGTAACCGTAATCGACCAGAAGCTGAAAATGTCAGAGCAACATTTCCTGGAAAAAATGACGCCTGAATGTAGTGATGCAATACTTAGGCTGATGAAAACTATCTTTTTTATGTAAAACATGCACATAGTGTAAAATCCTTTTAGTGATTTTTTTACCAGATATTTTCAGTATAAGTTTAATGCAAAAATTGTTTGTATAACTAATAATATCCCATTTCAAAATAAAATTAAATGTAGCAGTCAGCAGCATACAATCTGAAAAGGAATAATATTCTCAACAATGATAGACCTAGATATTGAAATTAAATGTAGCAGTCAGCAGCATACAATCTGAAAAGGAATAATATTTTCAACAATGATAGACCTAGATATTGAAATTAAATGTAGCAGTCAGCAGCATACAATCTGAAAAGGAATAATATTCTCAACAATGATAGACCTAGATATTGAAATTATATGAAAGATTGCTGACAAAAAAATGAAATATCCCACACGCCGCCTTTTGAAAATGTTTTTTACTTTGAATAGGCGTTTTTTTTTTTTCAAATTGGTAATCTAACCAAGTCTATTTTAAAAGAGAAAAATGAACTCTTTTCACCATAGGTAAAAAATTGAAGGCCTTTTTAAACAGGCTAAATATAGACAAACTTTTTACTCACTACTTAAACTGAAAAAGGTATTCTCTTAAAAAGTATATAATTTACCATTTCATAATATAAGTTTTCTGCATTAAAATAAGATAAATTAAAATCTAAGAACCATACATTGTATGTTTTATGTGTAAATATATATATACACACACACACACACATATATATATATATATATATATATATATATATATACACACATGTATATTCGTGTTTTGTTAATAAGATCTTGTCGTCATGTAGTCACAAGCGTGCTGGCCTATTCTGATGCACTTATGCTGTTATGAAAATAACAAATCTTTTACAATTTTATTATAAATCAAATCATAACCTCAGTTATGAGTGGGCATAAAGGCTAGTTGCTTTCCTGATCAGTCTATGGAAAAAAATAAGGAAAAATGACAGATATTAAAGCAATGCAGGTGTAAATCTTAATGTATTTCCTGATTAGTCAATTTAAGAATTAAAAATTTAAAAAAAAACAAGGCATGATGTTCAGACAGATTTTAATTAAAGGACTTAGAACTTTTTTAATTTAAATTAATGTTGGATATCTGAATACTAACAGATTTTTATCAAGTTTTGTAAAGATAAAATTAATGAATGCAATAAGCTTAACTTAATTTGATAAGACTTTACTGGTTAAAGCCAAAAAAGGTTGGTTCTTCAGGCACTGCCCAATGACTCTTTTTCTGTCACCCACCTACCACCCGCCAAATATAAAATTTTTATTTTTATTTTCAGTAGAATATTTCCTAATATGAGTACCAGCTGCTCAGACATTTCTTTCAAGAAATTAAGAAAATAACATTTTGTTTTGTATTGATGTTCTTTTATCTGTTCAGCAAATTAACTCGGTGATAATCATGTTGTTTCCTGAAAAGAAAATTCATATTCCAACACAGATTTATGAAGGAAGTGCCTGAGAACCCAACCTTGTTTTACTAACAAGTTTTGATAATTATTGGTTTATGCAGTATCCTAAAACTGGTAATCTGAATTATTCCCTGAAGTGTTTAAATACTTAAAAGTGTATGGCCAGGGTAGACAGGGTAGAAAAACTTTGACACAACTGATGTTATAATCAATAGTTTTCTTGATACAGATCTTACTTATTTTGACATTGACACATGAAAGCTATTTAAGAGAGTTATGCACAACATGGTTTTAATTATTATATAGAGAGATACAGCACTTCATCAGGAGTTAATGTGTGGTTCAGCAGAGGATTTATAAACCACTCGTCAGTAAAACCTGACCCGGCACAATATCTGGTGCTCATTCTTGTGCCTGGCACAGTGTTTCCTGTAGACCATTGTGATAACCTAAGGGGGCTAATTTTATTGATCTTACTATTAATGGTTCATCTCACATGTCATACTCAAATCATCAGCCAGTTTGATGTGCCCTCGAGAAGGACCATGCAGCCAAGCTGTGAAAGGTTGAGGGAAACTGAAAAGTGTTTTAGTGGAGTGCTGTGGTTGCATCAGTCTGGACTCTGTTGTCTCCCAAGATCAAGAGAGTGAAACATTGATGGTTAACCTTTAGACATGCAGTCCAAGAACAATAAAGGATTCCGTATTATATATAAATTAATGCCTGAAACTTAAAATAAATATTAAACCACACTTCAAAATATATCAAAATCTTCCATGTAAGCAAGAGTTGCAAAATAAAATTATATTTTTTTCTTGAAAAAATTTAAATTGGCTGGCAAAAGGTTAAAAAAATAGAGAGCATATTCTAATGTAACACCATGACAACTACAGTTTGTTTCGAGCTAAACTACTGTGGTGGATCCAGAAATTCGCGAATACAGGGACAGGCTAATATTGGATTGATCGATGATAGGTATTATTAAAACTAAGTTGATAAAATTTTGTTTTGGAAATTATTTTTATGTATATATATATATATATATATATATATAATATATATTTACTTGCAAATATCATCTTTTAAAAGTAGTTCTGACAGTAAGAAAATTGTTAAAAATGTTGTTTGTCAAACTGTTAACTGGCTTCTGTGGTCTAGACAGGGCACAGAGCACAGATCGTGAGTTCAAGTTCAAGTAACAGCTGAAGAGAAATGAAATTTTCACAGTCCATCCAAACCCAGGCTTAGCTTTTTAAGCTAACGGGAAGGCCATACCTCACTCACATGCATTTTGGGGGGGGGGGGGAGGGGTCCTTGGTGTTATGACCCAGTACGGTGAAATGAAAAAAAGAAACTCCTTTCTTTGTTATAAAAATATTTTATTGCTATCTTAATATGGAATGAATCACAAAGCTGTTCATTAATATCCTCAACTTATGAATAGGAAAGTAATAAAATGTGGATAATTTAATAACCTAATGGCTAGGGAACTGAAAAATGGAAATTGTTTAAGAATAAATGGAAAAAGATATATAGATAAAATGAGAGATATTTCAGCTCAATGGGGGTGTGCGCACCTCGGACACCCCCCTCTGGATCAGCCACTGTTATAATTCTTGACATACCAAATCAACTGAATGTCATGGCCAATGGTTCGCCTATTGGATTGTTTTCAATAGGTGGGATTGGTGAACTGCCGGATGTCATCTCCAATTCAATTAAATGCTTTCCTCAAATGTGATGGAACAAAAGCATTTTTCAACCATTTTGAATAAACTGCACAGGCTATTTATAAAACCTTTTGAAATGGGTTTTGTTGTAAAAGTGGCATAAATCCGTTTTTCTTTTAAATAACAGATTCTAAATTTTGTAGCGTCATAAAATTACAGTGTAAAAATGTTTATATATGGTTGTATATAAAAGTATATATGGTTGATAGATTATTTTAACTCGCCTATTGACAGGAGTTTGGCATGCTGGCATTATTGGCAAGTTAATATAAAGAAATTCTGGTTTCATTTATATTCACTTCACTTACATCTGCATCATCTTTTAATCCCGCAGCTGAAGCTTTGAGTAGCTTATTTGGTCCTTGCTCCATTTGTTGGTCTGGGCACTACATGATTTTGCCATTACATTCCTCATAGGTGTCATGACTGGAAATGAATTTGTCAGGAATGTGGCTCAAGACGGTTGATGGTGAGCTGAGGTAATCATTACACCCTTTGCTTGCTCTGATTTAAATGTAGACTAGAAATTTAACCCAGTTGATTCATCACTTATTCAGGTCAAATGTAATTCTTCCAATAATTTGTATTTAGTGAGAGCTGCACAATTTACCATTTAATTTTATCGATCCCCCAGCATCTTCATCATTCTTTTCCTCTAATTGTTGTTACTGATGCTTAAATTTAATGGGGTTTATCAAATGCAAGTTACATATGAAGACTGTGCATATACACAATATATACATACACAGAAAAAGATTATTTTCTTGTGAAAAGGTTATTTCAGGACAAATATTACTGGAAAGTATGGTTTATTGTACCATTGTTTACTTATTTATGTTTATATGTTTTTAGATTTCTGCAACCCCTTACTTCATGATACCTCTGCATACCTGCCTAATCACTACCATAAGATTCAGAACTATGGTGCCAGATTGATTTACAATTTTGATAGATTCATCCCGTCGAACTCCTTGTTATTTGATTTTCATTTGTTCCCTGTGTCCTTCAGGATAAAATTTTAAATCTGCAGTGTTCAAGTTTTTAGCGAACCTGTGAGCATATGTGGTATTGGTGGCGCCACCTGCATTGACTTTTTTATACAGGGGTCATGGGCCATCAGACCATTAACCCATAATTTCACAGGTACAGCAGGAGCTACCACCACCAAATTTTATGCAAAAATCAGTTACATGTCAAATGTTATGGGATTGAGCTGTTTGTGGCACCACCTGCATCAGCTTACATTTTACAGGGGATAGCTAAAAAAACCTTTGAAATCTTCTTCTGGGAAATCATTCAGCCTAGTTCAATTTCCACAGAAAAGATCCCAGAGATAGCTCTCTCAAGTTTATTCAACTGTTTTGGGTGGGATGAATTTTGGCCTAGTTACAGAAAGCTGAGTCATTTGGTAAGGTAAACATACTAACATAACAATCTCAGAAACAAAAGAAGCTAGCATCACCAAGTTTTTTGCAAATGTTGGTCACATAACTCATTTTTGAAAGTGCAGTTTTTGTGGTGCCACCTACATTGACTTGTTTTTTATGAGATAAACCTCATAATTTTAGCCCCTTTCAGCTTCTACTTAAACATTATTGAGATGAAACTATCAGGCTGAATGATATAATCTTTCACATGAATTAATATCCTTGGGTAGGGTTCTTTAATTGTATAAGAATAGATCAAGTTCAATGACATTTTGTAGAGTCATAGAAATAGTCATTGAAAATTTGTCATGGGCTAAGTAAGTCTATATCAAACTAAGGGCTGCAATAATCTTCTTCTGCAAATCTGTTATTTAAATTCTGTAACATTGCACAAAAATAATTCTTAGGTAGGCTTTGTTTACTTGAATTATTTTTGGCTGAATTATTGAATTTAACAATGAAAGGACTGTGAGATACTTTGGTAAACAAAGCTTGTAAATGTTTTGTAGTAACAGACTGAGCTCTGTGGGTATATAAGCAGATCTGTACAGGCAACACAAATACTCTGTGTCCATATTCAACTTATGTTTATGATAAATCCATGAAAGCTATATATCTGTATTCTGATTTTGCTTTTAATAGACATCAGTTATTATTCTAAACATTTTTGATTAAAAAAAATATGAATATGTCAGCATGAAGAAGGCATTGAAGCCAAAGTCTCAGTATGTGTAAACAGACTTGGGAACAGGCTGAGATTTTGTCTGTATCTATAAGTAGCATTGCAGACTGCCAACTATTTCTGATTTGGCAACAGGTCAAGTTTCTCCCTGAAATTTTGCATAACCCTACATCTTTAATGGCTTAAATTTCTTATACATTAGACTGGTGCCACCACCAACAATCAAATTTGTGTTGTGTGCATCATTTCCAGTATTTCAGGATCAAGTGACATTTGTGTAATTGGTGCTTGTACTCAGTTTCTAAATATTTAGTACTTGCATTGTACTTGAAAAGTAGTCAAGTACTTTTCAAATAATAGTCAAGCATGTTATCATGAAAGCATTATACCAGATTTTTATCTAATTGCACAGGTTCACATTCAGCCTGTAGGCCTTGGTTATGTACAGTACTTAACAACATGGCACCATCCTACATAACAGAAATATTTCTAACATTGCACCTTCTCTTTGTGATGAGGGGAACAGAAATATTTCTAACATTGCACCTTCTCTTTGTGATGAGGGGCTCAGAGCAGTAGTCATTTAGTTGTACGACAAACTCACAGGAAACTTTTGGCAGTGTCAAGTGTTCTTGAACCATTTTGCCATCCTTATTAAACTGAGCAAACTTGAAAGTGTTCTTGAACCATTTTGCAATCATTATTAAACTGAGCCATACTTTTAAAGTGTTCTTGAACCATTTTGCAATCATTATTAAACTAAGCCATCCTTAAAAGTGTTCTTGAACCATTTTGCCATTCTTATTAAACTGAGCCATACTTGAAAGAGTTCTTGAACCATTTTGCCATCCTTAAACTGAGCCATACTTATAAGTGTTCTTGAACCATTTGCCATCATTTTTAAACTGAGCCATACTTAAAGAGTGATACGAAGGTGGAGTTCAGGGGATGTCCCCACCTGTATCACATACGGTTGCTGATGTGCGTGGCTGACAATGTTCCAAGACCAGCTTGATGACAGAAGTCTTCATTCAATATAAAGAGGTCTGGGACAGTCTCTCTTTCTGAGAGAGCCGCCCAGTCTCCCTGACTCACTGACTCTCAGTGCGCACTACAGATAGTTTTGTTACAGAGCTTTCACGTGACATATGAGACATACATATCCATATTTCTGCATTTCGTCATAAAAGCTAAACCTTATTGGATGACCCAAAGTAGGTCACAATTACATCAGAGTTATAAGTTGACTTTATAAGTTTTGCCAGATTTTACTGGATGAAAGTATTCTGGAAAATCCCAAGTCTGACCTGACATACATCCAGTTATAGACTGACCTACAAGTCCTATTTCCAAACTCGTATAAACATAATCTGCCTGCCTCATCATAGAAACCAATTTAGAGCTAATTTGTGAGAGTACATTTAGGCTCTACAAACATAATGAATTACCATTAGATACTTGGTTGTCTGATGACCATTAATAATTCTTTGGCTCCGTCTGAATATCAGAACAGACTGAAACCGTAATTGATCTTCATTGTTTCTGAATAATTTTAGATCTTAAATATTGAAATATTCCTTGAAATATGTGTTAAGTCACAAATATGCACTTTCCTACTCCATAACATATCCCTCTGGTATTCAGAATGAGGCTCCGGCCTCATTGGCTAAGTCGCAGAAAAATTAGTTATTGCAAGAAATATAACTGGGATACAGATGACAGAAATACATAATGTGTAAGGATCAAGATATACAGCTGAAGTCTGCATTAACTGCGAGAACGGTAGCTGTGACAGGGAATATAGAACTATATATTTAGCTAGCACCAGCCCATAACAAGAGTTCTTGAACAATTTGCCATCATTTTTAAACTGAGCCATACTTAGAGTTCTTGAACAGTTTTGCCATCATTAAACTGAGCCATACTTAAAAGTATTCTTGAATTATTTTAATTGCCATCATTATTAAACTGAGCCATACTTTAAAGTGTTCTTGAACCATTTTGCCATCATTATTTAACTGAGCCATACTTAAAAGTGTTCTTGAACCATTTTGCAATCATTATAAAACTGAAAAAAAAGATTGAACAACATTAACAATCATATCCTTCTAAATAAGACAACAGTTTTAAAAATTAGGCCATTATCTCAACGCTTGTCAGCTGAGCGTCATGACCCATGGGTTACTTGTATATTGTTTGGGTGCTTGATGAGCACTAGACGTCATTCATGCCAGGCTTAGTGCAATGTGACAGAGCTATAGGATACAAGACTCGCTATAATGTGTTGAAAAAATTACTCAGAGACCTGGTAAATTTCAGAGCTTCGGAGGTCCATAGTTTGATATTTTCCTTTGTCTTACAGTTAGCTTAATGCTCATTCATAAACCATTACCACCATAGGCTGTAGAATGTTTTGTCCTGAAAAAAATTAGGAATTTACAAAAGCAAAGGCAGGTTGGTTTATTTCAGTTTGTGCATCATTGCAGATACATGATACCAGGAATTTCCTTCTGTGCCATCAGACTCAATTATAACCCACCGAAAGATGCTGGCGTTTGATTACCTGTTTTAGCCCTAGGCAAAGAGCCAGCTTTAACACATCTAATGGTAAACTGTCAATCTTTGTCATAATGGAGATTCATTGTGTTTTGGAGCTTCTGACTGAATTATGTCATAATAAAGTTAAAATTGAGCCCAGTATAGTTTAACCCTTTACTGTTTACAAGCCACTTAAGACCACTCAAAATGGGCAACTAGAATGCCATGATATGTATAGATTCTTTCAGGACAAAAGTTTTGCATATTATTTCTAAGTTTCAATGATTTTTAATAATCTTCAGCAAACCGTCTTAGTGGGAACTGTTGAAAATTTGATAAAGATACAAAAAAAGCTTGAAAAGATATGGATGTTAGTGTAAATATAAATAGTGTCAGAATTTGTCGGAAATCTAAAAATAAATGTAAACAGTAAAGGGTTAAACCTCAGGGAATCCTTGAAAGACTATGGGATGCTTTAGCAGGTCTGTTTGTATTCCAAGAAAATTCTTTTGTTATACAATCCAGAAAACAGTGAAATAATCTCAGCACAGCAACAGTCTTTTCAAACAAAGCAATTATATATAAAAGAAAAAAATTCCATTGTTCCTTTAAAATTAATTGTAGGAAAAAAGGCCAAATTAAAAACTTAGCATGTCAATTTCTTTAGAAAAGGGATTGACAATTTGAAAGTGTATATGATGTAAATAAGGGTGAAAACAAACAGTCATGCAGTTGAGTAACTTGATAATTTAACCATATTCCTGCAGTGGTCAAGACATTTTACATTCTGACAGATGGAGGCTTGTGCAGCATGGTGGCGTAATGGTTAGTACGTTGGACTTGTGGCCGCAAGGTTGTAGGTTTGCTACCTAATCTGTTGGCTCTCTGCGCTAAGACTCCTAGCCAAAGTCTTTACCACAAGGGTGTGCTCACTCGACCCAGGAGTGAATGGGACTGGTCATGAGAGGCAGGCAAATGTAGAGAGAATAACCTTCTAGTGCCTGTTATGGCTGCTTGGGTTGTATGCTCCCCAGGTAGCTGAGAAAAGCTATAAGAATGAATGGAAGCTATAAGAAAGACCAGGAAGGCAAAGTGTAAAGTCAGATGAGACTGACATAGTCAGTGATATCAGACTATAAACCCACACCATTTACCTTTACATTTCATCATTGGTCAGATATCATCATAATGAACCAAGGTCCTTTCATTCTGAACAGGGAGGCTAATTGTAAACAGGCTATTCAGTGATTCTAACTTTCTTACACATTTCATTTGTAAATCAGCAAATATATAGGTTTATCTTTTGAAAGGTTGATGATCATCCACAAATTTATTGATATTTTTTGGCCCAGATATGAAAGTGAATACTGAATATATACATGTAACATTGGCAAAATTCTAAATTCAGGTTTTGGCTCTGAAATTCTCTGGTACTACATAGTTCCGCCAACATTCTGGATCACAAAATGTGGAATATTATTTACAAGGTTCCTGATCTTACAGTGCTGTGTCTGTGCTATGGGAGTGCAGGAAATATAAGAATCCAAGCTTATTATTATATAGGAAATTGTGGGTCATTGTCCACCATCACAGTGCTTCCATCACAGGTCAGTTAATTGCCCACCAGATTACAGAATACGTCAATTAGGAGCATGTGAATGCACATAGAGCAATCTTCCACCTTGTTTCTAAGTTATGATTACAGTTTCCCATAATCATATTGCATGACAATGGTCCCGTCATCAGCTAGGGATAAACACAATGTCTTATCATGCTGTGGTATAGAATACTTTAAAGAATAAATATTATGGTGATCTAGCAGAATTGTCAACAAAATTAAGGTTTGGTCTTAATTTTGTGGTCAACCTAACCCTCCAAAAAACATCTGATAAAGATACTTACAAACTAACCAGTGACAGAAAAAGACACCACCCCTAGTAGATTTATGAAGCAACATCCTTATATTTTAGTCAATATGAAATCATAATAATTTCAGCATATATATGTCCTGAATTTAAAGGTTGGTCCTTGTTCCATATTTTGCTGGTGCTGTTAACATTGTGTTTTTTAAATTAATTTAATGCTTTAATATATTGTTTTAACAGTTGCTTTTGCAGACTAAAGGGGGTAGCAGGGCATGTGTTTTACCCTGTTAACATAGATCTCATTATATATGTAAGGTGGACTTGTGCATGAAAAGGATGCTCTAAAAGGAAAATATGTTTGAGGTTCAGAAAGATGAATGGATGTGCAAATGTGGGAAAAAAAACCATGAAATTACAAATTTACATCACTTAAAATAAATTTTTTCCTAGTTTTTCATAATGTTTGACCTTAATCAGATTTGGCTCAGGATTTGGACCTTCAGTTTTGAAGATCTCTATAAAGTATTTGAATTCTTTTTTAAAACTAAGCACCAGCAGAATATTCTGAGTGATATATCTACACAGTGGTTTTAATCATTGGTACCAAAATACCCGAAACTGGCTGGCCTAATGGTATTACTGGCTGAGAACAAACATTCATAAAGAAAATTACCAAATATATAAGTAAGTAAATTTAGAGCATTTGCAATGTTAATCACATCATATTTAGCTCCATCAATTAGAATTTTTATTTTCATCTTTTTTTCCAAAATTTACTGCAAACAACTCTAAGAATCTGTCATAAATATTAGTGATTTTGATTTAAATCTTTTTATTTGTGAAATGTTGAAGAAAATGAAAATAAGATCTGTAAGTCAGAAGATGAACTTGTGTATTGTTATGGATTTAGAGAGAGTGATAGAAGATCTGACCAGACTGGCTGTGAGTTTTATGTATATCGAGTCATGACGGTTTCCAAGTACTTAAGGTTTTTCTCTAAGTATGTTTAATTAGTCCTGTTTACCCTGCAACTAAATTAGTCCTTTTTACAACACAATTCAGGTCTTGTGGACACAAAGTATGATTAGTATCCTTTAATAAAGATAAGTTTATTTAGGCTGCTGCTTAGACGCTGGGCTTGGTAGGAAGAATCTGCCTCTCCATATGCACAAACATGACAATAGCTAACACCATGAAGAAGATTACAAGGTACAGCCTCTTGAAGTTGGAATGACACCACTAAGTAATGCGTTCAGTTGAAATATTGTGTCCCTTAAGTTTGCTTGGACATGTTGCAATCAGGGGTTACAGTTAGATTTTCAGCATGGGTTGGGTATCTGAATGGGGAAGTAAGATGTCACCCGTCAGTAATCCTGTTAAGCTAGGCCTGTTGTCGCTGCATTATTCCGTCTCCAGGCCCGTGCACATCACCTGATGGACCTCCCTGCAGGGACCTATCCACTATTGTTGTCTCTGCATTCTGTCACCAAGCTTAATATAAGCTGCTGCATCCAATGTCCATCCAGGGAGGTCATTTATTAATAGTGACACAAAAAGTAGGCTTTTCTAGGACCAAGCACTGTCGTTGAACATATAAATGCTAATGCATGGCTAGGCCAGACTTCTTTCAATTATAAGGGAAGGGTGATAATATTTCTTCTGCTGGTAGCTGATTTAATTACAAATTTTAAAAGAGAAATAGACTTAAAATGAAGAACTTAACTCTCACAGTAAGTTGAGAGAATTATCAGAGGGATCTTCAATATGTAATCCCCAGTGTTGCCAGACATTTAACTTCTCATAAATAAAGTTAAAGCACTCCATCCTTGCTGTGTTCACATCTAGATTCACATCTAGACTTTTTACATGAATTGTTGTTAACTTGTCTTTCTCTCCCAGTGTATTTTTTTTGGGGGGAGGGGCCGGGGGGATTCCAGCTTACAATACATGTATCTCAATCAAAGTGGTTGGGGGGGGGGGGGGGGGGAGGGGGGTCCAGAACCACCTTTTTCAGCCACTGCAACCGTTCAGGGTTTCAGACACATTTTTGCAGCCTGGACATCCCCTTCCTTTTTCCGGACCTGGGGACCTTTTTTTAGGCTTTGTCATTAGTCCTCCTGAATCCTAGATCTGCTCCCAGTCAAGACAGGTTATCTGAAGTGTTATTCAGTTTCCAAGCTGTCGTGTATTAACTTTTGTCATATTACAGCTTGATAAATTTCAAGAGTGGTAGACTTCAGCTGTGTTACTTTAATTCAGTCGTTGTAGATTTCGCCTGACATGGTAAATTACAGCTGTGGTATTCTGAGTAATTGGTTGATTTGTTGTGTTTGAATTCTTGCAGTTAGAATTTTTGTGCAAATCAATATGTATAGGTGATTAATTGTATCCGCCAAAACAGAGCTATGCGGATACTATATGTTTTCAGTCGGACGCTGCCGCCGCATAGGTTTCCGGAGAACTCCTCCGTAACCACTAGGCAGAATTTTTAGCAAACCTGTGAGCTTATGCGATGGCGCAGCGTCGTCCGTCCATCGTCAGCCGTCCGCCGTCCAGGGCTGGCTTTCTGCCGTCCATGGCTGTAAGTCAGCAACCGTTGGAGCTAGCAGCTCCAAATTACATGTAAGAATTAGTCACATGTGAAACTTGGTGCCCTGGAGCTTATTATTGGGTATCTGCATTAATTTAGATTTGATAGAGAAAAAGCTTAAAAACCTTTAAAAATCTTCTTCTCTGAAACTGTTCAGCCAAATTGTCCAATATTTCACAGAAATGATCCCTGGAACAATCTCTCTCAAGTTTGTTCGAACGGTTCCAGTTTGGAGATTTTTGGCCGAGTTACAGGAGGTTGAACTTAGTCATCTGTCCAAAAAAGCACACTTTAATTAAAATAAAAGAAACAGCTAGAGCTATAATCTCCAAATTTTATACCAATGTTTGTCACATATGTCATATCTGATTTTGAGGTATTGGTGGCGCCACCTACATTGATGTGTTTTTTACAAGCAAAAATGTAATTTTAAACTCTTCTAGCTTATACACTGATTTATGATGAAACTGTTAAGCTGATTGGTTTAAACTTTACAAGAATTATTCTATGGTAGGGTTCTGCCAGTTTTATAAGAAAAGATTAGGTAAATACAGTTTTAAAAAACATTGTAGCCAATTGAAAAAGGCTTTCTGTATTTGAAAACAGATTTGACAACATGCTGACTTTCAGCAGCCAGACAAGAGGTCACTCAGTACAAACAGGTGGGGTCCAGACATCACCATGGCAACTGACCCGGCCCTGGGGGAATGTTTAGACCATGTGTCTAGACGTCTAGACACAGCGTCTAGACGTCTAGACACAATGTTTAGATGCAGAATTCCCAGATTATTGGAACTACATCTTTCAACTGTTTGAAAAATCTTGGTTTGCATTTTGAGCAAATTGAGTATATCATCAGGTCACATGTGAACTGCCGCGCCCTCATTTTTGGTTGACCTCTGACCTTTCTTCCCTGCCAAGCGTCCATTTGTGCGTCTGTTTCCACCAATAAACCCGCATATCTCGGGAACCGTTCGACCAATCAGGCTAAAAATTTTGCACAAATGTAGCCCTTTGATAGCTTTATCACATACACTAAAAATGGTGGTGTCACCTGCAACCATTTTTGCATAGCGTCCATCTGTTCATCTGCCTTGGGTTAATAACAGTCATATCGCAGCAGTGGTGTGACTTATCCACCTGAAATTTTGCAGGTTTATACATCCTGGACAGCTTTCTTGAATTTATAACAGGTGGCGCCACCTACATTCACGTTTACTCTGCAGACATCCAAGCTCATATCTTGGAAAATGTTTGACCCATTGGGCCAAAATTTTGCATGTGGATAGATCTGACATAGCTCTTCATCATAGGCAAAACTGGTGGCGCCACCTGCAACCACTTATTAACAGCGTCCATCTGTTCCTCTGCCTTGGGATCAATCACTCATATCTCAGCAGTGGTTTGACTTATCCACCTGAAATTTTGCAGGTTTATATATCCTGGACAGCTTTCTCAATTTATGACAGGTGGCGCCACCTACATTCACTTTACTCTGCAGACATCCAAGCTCATTACTGGGAACGGTTTGACTGATTTGGCCAAAATTTTGCATGTGTATAGATCTCACACAGCTCTTTATCATAGGTAAATCTGGTGGTGCCACCTGCAACCATTAATGCACAGCACCCATCTGTTCATCTGCCTTGGGATAAAATCACTCATATCTCAGCAGTGGTTTGACTTATCCACCTGAAATTTTGCAGGTTTACACATCCTGGACAGCTTTCTCATTTTATGACAGGTGGCGCCACTACATTCAGGTTTACTCTGCAGACATCCAAGCTCATATCTCGGGAACCGTTTGACCAATTGGGCCAAAATTTTGCATGTATATAGATCTCACATAGCTCTTCATCATAGGCAAAACTGGTGGCGCCACCTGCAACCATTTTTGCTCAGTGTCCATCTGTATATCTGCCTTGGGATGATATCACTCATATCTCAGAAGTGGTTTGACTTTTCCACCTGAAATTTTGCAGGCTTTTACATCCTAGACAGCTTTCTTGAATTTATAACAGGTGGCGCCACCTACATTCACGTTTACTCTGCAGACATCCAAGCTCATTACTGGGAACTGTTTGACCGATTTGGCCAAAATTTTGCATGTGTATAGATTTCACATAGCTCTTCATCATAGGCATAACTGGTGGTGCCACGGGCAACCATTAATGCACAGCACCCATCTGTTCATGTGACTTGGGATAAAATCACTCATATCTCAGCAATGGTTTGACTAATCCACCTGAAATTTTACAGGTTTACACATCCTGGACAGCTTTCTCTATTTTATGACAGGTGGCACCACCTACATTCATGTTTACTCTGCAGAAATTCAAGCTCATATCTCCTGAACAGTTTGACCGATTGGGCCAAAATTTCGCATGTGTATAGATCTCACATAGCTCTTCATCATAGGCAAAACTGGTGGCGCCACCTGTAACCATTTATGCACAGTGTCCATCTGTTCATCTGCCTTGGGATAAAATCACTCATATCTCAGAAGTGGTTTGACTTATCCACCAGAACTTTTGCAGGTTTATACATCATGGACAGCTTTCTCCATTTTATGACAGGTGGCACCACCTACATTCATGTTTACTCTGCAGACATGTTAAAATGTCATGGTCTGAAACTTGCAGGTCCGAAATGTCCATTTTGCTGAAATCATAATAACTAAAGTAGATATGCAGGACTTAAAAGGATCAATATTAAATTTTAAAAATAAACCTCCATTCATTTGCACAGGTTCGCATTAGGCCTGTAGGCCTTGTTTCTCTGCAGTGGTTTGACTTTTCCACCTGAAATATTGCATGTGTATACATCTTGGATAGTTTCTCGTTAAAATAACAGGTGGCGCCACCTCCAATCATGTTTACGTTGCAGACATCCATTCTAATATGTAACACATGTAACTCTATTTCCCCTTGGGACTCAATCCAGGCCTCACTTCACCCGTCCTACTCTGATTTTGGCTGATACATGTAGTCGCTTGTCGACTACCCATATTCTAAGTAATAATTTATTTTAAAAAATTATGGTTAAAAAATTGTTGTGGTATCACTGCCAACCCACTTCATCTTGAGGGGAGTGGTGGTATCAGAGGGGGGTGTGTGTCCGTCATTCACATTAATAGTTTGCACTGTGATATTTTTTGACACATGACAGATTGATGTGATATTTATAACTCCTGAAATGTACCTGATTGATAGACCTTTCTGTTTGACCTTACCTGCTGATAACAACACTAACACCCAGGAGATTTTGTGGCATCTGACTTCCCAGACAGTGAGACTGGGGATGTCAGGCATGACAGAGCATTAAAACTAGGAGTTGGTAAATAAATATACCAGGAAAGAGCCAATGGTGGGTGGTCTAGATCGCATCGCAGGAAGTGAAGGGCTTGTGACGGGCTGGTGATAGATGTTAGACAAAGAGATTATAAGCTCCAAGCAGAACTAAAATCAAACCAATATAGCTCATCGGTAATGGTTGTCACAAAGCACAATCCTTGTTCAGCACGGTCCCAGTGCTGAGATGTAAGCCAGCCTGAGGCTGAAACATCAATTTCTTATGCTACCAAGAGACAGGAAATGTTAGAGGCACAGACAAGCCTGATGAAAGAGCCATCACACAGGCCTCTCATGGCTTAATTCAGGCAGAGTACAAGTCTAGTCATTGGCAACAAAAGTGATCGCTCATGTTGTAGCTTCTAATGGTAAGTCTGTTTGTCCTGGTATCACTTGTATTTGATTTAGTGGGAAAATAAATATTGAAAATCAGGGTTATATTGATGTTTATGGTAAATGTGTAAATGATTTTCCAGACAGAAAAATGAATAATGTGAATTTGGCAAAAATTCTAAAGGAAACTGTTCATGTTTGATAGCTACACATAAAACCCAAATACAGAAGCATTATAGTCCATTTAATGATGTCCTTTTCATGATATCAAATGGTGCTATATGACATTTAGTCTGGTGACATTTTATACTGCAACATTTTATATCCTTTTCCCTGTAATCTTTGTACCTACAATAGTAATTCATAAAGCACTTGTAATAACAATTTGCTCAGCCAAATGAGCCCAATATAAAAGGTTTTACGTAATTAAAATCAGACTTGCGAAATTACATGATGGCAGCTTCGTCAATTAATCCTTTATCCATACCTAAACCATATCTCAGAAACAGCAAGAGCTATAGACATCACCAAATTTTATGCAGTGTTAGTCAAATGGCTTATTTTAGCGAATCTGTGAGCTTATGTGATGATGTGGCGGTGTCCCGTGTCTGTAAGTTAACCATACTATCTAAAAAAAGTTTGGAGCTAGCATCACCAAATTTTATGCAGAACGTCAGTCATCTAAAAAAACTCCACATACTATTCTGCATTTACTTAGAATTTATAGGTGAAAAGAAATAAAACCTTTGAAAATCTTCTTTGCTGGAACTGTCCAGCCAAATTGTCCAATATTCCAAAGAATTAATCTCTAAAACTATTTCTCTAAAGTTTGTTCAGATGGTTCCAGTTCAGTAAATCTTGGCAGAGTTACAGGAAGCTGAACTAGCTTAGTCAATTGGCAAAAAAGATAATAAATTTACGATATATAAGAAACTGCTTGAGCAATCATCACCAAATTTTATGCAAATGTTGGTCACATGACTAATATTTGATATTGAGGTATAGGTGGCACCACATGCATCAATATTTTTTGAACGGGGGTCATAGGTCATCAGTACATTACCCATTAAACCTGCATTAACTTAGATTTTACGGGGCAAAAGCTAAAAAGACTGTGAAATTTCTTCTTCGAAATCATTCGGTCATGTTGTTCATTATTTCCCAGAAATGATCCTAGATAAAAGCTCTCTCAGAATTTATTCAAATGGTTTGTTTTCATGAATTCTGGCCAAGTCACAGGAATTTGAATTTAGTCATTTGGCCAAGTAAGCATACCAATGTAACAATCTCAGAAATGACAGGAACTGGCTTCACCAAATTTTGTGCAAATGTTGGTCACATGACTCATATTTGAAATTGCAGTTTTGAGGTGCCACCTACATCAACCTGATTCAGTTTAAAAATGTTTTTAAATGAATCTGTCAAGCTGAATTGTTTATTTTTTCACAAGAATTATCCTGTTTAATTGATTTTTGGTAGAGTAATAGAAAGCTGAAGTGTCTTGTGGCCATTAGTAAGGCTATTTCAAACTGAGGGTTGCAATAGTCTTCTTCTGCAAAACTTTTTTCAACTTCTGTAACATTGCACAAAAATGATTCCTAGGTGGCCTTTTTTCAAGTTTACTTAAATGATTTTGAGGAGAATTATTTGACCCTTAACAATGAA
Source organism: Sipunculus nudus (assembly GCA_026874595.1). NCBI lineage: Eukaryota > Metazoa > Annelida > Sipuncula > Golfingiida > Sipunculidae > Sipunculus > Sipunculus nudus. Next base: position 55,576,305 of record CM049311.1, on the reverse strand, counting down.
AGGAGTGTGAGATACTTCGGTAAACAAAGCAAGTAGATTTTTTGTATTACCAAACTAAGCTCTGTTGGACCTATAACAATAAAAGGATTGTATCTTATATTATTTAAAACATTTTGATAAATCTTATATGTCAGCTTGAAATAAAACATTGTAGCCAAAGTCTTTCAGTATGTGTAAACAAATTTACATACAGTTCAAGAATGTGTCTGTATATATAAATAGCTTGGCAGACTGCCAACTGCATCTGATTTGGCAACAGGCCAAAGGTCAGTCTGGATCTATTAACAGCTTTGGCACACTGCCAACTGTATCAGATTAGGCAACAGGTAAAGAGTTTGCTCAGTGCAGCCAGGTACAGGTGAACAGTTCACTCAGTGCAATAAATGCAATCTGGTCCGGTTCACTCAGGGAAACTGCCTTCTTCACCTGAATTGGTCAGCCTATTGCACCTTACTCAAGAGAAGTTTGATGTTTTGGCCTGACATTTTGACTTGTCCAAGCATCTTTGATTGCTTCCTCATACACAAGACTGGAGTTGTCACCTAAAGTGACTTTTGCACAGTTTACGCTTATTTCTCAGGAGGGATTTGGTATATCAGCCTGAAATTAGGCATATTTATACATCTCGGATCCATACATCTTAGTCATATACAAGACTTGTTGCACCACCTACAATTGTTTCTTGTATCTGTGCACATAGCTCAACAGTGGTTTAAAGTATCTGCCTGAAATTTTTGCATGTCCATACATCTTTGATGGCTTTCTCATACATAAGACTGGTGGCACCACCTTCAGTCGTTTTTGTGTTGGGTGCTTTTGCCAGTATTTCATCAGTGAAGTTTGTTTAATTGGTGCTTGTATTCTGGTTAAAAATGTTTAGTACTTGCATTGTACTTATACATATTGCACATGTACTTGAAAAGTTATGGTCCAGCATGGAAGCATTATACCTAATCTATATACCATTGCACAGGTTCGCATTAGGCCAGTAGGCCTTGTTAAAATTGATTGTTTTTTTGTCATTACTATTATTTTTATGTTGAATTAAATCAATTCAGATATGGGAAAATCTTGTTATTTGATATGTGTTTATGTGATATGTTAAGATATTTTAAGCAGTTATGCCAACCACTCCCTATTAGAAAACTTTTATATAACTTTCCTGGTGGAAAAATTATAAAAAAAAATAGGTTAGTCCATCCATATTCCATTTAGTTTGTATAACACATTAGTCAATAGAGCAGTCATAGCTCAGAATGTATTGGTTTATTAGCTCAGCTGACTGTAAGTCCGTCTGTCCGTCCGTTAACCTGGCACAAATCATAACCACTGGACCTAGAAACTTGTAACTTGACATTCAGAGAGGTCCATAAAAAATCTCCTTGGAAACCAGAAATTAGGTCTCTGTTACCCATATCCTTTGAGCTATGGGGCCTGAAAGTACCCCCCAGAACAGTCAAAAATTTCATACAAAAACTTCAATATATCATTAACTACATCACTGATGGTCATGATTATTGGCATACATATTGATCATGAGATGTTTCATCAGTTCCTGCAGACTGGTGGCGCCACCTGTATTTTTCAATTTTTTACGAACTGTTTTCTCTATTTTTGAGACCTTTAAAAATGTGGACATTTGTTAACAGGGCACAAATCGTAAAGACTGGACCTAGAATCTTCATTCTTGACATTCTGAGAGACCTATAAAAAGTCTCCATGGAAACCAGAAATTAGGTCTCTGTTACCCATATCCTTTGAGCTATGGGGCCCCAAAGTACCCCCCAGAATAGTAAAAAATTTCATACAAAAACTTCAATATCTCATTAACTACATCACTGATGGTCATGATTTTTGGCATACATATTGATCATGAGATGTTCCATCAGTTCTTGCAGACTGGTGGCGCCACCTGTATTTTTCAATTTTTTACAAACTGTTTTCTCTATTTTTGAGACCTTTAAAAATGTGGACATCTGTTAACAGGGCACAAATCCTAAAGACTGGACCTAGAATCTTCATTCTTGACATCTGAGAGACCTATGAAAAGTCTCCATGGAAACCAGAAATTAGGTCTCTGTTAACCATATCCTCCAAGCTATAGAACTCCAAAGTATCCCTCAGAATAATGGAAAATTTGTTACAAAAGCTGAAGTATCTGAACAACTAATCCAGAGACCACCATGCTTCTTTGCATGGATATTGACCATTAAGTGTTTTTATTAGTTTCTGCAGACTGGTGGAGCCACCTGTATTTTTTTACAAATTTTTTCTCTATTTTTTAGATATATTAATACAGACACAATCTCAGCCTGTTGGTTAATCTGTTTGATGCTTCAGTTGAATGGGTATATACTACCATTTAGATGATAAAATTTCCTTTTGCAAATCTCTTCCCAGTCAGCTGAGCGTCATGACCCATGGGTCACTTGTTTTTTCACTATTTTTGAGACCTTTCAGGATGTAGTTATCTGTCAACAGGGTACAAATTGTAACAACTGGACCTAGAATCTTCATTCTTTACACACAGGGAGACCCATGAAAAGTCTCCATGGAAACAACTAATGCAGAGATCACCATAATTGTTTGCATGGATATTGATTATGGAGTGTTTCATCAGTTTCTGCAGACTGGTGGTGCCACCTATATTTTATTTTTTTAAATTTTATTCTCTCTTTTGGAGACCTTCAAGGATGCTGTCATCTGTTAACAAGGCACAAATTGTAACAACTGGACCTAGAATCTTCATTCTTGTCATGCAAGGAGACCCATGAAAAGTGTATGTGGAAACCTGAAATTAGGTCTCTGTTACCCATATCCTTCAAGCTATAGGACTCAGAAGTACCCCTTAGAATAATGGATAATTTGATACAAAAACTGAAGTATCTCTTAAACAACTAATGCAGAGATCACCATGATTCTTTGCATGGATATTGACCATGTGTTTTTATTAGTTTCTGCAGACTGGTGGAGCCACCTGTATTTTTTTTTAAAGTTTAAGCATTGTTTCTCTATTTTTGGGATATATAAATACAGACACAATCTTGGCCTGTTGGTTAATCTGTTTGATGCTTCAGTTGAATGGGTGGGTATATACTACCATTCAGATGATAAAATTTCCTTTAGCGAATCTCTTCCCAGTCAGCTGAGCGTCATGACCCGTGGGTCACTTGTTCATTAAAAGGTTGTCCACTGATCTATTCTTCTTTGACTTAATTTAAAACTGTGTGCTCTAATTCCTGTAAGATTTCAGTGCACTAAGAGTCAAAGCATGGGTGGGAAAAATTTAATGTTCCTGTGTCCACTAAGTCATGATGGGATGCTTTGTCAGTGCCCTAAATTAGATCAGTATCCCCAGCCACAGTCATGCACATCAGCCCTGATTAGATATCAAGATAGCTAGGGCTTATAGACATGGGGAAAAAAGATGATATATCCTAAAAAGTCATTGGAGGTTGGGTAAGTAAATATGAACAGAGATTGATTATTTTTTCTGATTAATTGTGAAACTCGATCCAAATCTGACTCTATAGATGTATTGCAGGTTCAGATGTACTAACAGTCAAAACAGGATATTTTTAGCTCCGCTATCTGCAGACTTATTATATAGTGAAACACAGCTTTGTACAAACAGCAAAATCAGCCACATGTTCAAATTGAATGTATAGTAGCCAGAGTAATAGTGTAACTTAATGTCATAGTGTAAACAATTCAGCTCAATAAAACATGAAACAATCTAAATATGTAACAAAAAATGTAATATGGCTGAGTTAAACATATGTAAAACAGTGTTATCATGTAACAAAATAATGTGGCTCAGTCAAACAAATATAAAACTGTGTAATTATGTGCCAAAATAATGTGGCTCAGTCAAACAAATATAAAACAGTGTAATCATGTATCAAAATAATGTGGCTCAGTCAAACAAATATAAAAAATTGTAATCATGTACCAAAATAATGTGGCTCAGTCAAACAAATATAAAACAGTGTAATCATGTACCAAATCAATGTGGCTCAGTCAAACAAATATAAAAAATTGTAATCATGTACCAAAATAATGTGGCTAAGTCAAACAAATATAAAACAGTGTTATCATGTACCAAAATGATGTGGCTCAGTCAAACAAATATAAAACAGTGTAATCATGTACCAAAATAATGTGGCTCAGTCAAACAAATATAAAACAGTGTAATCATGTACCAAAATAATGTGCCTCAGTCAAACAAATATAAAAAATGTTTATCATGTACCAAATAATGTGGCTCAGTCAAACAAATATAAAACAGTGTAATCATGTACCAAAATAATGTGGCTCAGTCAAACAAATATAAAACAGTGTTATCATGTACCAAAATAATTTGGATCTGTCAAACACATATGAAACAGTGTTATCATGTACCAAAATAAAGTGGCTCAGTAAAACAAATATAAAACATTGTAATCATGTACCAAAATAATGTGGCTCGGTCCAAACATATATATAGCAGTGTAATAATGTACCAAATAATGTGGCTCAGTCAAACAAATATAAAACAGTGTAATTATGTACCAAAATAATGTGGCGCATTCAAACAACTATAAAACAGTGTAATCATGTACCAAAATAATGTGGCTCAGTCAAACAAATATAAAACAGGGTTATCATGTACCAAAATAATGTGGCGCAGTCAAATAAATATAAAACAGTGTAATCATGTACCAAAATAATGTGGCGCAGTCAAATAAATATAAAACAGTTTAATCATGTACCAAAATAATGTGGCTCAGTCAAACAAATATGAAACAGTGTAATTATGTACCAAAATAATGTGGCTCAGTCAAACAAATATGAAACAGTGTAATCATGTACCAAATCAATGTGGCTCAGTCAAACAAATATAAAAAATTGTAATCATGTACCAAAATAATGTGGCTCAGTCAAACAAATATAAAACAGTGTTATCATGTACCAAAATAATGTGGCTCAGTCAAACAAATATGAAACAGTGTTTTCATGTACCAAAATAATGTGCCTCAGTTAAACAAATATAAAACAGTGTAATCATGTACCAAAATAATGTGGCTCAGTCAAACAAATATAAAAAATTGTAATCATGTACCAAAATAATGTGGCTCAGTCAAACAAATATAAAACAGTGTAATCATGTACCAAAATAATATGGCTCAGTCAAACAAATATAAAACAGTGTAATCATGTACCAAAATAATGTGGCTCAGTCAAACAAATATAAAACAGTGTAATCATGTACCAAAATAATGTGCCTCAGTCAAACAAATATAAAACAATGTAATCATGTACCAAAATAATGTGGCTCAGTCAAACAAATATAAAAAATTGTAATCATGTACCAAAATAATGTGGCTCAGTCAAAAAATATAAAACAGTGTAATCATGTACCAAATCAATGTGGCTCAGTCAAACAAATATAAAAAATTGTAATCATGTACCAAAATAATGTGGCTCAGTCAAACAAATATGAAACAGTGTAATTATGTACCAAAATAATGTAGCTCAGTCAAACAAATATGAAACAGTGTAATCATGTACCAAATCAATGTGGCTCAGTCAAACAAATATAAAAAATTGTAATCATGTACCAAAATAATGTGGCTCAGTCAAGCAAATATAAAACAGTGTAATCATGTACCAAAATAATGTAGCTCAGTCAAACATATATAAAACAGTGTTATCATGTACCAAAATAATTTGGATCTGTCAAACACATATAAAACAGTGTTATCATGTACCAAAATAAAGTGGCTCAGTAAAACAAATATAAAACATTGTAATCATGTACCAAAATAATGTGGCTCGGTCCAAACATATATATAGCAGTGTAATCATGTACCAAAATAATGTGGCTCAGTCAAACAAATATAAAAAATTGTAATCATGTACCTAAATAATGTGGCGCATTCAAACAACTATAAAACAGTGTAATCATGTACCAAAATAATGTGGCTCAGTCAAACAAATATAAAACAGTGTTATCATGTACCAAAATAATGTGGCTCAGTCAAATAAATATAAAACAGTGTAATCATGTACCAAAATAATGTGGTTCAGTCAAACAAATATAAAACAGTGTAATCATGTACCAAAATAATGTGGCTCAGTCAAACAAATATAAAACAGTGTAATCATGTACCAAAATAATGTAGCTCAGTCAAACAAATATAAAACAGTGTTATCATGTACCAAAATAATTTGGATCTGTCAAACACATAAAAAAAAGTGTTATCATGTACCAAAATAAAGTGGCTCAGTAAAACAAATATAAAACATTGTAATCATGTACCAAAATAATGTGGCTCGGTCCAAACATATATATAGCAGTGTAATCATGTACCAAATAATGTGGCTCAGTCAAACAAATATAAAAAATTGTAATCATGTACCAAAATAATGTGGCGCATTCAAACAACTATAAAACAGTGTAATCATGTACCAAAATAATGTGGCTCAGTCAAACAAATATAAAACAGTGTTATCATGTACCAAAATAATGTGGCTCAGTCAAACAAATATAAAACAGTGTTATCATGTACCAAAATAATGTGGCTCAGTCAAATAAATATAAAACAGTGTAATCATGTACCAAAATAATGTGGTTCAGTCAAACAAATATAAAACAGTGTAATCATGTACCAAAATAATGTGGCTCAGTCAAACAAATATAAAACAGTGTAATCATGTACCAAAATAATGTTGCTCAGTAAAACAAATATAAAATAGTCTTATCATGTACCAAAATAATGTGGCTCAGTCAAACAAATATAAAACAGAGTAATCATGTACCAAAATAATGTTGCTCAGTCAAACAAATATAAAACAGTGTAATTATGTACTAAAATAAGATGGCTCAGTCAAACAAATATAAAACAGTGTAATCATGTACCAAAATAATGTGGCTCAGTCAAACAAATATAAAACAGTGTAATTATGTACCAAAATAATGTGGCTCAGTCAAACAAATATAAAACAGTGTAATCATGTACCAAAATAATGTGGCTCAGTCAAACATATATATAGCAGTGTTATCATGTAACAAAAAAATGTGGCTCAGGCACACATATAAAGCAGTATAATCATGAAGCAAAATAAAGTGGCTCAGTCAAACATAGTTAGCAAAGTTATCATGAAACAAAAAAAAGGTGGCTCAGGCAAACATATAGCAGTATAATCGTGTAACAAAATAATGTCATTCAGGCAAACATATATAGCAATATAATATCATGCAACAAAATAATGTGGCTCAGTCATACATATATAGCAGTGTAATCATGTTACAAAATGATGCGGCTCAGTCAAACATATATAGCAGTTTAATTATGTAACAAAATTTTATCAGGCATGTTTATAAAATGCTAGTTATAGTGAATTTTTATATGCACTTCTGTGACGGGACGTATTATGGTATACCCAACGTCTATGTCTCTCTCTTTCCTTTCATTAACTTTGAGTGTCACTGCAGTAACTTACCCAATGATGGATCCAGAGGAGGGTGCCTGTGGTGCTGAAACATCTCTCATTTTATCTATTTCTTTTCCCATTCTGTCTAGACTACAGAAGCCAGAAAAATGTTTGACATATGACTTTAACATTTAAACAAATATTTTACCAAAAGAATACTTTTAAAAAATTTTATTTTTTTCTAGTTATTAATATAGATGCGCATTTTCTCCATTATTAACCTATTACCCCCCCATCCCCACCCCAGTTGATATCTTTATTTATTTCTTTTTGAAGAAATATAAATATTTAAGATGGCCACACATTAATATACCAACTATCCCAACCCCAGCGTAAAGTTTGACTAAGATATGAAAAATCATGTAAAAGAATTGTAGTAATGAAACAGAAATTCCTCATATTTTATGAAAGAGGTCCTTCAAAATGTCCTCTTAACAATATATATTACAATATATATTACAATTTTCAAAATATTGGAGTGGGACTCCCCCTCCCATGCCCTCCCCCCATTAACCTAGATTTAACTATGAGGAAAACATGATTGAATTGGTGAAAAAAAAAATTTCAATTTTTTTCTCATAGACTAAATAAAATGTAATGTAAAATAATTATAATTATATATTAAATTTACAAAACAAAAAAAATATTTTTGATAATAACCATCAGCCACCAACCAGGTATTTGCGCTCCCCTATTTTCGAATTTCTGGATCTGCCACTGTTACCAATGGATGATTTCATCCAAGTTCAATTATGCGCAAAAAACATGTATATTTATCAAGGTCAGAGGTCACTAGGCTACTTTTGTTGTGTTGCCATAAAAACTTATGATGGTTATGATAGATTTTCAAAACACTACAGAAAATTCTCTATCTCAAATTCTCAGCAAATTCATGAATATTTTATGCGGTCACAAGGCTGTTTTTTACAGGCCAATTTGTGGTTTCTCCACAATTACATACAAGGACTATAATAGATAATGATAAAACCCAATAGAAAGATAAATCAGTATAAAAACTCACCTAAGTGGCAACACCCTGTCTTACCAAAAATCTTCATATAACTTGAGCATGCTGAGTATAAACCATTACAAACCATTACATTCCCTGCAATGGGCCTATAATTATGCACCATTTAGGGTGCTCCTGTTTTATTTGCAATGGATTATTTTGAATGAAAGTTCATGCAAAATTAAAGATCAGAATTCTTAGGACTGATAACATGCATGATTCTTAAATGTAGGATGATTATAAATAAATTATCTAAGAGAGAAGGATAGATTCCCTTCAGTAAAATCAGATCAGCTGAGTCCCTCCAGCATATATCATTATTTCTTCATAGTTTTGGTTCAGGTCAGAGTTTTCATTTTATCCCAATGTTAAGTGGAGCCTCAAAATCAAGAAGTGGCCCATGGGCCATGATGCTCAGCTGAATTTGACAGCAGGGGATGCATGTGTTAATCATTAATATGTTATGATCTGGTGAAAAATATTTGTTGAAAAACATTGAACAATGGATAGAATGACTTCTAGATCAAGAGTTCAAGATCATGTGTTTTGACAATATAGCCTTAGAAAATAGGATACAGCAACCTTATTTAGGGTTTCCAAGAGGGTTTTACAAAGTACTCCCTAAATGTTATGTTCTATGTCCAACTGCTAAAACACAAGTCCATCCAACTTATCTGGTGCAAAATGCTCACAGAATATGGGTCACAGTGACCTTATTCAGCATTTCTAAGGAGATTTTTCAGGGCCCTCCGTGGATCTCCATTAAATTAGAATTTTTTAGGCACAACTGCCACCATTTGTGCCCCTCTGGCATTCAGGGTGCTCATTAGACATCTTTTTCCTTTTGGTCTCAGAATATAGGTCACTGTGACCTAATTTATGTTTCATAGGACATTTGCCTAGGCCATCCCTAAAAATTACATTATTCTAATGGATAAAATGGATCTGTCTGACAGTTCAAAATCATGTTTCTGGCCCAAAGGTCACAGAATATAGGTCACCATGACTTAATTTCAGGTATTCAAGGAAATTTGTCTAGGGCCTCCCTGGATATACAGTTAGAAGTTTCTAGGTCAAATGGTTATGATTTGTACCCTGTTAAAGGCTGGACAGATGCTGGACAAAGGGTGATTGTTACAGCTCAGATGGCATACAGTCAGCTGAGCTAAAAATTTGTTAAGCATAAATAAATATTTGGCCAGATGTTTTTCTCTGAAGTCCATAATTTCAAAATTCATGTTCATTTAAAGAACAATTCTCAACATATTAGATTTCCAGGAAGCATCTCATTTAACATCTTAACATTTTATTTTCTTGCAAAACTTGCTTTTTTTTTGCTATGTGAGAAAACCTAGAATATCAAAATTTTAAACTACCAACAATTACCAAACCCAAATACAGATGAGGGGATCTAGTTTTATTGAAAGTTGGTAATTCTTCTTTCAATTTCAGACACTTGATAATCTTAGACACCTATATAAGTTTACATAACAATGAGGCCTAATGAGGACATCTCACAAGACCTTAGTGACCATAAAGAAAATTATGATGATCCATAGATTTTTATGACATTCCCCTTAAAGCTTTGAGTAATTAACTTGAGAATTATAAAGAAATAAGAAGATAGTTTTAGGTGAGACTTTATAGCAAATATGGATAATACAGCAATATAACTCTCCAACAATTGAATAATGGAATATTAAGATATATGTTAATCAACTGATCATCAACTGGTTTGCTTAAAGCAAGGTTTGAATATAATATCAGAACTGATTCCCATCACAATATGAGGTTGGCTGTAAGGAGACATAAGTGTAAGATCACCAAAGGATGTTTTTGTTTTCTGCCAGCCCTGTTGTGCTTTGGGTATGGTTATAACTTACATTTCAGGCAGATGCCTTATAATGCAACATATATATAATGGTTGAATGAGAAACTGTTTAAGAAACTTTGTGTTAGTATAGTAGAAATGGTTTGTAGATTTGCCCAGGGCATCTTCAGGCCCATAATTCTCTCCATGTGTCTTGTTTCATTTCAGTTTTCCATCACTGTGGGCATGCTAATCAATAAGCCCAATCTTGCGTGATTTCCAGATTGCAATATTAACCGAGCTGTTTAGGGGTGGAGAGGGAAAAGGTTTGCAATCTGCTGGCTGGGGTCTGGCTAGTAAAGATCTCCGGAGCCCTAACACTTAGATAATTGGCTCAACCAGCGGTGACATGGCCGTGGAGTGGGGGTACTATCGTAAAAACAACCTTTCAGTTAATTAAATGTGTTTACTATGTGTGTTTTCTGCTGTGGAGACTGGATTTTTAGTCCGGATAGATTGAATTGTTGGCATTTTAGCAAAGAGGTTTGGTCTCAGATAGTAAATATGAGCTGCTTCTGTCCATTTCCTTGCATGACTGTCAGATAATAGACCAACCTTGTGTTCATGATTAAGCTTCTTCTTCCAGATCTTCTTCATCATCAACGCCAAGTGGCAGCATCAACCATCAGTCAAACTCTAAGACCAATCAACTCCAGGAATTACTGACAAGCACCTGGCAAAGAATGGACGTGAGGGACTTGTTTCAGCACCTAGAGCCCCCTCATGTAGCTGTAAAATCTAAATACACAACGCTTTGAGTCATTGATTCTTTGGGGTGGCCTACGGATGCTCAGAAAGCCTGGCTGACACTACATGGGCTTGCCATTTGCTTTATTTTTCAAACATTTGCAGCCTAAAAATAGAGGTACATGGATCTATTGATGTCTGCAGCCAGGGCCCTCAGAAAAACAGTTTTTGCTGACCTGGCTGGAGGAGTAACACTATTTCATGTACCTGTGTCAACAGGTGTCTTTATCTTCTGGAAGTATACCTTAAATATTTGACCTGCTTAAGACTCCAACTACAGATACAGGTAAGTACTGGTTAAATATGCGTGGTGTAAACCAATTTATCCTTTGTTGTAAATTCAGAATGATTGTTCACAAATTGAAATTTGTAATTTGGCAGGAACCCAAAATTATATAACATTGGCTTGTATCATTTGAATTACAGAGTGAAAATAATAATTAATTTCCATTGAGTCATAAAACTGGAAGAATAAGCATCATTCAAACATAATTCCCTGTATAACATAATGAACGTTAGATGAAGTGACCATGTTACATGCATTTTGCTTATGATAAGATGGGTTGAATGGAGAGTTTCCAACTTGTATCACAAGCAGGTCTTGATTGGCGTTGTTGACAATATTCCAAGACTAGTTTAATGATAGAAGTCTTAATTAGTCTTTATATATCAGGTAGTCTCTGCCGAGGCTTGCAGGGTCTGGCTAGAGTTTTTCTCTCTCTCTCTGACTCTCCCAAAGTGTGTGTACTACAGATAGTTTTGTTCAACATGCAGACATGACCCCGTAGATACATATTCATAAAATGACTTCACCATTTCATCATAAAAGCTAAACATTATAAGATTACCCAAAGTAGGTCACAATTACATCAGAGTTGGAAGTGTGCTTTCTGACTTCCTGTGATCTGATTGAACTGAAGTTCTAAAGTGAGAGAACGAGAGAGAAAATTATCTTCTCTTAGTGGTAATTTAAGCAGATAGAAAAAAAAGTTATACCCTGAGCGAGACAGTGAGAGAAAGAAAGAGAAAAAATCCATGAAATAACATTGGTAATGAAGAAAAATCAGATTTTTTAATTATCCCAGAGAGAGAGAGAGAGATAGAGAGAGAGAGTAGGAATATTCCTATACAGTGGCTATGATTATTTAGGGATTGACGTGTGAAACTCATGTGATGAAAGAAGGAAATGCTTGTCCACAAGTATAATCCTCACGTATGGTAATAACAGTTTGTCACACAGTGATAAGACTTTTACTGTACATGTACTACCAATGACGGAAGATGCCCAGCATCACTGGAAGGTCTCAGAACTGTCTCACCAGCGCATGTTAAAATTATTACAAGTGTACCTTGACATTTAACATAATAATACTCTTGGATACCTTGACATCCACACATTCTGAAAGCTGAGAATATTCTCTACAGGATGTTATATGGAACTTTTATGTTTTCTAGAATGGTAAATTTTATATATATTTTACAATATTGAAATTGATTTCAGGTGTTTGACCTAAAAAAATTCACTTCAGCACCTCTGTATCAGATGCATCTTAAGGCATCATTTGAAGTAATGACAGTTTTTATCTTTTCGTAGGCTGCCTTTAGAGTAAGGAATGGTCAAGTGGACACAGGGCACTGACAGACATGTGGAATGTCTCCATGGTAACAGAATCGACAGTCCTTTACAATATCAGCAATGGAACCATCAATTCAACTGAAGAATTCCTGGACTGTGATGAATGGGACGAGTCCCGCCACGCGCTGTACCAGCTGGCAAACTTGTGTCTCGCTGTCGCTTTCCTGGTCCCCAACAGTTTACATTACCATTCCTTGTTGCTGCGGAGCTTGCTATGTCTCGGAAGTTTCTGTCTGCTCTTGTGGGCAGGTATAGTCAGCTGCTATGCAGACATACTTGGCTGGTGCCTGGCAATCTTTTTTATCAATCTGGTATATTTGGTGCTTGTTTTGTACTACCAATTTCCTGTACGTTTTGATGTTCGTTTGGAAAAGATGTACTGTAAAATGTTCAAGCCACTGAAGATGACACGATCACACTTTCGAGAGCTTGCACATTGTGGACAGATAAATCAAGTTGCAGAAGGAGATGTGTATGCTGAGGAAGGGACCACGGTAGCAGGAGAGAAACTTTCTATTCTTCTCTCTGGCAGGTAAAGTTTTCTTTTCCACTCTCATGTTTGTATATTGTTTGTATCATAATAGCAACAAATACGCTAAGTCTCAAGGTAAATTGATTCAACTTTAAAAAAAAATTGTTACCAAAGTTTTTCATTTCAGTTACATTTTTAGCTCAGCTGACTATAAGTCAGCTGAGTTATATATAGCAATGGTCCTATGTTCATCATGCAGCCATCCTGATGTCTTGCCGGCAGTCCCTGAACTGTCAGGTCTAGGAATAAAATAATCAACATACTGATAGATATTCTTAAGTTCTCTTTGTTAAATTAGGCAAAACTGTGTAATTTTAGCCACTTTCTTACAGCTTAAAAAATTATTTTTCACAAGAATTATCCTAGGGTAGGGTTCTCTCAGTTGTATAAGAATAGATTGGGTTCATAATGAGTTTTGGTAGAGTTACAGAAAGCTGAAGTTATTCTTGTTGCCATTAGGAAACCTATATAAATTTCAAACTGAGGGGTGCAATAGTCTTCTTCTGCAAAACAGTTGTTACAACTTCTGTAAGATTGCACAAAACTGATTCTTAGATGGCCTTTGTTCAAGTTTATTTAAATAATTTTTGGCAGAATTATTGGACCTTTAACAATGAAAGGACTGTGAGATACTTTGGTAAGCAAAGCTAGTAGATTTAATGTATTAACAAACTGATCTCTTGGGGTATATAAGCAGATCTAAACAAGCAACATAAATAATAAGTGTCTATATCCAGCTTACATGTTAGATTAATTTGTGAATAAAATATATCTGTATTCTGATTCTTCTTTTAATAGACATCTGTTAATTCTAAATATTTTGAGAAAAAAAATCTTATGAATATGCAGTATAAGTCTTTCAGTATACAAAGGTCAAATTACTTTTTTAAAATTGATAAGAAGTATGGGCTAATGAATTTCTAAATTGATTAGCAAATAGTTAAAACTGATGAGCAAAAAATAAAATTTTGTTCAAAAGTCTGTTTCATGTGTTTTCTTTTGATTGTTATAATACATAATAGTCTGTTCCATCCCCTCATGTTCACCTGTTTTTTCTTGCTATGAAAATTTTCATTAGTTACTTTTCTGAGGAACTGGTACTGAGGAGAAGATAACTAAAGGGCCTTATGTTCAACAAGGTAAAGAAATAGTTAATACCTATTATAGTTAATACCTTATTTTAGAAACAGAATCATTTACAAATATGAGAACATGGTCTAGTCTTTACAGCATATCAGCCCCACTTACTGCACGCAGTCAAGCTCACTGGTCACATGCAAAAACAGCCTCAACTGACAGCTGGTGATTATATGATGTCATGTAACACTCTAAAAAATATAACCAGTTGTTAAACATAACTGTAGAATGATTGTTAAATTCCTAATTGTCATTTTAGGCTGTCAATTCCATATGCAGTTTAATAGGAAATTATTGGAAATATAATCTTTTAAGAAAATTTTCTTTAAAAAAAAACCCAGCTGGACATAGGTAGACAGAACAGAGGACAAGGTGAACACAAATATGTTACATCTTAAGAGGGAGGATGGACATGCCCTAAAATGTTTGTAAAACAGAGACTAATTTACTAACATGTAATTTTTCTAAAATGTTGAAGGAGTATCTGATCCAGGTTCTTGTATATGTTGTGGTAGATCCCCCACCTGGTCACTCGATGGATTTTTCCAAAACTTGACACTGTTATCAGGTCACATGTGATGGGTGCCAAAATATTTTGCATTGACCTCTGATCTTTTCTCTCTGCTTTTCTCTTTTTGTGTGTCTGTTTTGACACATTAACCCACATTTCTTTGGACTAGCTCTTTTGACCAATCAGACTAAAATTCTGCATGAATGTAGTTCTTTGAAAGCTTTATAACATACACAAAAATGGTAGGGCCGCCGATAACCATTTGTAGCTCAGCTGACTGTAAGTCATCTGTGCTTTAGCATCACTCTCTGTCCGTCGGCCGCCCGGCCATCTGTCTGTTAACAGGACACAAATCGTAACTGCTGGACCTTGAATCTTCTAACTTTACATCCTGAGAGGTCCATGAAAAATCTCCTTGGAAACTTGGAATTAGGTCTCTGTTACCCATATTCTTTGAGGTATAGGGCTCTGAAGTACCCCCCAGAAAAAAAGAAAAATTTGATACAAAAGCTCAAGTATCTGAAGAACTAATGTATTGATCACCATGATTCTTTGCATGGATATTGATCATGGAGTGTTTCATCAGTTACTGCAGACTGATGGCACTACCTGTATTTTTTCGTTTTTTACCATTTTTTTTCCCTATTTTTGAGACCTGAAAAGATTCCGTCATCTGTTAACAGGGCACAAATTGTAACCGCTGGACTTGGAATCTTCTCACTTGACATCCAGAGAGGTCCATGAAAGTTCTTCTTGGAAACTTGGAATTAGGTCTCTGTTACCCATATTCTTTGAGCTATAGGGCTCCGAAGTACCCCCCAGAAAAAAAGAAAAATTTGATACAAAAGCTCAAGTATCTGAAGAACTAATGCATTGATCACCATGATTCTTTGCATGGATATTAATCATAGAGTGTTTTATCAGTTTCTGCAGACTAGTGGCGCCAACTGTACTTTTTCGATTTTTTTTTACGATTTTTATTTCTCTATTTGAGACCTTAAAAGATTCCGTCATCTGTTAATAGGGCACAAATTGTAAACGCTGGACCTGAAATCTTCTAACTTTACATCCAGTTAGGTCCATGAAAAGTCTCCTTGAAAAACCTACAAATTTTATGCCAATGTTGGTCACATTAGTCATATCTGAAATTGAGGTATTGGTGGCGCCACCTGCATGGGCCTTTTTTGTATGTGGGTCATCAGTGCCCATATCATACTGACAGCTACAAAAACCTTCTTCTCTGAAACTATATAGCCAAATTGTTTAATATCGCACAGAAATGATCATAGGGTAGTGCTTTCTGAAGTTTGTTCAAATGGTCTCAGTTCATTGACTTTTGGCTGAGTTATGGGAAGCTGAATTTAGTCATATACCATTACAGGCCATTTTAGCTCAGTGGCTACAAAGATCTTCTTCTCAAAAACCACTGGGCCAAACTCTTAAATCTCACACATTAATTATCCTCAGATGTTGATAATTCAAGTTTGTTCAAATGGTTTTGGTTCAGTGCTTTTTGGCTGAGTTACGGGAAGCTGAATTAACCAGTTTGCTGTATCTTCCTATATGAGGTATAAACTTGCGAAACGTTTTTCGACTGATGCCACTGAAGCCAGTTTGTTAAATATTTTACAAGAATAATCCCTACAATAATTCTTATAATAATTGTCATTAATGGTTCCACATGACTGATTTTTGGCTGAATTATGGAGATTGAATTGAGTCATTTTGCCATATATGTTAGCTGTGTGATGCTGTTACATCTAGCCTGGCACCAGTTTATCAGCATCTATTACATCATGCCACTAGACATTTAGAATTCAGGTTATATTTGGTTAATATTGACAAGAAAGTTTTTTTAAAAGCTTTTAAAAAATTTAGATTTATGATTTAAGTTATTCATCATACCAGGCAATGTTACAATCATGGATATTCAGCTCTCTGTGGCTATATAAAGACAACTGTACGTGGATTATGAATTATTGGTATCCCTACTCAACTTAATTCAAGAATTTGCCATCAATGATATTTATCTGTATTTTAAATTTGCATATAGTATGCATCCGTAATAATTTTACATATATTCCTGATTTCTTTTTAGCTCAGCTGACTATAAGTCATCTGAGCTATAGTCGTGGTCCATTGTCCGTCGTCCGTCCGTCTGTCCGTCCGTCCGTCCGTCCGTAGATGTGGCACGTTTTGAAACCATAAGAACTAGGAATCCAAAATTCAGCATAATGTTAGATGTCCCCAAGATCTCCTACCAAGCCGAAAACTGGGTCTTTGCGACTTCGTTCCTTTGAGAAATTAAGGAAAAACCTCAATTTTTTATTAAAATCCTATTTTCACACTTCAGGACTGCCTAATATCAAAACCACTCATCTGTTTTTCCTCATATTTACCATAAATATTTCTCTATATAGTTCCTATGTACATGCCAGAAATAAAGTCTGTAAAGTATAAATTCTTTAAGTTATGGGCCCAAACATAATGGACTTTGTAAAAAATCAGGAAAGATAATAACTGACTTAACATGAAAAATTTTGAAACTAGAGTCTATTTTCTCAAGTATATAACTATGTTTAATTAAGATTCAATTGTTTACCAAAAATTAGATCTGAACTTTGTAAATTTTTTAAGTTATTAGCATTAAAAAAAAATCAGTACCTTAAATTTTGCCCAACTTTGACCATGGCACGTTTTTTCCCTGTAAGCACCATTGATTTAATTTTCACAGCATGTAAACATAAATATTTAGTTTGTCTAAATCTGAAATTTGAAAATAAAAGCTTGAAAATTAAGCTAGTTATTGATTTTTTTTCTGTAGTCACTTGGTTTGATTACAGATGCAGGGTCCCACTCCAGGTCACTGGAAGTCAGCTATGCCAGGGTTTCTGATTTGTTACAGTCACTGGGGGAGATCCCCTGCTGTGACAGGTGTACAGTTATTCTCATATCACCCCCCCCAATCCCCCCCCCCCCATCACCCCCCCCCCCCCCACAAAACCCAACCCACCAAGTGTTATGCAGTAATCGTTATTGTTTTCACTGTATCTCCTTAATTGTAATGCTGTTTCCACTCCGATATGCAAAAACTTTCCTTGAAAAAATAATTCAAGGTGTAATCCAGAAGATGCAGTGTTGTGTAATGTAGCATTTTTTAAGAAATCAATTTTCTTTTAAATGATTTTAACAAATATAAATGAACCCATCAGTATGCTTAAATTATTATGAAATATGTAGCACATTATGGATAAATAAAAACACAATTAAAAATTGTGAAATCTAAATCAAGTATTATTTTTAGATATTTATTGTTTTGCAGATTTAAAAGATATATTTTTGTGGTAAAAAATAAATAAACATTTGTATGCATGATGTGGTGTTATCTGACAAGATTGAGATTTATGATGATGCAATTGAGAATTATGAATCAACTTTTATATTCAGATATATATGTTAAATTGGAAATGTATAGAAATATAAACTTAAATTAGAAAATAATTGATGTGATAAAAAAATCAGGATTTAATACAAACATTTGTTCATTATTTTCCTGCCTCAGCAGAATTTGAGATCAGGCTTTGTTTGCCCTGTTTTATGTTGTTAATTAGCTATATTTCAACTGTATACATTTCATAAAAAAATACATATATATTTAATAATATATATTATACAAAAAAATAGATGCAATTGAACAAATGTGTAACCTACTGAAATGTCAACAGTTAATCGAAAAACCAACTAATGATCATGGTAATAGTACAGATCATTTGTTCACAAACTGCTCACATGCTTTAGTTTCAACATTAGGATTACATGGTCAGGTCACAAAATATTTTTTGCAACAATTTCTTGCTCATCAATACAAACCAATCATATAAACCAATCATGTCCTTATTTACCTCTTCCTCTTACACTTTATCTCCATTAGATATTATTTTAGATTTTTACCTTCAAGGTTAACGTCAGCTGAGCACAGTGACCCATAGGTCCCTTGTTTATAAAAAGTCAGCTGAAAAGCATTTTGTATTGTGAAAATAAATTTCAAAGTTATTTAAAGTAGGGACCACTTTTGTGTACAGATGGCAGCACTTGGTTTACCATTGGCAGATTGCCAGTGCCTTGATGTTGGCCATTAGGCAAGATGATGTCAGCTCTATAAATAGTTTTGGCACAGTGCCAGGATTGGAAGAAGTGCAGCAAGGTATAGATCAAGAGTTAACTCAATGCAGTAGCTGCATTCTATTTATAGCTTTGGCAGACTGCTCACTGCATCATATTTGGCACCAAAGTTCAGCCTGAATCTATTTATAGCTTTGGCAGACTGCCAACTGTGGCAGATTATGCAACAGGTCAAGAGTTCACTCAGTGCTGCCAGGTGCAGGTCAAGAGTTCACTCAGTGCAGTAGCTTGAGGCAGCAATTTGTCACAGGCCACTTGGGGCAACTGCCTTACTCACCTAAGCCTTGTCAGCCCAGTGCATCAAACTCTGGGGGAGTTTGATGTATTGGACTGATACCTGTCTATGCGTCTTTGATGGTATTCTCATTTACAAGACAGGTGGTGCCACCTACATTGACTTTTGCAGTATGCGCCTGCTTATTTCTACAGAGGAATTTGATATATCAGCCTAAAATTGGGTATGTTTATACATATCGGGTAGCTTTATAGTGTACAAAACTGGTGGCGCCACCTACAATAATTTTTGCACAGTGTATATCCCTGCTTTTTTCACAAGAGGGGTTTGACATATCAGTCTGACATTGGGCATATGTATATATCTCTTTGTTTTATATAAGACTGTTGTATATAAAACAGAGTTTTGCAGATACTATGTTTTCAGTCGGACGCCGACGCTGCCACCATCGCCACATAGGTTTCCGGAGAACTCCTCCATAACCACTGGGCAGAATTTTTTTTTAATTCGGAATTATGATCGGTCAAATGTGAACTGCTGCGCCCTCATTTTTGGTTGACCTCTGACCTTTCCTCTCTGCCCAGCATCCATTTGTGCGTCTGTTTCCACACATAAACCCACATATCTCGGGAACCATTTAAGGCTAAAGATTTTGCACAAATGTAGCCCTTGGAAAGCTTTATAACATATACTAAAAATGGTGGCACCACCTGCAACCATTTTTGCACAGCTTCCATCTGTTCATCTTCCTTTGGATAAAAACACTCATATCTCTGCATTGGTTGGACTTATCCACCTGAAATTTTGCATGTGTATACATCCTCGACAGCTTTCTTGATTTTACGACAGGTGGCGCCACCTACATTCAGATTTATGCTGCAGACATCTAAGCTCATATCTCAGGAACCATTTGACCGTTTGGGCAAAAATTTTGGGCATATCTCTTAATCATACACAAAATTGGTGGCGCCACCTGCCACCATTTTTGCACAGCGTCCGTCTGTTCATCTGCCTTGGGATAAAAACACTCATATCTCTGCATTGGTTGGACTTATCCACCTGAAATTTTGCATGTTTATACATCTTGGACAGCTTTTTTGATTGTATGACAGGTGGCGCCATCTACATTCACGGTTAAGCTGCAGACATCCAAGCTCATATATCGGGAACCATTTGACCAGTTGGGCCAAAATTTTGCATGTGTATAGATCTCCCATAACTCTTTATCATACGCAAAACTGGTGCACCAACTGCAACCATTCTTGCACAGCGTCCATCTGTTCATCTGCCTTGGGATAAAATCACTCATATCTTCACACTGGTTTGACTTATCCACCTGAAATTTTGCAGGTTTATACATCCTTGACAGCTTTCTTGTTTTATGACAGGTGGCGCCACCTACATTCAAATTTAGGCTGCAGACATCGAAGCTCATATCTCAGGAACCATTTGACCGATTTGGCAAATATTTTGCATGTTTATAGATCTCACATAGCTCTTTATCATACACAAAACTGGTGGTGCCAGCTGCAATCATTTTGGCACAGCATCGTCTGCTTGTTTGCCGTGGTATAAAATCACTCGTATCTCGGCAGAGGTTTGACATATCTGCCTAAAATTTTGCAGGGTTTATACATCTTGGATAGCTTTCTGGATTTTGTGGCAGGTGGCACCACCTACATTTATGTATACACTGCAGACATTCAGGCTTATATCTCAGGACTGGTTTGACATACCCCCTGAAATTTTGCATGTGTATAGATCTCTTATAGCCCTTAATCATACACAAAATTGGTGGCGCCACCTGCCACCATTTTTGCACAGTGTCCGTCTGTTTTTCTGCCGTGGGCTAAAATCACTCATATCTCAGTAGTGGTTTGACTTATCTGCCTAAAATTTTGCATGTTTATACATCTTGGACAGCTTTCTGGATTTTATGGTAGGTGGCGCAACCTACATACACATTTCGGCTGCAGACATCCAGGCTATTATGCAACACACTTCACTCTATTTCCCCTTGCCACTCAATCCATGCCTCACTTCACCTTTCCTACTCCGATTTTGGCAGAAACACATAGTCGCTTATTGACTACCCATATTCTAGTTTTTGTGTTGTGTGCACTCATGCCAGAATTGCAGCAGTGATGTTTGTTTAATTGTTTCTTGTTCTAAGTGTTTAGTACTTGCATTGTTCATATACATGTTACACATGTTCTTGAAAAGTAATGGTCCAGCATTGAAGCATTATACCTGGTTGTAATCTCATTGCACAGGTTCGCATTAGGCCTGTAGGCCTTGTTTTATCTTACAACTGTCCTAGAGTTTTCTTTTGATGTGTTAATGTCTGGTCTGCCTGTTTTTTTGACTGACTGAAAAGAACCTGAAATCCAAATCCAGTGGTGTGAAATTTAGGAAATGGCTGATTTTGGAATATATGAGCTTGGGTTTTCAGGAATGATTTTCAGTTATTTGATTGCAGTTAACTAGGCTCTAATATAGCTGACATTTGTAAAATTTTTGCCACAAATGGATTGTATATATACCCCTGTATATTTCTTTAGTACTATAGTTAAGAAAAAGTTTGGAGTTTTTATTGAACAATTATTTGCCTCTGTTGATTAAATTCAGCATGGCATTGCTTCAGTTCTGAAAACCCTGACAGCTGGGAGAGATGACTGTATGGCTGCAGCACCAGGGTTAGCGACATTCCTGTGTCTATGTTCATGTACTTTTGCAGTCTTAGTGTTTCACAGATGTGTCTTGTTCCTTGTCACAGGTTACAGGTGTCGTGTGATGAGTGCTTCCTGCACTACATTGAACCCAACCATTTCATCGATTCTCCTGAATATGACGCCAGAATTACCAGCAGAACTGAAGAGGGCTGCTTTCAGGTAAACATTGATTTCTACTTGCTGATTGAGTGATATGCATACAAAGATAACACACTGTGAAAATTTTGAAAAGGTTAAATATGTAATGAATATCCATGGTTGTATGACCTCAAAAATATTCATAATAGGTCATAGGAATTGAAACAAAAAAGTTAAAAGTACTTTTAAAATATAAAAATTAAAATGTCACTATAAGGCAAAAAAATAAAAAGTAAGGTTCTCAGGCACCGCCTGCATCAATTTTAACCCCCTGCATAAAATATCTTTAAAGAAGATAAAAATTATACAATTTTCATAAGATTTTGTTTGTTATGTAGAGGTTTTACCTCTTGTGCAAAACAGTTCTGTTATTTTCATGCTTTTCCTTTATTTAATTTACATTTTTATCAAAACATACAAAAAAGGAAAAAATAAATAAAATATTGCCCACCCACACTGATATATTTAAAAAAAGCACAGTTTCAGCACTTGAGACATATTTCTGAAGTACTTATGGAAGCACTGAACAAGGAAAATTGGAGCACTAATAGGCCCGGTTCACCACATAAGCAGCTCATCTGAAGCATTCATGGAAGCACAGAATCAGCACTTTTGGAGCACTTCTGAAGTACAGTTTCAGCACATAAGAAGGATGTTTAACAGAACTTGAACAAGATGTCAGAAATTAATTTATTCCATATGTCATCTTTTAAAATTATGGAGAGAGTGAGAAATAAAAATTAATATGGACCTTGTGTAGAAATATGTGCGGACACTATTGAATACAGCCAGGTGTCAATCAATGTTAGAACATTATTTTCTCACAAGTAATGATGGTAATATTCCAGTTACTTATGACAGCCTTATTTTAAAAAATAATAAAACGCAACATTTTAGATCAAACACAGCATGTAAGTTCAAATATTATATACAAAATACAGGCTTCCATGGTTGTTTTAGTCCCATACTTGGGACGCAGAGATGTGGACACAACAGACCTCGGAGACTGACCACCTCTGGGGTGGAACCCCTCTTTATTGTCCCACATGCAGCGTATTTTTCTTTGTTCTAACTGCAAGTTCAAATCTGCTTGCATCATAGGGACATCGAAAGTGACCATGCAAGTGAAGTTGCATGGCGACTTTCCAAATATGGCAAAGAACTGGGGCGTAGCCAAAAAAGTGACACGCGTGACCTTCGACCAAGGAGGCAGAGCATGTGGGACATATCAGTTATAGCCCAATTTAATGTAAAGCAAGCCATGAGATTTGCTTGGCTTGTGTCAATCATGAAGGGCTCGCCTAAATGGCTCGCCTGCCATGTGACACAAGTCTCACAATCCTCACGGCTTGCATAACATTTTTCATTGGGCTATAACCTATACATGGACAAATCGTCTGGTCCTGTGACTGTCCACTATAGAGGGGTTTCACTGTAACTGTTTATTCCTTAATTAGTCCGAAAATATTTAATTTTTTAAGATTAAACTTTCATATCATAGGGAACTGTTTCTTAAAACAAAAGAAATGAGATGATCATGGCATGAATGGTTCAATTTCAAATTAGGATCTACATGCAAATACAGATATTTTCAGATGTTTGCATACTTAATGTAAAAATGAGTGCTGAAGATCCCAGCTGTTAGCATGAATATTTTCAGGCATATTTCTTTGCCATAACCAAGACAGTTACCTTTATTTGATAACAGCTGAAATGGTATTTTCAGTGTCAATGTTTGTTTTGTTGTGACTTAACCCCCTATCATGCACAATATCTTGGTCATTGTGTAAGACCTGACCCCTGGGTCTCTTGTTCAAATATGAAAATCAAATCACATTCCCTGTGGTTACTAATTACTCCTACTATGTATCTTATGTAATTTTTTTCTATGAAAAAAAATTCTATTTTCCATATTTAACAGTGAAAATTTTAAGGCCATAATCTGTGTATTTTCCTATATTCTTTACTGCACCATTGTGTTTATGATGTTCTGTTATAACCAAATTATTTGGTTTTATAAACTTTTTAGTATCAATCAAATTAAAATTAAATCTGTTACTGTGTCTGTAAGTGTTGCGGTTATGGTAGTACAACTATCTTAACAATTATAAAGCAGACCATCAGAGCTACTTGGAAGATAGATGGGCAATTTTGTTTCATTACCATGTAAGTTTTTATTAAGCAGTGAAAATTCTTATATCTTTGCAGAAAATTCATATAAACCAGTTTTTCGTATTAAGTGCTGTCATGAAATTCAAATGTTTTTTTCAGGAGCCTGGTGGGGTCCTGATCCCTCATTAAAAGCAAAAGCTAGGTCATCAGGAAAACTAAAATATAAAGCTAAATATATTTTACATGTATTTTGAATGGAATAGGGACTCTTGCCAAGGTTTTAGGATATTGTGAAATAACTAATGCTACACTTTTCAAGATAAAAACACGTCAGGGGACTATAATGCAGATGTTCCTGTTTACACATTAACTTGTAGGTCTTTGTTTAAGATTAAAATGTACCAGGAGCTAGAAAAAGGGAGTTCTGACTCTGTTCAAGACCATGGGAATTTGATGTTTTATATTGGGGAAAACTAAGTAGAAGTTGAAATTATATAGAATATTGTTACGAAGACAAATTTATTCAGGGAAAATATTAGATCGATCTGGGATTCGAACCCAGGTTGGTGGCACACAAGTCTGGCGTACCAACCGCTTTGCTAGCAAAGCAAGCTTCACTAGCGAGACAGTTCAGTCTGCTTTTATGTCACCCCATAACAATATATATATATATATAGTCCATTCCAGTACCCATGTTTGCAAGTTTTTTTGGGACTATTTTTCATACAAATAAAGCAGTATAAATCTTTCTTGTCAAAAATATGCAGGAGCTATTCCGCTGACTACCTGTGTAAAAAGTAATGCCTTACCTTGCTTTGATTTTGTATGAGACAAATAATCCAATATATGACAAAACAAGTTACAGCATTTATGATTTATTCCTTGCCAGAGAACTGATAATGAACAAGCCAGTCAAAAGTTATGATGTCAGTCAACTGAAGGTGAAGTGCGTCTGATCACTGTGATGTCTTTGTGACGTCACTGTTGTCTAACAAACACCAAATGCAGCCATAGACACTGATAGTGTACCATGGAGGAATGTACTGTCTAGCAGTGCCAGGGAGACACCATGCATTGTATATCAGCATAAATAATGCGAAGAGTCGCAAAGTAAATACCTTTTACATGATATATAACTACTTAACACAAAATCAGCGGAATATATGTTTATCTACTTCAGGCCAAAGGGCATTTTTAAAGAATATTCTTGAAATAATTATCGCAAAAAAACATGTGGACATGGGTTCTGAGATGGAATATTGATATATATGTATAATATGAACCTAATTCATTTCTTTTCTCAATACAGCTGGTGATCGATCAGTGTGAATAATAATGTATCGAATTGATGAGTATATTAACAGTTCTATTTCAGTGCATCTCTGACTATCTGATAACACATTCTGTATTGGTGAAACTGATACCAAGTTTAATACCAGAAGCAGTTCTCCAGTCAGAATTATAGGCAGACTTCTGTATTGGTGATACACAATGGAGGATATCGTCGGGTTTCATGCACAAATTAAGACATGCCATTATTCTTGGGAACCGGATACATGTGTTTCCTGTAGTGTACCATTAATCAGACCTGCCTGTATATGGCTATAACAGTCAGCGGAACATTCTCTGTCTGCCGCAGGCTTGTTCCTTTCCTTAAAGTCTCAGGGCTCATGTTGCCTCGGCCAAATTTAGATCTTCCATTATATAATGAGTTAGAAAATCCTGCAACTACTTTCCAGACTGTCTAAATGTTAATTGCAGTTCTGCAAAGGTCTTGGTGTGTTGAAATGATCGCAGCAGGCTCTGAGCTCCATAAATAAAGACTTAAAAAGCAGCATAAAGATTCTTGTTTGGTTCATTAGTAACTTCAGGGTCTCTGCATGATCCTGCATTACAGGTTACTGCCAACAATGAATATGCATGAAAGAAATGGATTTCTCTGCCATTTTCTCTGAAAAAAAAATAAATTCACACAGGTAGTGAAGTCGAAATCATTATTAAAGACAGGACCCATGTGACTGTCAGTAATTAAAGACTGGGTATTGTAATTATGGGTAAACTGATTGGTTTCATGCGTGTCTCTGTTGAAAAGAGAATGTAATTGTTATAGGAGATGGGATTCATGGATGGTTAACAAAATACTGCATCTGTTTAAGTGTGAGTAAATTAAGTGATTTTTAGCTCAGCTGACTATAAGTCATCTGAGCTATAGTCGTGGTCCATTGTCCGTCGTCCGTCCGGATGTCCCTCCGTAAGACTGGCACGTTTGACACCGTTGGACCTACGAATCTGGAATTCACATACAGTTAGATGTCCCCAAAATCTCCTGCCATACAGAAAATTGGGTCAATAGGACTTCGTTCCTTCGAGATATTAAGGAAAAACCTCAATTTTTTATTAGAAATCTATTTTCACACTTCAGGACTGCCTAATATCAAAACCACTCATCTGGTTTTCTTCCTATTTACCATAAATATTCCTCTATATAGTTCCTATGTACATGCCAGATATTAAGTCAGTATTATATAATTTAAAAAAGTTATGGGCCCAAACATAATGGACTTTGTAAAAAAATCAGGAAGATATTTGGTCACTTAAGACCAAAGTGTTAAAGGTAGGGACTTTTTTCCAGTAATACAACTTTAATTAATCAAAATTTAATTGTATACCAAAAATTAGATCAAAATCTGTTAAATTTTTTTAAATATTGGCAAAAATATAAAATTGGTACCTTAAATTTTGCCCAACTTTGGCCACGGCACGTTTTTTTTCCTGTAAGTACTGTGGATTTAATTTTCACAGCATGTATACATAAGGATTTAATCTGTTAAAATCTGAAATTTGAAAATAAAAGCTGCAAAATTAGGCTAGTTATTGAATTTTTTGGAGGCTCTTGTTGTATCCCCTTTACATTGGCAAGCAGTCCACTTTGATGACTGTAGGTCATTCAGTGCACATCTCTATGCTCCCCAAGCTGTTGGCATAATTTTAGATGGCCCCAATATCTCCTACCATACTGAAAATTGGGTCATTAGGACTTTGTTCCTTCGAGATATTAAGGGAAAAAAACTCTGTTTTCCATAAAAAAAAAAAGCCATTGTTACACTTCAAGGCTGCCTAATATCAAAAGCAGATCTGTTTTTGATTGTATTTAGTATTCACATTCTTTCATACATTTTCTATGAACATACCAAAAATTAGGTCAGTATTGGGTATTATTTTGAAGTTATGGGCCAAAACATAATGCAATTTTTTTTTAAATCAGGAAATATATTTACTCACCTAACATGAGAATTGCTGAACCTAGAGACTTTTTTCAGGAATATAACTTTATTTAATCAAGATTCAATTGTTTACCTAAAATTAGATCTGAATTTTGCAAATTTTTCAAGTTATTAGCATAAATAAAAAATCAATACCTTAAATTTTGTCCAACTTTGGCACTGTTGATTTAATTTTCACAGCATATATACATAAGGATTTAATCTTTTAAAATCTGAAATTTCAAAGAAATTGATTGGAAAGAATTTAGCTTTTATTCATGTTTTCATACACCATGTCAAGTTTTGTTTACATCTAGCCCACCTAGTAGTACAGCCTGCACTTGCATTATGTAACCCACCCCAGGCAGCTTGCCTTGGGTCAGCTTGGCCACTACCAGCAGGCTTCCCCTCTGCCCTGCACTCCCCCCCCCCCCCAAGATGGTGCATAAACTAGAAGAATGTTATTATTTTCTGTATTTGATTCATTCTTATTCTAGGCTATGCTACATTTTAGATTTTGTATTATACCACCAGGGTTACAATGATTAAAGTGTACATTAAATTGTGTCCACAAAGTGGTGTATTGCTATGAAAGTGTGGATGTTCATGAGATAAGTAATTCCTTACTTCAGAAGAGTAAAAACTTCATCAGGTGTGAAATTGACAATTAATTCCAGTAATAAATTAAAACTGGGATAGTAATTAGCACAATGATATTGTTTGTCTGTCATTCAACCAACAGTGTGTATACTTTATTTGAAAAGAGGTTTTATTTTATCAAATTTACTGAATCTTTTATTTTATTTTGGTGAATAAAATTAAGCATGTACTGAAAACTCCAATGTGCAAAACTTTTTAATAGTGATTCAAGGAATATTCTTGTAGATGCCATGTTGTGACATTATTTTCTTTTAAATTCAGTTTAAACATTTCTGATTTAAAAATAATAAAAATATATGTGTATGCATAATATGACCCAATATGAGCTACACTCTGGATATATGATGATTGCAACTTTTGCAACAATTCTAATATTTTAACTTATAGTTTCAGTTTTTTACTCTGTATATATAATGATTGCAACTTTTGCAACAATTCTGATATTTTAACTTATATTTTCAGGTTTTTTTATTAAAAATTTATAAAACCTGTAAATAAAAAAATGATTCAGATAAAAACTTCTTAATGGAAAAAGTGGATATGCTTTAAAAAATAGGATTATATATAAACTTAAATGCATTATTCCCTTGAAAGTGAAATATAGGTAATAGTCCATTATGTCCACTTGCCTGTCCATCTGTAAATTTTCATATGCATCACAGTATCTCAAAACTTTTACTGTTTTTCTTCATGACAGTCTTGTCAGAGTACTAGTTTGCAATCATGTATTTAGAACTTAATAACCAAGAATAGAACTAATATAACCAAGTAGGAGGGCCCCTTTCCTCTTAGCTTTTCATATTCTTATATAAATGAAAAACATTACAATAGAATATTTCTACATCCACCTTGGTGCTGCCCTCACTTTTCCCTTCTCTGAACCCCATCCCAAAGTCAGCCTCAGTAAGCAAGAACAAGATGAATCAGATATATTCATACTTTAATATTTTGTATAACTATTCCTCCATAGGTACCTATGTACATGCCAGAAATTATGTCAATATTGTGTAATATGTAGACATAGTGGGCATCACAATAATGTACCTTGTCAAGACTAAAGAGATATTGTGTCATACAGTCACAAATCCATAAATCACTTCATCAGCATAGTTAATCATAACATCATATCTGTCAAATTGAAAGCTTGCAGACTACCATATGCACTTTAGATCCTTCAACAAATAGCCTTATCATCATTCTACTACTGCTTATTACTGCTGTCATTGCATTCATAATTGCTCAAATATATCACAATTTTCAACCCCTCCTAAATAAATAAAAAATAAACCACTATATTTGACTCTATTAATCCATCAGTCAGGTTATTTCATTTATCATTTACTCACATATTACATTACATTCCTTTATAATAGCCAAACATGTCCATGATATTCATAAGCTTTATCGACTCCATATAGTATCACAGTGGAGAAACATTTATAGTCCAATCACGATCAGCTGAGCGCCGTGACCCATGGGTCCCTTGTTTTTTTTTTTGAAAGACAGGTTTCATGTCAACATTTGCATTGATGTAGTCTTAAAAACATTTCTGGACAAAAGCAGGAGCTTTAGTGATGAGATGTTCATTTCGTTTTATCAAAATTTAAATTTCAAGTGCTAAGTTGCCAAAGACATAGTTCTGTCAGTAACATCACAATTTGGCCTTAGAAAAAAATACTGCAGGCAGCCATATCTACAATAAAAAGTCATTCAGATCGAAGAATTTTTAGCTCAGCTGATTCAGTCACGCTAAGTTGTTGTGATGGGTAATTGTCCATCATGCGGCTGTCTGTTAACAGTAAAATCTTAAACCACTGGACCTAGAAAACTCCTCACTTTAGATCCATGCATGGAGGTCTTTGTAAAGTCTCCTAAGAAACCTGAAATTAGGATACAGTGACCATGCATATGTTGTTTCACCTATTGCTTAAGGATGGTGTCGCCATCTTGTCTTTTCTCAGGTTTTACCATACCAATTTTTTCCATGTAGTTACCTGCAAACATGTTAGTTTCTCAGCTCTAGGCTCATCCAGTGTCTTAACACCTGGTACGCTTATTAATCGTTACTAGTGTAACGGGATACATCCCCTCATAATGAAGTTGCTTTAGGGTATTGATGTAACGTCTCTGTTTATTCATCCAACAGTTCATTTTATCCACCCATTTCTAATTTTATCCACCAAAACAAAGTTTTGCGGATACTATGTTTTTGACTGGGTACCGTTGCCTCTGCCACGTTCATTTCTGGACAACTCGTCTAAGACTACTGGACTGATTTTTCTGAAAACTTTCACAAATTATTGGGTCACAAGTGAACTGGTGCCTTACCAGTTGGCGTTGACCTTTGACCTTTCCTCTCTCCAGTGCGTCCATCTGTGCGTCTGTTTTTGACACATAAACCCACATATCTTCGGACTCGTTTGACCAATCAGGAAAAAAATTTTGTACAAATGTTCCCCAGGATAGCTTTATAACATACACAAAAATTGGTGGTGCCACCTGCAATCATTTTTGCACAGTGTCTATCTGTTCATCTGCCTTGGGTTAAAAAACTTATATCTCTGCAGTGGTTTGACTAATTCACTTGAATGCTTTTTTTAATTTAATGACAGTTGGCGCCACCTACATTCATGTTCACACTGCAGACATCCATGCTTATATCTCTGGACTGGTTTGACATATCTTCCTAAAAATTTGCATGTGTTTAGATCTCACATAGCTCTTTATCATACAAGAAACTGATGGCGCCACCTTCAATTATTTTTGCACAGCTTTCATCTGTTAGTTTGACTTGGGTTAAAATCACTTATATCTCGGCAGAGGTTTGCTTTGTACACCTGAAATTTGGCATGCATATACATCCTGGATAGCTTTCATGATTTTATGAGAGGTGGTGCCACCTACATTTACGTTCATGCTGCAGATATCCATGCTAATATCTCCGGACTGGTTTGACGTATCTTCCTGAAGTTTTGCATATGTTTGGATCTCACATATCCCTTACCGAAAATTTTTATAAGTGCCATATATGTGAAAGTTATATGGCACATATAAGGCACATATATGTGCCTTATATGTCCCTTATATCCTACCTTATAACTCCCATATATGTCACATATATGTCTGGTATATGGATTTTATATGCAAATTAGGTAGGAGCCTTATATGTCACATATATGGGCCTTATATGTCACTTATAAAGCTTCCACATATAGGTCCCCTATAACTCCCATATATGTCCCATATATGTCCCTTATAACTCCCATATATGTCCCATATATATGCCTTATAACTCCCATATATGTGCCTTATAACTCCCATATATGTGACATATATGTGACATATATGGGACTTATAAGTGCCATATATGCCCCTTAGAAATGACATATAACTCACATACAAGTCCAGTGTATGCAACTTTTGTGCTGATTGTCAATAGCTCAGTTACTATCTGTTGTATGTTCTGTTTTGAAAGGTGTTTACTCTTTTCTTTATTCCACAAGCAATTATGTTAGATGATAGAAATTAAGGTTTGTGTGTGTGTGTGGTGAGCTTCCTGCACTGTGCAATTCCTTGAAATCAATGCTGGCCTGCAGTCACACTGGGGGTCATCAACTTCATACAGTCATATGGACGCAAACACATGAAACATAAAAGTAAGAAAATACAATAGCCAAAATTAATATTTATTTACACATTTGTAAACTGAAAATAATATTTTCATAAGATTTTTAAAACTCCCTGGTTCAGTCAGATTTGAGAGTGTTGTCATTTTAGGGAATGAAGGCTGGAAGGAAATATACACCCTTGCCACACTCTAAATCCTTTTCTGTCCCCTCCTGTTTGACCTGCAAAAACAAATGTTACCAGTCTAAGTATACACATATAGTCATTATTCCTCAAATAATTATTTTATTAAATAAGTTTAAAGATAATCTTTTGACATTGATGCTTAGTATTGCTTTTCTTAACATTAACATTAGTTTACCTTATCTGGAGGCAACACACAAGTCAAAAAAGAAAAGAATTTATTTCACTGAAAGTACATCTGCTCTCTATATAGGGGTTTTAAATGTTCTGAAAATATGCCTGTTTAACATATAGGAGTATAAGTAAATACAGTTAGGTCCTCAATTACTAACAGAGGAAGAGTTTTTCCAGTTATACAGAGTATATACAAACATTACAGATTATTAAATATACTGGTCACGGGACAGACACTGTGGCCTAAAGATGCTCATAGGTTCAGAAAGTAGGTTACTCAGTTGAAACAATTTTAACATGTAAGCAGTTATATTAATATCCCATATGCACAATAAATGTTAACCACCAAATTTGCACTTCAAATATGGTAAGTTCCAGCTATTTGATAAAAAAAAACCTTACAATTCATAACTTTTTCCATTTGCTAAAAGATTTAAATGTTCCTTTATATGATAAACTGAATATGCTTACCAGACAATTCTTGCAAGGGCTTGAGATATCTAGGCTCTTCTTATACTTTCAGCACCATTTCTTCATACTGGTTCTAAGAAAAGTAAAGAAATCATTACAAATCATAGAAACTAAGGTTGTTGGAAATAAATAATTAAGAACATGGAGTCTTGCATATTTTGACATTTAAGTAGACAAATTATTTGACTAAAAAAGGGCCTCACATCAATAATATTACTAAAACAGTACATCAATGATATATTGGTGGTCAGTAATGTTCAAAATGACGTCTTGATTTTTTATGGTGAAATGGCACTAATACATGTACATGTAAAAAGAAATCATTCAAGGTGGACTAAAAACCCACTCTTGATTAACCTGTAAATTGAACCAGATTTGATTTCTCTTTGGGAATCAAAATAGTACCTAATGAAATCATCTGATCCTTAGTGAAACAATTCCCAAATTATTATGCTTTTTCTTTTGTAATGAAAGTGAATATGTCAGAAAAACCTCAAAGGAAAAAAAAGTCAGAGGACCAAGCCCTTTAAAGTTAAAGTGCTCATGACCTTTATAAGAGTGTTCTTGATCTTCTGATGTCAAATTCAGATTAAATTCATACATATGGTTATGGTTATGAATGGTTTATGGATTGTTATGAAACATAGTGTGTTATGTATCAAATTGTTAATTAGTTGGTGTTTACAGTATATGTAAATGACATGTAGAAAGGCATATTACCAAATTAAAGCTTAATTTAGGAGCTTTCATGTGATAGACTCCAACAGTAAAAAAATATTTGATTAGTTGAAATATTTTGGTTGAGTACAGCAAACCTCTCTTCAATTTTATAGAAAAAGCATTCACCAAAATTGAGACAGTGGCTGTAAATTCAGCGATGATCAACAGTGTTTAATGTTTACTTTGCCTGAAAGAAAAACTTATAAATATTGTATAATTAAACATTTTTAATCATATTATAACTTTTTGGCACTGTAGCAAGACAAAAAAATTCAAGTAAATTTGGAAAATGGAAAGGAACATTATTACATTGTAGCAGCTTTTTCTTTTCATGACCCAGAGTTCAGCTAAATAATAACATGGTCAATAGCCATGCATAGGTTCAACAAATAAAATGGTAGTATGTGGTACTCATAGCATTTGTGTGCCGATTAAGCTTTATGTAGGTTAACTGATCAACCCTTCACAGGTAGGGGACATTCAGAAATTACATCAATATGTAACTTTAGGGCCTGCTGCTGACTCTTGATTTTTTCACACCCTACTGCAAATAGCACCACTGAAAAGAATATGTTCTTAGCTTCCTGTTGGTGCATAGAACATGCACATTGTCACTATATAGGGGTAACAGCATCAGCTTTTTGTCGAAAATTTGGTATTTTGTAAAAATGGGCCACCAAATAGGAAATGTTATCTTGAAACACACAAATTATGTTTTTGCAGGGCAAACCAAGATAGGTGAAGTCTTCTTTATGCAATCACTGGTTTACTATGCAAAAATAACTTAAATAATGCAAGATTACTTACCAATGAGACATTTTTTTCAGCTTTACATTCCCCTTCTGCTTGAGCAGCTTGACAAAGAACTTCTCTTCAAAGTGTGTACTCCCTTAACGGTTACCGGATGTTATCATTCAGATGTAAACTGACTCTGCATGCCTTAGTTGTGCACAGCCTGTACAGTATTCATGTGACGTCACCACTATTCCAGGGCAGGGTACAGTAAGGTCAATGGCCAATTGTAGAGAGTGCTTGTACAGCAAGCTTGTCTGCTGGGGAGGGGGTAGTTACATATACTTGTGAAATTTACTGATTAGAATGCTGGTTATTGTCACAATAAGAATGCAAATACTTATTCTTTTTAAGTACCTCTGCTTTTATCAATGCTGTTGATTTTAAGTGGCAATATTTTACTGCTAAAATGTGTGGGTGCTGAGCTGTTTCTAAAACCAATATGAAATTAGGTTAATGCCTATGTATTCCCATAATTGGTCAGTGGCACACTACATCAGTACCCTTTGTTCTGTATTTATGAAGTAGTTATCAATTGCAATTAGATGCTGAAGTACTTGTATATACACTACATTCCAAAAAAATTATTTTTTCTTATGATTATCAAGGGCACAAATTATAACCAATGTAAAATATAGTCAAATTATTTTTTTGTATTGTGTTTTGAGTAAATGATGTTTTACTGCATGCATGATTACTATATTTTACACTTCTTAAGGTATAAGTCAGATGAAAAAAAAACAAATTATCTATAGTATTATTTTTCAAATATAAATAAAGTTATGAGGAAGCTGGTTATTTTTATACCCATTTTAACATACTTCTTCAGTATTTATTATTCAATTATAATTCATTTTCTTAAAACCATAATGGAGCTGGGACTTAGAAGTTTCTGCAGCATTTGTGTTCCCTTGGAAAATGTCTAAGTCCTATCTTGTAGAACAGTAAGCTCAAAGTATATAAACTTATAACTGACATATAACTGACATATACAGAACCCCTTCACATTCACCTCTCTTATATCTCCCATACAAGTCACATATAAATGAAATGTACAGAATGGCCTCATGTGCAACTCCCTTATAACTAACATATAACAAACATACAACTCCCTTATAACTCACATATAACAATGCCTGACTAAACATATAGCTGCAATATACATATAACTCACATACATAGCATTTATATGGGAAATATATGTCCCTTATAAGGGACATATAAGGCCCTTATAAGGGACATATAAGGCACATATATGTGAGTACTTTCCATTTTCGTAAGGGTATAGCTCTTTATCATACAAGACACTTGTGGCGTGACCTGCAACCATTTTTGCACAGCGTCCATCTGTTTGTCTGATGTGGGATAAAATCCAGGGTTTGTACGTCCTTAAAAAGGCATGATTTTTTAGATTTAAAAAATCAGTACTTAAAAAGTCATGAATTTTAGCGAACCTGTGAGCTTATGCGATGGTGTGGCGTTGGCCGTCGGCCGTTGTCCTTCATCTGTACGTTAACCCATACTATCTTGAAAACGGCAAGAGGTAGCATCACAAAATTTTATGCAAAAAATTAGTCATCTAAAAAACTATACCGGATTT
The DNA here is from genome assembly GCA_026874595.1 of Sipunculus nudus. Classification (NCBI taxonomy): domain Eukaryota; kingdom Metazoa; phylum Annelida; class Sipuncula; order Golfingiida; family Sipunculidae; genus Sipunculus; species Sipunculus nudus. The sequence goes on along the minus strand of CM049311.1, from coordinate 55,540,498 downwards.
TGCTTATTTTTTTGGCTAACTGCATTTTCTTAGATTTTATAGGGAAAAAGCTAAAAAAGCTTTAAAAATCTTCTCCAACAAAACTGTTCAGCCAAATTGTCCAATATTTCACAGAAATGATTCCTGGAATAATTTTTCTCAAGTTTGTTCGAATGGTTTAAGTTCGGTGATTTTTGGCCGAGTTACAGGAAGTTGAACTTGGTCATCTGTTCACAAAAGCATACTAAAATTACAATCTCAGAAACGGCTGGAGCTATCATCACCAAATTTTAAGCCAATGCTGTTCACATGAGACATATCTGAAATTGAGGTATTGGTGGCGCCACCTGCATCGACCTTTTTTGTACGGGGGTCATCAGTGCCCGTATCATACTAATGGCTACAAAAAACATCTTCTCTGAAACCATATGGCCAAATAGTTTAATATCACACAGAAATGATCCTAGGGTAGTGCTTTCTGAAGTTTGTTCAAATGGTCTCTTTTCAGTGACTTTTGGCTAAGTTATGGGAAGCTGAATTTAGTCATATGCTGTAACAGCCCATTTTAGCTCAGTGGCTGCAAAGATCTTCTCCTCAAAAACCACTGGGCCAAATTCTTAAATCTCACACATTAATTATCCTTAGATGTTGATAATTCAAGGTTGTTCAAATGGTTTTGGTTCAGTGATTTTTGGCTGAGTTATGGGAAGCTTAACTTAGATATTTTGCTGTATTTTCCCATATGAGTTATAAACCTGTAAAATTTTTTTTGACTGACCCTACTGAGGCCAATTTGTTTAATATTTTACAAGAATAATCCCCTGAAAAATTATTATAATAATTGTCTTTTATGGTTCCAAAGAATGAATTTTGGCTGAATTATAAAGGTTCAATTGAGTCATTTTACCATATATGTTAGCTGTGTGAAGAAGATACACAGATACATCTAGATACATCTAGACTGGCACCAGTTGATCAGCATTTATTACATCATGCCTCTAGACATTAAGATTTCAGGTTATCTATGGTTAATATTGACAAGAATGTTTTTTTAAAAGCTTTTAAAAAATGTAGATTTATGATTTTTAGATATTCCTCTTGCCAGGCAATGTTTACATTTACAGCTATACAGCTCTCTGTTGGTATATAAAGACGGCTGTACATGGATTATAAATAATTGGTATCCATAGTCAAATTAATTCAAGATTTTGCCATCAGTGAGATGTATCTGTATTACAATTTTGCATTCAATATGCATCTGTATTAATTTTTAGTGAACCTGTGAACTAATGCGATGGTGTGGCGGCGTTTGTCTTCTGTACGTTTACCGATACTATTTTGAAAATGATTGGAGCTAGCATCATGAAATTTAATGCAAAAAATTAGCCATCTGAAAATTTTCTTAAATTTTATATCTCCCTCAATTTTGTTCAGGAAGTTGAACTTAGTCATCTGTCCAAAAAAGCATACTAAAATGACAGTCTCAGAAACAGCCAGAGCTATCATCACCAAATTTTTTGCCAGTTTTGGTCACATGAGTCATATTTAAATTCAGGTATTGGTGGCACCACCTGAATTGACCTATTTTTGTACGGGGGTCATTGGTCATCTGTACATTAATCCATAATTTCTCAGGAATAGCAGGAGCTACCAGTCCCAGATTTGATGCAATAATCTGTCACTGCATCAGATTTTGTGAGATTCAGCTTATTTTTTTGCTATCTGCATTTACTTAGATTTATAAGGAAAAAGCTGACAATATTTTAAAAGTAGTCTCCTTGTAGACGGTCCAGCCAAATTGTTAAATATTTTACATAAATGATCCTAGAGGCAAGCCCTCTCAAGTTTGTTCAAATGGTTTGCATTTGATGAATTTTAGTGGAGTTACACAAATTTGAACAGTCATTCGGCCAAGTAAGCATACTGACATAGTACTCTCAGAAATGACAGAAGCTAGCATTACCAGGTATTGTGCAAATGTTGGTCACATGACTCATATTTGAAGTTGTAGATTTAGTGGTGCCACCGACATTGACCTGTTTTTTATGGGCAAAAAAACTCATAATTGTTCAATTTTTCAAAAGAATTATCCTAGGACATGGTTCTTTCAATCATATCAGAATATACTGAGTTTGTTGATTTTTGGTTGAGTTGTGAAAAGCTTAAGTTGGTCTTATGGCCATTATTATGTCTTTTTCAAACTGAGGACTGCAATAGTGTTCTTCTACAAAATTATTATTTCAATTATATCTTCTGTAACATTGCACAAAAATTATTTTTAGGTGGCCTTTGTTCAAGTTTACTAGAATGATTTTTGGCAGAACTATTGGACCTTTAACAATGAAAGTACTGCATCTTTTATTATTCTAGATATTTTGATAAAAAGTTTATGAATATGTCGGCTTAAAAAAAAGAAATTTTAACCAAAGTCTTTCAGTATGTGTAAACAGATATACCAACAGGCCAAGATTTAATCTGTATCTTTAAATAGGATGAGAAACTGCCAACTGTTTCAGATTTGGGAACAGATCAAGAGTTCATTCAGTGCAGCCAGATATAGGTCAAGAGTTCAATCAGTGCAGCCAAGCACATGGCATGTGATCACCTCATGGGTGACATGTGAACACCTCATGGGCACTATGTGATCACTTCATGGGTGTCAAGCCCCTCATTGCAGGGCCCCTGCATGAGCTTATGCAATGGTGTGGCTACTATTTCAGATTTGGCAACAGGCTAGAGGTCAGTCTGGATCTATTTATAGCTTTGGCAGACTGCCAACTGTATCAGATTAGGCAACAGGTCAAGAGTTCACTCAGTGCAGCCAGGTATGGGTCAGGAGTTTACTCAGTGCAGTAGCTGCATTCTATTTATAGCTTTGGCAGACTGCCAACTGTGTCAGATTATGCAACAGGTCAAGAGTTCACTCAGTGCAGCCAGGTACAGGTCAAAAGTTCACTAAGTCTAGCCAGGTGCAGGTCATGAGTTCACTCAGTGCAGTAGTCTTTGCAAGCAATTTGTCTCAGTTTTTCTCACCTAAGCCTGGTCAGCCCCATGCATCAGACTCAAGGTAAGTTTGATGATTGGCCTAATATTTTGACCTGTCTATGTGTCTTTGATGGCTTTCTCACTCACAAGACAGGTGTCGCCACCTACCATGACTTTTGCACACGTTTTTCTCAGGAGGGGTTTGATATATATCAGTCTGAAATTGGGCTTATGTATATATCTCTGATAGCTTCGTTGTATACAAGACTGGTGGTGCTAGCTACAATCTTTTTAGTGTTGTGTGCACCTATGCCAGAATTTCAGCAGTGATGTTTGTGTAATTGTTTCTTATTCAAAATGTTTAGTACTTGCATAGTTCATATACATGAAAATTAATGGTCCAGCATTGAAGCATTATACCTGGTGTATTTCCCAATGCACAGGTTCGCATTAGGCCTGTAGGCCTTGTTTAGAAAATTATCAAAAGTCATGAAAAAGTCATGATTTTTAGTTTTCTGACTGTTTAAAAATATTTTGTATCAACTTTATTATATTTGTCAAAGATGGAACGGACGTGATCATGAAAACCACCTTAACCAGACTACACCTTGGCATTTCTCCTCTTATAGTGTCGTTCCAACTTAGGTTGGCATCCACTCTTCCCAATCTGGGTGGTCAACCCCCTATTGCCGTCATGCCATTCTTATGAATACTTTCATAAAAAAAAATGCCAGGGCAGTCTTCATTCAACTAAACATGCATTCAAGATACACAATTTCAAGAATTGAGTGTTGTTCGTAGGTTACCAAGCAAACCAAATTCTAACCTTTTCTGTAGTGAAGTGATCACAGCAGTGGCGTTTTGTGCAAATATAGTATGACATCACAGGGGAGAAGCTAAAATGGTACGTAGGCCTATATGAGAAGAATAAAAATGGTAGGTATTTCACTGTCGTTTGCAATAAAAAATAATCACTTAAGCCTATGAGTTCAAGTTGTTAAAACTTTAAAAAAATTCTTTTTTAGATAATTTTCAGTGATGAAAGACTGTTGTGTATTGAAAATTGCAATTTAAAAATGAGTTTTTATAATGAAAGAAAAGAATAATATGCTGCTATTTTCAGAAAGATATAAATAACAGAATGTTGCCTTTATAGTCATTACCATGGCATAATTGTTATCCAGTTAGAGATTCCAACACTCCCGTTTTCTGGGAGTCTATCGAGTTTTAATGCCTAATCCCTGCCCTCCCGGGCTTTCTGTTGCATAGCGAATTTATGATGCCCATACCACAAGCATTCGTGTGTCCCTTTAAGTTCATAACTAAACAAAAATGGATCAATATTATATATACTGTCTTGTGAGAAAGTCTTTTTCAAAAAGCCAATGAGGCCTCATGATGTATGCAAGTGTAGCATTTCATAGCCTGTGCATTCCAGATGGTTTGGCGGGAAACCGTTGCCGCCTACACTTGTATTCACTGATTCGGCCCGTACTCCTGTTGGTAGAACTGACGGGACGTTATGAATACACATACGGGTCTGATAAAAAAAGTCGCAAAAACGAAGAGTTAAAATAAAATATTTAAGGTTTAAAGATTAAATAAAATGCAAGATTGACAAAGATATTGTCGAGACAGATGTATTACTAGAAGAACTAAAACAAAAATTAATTATTCATATGTCATGTCCACCCCATCATCAACCGGGATACCTACAATCATAGATGATAGAGTATTTTAAGATGCCAGAGACATTCTACAAGTAAACCCACCTAATAACAGTTTCACTCCCCTGGAAGAGATCAAATCTGACAGATATTTAGGTGTCATCCTAGACAATAAGCTTAATTTCAATGAACATGTTGATAAAATTACCAACAAAGCAACCAAACTTCTCAACCTCTGCAGACGCAACCTGAGCATGTGTTACCGTGAAATTAAGGAAATGGCATATAAATCTCTCGTCCGACCGCATCTTGAGTATGCGTCACCAGCCTGGAGCCCATATACTCACCAAAACATAATTAAATTGGAAAATGTTCAAAGGAGAGCTGCAAGATTCGTCCTGCATAATTACATTTTTGGACCTGAAGCAAACCTAACCAGGGATATAAATCATATTTTACAATGAATAGAATAGAAGGGCAACTTATGACCTTGCTCTATTTTACAAAATTAAACATTGCCTGGTAAACATCAACTTCCCATCCACAGTTGAGCCATCACGTCGCCATGTCAACAAGTATCTACACATTCAGCCCCTAGTCACTCTGATGCATATAAATATCATTTTTATGTAAGAACTGTTAGAAATTGGAACCTTCTACCTCATAACATCGCTGGAGCAACAACCCTTGACAGTTTCAAGTCACTAGCCACAGCCTGGTTCAGGACCAAACAGTGGACAAGAATCAATGGAACATGGACTCTTATCTAAATTGAAACATTGTTTTTAACCCACTGCACAACCTATTTTAATCATGTATAAAATTTCATTGGCACTTGAAGTGACGTCGCACACTGTCCAGTACGGCTAAAGCCCATTAGGACATTAAGAGTGAAGATTGAAGATGTAGCAGATAAAGAGCCACGGTCTATTTCAATGGAATGAGTAAACGACACCATTGGCGCCTAAGTTTTTCCGCCTTAATACTCCCCGGTAACTTTGATGGTGTTTTCCGGCTAAAAATTGTTGTATGCTTCTCAATTATGTGTATTATTTAAATAGCTTAAATTTGCGCAGTGGTTAAAAATAACTGTAATATCTTCCTACAACTAAATGAAATAAATCTTCCTACAACTGGTCTTATTTCAACGCCATGTCCTGAACACGGCGTGTTAATGTGCGCTCGGTGCAACCGTGCATGCCTCATGGCTGACGGCAAGGAATAATATGACAGGACTTGACCGCTAATTAACCAGCCAAACACTTATATAGGTGTATTTTTACTTATTTTTATGAAATGCTAATTAAGAACATATTATATTCCATGATTATGTAGATAGGAACATGATAAATCAAAAAATTTCTTTGGTACTCGGAAGCGTTATATGAGAGATATAGGGGAATTAAATGCCGACGTGAGCTCAGATTAAAGTGACAGGTTCACAATCATACAGTAGCTAATGTTACTGGACCTCTTTAAGAAAGTTGAATTAATTACCTTAATCAAGATCTTTCTTTTTCTTCCATATATCAAACTGATGACATTAGATTAATTTTAAATAGTAATACATCAAAGTAAATGGTGCAGTTCTTGCTAACCCAAATTAAACAATGTTTTTTCTCTGATACCATATACCACCCTGATTGATTTTTGGTTGTTACATCTCTGTGTTTGAAAGTAATTTAATTGACAGTTTGAAAGCTTTTCAGGTGTTATATTTCATTCTCAATATTAAAAAGTTTTGATTAAAACATGAAATCTTAAAATAAAAAAATTGCAAGACTGAACTGTTAAACCAGATGGGCTTTACTTAATCATTCTATGTGTTCAGTTAAATGGTTTAATATCCTAATGCCCATGCAAATATTTGTTTTAACGATGAGAGGAAAATTAAAAAAAACACATTTTTTAAATAATGACCCTTAAATATATTTAACTATATATGTATTCTTTAAGCTATAGTCATCATATCTGAATGAGCACGGATGATCTGTATCAAGTTTCCTTAGTAACATTTACATGTCAAAATGACGAAGAAAAGGTCATGATTTTTTTGTCACAGGTCCTGAAAAAGTCATGAAATTTTTTATCTGCTGGAAGTGTATGAACCCTGAAATCACTCTATCTCAGCAGTGGTTTGACTTTTCCGCTTGAAATTTTGCAAGTGTATACATCTTGGATAGTTCGTTCAAATTACAGGTGGTGCCACCTACAATCATGTTAATGTGGCAGACATCCATGCTAATATGGAACACATCTAACTCTATTTCCCCTTGCCACTCATTCCATGCCTCACTTCACCCGTCCTACTCTGATTTTGGTGGATACACATAGTCGCTTGTGGACTACCCATATTCTAATTCTGTTATTGGATTGTGGACAAATTTTAAATTGAACAATTTCACCAGAACCTTCAACCTCCCACATGCAGCTCACCTACCAATTAAATGAGAGCACTATTTATTTTGAGGTCACATTAGTCAAATGTCAAGGTCACAGGACTGTCCTCTTAATCATCACAGTGACCAGGCTAACAGTTTAATAATGCTCTGCTTCACTGTGCCCTTGTGTCATCAGTTGCAAGTGAGTTTTTCAAAACATATTGGTGCTGTTGACTTTTTGAGGCATATGCAGGGACATATTATCAAGGCATAAGTCACCAGAGCCTCATGACCCATTGACCACTTTAGGACATTTAAGAAAACTTTGAGCAGTTAACTTGAGAATGAGCTTGAAAAGTTGCCGAGAGTTCAGATGGCAAAACATGGGTATCACAGAGTTAAAATGCTAACAAATAATTTTTTGGTTTCACCAGAAATGGAATATTTAGCTGATTTGATTATTAATTAATCATTGATTGGTTTACAAATGGACTACACATGGAGGTCGTACATCACAGTGTTAAAATGAAATCAAATAATTGTCCAGTTTCACAGGAAATGGAATATTTAGCTGAATCAAATGTTAGTTTATCATCGATTGGTTTACACATGAACATACATCACAGTGCACGTACATCACAGAAAATCTCACATTTGAAACCCTCGCAAACATGATGCCAACCACAGTATTTGACAGGAATATCAAACCACTGATATTTTTTTTATCATATATAATATACTTATTCCTCTATACACGTCCAATGTAAATTCAAGAAATTAGATTAGTATTGCGTAATTTCATGAAAGTATGGGCCCGAACATAATGCAATTTGTAAAAAATCAGGAAATATATTTACTCACTTTACATGAGAATTGCTGAAGCTAAAAACTTTTTTTCAGGGATATAACTTTGTTTAATTAGATTCAGTTGTAAACTGAAAATTAGATCTGAATTTTGCAAAAAAAGAAATTTAAGTTATCAGCATAAATAAAAGATCAGTACATTAAATTTTGTCCAATTTTGGCCATGACATGTTTTTTCCCTGTAGGCACCTTTGATTTAATTTTCACAGCTTGTGTAACATAAGGATTGAATCTTTTATAATCTGAATTGATTGAAAACAGTAGCTTTTATTCAAGTTTTTAGATACCTTATAATATTTAGACCAATAACTTTTTTCCTGCTATTTTTCCTATTCTTTCAATTTCTTTTTGTTCTTTATTGTCAGATTTCCCCACCAGCATATCAAAGCTTATGATATGACACTCTTGACCATTGAAGAATAGAATAAACAAAGTAGTTCTCTATCCAATAATAAACAATTTCAGTTTCCTTAGAAAGTCATTGAATATTAATGCCCTTTACAGTAAAAAACTATGTTTACATTATTATCTCATTTAAGCCTGTCATCTCTCCCTGGGTATTTATATATATATATATATATATATATATATATATATATATATATATATATATATATACACACACATCAAAATGTCATCTTGTGCAAGAGGTCAAGCCCATATATCTGAATGGTCTGACAAGACTCCTCCTGACAAGATTAAACACAAATGAAACATGCCTTACCTCTTTGTTTGCTGCATGCAATTTGATGTGGTTTAGTGAAGGTTTATACCTGTGATGCAAGAAAATATTTCAGATCTTGCAATTCATATCTCAGGATGCTACTGCTGATGTTTCAAAAATTAATATTTCATTGAGAATTTGTTAATTATTTATATTAATTTTCCTCCTAACCTGAAACCAGCCTTGAGTAGAAGTGTCTCGTCTCCCATGAGGGAGACATATAATGTTTGGTCTGTAGTTGGTTTTAGAAGCATTGAATACATTTTCCTTAAATTTGATATACATTTTGTTTCAGCCAAGTTCTTGAACGGGATTGAAAACTAATGACCTTAACCTTCAAGGTCAACTCAGCTGAAAATAAAGAAATTTTGTGAACACTATAACTTTTGAACCACTGAATAAAGTTTCATGAAATGTAATGTGAAATGTTTCAACCTTCTCAAACAGGATGGAAAACTGGTGACCTTGATCATCTAGGTCAACCAGCCAAAATAAAAATATATTGTGAACACTATCAATTTTTAACCACTCAATATATTTTCATAAAATTTGATACAAGAAATGTTTCTACCAGAATCTCACATATATTCAGGAAATGGTGACCTTGACCTTCATCTTCAAGGTGAAATCAGCAGGAAATTAAATTTTTGTGAACACTATAACTTTTGAAGCACCCAATTTTTTTCGTGAAATTTGATACATGAATTGTTGCTACCAAAATCTCCAATGTGTTCAAAAGCTGGTGACCTTGATCTTCCTCAATTTTAGGATACGAGGCCAGTATAGGGAGGGGAGACATGTATCTGTTTTTGCATCACAAAAACTAATTCTAGTTTCTCATTACTTTGGCCAGGTGACAATACGAGCGGTTGAGGAAAGTGAAGTGTTCACGTGGCCATCCAGGGTGCTTCAGAACTACTTGGAGATTGATAATAGTGGAAGTACGATTCTCCACAACCTGGTGGGTAAAGACATCACGGGCAAACTCTACCAGATCCAAGAACTACTCATGTCCAACCCTCAGCTGAGAAGAGTGTCCATCAGTAAAAACTCAACCGGCAGGACACAGTTCAGACTCCAACGCCACCTGCCAGATCATTTTGCCGCAGCGGATGTTTTGTGCCCCGGGCGGAGCAGGGATATATCTGGCCGATCTGCCAGCCTGGGTAGGTACAGAATCAAACTCCTTAGTTCCTACCAGTCCTATTTTCCCCTGCATTTTTGTCTCATTCCTATTTTCCTACCAAGTGGTTGCCACTGCATGACCCCAAGTTTTCCTTATTTTCCATCATTTAAACTGAAATATATATTTTCCAATATTTTTTCACTTGAGAATCATGTATTTGATATAATTGTTATAACTGATATACAGATCTGGTTTTTTAGCTCAGCTGACTGTTAGTCATCTGAGCTATAGTGATCACTCTTTGCATCTGTCTGTTAACAGGACACAAATTGTAACCATTGGAACTGTAATCTTCTATCTTTATATCCAAAGAAGTCAATAAAAAATCTCCTTAGAAACCTGGAATTAGGTCTCTGTTACCCATATTCTTCAAGCTATGGGTCTCCGAAGTACCCCCCAGAATAATAAAAAATATGATACAAAAGCTCGAGTATCTGAAGAACTAATGCATTGATCACCATGATTCATTGCATGGATATTGATCATGGAATTTTTCATCAGTTTCTGTTGTCTGGTGGCACCACTTGTATTTTTAGCGAACCTGTGAGCTTATGCGATGGTGTGGCATTGTCCGTCGTCTGTACGTAAACCCATACTATCTTGAAAACGGCATCACAAAATTTGTGCAAAAAATTAGTCATCTAAAAAACTCTATCATATTTTGCTTATTTATTTGGTAATTGCATTTTCTTAGATTTTATAGGGAAAAAGCTAAAAAAAACTTTAAAAATCTTCTTCTCCGAAACTTTTCAGCCAAACTGCCCAATATTTCACAAAAATGATTCTTCTCTCAAGTTTGTTCGAATGGTTAAAGTTCGGTGATTTTTGGCCAAGTTACAGGAAGTTGAACTTAGTCATCTGTCCAAAAAAGCATACTAAAATTACAATCTCAGTAATGGCTGGAGCTATCATCACCAAATTTTATGCCAATGTTGGTCACATGAGTCATATCTGAAATTTAGGTATTGGTGGCGCAACCTGCCCTCTTTGTATGGGGGTCATCAGTGCCTGTATCATACTGATGGCTACAAAAAAACTTCTTCTCTGAAACCAGATGGCCAAATTGTTTAGCCAGGTATAGGTCAAGAGTTGACTCAGTGCAGTAGCTGCATTCTATTTATAGCTTTGGCAGACTGCTCACTGCATCAGATTTGGCACCAAAGTTCAGCCTGGATCTATTTATAGCTTTGGCAGACTGCCAACTGAGTCCGATTATGCAACAGGTCAAGAAATAACTCAGTGCAGTAGCTTTAGGCAGCAATTTCTCACAGTTCACTCAGGGGCAACTGCTTTACTCACCTAAGCCTTGTTAGCCCAGTGCATCAAACTCTGGGGAAGTTTGATGTATTGGCCTGATATTTTGACCTGTCTGTGTGTCTTTGATGGTGTTCTCATTTACAAGACAGGTGGTGCCACCTACATTGACTTTTGCAGTGTATGCGCCTGCTTATTTCTACAGAGGAATTTGATACATCAGCCTAAAATTGGGCATGTTTATACATATCAGGTAGCTTTATAGTGTACAAGACTGATGGCACCACCTACGATAATTTTTGCACAGTGTATGTCCCTGCTTATTTCATATTGACATATCAGTCTGACATTTGGCATATGTAAATATCTCTTCGTTGTATACAAGACTGGTGGTGCCACCCGGCTGTACATTTTCCATGCTGCAGTTTCCAAGCTGTCCATGGAACGCATGGAAAAACATGGATTTCCATGGAAAATGAGGAGCTTTCCATGCTTTTCAGTACACAATAGAAAATTTCCATGGACGTAACCATGGAAAGGAAATTCAATATACATGGACATTCATGGAATCACATGGCAATGCAAGTTCAATGCAAGCAATTCAAATGATCACAAGGTAGACGATCTTAAATATTTATTTTTGTAAAAGTTCACAGCAAAAGGTCACATATATTCAAATGTATCACAAATTTTGTTTTTGTCTTTATTCTGTAATGACACATACATACCAGAATTGGGCTCAATGTTTATGATGCATTTAAATGCAAATGCTATGTTTCTTTTTTTTAATGCAAATGCTTTATATATAATTATTAGTCACTGAATTTAAATGTATAGGCAAATGTACTCAGATTTTTTCAAATGCAAATACAACTAAAAAATGTCAAGAGGACTGTATCCGCTGCCAAACGTGACTGTGAGAAATGTGTTCAGACACCATACCACACACCCTCACAGACACAGTCACAGAACTGACCAAGAACAGTATGTTCAGGCTTAATCAGAGAAGCTAAAACGGGAAAATGACTTACAGGATGCACCTGCTATTATAATAAGAAGTAGATCCCAGTCAACATTTTTGAGAAATAGTGTTGCATGTGATATATAAAAAAAATTTGTATAAAACAATACATGACCAAAGCACCAAAAACGTGCATAATACGCGCTGAAATTTATCGCGGCAACACCACAAAGTAGCCTTGTGACCTCTGACCTCATTAAATATGCGGGGATATTGCCCATGATCAAACTCGGGCGAGATAATCTAATGTTTTGTGGTTATTATGAGTTTCGCGAAAATCCATCAAAGCCCTGGTAGGTTGTCATGGCGAGAACAAAGTTAACAGACGGACAGATGGATGGACGGAGGGACTTTAGGTATGCCATAATAAGTCCTGTCCTAAATGGGCAAATAAAAAAATCCAATAATCATTCAAGTGTGACCAAAACCTAATCACTCTGGAGACCCAAAAGATGCACCTACTACCACAATTAGAAGTAGAACTGAGTAAATCTTTTCGAAAATCATGTCGCATATGATATGTTAAATTTTCCATTTAAAAAATCATAAAAAATTTAAAAATCTCTTTAGTGTCACCAAAACCTAATCAGTTCTCTGGAGACCCATGAGATGCACCTGCTACTACAATTTGAAGCAGATCCAAGTATAACTTTTTGAGATATCGCGTGGCATATATTTGTTAAGAGACATACAGACGGACGGAGCTGATCACTATATCCCCAATTCTGCCGGGGCAGGGGATAACTACACTATCAGTCATTGCTTTAGATATGTATTCATATCTTTGAAATGCAATATTTTAAGGGCATTTAAACTAAATCCCGTGGATACTTCAGTTGGCCCCTTTACTTGAATAAAAGTCTTAACAAACAAAACTGAAAAGAAATTAGTACAACAAAAGCAGATGATCATAACATAATTGTTATATATATCATATGGTTAATAAATCGGCATATTGATATGGCCTATGTGCCAAATCATTTTTTTTAATTAAACTGACGAAATTTTAGGCGGTATGACGCCAGTTTCTGTTCGTGCTGTTTTTTTTCAATAAAAAAGTCACTGATAATATAAATAAAATGTAATATAAAATATGCTCCAATTAACAAGTTCCGCACGAATATTGCTTTGACATTCCTAAACACTTCTAAAAATCAATTGTTTCTCCATTTGTTAATCTAAATAAAGATACAAGAAAGCCGCGCCAAAAAGTACATTTTTTCGTGGTATTGTACATAACTATGCGTATTGTCAGTTTATAATCGTTCAACAAATGTCAGTTTCAGAAATTACCAAGCTTAATGTCAGGAAATAAATATCACACATGATCGATAACGGAGACTAAACTTGCATTTCAAGCGGGTCTTGCATGTTTTGCAACTTGCTGTTTAACGGCGGGAATTAATGTCATAAAACTGCCGAAATCGTCGGTCTTTACTCCTGACAAACGGGCCCCGCGTGATCATGAAAAGGGTCAACGATGTCATGGGGCGATTGAGGCTTGCACACGCGAATATTCTGCGGTCAACGTATAAAGTTCTTAATTATAATTTGACCTGCGTGTTTCGCCATCGAACAAAACAAAATACACACATATTCACACAAGTTTCAGCTGGGGAATCACGCCAAATTTCGTCAAGTGAAAGTCCCTTTCAGCAGGTCTGGCTGTTCCATCATGCATTCAAGTCGTACAGCTGTTAACATGATTTCTATCAAAACACCGGGAGGTTGATCAGTGTAAGTAACGGCACGGCTTTTAGTACAACCGATGATCACTCTTAGGCAGTACGCGTCTTCTAATTCAAGTACCGGTACCCGCGTAACCCTGGATTTTCAGACAATCGTATCAGACCCGAAAAATGAAAGAAATCTCAGAATGTCAGGAGAGCGATTATTTGCTTTTCTTTTAAAGGTTTGTTCCCGGGGGGGGGGGGGGGGGGGGTGGCACGCGGGAGCGATTGCTTGCCTCAAAACGTCAAAATCCTGTCATACAAAAAAAAAGAGAATTTGCAGATTACTTTAAAAAAAATCCAGCCGGAGCCAAAAATCTCGACCGGCCGGGTTTTCTCCAACACGGATTTTTTAAAGGATGTTCTCACTGAGTGAAATCAAATCCGTATAAGTTTATACCACAATATGGACCTTAGACAGTAGGTCTAAATGATTATTTTAAGGAGACTTCTATTCATTTTAATGAATTATCTTAAAACAACGTATGTCATTACCTGTGGAATAAAACAGCATGATCCATTTCTAATTTTTTTTTCTTGAAGAGGTTACTACATTAAAACAGATTATTCCATGCAGCACAGAATTTCAGTTTTGACTAAAACATCTGAACTACAGAAATCCCTTACATGAGCAATGTGTACACAGTGTGCTGCGAGTTACTAACAGGCAGTGACGTTTCCATACGTCAGCCTATTTTCTGCCACATGATCCCAGCTTTGTTTGGCGCGCAGTTTGAAACACAGTTTGAGAGGCGAGAGATAGTCAACACGCACTGCCGACCGGTATGAAGCTGTTCGCGCTGATCGTGTAATGTGTGGATTATTGATGACCCCATCACTGGCAATGTTATTAACATGAACTGAAAATCAGATCCAAGATAAGCCTTCGAGGATTACATGGAAGGAAAAGAAGTTATTGCCAAATGCCAAGGGTTTCGGGACAACATGTGATGTCATTTGGAAGATCGGAGGTAAGTCAAATTGACTCCCGCTTAACCGTTTCGTCCGATGTATCAGTGTCTCTGAATATAAAGAAAATCCATTTTGATAGCAAAATAGAGCCAAGACATATATGTGTATGTGTGTGTGTGTGTGTGTGTGTGTGTGTGTATGTGTGTGTGTGTGTGTGTGTGTGTAAAGGGTTATTTCAAATTCGCCAATCTTCCTGTGACGTAAACTTTGTCACCAAGACAAAATATACGGGGCACTGCATAATGTTACATTTTATAAACCTGCTGTTCACACACACTGACACACAACCTCACACGCACCCACAATATATATATTTATATATATATATATATATATATATATATATATATATATATGGGTGTAAGCGTTATGTGTGAGCTGTTACTGAGCGCCAGACGACCGACCTAATTCCCCGGGGGTATGGTATCATTCAGCGGGGGCTGTGTGCCCCGTTTGTAGCACGAAGGTTATCGTTTCACTCCTCGGCGGCGATATCATATTATCATTCAGATGAAAATTTCATTTACAGAGCCTGTCCCACTGTAGCGATACCGGGTCTGCAGATGTAGAATGCAGATATTAATTCAGAGACACACTGCCTTCTGTAAATCTTTACCAAAATAGTTATAACTTTAAAAAATACAAGCCTTATATTTCGGAACGATGACCGACACACATGTACATACGCTGATAATAATAATATAATATATATTTGTTGCATGGTACCAGTAATAACTGGTATAGTAGCGGGTGGAGGACTCCGATCCCGGCACCAAGAACATATGCGCGAGAAATCATCATCTGTCAAAATATATTGCTAGTAAACATATTTTTGCTAGTAAAAATGAGACTATACTGGGTTACCCCCTTACACCATTATACCATATGTATCCATAGCAATGTGGTATTATTTATGAAGACGTGTGTTTGTATAGTCATTTGCAAGTATAACAGTTTTATTCGACCTTTTAATTGTGAAGTAGCAAATCGATTTTTTATGTGAATTAACATTATATTACTTCCCAAGTATACTTTTGAGCATTTTATGTTCGTTTTTTCTCAAGAATATACCTAAACGATATGCATAATAAAAATAATTTATAAAAAAAAATTTGTTAAGAGCAAACTGAAAATATAATTAACCAAAGCGGAATTCTTGTGAATTTTTTTTTATATGTGCCGTATATGCGAGTCTCGACTTCGTGTGTCATAGATTTTAGGCCTACGTGAGAGCGTGGTCTTATTTGAAACTGCCGTGGCATGCAGAAGAAAATTTTTTAATTAACTCCCCCTGAAGTAAACTAATGTACTAATTAAATACATGTATACTTTAAAGACCTGTCTGTACACCGGTCAACATACCGGTATTTTCAAAATGAAACTAGCCTTTCTTTTCATTGATGTATCTTCCTTCACCGTATACGGTCATTTTGAAGTTAGGCAGACAAGCGCGGGATCGAATAGCGTACTCATGCTGTTAGATATTACAAAATTCATGACCTGCATGACTGACATATATAAACAAGTTTCGTTAGTGAAACACGTAATTACAATGCTCGGGAATAAGTTTTATCTAAAACTCTACCGGTAAAAGGTATGTCAATGTATTTGCACCAGGTCGACTTAATTGAGACGACGTCTGAAATACAAGTCACGTGATTGCGATGCAAATAAGGATAAGGTCAACCAATCGGCGCATGGGTCCAATGTCAAAGGGTCAGATGTCACATGTCAGACAAAATAACAAAAATTATACTACACCATGGCCAGCACGTTTTAATCAGCTCACACGTTGTAAATTGAAAATGCGACTGTCACATTGATAATAAGCATTTTGTCAAGCACAAACTTCAATTTCCTGACTTTGCAGAAGTGTCCACGAAATGCTCAGCAAATTTATACACGAGATTGGCTCAAACTAGGCCCTAGCCCATAATAATGGACTCCTCAATTGCTTCTTTAGTGATTGTTGCGTCGCCGTCGGCGGCTAACCCCGTCCCTGTTTTCGTGGTAAATACGCGTGTAGGCCTAGTACTATATAAGCTGTATTACAGCTGTAAGAGATCGTGGATTCCTCCTTCCTTTGAGTATATAATTTGACAAAAATTATCTCCTCCATTAAATATTTGAACTATTTTCCCTCTTTATGTTGCTAATGTATTATTGCAGTAAATGCGACCTTTTTATAAGTGGCGGAAGTAGAGATTGAGCAGGTTGCCGTCAGTATTATTTTTTTTACGCTTTTGATTTTAAGGGACGCAGGGGGTGCCTGAGAACCGTGTAATTGTTTATTTTTTGCTTAAATGAAGTATGGGTTAACTATAAACTAGGGGCCCATTGTACTCGACACTCGGCTAACTTTGTCTCTAACGATCGATATACTTATGAGCCTTTTCAAAATGTGGGTCCTGTCATTTTGACCCTTGACCTTTTGATCTAAAAACTGATAATTTACTTTCGTTGAACTTAACCCATTCCGATTTTCATAGTACTCAATCTACCGATTCTTGAGAAGTTAATTTTTCACCAAATATGGAATTATTATAGATAAACACCACTCTAATATAGAAGGTGATGACCTCAATTACCATGAATCTCTCCTTGAATAAAAACCATGGAGTCAATATAATACTGTAGAACAGACTTGTTTTTTAGGCTTATCAAGATGGGAACACATCTGATCACATCCCCTGAGGTTAGATCTCTTTCCAGTTCCATACTTATATATTTTGTATTGACCTTCAAACCTTGCCTTATTTATATATACATCCTGCACAGGAGTTCACAAAAGAGAATCAATTAGAAAACCATTTTCAATGTACAAAAATGGAATAAAAAGGGCAGAACTTATAAAACATAATAATAAAAGCTTAAAATTTCTGTTTACAGATATCTTTTTAAGGGGTAATGCAGGGTCAATTATCTATGTTCCTAAGTGCAGTTGTTTTTATTTGCAGTCTTTGGATCATGTAAGTGAAGGCCATGGCAGTTGTGACTCCAAGGTTTTTAATGGACATACACCAAGGTATCATCTTTTTTTCTTATATTCGATATTCTATAATGATCTTACATGTAAACACCCCCTGATATTCAGTTCAACAGTCTTTTTCTGTAGCTATCTCATGATAAACAAGGTTAAAAATTGTAACATCAGGGTAAGAAAATTGATGATGTACATCCAGACAGGTTCTTGTGAAATATCCATGAAACCCTCGATAAGATCTTTGTGACCTAAATCCTGTGGGCAACAGGTAAAAACTTGTTTTCCCTGATTAAATACCTGTTAACTGTTCGGATATGATCAAAATCAAAACCACTGGGAATAAATGGGTACTACATGTATTTGGCATTTGGATGTTTCTACCCACTAGATACCTTCATGACTTAATGTGTCAAATTTCAGGCTAAATTTAACTATTTTTTTTCTAGTATCATTACCATTAAACCAGAGATTTCTTAATTCAGTAGATATAAACCTTGGGCTATGACCTAAACTGCTATCTAAAACTAGTTCACTTTAATGCCATATCTACATGATCATGACTGGCAAAAAGTTGACTTTCCTCCTCTGACATCTGATGAAACTTCAAACATGGCAAGTTTATTACACTCAGTATGATTATAATCTATAAATACATTTAAAACTCTGTCAGTCTGTGTGCCTCATGTTTGTGAGATATCAGGCAACCTTTTCATCCTGCCATCAAACTGGTAAAGTTACAAAACCAGAAGGAATTTCTAATTCCGCATCTGATTACCAGAAAGGAAGTTGTTCCACTGAACCCGACACAAAGTCTACTAATTTAATGCAAGCTATGGGCTGAAGTACCTTTTCATGATTATAAACTTGACTGTAATAAATCAAACATGCTCAAAATAGTAACCACTCTTAATGATATGACCAAATCTGGCCTTAAATGACTTTTTTCTACTTCCTGCATTTGCATTTTGGTCACAATGGCCTAATTTGCAGAATATGCATGCTAAAATATAGTATCAAACACACTTTTGTATCAAGACTTAAACCTTGAAAGGACTTTTGATTCAAACAGTTTAACACCTTTTGTCCATAACCCAAGTTCACATTTAAGTTATTGTTATGTCATAATATATAAGATACTGGTAAAAGTTAATTTTCCCCTCTTATATCTGCATGGCACCTGTTTTTTTTAGGTAACACTGAACATGGCGCATCACATTTTAATATGTTGAACATGTTGGTACTGTTGATTTAATTCCGTTTCTTCATGCTGAGACTATGATTGTAAGCTGAGAGTCATGACCCATGGGTCACATTTTGCCTCTGCCAGGATGGTATATATTCATTGTTATTTTTGCGTTCTGTGTGTTGGCTTGGTTACTTTACAGCATATATCATGCAATCATGAATGGATTCCCATGAAATTCTAAAGGCACCTCGGAAATAGGCCAACGAAGAATTAATAATATTATGCAGTGTGTGTCCAGCTCATGATCTAGATCAATGAAACATCTTCACTGAATATTCACACATATATAGTAAGTTGATGTTAGTTTTTATTTTATGAAGCAAATTGATCTATCTTTAGTTACATTATACCTATGATGATGCAATCTTCAGTCACATGTGCACTCCAACTTGCAATATTGACCACCCACATGGCAGACGCAAGCATTCAGGAGAATGCATATTTCTAATTTTACATTGTATCCAATTCTAAGGATTCAGATTATAAAAGTGCAATGTGATATCTCAGTCTTCACATGTTTTTTTAACAACCTTATTTGATCTTTACTTATATAAATCTGACTAGGCTTACTGGTACATATTTTTATCTACCCCTCTGTTTTATATTTTGAAGGAGCAACTGAAATCAACCTGGAATAAAACATCAGTATGGAAAAAAAAGCTGAACTGCTTTTCCGTTGATTATACACAAACAAAGAATACAAAGGCAGGAGACTGACTGGGCAGCCTGGAAATAAGAAGCAGACCGCCACCAAGTCTTGGACAACCAAGAAAAACTCCAGGGCATTTACAGTAAATGAACCTTTATCTTTGAGTTATCAGGCTCATATAATTGTATCAGGAATGATGAAAAAGAGAAGCAATTCAGTAATTATTATATTTAAATTTATTCAGTCATTCAGAGAACTATATAATACTCAGAAGTGAAAATAATGTTATTCTTGTAAAGATAAATCTTTGTTGGTCTACAGTTTGACATACTTGCATCAGATTGTTAATAATTGCATTTTTATGCCCCCGCCACAAAGTGGCCGGGGCATATAGTTTTACCCATGTCCGTCATTCCGTCATTCCGAAATGAAACAGTTGTACGGACTTTTTTTCCCAATGCCTGCAGATATTGGCCTGATTTTTGGTGTGTGGGCAGATACCCATCAGTTACAGATCGAGTTCGCGTTTCGTCCCGGTTGACCTACTTTTGACCGTTTTACGGCTCCTAAACTTAGAAAATTTCATGAAAAATAGAAATATTCATGACAGATACACATGTACGGACTTTTTTTCGCAATGCCTGCAGATATTGGCCTGATTTTTGGTGTGTGAGCAGATATAGACCAGTTACAGGTCGAGTTCGCGTTTCGTCCTGGTTGACCAACTTTTGACCGTTTTACGGCTCCTAAACTTAGAAAATTTCATGAAAAATAGAAATATTCATGACAGATACACATGTACGGACTTTTTTTCGCAATGCCTGCAGATATTGGCCTGATTTTTGGTGTGTGAGCAGATATAAACCAGTTACAGTTCGAGTTCGCGTTTCTTCCTGGTTGACCTACTTTTGACCGTTTTACGGCTCCTAAACTTAGAAAATTTCATGAAAAATAGAAATATTCATGACAGATACACATGTACGGACTTTTTTTCACAATGCCTGCAGATATTGGCCTAATTTTTGGTGTGTGAGCAGATATAGACCAGTTACAGATCGAGTTCGCATTTCGTCCTGGTTGACCTACTTTTGACCGTTTTACGGCTCCTAAACTTAGAAAATTTCATGAAAAATAGAAATATTCATGACAGATACACATGTACGGACTTTTTTTCGCAATGCCTGCAGATATTGGCCTGATTTTTGGTGTGTGAGCAGATATAGACCAGTTACAGATCGAGTTCGCGTTTCGTCCTGGTTGACCAACTTTTGACCGTTTTACGGCTCCTAAACTTAGAAAATTTCATGAAAAATAGAAATATTCATGACAGATACACATGTACGGACTTTTTTTCACAATGCCTGCAGATATTGGCCTGATTTTTGGTGTGTGAGCAGATATAGACCAGTTACAGATCGAGTTCGCATTTCGTCCTGGTTGACCTACTTTTGACCGTTTTACGGCTCCTGAACATAGAAAATTTCATGAAACATATGAAATTTCATGACAAATACACATGTACGGTTTTTTTTTCTCAGTGCCTGCAGATATTGGCCTGATTTTTGGTGTGTTGGCAGATAATGACCAGTTACAGATGGAGTTCGCGTTTTGCCCCAGTTGACCTATTTTTGACCGTTTGGCGGTGCTCTCACATAGAAAATTTCATAAAAAAGTGCACATGTATGGACTTTTTTTCGCAGTGCCTGCAGATATGGGCCTGATTTTTGGTGTGTAGGCAGATAATGACCAGTTACAGATTGAGTTCCTGTTTTGTCTCAGTTGACCTACTTTTGACCATTTGACTGCTCCTGAACATAGAAAGTTTCATGAAAAATATAAATTTTCATAACAAATGCATATGTACTGACTTTTTTTCCTCAATGCCTGCAGATACCACCCTGATTTTTTTTGTGTGGGCAGATAATGACAGTTACAGATCGAGTTTGCGTTTCATCCTGGTTGACATACTTTTTATTGTTTTACGGATCCTAAACATAGAAAATTTCATGAAAGACAGAAATTTTTATGGAAAATGCACATGTATGGACTTTTTTTCACAATGCCTGCATATACTGGCATGATTTTTGGTGTGTTGCTTGATAATGACCCGTTACAGATCAAGTTTGCATTTTGCCCTTGTTGACCTACTTTTGACCATATGACACCTCCTGAACTTAAAAAATTTTCCAAATTATACAAATGTTTCTAATTTGCCCAAGGCGGGGGCATTCGTGTCGTTCCGACACATCTAGTTTTCCTTTTTTTTTGTCTACAACTGTCTAGCTGTCTACCTTTTATTACCAAAAATTAAGATTTCTCACTAATTGTTTGCAAAAAATGTCTTTACTTTTATTTTAACTTGCACACATGTATATCTTTGACTTGAAGATTTATTTGAACTTAATATGTCTTTATTTGGATAATTTATTAGGTTTTACAATATATTTGTTAGTGTATATTTGGTGAAAGCTTGTGTCCATGTTCATGTTAAAATGCAACATTCAGCTCAATTCTATAATTAAATAAACAATGTCTTATTCCCTCTTTTCTTCACAGATCTTGTCCAGGAAAAATGGCCTGAAGTTAAAACTACTATGATAAATGTGAAGATTGCTGAATTGTTGAAGCCCTGCAGAAACACGAAGTGGAAGTAACTGTCATTAGTGGAATAAAAGCAGTGAACCTGCATTCACATTTACTTTTTTACTTTTGTGTGGTGGCTTTCCAGAGTTTTTTTTTTCATGTTTAGTTCAGGATTTCTGCAAAAAAAAACTTAGTTTTTTGCTAGTAGTGGTATTTTGGCAAGGAGAAGAAGACAGAATTCCTAATCTTGCTGAACTAAACATTTTGCTAATGATCAACAAACAGCAACAAACCCTGACATGGGTGAGAGGTACATTGTTCTTAATTACATTAGTGAAAGCTCAAGGAAACATATGTAACTATCATATTTCCTCTCTCTCTCTCTCTCTCTCTCTCTCTCTCTCTCTCTATTTATACACAATTTTTCTCAAATCCTATTTTTGTTTTATACTTTTCCATGCTTGTCCTTGCTTTTCCGTGGACGATATGGCAGCACGGACAGCATGGACTGGACCTGCACATTTTCCATGGTGTCCATACTGCAGGGAAAAAGGAGTGCCAATACTCCATGCTTTTCCATGGACAGTATGGACACCATGGACACAACAGACACAAAGCCGTGCTTTTCCATGGACAGCACGGACACCATGGACACCACGGACAAAAAAGCTGTGCTTTTCCATGGACAGCACGGACACCATGGACAGCATGGAAATAGAAAGCCCTGGTTTTCCATGGACTCCATGCATGTATCGGTGATTTTTTTTCCATGTAGCATGGAAAAAGAGTGCCAATACTCCATGCTTCATTTCCATGGAAATCAAGCATGGATTTCCATGGATTTCCATGGAAAGCTTGGAAATTTTACAGCCGGGCAGCTACAATCATTGTATCCCCCACTACAGAGTTCTGCCGATACTATGTTTTCAGTCGGACACCACCGCCACCGCCACTGCCACCGCCTCATAGGTTTCCGGAGAACTCCTCCGTAACCACTGGGCAGATTTTTTTTAAATTCGGAATTATGATAGGGTCACATGTGAACTACTGCGCCCTCATTTTTGGTTGACCTCCGGCCTTTCCTCTCTTCCCAGCGTCCATTTGTGCGTCTGTTTCCACACATAAACCCACATAACTAATGAACCGTTTGACGGATTAGGCTAAAAATTTTGGACCAATGTAGCCCTTGGAAAGCGTTATAAGATACTCTAAAAATTGTGGCTCCACCTGCAACCATTTTTGCACAGCGTCCATCTGTTTATCTGCTTTGGGATAAAATCACTCATATCTCAGCAGTGGTTTGACTTATCCACCTGAAATTTTGCAGGTTTATACATTCTGGACAATTTCTCAATTTTATTACAGGTGGCACCACCTACATTCACATTTACGCTGCAGACATCCATGCTCATATGCAACACATATCACTCTATTCCCCTTGCCATTTAATCCATGCCTCACTTCCCCGTCCCACTCTTATTTCTGCGGATACACATAGTCGCTTGTTGACTACCCATGTTCTAGTTTTAAAATGTCCTAGTCTGAAACTTGCAGGTCTGAAACGTCCATTTTGCTGAAATCATAATGACTAAGGTACATATGCAGGACATAGGAGGATCAATATTAAATTTTAAAAATAAACCTCTATTCATACTCCCAAACTTTGTACAGGTTTCGCATTAAGCCTGTAGGCCTTGTTAGTATTTGCATTGTTCATATACATGTTACACATGTTCTTGAAAAGTAATGGTCCAGCATTGATGCATTATACCTGGTGTAATCTCATTTGCATAGGTTTGCATATGGCCTGTAGGCCGTTTTTCAATTTTTACGAATATTTTTCTCTATTTTTGATACCTTTAAAGATGTGGTCATCTGTTAACAGGGAACAAATCGTAACGACTGGACCTATAATCTTCTCCCTTGACATGCTGGGAGGTAGATGAAAAGTCTCCTTGAAAACCTTAAATTAAGTCTTTGTTCCCATAACCTCTGAGCTATGGGTCTCCCAAGTACCCCCCAGAATAATGGAAAATTTGATACTAAAGCTCCAGTATCTGAACAACTACTGTATTTAAACCATGATTTTTTGCATGGATATCGATCATGGAATGTTTCATCAATTTCTACAGACTGATGGCGCCACCTGTATTTTTCAATTTTGTTACGAATTGTTTCCTCTATTTTTTATACCTTTAAAGATGCGGTCATCTGTTAACAGGGCACAAATCATAAGGACCGGACCTAGAATCTTCTGTCTTGACATGCAGAGAGGTACATGAGGTTTGCAATTAATGAATTCATCATCATGATTCTTTGCATGCACATTCATCATTGAGTGTTTTATCATTTCCTGCAGACTGGTGGCACCACCTGGATTTTTTCAAATTTTTCACATTTTCTTTAAATTTTTAAATTTTAAGACCTTCAAAGATGCGGTCATCCATTAACAGGGCACTAAGCATAACCATTGCACCTTGATCCTTCTAACTTGACATCCTGGGAATGCCTTTTTCATCGTTTTACTTCCTTTTTTCTAAGTTTGTGTTTTCTTTGACACAAGACATTTCAAAATGCTATGAAACTGAGTTTGTGTTATCATGTATGAATTATAATGGGCAAGTTGGAGAACCATCTGATGTCAACAACATAATGAAGAGCAAAAGCATTCACTTTGGCAATTTTTTAATCTATATCCATGCAGTTTTGGCTTGGTTATAGCATATTCCTTTCTCCAGGATACATCCATTTACAGGACACATAAAAATAAAAGCAGTATAGTTTCAGACCCTAACTTTGCATACAGTTAGTTAGGGACAAGAAATATTACCATACCTAAACCTAGGGCAATGTGATCTCATTTTTAGCGAACCTGTGAGCTTATGCGATGGTGTGGCTTGGTCCGGCGTCCGTCGTCTGTACGTTAACCCATACTATCTTGAAAACGGCAAGAGGTAGCATCACAAAATTTTATGCAAAAATTTAGTCATCTAAAAAGCTGTATTGGATTTTGCTTATTTTTATGCTAACTGCATTTTCTTAAGTTTTATAGGGAAAAAGCTAAAAAAGCTTTAAAAATCTTCTTCTCCAAAACTGTTCAGCCAAATTGTCCAATATTTCACAGAAATGATTCCTGGAATAATCTTTCTCAAGTTTGTTCGAATGGTTTAAGTTCGGTGATTTTTGGCCAAGTTACAGGAAGTTGAACTTAGTCATCTGTCCATAAAAGCATACTAAAATTACAATCTCAGAAAAGGCATGAGCTATCATCACCAAATTTTATGCCATTGTTGTTCACATGAGACATATCTGAAATTGAGGTATTGGTGGCACCACCTGCATGGACCTTTTTTGTACGGGGGTCATCAGTGCCCGTATCATACTGATGGCTACAAAAAACTTCTTCTCTGAAACCATATTGCCAAATTGTTTAATATCGCACAGAAATGATCCTAGGGTAGTGCTTTCTGAAATTTGTTCAAATGGTCTAAGTTCAGTGACTTTTGGCTGAGTTATGGGAAGCTGAACTTTAGTCAGATGCTGTAACAGCCCATTTTAGCTCAGTGGCTGCAAAGATCTTCTCCTCAAAAACCACTGGGCCAAATTCTAAAATCTCACATATTAATTATCCTTAGATGTTGATAATTCAAGTTTGTTCAAATGGTTTTGGTTCAGTGATTTTTGGCTGAGTTACGGGAAGCTTAACTTAGCCATTTTGCTGTATTTTTCCATATGAGTTATAAACCTGTAAAATTTTTTTTGACTGATCCTACTGAGGCCAATTTGTTTAATATTTTACAAGAATAATCCCCTGAATAATTCTTATAATAATTGTCTTTTATGGTTCCAAAGAATGAATTTTGGCTGAATAATAAAGGTTCAATTGAGTCATTTTACCATATATGTTAGCTGTGTGAAGCAGGTACACAGATACATCTAGATACATCTAGACTGGCACCAGTTTATCAGCATTTATTACATCATGTCTCTAGACATTTAGATTTCAGGTTATCTATGGTTAATATTGACAAGAATGTTTTTTAAAAGCTTTTAAAAAATGTAAATTTATGATTTTTAGATATTCCTCATGCCAGGCAATGTTTACAATCACAGCTATACAGCTCTCTGTGGGTATATAAAGACGGCTGTACATGGATTATAAATAATTGGTATCCATAGTCAAATTAATTCAAGATTTTGCCATCAGTGAGATGTATCTGTATTACAATTTTGCATTCAATATGCATATGTATTAACTTTTAGTGAACCTGTGAACTAATGCGATGGTGTGGCGGTGTTTGTCTTCTGTACGTTTACCCATACTATTTTGAAAATGATTGGAGCTAGCATCATGAAATTTAATGCAAAAAATAAGCCATCTGAAAATTTTCTTAAATTTTATAGAGAAAAAGCTAAAAAACCTTTAAAAATCTTCTCCTCCGAAACACTCAAGCCAAATTGTTCAATATTTCACAGAAATAATCTTTTATACCATCTCCCTCAATTTTGTTCAGGAAGTTGAACTAAGTCATCTGTCCAAAAAAGCATACTAAAATGACAGTCTCAGAAACAGCCAGAGCTATCATCACCAAATTTTTTGCCAGTGTTGGTCACATGAGTCATACATGAAATTCAGGTATTGGTGGCACCACCTGAATTGACCTATTTTTGTACAGGGGGTCATTGGTCATCTGTACATTAATCCATAATTTCTCAGGAATAGCAGGAGCTACCATTCCCAGATTTTATGCAATAATCTGTCACATATCAAATTTTGTGGGATTCAGCTTATTTTTTTGCTATCTGCATTTACTTAGATTTTATAAGGAAAAAGCTGACAATATTTTAAAAGTCGTCTTCTTGTAGACGGTCCAGCCAAATTGTTAAATATTTTACAGAAATGATTCCAGAGGCAAGCCCTCTCAAGTTTGTTCAAATGGTTTGCATTTGATGACTTTTAGTGGAGTTACACAAATTTGCACAGTCATTTGGCCAAGTAAGCATACTGACATAGTACTCTCAGAAATTACAGAAGCTAGCATTAACCAGGTATTGTGCAAATGTTGGTCACATGACCCATATTTGAAGTTGTAGATTAAGTGGTGCCAGCTACATTGACCTGTTTTTTATGGGCAAAAAAACTCATAATTTTAGCTTCTTTCAGCTTAATGATGAAACTGTCAAGTTGAATTGTTCAATTTTTCAAAAGAATTATCCTAGGACATGGTTCTTTCAATCATATCAGAATATACTGAGTTTGTTGATTTTTGGTTGAGTTGTGAAAAGCTTAAGTTGGTCTTATGGCCATTATTATGTCTTTTTCAAACTGAGGACTGCAATAGTGTTCTACAAAATTATTATTTCAATTATATCTTCTGTAACATTGCACAAAAATTATTCTTAGGTGGCCTTTGTTCAAGTTTACTAGAATGATTTTTGGCAGAACTATTGGACCTTTAACAATGAAAGTACTGCATCTTTTATTATTCTAGATATTTTGATAAAAAGTTTTATGAATATGTCGGCTTGAAAAAAGAAATTTAACCAAAGTCTTTCAGTATGTGTAAACAGATATACCAACAGGCCAAGATTGAATCTGTATCTTTAAATAGGATGAGATACAGCCAACTGTTTCAGATTTTGGAACAGATCAAGAGTTCATTCAGTGCAGCCAGATATAGGTCAAGAGTTCAATCAGTGCAGCCAAGCACATGGCATGTGATCACCTCATGGGTGACATGTGAACACCTCATGGGCATCATGTGATCACTTCATGGGTGTCAAGCCCCTCAGGGCAGGGCCCCTGCATGAGCTTATGCAATGGTGTGGCTACTATTTCAGATTTTGCAACAGGCTAGAGGTCAGTCTGGATCTATTTATAGCTTTGGCAGACTGCCAACTGTATCAGATTAGGCAACAGGTCAAGAGTCCACTCAGTGCAGCCAGGTATGGGTCAGGAGTTTACTCAGTGCAGTAGCTGCATTCTATTTATAACTTTGGCAGACTGCCAACTGTGTCAGATTATGCAACAGGTCAAGAGTTCACTCAGTGCAGCCAGGTTCAGGTCAAAAGTTCACTCAGTCTAGCCAGGTGCAGGTCAAGAGTTCACTCAGTGCAGTAGTCTGAGCAAGCAATTTGTCATAGTTCACTCGGGGCAACAGCCTTTCTCACCTAAGCCTGGTCAGCCCCATGCATCAGACTCAAGGTAAGTTTGATGATTGGCCTAATATTTTGACCTGTCTATGTGTCTTTGATGGCTTTCTCGCTCACAAGACAGGTGTCGCCACCTACAATGACTTTTGCACACGTTTTTCTCAGGAGGGGTTTGACATATCAGTCTGAAATTGGGCTTATGTATATATCTCTGATAGCTTCGTTGTATACAAGACTGGTGGTGCCAGCTACAATCTTTTTAGTGTTGTGTGCACCTATGCCAGAATTTCAGCAGTGATGTTTTTGTAATTGTTTCATATTCAAAATGTTTAGTACTTGCATAGTTCATATACATGAAAAGTAATGGTCCAACATTGAAGCATTATACCTATTATACCTGTTGTATTTCCCAATGCACAGGTTCGCATTAGGCCTGTAGGCCTTGTTATAGTGAAATATAAAAAAAAACACTTTCTTTTCCATTTGAAAACCTTGTTTTACTTTTCAAAATAGAAATTTGTACATTATGGAAATCAATGGATTTGAATTAAAAAATCAACGAAAATTATCTCCAGGTTAGAACAGGACAGAAAGATCTCCCCTATAAGTTCTTAAAACTTAATTTTCTTCTCATATAGATATAAAGAGTAAAGCTCACAGATTCTGAAATTTTGAAAGCATTTGCCCCAAAAAATTTCAGAAGTTTAAAAAGAAGGCCATTTTATAATATATATTATCTGAATTAGTGGTAAATAACCTGCTGGGGACTAAATTAGGTCAACACTGCAAGGTGATGATAGTTAGAATGAGAATTAAACCCCCTGCTTGGCCAGGAGGGCTTCACCACTGCAAAGGAGCAAGATGCTAAAAAATGTGCCCTTACAAACTGATAGCATATTTTTCTCATATTTGTAACTATGTTGTATTTCTGGATTTATATACATGTGGTGAGTCCATAACTACCAACAGAGACTAAAAAAAGTTCTGCAACTTTCATTTATAACCACAATTTTAGACACCCTGTGTTCATGCAACTGAGAACTTGGAGAAAGAATGCATTAAAGACTATTGACACAAGTATTCCCTAACATCAGCAGCAACTCAACTCAATTTTCAAAGAGCTTACATAAAATCAAACTGTTTTATCTTTACTGTATGCTAGAATCACTGAATCCTATATAAAACAGCTGAGCTAGCTAGAGAATTTTGATTTCACATTCATTTCATTTCAAATTTTACTTAAGAATGAGTCAGAATCATCTAGTTATATGTGTAGCTTCAGTCCTACCTATGGCAACTGTGTGCTGGCTGGCCAACCTGCTGTACATAATGTGCAATGAAACACATAAACTGCAACCAAGCACAACAACATGCATGCTTAACTGTGAAATGAAACACATTAACTGCAACCAAGCACAACAACATAATACTTAACTGTGAAATGAAACACATAAACTGCAACCAAGCATAACAACATAATGCTTAACTGTGAAATGAAACACATAAACTGCAACCAAGCACAACAAAATAATGTTAAACTGAAATGAAACACATAAACTGAACCAAGCACAACACCATGCATGCTTCACTGTGAAACAAAACACAAAAACTGCCATCAAGCACAACAACATAATGCCAAACTGTGAAACAAAACACATACACTGCAACCAAGCTGAACAACATAATGCTCAACTGTGAAACAAAACACATAAACTGCCACCAAGCACAACATCATTATGTTTAACTGTGAAACAAAACACATAATTTGCCACCAAGCACAACAACATTATGCTTAATTGTGAAATGAAACACATAAACTGTAACCAAGCACAACACCATGCATGCTTAACTGTGAAATGAAACACATAAACTGTAACCAAGCACAACACCATGCATGCTTAACTGTGAAATGAAACACATAAACTGTAACCAAGCACAACACCATGCATGCTTAACTGTGAAATGAAACACATAAACTGTAATCAAGCACAACACCATGCATGCTTAACTGTGAAACAAAACATATAAACTGTAACCAAGCACAACACCATGCATGCTTAACTGTGAAATGAAACACATAAACTGTAACCAAGCACAACACCATGCATGCTTAATTGTGAAATGAAACACATAAACTGCCATCAAGCACAACACCATGCATGCTTAACTGTGAAATGAAACACATAAACTGCAACCAAGCACAACAAAATAATGTTAAACTGTGAAATGATACACATAAACTGTAACCAAGAACAACGCCATGCATGCTTAACTGTGAAACAAAACAAAGTAGAAGTGAATCAATAAGTTGGAGCATTTCTAGTATTACCAATGCCTGAAGCCAGAAATAAAGACCAGGCAGCTGAAATATGATATTGCAGTAGGATTTGACAGGATTCCACTAGACTTCAGGAGCCGACCTCTGCAATTTTGGGACCTCAGATCTGACACACCCGGACATGAGCAGAAGGCCCAGGGTTTGGACAGCATGAAGACAAGGATTCTTGAAGTGATAATAAAATAATATTTATCCACTTGAATCTTGGGTCTTTTCTGCCATGGACCACCTACAGGTGAGCGAACAGATAGCTCACACATGTGGACGTAATGTATATGAGGATTTTCAAGTGTAAAAACAACAGATAAAGGAAGAACCTAATCAGAACTTGTTTGAGCCGTTAATTTTCTGAGGGAAACAATACTGGTTTAGTTAAAGTTTGGCATATATTTTTCTTCACATGAAACTTGTTAAGATAAGCATCCCGATTCGGGTCTTTTTCTAGTTTTTCTTCATGCCCATCAATGCAGACAAAAGGTAGAAATAAAAAGGCATTTTATTTATGTTACACTGTTAGGGATCACATGCAAATATTGCCTCCACACTTAAGCTCGCGGGTGATTTAATGCCATTGCCAGACAACAATGGCTTGCTAGACCTTGCTATTAGTTTATACATTCATTCAACTATAGGTTTTCTCCCTGAAATTGGCACCAGCATTTTCCCATTGTCTGACACAATTTTGTTTTGACACCCAGAAAATGGAGGTCATTTAAAAAGTTACGGCTTTGAGTGACCATGGCATAATCAGTCCCCTTTGCAAATTAATGTTGAAGAAACTCTGCATGACTATATTTTCTGCACTGTTTTGCCTTGTCAGAAAGTGGACTTAAGCAAAGAAGAAACCTGGGGTCATGGTATTTGGTGTGCCCATTTATCATACCGACTGTCATCTATCTCCTTGGGGTGACAACACATTTTAAGTTAGGTGTTTTTACACCATTTTTGCACACAGAAAGCACAAAAATCTC
Organism: Sipunculus nudus; assembly: GCA_026874595.1. Lineage (NCBI taxonomy): Eukaryota > Metazoa > Annelida > Sipuncula > Golfingiida > Sipunculidae > Sipunculus > Sipunculus nudus. Next base: position 55,508,812 of record CM049311.1, on the reverse strand, counting down.
ATCAGAATCCATCACACTATTATATTGTTACCAAGAATTCAATAAGAAACTTTGAAATGATTGATATCTCACATACTTAGATATCTCTTTTAACATAAAAAATGGTCTGAATATTCTTTAGAATTCTCTTAGACACAAACGCAGTATTGATCGGATTGTTTCTGAGATTACTATTCACCCATTTCCCCCAGCAAGCTTGATGGATCCCCATATCATGCATGTGCTTTCAAGATATCCGTTCATGTTTAAGTACAAAATGTTTGACTAAATTTTTCATAGAGTTTTATCTATTGTTCAATTTTGTCTTATAATTTTTTATAACATTTTCTCTCCCCATAACTGTAATTTGCGATTTTGCTTTTGGATTTACATAAATATGTTATATATACACATTTCCAGAATGATTTATTAATGGTTTACAGACCAGATACATGCTCAACGGGACCCAAATTGGGATGCTTATCTTAACAAGTTACATGTGAAGAAAAATATATGCCAAACTTTAACTAGACCAGTATTGTTTCCCTCAGGAAAATTAACGGCTCAAACAAGTTCTGATGAGGATCTTCCTTTATCTGTTGTTTTTACACTTGACAATCCTCATATACATTACGTCCACATGTGTGAGCTATCTGTTCGCTCACCTGTAGTTGGTCCATGGCAGAAAAGACCCAAGATTCAAGTGGATAAATACATGTATTATTTTATTATCACTTCAAGAATCCTTGTCTTCATGCTGTCCAAACCCTGGGCCTTCTGCTCATGTCCGGGTGATGTCAGATCTGAGGTCCCAAAATTGCAGAGGTCGGCTCCTGAAGTCTAGTGGAATCCTGTCAAATCCTACTGCAATATCATATTTCAGCTGCCTGGTCTTTATTTCTGGCTTCAGGCATTGGTAATACTAGAAATGCTCCAACTTATTGATTCACTTCTACTTTGTTTTGTTTCACAGTTAAGCATGCATGGTGTTGTGCTTGGTTACAGTTTATGTGTTTCATTTCACAGTTAAGCATGCATGGTGTTGTGCTTGGTTACAGTTTATGTGTTTCATTTCACAATGAAGCATGCATGGTGTTGTGCTTGATGGCAGTTTATGTGTTTCATTTCACAATTAAGCATAATGTTGTTGTGCTAGGTGGCAATTTATGTGTTTTGTTTCACAGTTAAACATAATGTTGTTGTGCTTGGTGGCAGTTTATGTGTTTCATTTCACAGTTAAGCATGCATGGTGTTGTGCTTGGTTGCAGTTTATGTGTTTCATTTCACAGTTAAGTATTATGTTGTTGTACTTGGTTGCAGTTTATGTGTTTCATTTCACAGTTAAGCATTATGGTGTTGTGCTTGATGGCAGCTTATGTGTTTCATTTCACAGTTTAACATTATGTTGTTGTGCTTGATGGCATTTTATGTGTTTTGTTTCGAAGTTAAGCATTATTTTGTTGTGCTTGGCAGTTTTGTTCCTTGTTAACAGGGACTCACTTGGCTAAATAGGTCACAGATCTTAGAGTCATCAAGAGGATTCTGTGAACATGATACAATTATTATTCATCTGTGCTACTGAATATTATCTCATTAGCCTTTTATATATCTCATCTAAATCAGTTCAGTATTTTATTGCCATTGTTTTAGAAGTAATCTGAGTTTTATTAAGTCTCTTTAAATCCCCTGAATTCATCAGGTTAACTGATTTTTTATCTGACCATCATTACACTCCATTCCAGAGGAAATGGATAATACTTGTGTATTTTGATCCTGATCACTGATTTACCTGTTGAAATTACTAATTTGTGTATGTTTGACCAGCTGAGGTTTCCTGTAAAGAATTATGACCCAAGGTCATAGAATGCATTTTGTGAAAGTTATTTGTGTGGATATTTTACTACCTGAAATATCACAGCCTCAGGCATTAAAAAGAGGCAGTCTAGTGTGTGTCTCTTTGTTATCTTCAATATCACTTGGGAAAATGTATTTTTAGCAGTTCTGCTACACCAATGGAGAATTCAGGTGTGGCCTGAATCTCCCAGGACACGGTTTGGCCATTACATGTAATGTAAAAAACATGCTGTCTTCATCAGGGTGCCATTGCCTCAATTTGTTGTAATGGACCAAAGTATACATGAACTTTCATGTCACAAGGAGACGAAATGGCATTAAAACTTCCCCACTCACTAGTTCACAAAAGCTAGTCACTTCTGCCTGATTGACATGAAGCCGGTTCACTTGAGGCAAATCTTTTGCTCTACCTGATTTGAAGAGTAATGGGTTCTTTGCTATAAAACTGTTCATGGAGCAAACCAGAAGCAGTCAGTAATGGAAAGACATTGTCACCTGTATAATGAATAAGGACTAGAGGAATAGCATATTGTTCAGATGGCATGCTAAAAATATGAAAAAAAGATCTTAAATACTGACATCAGTGCTTGGACTGTTCAGTTTACCACTTCATTCAAAGAGAAAAAAATAGATTGTCATTGGAAACCTCTTCAAAGACTTTCATATTTCATCCAGTCAGTCAGAATAGCCCATTATTAATGAACTTAATGCCATATTTCCAAGTCTGAATGGAGCTTATCTAATTCAGAGATTTGTCTTGAATATCCAGTCTCTATGTCTTCACCCAGTGTCTTCATTAGAACACACACAGAAATTTCAGCGTGAACCTACAGAGGAATCAATATTCCTTTAGGCATAATATTATAAAGTTCCTGACTGATTTACAGGCTTATTCATTTTTGTTCTGAAATGACATTCATAATTAGAGCCTTGCTTGTAAAAAGCTTGAGCCATTTAGTAATCACTTTGTCTGTCTGTCGATATCAACTCCATTTTGGATTGACCAATTAGAATATAACTTGACGTGTGTATGACCCATCACTGGAGTAAGAGCCCTATTGATTTGGGGGCCAGAGGGTCAAGGTCACAGTTTTAAGTTAATCACAGTTTGTTTGATTGATGTTGGTTAAGAATAGAAATCATACAGGCGTGATACAGACACCTCTGGCTTAATATTCGGAGAGTCCCTGATGGCTTCAACCACAAGACTTGAAATTAGGTCACTTAATATAAACTATATTCTCTGAATTACAGCTTAATTACTCTGAGTTAAAGCAGAGCTTTTATCAAAGATATAGTAGCCTTTCTTAGTTCAATCCATACGTTCTTCATGGTAAATCTTTGCATTCAAACTCCCTCTCTCTCTCTCTCTCTCTATATATATATATATATATATATATATTATCTACCACTGAAGAAAAAGCCCTATTGATACTTGCGACTGGGGTCAGAAGGTTCAAGGTCACTGGTCACATTCATTGATGGTTCATTTGACAGGTGTTGATTCAGGCATAAAACTGTATGACACTATGATTTTAATAAAAGGTCGAGGGCAAGTCAGTGTAGAATTAGTCTTTTTAAGCTTTTAAACAAACACATTCCTTTTTAAAACATGGAGTAGATTAAATAATAATAAAGGAAGGAAAAAAAAAGATTTTTTGTATTCTGATTTTTACGAGAGACATTAATATGTAAATGTAAGATTACATTTACAGGCTCTAAGCTCAAGAAAAACAAAAAGGGATAGATGTGACATTTTTAGCAAACCTGTGAGCTTATGCGATGGTGCGACGGTGTACGTTGTGTGTTGTGCGTCGTACGTTGTGCGTCATCTGTACGTTAACCATAGCTATCTTAAAAACGGCAGGAGCTAGCATCACCAAATTTTTTGCAAATAATCAGTCATCCAAAAAAACTACATCGGAATTTGTTTATTTTTTTTTTCTAACTGCATTTTCTTTGATTTTATAGGGAAAAAGCTAAAAAAGCTTTAAAAATCTTCTTACCTGAAACTGTCCAGCCAAATTGTCCAATATTTCACAGAAATGATCCCTGGAACAATCTTTCTCAAGTTTGTTCAAATGGTTCCAGTTCGGAGATTTTTGGCCGAGTTACAAGAGGCTGAACTTTGTTAACTTTGCAAAAAAGCATATTAAAATTTAAATCTCAGAAATGGCTGGAGTTATCATCACCACATTTTATGCCAATGTTGGTCACATAGGTCATATCTGAAACTGAGGTATTGGTGGCGCCACCTGCATTGGCATTTTTTGTATGGGGTCAAAAAACTTCTTCTCTGAAACCATGTGGCCAAAATGTTTAATATCGCACAGAAATGATCCTAAGGTAGTGCTTTCTGAAGTTTGTTCAAATGGTCTCTTTTCAGTGACTTTTGGCTTAGTTATGGGAAGGTGAATTTAGTCATATGCTGTAACAGCCCATTTTAGCTCAGTGGCTACAAAGATCTTCTTCTCAAAAACCACTGGGCCAAATTCTTAAATCTCGCACATTAATTATCCTCAGATGTTGATAATTCAAGTTTGTTCAAATGGTTTTGGTTCAGTGCTTTTTGGCTGAGTTATGGGAAGCTGAACTTAGCCAGTTTGCTGTATCTTCCTATATGAGTTATAAACCTGTGAAACGTTGTTCGACTGATGCCACTGAAGCCAGTTTGTTAAATATTTTACAAGAATAATCCCTACAATAATTCTTATAATAATTGTCATTAATGGTTCCACATGAATGATTTTTGGCTGAATTATGGAGATTGAATTGAGTCATTTTACCCTATATGTTAGCTGTGTGATGCTGTTACATCTAGCCTGGCACCAGTTTATCAGCATCTGTTACATCATGCCACTAGATATTTAGATTTTAGGTTATCTTTGGTTAATATTGAAAAGAAATATTTTTAAAAGCTTTTAAAAAATTTAGATTTATGATTTTAGTTATTCATCATACCAGGCAATGTTACAATCATGGGTATTCAGCTCTCTGTGGCTATATAAGACAACTGTACTTAGATTATAAATTATTGGTATCCCTACTCAACTTAATTCAAGAATTTGCCATCAGTGAGATATATCTATATTTTAATTTTGCATTCAGTATGCATCTGTAATAATTTTACATATATTCCTGATTTCTTTTTTTTATACAAAAGTCAGCTGAAAAGCATTTTGTATTGGGAAAATAAATTTCAAAGTTTTTTTAAGTAAGGACCACTTTTGTGTACAGATGGCAGCACTTGGTTTACCATTGGCAGATTGCCAGTGCCTTGATGTTGGCCAATAGCCAAGATGTTGTCAGCTCTATAAATATTTTAGGCACAGTGCCAGGATTAGAAGAAGTGCTGCCAGGTATAGGTCAAGAGTTCACTCAGTGCAGTAGCTGCATTCTATTTATAGCTTTGGCAGACTGCCAACTGTGTCAGATTATGCAACAGGTCCAGAGTTCACTCAGTGCAGCCAGGTACAGGTCAAAGTTCACTCAGTCTAGCCAGGTGCACGTCAAGAGTTCACTCATTGCAGTAGCTTGAGGCAGCAATTTGTCAAAGGTCACTCGGGGGCAACTGCCTTACTCACCTAAGCCTTGTCAGCCCAGTGCATCAAACTCTGGGGAAGTTTGATGTATTGGACTGATATTTTGACCTGTCTATGCGTCTTTGATGGTATTCTCATTTACAAGACAGGTGGTGCCACCTACATTGACTTTTGCAGTGTATGCGCCTGCCTATTTCTACAGAGGAATTCAATACATCAGCCTAAAATTGGGCATGTTTATACATATCAGGTAGTGTTACAGTGTACAAGACAGGTGGCGCCATCTATAATAATTTTTGCACAGTGTATGTCCCTGCTTATTCACAGGAGGGGTTTGACATATCAGTCTGACATTGGGCATATGTATATATCTCTTAGTTGTATTTAAGACTGGTGGTGCCAGCTACAATCATTGTATCCGCCAAAACAGAGTTTTGTGGATACTATGTTTTCAGTCGGACGCAGACACTGCCACCATTGCCGCATAGGTTTCAACAGAACTCCTCCATACCCACTTTGCAGAATTTTTTCAAATTCGGAATTACGATTGGTCACATGGAAACTGCTGCACCCTCATTTTTGGTTGACCTCTGACCTTTTCTCTCTGCTTAGCATCCATTTGTGCGTCTGTTCCCACACATAAACTCACATATCTCAGGGATTGTTTGACTGATAAGACTAAAGATTTTGCACAAATGTAGCCCTTGGAAAGCTTTGTAACATACACTAAAAATGGTGGGGCCACCTGCAACCATTTTTGCACAGCGTCCATCTGTTCATCTGCCTTGGGATAAAAACACTCGTATCTCTGCATTGGTTGGACTTATCCACCTGATATTTTTCATGTGTATACATCCTGAATAGCTTTCTTGATTTTATGACAGGTGGCACCACCTACATTCACGTTTGAGCTGCAGACATCCGAGCTCATATCTCAGGAACCGTTTGACCAGTTGGGCCAAACTTTTGCATGTGGATAGATCTCTCATAGCTCTTTATCATACACAAAACCGATGGTGCCACCTGCAACCATTTTTGCACAGCGTCCATCTGTTCATCTGCCTTGGGATAAAATCACTCATATCTGGGCAGTGGTTTGACTTATCCATGCATCTGATATTTTGCAGGCTTATACATCCTTGACAGCTTTTTTTATTTTATGACAGGTGGCGCCACCTACATTCAAATATATGCTGCAGACATCGAAGCTCATATCTCAGGAACAATATGACAGATTGGGCAGAAATTTTGCATGTTTATAGATCTCACATAGCTCTTTATCATACGCAAAACTGGTGGCGCTACCTGCAATAATTTTTGCGCAGCGTCCATCTGTTTGCTTGCTGTGGGATAAAATCACTCATATCTCGGCAGTGGTTTGACATATCTGCCTAAAATTTTGCAGGTTTATACATCTTTGATAGCTTTCTTGATTTTGTGGCAGGTGGCGCCACCTACATTTATGTATACGCTACAGACATTCAGGCTTATATCTCAGGACTGGTGTGACATATCCCCCTGAAACTTTGCATGTGTATAGATCTCACATATCTCTTAATCATATACAAAATTGGTGGCACCACCTGCCACTATTTTTGCACAGCGTCCGTCTGTTCATCTGCCTTGGGATAAAAACACTCATATCTCTGCATTGGTTGGACTTATCCACCTGATATTTTTCATGTGTATACATCCTGAATAGCTTTCTTGATTTTATGCCAGGTGGCACCACCTACATTCACGTTTAAGCTGCAGACATCCAAGGTCATATCTCGGGAACCGTTTGACCAGTTGGGCCAAAATTTTGCATGTATATAGATCATCCATAGCTCTTTATCATACGCAAAACTGGTGGCACCACCTGCAATCATTTTTGCACAGCGTCCATCTGTTCATCTGCCTTGGGATAAAATCACTCATATTTAGCAGTGGTTTGACTTATCCCTCTGAATTTTTGCAGGTTTATACATCCTGAATAGCTTTCTTGATTTTATGCCAGGTGGCGCAACTGACATACACATTTTGCTGCAGACATCAAGGCTTTTATGCAGCACACCTCACTCTATTTCCCCTTGCCACTCAATCCATGCCTCACTTCACCTTTCCCACTTTGATTTTGGCAGATACACGTAGTCCCTTGTAGACTACCCATATTCTAGTTTTTGTGTTGTGTGCACCCAAGCCAGAATTGCAGCAGTGATGTTTGTTGCTTGCCGGAATCAAAGATTTCGGCAAGCATATTGGTCAGTTGCGTATGTCTGTTTGTCTGTTTGTTGCTTGCCGGAATCAGAGATTTCGACAAGTATGTTGATCAGTTCCGTTTGTTTGTTTGTCTGTATGTCCTCGCTCTACAGGCCACAATTTTGCACCAATCGTCCTGAAACTTATAGATAGAGTGTATAATCGGTTCTTCTCGGAGCCTATTGTTTTTGGTCATGATCGGTCAAGGGTCAAGGTCAGGGTCACCAAAAAGCTCAAAAACGGTTTTTTCTTCATACCTTCGTCAAAAATAGCCGTAGGCACCTAATCTGTAGCCCGTTTTATTTGCCACTGCATGGCCACTTCCAGCACTGCAAAATTGCCTCATTTCGCTGTTACCATGGTTACGCAATTTTGGGGTGAAATCATGGAATTTCGTGATATTTTCCAAATTTGCAGCAATTTTACTGATTCTGAGATATTTTATGCAACATAAGAATATCTCGAAATTGTTTTTTCAGATTTTGGAAATGGCCGCCAGGGGGCGTTGCAGATGAAAAAACATGAAAATTTGTTTTGGTGCTATACCTCCAGAACTATTAAACATTGGGCCATTTCCATCACAGCACCTTAAACTAGGGTCCATGGGCTTATTTTTGCGCATAGGTGCCAAAGTGCGCTTTTGCCAGATTTCTCTATTTTTGGGGTAAAACTTTTGAATTTTGAAAATATGCAGTTTTCAGCTTCTAACTCTGTCAGTTTTTATGCTAGAGAGGTCAAAATTTTTGCATCTTGTAGCCCTTGGTGAGTTCTCGGTGATCCAACCAAAAATCTTGCAAAATCTCGCACCGTTTCTCGTCGAATGAGATTTCGCGATTTCACGGTGACATGCCCTATAGGCCACAGATATGCAGGCATCCTTTTGAAACTGATACATGTTACGTCATACATTAATGTCTCGAGAGCACTTTTTCAGTTTTTCGAAAATTACCGCTAGGGGGCGCTGCACTGCAACCCCGTACCTACTATCATTGTTTAACCATATCTCCAAAACTACACATTTTAGGTACATAAACTGTACACCATATGAATTGGCGTTTCATGGCCTTTCTGCCCATGGCCTCTTTTGTTTAATCATACACGGTCCCCACAAGTTTTAGCAACTTTGTAAAAATTAAAACCCGCATGCACAAATACATATGCCATCACGCATGCATGCACGCGTTTTAGTATGAAAGACAGACACGCTTTCCCGTGACTGCAAAAATTATAGCGTTCGCCGTATAAAATAAGGAACCACAGGCACTCTTTGCGGGCCGGTTTGCCATTTCTGTCGCGTTATAGTTTATTGCTTGCCGGAATCAGAGATTTCGACAAGTATGTTGATCAGTTCCGTTTGTTTGTTTGTCTGTATGTCCTCGCTCTACAGGCCACAATTTTGCACCAATCGTCCTGAAACTTATAGATAGAGTGTATAATCGGTTCTTCTCGGAGCCTATTGTTTTTGGTCATGATCGGTCAAGGGTCAAGGTCAGGGTCACCAAAAAGCTCAAAAACGGTTTTTTCTTCATACCTTCGTCAAAAATAGCCGTAGGCACCTAATCTGTAGCCCGTTTTATTTGCCACTGCATGGCCACTTCCAGCACTGCAAAATTGCCTCATTTCGCTGTTACCATGGTTACGCAATTTTGGGGTGAAATCATGGAATTTCGTGATATTTTCCAAATTTGCAGCAATTTTACTGATTCTGAGATATTTTATGCAACATAAGAATATCTCGAAATTGTTTTTTCAGATTTTGGAAATGGCCGCCAGGGGGCGTTGCAGATGAAAAAACATGAAAATTTGTTTTGGTGCTATACCTCCAGAACTATTAAACATTGGGCCATTTCCATCACAGCACCTTAAACTAGGGTCCATGGGCTTATTTTTGCGCATAGGTGCCAAAGTGCGCTTTTGCCAGATTTCTCTATTTTTGGGGTAAAACTTTTGAATTTTGAAAATATGCAGTTTTCAGCTTCTAACTCTGTCAGTTTTTATGCTAGAGAGGTCAAAATTTTTGCATCTTGTAGCCCTTGGTGAGTTCTCGGTGATCCAACCAAAAATCTTGCAAAATCTCGCACCGTTTCTCGTCGAATGAGATTTCGCGATTTCACGGTGACATGCCCTATAGGCCACAGATATGCAGGCATCCTTTTGAAACTGATACATGTTACGTCATACATTAATGTCTCGAGAGCACTTTTTCAGTTTTTCGAAAATTACCGCTAGGGGGCGCTGCACTGCAACCCCGTACCTACTATCATTGTTTAACCATATCTCCAAAACTACACATTTTAGGTACATAAACTGTACACCATATGAATTGGCGTTTCATGGCCTTTCTGCCCATGGCCTCTTTTGTTTAATCATACACGGTCCCCACAAGTTTTAGCAACTTTGTAAAAATTAAAACCCGCATGCACAAATACATATGCCATCACGCATGCATGCACGCGTTTTAGTATGAAAGACAGACACGCTTTCCCGTGACTGCAAAAATTATAGCGTTCGCCGTATAAAATAAGGAACCACAGGCACTCTTTGCGGGCCGGTTTGCCATTTCTGTCGCGTTATAGTTTATTGCTTGCCGGAATCAGAGATTTCGACAAGTATGTTGATCAGTTCCGTTTGTTTGTTTGTCTGTATGTCCTCGCTCTACAGGCCACAATTTTGCACCAATCGTCCTGAAACTTATAGATAGAGTGTATAATCGGTTCTTCTCGGAGCCTATTGTTTTTGGTCATGATCGGTCAAGGGTCAAGGTCAGGGTCACCAAAAAGCTCAAAAACGGTTTTTTCTTCATACCTTCGTCAAAAATAGCCGTAGGCACCTAATCTGTAGCCCGTTTTATTTGCCACTGCATGGCCACTTCCAGCACTGCAAAATTGCCTCATTTCGCTGTTACCATGGTCACCCAATTTTGGGGTGAAATCATGGAATTTCGTGATATTTTCCAAATTTGCAGCAATTTTACTGATTCTGAGATATTTTATGCAACATAAGAATATCTCGAAATTGTTTTTTCAGATTTTGGAAATGGCCGCCAGGGGGCGTTGCAGATGAAAAAACATGAAAATTTGTTTTGGTGCTATACCTCCAGAACTATTAAACATTGGGCCATTTCCATCACAGCACCTTAAACTAGGGTCCATGGGCTTATTTTTGCGCATAGGTGCCAAAGTGCGCTTTTGCCAGATTTCTCTATTTTTGGGGTAAAACTTTTGAATTTTGAAAATATGCAGTTTTCAGCTTCTAACTCTGTCAGTTTTTATGCTAGAGAGGTCAAAATTTTTGCATCTTGTAGCCCTTGGTGAGTTCTCGGTGATCCAACCAAAAATCTTGCAAAATCTCGCACCGTTTCTCGTCGAATGAGATTTCGCGATTTCACGGTGACATGCCCTATAGGCCACAGATATGCAGGCATCCTTTTGAAACTGATACATGTTACGTCATACATTAATGTCTCGAGAGCACTTTTTCAGTTTTTCGAAAATTACCGCTAGGGGGCGCTGCACTGCAACCCCGTACCTACTATCATTGTTTAACCATATCTCCAAAACTACACATTTTAGGTACATAAACTGTACACCATATGAATTGGCGTTTCATGGCCTTTCTGCCCATGGCCTCTTTTGTTTAATCATACACGGTCCCCACAAGTTTTAGCAACTTTGTAAAAATTAAAACCCGCATGCACAAATACATATGCCATCACGCATGCATGCACGCGTTTTAGTATGAAAGACAGACACGCTTTCCCGTGACTGCAAAAATTATAGCGTTCGCCGTATAAAATAAGGAACCACAGGCACTCTTTGCGGGCCGGTTTGCCATTTCTGTCGCGTTATAGTTTATTGCTTGCCGGAATCAGAGATTTCGACAAGTATGTTGATCAGTTCCGTTTGTTTGTTTGTCTGTATGTCCTCGCTCTACAGGCCACAATTTTGCACCAATCGTCCTGAAACTTATAGATAGAGTGTATAATCGGTTCTTCTCGGAGCCTATTGTTTTTGGTCATGATCGGTCAAGGGTCAAGGTCAGGGTCACCAAAAAGCTCAAAAACGGTTTTTTCTTCATACCTTCGTCAAAAATAGCCGTAGGCACCTAATCTGTAGCCCGTTTTATTTGCCACTGCATGGCCACTTCCAGCACTGCAAAATTGCCTCATTTCGCTGTTACCATGGTTACGCAATTTTGGGGTGAAATCATGGAATTTCGTGATATTTTCCAAATTTGCAGCAATTTTACTGATTCTGAGATATTTTATGCAACATAAGAATATCTCGAAATTGTTTTTTCAGATTTTGGAAATGGCCGCCAGGGGGCGTTGCAGATGAAAAAACATGAAAATTTGTTTTGGTGCTATACCTCCAGAACTATTAAACATTGGGCCATTTCCATCACAGCACCTTAAACTAGGGTCCATGGGCTTATTTTTGCGCATAGGTGCCAAAGTGCGCTTTTGCCAGATTTCTCTATTTTTGGGGTAAAACTTTTGAATTTTGAAAATATGCAGTTTTCAGCTTCTAACTCTGTCAGTTTTTATGCTAGAGAGGTCAAAATTTTTGCATCTTGTAGCCCTTGGTGAGTTCTCGGTGATCCAACCAAAAATCTTGCAAAATCTCGCACCGTTTCTCGTCGAATGAGATTTCGCGATTTCACGGTGACATGCCCTATAGGCCACAGATATGCAGGCATCCTTTTGAAACTGATACATGTTACGTCATACATTAATGTCTCGAGAGCACTTTTTCAGTTTTTCGAAAATTACCGCTAGGGGGCGCTGCACTGCAACCCCGTACCTACTATCATTGTTTAACCATATCTCCAAAACTACACATTTTAGGTACATAAACTGTACACCATATGAATTGGCGTTTCATGGCCTTTCTGCCCATGGCCTCTTTTGTTTAATCATACACGGTCCCCACAAGTTTTAGCAACTTTGTAAAAATTAAAACCCGCATGCACAAATACATATGCCATCACGCATGCATGCACGCGTTTTAGTATGAAAGACAGACACGCTTTCCCGTGACTGCAAAAATTATAGCGTTCGCCGTATAAAATAAGGAACCACAGGCACTCTTTGCGGGCCGGTTTGCCATTTCTGTCGCGTTATAGTTTATTGCTTGCCGGAATCAGAGATTTCGACAAGTATGTTGATCAGTTCCGTTTGTTTGTTTGTCTGTATGTCCTCGCTCTACAGGCCACAATTTTGCACCAATCGTCCTGAAACTTATAGATAGAGTGTATAGTCGGTTCTTCTCGGAGCCTATTGTTTTTGGTCATGATCGGTCAAGGGTCAAGGTCAGGGTCACCAAAAAGCTCAAAAACGGTTTTTTCTTCATACCTTCGTCAAAAATAGCCGTAGGCACCTAATCTGTAGCCCGTTTTATTTGCCACTGCATGGCCACTTCCAGCACTGCAAAATTGCCTCATTTCGCTGTTACCATGGTTACGCAATTTTGGGGTGAAATCATGGAATTTCGTGATATTTTCCAAATTTGCAGCAATTTTACTGATTCTGAGATATTTTATGCAACATAAGAATATCTCGAAATTGTTTTTTCAGATTTTGGAAATGGCCGCCAGGGGGCGTTGCAGATGAAAAAACATGAAAATTTGTTTTGGTGCTATACCTCCAGAACTATTAAACATTGGGCCATTTCCATCACAGCACCTTAAACTAGGGTCCATGGGCTTATTTTTGCGCATAGGTGCCAAAGTGCGCTTTTGCCAGATTTCTCTATTTTTGGGGTAAAACTTTTGAATTTTGAAAATATGCAGTTTTCAGCTTCTAACTCTGTCAGTTTTTATGCTAGAGAGGTCAAAATTTTTGCATCTTGTAGCCCTTGGTGAGTTCTCGGTGATCCAACCAAAAATCTTGCAAAATCTCGCACCGTTTCTCGTCGAATGAGATTTCGCGATTTCACGGTGACATGCCCTATAGGCCACAGATATGCAGGCATCCTTTTGAAACTGATACATGTTACGTCATACATTAATGTCTCGAGAGCACTTTTTCAGTTTTTCGAAAATTACCGCTAGGGGGCGCTGCACTGCAACCCCGTACCTACTATCATTGTTTAACCATATCTCCAAAACTACACATTTTAGGTACATAAACTGTACACCATATGAATTGGCGTTTCATGGCCTTTCTGCCCATGGCCTCTTTTGTTTAATCATACACGGTCCCCACAAGTTTTAGCAACTTTGTAAAAATTAAAACCCGCATGCACAAATACATATGCCATCACGCATGCATGCACGCGTTTTAGTATGAAAGACAGACACGCTTTCCCGTGACTGCAAAAATTATAGCGTTCGCCGTATAAAATAAGGAACCACAGGCACTCTTTGCGGGCCGGTTTGCCATTTCTGTCGCGTTATAGTTTATTGCTTGCCGGAATCAGAGATTTCGACAAGTATGTTGATCAGTTCCGTTTGTTTGTTTGTCTGTATGTCCTCGCTCTACAGGCCACAATTTTGCACCAATCGTCCTGAAACTTATAGATAGAGTGTATAATCGGTTCTTCTCGGAGCCTATTGTTTTTGGTCATGATCGGTCAAGGGTCAAGGTCAGGGTCACCAAAAAGCTCAAAAACGGTTTTTTCTTCATACCTTCGTCAAAAATAGCCGTAGGCACCTAATCTGTAGCCCGTTTTATTTGCCACTGCATGGCCACTTCCAGCACTGCAAAATTGCCTCATTTCGCTGTTACCATGGTTACGCAATTTTGGGGTGAAATCATGGAATTTCGTGATATTTTCCAAATTTGCAGCAATTTTACTGATTCTGAGATATTTTATGCAACATAAGAATATCTCGAAATTGTTTTTTCAGATTTTGGAAATGGCCGCCAGGGGGCGTTGCAGATGAAAAAACATGAAAATTTGTTTTGGTGCTATACCTCCAGAACTATTAAACATTGGGCCATTTCCATCACAGCACCTTAAACTAGGGTCCATGGGCTTATTTTTGCGCATAGGTGCCAAAGTGCGCTTTTGCCAGATTTCTCTATTTTTGGGGTAAAACTTTTGAATTTTGAAAATATGCAGTTTTCAGCTTCTAACTCTGTCAGTTTTTATGCTAGAGAGGTCAAAATTTTTGCATCTTGTAGCCCTTGGTGAGTTCTCGGTGATCCAACCAAAAATCTTGCAAAATCTCGCACCGTTTCTCGTCGAATGAGATTTCGCGATTTCACGGTGACATGCCCTATAGGCCACAGATATGCAGGCATCCTTTTGAAACTGATACATGTTACGTCATACATTAATGTCTCGAGAGCACTTTTTCAGTTTTTCGAAAATTACCGCTAGGGGGCGCTGCACTGCAACCCCGTACCTACTATCATTGTTTAACCATATCTCCAAAACTACACATTTTAGGTACATAAACTGTACACCATATGAATTGGCGTTTCATGGCCTTTCTGCCCATGGCCTCTTTTGTTTAATCATACACGGTCCCCACAAGTTTTAGCAACTTTGTAAAAATTAAAACCCGCATGCACAAATACATATGCCATCACGCATGCATGCACGCGTTTTAGTATGAAAGACAGACACGCTTTCCCGTGACTGCAAAAATTATAGCGTTCGCCGTATAAAATAAGGAACCACAGGCACTCTTTGCGGGCCGGTTTGCCATTTCTGTCGCGTTATAGTTTATTGCTTGCCGGAATCAGAGATTTCGACAAGTATGTTGATCAGTTCCGTTTGTTTGTTTGTCTGTATGTCCTCGCTCTACAGGCCACAATTTTGCACCAATCGTCCTGAAACTTATAGATAGAGTGTATAATCGGTTCTTCTCGGAGCCTATTGTTTTTGGTCATGATCGGTCAAGGGTCAAGGTCAGGGTCACCAAAAAGCTCAAAAACGGTTTTTTCTTCATACCTTCGTCAAAAATAGCCGTAGGCACCTAATCTGTAGCCCGTTTTATTTGCCACTGCATGGCCACTTCCAGCACTGCAAAATTGCCTCATTTCGCTGTTACCATGGTTACGCAATTTTGGGGTGAAATCATGGAATTTCGTGATATTTTCCAAATTTGCAGCAATTTTACTGATTCTGAGATATTTTATGCAACATAAGAATATCTCGAAATTGTTTTTTCAGATTTTGGAAATGGCCGCCAGGGGGCGTTGCAGATGAAAAAACATGAAAATTTGTTTTGGTGCTATACCTCCAGAACTATTAAACATTGGGCCATTTCCATCACAGCACCTTAAACTAGGGTCCATGGGCTTATTTTTGCGCATAGGTGCCAAAGTGCGCTTTTGCCAGATTTCTCTATTTTTGGGGTAAAACTTTTGAATTTTGAAAATATGCAGTTTTCAGCTTCTAACTCTGTCAGTTTTTATGCTAGAGAGGTCAAAATTTTTGCATCTTGTAGCCCTTGGTGAGTTCTCGGTGATCCAACCAAAAATCTTGCAAAATCTCGCACCGTTTCTCGTCGAATGAGATTTCGCGATTTCACGGTGACATGCCCTATAGGCCACAGATATGCAGGCATCCTTTTGAAACTGATACATGTTACGTCATACATTAATGTCTCGAGAGCACTTTTTCAGTTTTTCGAAAATTACCGCTAGGGGGCGCTGCACTGCAACCCCGTACCTACTATCATTGTTTAACCATATCTCCAAAACTACACATTTTAGGTACATAAACTGTACACCATATGAATTGGCGTTTCATGGCCTTTCTGCCCATGGCCTCTTTTGTTTAATCATACACGGTCCCCACAAGTTTTAGCAACTTTGTAAAAATTAAAACCCGCATGCACAAATACATATGCCATCACGCATGCATGCACGCGTTTTAGTATGAAAGACAGACACGCTTTCCCGTGACTGCAAAAATTATAGCGTTCGCCGTATAAAATAAGGAACCACAGGCACTCTTTGCGGGCCGGTTTGCCATTTCTGTCGCGTTATAGTTTATTGCTTGCCGGAATCAGAGATTTCGACAAGTATGTTGATCAGTTCCGTTTGTTTGTTTGTCTGTATGTCCTCGCTCTACAGGCCACAATTTTGCACCAATCGTCCTGAAACTTATAGATAGAGTGTATAATCGGTTCTTCTCGGAGCCTATTGTTTTTGGTCATGATCGGTCAAGGGTCAAGGTCAGGGTCACCAAAAAGCTCAAAAACGGTTTTTTCTTCATACCTTCGTCAAAAATAGCCGTAGGCACCTAATCTGTAGCCCGTTTTATTTGCCACTGCATGGCCACTTCCAGCACTGCAAAATTGCCTCATTTCGCTGTTACCATGGTTACGCAATTTTGGGGTGAAATCATGGAATTTCGTGATATTTTCCAAATTTGCAGCAATTTTACTGATTCTGAGATATTTTATGCAACATAAGAATATCTCGAAATTGTTTTTTCAGATTTTGGAAATGGCCGCCAGGGGGCGTTGCAGATGAAAAAACATGAAAATTTGTTTTGGTGCTATACCTCCAGAACTATTAAACATTGGGCCATTTCCATCACAGCACCTTAAACTAGGGTCCATGGGCTTATTTTTGCGCATAGGTGCCAAAGTGCGCTTTTGCCAGATTTCTCTATTTTTGGGGTAAAACTTTTGAATTTTGAAAATATGCAGTTTTCAGCTTCTAACTCTGTCAGTTTTTATGCTAGAGAGGTCAAAATTTTTGCATCTTGTAGCCCTTGGTGAGTTCTCGGTGATCCAACCAAAAATCTTGCAAAATCTCGCACCGTTTCTCGTCGAATGAGATTTCGCGATTTCACGGTGACATGCCCTATAGGCCACAGATATGCAGGCATCCTTTTGAAACTGATACATGTTACGTCATACATTAATGTCTCGAGAGCACTTTTTCAGTTTTTCGAAAATTACCGCTAGGGGGCGCTGCACTGCAACCCCGTACCTACTATCATTGTTTAACCATATCTCCAAAACTACACATTTTAGGTACATAAACTGTACACCATATGAATTGGCGTTTCATGGCCTTTCTGCCCATGGCCTCTTTTGTTTAATCATACACGGTCCCCACAAGTTTTAGCAACTTTGTAAAAATTAAAACCCGCATGCACAAATACATATGCCATCACGCATGCATGCACGCGTTTTAGTATGAAAGACAGACACGCTTTCCCGTGACTGCAAAAATTATAGCGTTCGCCGTATAAAATAAGGAACCACAGGCACTCTTTGCGGGCCGGTTTGCCATTTCTGTCGCGTTATAGTTTATTGCTTGCCGGAATCAGAGATTTCGACAAGTATGTTGATCAGTTCCGTTTGTTTGTTTGTCTGTATGTCCTCGCTCTACAGGCCACAATTTTGCACCAATCGTCCTGAAACTTATAGATAGAGTGTATAATCGGTTCTTCTCGGAGCCTATTGTTTTTGGTCATGATCGGTCAAGGGTCAAGGTCAGGGTCACCAAAAAGCTCAAAAACGGTTTTTTCTTCATACCTTCGTCAAAAATAGCCGTAGGCACCTAATCTGTAGCCCGTTTTATTTGCCACTGCATGGCCACTTCCAGCACTGCAAAATTGCCTCATTTCGCTGTTACCATGGTCACGCAATTTTGGGGTGAAATCATGGAATTTCGTGATATTTTCCAAATTTGCAGCAATTTTACTGATTCTGAGATATTTTATGCAACATAAGAATATCTCGAAATTGTTTTTTCAGATTTTGGAAATGGCCGCCAGGGGGCGTTGCAGATGAAAAAACATGAAAATTTGTTTTGGTGCTATACCTCCAGAACTATTAAACATTGGGCCATTTCCATCACAGCACCTTAAACTAGGGTCCATGGGCTTATTTTTGCGCATAGGTGCCAAAGTGCGCTTTTGCCAGATTTCTCTATTTTTGGGGTAAAACTTTTGAATTTTGAAAATATGCAGTTTTCAGCTTCTAACTCTGTCAGTTTTTATGCTAGAGAGGTCAAAATTTTTGCATCTTGTAGCCCTTGGTGAGTTCTCGGTGATCCAACCAAAAATCTTGCAAAATCTCGCACCGTTTCTCGTCGAATGAGATTTCGCGATTTCACGGTGACATGCCCTATAGGCCACAGATATGCAGGCATCCTTTTGAAACTGATACATGTT
Organism: Sipunculus nudus; assembly: GCA_026874595.1. Lineage (NCBI taxonomy): Eukaryota > Metazoa > Annelida > Sipuncula > Golfingiida > Sipunculidae > Sipunculus > Sipunculus nudus. The sequence continues at coordinate 55,490,106 of CM049311.1, read as the reverse complement.
ACGTCATACATTAATGTCTCGAGAGCACTTTTTCAGTTTTTCGAAAATTACCGCTAGGGGGCGCTGCACTGCAACCCCGTACCTACTATCATTGTTTAACCATATCTCCAAAACTACACATTTTAGGTACATAAACTGTACACCATATGAATTGGCGTTTCATGGCCTTTCTGCCCATGGCCTCTTTTGTTTAATCATACACGGTCCCCACAAGTTTTAGCAACTTTGTAAAAATTAAAACCCGCATGCACAAATACATATGCCATCACGCATGCATGCACGCGTTTTAGTATGAAAGACAGACACGCTTTCCCGTGACTGCAAAAATTATAGCGTTCGCCGTATAAAATAAGGAACCACAGGCACTCTTTGCGGGCCGGTTTGCCATTTCTGTCGCGTTATAGTTTATTGCTTGCCGGAATCAGAGATTTCGACAAGTATGTTGATCAGTTCCGTTTGTTTGTTTGTCTGTATGTCCTCGCTCTACAGGCCACAATTTTGCACCAATCGTCCTGAAACTTATAGATAGAGTGTATAATCGGTTCTTCTCGGAGCCTATTGTTTTTGGTCATGATCGGTCAAGGGTCAAGGTCAGGGTCACCAAAAAGCTCAAAAACGGTTTTTTCTTCATACCTTCGTCAAAAATAGCCGTAGGCACCTAATCTGTAGCCCGTTTTATTTGCCACTGCATGGCCACTTCCAGCACTGCAAAATTGCCTCATTTCGCTGTTACCATGGTTACGCAATTTTGGGGTGAAATCATGGAATTTCGTGATATTTTCCAAATTTGCAGCAATTTTACTGATTCTGAGATATTTTATGCAACATAAGAATATCTCGAAATTGTTTTTTCAGATTTTGGAAATGGCCGCCAGGGGGCGTTGCAGATGAAAAAACATGAAAATTTGTTTTGGTGCTATACCTCCAGAACTATTAAACATTGGGCCATTTCCATCACAGCACCTTAAACTAGGGTCCATGGGCTTATTTTTGCGCATAGGTGCCAAAGTGCGCTTTTGCCAGATTTCTCTATTTTTGGGGTAAAACTTTTGAATTTTGAAAATATGCAGTTTTCAGCTTCTAACTCTGTCAGTTTTTATGCTAGAGAGGTCAAAATTTTTGCATCTTGTAGCCCTTGGCTAGTTCTCGGTGATCCAACCAAAAATCTTGCAAAATCTCGCACCGTTTCTCGTCGAATGAGATTTCGCGATTTCACGGTGACATGCCCTATAGGCCACAGATATGCAGGCATCCTTTTGAAACTGATACATGTTACGTCATACATTAATGTCTCGAGAGCACTTTTTCAGTTTTTCGAAAATTACCGCTAGGGGGCGCTGCACTGCAACCCCGTACCTACTATCATTGTTTAACCATATCTCCAAAACTACACATTTTAGGTACATAAACTGTACACCATATGAATTGGCGTTTCATGGCCTTTCTGCCCATGGCCTCTTTTGTTTAATCATACACGGTCCCCACAAGTTTTAGCAACTTTGTAAAAATTAAAACCCGCATGCACAAATACATATGCCATCACGCATGCATGCACGCGTTTTAGTATGAAAGACAGACACGCTTTCCCGTGACTGCAAAAATTATAGCGTTCGCCGTATAAAATAAGGAACCACAGGCACTCTTTGCGGGCCGGTTTGCCATTTCTGTCGCGTTATAGTTTATTGCTTGCCGGAATCAGAGATTTCGACAAGTATGTTGATCAGTTCCGTTTGTTTGTTTGTCTGTATGTCCTCGCTCTACAGGCCACAATTTTGCACCAATCGTCCTGAAACTTATAGATAGAGTGTATAATCGGTTCTTCTCGGAGCCTATTGTTTTTGGTCATGATCGGTCAAGGGTCAAGGTCAGGGTCACCAAAAAGCTCAAAAACGGTTTTTTCTTCATACCTTCGTCAAAAATAGAAGTAGGCACCTAATCTGTAGCCCGTTTTATTTGCCACTGCATGGCCACTTCCAGCACTGCAAAATTGCCTCATTTCGCTGTTACCATGGTTACGCAATTTTGGGGTGAAATCATGGAATTTCGTGATATTTTCCAAATTTGCAGCAATTTTACTGATTCTGAGATATTTTATGCAACATAAGAATATCTCGAAATTGTTTTTTCAGATTTTGGAAATGGCCGCCAGGGGGCGTTGCAGATGAAAAAACATGAAAATTTGTTTTGGTGCTATACCTCCAGAACTATTAAACATTGGGCCATTTCCATCACAGCACCTTAAACTAGGGTCCATGGGCTTATTTTTGCGCATAGGTGCCAAAGTGCGCTTTTGCCAGATTTCTCTATTTTTGGGGTAAAACTTTTGAATTTTGAAAATATGCAGTTTTCAGCTTCTAACTCTGTCAGTTTTTATGCTAGAGAGGTCAAAATTTTTGCATCTTGTAGCCCTTGGTGAGTTCTCGGTGATCCAACCAAAAATCTTGCAAAATCTCGCACCGTTTCTCGTCGAATGAGATTTCGCGATTTCACGGTGACATGCCCTATAGGCCACAGATATGCAGGCATCCTTTTGAAACTGATACATGTTACGTCATACATTAATGTCTCGAGAGCACTTTTTCAGTTTTTCGAAAATTACCGCTAGGGGGCGCTGCACTGCAACCCCGTACCTACTATCATTGTTTAACCATATCTCCAAAACTACACATTTTAGGTACATAAACTGTACACCATATGAATTGGCGTTTCATGGCCTTTCTGCCCATGGCCTCTTTTGTTTAATCATACACGGTCCCCACAAGTTTTAGCAACTTTGTAAAAATTAAAACCCGCATGCACAAATACATATGCCATCACGCATGCATGCACGCGTTTTAGTATGAAAGACAGACACGCTTTCCCGTGACTGCAAAAATTATAGCGTTCGCCGTATAAAATAAGGAACCACAGGCACTCTTTGCGGGCCGGTTTGCCATTTCTGTCGCGTTATAGTTTATTGCTTGCCGGAATCAGAGATTTCGACAAGTATGTTGATCAGTTCCGTTTGTTTGTTTGTCTGTATGTCCTCGCTCTACAGGCCACAATTTTGCACCAATCGTCCTGAAACTTATAGATAGAGTGTATAATCGGTTCTTCTCGGAGCCTATTGTTTTTGGTCATGATCGGTCAAGGGTCAAGGTCAGGGTCACCAAAAAGCTCAAAAACGGTTTTTTCTTCATACCTTCGTCAAAAATAGCCGTAGGCACCTAATCTGTAGCCCGTTTTATTTGCCACTGCATGGCCACTTCCAGCACTGCAAAATTGCCTCATTTCGCTGTTACCATGGTCACGCAATTTTGGGGTGAAATCATGGAATTTCGTGATATTTTCCAAATTTGCAGCAATTTTACTGATTCTGAGATATTTTATGCAACATAAGAATATCTCGAAATTGTTTTTTCAGATTTTGGAAATGGCCGCCAGGGGGCGTTGCAGATGAAAAAACATGAAAATTTGTTTTGGTGCTATACCTCCAGAACTATTAAACATTGGGCCATTTCCATCACAGCACCTTAAACTAGGGTCCATGGGCTTATTTTTGCGCATAGGTGCCAAAGTGCGCTTTTGCCAGATTTCTCTATTTTTGGGGTAAAACTTTTGAATTTTGAAAATATGCAGTTTTCAGCTTCTAACTCTGTCAGTTTTTATGCTAGAGAGGTCAAAATTTTTGCATCTTGTAGCCCTTGGTGAGTTCTCGGTGATCCAACCAAAAATCTTGCAAAATCTCGCACCGTTTCTCGTCGAATGAGATTTCGCGATTTCACGGTGACATGCCCTATAGGCCACAGATATGCAGGCATCCTTTTGAAACTGATACATGTTACGTCATACATTAATGTCTCGAGAGCACTTTTTCAGTTTTTCGAAAATTACCGCTAGGGGGCGCTGCACTGCAACCCCGTACCTACTATCATTGTTTAACCATATCTCCAAAACTACACATTTTAGGTACATAAACTGTACACCATATGAATTGGCGTTTCATGGCCTTTCTGCCCATGGCCTCTTTTGTTTAATCATACACGGTCCCCACAAGTTTTAGCAACTTTGTAAAAATTAAAACCCGCATGCACAAATACATATGCCATCACGCATGCATGCACGCGTTTTAGTATGAAAGACAGACACGCTTTCCCGTGACTGCAAAAATTATAGCGTTCGCCGTATAAAATAAGGAACCACAGGCACTCTTTGCGGGCCGGTTTGCCATTTCTGTCGCGTTATAGTTTATTGCTTGCCGGAATCAGAGATTTCGACAAGTATGTTGATCAGTTCCGTTTGTTTGTTTGTCTGTATGTCCTCGCTCTACAGGCCACAATTTTGCACCAATCGTCCTGAAACTTATAGATAGAGTGTATAATCGGTTCTTCTCGGAGCCTATTGTTTTTGGTCATGATCGGTCAAGGGTCAAGGTCAGGGTCACCAAAAAGCTCAAAAACGGTTTTTTCTTCATACCTTCGTCAAAAATAGCCGTAGGCACCTAATCTGTAGCCCGTTTTATTTGCCACTGCATGGCCACTTCCAGCACTGCAAAATTGCCTCATTTCGCTGTTACCATGGTTACGCAATTTTGGGGTGAAATCATGGAATTTCGTGATATTTTCCAAATTTGCAGCAATTTTACTGATTCTGAGATATTTTATGCAACATAAGAATATCTCGAAATTGTTTTTTCAGATTTTGGAAATGGCCGCCAGGGGGCGTTGCAGATGAAAAAACATGAAAATTTGTTTTGGTGCTATACCTCCAGAACTATTAAACATTGGGCCATTTCCATCACAGCACCTTAAACTAGGGTCCATGGGCTTATTTTTGCGCATAGGTGCCAAAGTGCGCTTTTGCCAGATTTCTCTATTTTTGGGGTAAAACTTTTGAATTTTGAAAATATGCAGTTTTCAGCTTCTAACTCTGTCAGTTTTTATGCTAGAGAGGTCAAAATTTTTGCATCTTGTAGCCCTTGGTGAGTTCTCGGTGATCCAACCAAAAATCTTGCAAAATCTCGCACCGTTTCTCGTCGAATGAGATTTCGCGATTTCACGGTGACATGCCCTATAGGCCACAGATATGCAGGCATCCTTTTGAAACTGATACATGTTACGTCATACATTAATGTCTCGAGAGCACTTTTTCAGTTTTTCGAAAATTACCGCTAGGGGGCGCTGCACTGCAACCCCGTACCTACTATCATTGTTTAACCATATCTCCAAAACTACACATTTTAGGTACATAAACTGTACACCATATGAATTGGCGTTTCATGGCCTTTCTGCCCATGGCCTCTTTTGTTTAATCATACACGGTCCCCACAAGTTTTAGCAACTTTGTAAAAATTAAAACCCGCATGCACAAATACATATGCCATCACGCATGCATGCACGCGTTTTAGTATGAAAGACAGACACGCTTTCCCGTGACTGCAAAAATTATAGCGTTCGCCGTATAAAATAAGGAACCACAGGCACTCTTTGCGGGCCGGTTTGCCATTTCTGTCGCGTTATAGTTTATTGCTTGCCGGAATCAGAGATTTCGACAAGTATGTTGATCAGTTCCGTTTGTTTGTTTGTCTGTATGTCCTCGCTCTACAGGCCACAATTTTGCACCAATCGTCCTGAAACTTATAGATAGAGTGTATAATCGGTTCTTCTCGGAGCCTATTGTTTTTGGTCATGATCGGTCAAGGGTCAAGGTCAGGGTCACCAAAAAGCTCAAAAACGGTTTTTTCTTCATACCTTCGTCAAAAATAGCCGTAGGCACCTAATCTGTAGCCCGTTTTATTTGCCACTGCATGGCCACTTCCAGCACTGCAAAATTGCCTCATTTCGCTGTTACCATGGTTACGCAATTTTGGGGTGAAATCATGGAATTTCGTGATATTTTCCAAATTTGCAGCAATTTTACTGATTCTGAGATATTTTATGCAACATAAGAATATCTCGAAATTGTTTTTTCAGATTTTGGAAATGGCCGCCAGGGGGCGTTGCAGATGAAAAAACATGAAAATTTGTTTTGGTGCTATACCTCCAGAACTATTAAACATTGGGCCATTTCCATCACAGCACCTTAAACTAGGGTCCATGGGCTTATTTTTGCGCATAGGTGCCAAAGTGCGCTTTTGCCAGATTTCTCTATTTTTGGGGTAAAACTTTTGAATTTTGAAAATATGCAGTTTTCAGCTTCTAACTCTGTCAGTTTTTATGCTAGAGAGGTCAAAATTTTTGCATCTTGTAGCCCTTGGTGAGTTCTCGGTGATCCAACCAAAAATCTTGCAAAATCTCGCACCGTTTCTCGTCGAATGAGATTTCGCGATTTCACGGTGACATGCCCTATAGGCCACAGATATGCAGGCATCCTTTTGAAACTGATACATGTTACGTCATACATTAATGTCTCGAGAGCACTTTTTCAGTTTTTCGAAAATTACCGCTAGGGGGCGCTGCACTGCAACCCCGTACCTACTATCATTGTTTAACCATATCTCCAAAACTACACATTTTAGGTACATAAACTGTACACCATATGAATTGGCGTTTCATGGCCTTTCTGCCCATGGCCTCTTTTGTTTAATCATACACGGTCCCCACAAGTTTTAGCAACTTTGTAAAAATTAAAACCCGCATGCACAAATACATATGCCATCACGCATGCATGCACGCGTTTTAGTATGAAAGACAGACACGCTTTCCCGTGACTGCAAAAATTATAGCGTTCGCCGTATAAAATAAGGAACCACAGGCACTCTTTGCGGGCCGGTTTGCCATTTCTGTCGCGTTATAGTTTATTGCTTGCCGGAATCAGAGATTTCGACAAGTATGTTGATCAGTTCCGTTTGTTTGTTTGTCTGTATGTCCTCGCTCTACAGGCCACAATTTTGCACCAATCGTCCTGAAACTTATAGATAGAGTGTATAATCGGTTCTTCTCGGAGCCTATTGTTTTTGGTCATGATCGGTCAAGGGTCAAGGTCAGGGTCACCAAAAAGCTCAAAAACGGTTTTTTCTTCATACCTTCGTCAAAAATAGCCGTAGGCACCTAATCTGTAGCCCGTTTTATTTGCCACTGCATGGCCACTTCCAGCACTGCAAAATTGCCTCATTTCGCTGTTACCATGGTTACGCAATTTTGGGGTGAAATCATGGAATTTCGTGATATTTTCCAAATTTGCAGCAATTTTACTGATTCTGAGATATTTTATGCAACATAAGAATATCTCGAAATTGTTTTTTCAGATTTTGGAAATGGCCGCCAGGGGGCGTTGCAGATGAAAAAACATGAAAATTTGTTTTGGTGCTATACCTCCAGAACTATTAAACATTGGGCCATTTCCATCACAGCACCTTAAACTAGGGTCCATGGGCTTATTTTTGCGCATAGGTGCCAAAGTGCGCTTTTGCCAGATTTCTCTATTTTTGGGGTAAAACTTTTGAATTTTGAAAATATGCAGTTTTCAGCTTCTAACTCTGTCAGTTTTTATGCTAGAGAGGTCAAAATTTTTGCATCTTGTAGCCCTTGGTGAGTTCTCGGTGATCCAACCAAAAATCTTGCAAAATCTCGCACCGTTTCTCGTCGAATGAGATTTCGCGATTTCACGGTGACATGCCCTATAGGCCACAGATATGCAGGCATCCTTTTGAAACTGATACATGTTACGTCATACATTAATGTCTCGAGAGCACTTTTTCAGTTTTTCGAAAATTACCGCTAGGGGGCGCTGCACTGCAACCCCGTACCTACTATCATTGTTTAACCATATCTCCAAAACTACACATTTTAGGTACATAAACTGTACACCATATGAATTGGCGTTTCATGGCCTTTCTGCCCATGGCCTCTTTTGTTTAATCATACACGGTCCCCACAAGTTTTAGCAACTTTGTAAAAATTAAAACCCGCATGCACAAATACATATGCCATCACGCATGCATGCACGCGTTTTAGTATGAAAGACAGACACGCTTTCCCGTGACTGCAAAAATTATAGCGTTCGCCGTATAAAATAAGGAACCACAGGCACTCTTTGCGGGCCGGTTTGCCATTTCTGTCGCGTTATAGTTTATTGCTTGCCGGAATCAGAGATTTCGACAAGTATGTTGATCAGTTCCGTTTGTTTGTTTGTCTGTATGTCCTCGCTCTACAGGCCACAATTTTGCACCAATCGTCCTGAAACTTATAGATAGAGTGTATAATCGGTTCTTCTCGGAGCCTATTGTTTTTGGTCATGATCGGTCAAGGGTCAAGGTCAGGGTCACCAAAAAGCTCAAAAACGGTTTTTTCTTCATACCTTCGTCAAAAATAGCCGTAGGCACCTAATCTGTAGCCCGTTTTATTTGCCACTGCATGGCCACTTCCAGCACTGCAAAATTGCCTCATTTCGCTGTTACCATGGTTACGCAATTTTGGGGTGAAATCATGGAATTTCGTGATATTTTCCAAATTTGCAGCAATTTTACTGATTCTGAGATATTTTATGCAACATAAGAATATCTCGAAATTGTTTTTTCAGATTTTGGAAATGGCCGCCAGGGGGCGTTGCAGATGAAAAAACATGAAAATTTGTTTTGGTGCTATACCTCCAGAACTATTAAACATTGGGCCATTTCCATCACAGCACCTTAAACTAGGGTCCATGGGCTTATTTTTGCGCATAGGTGCCAAAGTGCGCTTTTGCCAGATTTCTCTATTTTTGGGGTAAAACTTTTGAATTTTGAAAATATGCAGTTTTCAGCTTCTAACTCTGTCAGTTTTTATGCTAGAGAGGTCAAAATTTTTGCATCTTGTAGCCCTTGGTGAGTTCTCGGTGATCCAACCAAAAATCTTGCAAAATCTCGCACCGTTTCTCGTCGAATGAGATTTCGCGATTTCACGGTGACATGCCCTATAGGCCACAGATATGCAGGCATCCTTTTGAAACTGATACATGTTACGTCATACATTAATGTCTCGAGAGCACTTTTTCAGTTTTTCGAAAATTACCGCTAGGGGGCGCTGCACTGCAACCCCGTACCTACTATCATTGTTTAACCATATCTCCAAAACTACACATTTTAGGTACATAAACTGTACACCATATGAATTGGCGTTTCATGGCCTTTCTGCCCATGGCCTCTTTTGTTTAATCATACACGGTCCCCACAAGTTTTAGCAACTTTGTAAAAATTAAAACCCGCATGCACAAATACATATGCCATCACGCATGCATGCACGCGTTTTAGTATGAAAGACAGACACGCTTTCCCGTGACTGCAAAAATTATAGCGTTCGCCGTATAAAATAAGGAACCACAGGCACTCTTTGCGGGCCGGTTTGCCATTTCTGTCGCGTTATAGTTTATTGCTTGCCGGAATCAGAGATTTCGACAAGTATGTTGATCAGTTCCGTTTGTTTGTTTGTCTGTATGTCCTCGCTCTACAGGCCACAATTTTGCACCAATCGTCCTGAAACTTATAGATAGAGTGTATAATCGGTTCTTCTCGGAGCCTATTGTTTTTGGTCATGATCGGTCAAGGGTCAAGGTCAGGGTCACCAAAAAGCTCAAAAACGGTTTTTTCTTCATACCTTCGTCAAAAATAGCCGTAGGCACCTAATCTGTAGCCCGTTTTATTTGCCACTGCATGGCCACTTCCAGCACTGCAAAATTGCCTCATTTCGCTGTTACCATGGTTACGCAATTTTGGGGTGAAATCATGGAATTTCGTGATATTTTCCAAATTTGCAGCAATTTTACTGATTCTGAGATATTTTATGCAACATAAGAATATCTCGAAATTGTTTTTTCAGATTTTGGAAATGGCCGCCAGGGGGCGTTGCAGATGAAAAAACATGAAAATTTGTTTTGGTGCTATACCTCCAGAACTATTAAACATTGGGCCATTTCCATCACAGCACCTTAAACTAGGGTCCATGGGCTTATTTTTGCGCATAGGTGCCAAAGTGCGCTTTTGCCAGATTTCTCTATTTTTGGGGTAAAACTTTTGAATTTTGAAAATATGCAGTTTTCAGCTTCTAACTCTGTCAGTTTTTATGCTAGAGAGGTCAAAATTTTTGCATCTTGTAGCCCTTGGTGAGTTCTCGGTGATCCAACCAAAAATCTTGCAAAATCTCGCACCGTTTCTCGTCGAATGAGATTTCGCGATTTCACGGTGACATGCCCTATAGGCCACAGATATGCAGGCATCCTTTTGAAACTGATACATGTTACGTCATACATTAATGTCTCGAGAGCACTTTTTCAGTTTTTCGAAAATTACCGCTAGGGGGCGCTGCACTGCAACCCCGTACCTACTATCATTGTTTAACCATATCTCCAAAACTACACATTTTAGGTACATAAACTGTACACCATATGAATTGGCGTTTCATGGCCTTTCTGCCCATGGCCTCTTTTGTTTAATCATACACGGTCCCCACAAGTTTTAGCAACTTTGTAAAAATTAAAACCCGCATGCACAAATACATATGCCATCACGCATGCATGCACGCGTTTTAGTATGAAAGACAGACACGCTTTCCCGTGACTGCAAAAATTATAGCGTTCGCCGTATAAAATAAGGAACCACAGGCACTCTTTGCGGGCCGGTTTGCCATTTCTGTCGCGTTATAGTTTATTGCTTGCCGGAATCAGAGATTTCGACAAGTATGTTGATCAGTTCCGTTTGTTTGTTTGTCTGTATGTCCTCGCTCTACAGGCCACAATTTTGCACCAATCGTCCTGAAACTTATAGATAGAGTGTATAATCGGTTCTTCTCGGAGCCTATTGTTTTTGGTCATGATCGGTCAAGGGTCAAGGTCAGGGTCACCAAAAAGCTCAAAAACGGTTTTTTCTTCATACCTTCGTCAAAAATAGCCGTAGGCACCTAATCTGTAGCCCGTTTTATTTGCCACTGCATGGCCACTTCCAGCACTGCAAAATTGCCTCATTTCGCTGTTACCATGGTTACGCAATTTTGGGGTGAAATCATGGAATTTCGTGATATTTTCCAAATTTGCAGCAATTTTACTGATTCTGAGATATTTTATGCAACATAAGAATATCTCGAAATTGTTTTTTCAGATTTTGGAAATGGCCGCCAGGGGGCGTTGCAGATGAAAAAACATGAAAATTTGTTTTGGTGCTATACCTCCAGAACTATTAAACATTGGGCCATTTCCATCACAGCACCTTAAACTAGGGTCCATGGGCTTATTTTTGCGCATAGGTGCCAAAGTGCGCTTTTGCCAGATTTCTCTATTTTTGGGGTAAAACTTTTGAATTTTGAAAATATGCAGTTTTCAGCTTCTAACTCTGTCAGTTTTTATGCTAGAGAGGTCAAAATTTTTGCATCTTGTAGCCCTTGGTGAGTTCTCGGTGATCCAACCAAAAATCTTGCAAAATCTCGCACCGTTTCTCGTCGAATGAGATTTCGCGATTTCACGGTGACATGCCCTATAGGCCACAGATATGCAGGCATCCTTTTGAAACTGATACATGTTACGTCATACATTAATGTCTCGAGAGCACTTTTTCAGTTTTTCGAAAATTACCGCTAGGGGGCGCTGCACTGCAACCCCGTACCTACTATCATTGTTTAACCATATCTCCAAAACTACACATTTTAGGTACATAAACTGTACACCATATGAATTGGCGTTTCATGGCCTTTCTGCCCATGGCCTCTTTTGTTTAATCATACACGGTCCCCACAAGTTTTAGCAACTTTGTAAAAATTAAAACCCGCATGCACAAATACATATGCCATCACGCATGCATGCACGCGTTTTAGTATGAAAGACAGACACGCTTTCCCGTGACTGCAAAAATTATAGCGTTCGCCGTATAAAATAAGGAACCACAGGCACTCTTTGCGGGCCGGTTTGCCATTTCTGTCGCGTTATAGTTTATTGCTTGCCGGAATCAGAGATTTCGACAAGTATGTTGATCAGTTCCGTTTGTTTGTTTGTCTGTATGTCCTCGCTCTACAGGCCACAATTTTGCACCAATCGTCCTGAAACTTATAGATAGAGTGTATAATCGGTTCTTCTCGGAGCCTATTGTTTTTGGTCATGATCGGTCAAGGGTCAAGGTCAGGGTCACCAAAAAGCTCAAAAACGGTTTTTTCTTCATACCTTCGTCAAAAATAGCCGTAGGCACCTAATCTGTAGCCCGTTTTATTTGCCACTGCATGGCCACTTCCAGCACTGCAAAATTGCCTCATTTCGCTGTTACCATGGTCACGCAATTTTGGGGTGAAATCATGGAATTTCGTGATATTTTCCAAATTTGCAGCAATTTTACTGATTCTGAGATATTTTATGCAACATAAGAATATCTCGAAATTGTTTTTTCAGATTTTGGAAATGGCCGCCAGGGGGCGTTGCAGATGAAAAAACATGAAAATTTGTTTTGGTGCTATACCTCCAGAACTATTAAACATTGGGCCATTTCCATCACAGCACCTTAAACTAGGGTCCATGGGCTTATTTTTGCGCATAGGTGCCAAAGTGCGCTTTTGCCAGATTTCTCTATTTTTGGGGTAAAACTTTTGAATTTTGAAAATATGCAGTTTTCAGCTTCTAACTCTGTCAGTTTTTATGCTAGAGAGGTCAAAATTTTTGCATCTTGTAGCCCTTGGTGAGTTCTCGGTGATCCAACCAAAAATCTTGCAAAATCTCGCACCGTTTCTCGTCGAATGAGATTTCGCGATTTCACGGTGACATGCCCTATAGGCCACAGATATGCAGGCATCCTTTTGAAACTGATACATGTTACGTCATACATTAATGTCTCGAGAGCACTTTTTCAGTTTTTCGAAAATTACCGCTAGGGGGCGCTGCACTGCAACCCCGTACCTACTATCATTGTTTAACCATATCTCCAAAACTACACATTTTAGGTACATAAACTGTACACCATATGAATTGGCGTTTCATGGCCTTTCTGCCCATGGCCTCTTTTGTTTAATCATACACGGTCCCCACAAGTTTTAGCAACTTTGTAAAAATTAAAACCCGCATGCACAAATACATATGCCATCACGCATGCATGCACGCGTTTTAGTATGAAAGACAGACACGCTTTCCCGTGACTGCAAAAATTATAGCGTTCGCCGTATAAAATAAGGAACCACAGGCACTCTTTGCGGGCCGGTTTGCCATTTCTGTCGCGTTATAGTTTATTGCTTGCCGGAATCAGAGATTTCGACAAGTATGTTGATCAGTTCCGTTTGTTTGTTTGTCTGTATGTCCTCGCTCTACAGGCCACAATTTTGCACCAATCGTCCTGAAACTTATAGATAGAGTGTATAATCGGTTCTTCTCGGAGCCTATTGTTTTTGGTCATGATCGGTCAAGGGTCAAGGTCAGGGTCACCAAAAAGCTCAAAAACGGTTTTTTCTTCATACCTTCGTCAAAAATAGCCGTAGGCACCTAATCTGTAGCCCGTTTTATTTGCCACTGCATGGCCACTTCCAGCACTGCAAAATTGCCTCATTTCGCTGTTACCATGGTTACGCAATTTTGGGGTGAAATCATGGAATTTCGTGATATTTTCCAAATTTGCAGCAATTTTACTGATTCTGAGATATTTTATGCAACATAAGAATATCTCGAAATTGTTTTTTCAGATTTTGGAAATGGCCGCCAGGGGGCGTTGCAGATGAAAAAACATGAAAATTTGTTTTGGTGCTATACCTCCAGAACTATTAAACATTGGGCCATTTCCATCACAGCACCTTAAACTAGGGTCCATGGGCTTATTTTTGCGCATAGGTGCCAAAGTGCGCTTTTGCCAGATTTCTCTATTTTTGGGGTAAAACTTTTGAATTTTGAAAATATGCAGTTTTCAGCTTCTAACTCTGTCAGTTTTTATGCTAGAGAGGTCAAAATTTTTGCATCTTGTAGCCCTTGGTGAGTTCTCGGTGATCCAACCAAAAATCTTGCAAAATCTCGCACCGTTTCTCGTCGAATGAGATTTCGCGATTTCACGGTGACATGCCCTATAGGCCACAGATATGCAGGCATCCTTTTGAAACTGATACATGTTACGTCATACATTAATGTCTCGAGAGCACTTTTTCAGTTTTTCGAAAATTACCGCTAGGGGGCGCTGCACTGCAACCCCGTACCTACTATCATTGTTTAACCATATCTCCAAAACTACACATTTTAGGTACATAAACTGTACACCATATGAATTGGCGTTTCATGGCCTTTCTGCCCATGGCCTCTTTTGTTTAATCATACACGGTCCCCACAAGTTTTAGCAACTTTGTAAAAATTAAAACCCGCATGCACAAATACATATGCCATCACGCATGCATGCACGCGTTTTAGTATGAAAGACAGACACGCTTTCCCGTGACTGCAAAAATTATAGCGTTCGCCGTATAAAATAAGGAACCACAGGCACTCTTTGCGGGCCGGTTTGCCATTTCTGTCGCGTTATAGTTTATTGCTTGCCGGAATCAGAGATTTCGACAAGTATGTTGATCAGTTCCGTTTGTTTGTTTGTCTGTATGTCCTCGCTCTACAGGCCACAATTTTGCACCAATCGTCCTGAAACTTATAGATAGAGTGTATAATCGGTTCTTCTCGGAGCCTATTGTTTTTGGTCATGATCGGTCAAGGGTCAAGGTCAGGGTCACCAAAAAGCTCAAAAACGGTTTTTTCTTCATACCTTCGTCAAAAATAGCCGTAGGCACCTAATCTGTAGCCCGTTTTATTTGCCACTGCATGGCCACTTCCAGCACTGCAAAATTGCCTCATTTCGCTGTTACCATGGTTACGCAATTTTGGGGTGAAATCATGGAATTTCGTGATATTTTCCAAATTTGCAGCAATTTTACTGATTCTGAGATATTTTATGCAACATAAGAATATCTCGAAATTGTTTTTTCAGATTTTGGAAATGGCCGCCAGGGGGCGTTGCAGATGAAAAAACATGAAAATTTGTTTTGGTGCTATACCTCCAGAACTATTAAACATTGGGCCATTTCCATCACAGCACCTTAAACTAGGGTCCATGGGCTTATTTTTGCGCATAGGTGCCAAAGTGCGCTTTTGCCAGATTTCTCTATTTTTGGGGTAAAACTTTTGAATTTTGAAAATATGCAGTTTTCAGCTTCTAACTCTGTCAGTTTTTATGCTAGAGAGGTCAAAATTTTTGCATCTTGTAGCCCTTGGTGAGTTCTCGGTGATCCAACCAAAAATCTTGCAAAATCTCGCACCGTTTCTCGTCGAATGAGATTTCGCGATTTCACGGTGACATGCCCTATAGGCCACAGATATGCAGGCATCCTTTTGAAACTGATACATGTTACGTCATACATTAATGTCTCGAGAGCACTTTTTCAGTTTTTCGAAAATTACCGCTAGGGGGCGCTGCACTGCAACCCCGTACCTACTATCATTGTTTAACCATATCTCCAAAACTACACATTTTAGGTACATAAACTGTACACCATATGAATTGGCGTTTCATGGCCTTTCTGCCCATGGCCTCTTTTGTTTAATCATACACGGTCCCCACAAGTTTTAGCAACTTTGTAAAAATTAAAACCCGCATGCACAAATACATATGCCATCACGCATGCATGCACGCGTTTTAGTATGAAAGACAGACACGCTTTCCCGTGACTGCAAAAATTATAGCGTTCGCCGTATAAAATAAGGAACCACAGGCACTCTTTGCGGGCCGGTTTGCCATTTCTGTCGCGTTATAGTTTATTGCTTGCCGGAATCAGAGATTTCGACAAGTATGTTGATCAGTTCCGTTTGTTTGTTTGTCTGTATGTCCTCGCTCTACAGGCCACAATTTTGCACCAATCGTCCTGAAACTTATAGATAGAGTGTATAATCGGTTCTTCTCGGAGCCTATTGTTTTTGGTCATGATCGGTCAAGGGTCAAGGTCAGGGTCACCAAAAAGCTCAAAAACGGTTTTTTCTTCATACCTTCGTCAAAAATAGCCGTAGGCACCTAATCTGTAGCCCGTTTTATTTGCCACTGCATGGCCACTTCCAGCACTGCAAAATTGCCTCATTTCGCTGTTACCATGGTTACGCAATTTTGGGGTGAAATCATGGAATTTCGTGATATTTTCCAAATTTGCAGCAATTTTACTGATTCTGAGATATTTTATGCAACATAAGAATATCTCGAAATTGTTTTTTCAGATTTTGGAAATGGCCGCCAGGGGGCGTTGCAGATGAAAAAACATGAAAATTTGTTTTGGTGCTATACCTCCAGAACTATTAAACATTGGGCCATTTCCATCACAGCACCTTAAACTAGGGTCCATGGGCTTATTTTTGCGCATAGGTGCCAAAGTGCGCTTTTGCCAGATTTCTCTATTTTTGGGGTAAAACTTTTGAATTTTGAAAATATGCAGTTTTCAGCTTCTAACTCTGTCAGTTTTTATGCTAGAGAGGTCAAAATTTTTGCATCTTGTAGCCCTTGGTGAGTTCTCGGTGATCCAACCAAAAATCTTGCAAAATCTCGCACCGTTTCTCGTCGAATGAGATTTCGCGATTTCACGGTGACATGCCCTATAGGCCACAGATATGCAGGCATCCTTTTGAAACTGATACATGTTACGTCATACATTAATGTCTCGAGAGCACTTTTTCAGTTTTTCGAAAATTACCGCTAGGGGGCGCTGCACTGCAACCCCGTACCTACTATCATTGTTTAACCATATCTCCAAAACTACACATTTTAGGTACATAAACTGTACACCATATGAATTGGCGTTTCATGGCCTTTCTGCCCATGGCCTCTTTTGTTTAATCATACACGGTCCCCACAAGTTTTAGCAACTTTGTAAAAATTAAAACCCGCATGCACAAATACATATGCCATCACGCATGCATGCACGCGTTTTAGTATGAAAGACAGACACGCTTTCCCGTGACTGCAAAAATTATAGCGTTCGCCGTATAAAATAAGGAACCACAGGCACTCTTTGCGGGCCGGTTTGCCATTTCTGTCGCGTTATAGTTTATTGCTTGCCGGAATCAGAGATTTCGACAAGTATGTTGATCAGTTCCGTTTGTTTGTTTGTCTGTATGTCCTCGCTCTACAGGCCACAATTTTGCACCAATCGTCCTGAAACTTATAGATAGAGTGTATAATCGGTTCTTCTCGGAGCCTATTGTTTTTGGTCATGATCGGTCAAGGGTCAAGGTCAGGGTCACCAAAAAGCTCAAAAACGGTTTTTTCTTCATACCTTCGTCAAAAATAGCCGTAGGCACCTAATCTGTAGCCCGTTTTATTTGCCACTGCATGGCCACTTCCAGCACTGCAAAATTGCCTCATTTCGCTGTTACCATGGTTACGCAATTTTGGGGTGAAATCATGGAATTTCGTGATATTTTCCAAATTTGCAGCAATTTTACTGATTCTGAGATATTTTATGCAACATAAGAATATCTCGAAATTGTTTTTTCAGATTTTGGAAATGGCCGCCAGGGGGCGTTGCAGATGAAAAAACATGAAAATTTGTTTTGGTGCTATACCTCCAGAACTATTAAACATTGGGCCATTTCCATCACAGCACCTTAAACTAGGGTCCATGGGCTTATTTTTGCGCATAGGTGCCAAAGTGCGCTTTTGCCAGATTTCTCTATTTTTGGGGTAAAACTTTTGAATTTTGAAAATATGCAGTTTTCAGCTTCTAACTCTGTCAGTTTTTATGCTAGAGAGGTCAAAATTTTTGCATCTTGTAGCCCTTGGTGAGTTCTCGGTGATCCAACCAAAAATCTTGCAAAATCTCGCACCGTTTCTCGTCGAATGAGATTTCGCGATTTCACGGTGACATGCCCTATAGGCCACAGATATGCAGGCATCCTTTTGAAACTGATACATGTTACGTCATACATTAATGTCTCGAGAGCACTTTTTCAGTTTTTCGAAAATTACCGCTAGGGGGCGCTGCACTGCAACCCCGTACCTACTATCATTGTTTAACCATATCTCCAAAACTACACATTTTAGGTACATAAACTGTACACCATATGAATTGGCGTTTCATGGCCTTTCTGCCCATGGCCTCTTTTGTTTAATCATACACGGTCCCCACAAGTTTTAGCAACTTTGTAAAAATTAAAACCCGCATGCACAAATACATATGCCATCACGCATGCATGCACGCGTTTTAGTATGAAAGACAGACACGCTTTCCCGTGACTGCAAAAATTATAGCGTTCGCCGTATAAAATAAGGAACCACAGGCACTCTTTGCGGGCCGGTTTGCCATTTCTGTCGCGTTATAGTTTATTGCTTGCCGGAATCAGAGATTTCGACAAGTATGTTGATCAGTTCCGTTTGTTTGTTTGTCTGTATGTCCTCGCTCTACAGGCCACAATTTTGCACCAATCGTCCTGAAACTTATAGATAGAGTGTATAATCGGTTCTTCTCGGAGCCTATTGTTTTTGGTCATGATCGGTCAAGGGTCAAGGTCAGGGTCACCAAAAAGCTCAAAAACGGTTTTTTCTTCATACCTTCGTCAAAAATAGCCGTAGGCACCTAATCTGTAGCCCGTTTTATTTGCCACTGCATGGCCACTTCCAGCACTGCAAAATTGCCTCATTTCGCTGTTACCATGGTTACGCAATTTTGGGGTGAAATCATGGAATTTCGTGATATTTTCCAAATTTGCAGCAATTTTACTGATTCTGAGATATTTTATGCAACATAAGAATATCTCGAAATTGTTTTTTCAGATTTTGGAAATGGCCGCCAGGGGGCGTTGCAGATGAAAAAACATGAAAATTTGTTTTGGTGCTATACCTCCAGAACTATTAAACATTGGGCCATTTCCATCACAGCACCTTAAACTAGGGTCCATGGGCTTATTTTTGCGCATAGGTGCCAAAGTGCGCTTTTGCCAGATTTCTCTATTTTTGGGGTAAAACTTTTGAATTTTGAAAATATGCAGTTTTCAGCTTCTAACTCTGTCAGTTTTTATGCTAGAGAGGTCAAAATTTTTGCATCTTGTAGCCCTTGGTGAGTTCTCGGTGATCCAACCAAAAATCTTGCAAAATCTCGCACCGTTTCTCGTCGAATGAGATTTCGCGATTTCACGGTGACATGCCCTATAGGCCACAGATATGCAGGCATCCTTTTGAAACTGATACATGTTACGTCATACATTAATGTCTCGAGAGCACTTTTTCAGTTTTTCGAAAATTACCGCTAGGGGGCGCTGCACTGCAACCCCGTACCTACTATCATTGTTTAACCATATCTCCAAAACTACACATTTTAGGTACATAAACTGTACACCATATGAATTGGCGTTTCATGGCCTTTCTGCCCATGGCCTCTTTTGTTTAATCATACACGGTCCCCACAAGTTTTAGCAACTTTGTAAAAATTAAAACCCGCATGCACAAATACATATGCCATCACGCATGCATGCACGCGTTTTAGTATGAAAGACAGACACGCTTTCCCGTGACTGCAAAAATTATAGCGTTCGCCGTATAAAATAAGGAACCACAGGCACTCTTTGCGGGCCGGTTTGCCATTTCTGTCGCGTTATAGTTTATTGCTTGCCGGAATCAGAGATTTCGACAAGTATGTTGATCAGTTCCGTTTGTTTGTTTGTCTGTATGTCCTCGCTCTACAGGCCACAATTTTGCACCAATCGTCCTGAAACTTATAGATAGAGTGTATAATCGGTTCTTCTCGGAGCCTATTGTTTTTGGTCATGATCGGTCAAGGGTCAAGGTCAGGGTCACCAAAAAGCTCAAAAACGGTTTTTTCTTCATACCTTCGTCAAAAATAGCCGTAGGCACCTAATCTGTAGCCCGTTTTATTTGCCACTGCATGGCCACTTCCAGCACTGCAAAATTGCCTCATTTCGCTGTTACCATGGTTACGCAATTTTGGGGTGAAATCATGGAATTTCGTGATATTTTCCAAATTTGCAGCAATTTTACTGATTCTGAGATATTTTATGCAACATAAGAATATCTCGAAATTGTTTTTTCAGATTTTGGAAATGGCCGCCAGGGGGCGTTGCAGATGAAAAAACATGAAAATTTGTTTTGGTGCTATACCTCCAGAACTATTAAACATTGGGCCATTTCCATCACAGCACCTTAAACTAGGGTCCATGGGCTTATTTTTGCGCATAGGTGCCAAAGTGCGCTTTTGCCAGATTTCTCTATTTTTGGGGTAAAACTTTTGAATTTTGAAAATATGCAGTTTTCAGCTTCTAACTCTGTCAGTTTTTATGCTAGAGAGGTCAAAATTTTTGCATCTTGTAGCCCTTGGTGAGTTCTCGGTGATCCAACCAAAAATCTTGCAAAATCTCGCACCGTTTCTCGTCGAATGAGATTTCGCGATTTCACGGTGACATGCCCTATAGGCCACAGATATGCAGGCATCCTTTTGAAACTGATACATGTTACGTCATACATTAATGTCTCGAGAGCACTTTTTCAGTTTTTCGAAAATTACCGCTAGGGGGCGCTGCACTGCAACCCCGTACCTACTATCATTGTTTAACCATATCTCCAAAACTACACATTTTAGGTACATAAACTGTACACCATATGAATTGGCGTTTCATGGCCTTTCTGCCCATGGCCTCTTTTGTTTAATCATACACGGTCCCCACAAGTTTTAGCAACTTTGTAAAAATTAAAACCCGCATGCACAAATACATATGCCATCACGCATGCATGCACGCGTTTTAGTATGAAAGACAGACACGCTTTCCCGTGACTGCAAAAATTATAGCGTTCGCCGTATAAAATAAGGAACCACAGGCACTCTTTGCGGGCCGGTTTGCCATTTCTGTCGCGTTATAGTTTATTGCTTGCCGGAATCAGAGATTTCGACAAGTATGTTGATCAGTTCCGTTTGTTTGTTTGTCTGTATGTCCTCGCTCTACAGGCCACAATTTTGCACCAATCGTCCTGAAACTTATAGATAGAGTGTATAATCGGTTCTTCTCGGAGCCTATTGTTTTTGGTCATGATCGGTCAAGGGTCAAGGTCAGGGTCACCAAAAAGCTCAAAAACGGTTTTTTCTTCATACCTTCGTCAAAAATAGCCGTAGGCACCTAATCTGTAGCCCGTTTTATTTGCCACTGCATGGCCACTTCCAGCACTGCAAAATTGCCTCATTTCGCTGTTACCATGGTCACGCAATTTTGGGGTGAAATCATGGAATTTCGTGATATTTTCCAAATTTGCAGCAATTTTACTGATTCTGAGATATTTTATGCAACATAAGAATATCTCGAAATTGTTTTTTCAGATTTTGGAAATGGCCGCCAGGGGGCGTTGCAGATGAAAAAACATGAAAATTTGTTTTGGTGCTATACCTCCAGAACTATTAAACATTGGGCCATTTCCATCACAGCACCTTAAACTAGGGTCCATGGGCTTATTTTTGCGCATAGGTGCCAAAGTGCGCTTTTGCCAGATTTCTCTATTTTTGGGGTAAAACTTTTGAATTTTGAAAATATGCAGTTTTCAGCTTCTAACTCTGTCAGTTTTTATGCTAGAGAGGTCAAAATTTTTGCATCTTGTAGCCCTTGGTGAGTTCTCGGTGATCCAACCAAAAATCTTGCAAAATCTCGCACCGTTTCTCGTCGAATGAGATTTCGCGATTTCACGGTGACATGCCCTATAGGCCACAGATATGCAGGCATCCTTTTGAAACTGATACATGTTACGTCATACATTAATGTCTCGAGAGCACTTTTTCAGTTTTTCGAAAATTACCGCTAGGGGGCGCTGCACTGCAACCCCGTACCTACTATCATTGTTTAACCATATCTCCAAAACTACACATTTTAGGTACATAAACTGTACACCATATGAATTGGCGTTTCATGGCCTTTCTGCCCATGGCCTCTTTTGTTTAATCATACACGGTCCCCACAAGTTTTAGCAACTTTGTAAAAATTAAAACCCGCATGCACAAATACATATGCCATCACGCATGCATGCACGCGTTTTAGTATGAAAGACAGACACGCTTTCCCGTGACTGCAAAAATTATAGCGTTCGCCGTATAAAATAAGGAACCACAGGCACTCTTTGCGGGCCGGTTTGCCATTTCTGTCGCGTTATAGTTTATTGCTTGCCGGAATCAGAGATTTCGACAAGTATGTTGATCAGTTCCGTTTGTTTGTTTGTCTGTATGTCCTCGCTCTACAGGCCACAATTTTGCACCAATCGTCCTGAAACTTATAGATAGAGTGTATAATCGGTTCTTCTCGGAGCCTATTGTTTTTGGTCATGATCGGTCAAGGGTCAAGGTCAGGGTCACCAAAAAGCTCAAAAACGGTTTTTTCTTCATACCTTCGTCAAAAATAGCCGTAGGCACCTAATCTGTAGCCCGTTTTATTTGCCACTGCATGGCCACTTCCAGCACTGCAAAATTGCCTCATTTCGCTGTTACCATGGTTACGCAATTTTGGGGTGAAATCATGGAATTTCGTGATATTTTCCAAATTTGCAGCAATTTTACTGATTCTGAGATATTTTATGCAACATAAGAATATCTCGAAATTGTTTTTTCAGATTTTGGAAATGGCCGCCAGGGGGCGTTGCAGATGAAAAAACATGAAAATTTGTTTTGGTGCTATACCTCCAGAACTATTAAACATTGGGCCATTTCCATCACAGCACCTTAAACTAGGGTCCATGGGCTTATTTTTGCGCATAGGTGCCAAAGTGCGCTTTTGCCAGATTTCTCTATTTTTGGGGTAAAACTTTTGAATTTTGAAAATATGCAGTTTTCAGCTTCTAACTCTGTCAGTTTTTATGCTAGAGAGGTCAAAATTTTTGCATCTTGTAGCCCTTGGTGAGTTCTCGGTGATCCAACCAAAAATCTTGCAAAATCTCGCACCGTTTCTCGTCGAATGAGATTTCGCGATTTCACGGTGACATGCCCTATAGGCCACAGATATGCAGGCATCCTTTTGAAACTGATACATGTTACGTCATACATTAATGTCTCGAGAGCACTTTTTCAGTTTTTCGAAAATTACCGCTAGGGGGCGCTGCACTGCAACCCCGTACCTACTATCATTGTTTAACCATATCTCCAAAACTACACATTTTAGGTACATAAACTGTACACCATATGAATTGGCGTTTCATGGCCTTTCTGCCCATGGCCTCTTTTGTTTAATCATACACGGTCCCCACAAGTTTTAGCAACTTTGTAAAAATTAAAACCCGCATGCACAAATACATATGCCATCACGCATGCATGCACGCGTTTTAGTATGAAAGACAGACACGCTTTCCCGTGACTGCAAAAATTATAGCGTTCGCCGTATAAAATAAGGAACCACAGGCACTCTTTGCGGGCCGGTTTGCCATTTCTGTCGCGTTATAGTTTATTGCTTGCCGGAATCAGAGATTTCGACAAGTATGTTGATCAGTTCCGTTTGTTTGTTTGTCTGTATGTCCTCGCTCTACAGGCCACAATTTTGCACCAATCGTCCTGAAACTTATAGATAGAGTGTATAATCGGTTCTTCTCGGAGCCTATTGTTTTTGGTCATGATCGGTCAAGGGTCAAGGTCAGGGTCACCAAAAAGCTCAAAAACGGTTTTTTCTTCATACCTTCGTCAAAAATAGCCGTAGGCACCTAATCTGTAGCCCGTTTTATTTGCCACTGCATGGCCACTTCCAGCACTGCAAAATTGCCTCATTTCGCTGTTACCATGGTTACGCAATTTTGGGGTGAAATCATGGAATTTCGTGATATTTTCCAAATTTGCAGCAATTTTACTGATTCTGAGATATTTTATGCAACATAAGAATATCTCGAAATTGTTTTTTCAGATTTTGGAAATGGCCGCCAGGGGGCGTTGCAGATGAAAAAACATGAAAATTTGTTTTGGTGCTATACCTCCAGAACTATTAAACATTGGGCCATTTCCATCACAGCACCTTAAACTAGGGTCCATGGGCTTATTTTTGCGCATAGGTGCCAAAGTGCGCTTTTGCCAGATTTCTCTATTTTTGGGGTAAAACTTTTGAATTTTGAAAATATGCAGTTTTCAGCTTCTAACTCTGTCAGTTTTTATGCTAGAGAGGTCAAAATTTTTGCATCTTGTAGCCCTTGGTGAGTTCTCGGTGATCCAACCAAAAATCTTGCAAAATCTCGCACCGTTTCTCGTCGAATGAGATTTCGCGATTTCACGGTGACATGCCCTATAGGCCACAGATATGCAGGCATCCTTTTGAAACTGATACATGTTACGTCATACATTAATGTCTCGAGAGCACTTTTTCAGTTTTTCGAAAATTACCGCTAGGGGGCGCTGCACTGCAACCCCGTACCTACTATCATTGTTTAACCATATCTCCAAAACTACACATTTTAGGTACATAAACTGTACACCATATGAATTGGCGTTTCATGGCCTTTCTGCCCATGGCCTCTTTTGTTTAATCATACACGGTCCCCACAAGTTTTAGCAACTTTGTAAAAATTAAAACCCGCATGCACAAATACATATGCCATCACGCATGCATGCACGCGTTTTAGTATGAAAGACAGACACGCTTTCCCGTGACTGCAAAAATTATAGCGTTCGCCGTATAAAATAAGGAACCACAGGCACTCTTTGCGGGCCGGTTTGCCATTTCTGTCGCGTTATAGTTTATTGCTTGCCGGAATCAGAGATTTCGACAAGTATGTTGATCAGTTCCGTTTGTTTGTTTGTCTGTATGTCCTCGCTCTACAGGCCACAATTTTGCACCAATCGTCCTGAAACTTATAGATAGAGTGTATAATCGGTTCTTCTCGGAGCCTATTGTTTTTGGTCATGATCGGTCAAGGGTCAAGGTCAGGGTCACCAAAAAGCTCAAAAACGGTTTTTTCTTCATACCTTCGTCAAAAATAGCCGTAGGCACCTAATCTGTAGCCCGTTTTATTTGCCACTGCATGGCCACTTCCAGCACTGCAAAATTGCCTCATTTCGCTGTTACCATGGTTACGCAATTTTGGGGTGAAATCATGGAATTTCGTGATATTTTCCAAATTTGCAGCAATTTTACTGATTCTGAGATATTTTATGCAACATAAGAATATCTCGAAATTGTTTTTTCAGATTTTGGAAATGGCCGCCAGGGGGCGTTGCAGATGAAAAAACATGAAAATTTGTTTTGGTGCTATACCTCCAGAACTATTAAACATTGGGCCATTTCCATCACAGCACCTTAAACTAGGGTCCATGGGCTTATTTTTGCGCATAGGTGCCAAAGTGCGCTTTTGCCAGATTTCTCTATTTTTGGGGTAAAACTTTTGAATTTTGAAAATATGCAGTTTTCAGCTTCTAACTCTGTCAGTTTTTATGCTAGAGAGGTCAAAATTTTTGCATCTTGTAGCCCTTGGTGAGTTCTCGGTGATCCAACCAAAAATCTTGCAAAATCTCGCACCGTTTCTCGTCGAATGAGATTTCGCGATTTCACGGTGACATGCCCTATAGGCCACAGATATGCAGGCATCCTTTTGAAACTGATACATGTTACGTCATACATTAATGTCTCGAGAGCACTTTTTCAGTTTTTCGAAAATTACCGCTAGGGGGCGCTGCACTGCAACCCCGTACCTACTATCATTGTTTAACCATATCTCCAAAACTACACATTTTAGGTACATAAACTGTACACCATATGAATTGGCGTTTCATGGCCTTTCTGCCCATGGCCTCTTTTGTTTAATCATACACGGTCCCCACAAGTTTTAGCAACTTTGTAAAAATTAAAACCCGCATGCACAAATACATATGCCATCACGCATGCATGCACGCGTTTTAGTATGAAAGACAGACACGCTTTCCCGTGACTGCAAAAATTATAGCGTTCGCCGTATAAAATAAGGAACCACAGGCACTCTTTGCGGGCCGGTTTGCCATTTCTGTCGCGTTATAGTTTATTGCTTGCCGGAATCAGAGATTTCGACAAGTATGTTGATCAGTTCCGTTTGTTTGTTTGTCTGTATGTCCTCGCTCTACAGGCCACAATTTTGCACCAATCGTCCTGAAACTTATAGATAGAGTGTATAATCGGTTCTTCTCGGAGCCTATTGTTTTTGGTCATGATCGGTCAAGGGTCAAGGTCAGGGTCACCAAAAAGCTCAAAAACGGTTTTTTCTTCATACCTTCGTCAAAAATAGCCGTAGGCACCTAATCTGTAGCCCGTTTTATTTGCCACTGCATGGCCACTTCCAGCACTGCAAAATTGCCTCATTTCGCTGTTACCATGGTTACGCAATTTTGGGGTGAAATCATGGAATTTCGTGATATTTTCCAAATTTGCAGCAATTTTACTGATTCTGAGATATTTTATGCAACATAAGAATATCTCGAAATTGTTTTTTCAGATTTTGGAAATGGCCGCCAGGGGGCGTTGCAGATGAAAAAACATGAAAATTTGTTTTGGTGCTATACCTCCAGAACTATTAAACATTGGGCCATTTCCATCACAGCACCTTAAACTAGGGTCCATGGGCTTATTTTTGCGCATAGGTGCCAAAGTGCGCTTTTGCCAGATTTCTCTATTTTTGGGGTAAAACTTTTGAATTTTGAAAATATGCAGTTTTCAGCTTCTAACTCTGTCAGTTTTTATGCTAGAGAGGTCAAAATTTTTGCATCTTGTAGCCCTTGGTGAGTTCTCGGTGATCCAACCAAAAATCTTGCAAAATCTCGCACCGTTTCTCGTCGAATGAGATTTCGCGATTTCACGGTGACATGCCCTATAGGCCACAGATATGCAGGCATCCTTTTGAAACTGATACATGTTACGTCATACATTAATGTCTCGAGAGCACTTTTTCAGTTTTTCGAAAATTACCGCTAGGGGGCGCTGCACTGCAACCCCGTACCTACTATCATTGTTTAACCATATCTCCAAAACTACACATTTTAGGTACATAAACTGTACACCATATGAATTGGCGTTTCATGGCCTTTCTGCCCATGGCCTCTTTTGTTTAATCATACACGGTCCCCACAAGTTTTAGCAACTTTGTAAAAATTAAAACCCGCATGCACAAATACATATGCCATCACGCATGCATGCACGCGTTTTAGTATGAAAGACAGACACGCTTTCCCGTGACTGCAAAAATTATAGCGTTCGCCGTATAAAATAAGGAACCACAGGCACTCTTTGCGGGCCGGTTTGCCATTTCTGTCGCGTTATAGTTTATTGCTTGCCGGAATCAGAGATTTCGACAAGTATGTTGATCAGTTCCGTTTGTTTGTTTGTCTGTATGTCCTCGCTCTACAGGCCACAATTTTGCACCAATCGTCCTGAAACTTATAGATAGAGTGTATAATCGGTTCTTCTCGGAGCCTATTGTTTTTGGTCATGATCGGTCAAGGGTCAAGGTCAGGGTCACCAAAAAGCTCAAAAACGGTTTTTTCTTCATACCTTCGTCAAAAATAGCCGTAGGCACCTAATCTGTAGCCCGTTTTATTTGCCACTGCATGGCCACTTCCAGCACTGCAAAATTGCCTCATTTCGCTGTTACCATGGTTACGCAATTTTGGGGTGAAATCATGGAATTTCGTGATATTTTCCAAATTTGCAGCAATTTTACTGATTCTGAGATATTTTATGCAACATAAGAATATCTCGAAATTGTTTTTTCAGATTTTGGAAATGGCCGCCAGGGGGCGTTGCAGATGAAAAAACATGAAAATTTGTTTTGGTGCTATACCTCCAGAACTATTAAACATTGGGCCATTTCCATCACAGCACCTTAAACTAGGGTCCATGGGCTTATTTTTGCGCATAGGTGCCAAAGTGCGCTTTTGCCAGATTTCTCTATTTTTGGGGTAAAACTTTTGAATTTTGAAAATATGCAGTTTTCAGCTTCTAACTCTGTCAGTTTTTATGCTAGAGAGGTCAAAATTTTTGCATCTTGTAGCCCTTGGTGAGTTCTCGGTGATCCAACCAAAAATCTTGCAAAATCTCGCACCGTTTCTCGTCGAATGAGATTTCGCGATTTCACGGTGACATGCCCTATAGGCCACAGATATGCAGGCATCCTTTTGAAACTGATACATGTTACGTCATACATTAATGTCTCGAGAGCACTTTTTCAGTTTTTCGAAAATTACCGCTAGGGGGCGCTGCACTGCAACCCCGTACCTACTATCATTGTTTAACCATATCTCCAAAACTACACATTTTAGGTACATAAACTGTACACCATATGAATTGGCGTTTCATGGCCTTTCTGCCCATGGCCTCTTTTGTTTAATCATACACGGTCCCCACAAGTTTTAGCAACTTTGTAAAAATTAAAACCCGCATGCACAAATACATATGCCATCACGCATGCATGCACGCGTTTTAGTATGAAAGACAGACACGCTTTCCCGTGACTGCAAAAATTATAGCGTTCGCCGTATAAAATAAGGAACCACAGGCACTCTTTGCGGGCCGGTTTGCCATTTCTGTCGCGTTATAGTTTATTGCTTGCCGGAATCAGAGATTTCGACAAGTATGTTGATCAGTTCCGTTTGTTTGTTTGTCTGTATGTCCTCGCTCTACAGGCCACAATTTTGCACCAATCGTCCTGAAACTTATAGATAGAGTGTATAATCGGTTCTTCTCGGAGCCTATTGTTTTTGGTCATGATCGGTCAAGGGTCAAGGTCAGGGTCACCAAAAAGCTCAAAAACGGTTTTTTCTTCATACCTTCGTCAAAAATAGCCGTAGGCACCTAATCTGTAGCCCGTTTTATTTGCCACTGCATGGCCACTTCCAGCACTGCAAAATTGCCTCATTTCGCTGTTACCATGGTTACGCAATTTTGGGGTGAAATCATGGAATTTCGTGATATTTTCCAAATTTGCAGCAATTTTACTGATTCTGAGATATTTTATGCAACATAAGAATATCTCGAAATTGTTTTTTCAGATTTTGGAAATGGCCGCCAGGGGGCGTTGCAGATGAAAAAACATGAAAATTTGTTTTGGTGCTATACCTCCAGAACTATTAAACATTGGGCCATTTCCATCACAGCACCTTAAACTAGGGTCCATGGGCTTATTTTTGCGCATAGGCGCCAAAGTGCGCTTTTGCCAGATTTCTCTATTTTTGGGGTAAAACTTTTGAATTTTGAAAATATGCAGTTTTCAGCTTCTAACTCTGTCAGTTTTTATGCTAGAGAGGTCAAAATTTTTGCATCTTGTAGCCCTTGGTGAGTTCTCGGTGATCCAACCAAAAATCTTGCAAAATCTCGCACCGTTTCTCGTCGAATGAGATTTCGCGATTTCACGGTGACATGCCCTATAGGCCACAGATATGCAGGCATCCTTTTGAAACTGATACATGTTACGTCATACATTAATGTCTCGAGAGCACTTTTTCAGTTTTTCGAAAATTACCGCTAGGGGGCGCTGCACTGCAACCCCGTACCTACTATCATTGTTTAACCATATCTCCAAAACTACACATTTTAGGTACATAAACTGTACACCATATGAATTGGCGTTTCATGGCCTTTCTGCCCATGGCCTCTTTTGTTTAATCATACACGGTCCCCACAAGTTTTAGCAACTTTGTAAAAATTAAAACCCGCATGCACAAATACATATGCCATCACGCATGCATGCACGCGTTTTAGTATGAAAGACAGACACGCTTTCCCGTGACTGCAAAAATTATAGCGTTCGCCGTATAAAATAAGGAACCACAGGCACTCTTTGCGGGCCGGTTTGCCATTTCTGTCGCGTTATAGTTTATTGCTTGCCGGAATCAGAGATTTCGACAAGTATGTTGATCAGTTCCGTTTGTTTGTTTGTCTGTATGTCCTCGCTCTACAGGCCACAATTTTGCACCAATTGTCCTGAAACTTATAGATAGAGTGTATAATCGGTTCTTCTCGGAGCCTATTGTTTTTGGTCATGATCGGTCAAGGGTCAAGGTCAGGGTCACCAAAAAGCTCAAAAACGGTTTTTTCTTCATACCTTCGTCAAAAATAGCCGTAGGCACCTAATCTGTAGCCCGTTTTATTTGCCACTGCATGGCCACTTCCAGCACTGCAAAATTGCCTCATTTCGCTGTTACCATGGTTACGCAATTTTGGGGTGAAATCATGGAATTTCGTGATATTTTCCAAATTTGCAGCAATTTTACTGATTCTGAGATATTTTATGCAACATAAGAATATCTCGAAATTGTTTTTTCAGATTTTGGAAATGGCCGCCAGGGGGCGTTGCAGATGAAAAAACATGAAAATTTGTTTTGGTGCTATACCTCCAGAACTATTAAACATTGGGCCATTTCCATCACAGCACCTTAAACTAGGGTCCATGGGCTTATTTTTGCGCATAGGTGCCAAAGTGCGCTTTTGCCAGATTTCTCTATTTTTGGGGTAAAACTTTTGAATTTTGAAAATATGCAGTTTTCAGCTTCTAACTCTGTCAGTTTTTATGCTAGAGAGGTCAAAATTTTTGCATCTTGTAGCCCTTGGTGAGTTCTCGGTGATCCAACCAAAAATCTTGCAAAATCTCGCACCGTTTCTCGTCGAATGAGATTTCGCGATTTCACGGTGACATGCCCTATAGGCCACAGATATGCAGGCATCCTTTTGAAACTGATACATGTTACGTCATACATTAATGTCTCGAGAGCACTTTTTCAGTTTTTCGAAAATTACCGCTAGGGGGCGCTGCACTGCAACCCCGTACCTACTATCATTGTTTAACCATATCTCCAAAACTACACATTTTAGGTACATAAACTGTACACCATATGAATTGGCGTTTCATGGCCTTTCTGCCCATGGCCTCTTTTGTTTAATCATACACGGTCCCCACAAGTTTTAGCAACTTTGTAAAAATTAAAACCCGCATGCACAAATACATATGCCATCACGCATGCATGCACGCGTTTTAGTATGAAAGACAGACACGCTTTCCCGTGACTGCAAAAATTATAGCGTTCGCCGTATAAAATAAGGAACCACAGGCACTCTTTGCGGGCCGGTTTGCCATTTCTGTCGCGTTATAGTTTATTGCTTGCCGGAATCAGAGATTTCGACAAGTATGTTGATCAGTTCCGTTTGTTTGTTTGTCTGTATGTCCTCGCTCTACAGGCCACAATTTTGCACCAATCGTCCTGAAACTTATAGATAGAGTGTATAATCGGTTCTTCTCGGAGCCTATTGTTTTTGGTCATGATCGGTCAAGGGTCAAGGTCAGGGTCACCAAAAAGCTCAAAAACGGTTTTTTCTTCATACCTTCGTCAAAAATAGCCGTAGGCACCTAATCTGTAGCCCGTTTTATTTGCCACTGCATGGCCACTTCCAGCACTGCAAAATTGCCTCATTTCGCTGTTACCATGGTTACGCAATTTTGGGGTGAAATCATGGAATTTCGTGATATTTTCCAAATTTGCAGCAATTTTACTGATTCTGAGATATTTTATGCAACATAAGAATATCTCGAAATTGTTTTTTCAGATTTTGGAAATGGCCGCCAGGGGGCGTTGCAGATGAAAAAACATGAAAATTTGTTTTGGTGCTATACCTCCAGAACTATTAAACATTGGGCCATTTCCATCACAGCACCTTAAACTAGGGTCCATGGGCTTATTTTTGCGCATAGGTGCCAAAGTGCGCTTTTGCCAGATTTCTCTATTTTTGGGGTAAAACTTTTGAATTTTGAAAATATGCAGTTTTCAGCTTCTAACTCTGTCAGTTTTTATGCTAGAGAGGTCAAAATTTTTGCATCTTGTAGCCCTTGGTGAGTTCTCGGTGATCCAACCAAAAATCTTGCAAAATCTCGCACCGTTTCTCGTCGAATGAGATTTCGCGATTTCACGGTGACATGCCCTATAGGCCACAGATATGCAGGCATCCTTTTGAAACTGATACATGTTACGTCATACATTAATGTCTCGAGAGCACTTTTTCAGTTTTTCGAAAATTACCGCTAGGGGGCGCTGCACTGCAACCCCGTACCTACTATCATTGTTTAACCATATCTCCAAAACTACACATTTTAGGTACATAAACTGTACACCATATGAATTGGCGTTTCATGGCCTTTCTGCCCATGGCCTCTTTTGTTTAATCATACACGGTCCCCACAAGTTTTAGCAACTTTGTAAAAATTAAAACCCGCATGCACAAATACATATGCCATCACGCATGCATGCACGCGTTTTAGTATGAAAGACAGACACGCTTTCCCGTGACTGCAAAAATTATAGCGTTCGCCGTATAAAATAAGGAACCACAGGCACTCTTTGCGGGCCGGTTTGCCATTTCTGTCGCGTTATAGTTTATTGCTTGCCGGAATCAGAGATTTCGACAAGTATGTTGATCAGTTCCGTTTGTTTGTTTGTCTGTATGTCCTCGCTCTACAGGCCACAATTTTGCACCAATCGTCCTGAAACTTATAGATAGAGTGTATAATCGGTTCTTCTCGGAGCCTATTGTTTTTGGTCATGATCGGTCAAGGGTCAAGGTCAGGGTCACCAAAAAGCTCAAAAACGGTTTTTTCTTCATACCTTCGTCAAAAATAGCCGTAGGCACCTAATCTGTAGCCCGTTTTATTTGCCACTGCATGGCCACTTCCAGCACTGCAAAATTGCCTCATTTCGCTGTTACCATGGTTACGCAATTTTGGGGTGAAATCATGGAATTTCGTGATATTTTCCAAATTTGCAGCAATTTTACTGATTCTGAGATATTTTATGCAACATAAGAATATCTCGAAATTGTTTTTTCAGATTTTGGAAATGGCCGCCAGGGGGCGTTGCAGATGAAAAAACATGAAAATTTGTTTTGGTGCTATACCTCCAGAACTATTAAACATTGGGCCATTTCCATCACAGCACCTTAAACTAGGGTCCATGGGCTTATTTTTGCGCATAGGTGCCAAAGTGCGCTTTTGCCAGATTTCTCTATTTTTGGGGTAAAACTTTTGAATTTTGAAAATATGCAGTTTTCAGCTTCTAACTCTGTCAGTTTTTATGCTAGAGAGGTCAAAATTTTTGCATCTTGTAGCCCTTGGTGAGTTCTCGGTGATCCAACCAAAAATCTTGCAAAATCTCGCACCGTTTCTCGTCGAATGAGATTTCGCGATTTCACGGTGACATGCCCTATAGGCCACAGATATGCAGGCATCCTTTTGAAACTGATACATGTTACGTCATACATTAATGTCTCGAGAGCACTTTTTCAGTTTTTCGAAAATTACCGCTAGGGGGCGCTGCACTGCAACCCCGTACCTACTATCATTGTTTAACCATATCTCCAAAACTACACATTTTAGGTACATAAACTGTACACCATATGAATTGGCGTTTCATGGCCTTTCTGCCCATGGCCTCTTTTGTTTAATCATACACGGTCCCCACAAGTTTTAGCAACTTTGTAAAAATTAAAACCCGCATGCACAAATACATATGCCATCACGCATGCATGCACGCGTTTTAGTATGAAAGACCGACACGCTTTCCCGTGACTGCAAAAATTATAGCGTTCGCCGTATAAAATAAGGAACCACAGGCACTCTTTGCGGGCCGGTTTGCCATTTCTGTCGCGTTATAGTTTATTGCTTGCCGGAATCAGAGATTTCGACAAGTATGTTGATCAGTTCCGTTTGTTTGTTTGTCTGTATGTCCTCGCTCTACAGGCCACAATTTTGCACCAATCGTCCTGAAACTTATAGATAGAGTGTATAATCGGTTCTTCTCGGAGCCTATTGTTTTTGGTCATGATCGGTCAAGGGTCAAGGTCAGGGTCACCAAAAAGCTCAAAAACGGTTTTTTCTTCATACCTTCGTCAAAAATAGCCGTAGGCACCTAATCTGTAGCCCGTTTTATTTGCCACTGCATGGCCACTTCCAGCACTGCAAAATTGCCTCATTTCGCTGTTACCATGGTTACGCAATTTTGGGGTGAAATCATGGAATTTCGTGATATTTTCCAAATTTGCAGCAATTTTACTGATTCTGAGATATTTTATGCAACATAAGAATATCTCGAAATTGTTTTTTCAGATTTTGGAAATGGCCGCCAGGGGGCGTTGCAGATGAAAAAAACATGAAAATTTGTTTTGGTGCTATACCTCCAGAACTATTAAACATTGGGCCATTTCCATCACAGCACCTTAAACTAGGGTCCATGGGCTTATTTTTGCGCATAGGTGCCAAAGTGCGCTTTTGCCAGATTTCTCTATTTTTGGGGTAAAACTTTTGAATTTTGAAAATATGCAGTTTTCAGCTTCTAACTCTGTCAGTTTTTATGCTAGAGAGGTCAAAATTTTTGCATCTTGTAGCCCTTGGTGAGTTCTCGGTGATCCAACCAAAAATCTTGCAAAATCTCGCACCGTTTCTCGTCGAATGAGATTTCGCGATTTCACGGTGACATGCCCTATAGGCCACAGATATGCAGGCATCCTTTTGAAACTGATACATGTTACGTCATACATTAATGTCTCGAGAGCACTTTTTCAGTTTTTCGAAAATTACCGCTAGGGGGCGCTGCACTGCAACCCCGTACCTACTATCATTGTTTAACCATATCTCCAAAACTACACATTTTAGGTACATAAACTGTACACCATATGAATTGGCGTTTCATGGCCTTTCTGCCCATGGCCTCTTTTGTTTAATCATACACGGTCCCCACAAGTTTTAGCAACTTTGTAAAAATTAAAACCCGCATGCACAAATACATATGCCATCACGCATGCATGCACGCGTTTTAGTATGAAAGACAGACACGCTTTCCCGTGACTGCAAAAATTATAGCGTTCGCCGTATAAAATAAGGAACCACAGGCACTCTTTGCGGGCCGGTTTGCCATTTCTGTCGCGTTATAGTTTATTGCTTGCCGGAATCAGAGATTTCGACAAGTATGTTGATCAGTTCCGTTTGTTTGTTTGTCTGTATGTCCTCGCTCTACAGGCCACAATTTTGCACCAATCGTCCTGAAACTTATAGATAGAGTGTATAATCGGTTCTTCTCGGAGCCTATTGTTTTTGGTCATGATCGGTCAAGGGTCAAGGTCAGGGTCACCAAAAAGCTCAAAAACGGTTTTTTCTTCATACCTTCGTCAAAAATAGCCGTAGGCACCTAATCTGTAGCCCGTTTTATTTGCCACTGCATGGCCACTTCCAGCACTGCAAAATTGCCTCATTTCGCTGTTACCATGGTTACGCAATTTTGGGGTGAAATCATGGAATTTCGTGATATTTTCCAAATTTGCAGCAATTTTACTGATTCTGAGATATTTTATGCAACATAAGAATATCTCGAAATTGTTTTTTCAGATTTTGGAAATGGCCGCCAGGGGGCGTTGCAGATGAAAAAAACATGAAAATTTGTTTTGGTGCTATACCTCCAGAACTATTAAACATTGGGCCATTTCCATCACAGCACCTTAAACTAGGGTCCATGGGCTTATTTTTGCGCATAGGTGCCAAAGTGCGCTTTTGCCAGATTTCTCTATTTTTGGGGTAAAACTTTTGAATTTTGAAAATATGCAGTTTTCAGCTTCTAACTCTGTCAGTTTTTATGCTAGAGAGGTCAAAATTTTTGCATCTTGTAGCCCTTGGTGAGTTCTCGGTGATCCAACCAAAAATCTTGCAAAATCTCGCACCGTTTCTCGTCGAATGAGATTTCGCGATTTCACGGTGACATGCCCTATAGGCCACAGATATGCAGGCATCCTTTTGAAACTGATACATGTTACGTCATACATTAATGTCTCGAGAGCACTTTTTCAGTTTTTCGAAAATTACCGCTAGGGGGCGCTGCACTGCAACCCCGTACCTACTATCATTGTTTAACCATATCTCCAAAACTACACATTTTAGGTACATAAACTGTACACCATATGAATTGGCGTTTCATGGCCTTTCTGCCCATGGCCTCTTTTGTTTAATCATACACGGTCCCCACAAGTTTTAGCAACTTTGTAAAAATTAAAACCCGCATGCACAAATACATATGCCATCACGCATGCATGCACGCGTTTTAGTATGAAAGACAGACACGCTTTCCCGTGACTGCAAAAATTATAGCGTTCGCCGTATAAAATAAGGAACCACAGGCACTCTTTGCGGGCCGGTTTGCCATTTCTGTCGCGTTATAGTTTATTGCTTGCCGGAATCAGAGATTTCGACAAGTATGTTGATCAGTTCCGTTTGTTTGTTTGTCTGTATGTCCTCGCTCTACAGGCCACAATTTTGCACCAATCGTCCTGAAACTTATAGATAGAGTGTATAATCGGTTCTTCTCGGAGCCTATTGTTTTTGGTCATGATCGGTCAAGGGTCAAGGTCAGGGTCACCAAAAAGCTCAAAAACGGTTTTTTCTTCATACCTTCGTCAAAAATAGCCGTAGGCACCTAATCTGTAGCCCGTTTTATTTGCCACTGCATGGCCACTTCCAGCACTGCAAAATTGCCTCATTTCGCTGTTACCATGGTTACGCAATTTTGGGGTGAAATCATGGAATTTCGTGATATTTTCCAAATTTGCAGCAATTTTACTGATTCTGAGATATTTTATGCAACATAAGAATATCTCGAAATTGTTTTTTCAGATTTTGGAAATGGCCGCCAGGGGGCGTTGCAGATGAAAAAACATGAAAATTTGTTTTGGTGCTATACCTCCAGAACTATTAAACATTGGGCCATTTCCATCACAGCACCTTAAACTAGGGTCCATGGGCTTATTTTTGCGCATAGGTGCCAAAGTGCGCTTTTGCCAGATTTCTCTATTTTTGGGGTAAAACTTTTGAATTTTGAAAATATGCAGTTTTCAGCTTCTAACTCTGTCAGTTTTTATGCTAGAGAGGTCAAAATTTTTGCATCTTGTAGCCCTTGGTGAGTTCTCGGTGATCCAACCAAAAATCTTGCAAAATCTCGCACCGTTTCTCGTCGAATGAGATTTCGCGATTTCACGGTGACATGCCCTATAGGCCACAGATATGCAGGCATCCTTTTGAAACTGATACATGTTACGTCATACATTAATGTCTCGAGAGCACTTTTTCAGTTTTTCGAAAATTACCGCTAGGGGGCGCTGCACTGCAACCCCGTACCTACTATCATTGTTTAACCATATCTCCAAAACTACACATTTTAGGTACATAAACTGTACACCATATGAATTGGCGTTTCATGGCCTTTCTGCCCATGGCCTCTTTTGTTTAATCATACACGGTCCCCACAAGTTTTAGCAACTTTGTAAAAATTAAAACCCGCATGCACAAATACATATGCCATCACGCATGCATGCACGCGTTTTAGTATGAAAGACAGACACGCTTTCCCGTGACTGCAAAAATTATAGCGTTCGCCGTATAAAATAAGGAACCACAGGCACTCTTTGCGGGCCGGTTTGCCATTTCTGTCGCGTTATAGTTTATTGCTTGCCGGAATCAGAGATTTCGACAAGTATGTTGATCAGTTCCGTTTGTTTGTTTGTCTGTATGTCCTCGCTCTACAGGCCACAATTTTGCACCAATCGTCCTGAAACTTATAGATAGAGTGTATAATCGGTTCTTCTCGGAGCCTATTGTTTTTGGTCATGATCGGTCAAGGGTCAAGGTCAGGGTCACCAAAAAGCTCAAAAACGGTTTTTTCTTCATACCTTCGTCAAAAATAGCCGTAGGCACCTAATCTGTAGCCCGTTTTATTTGCCACTGCATGGCCACTTCCAGCACTGCAAAATTGCCTCATTTCGCTGTTACCATGGTTACGCAATTTTGGGGTGAAATCATGGAATTTCGTGATATTTTCCAAATTTGCAGCAATTTTACTGATTCTGAGATATTTTATGCAACATAAGAATATCTCGAAATTGTTTTTTCAGATTTTGGAAATGGCCGCCAGGGGGCGTTGCAGATGAAAAAACATGAAAATTTGTTTTGGTGCTATACCTCCAGAACTATTAAACATTGGGCCATTTCCATCACAGCACCTTAAACTAGGGTCCATGGGCTTATTTTTGCGCATAGGTGCCAAAGTGCGCTTTTGCCAGATTTCTCTATTTTTGGGGTAAAACTTTTGAATTTTGAAAATATGCAGTTTTCAGCTTCTAACTCTGTCAGTTTTTATGCTAGAGAGGTCAAAATTTTTGCATCTTGTAGCCCTTGGTGAGTTCTCGGTGATCCAACCAAAAATCTTGCAAAATCTCGCACCGTTTCTCGTCGAATGAGATTTCGCGATTTCACGGTGACATGCCCTATAGGCCACAGATATGCAGGCATCCTTTTGAAACTGATACATGTTACGTCATACATTAATGTCTCGAGAGCACTTTTTCAGTTTTTCGAAAATTACCGCTAGGGGGCGCTGCACTGCAACCCCGTACCTACTATCATTGTTTAACCATATCTCCAAAACTACACATTTTAGGTACATAAACTGTACACCATATGAATTGGCGTTTCATGGCCTTTCTGCCCATGGCCTCTTTTGTTTAATCATACACGGTCCCCACAAGTTTTAGCAACTTTGTAAAAATTAAAACCCGCATGCACAAATACATATGCCATCACGCATGCATGCACGCGTTTTAGTATGAAAGACAGACACGCTTTCCCGTGACTGCAAAAATTATAGCGTTCGCCGTATAAAATAAGGAACCACAGGCACTCTTTGCGGGCCGGTTTGCCATTTCTGTCGCGTTATAGTTTATTGCTTGCCGGAATCAGAGATTTCGACAAGTATGTTGATCAGTTCCGTTTGTTTGTTTGTCTGTATGTCCTCGCTCTACAGGCCACAATTTTTCACCAATCGTCCTGAAACTTATAGATAGAGTGTATAATCGGTTCTTCTCGGAGCCTATTGTTTTTGGTCATGATCGGTCAAGGGTCAAGGTCAGGGTCACCAAAAAGCTCAAAAACGGTTTTTTCTTCATACCTTCGTCAAAAATAGCCGTAGGCACCTAATCTGTAGCCCGTTTTATTTGCCACTGCATGGCCACTTCCAGCACTGCAAAATTGCCTCATTTCGCTGTTACCATGGTTACGCAATTTTGGGGTGAAATCATGGAATTTCGTGATATTTTCCAAATTTGCAGCAATTTTACTGATTCTGAGATATTTTATGCAACATAAGAATATCTCGAAATTGTTTTTTCAGATTTTGGAAATGGCCGCCAGGGGGCGTTGCAGATGAAAAAACATGAAAATTTGTTTTGGTGCTATACCTCCAGAATTATTAAACATTGGGCCATTTCCATCACAGCACCTTAAACTAGGGTCCATGGGCTTATTTTTGCGCATAGGTGCCAAAGTGCGCTTTTGCCAGATTTCTCTATTTTTGGGGTAAAACTTTTGAATTTTGAAAATATGCAGTTTTCAGCTTCTAACTCTGTCAGTTTTTATGCTAGAGAGGTCAAAATTTTTGCATCTTGTAGCCCTTGGTGAGTTCTCGGTGATCCAACCAAAAATCTTGCAAAATCTCGCACCGTTTCTCGTCGAATGAGATTTCGCGATTTCACGGTGACATGCCCTATAGGCCACAGATATGCAGGCATCCTTTTGAAACTGATACATGTTACGTCATACATTAATGTCTCGAGAGCACTTTTTCAGTTTTTCGAAAATTACCGCTAGGGGGCGCTGCACTGCAACCCCGTACCTACTATCATTGTTTAACCATATCTCCAAAACTACACATTTTAGGTACATAAACTGTACACCATATGAATTGGCGTTTCATGGCCTTTCTGCCCATGGCCTCTTTTGTTTAATCATACACGGTCCCCACAAGTTTTAGCAACTTTGTAAAAATTAAAACCCGCATGCACAAATACATATGCCATCACGCATGCATGCACGCGTTTTAGTATGAAAGACAGACACGCTTTCCCGTGACTGCAAAAATTATAGCGTTCGCCGTATAAAATAAGGAACCACAGGCACTCTTTGCGGGCCGGTTTGCCATTTCTGTCGCGTTATAGTTTATTGCTTGCCGGAATCAGAGATTTCGACAAGTATGTTGATCAGTTCCGTTTGTTTGTTTGTCTGTATGTCCTCGCTCTACAGGCCACAATTTTGCACCAATCGTCCTGAAACTTATAGATAGAGTGTATAATCGGTTCTTCTCGGAGCCTATTGTTTTTGGTCATGATCGGTCAAGGGTCAAGGTCAGGGTCACCAAAAAGCTCAAAAACGGTTTTTTCTTCATACCTTCGTCAAAAATAGCCGTAGGCACCTAATCTGTAGCCCGTTTTATTTGCCACTGCATGGCCACTTCCAGCACTGCAAAATTGCCTCATTTCGCTGTTACCATGGTTACGCAATTTTGGGGTGAAATCATGGAATTTCGTGATATTTTCCAAATTTGCAGCAATTTTACTGATTCTGAGATATTTTATGCAACATAAGAATATCTCGAAATTGTTTTTTCAGATTTTGGAAATGGCCGCCAGGGGGCGTTGCAGATGAAAAAACATGAAAATTTGTTTTGGTGCTATACCTCCAGAACTATTAAACATTGGGCCATTTCCATCACAGCACCTTAAACTAGGGTCCATGGGCTTATTTTTGCGCATAGGTGCCAAAGTGCGCTTTTGCCAGATTTCTCTATTTTTGGGGTAAAACTTTTGAATTTTGAAAATATGCAGTTTTCAGCTTCTAACTCTGTCAGTTTTTATGCTAGAGAGGTCAAAATTTTTGCATCTTGTAGCCCTTGGTGAGTTCTCGGTGATCCAACCAAAAATCTTGCAAAATCTCGCACCGTTTCTCGTCGAATGAGATTTCGCGATTTCACGGTGACATGCCCTATAGGCCACAGATATGCAGGCATCCTTTTGAAACTGATACATGTTACGTCATACATTAATGTCTCGAGAGCACTTTTTCAGTTTTTCGAAAATTACCGCTAGGGGGCGCTGCACTGCAACCCCGTACCTACTATCATTGTTTAACCATATCTCCAAAACTACACATTTTAGGTACATAAACTG
The DNA here is from genome assembly GCA_026874595.1 of Sipunculus nudus. Classification (NCBI taxonomy): domain Eukaryota; kingdom Metazoa; phylum Annelida; class Sipuncula; order Golfingiida; family Sipunculidae; genus Sipunculus; species Sipunculus nudus. Next base: position 55,449,198 of record CM049311.1, on the reverse strand, counting down.
TACACCATATGAATTGGCGTTTCATGGCCTTTCTGCCCATGGCCTCTTTTGTTTAATCATACACGGTCCCCACAAGTTTTAGCAACTTTGTAAAAATTAAAACCCGCATGCACAAATACATATGCCATCACGCATGCATGCACGCGTTTTAGTATGAAAGACAGACACGCTTTCCCGTGACTGCAAAAATTATAGCGTTCGCCGTATAAAATAAGGAACCACAGGCACTCTTTGCGGGCCGGTTTGCCATTTCTGTCGCGTTATAGTTTATTGCTTGCCGGAATCAGAGATTTCGACAAGTATGTTGATCAGTTCCGTTTGTTTGTTTGTCTGTATGTCCTCGCTCTACAGGCCACAATTTTGCACCAATCGTCCTGAAACTTATAGATAGAGTGTATAATCGGTTCTTCTCGGAGCCTATTGTTTTTGGTCATGATCGGTCAAGGGTCAAGGTCAGGGTCACCAAAAAGCTCAAAAACGGTTTTTTCTTCATACCTTCGTCAAAAATAGCCGTAGGCACCTAATCTGTAGCCCGTTTTATTTGCCACTGCATGGCCACTTCCAGCACTGCAAAATTGCCTCATTTCGCTGTTACCATGGTTACGCAATTTTGGGGTGAAATCATGGAATTTCGTGATATTTTCCAAATTTGCAGCAATTTTACTGATTCTGAGATATTTTATGCAACATAAGAATATCTCGAAATTGTTTTTTCAGATTTTGGAAATGGCCGCCAGGGGGCGTTGCAGATGAAAAAACATGAAAATTTGTTTTGGTGCTATACCTCCAGAACTATTAAACATTGGGCCATTTCCATCACAGCACCTTAAACTAGGGTCCATGGGCTTATTTTTGCGCATAGGTGCCAAAGTGCGCTTTTGCCAGATTTCTCTATTTTTGGGGTAAAACTTTTGAATTTTGAAAATATGCAGTTTTCAGCTTCTAACTCTGTCAGTTTTTATGCTAGAGAGGTCAAAATTTTTGCATCTTGTAGCCCTTGGTGAGTTCTCGGTGATCCAACCAAAAATCTTGCAAAATCTCGCACCGTTTCTCGTCGAATGAGATTTCGCGATTTCACGGTGACATGCCCTATAGGCCACAGATATGCAGGCATCCTTTTGAAACTGATACATGTTACGTCATACATTAATGTCTCGAGAGCACTTTTTCAGTTTTTCGAAAATTACCGCTAGGGGGCGCTGCACTGCAACCCCGTACCTACTATCATTGTTTAACCATATCTCCAAAACTACACATTTTAGGTACATAAACTGTACACCATATGAATTGGCGTTTCATGGCCTTTCTGCCCATGGCCTCTTTTGTTTAATCATACACGGTCCCCACAAGTTTTAGCAACTTTGTAAAAATTAAAACCCGCATGCACAAATACATATGCCATCACGCATGCATGCACGCGTTTTAGTATGAAAGACAGACACGCTTTCCCGTGACTGCAAAAATTATAGCGTTCGCCGTATAAAATAAGGAACCACAGGCACTCTTTGCGGGCCGGTTTGCCATTTCTGTCGCGTTATAGTTTATTGCTTGCCGGAATCAGAGATTTCGACAAGTATGTTGATCAGTTCCGTTTGTTTGTTTGTCTGTATGTCCTCGCTCTACAGGCCACAATTTTGCACCAATCGTCCTGAAACTTATAGATAGAGTGTATAATCGGTTCTTCTCGGAGCCTATTGTTTTTGGTCATGATCGGTCAAGGGTCAAGGTCAGGGTCACCAAAAAGCTCAAAAACGGTTTTTTCTTCATACCTTCGTCAAAAATAGCCGTAGGCACCTAATCTGTAGCCCGTTTTATTTGCCACTGCATGGCCACTTCCAGCACTGCAAAATTGCCTCATTTCGCTGTTACCATGGTTACGCAATTTTGGGGTGAAATCATGGAATTTCGTGATATTTTCCAAATTTGCAGCAATTTTACTGATTCTGAGATATTTTATGCAACATAAGAATATCTCGAAATTGTTTTTTCAGATTTTGGAAATGGCCGCCAGGGGGCGTTGCAGATGAAAAAACATGAAAATTTGTTTTGGTGCTATACCTCCAGAACTATTAAACATTGGGCCATTTCCATCACAGCACCTTAAACTAGGGTCCATGGGCTTATTTTTGCGCATAGGTGCCAAAGTGCGCTTTTGCCAGATTTCTCTATTTTTGGGGTAAAACTTTTGAATTTTGAAAATATGCAGTTTTCAGCTTCTAACTCTGTCAGTTTTTATGCTAGAGAGGTCAAAATTTTTGCATCTTGTAGCCCTTGGTGAGTTCTCGGTGATCCAACCAAAAATCTTGCAAAATCTCGCACCGTTTCTCGTCGAATGAGATTTCGCGATTTCACGGTGACATGCCCTATAGGCCACAGATATGCAGGCATCCTTTTGAAACTGATACATGTTACGTCATACATTAATGTCTCGAGAGCACTTTTTCAGTTTTTCGAAAATTACCGCTAGGGGGCGCTGCACTGCAACCCCGTACCTACTATCATTGTTTAACCATATCTCCAAAACTACACATTTTAGGTACATAAACTGTACACCATATGAATTGGCGTTTCATGGCCTTTCTGCCCATGGCCTCTTTTGTTTAATCATACACGGTCCCCACAAGTTTTAGCAACTTTGTAAAAATTAAAACCCGCATGCACAAATACATATGCCATCACGCATGCATGCACGCGTTTTAGTATGAAAGACAGACACGCTTTCCCGTGACTGCAAAAATTATAGCGTTCGCCGTATAAAATAAGGAACCACAGGCACTCTTTGCGGGCCGGTTTGCCATTTCTGTCGCGTTATAGTTTATTGCTTGCCGGAATCAGAGATTTCGACAAGTATGTTGATCAGTTCCGTTTGTTTGTTTGTCTGTATGTCCTCGCTCTACAGGCCACAATTTTGCACCAATCGTCCTGAAACTTATAGATAGAGTGTATAATCGGTTCTTCTCGGAGCCTATTGTTTTTGGTCATGATCGGTCAAGGGTCAAGGTCAGGGTCACCAAAAAGCTCAAAAACGGTTTTTTCTTCATACCTTCGTCAAAAATAGCCGTAGGCACCTAATCTGTAGCCCGTTTTATTTGCCACTGCATGGCCACTTCCAGCACTGCAAAATTGCCTCATTTCGCTGTTACCATGGTTACGCAATTTTGGGGTGAAATCATGGAATTTCGTGATATTTTCCAAATTTGCAGCAATTTTACTGATTCTGAGATATTTTATGCAACATAAGAATATCTCGAAATTGTTTTTTCAGATTTTGGAAATGGCCGCCAGGGGGCGTTGCAGATGAAAAAAACATGAAAATTTGTTTTGGTGCTATACCTCCAGAACTATTAAACATTGGGCCATTTCCATCACAGCACCTTAAACTAGGGTCCATGGGCTTATTTTTGCGCATAGGTGCCAAAGTGCGCTTTTGCCAGATTTCTCTATTTTTGGGGTAAAACTTTTGAATTTTGAAAATATGCAGTTTTCAGCTTCTAACTCTGTCAGTTTTTATGCTAGAGAGGTCAAAATTTTTGCATCTTGTAGCCCTTGGTGAGTTCTCGGTGATCCAACCAAAAATCTTGCAAAATCTCGCACCGTTTCTCGTCGAATGAGATTTCGCGATTTCACGGTGACATGCCCTATAGGCCACAGATATGCAGGCATCCTTTTGAAACTGATACATGTTACGTCATACATTAATGTCTCGAGAGCACTTTTTCAGTTTTTCGAAAATTACCGCTAGGGGGCGCTGCACTGCAACCCCGTACCTACTATCATTGTTTAACCATATCTCCAAAACTACACATTTTAGGTACATAAACTGTACACCATATGAATTGGCGTTTCATGGCCTTTCTGCCCATGGCCTCTTTTGTTTAATCATACACGGTCCCCACAAGTTTTAGCAACTTTGTAAAAATTAAAACCCGCATGCACAAATACATATGCCATCACGCATGCATGCACGCGTTTTAGTATGAAAGACAGACACGCTTTCCCGTGACTGCAAAAATTATAGCGTTCGCCGTATAAAATAAGGAACCACAGGCACTCTTTGCGGGCCGGTTTGCCATTTCTGTCGCGTTATAGTTTATTGCTTGCCGGAATCAGAGATTTCGACAAGTATGTTGATCAGTTCCGTTTGTTTGTTTGTCTGTATGTCCTCGCTCTACAGGCCACAATTTTGCACCAATCGTCCTGAAACTTATAGATAGAGTGTATAATCGGTTCTTCTCGGAGCCTATTGTTTTTGGTCATGATCGGTCAAGGGTCAAGGTCAGGGTCACCAAAAAGCTCAAAAACGGTTTTTTCTTCATACCTTCGTCAAAAATAGCCGTAGGCACCTAATCTGTAGCCCGTTTTATTTGCCACTGCATGGCCACTTCCAGCACTGCAAAATTGCCTCATTTCGCTGTTACCATGGTTACGCAATTTTGGGGTGAAATCATGGAATTTCGTGATATTTTCCAAATTTGCAGCAATTTTACTGATTCTGAGATATTTTATGCAACATAAGAATATCTCGAAATTGTTTTTTCAGATTTTGGAAATGGCCGCCAGGGGGCGTTGCAGATGAAAAAAACATGAAAATTTGTTTTGGTGCTATACCTCCAGAACTATTAAACATTGGGCCATTTCCATCACAGCACCTTAAACTAGGGTCCATGGGCTTATTTTTGCGCATAGGTGCCAAAGTGCGCTTTTGCCAGATTTCTCTATTTTTGGGGTAAAACTTTTGAATTTTGAAAATATGCAGTTTTCAGCTTCTAACTCTGTCAGTTTTTATGCTAGAGAGGTCAAAATTTTTGCATCTTGTAGCCCTTGGTGAGTTCTCGGTGATCCAACCAAAAATCTTGCAAAATCTCGCACCGTTTCTCGTCGAATGAGATTTCGCGATTTCACGGTGACATGCCCTATAGGCCACAGATATGCAGGCATCCTTTTGAAACTGATACATGTTACGTCATACATTAATGTCTCGAGAGCACTTTTTCAGTTTTTCGAAAATTACCGCTAGGGGGCGCTGCACTGCAACCCCGTACCTACTATCATTGTTTAACCATATCTCCAAAACTACACATTTTAGGTACATAAACTGTACACCATATGAATTGGCGTTTCATGGCCTTTCTGCCCATGGCCTCTTTTGTTTAATCATACACGGTCCCCACAAGTTTTAGCAACTTTGTAAAAATTAAAACCCGCATGCACAAATACATATGCCATCACGCATGCATGCACGCGTTTTAGTATGAAAGACAGACACGCTTTCCCGTGACTGCAAAAATTATAGCGTTCGCCGTATAAAATAAGGAACCACAGGCACTCTTTGCGGGCCGGTTTGCCATTTCTGTCGCGTTATAGTTTATTGCTTGCCGGAATCAGAGATTTCGACAAGTATGTTGATCAGTTCCGTTTGTTTGTTTGTCTGTATGTCCTCGCTCTACAGGCCACAATTTTGCACCAATCGTCCTGAAACTTATAGATAGAGTGTATAATCGGTTCTTCTCGGAGCCTATTGTTTTTGGTCATGATCGGTCAAGGGTCAAGGTCAGGGTCACCAAAAAGCTCAAAAACGGTTTTTTCTTCATACCTTCGTCAAAAATAGCCGTAGGCACCTAATCTGTAGCCCGTTTTATTTGCCACTGCATGGCCACTTCCAGCACTGCAAAATTGCCTCATTTCGCTGTTACCATGGTTACGCAATTTTGGGGTGAAATCATGGAATTTCGTGATATTTTCCAAATTTGCAGCAATTTTACTGATTCTGAGATATTTTATGCAACATAAGAATATCTCGAAATTGTTTTTTCAGATTTTGGAAATGGCCGCCAGGGGGCGTTGCAGATGAAAAAACATGAAAATTTGTTTTGGTGCTATACCTCCAGAACTATTAAACATTGGGCCATTTCCATCACAGCACCTTAAACTAGGGTCCATGGGCTTATTTTTGCGCATAGGTGCCAAAGTGCGCTTTTGCCAGATTTCTCTATTTTTGGGGTAAAACTTTTGAATTTTGAAAATATGCAGTTTTCAGCTTCTAACTCTGTCAGTTTTTATGCTAGAGAGGTCAAAATTTTTGCATCTTGTAGCCCTTGGTGAGTTCTCGGTGATCCAACCAAAAATCTTGCAAAATCTCGCACCGTTTCTCGTCGAATGAGATTTCGCGATTTCACGGTGACATGCCCTATAGGCCACAGATATGCAGGCATCCTTTTGAAACTGATACATGTTACGTCATACATTAATGTCTCGAGAGCACTTTTTCAGTTTTTCGAAAATTACCGCTAGGGGGCGCTGCACTGCAACCCCGTACCTACTATCATTGTTTAACCATATCTCCAAAACTACACATTTTAGGTACATAAACTGTACACCATATGAATTGGCGTTTCATGGCCTTTCTGCCCATGGCCTCTTTTGTTTAATCATACACGGTCCCCACAAGTTTTAGCAACTTTGTAAAAATTAAAACCCGCATGCACAAATACATATGCCATCACGCATGCATGCACGCGTTTTAGTATGAAAGACAGACACGCTTTCCCGTGACTGCAAAAATTATAGCGTTCGCCGTATAAAATAAGGAACCACAGGCACTCTTTGCGGGCCGGTTTGCCATTTCTGTCGCGTTATAGTTTATTGCTTGCCGGAATCAGAGATTTCGACAAGTATGTTGATCAGTTCCGTTTGTTTGTTTGTCTGTATGTCCTCGCTCTACAGGCCACAATTTTGCACCAATCGTCCTGAAACTTATAGATAGAGTGTATAATCGGTTCTTCTCGGAGCCTATTGTTTTTGGTCATGATCGGTCAAGGGTCAAGGTCAGGGTCACCAAAAAGCTCAAAAACGGTTTTTTCTTCATACCTTCGTCAAAAATAGCCGTAGGCACCTAATCTGTAGCCCGTTTTATTTGCCACTGCATGGCCACTTCCAGCACTGCAAAATTGCCTCATTTCGCTGTTACCATGGTTACGCAATTTTGGGGTGAAATCATGGAATTTCGTGATATTTTCCAAATTTGCAGCAATTTTACTGATTCTGAGATATTTTATGCAACATAAGAATATCTCGAAATTGTTTTTTCAGATTTTGGAAATGGCCGCCAGGGGGCGTTGCAGATGAAAAAACATGAAAATTTGTTTTGGTGCTATACCTCCAGAACTATTAAACATTGGGCCATTTCCATCACAGCACCTTAAACTAGGGTCCATGGGCTTATTTTTGCGCATAGGTGCCAAAGTGCGCTTTTGCCAGATTTCTCTATTTTTGGGGTAAAACTTTTGAATTTTGAAAATATGCAGTTTTCAGCTTCTAACTCTGTCAGTTTTTATGCTAGAGAGGTCAAAATTTTTGCATCTTGTAGCCCTTGGTGAGTTCTCGGTGATCCAACCAAAAATCTTGCAAAATCTCGCACCGTTTCTCGTCGAATGAGATTTCGCGATTTCACGGTGACATGCCCTATAGGCCACAGATATGCAGGCATCCTTTTGAAACTGATACATGTTACGTCATACATTAATGTCTCGAGAGCACTTTTTCAGTTTTTCGAAAATTACCGCTAGGGGGCGCTGCACTGCAACCCCGTACCTACTATCATTGTTTAACCATATCTCCAAAACTACACATTTTAGGTACATAAACTGTACACCATATGAATTGGCGTTTCATGGCCTTTCTGCCCATGGCCTCTTTTGTTTAATCATACACGGTCCCCACAAGTTTTAGCAACTTTGTAAAAATTAAAACCCGCATGCACAAATACATATGCCATCACGCATGCATGCACGCGTTTTAGTATGAAAGACAGACACGCTTTCCCGTGACTGCAAAAATTATAGCGTTCGCCGTATAAAATAAGGAACCACAGGCACTCTTTGCGGGCCGGTTTGCCATTTCTGTCGCGTTATAGTTTATTGCTTGCCGGAATCAGAGATTTCGACAAGTATGTTGATCAGTTCCGTTTGTTTGTTTGTCTGTATGTCCTCGCTCTACAGGCCACAATTTTTCACCAATCGTCCTGAAACTTATAGATAGAGTGTATAATCGGTTCTTCTCGGAGCCTATTGTTTTTGGTCATGATCGGTCAAGGGTCAAGGTCAGGGTCACCAAAAAGCTCAAAAACGGTTTTTTCTTCATACCTTCGTCAAAAATAGCCGTAGGCACCTAATCTGTAGCCCGTTTTATTTGCCACTGCATGGCCACTTCCAGCACTGCAAAATTGCCTCATTTCGCTGTTACCATGGTTACGCAATTTTGGGGTGAAATCATGGAATTTCGTGATATTTTCCAAATTTGCAGCAATTTTACTGATTCTGAGATATTTTATGCAACATAAGAATATCTCGAAATTGTTTTTTCAGATTTTGGAAATGGCCGCCAGGGGGCGTTGCAGATGAAAAAACATGAAAATTTGTTTTGGTGCTATACCTCCAGAATTATTAAACATTGGGCCATTTCCATCACAGCACCTTAAACTAGGGTCCATGGGCTTATTTTTGCGCATAGGTGCCAAAGTGCGCTTTTGCCAGATTTCTCTATTTTTGGGGTAAAACTTTTGAATTTTGAAAATATGCAGTTTTCAGCTTCTAACTCTGTCAGTTTTTATGCTAGAGAGGTCAAAATTTTTGCATCTTGTAGCCCTTGGTGAGTTCTCGGTGATCCAACCAAAAATCTTGCAAAATCTCGCACCGTTTCTCGTCGAATGAGATTTCGCGATTTCACGGTGACATGCCCTATAGGCCACAGATATGCAGGCATCCTTTTGAAACTGATACATGTTACGTCATACATTAATGTCTCGAGAGCACTTTTTCAGTTTTTCGAAAATTACCGCTAGGGGGCGCTGCACTGCAACCCCGTACCTACTATCATTGTTTAACCATATCTCCAAAACTACACATTTTAGGTACATAAACTGTACACCATATGAATTGGCGTTTCATGGCCTTTCTGCCCATGGCCTCTTTTGTTTAATCATACACGGTCCCCACAAGTTTTAGCAACTTTGTAAAAATTAAAACCCGCATGCACAAATACATATGCCATCACGCATGCATGCACGCGTTTTAGTATGAAAGACAGACACGCTTTCCCGTGACTGCAAAAATTATAGCGTTCGCCGTATAAAATAAGGAACCACAGGCACTCTTTGCGGGCCGGTTTGCCATTTCTGTCGCGTTATAGTTTATTGCTTGCCGGAATCAGAGATTTCGACAAGTATGTTGATCAGTTCCGTTTGTTTGTTTGTCTGTATGTCCTCGCTCTACAGGCCACAATTTTGCACCAATCGTCCTGAAACTTATAGATAGAGTGTATAATCGGTTCTTCTCGGAGCCTATTGTTTTTGGTCATGATCGGTCAAGGGTCAAGGTCAGGGTCACCAAAAAGCTCAAAAACGGTTTTTTCTTCATACCTTCGTCAAAAATAGCCGTAGGCACCTAATCTGTAGCCCGTTTTATTTGCCACTGCATGGCCACTTCCAGCACTGCAAAATTGCCTCATTTCGCTGTTACCATGGTTACGCAATTTTGGGGTGAAATCATGGAATTTCGTGATATTTTCCAAATTTGCAGCAATTTTACTGATTCTGAGATATTTTATGCAACATAAGAATATCTCGAAATTGTTTTTTCAGATTTTGGAAATGGCCGCCAGGGGGCGTTGCAGATGAAAAAACATGAAAATTTGTTTTGGTGCTATACCTCCAGAACTATTAAACATTGGGCCATTTCCATCACAGCACCTTAAACTAGGGTCCATGGGCTTATTTTTGCGCATAGGTGCCAAAGTGCGCTTTTGCCAGATTTCTCTATTTTTGGGGTAAAACTTTTGAATTTTGAAAATATGCAGTTTTCAGCTTCTAACTCTGTCAGTTTTTATGCTAGAGAGGTCAAAATTTTTGCATCTTGTAGCCCTTGGTGAGTTCTCGGTGATCCAACCAAAAATCTTGCAAAATCTCGCACCGTTTCTCGTCGAATGAGATTTCGCGATTTCACGGTGACATGCCCTATAGGCCACAGATATGCAGGCATCCTTTTGAAACTGATACATGTTACGTCATACATTAATGTCTCGAGAGCACTTTTTCAGTTTTTCGAAAATTACCGCTAGGGGGCGCTGCACTGCAACCCCGTACCTACTATCATTGTTTAACCATATCTCCAAAACTACACATTTTAGGTACATAAACTGTACACCATATGAATTGGCGTTTCATGGCCTTTCTGCCCATGGCCTCTTTTGTTTAATCATACACGGTCCCCACAAGTTTTAGCAACTTTGTAAAAATTAAAACCCGCATGCACAAATACATATGCCATCACGCATGCATGCACGCGTTTTAGTATGAAAGACAGACACGCTTTCCCGTGACTGCAAAAATTATAGCGTTCGCCGTATAAAATAAGGAACCACAGGCACTCTTTGCGGGCCGGTTTGCCATTTCTGTCGCGTTATAGTTTATTGCTTGCCGGAATCAGAGATTTCGACAAGTATGTTGATCAGTTCCGTTTGTTTGTTTGTCTGTATGTCCTCGCTCTACAGGCCACAATTTTGCACCAATCGTCCTGAAACTTATAGATAGAGTGTATAATCGGTTCTTCTCGGAGCCTATTGTTTTTGGTCATGATCGGTCAAGGGTCAAGGTCAGGGTCACCAAAAAGCTCAAAAACGGTTTTTTCTTCATACCTTCGTCAAAAATAGCCGTAGGCACCTAATCTGTAGCCCGTTTTATTTGCCACTGCATGGCCACTTCCAGCACTGCAAAATTGCCTCATTTCGCTGTTACCATGGTTACGCAATTTTGGGGTGAAATCATGGAATTTCGTGATATTTTCCAAATTTGCAGCAATTTTACTGATTCTGAGATATTTTATGCAACATAAGAATATCTCGAAATTGTTTTTTCAGATTTTGGAAATGGCCGCCAGGGGGCGTTGCAGATGAAAAAACATGAAAATTTGTTTTGGTGCTATACCTCCAGAACTATTAAACATTGGGCCATTTCCATCACAGCACCTTAAACTAGGGTCCATGGGCTTATTTTTGCGCATAGGTGCCAAAGTGCGCTTTTGCCAGATTTCTCTATTTTTGGGGTAAAACTTTTGAATTTTGAAAATATGCAGTTTTCAGCTTCTAACTCTGTCAGTTTTTATGCTAGAGAGGTCAAAATTTTTGCATCTTGTAGCCCTTGGTGAGTTCTCGGTGATCCAACCAAAAATCTTGCAAAATCTCGCACCGTTTCTCGTCGAATGAGATTTCGCGATTTCACGGTGACATGCCCTATAGGCCACAGATATGCAGGCATCCTTTTGAAACTGATACATGTTACGTCATACATTAATGTCTCGAGAGCACTTTTTCAGTTTTTCGAAAATTACCGCTAGGGGGCGCTGCACTGCAACCCCGTACCTACTATCATTGTTTAACCATATCTCCAAAACTACACATTTTAGGTACATAAACTGTACACCATATGAATTGGCGTTTCATGGCCTTTCTGCCCATGGCCTCTTTTGTTTAATCATACACGGTCCCCACAAGTTTTAGCAACTTTGTAAAAATTAAAACCCGCATGCACAAATACATATGCCATCACGCATGCATGCACGCGTTTTAGTATGAAAGACAGACACGCTTTCCCGTGACTGCAAAAATTATAGCGTTCGCCGTATAAAATAAGGAACCACAGGCACTCTTTGCGGGCCGGTTTGCCATTTCTGTCGCGTTATAGTTTATTGCTTGCCGGAATCAGAGATTTCGACAAGTATGTTGATCAGTTCCGTTTGTTTGTTTGTCTGTATGTCCTCGCTCTACAGGCCACAATTTTGCACCAATCGTCCTGAAACTTATAGATAGAGTGTATAATCGGTTCTTCTCGGAGCCTATTGTTTTTGGTCATGATCGGTCAAGGGTCAAGGTCAGGGTCACCAAAAAGCTCAAAAACGGTTTTTTCTTCATACCTTCGTCAAAAATAGCCGTAGGCACCTAATCTGTAGCCCGTTTTATTTGCCACTGCATGGCCACTTCCAGCACTGCAAAATTGCCTCATTTCGCTGTTACCATGGTTACGCAATTTTGGGGTGAAATCATGGAATTTCGTGATATTTTCCAAATTTGCAGCAATTTTACTGATTCTGAGATATTTTATGCAACATAAGAATATCTCGAAATTGTTTTTTCAGATTTTGGAAATGGCCGCCAGGGGGCGTTGCAGATGAAAAAACATGAAAATTTGTTTTGGTGCTATACCTCCAGAACTATTAAACATTGGGCCATTTCCATCACAGCACCTTAAACTAGGGTCCATGGGCTTATTTTTGCGCATAGGTGCCAAAGTGCGCTTTTGCCAGATTTCTCTATTTTTGGGGTAAAACTTTTGAATTTTGAAAATATGCAGTTTTCAGCTTCTAACTCTGTCAGTTTTTATGCTAGAGAGGTCAAAATTTTTGCATCTTGTAGCCCTTGGTGAGTTCTCGGTGATCCAACCAAAAATCTTGCAAAATCTCGCACCGTTTCTCGTCGAATGAGATTTCGCGATTTCACGGTGACATGCCCTATAGGCCACAGATATGCAGGCATCCTTTTGAAACTGATACATGTTACGTCATACATTAATGTCTCGAGAGCACTTTTTCAGTTTTTCGAAAATTACCGCTAGGGGGCGCTGCACTGCAACCCCGTACCTACTATCATTGTTTAACCATATCTCCAAAACTACACATTTTAGGTACATAAACTGTACACCATATGAATTGGCGTTTCATGGCCTTTCTGCCCATGGCCTCTTTTGTTTAATCATACACGGTCCCCACAAGTTTTAGCAACTTTGTAAAAATTAAAACCCGCATGCACAAATACATATGCCATCACGCATGCATGCACGCGTTTTAGTATGAAAGACAGACACGCTTTCCCGTGACTGCAAAAATTATAGCGTTCGCCGTATAAAATAAGGAACCACAGGCACTCTTTGCGGGCCGGTTTGCCATTTCTGTCGCGTTATAGTTTATTGCTTGCCGGAATCAGAGATTTCGACAAGTATGTTGATCAGTTCCGTTTGTTTGTTTGTCTGTATGTCCTCGCTCTACAGGCCACAATTTTGCACCAATCGTCCTGAAACTTATAGATAGAGTGTATAATCGGTTCTTCTCGGAGCCTATTGTTTTTGGTCATGATCGGTCAAGGGTCAAGGTCAGGGTCACCAAAAAGCTCAAAAACGGTTTTTTCTTCATACCTTCGTCAAAAATAGCCGTAGGCACCTAATCTGTAGCCCGTTTTATTTGCCACTGCATGGCCACTTCCAGCACTGCAAAATTGCCTCATTTCGCTGTTACCATGGTTACGCAATTTTGGGGTGAAATCATGGAATTTCGTGATATTTTCCAAATTTGCAGCAATTTTACTGATTCTGAGATATTTTATGCAACATAAGAATATCTCGAAATTGTTTTTTCAGATTTTGGAAATGGCCGCCAGGGGGCGTTGCAGATGAAAAAAACATGAAAATTTGTTTTGGTGCTATACCTCCAGAACTATTAAACATTGGGCCATTTCCATCACAGCACCTTAAACTAGGGTCCATGGGCTTATTTTTGCGCATAGGTGCCAAAGTGCGCTTTTGCCAGATTTCTCTATTTTTGGGGTAAAACTTTTGAATTTTGAAAATATGCAGTTTTCAGCTTCTAACTCTGTCAGTTTTTATGCTAGAGAGGTCAAAATTTTTGCATCTTGTAGCCCTTGGTGAGTTCTCGGTGATCCAACCAAAAATCTTGCAAAATCTCGCACCGTTTCTCGTCGAATGAGATTTCGCGATTTCACGGTGACATGCCCTATAGGCCACAGATATGCAGGCATCCTTTTGAAACTGATACATGTTACGTCATACATTAATGTCTCGAGAGCACTTTTTCAGTTTTTCGAAAATTACCGCTAGGGGGCGCTGCACTGCAACCCCGTACCTACTATCATTGTTTAACCATATCTCCAAAACTACACATTTTAGGTACATAAACTGTACACCATATGAATTGGCGTTTCATGGCCTTTCTGCCCATGGCCTCTTTTGTTTAATCATACACGGTCCCCACAAGTTTTAGCAACTTTGTAAAAATTAAAACCCGCATGCACAAATACATATGCCATCACGCATGCATGCACGCGTTTTAGTATGAAAGACAGACACGCTTTCCCGTGACTGCAAAAATTATAGCGTTCGCCGTATAAAATAAGGAACCACAGGCACTCTTTGCGGGCCGGTTTGCCATTTCTGTCGCGTTATAGTTTATTGCTTGCCGGAATCAGAGATTTCGACAAGTATGTTGATCAGTTCCGTTTGTTGCTTGCCGGAAATCTTCGATTTTCGCAAGCATGTTGATCACCCGCGTATGTTTGTTTGTTTGTTTGTTTGTTTGTCTGTCTGTTTGTCTGTATGTACACGCGCTAGAGGCCACAGTTTTTAAGCAATCGCTCTGAAACTTATACATAAACTGTAAGATCTGTTCTCCTCGGAGCCTATTGTTTTTGGTCATGATCGGTCAAAGGTCAAGGTCAGGGTCACCAAAAAACCTAAAATCTTTATTTTCTTCATATCTTCGTCAATAATAATCGTAGCCGCATAATCTGTAGCTCATTTTATTCCTCTTTATGTTAGCCTTCCAAGTGCTAGCAAATTTTTCTGGTCGATTGTTACCATCGTAACGTATTTTTGGGGGAAAATCAGAAAATTCGAAAATTTCACTCAAAATTTTTCATTTTTTAAGTTAGAGAGGTCTAGTTTTTTGCATTGTGTAGCATTTAATATGCTCTATGGAAAATTAACGGGAGTCTCGCAAAATCTCGTGCCATTTGTCGTCAAATGAGACTTTTCGAGATTTCATTAAAAACGATTTAGAGGTGTCAGTTTTACAGCTAAGGTTCTAAAAGTGACATATTTTCTGTTTTTCTGTATTATCTCGAACTTGTTTTTTCATTTTTTGAAATTAGCCACCAGGGGGCGTTGTACTGGAAACACTGCAACTTACCATTTTTCTGCAATACCAAAAAAAATATTAAACGTGGCACAATGTTTACTGTCTTATCTGAAACTAGGATCGTCGGCTTATTCCTGCGTACATGTAGCTTTGCGCTGCTGTTACCATGGTAACCAAATTTTGGGGCAAAACTTGGCAATCTGAAAATAATAAGTTTTTTGCTTCTATCTCTGTTAATATTTATACTACAAGTGTCTAGTTTTCTGCATGAGGTAGCATTCCCTTGCCACTAATGCAGTTAATTGCAAGTCTCGTAGAATCTCGCTCTGTTTTCCGTCAAACGAGAAATTACGAGATTTCACAGAAATGCATATAACTTGGTCACCTTTTCGGCTAAAGAGGAGCAGTTTTCAGCATTTTGTTGCGTTTTGGGAGCTTAACAAGATAATAACTTATATCTCGCCACATCTCTTACCATCTCCCGCCAAACGAGAATATTCGAGAATTCGAACAAATGTCTATATCTCTGTCATTTGAATGCCAGAGATTTTATTTTTCTATTGTTCAAGATTCACTTGACTAGTTTGAAGTGACAAAATTGAATATCTCGTCATATCTCGCATCATTTCTTGTCAAACGAGAACATGGGACCATTCAAAGATACGCCTATAATTCTGTTATTTTAATGCTGAAGACCTTTAGTTTTCAGCATTCGATAGCGTCTAACACTCTCGGTCACATTATGTGTTTATATTGTAAGTTTCGTCAAATCTGGGATCGTTTTTTCTTAAAAAAAAAAGTACATCCTATTGCCGTGACCATAAGTGGCGGCAGTATGTGATAGTAAATGTCGGCAGGGGCATTACACTTGACAGCTGGAGCCGTGTTCTATGGGTGTGCGATGGCCCATGAAGAAGACTTCTATTGTGTTGTTATCGTCTTCCTTTGATTGCTGCTTCGTAAGCTTCACAGACCAGCGCCAACCACCTGGATGCCATGTGTCCTCAATGTAAACAACCTTTGCTGTTTTCCTTTCCCTAAGATATGTATGGTAGCCTGTTCACTTGTCCTTAGATTGTTTATTGTTGGTGTATTGAAGTAAAATAAAATGCCAGGTTTTCCTGCATATTGATTGTAAATTGAATAAAATCATACAAGAACCAACCAATATTCTATGACCACTATTTCAGATTTGAGATCAGAACAATTGCTTTCTGCATAAACCACTATGACCAGATTTGATAAACTTTAAAGTGGTCTATATTTTTTTCTGAAGAAGTTGAGCTATATGCTTGGAGATGCCAGCCAGTGGGTGTGAATGGATTGCAATGAAACCCAAGCCAGGTGTTTGTGAAGAGTCTGGTGGAGATGAAGGGGGCCAAAACCTATTTGACTGTGTATAAGCATAAACTGGCCTGAAATCAGGTTTCTGGGGGCATGAAATTTTTGTTTGTGGGAACAGGGTAATATTTTCTTGTTTCCCTGTATATACACCCTAAACTGGGCCTAATGACACCAAAACCAGGTTTGTGGGACCATCAGTACAGATTTGAGGGGGGAAAATGGATTTTATCTGTATATCACTATGTTCACTGTGTCCAGATTTGGAAATTCAAACTGGTCCTAATTTTTTTTCTGATGGAGTTGAGCCAAATGCTTTGAGATACCAGCCAGTGGGTGTAAATGGATTGCAATGATACCAAACCAGGTGTGTGTGTTGAGTTTTGTGGGGATGAGGGGGGCCAGAACCTATCTGACTGTGTATAAGCATTAACTGGCCTGAAATCAGGTTTCTGGGGGCTTGAAATTCTTGTTTGTGTCAACAGGGTAATATTATCTTGTTTCCCTGTATATACACCCTGAATTGGGCCTAATGACACCTAAACCATGTTTTAGGGACCATCATTACAGATTTGAGGTAAAAAAAATGGATTTTCCCTGTATATCACTATGTTCACTGTGACCAGATTTGGGAATTCAAACTGGCCCTAATTTTTTTTCTGAGGGAGTTGAGCCAAATGCTTGGTGATGCCAGCCAGTGGGTGTAAATGGATTGCAATGATACCCAAACCAGGAGTGTGTGTTGAGTTTTGTGGGGATGAGGGGGGCCAGAACCTATTTGACTGTGTATAAGCATAAACTGGCCTGAAATAAGGTTTCTGGGGGCATGAAATTTTTGTTTGTGGGAACAGGGTAATATTATCTTGTTTCCCTGTATATACACACTAAACTGGGCCTAATGACACCAAAACCAGGTTTGTGGGACCATCAGTACAGATTTGAGGGGAAAAAATGGATTTTTTCTGTATATCACTATGTCCACTGTGTCCAGATTTGGAAATTCAAACTGGCCCTAATTTTTTTTCTGAGGGATTTGAGCCAAATGCTTGGTGATGCCAGCCACTGGGTGTAAATGGATTGCAATGATACCCAAACCAGGAGTGTGTGTTGAGTTTTGTGGGGATGAGGGGGCCAGAAACTATTTGACTGTGTATAAGCATAAACTGGCCTGAAATCAGGTTTCTGGGGGCATGAAATTTTTGTTTGTGGGAACAGGGTAATATTATCTTGTTTCCCTGTATATACACACTAAACTGGGCCTAATGACACCAAAACCAGGTTTGTGGGACCATCAGTACAGATTTGAGGGGAAAAAAATGGATTTTTTCTGTATATCACTATGTCCACTGTGTCCAGATTTGGAAATTCAAACTGGCCCGAATTTTTTTTCTGAGGGATTTGAACCAAATGCTTTGAGATTCCAGCCAGTGGGTGTAAATGGATTGCAAAGATAGCCAAACCAGGTGTGTGTGATGAGTCTGGTGGAGATGAGGTGGTCCAAAACACTATTTGCCTGTGTATAATAAGCCATATACTGTCCTCAGCTGAAATCAGCTTTCTGGGGGCTTGAAATGTTTGCTGGTGGGAACAAGGTAATATTATCTTGTTATCATGGATATACACCCTAAAATGGGTCTAAGAACACCAAATACATGCATGTTGGACCATGAGTACAGATTTGAGGTAACAAATTGTCTGTCAAAAATTAAAAAAAATCAAATATCAAACTGTTATATACATGTATCAATATATTTAATAAAATCTCTTTTCATCCAATGAATTGCATCTTATGTTTTTATAAATAAACCATGATATTCAATTACATCCAGTAATAAAAAATAAAAATAAAATGAATAAAAGTTTTTTTGTTTTTTTTTTTTTTTTTTGGGGGGGGGGGGGTGTTTGTGTTTTTTTTGCAGTAAAATCCAGGCTTCTCTTTGGATCCCGGCGGTGGGCGAGGGTACAATGGACACCACACAACATTTGAAAGAACATTTTTTTCTGCTGTTATTGGATGACCAAGTCTCTATGAATTTTAAAAAAAATATTTATTCCGTTATTCAAGATGACAGTGAAAATGACCCTATTTTTTCAATCATTCACCACTCTTTTCGAGCGTTCATCGAATAAGAAAGAGCCCGTCCCACCGCATTTCCTGCGAGGGTTCGTTTCTTCAGAGTCCAAACAATCCTACCGGGGCGGGGTTTAGTCCATCTCGTCTTAAATTTGTGTCCGGGGCACGGCAAACACTATGAAAGCGGACAAAAACTTTCATACGGCTGGTAAATGCGTTTATATGTAAACGCGGGGAATTCCCGGAGAATTCACGGAGAGATTTTATATGCAATGATACTTTTAATTACACGTTAAAATCATTTAAAATCTACCACTATATTACTCTAAAGACATTTATTCACTGTTAAATTACCGAAATAATAACCAGCGCAAACAATGTGGGACTGCCACTAACACCAATCTGGATCACCAGCTAACATTGACTACCGATCTTACATCAGACGAAAACGCTAAACACTATATATTTTTTCAACAGTTTACTGTGCAAACCGTAACAAAACCATGCAGGATATCAAATTTACAGGTTCTCAAGGAAATATGATACAAAACATAAATTGTACCTTTGCTCACATTTAATAATATCATCATGATGAATTCTCCGCGAATTCTCCAGCTGTCCGCGTTATAGATGTATATGTATTTATTAATGGCAAAAATTGACATACAATTTTATGGATACCCGTATAACTGCGGTGTTCTGGACCGTCCCAGCCCACAGGTAGGATAATATGGATTCCCGACAATATTCTAATGACCGTTCCCTGAGCTGGAACGGGCTAAGAAGGTCCCTGTCATTTTTTTTAATTGTCAATTCCCAGGTTTTTCGGATAAAAAAATGGCCCAATCCTTCATTCAATCTCCAGCCTCTGCTGGCGTTCCGGGTTTAAGAAAGAGCCCGTCCCATGCCTATTTCAGCTAGGACTGCAAACTCTGGGGTCAAAACAACTCAACTACGGCTTGGGATTACTACCTTTCCTCTTAAATTTCCATCGCGCCCGTGTCAAGTGTACCGTTTTATTCACAAACGTGCGGCAGGCGCCAAAAAATTTGACAGCACCCCTCTCTCATGCCAGAATATATTTTTATATATGAAGTCCTAACCCACCACGGAACTAGGGCCTCAAATTTTTTTATCTTATTACTTACCACTTCAGACTCCTTAAAAGTCTCTCCTTTTTTAACCAAAGATTCCAATTTTTAAAATATATTAAATTTCACATTACAGATAACCTACACCAAGGGGACATTACAGTTAATCCGTGATGGGCAGGACTTCTTGGAATTTTATAATTCCCGGACGCAGGCTGACCGACTGCCTTTTTTCTTCAAGGACAGCCCTAATTTAAGCCATCATCAGACTTGAAGATGTCCTCAGGCCGACCTATTTGTCCAGGAATGAAAGGTCACGTCTCCCTTACCCAGAGGTCGGGTCTCTGTCTAACACGAACGCGGCTTCGCTTGCATTTCGGCATTCTGGACGTTCAACTCTTCAAGTTTCATTTTCAGTGCTTTTCTTATTTCCAGCACTCAAGAATAGGAGAACTGCCAAGGATTCAGTTGGACTTCCATTATTTTTATTTCTGTCCAAAAATGGATTATCCTGTATAGGATGGCTACTAATAATAACACTATTAATGTCTCTCTTTCTGTCTGTCTGTCTGTCTCTCTCTCTGTCTCTCTGTCTACTCCTCTTTGACTTTTGAAAACCAGCAAGACCTTATTCATATGTGCTACTGTTTTCCCCATGATAGGGGTTTTTTCCTTTTGATCAGATCCAAATGTTCCCTGTCTGTCTGCCTAGTAACTGTCCATCTATTTCGCTGTCTTATTTCCGGTCACTTCCGGCAAGCGTTCGACCTCAGGTCGTCTAGTCTGTTTGTTTGTCATCACTCTCCTGGCCACAATTTTGCCACAATCACCTTGAAACTTACAGGGATAATGGAAAACAAAATTTCTAGGTGCCCTATGGTTTTTGGTTAATATAGGTCAACGATTAAGGTCAAGGTCATCGAAAAACCTCGAAATTTTATTTTCCTCATAACTTAGTCAAAAATGGTCGTATCAACCTCATTCTAAGATCATTTTGTTTGTCTTTCCTTTCCCCATATCATGGTATGATCAACTTTTGTTGACTTTGTGTCACCTTGTCAGTATGTCTGTCTGTTCCTCTGTTGTTGTCAATTTTGACAACGGCCTTGATGTTCTGTCTGACATTTAGTACAGTACAGGCCACAATTTTGCAGCAATCACCTTGAAACTTTCAGAGATGATGGAGAATTAAATTTCTAGGTGCCCTATTGTTTTTGGTCAAAATAGGACCAAGGTCAAGGTCATTAAAACTTCTCAAAACGTTTTTTTCTTCATATCTTTGTGACTATTAGTTGTATCTACTTCAACAATAGCTCATTTTAATCGTCATTCCAAGGCCTGTCATCTGGTGTGTAGCTGACTCAAATTTGCCGTAACCATGGTTACAATTTTTTGGGGAAAAGTCATGATATTCGAAAATAAGGGATCTTATTTTTCTAACTTTGTCAGTTTTAAATCTAGAGTGATCTAGTTTTTTGCATCAGGTAGCATTCAACTAGTACTACAAGATTTTATTACAAGTCTTGCAGTATCTCGTAAAATATCTCGTGAATAGAGATATTTCGAGATTTCATTCATCTTGCGCCAAAGGCCACATTATTGCAGGAATCTTTTTGAAACTGACATATCATAAGTCCTACACTAGTATCTCGAAATTGTTTTTTCATTTTTTTTAATATGGCTGCTAGGGGGCGCTGCACACGACCCTCACACAGATATCATTACTTTGGCCATATCTCTTAAACCCAAAGCCTCAATTACATAAACTATAGCTTATTTTTTCCCTCTGAGTCTTCTCCATAAACTGATAATGTCATCTGGTCTCAATGTTGTGTCACTTTGTCAGTGTTTTCGTCTGTTTGTCAGTTGTCCTCAAATTCGCCTGCTTGTTGGCTCTTGCGTCTCACATATAGCATTCTGTAGGCCACAGTTTTGACGGAATCCTTTTGAAACTATTACATCTTATGTCTTACACTAATATCTAGAAACAAATTTTTTATTTTCCGGATATGGCCACTAGTGGGCGCTGCACATGACTCTCACACACATACCATTGTATTGGCCATATTTCTACACCCAAAGCCTCAGTTACATAAGCTATAGCTTATTTTCTTCCTTTGAGTCTTCTCCATAACCTGATTAAGGCATCTGGTTTTAATCTTCTGTCACTTTGTCAGTGTGTCCATCTGTTTGTCCGTTATCCTCAAAGTCGCCTGCTTGCATATAGCATTCTACAGGCCACAGCTTTGACGGAATCCTTTTGAAACTGAGACATCTCATGTCATACACTAATAATACGAAACGCATTTGTCGTTTTCGGAATATGTCTGCTAGAGGGCGCTACAGTCGAGCCTCCCAAGTATATCATTAATTCGCCATACCTCGTAAACTATAAATCTAAATTACATAAATTATAAATCATTTTCTTCCTTTGAATCTTCTCAATAACTAGCTTATGTCATCTGGTGTCAATCTTGTCTCACAAAGTCAGTATGTCTGTCTGTTCGTCTTTTGTTGTCAGCTTTGTCTGCGTGCCTTCTTTTGTCTCATATGTCATTCTACGGCCCACATATTCTCAGCAATGTCCCTGAGAGTCATTCCATTAATAGAAAACCGACAATATGTTCTGTCTGTCCGTCTGTGTTTCACTTTCGAATTCCGGCAAGCGTTCGACCTATGGTCGTCTAGTTTAATTGTTTCTTGTTCTAAGTGTTTAGTACTTGCATTGTTCATATACATGTTACACATGTTCTTGAAAAGTAATGGTCCAGCATTGAAGCATTATATCTGGTGTTATCTCATTGCAAAGGTTCGCATTAGGCCTGTAAAAAAAAGAACCCTCTACTCCCAGACCTCTGTTTGTCTGATGAGATGCATCGGGTAACACTTTATTCATGCCCCGTCTCACCTGAATTCAGACAACCTGTTACTATTCTTAGCTTGTGTCAGGTGTGGATGACTGTCCATTATATATGGCAAGATTGGTAAAGAAATGTATAATGCTCAGGGAAGAGGAATTATTTCAAAATATCAAAAAGACTGAAGATAATTCCCTCTTATGATTGCTTTAACTGTTTAGCATATAATGTATGTAGGTAGTTTATGTATATTTTAAATAGGTTATTTTAATATTTAAATGAAAATATTGATCAAGTCATGCCATCTCAAAGACCAAAGAAATCAAGTAAGCTTGAGAGACAATAACAGTCATTTTGGCAGACATTGCCGGGCATTTAGACTGATAATTTAGTCATTAAGAGTCTCTCATACTGGTCTTGATCTTTGTTCTGTTTATGATTAATGTCAGTGCAGCTTAAATTTTGCATATTCATCTTGGGTAAGCTCTCATATACAAGACTGGTGGTCCATTCGTGCATTTATCTCAGGAGTAGTTTCATGTATCAGCCTGAAATGTTGCACGTCCTTATATCTTGAAATGGTTTATCTTGTATACAAGAATAGTGGCACCACCTACATTCAATATTGTTGATTATCGCACATATGTCAGGAGTTGTTTGATGTTACAGTCTGAAATGTTGCAGGTCCATTGATCTTTGATAGCTTTCTCATAAATAAGGCAGGTGGCGCCATGTACAATCATGTATTTGCAAAATACATTTTAGTTGGGTCAAAATATTGAAAATATAGCTCAACCTATAGCAAATTGCAAGAAATTGTTGATTTTCTGTACTTATATATTGGATCTGCTTAACAATGTATCAATAGTTTACATAAATTGGACTTTTGGAAAGTGTTATTTTTCAAAATGGCGTCCAAGATGGCTACCAAGTCCCTAAAATGCCTAAAAACTGGTGGTGCCACTGAAAATATATATTAATTATTAATATACATACATTAAAGTCTTGTTTTGATCTGTTTGTATTCAAGAAGCTGTTTTGTAAGTGATGAAGATGCAAATTAATTTTCTTGACTGAAATGTCAGGTTTTAACTTAAGCCTGCAAAACATCCATGAACTTGCTCCATGTAGAAAAAATACCCCTCCTGGGCAACTTTCTGCCTTTCGTTTATATTGGCATTGATTTGCGATAATCAAGCTGTGAGTGTTTTTTGCTCTCTGCAGTACTGGTATTTAACTGATCAATAAGAAAACATGTTCATCGCCGATGATTTATATCCATTGCATAAAACACTCCTGACAGGGCAGCATTACAGGGACCTATAATCATTTATCACAACCAGGATTTAGGCATTCTTAGACAATCAACGTGAGATATAGGTCAGTGGTAAACTTGCTGTTCTGTCTGTTATTTGTCATCCCCAAACTATCCCTCCCGCAGCCCTGATTCCATAAAAAGGATATCAATGTGTCATGTAAGTCAGCCGAAGACCATACCGTTATTAAATGATGGTCCTTTTGGTATTACGCGGTATTTCCATTTACTTTTATGGACTGTTAAAGTGCAAAGAACCTCATTGGGTGTTGATTATTGATCGTTAAGACTTTACATCAGTCACATAAAGTTGCTGTTTATCACAGAATAATAAATGAACTGTAAGCTTTCAGCTGTGTAGCAGCATCAAGAAATATTATCTACTAGCGAATGTTCTAATAGCATTGCTGAATGGCAGTAAAAGTGTCCCTTGTGTCCTCAAAACATGCACGTGGCTCCATCATCATGTTACAAATGATTTTCTTTTCAAATTCATTTAAACCTCACTTTCATTCTTTGAATAATGGTCCATTGGTCTGATACATTTTATCCTTTACTTTCATCAAAACCTGATTTCCTGCTCAAAGAGCTATTAATAATAACATTTACATTGGTCAAATTACAGAGATACTCGGATCACAATCAAATTTAGTTTCAACTTCCTCACAAGATTAATATGCAGTTTCGTAAGCAGAAAGTCATTGACATCCCGTAAAAATCCAGCTGGTGTTTAATGAAACCATCCCAGAGAAAATGTTTTAAAAAGGAGGCCCAATTGAAAGAATAAAATATCAAGGCTGCTATTGATTAGAAGGTCAGTCTCTTCTTTTCATATTAGAATTAAATCTGAATTATTCCCTCAGGTCGGACCCGCAGACGAAACTAGAATTAACCTACTCTTGTCATATTCAGACAGGCAGAAAATGTCTACACTGTTTCCTTTGATGTGATAGTTTCTTCTTGGATTACAATAAAAGCTTGAAGAAAAACTAATCATCATGCCTCCATGGACTCAAATGGGATAGCAGCACAGTATGCATGTACTGTCAATAAGAAAGGATAAGTATACCTCAAGATAATTCTGCTCAAATGACTGTTAATTTGTTATACGCCCGTCATAGAAGGGACATATTATGGTATATATATACCCACGGTCCGTTCGTCTGATCATCCATGTAAATTTTAGTGTCGCCGCAATTTAACTTTTTAAGGGCTTTGGTTGATTTTCAGGAAACTAACCATAAATACCTACCAATAGGCTATCTGCCAATAGCAATAAATAGGTAATTTAATTTTTCTTTGGTAATTTAATATAAAACTGGATTTTGCGGCTCCCTGGTTTTACTCTTGAGGTCCCCATTTTGTGATGTCTCGTTTATATTTCCTGTCAAGAACTACAGAAATTAAGAAAGCTAAGAATGAATTTCATGTATTTGATGTAACCCCTTGTATACGACTTGTATATTTGATATGACCCCTTGACATATAATCAATTTTAAAGCAGGTTTATAGGTCAAAGAGAAAACAACCGTGCATAAGTGTAAATCGTGTCCTAAATAAATGTCATATTTTTTTTTTTTTTTCATTTTGACAACATTTTATTCAGATACATCTCTTGTCATTTTAACGGAAATTGTATTGAGTTAACCCTTCTTCTCCGTCTTTTTTTAATATCCATTGTTTGTTTTAAACGCACAATAAGTATTTAATACAGGGATATTCCTAAAATAGCCATTATTTATATGTAAAAGTTTGTCAATGGAACAAATACAGAACTGTAAAGTATTGAGTGAAAAGGCCAGAAGATTGAATCTGGTAAGATGTAGTGATTGATGAGAATGCTGTAAACATTGATTTGGATTTTTTCTTCATTTTCAGTGCCTGATGGGCCAGATACAAGTCCGATGAGACCGGCTAGTACACAGACCGAGACCAGGTCCATCACTCTGATGGTTCAGCCGGAAACCATGTTGTAGCATATCTCATGTCCACATCCCTAACAGCCAGGCCTCACGTCTCTTCAAGAATATCCTACCGACAGAAAGAAAGTCATTTGCCTTGCCAAGGTTTTACCTAGCATGCTGGCATCCCTTAACGGCCAGGATGAAGTTTTTATAAAGAGATCCTATGTATAGGCCTTATACCCTGATAAAGAGGCATGGGTTGGGGGATTATGGATAGTTTAGAGCTTGAAAAGTTCTGTAATTACTGTCGCATTTGTAACTTTTGATATTGGGTTTTACAGCGTGTAAAATATTTTATCCTGCAGCCATACTTTGTAAGGTAATTTAAACGTACCACACAAGGAGATTAAGGGAATTAAACGTCTTACCTGTAACATTAATTGAGAGCCAGCTTGCCACATTACAGTTAGTTAATGACATTTTTTTTTCTTGCTGCAGGCCATTATTTATCCGGTTTTATACACTGGATTTTATTCAAATAATGATCCTTCTTGGTAGCATGATCGTGTTTTGAAGCCTGACTTTGATTACGTGACTTCTGTTGCTTGGATATCTTGGTGACATGTGGCTGTGAAATGAGTCCCTTCTTTGATTGTGTGGGTGGGTTTGAAGGGGCATATTTAGGAAACAGCTTGGACGGGAGAAAGGATTCGTTTTACAGCTACTCTTTTCAAGTTTTAATATTCTTCGTTGTGTTTTGGAATATTTTTAGAAAATTAATGGGACTTTGAAACAAAACACCGTTATTTCGGGTACGTTTAAATCAGGGAAAAAAATTGTTTACTCGTGGGACTGAAATACAATTATTTTTGTATCTTTTAATTATTTTAAACCGCTGTCTGGAGCTAATACCTACCCATGCAGGAGCTTTCCGTCACTGACACAGCCCTTATATGACTTAGTGATATACATAATATTTTATATGATGCAGGGACTGGAGTTTAAGAGGCATTTTGGAGACCAACCGTTCGTCCATGCAGCATATGGGTGTTGGTGACCCAGATATGTGGCACAGATCAAGAGTTGTTTTGCATGTCTGATCTTGCCCTACAGTTTCAGTCCTTCAGTTCTATCTCCTTTTTTTATCCGAGATTAGTAATTCCTATTTAACGTCTGTTAAGAAAATGAGTATTGCATACCAAGAATGAAAAAAGACTCCCTCTAATGAACGTTTTGTAACAAGGGTTTTAAGTCGTTTCTGGTTTACTACTGTGCACCGTGCACCGTGAAATGTATCCTTCGAAATACATGTGCTCCAGTATAACTTAAACTGACGTGAGACGCAGTTAAATAATATATCTTGTATGCATAGGCACAGGTGCTGGATAATTAGCAATAACAATTGTAATAGTATTTTCAAACTGAAAATTTACTTAGTAATGAGTCACATCTGACAAAGGTATATATATATATATGGTCCCTTTGTATTTATTTCTCTGTATATTTTACAGAGAAATAGATACAGCACGAAATAAGGTCCTACGTTGAAACTGAGACAGAATAGGCTGTTATATAGTCACGCTGTTTATACCAAATGGATACAGTTAGAACTCTATTTTTCACGTCACTATGGTTTCAATTGTTTCCCAGTGAATAGCAGTGGATTCGCATAATTGTTTGCAAGGACAGGTGAAATATATAATATTGTTTTATTTTTTATGAAAGGATGTATGGCAAATGGTATATTATTTTTACTGCAGAATGGCCCATTCGCCGTAGTTTCTCGACTAGAAGAAAAAATCATAAAAGTGTATGTAGGGGAAAAATGCGTCCAGATTTTATTTTATTTACTTATGTATTTTGGGAGAATGCTTTGGAACACAGGGTTAAATATCTAGGCAACTATGATAAAGTAAGGATGCATGTCCATGCATGCGGATTTTTATCTGCGGGGGGACTATAAGATGCAGATAACTTTTTTCCATTTGTACAGGTCTCCCATGCGGATAATCAGTTTCATGAGGCAAACGCCTTCCCTATAGTAATAATACATTTATTTATTTATTTTTTTAGCTCAGCTGACTATAAGTCATCTGAGCTATAGTCGTGGTCCATTGTCCGTCTTCCGTCCGTCCGTCCGTCCGTCCGTCCGTAGATGTGGCACGTTTTGAAACCGTAAGACCTAGGAATCCAAAATTCGGCATAATGTTAGATGTCTCCAAGATCTCCTTCCAAGCCGAAAACTGGGTGTTTGCAACTTCGTTCCTTTGAGAAATTAAGGAAAAACCTCAATTTTTTATTAAAAACCTATTTTCACACTTCAGGACTGTCTAATATCAAAACCACTCATCTGTTTTACCTCATATTTACCATAAATATTCCTCTATATAGTTCCTATGTACATGCCAGAAATTATGTCTGTATTATTTTATTTAAAAAAGTTATGGGCCCAAACATAATGCATTTTGTAAAAAATCAGAAATGATATTTGATCACTTAACACAAAAAATGTTAATGCTATGGACCTTTTTTCCAGTAATATAACTTTAATTAATCAAAATTAAATTGTATACCCAAAATGAGATGAAAATCTTTTAAATTTTTTAAAATATTAATAAAAATAAAAAATTGGTACCTTAAATTTTGCCCAACTTTGACCATGGCACGTTTTTTTCCTATAAGTACTGTGGATTTAATTTTCACAGCATGTTTTTGTTAGCATTTCAACTGTAAACACCAAAAATTTGAAACCAGTTGATCAAAAACTGTAGATTTTAATCAAGTTTTCAAGCACCATGTAACATATTGTTTACATCAAGCTAGTGTTATGCAGTTTGCAAGAGCTCAGCTCCCCAGCTTCAGCTCTAAGTTCCTTAAATTTTAGCATACAGTTAGATGTCTCCAAAATGCCCTACCATGCCAAGAATTTGGTCACTAGGACATTCGAGATATTAATGAAAAACTTCATTTTTCCATTAAAAACCCATTGTTACACTTCAAGACTGCCTAATATCAAAACCACTGATTTGACTTTAATCATATATAATATGCATGTTTTTCTATACTTCTCTGTGCACATGCCAGAATGATGTCTGTATTGTGTAATTGTTTTAAGTTATGGGCCCAAACATAATGCACTTTGTAAAAAATCAAGAAATATATTTACTCCCTTAACAAGAGCATTGCTGAAGCTAGAGATTCTTTTGTCAGGGATGTAACATTATTTAATCAAGATTCAATTGAATACCCAAAATTAGTTCTGAATTATTCAAATTTTATTTAGTATAAATATAAAATTAGTACCTTAAATTTTGCCCAACTGTGACCATGGCACGTTTGTTTCCCGTGAGCACTGTTGATATAATTTTCATATCATGCACACATAAGCATTTCAGCTTTTTAGTTTAGAAAGCTGAAAGAAATTGGCCAAAAATTGTAGCTTTTATTAATGTTTTTTATGAGACCCTGTCAGACTTTGGCTCTCTCCAGCCCCTCTTGAGTCACCTGTATGTTGACCTTGTTGACCTTTCATCAAATTATGCACGCTTGAGGCGAGGCATACATGGAATCCAGGCAGCTTATGGCAAGCCACAGTTGATCCAGGTGTCCAACCCAACTCATCTAGTAGTTTTAACCAAGCACATAACAAAAAACAATAAATTAATAAATTTTTATTGGTTTTTAATAACAAATTAAAGAAAAATAGAAAAGGAATTTGTTAGTTAATAATAACAGGAAATTAACTTGCAGTTACTGATGATATAAGAATCTTGTATCGATGGGTAGAATGTCATATATTCCAAATAACACCATGCAGTCACCTATGGCATTTTTCAGTTCAATTTTAATGATAAAGAAGTGAATCATATTATTCATTACTAATCATTAGGGATCATATGAAGGAAATTAGACAAAGATGCAGTTGATAATATTAATCTAGATTCCTGCTGTGTCTAGTGTGTACATTGATGTGAAATTAGTCCAAAATGAATTTTTTACAGTTATTTTTTAATATAAATAAAAGCCATAAAACCAGTTACTTATGATCATTATTTAAATGTGTGAATTTTGTATATTCTGGATTCTCAACATCATTGTTTGGTGAAAACTGAATAAATTCCAGACATGGTGCAAATACTTTGTAATTGTATTTAAATACGAATATGATTTTGTACTCCATTATAAAATTTCTTGCATAAAGAATGGGAATTCAGGTAAAAATGAAAATATATGAATACTCGTGCAAATACTTATAAAAATTTATTCATGAATGCATTCATGAATATATTCTTAAATAGTATTTTAATAATCATATCAGTTATATTTCATTTTAAAAAATCATATGATTCTCTTATTATTTTTAATAAAAATTATATTTGGGACAATATTTGTATTTTTTTTAATAAATAGTTAAACTCTTATATTATATGTTCTGCTTATAAGTTATATGGCCAAGTCAAAATCTGTGTGACAATAGTACTCCATTTGTTAATAAAATAAATGAAATCAATCCTCTTCCCTGTCTCCAAAGGTACTATCAAAATCATACATAAGCTAAACAACAACAACTCATAATACAGCTTATATTTATTACCACACAAAACCAGCATGTGCCTCATTTCTAAATAATATTTTTTTATCATATATAACAGCTGAGTGTCGTGACCCATAGGTCCCTTGTTTTATATAGCACCTTTGGTTAAGTTCATTAAACACATTTGTAAACGTTTAAACAATGTAAATCAGGATCTTGGCGTCTGACCAGTCCATGGTGGCTGTCTGCTCCCACACTTCTGCAAGGAGATGGTTGCGATACTTCGGTGAAGACGCACAGTCCTTCGTGCTGCATCATTAGCCGTATCATCTCTACCAGCTTTCCCCATAACATGGCCATATATACTCAAACATACGCATACAGTATGACACTGCTTTGTTAAAAAATCTGCATGCACGACCTGCATGTACGGGAATGCACCCTGATAGGCTGAAACTGGGAGAGTGTTTTGGACGTCAGCTCTCGATTTAAATTTCTTTAATACCTAAACGCGTATTAAATTATATAATATAAGAACTTTTGAATCCTTAAGATTTGACGAGTATACCTTTGATTTACGTACTTTCTCTATGTTTTGCTTTGTGAGAAGACTTGCGTATTCATTGACGTTGATGTTCATGCTCTTTTGTCAGGAATACATTTATCTATTTATGAGTATGTCTAGTATGTTTTTATCTGTTTACGGTCGTGTTGAATATAGATGCATGTTACCGCGTCTTTTTTAAGATACTGTAAACAGGGGTTTAAGGGAATAGATAACAGTGGATGAAAATTGCAAATTTCATGTATCGTGCAAAATACATGTATACAGTCGAGTTATTAACAATAAATGGCCGCACGGCTAAACGGCAAGTCTTACAAGTAACGATATCACAGGCTTCATGTTATAGTTTCAGATTAACTTTATTAAAGAATATGCGTGCGGTTCGGGATGATTGAGGCACTTGTTATTTTAGTATTTCATTGATGTTTGTCTGGAAATATTGTATATTGAATTATCATACTTTGTTTGTAATAGAAATTACAAGGCTGAAATAATTTCAGAGGCAGACGTGCTGTAAATAGGTTCCTCCTTGTTGACATTAGCGCCAGATGGGCCCTCTGACATTATGGCCAGATCACTGGCTTGCCAGAGTGCCTGGACATCTAACTCTGAGGATCGCATTACAAGGCCCTAAAAGGATGCAAATATTTTCGTCATTTTTGACAACGCCTCATTCCTAACAAGTATCGTGTCACTTCAAATAAACCCACTAGACCTTTTAATAAGTTTCTTGTATCTCCAACGACACCTACCATGTGTGTGAAATATTCCGTTATAACCCAATGTATTCTTATATTGTTCTGCATTTATGGGAGATTTCTGCCTTTGGTCTGCCTGCGGTTATAAAGCGTGGCGTGGACTTGCAGGGCGGTTCTCAATTTGGCTTATGTCACGACTCAGTAGGGGGTCAGTAGGGGGTCCTAACCGAGTTGTGTTTGTCACGGCTATGTTGACATAGAACTGTATGTTCATTAGCATTTCTTATGTGCACTAGTTATTGCTGTGGAGTTTGGTTTCATGATACGTTTAGGTGAAGACCCAGCGGCAAACCATTTGCTTGAACGAGACAAAATGGCTTGACAAAATGGTTTATCTTATTTATTTGCAGTCGTCCAAGTTAGATTGAAAAGCTAAGAAGGTGGTTTACTTAATATAAATGATTTCAAATCTAATTCCCGTTCCTCATACTACAAACAAGTATTTATTTTATTAAACCATACCTGATTAATGCATAGGCTTTTAATGAATAAATACAAGCAGTAGGTTATTGATAGATTTCGGTCCATATGAATATTTTATCATATCTTTTAAATAAATAAATACAAATGACCGGAATATGAGTTCGCTCCACTCCATCGGAGTAAAGGGAGCATCCCCAGGAATCCTAGGAGCCCATTTACTCTATAAATTAGCCTTGACAAGTTTTACGCCCAATGTTATTTGAAAAAAAAAAGAATTATTTACGTCAGTGAAGATCCGTTCACTTTAGCTTGGGCTCGACCTCGTCGATACTTTACATAAACCTCGGCCCACCAGGGCGCTGCAAGGCATTTTTATGCCCCCGCCACAAAGTGGCCGGGGCATATAGTTTTACCCATGTCCGTCATTCCGTCCTTCCGAAATCAAACAGTTGTACGGACTTTTTTTCGCAATGCCTGCAGATATTGGCCTGATTTTTGGTGTGTGGGCAGATATAGACCAGTTACAGATCGAGTTCGCGTTTCGTCCCGGTTGACCTACTTTAATCGTTTTACGGCTCCTAAGCTTAGAAAATTTCATGAAAAATAGAAATTTCATGACAAATACACATGTACGGACTTTTTTTCGCAATGCCTGCAGATATTGGCCTGATTTTAAGTGTGTAGGCAGATAATGACCAGTTACAGATCGAGTTCGCGTTTTGTCCCAGTTGACCTACTTTTGACTGTTTTACGGCTCCTAAACTTAGAAAATCTCATGAAAAATAGAAATTTTCATGACAAAAACACATGTACGGACTTTTTTTCGCAATGCCTGCAGATATTGGCCTGATTTTTTGTGTGTGGGCAGATAATGACCAGTTACAGATCGAGTTCGCGTTTCGTCCCGGTTGACCTATTTTTGAACGTTTTACGCCTCCTTAACTTAGAAAATTTCATGAAAAATATGAAATTTCATGACAAACACACATGTACGGACTTTTTTTCGCAATGCCTGCAGATATTGGCCTGATTTTTGGTGTGTTGGCAGATATTGATCAGTGACAGATAGAGTTCGCGTTTTGTCCCAGTTGACCTACTTTTGACCATTTGACGGTGCTCTAACATAGAAAATTTCATAAAAAAGTGCACATGTATGGACTTTTTTTCGCAGTGCCTGCAGATACGGGCCTGATTTTTGGTGTGTAGGCAGATAATGACCAGTTACAGATCGAGTTCTTGTTTTGTCCCAGTTGACCTACTTTTGACCATTTGACTGCTCCTGAACATAGAAAGTTTCATGAAAAATAGAAATTTTCATAACAAATGCATATGTACTGACTTTTTTTCCTCAATGCCTGCAGATACCACCCTGATTTTTTATGTGTGGGCAGATAATGACAGTTACAGATCGAGTTCGCGTTTCGTCCCGGTTGACCTACTTTTCATTGTTTTACGGCTCCTAAACAAAGAAAATTTCATGAAAGACAGAAATTTTTATGGAAAATGCACATGTATGGACTTTTTTTCACAATGCCTGCATATACTGGCATGATTTTTGGTGTGTTGCTTGATAATGACCCGTTACAGATCAAGTTTGCATTTTGCCCTTGTTGACCTACTTTTCACCATACGACACCTCCTGAACTTAAAAAAATTTTCAAAATTTTACAAATGTTTCTAATTTGCCCCAGGCGGGGGCATTTGTGTCGTTCCGACACATCTAGTATTAAACGCAGCTATCATCAGCTTTTCATTTTGTCCAAGTGCTTCTAAAGTTTTTATAAATCAAAGTTGCAAACCAGAAACGTAAACTTTTAATACTCCATAAGGAAGCGGATGTCGTTTCATATAAAAACGTAGCTTTGACATACATAAGTGTCATCCGTAGGTAAGTGCTGATGAAATGGGATTTCTTATCAAACTAATGCTGATATTTTATTGTGCGGATACCGGTACCTGTCATTGTAGCATATACGTTATCCATTTTGTTATTATAATGATCTAGTTATTTTATTGTTCTTATTGACGTAAGACACTGTGAGCAGGTCGTATTGTTCTACAGACACATCCCTATGAGCCAACATTGGCAATTTGGGTAAGATGGCCTGGCTGCCTCGGGGGTCTTATTATCCCGTGGAAACTAACAGACACTCGATGCAGACAATGTAATTAGGGGACCTGTCTTAAAATATCGGATGTGACCGTGTCAGATTATAATGATCTACAACCAGAGATGAGTGAACCCGCTTGGGTGACGGATATAATGACTTTGGTTTTAATTTAGACTTCGAGTTATTAATGTTACACTTTAAAAGTCACATCATGTCCTCTCACTATGAAGATATTTATTTTAGTCATATTTTGCAGAGCTAGATTTAGGATTTAAAGGAGGGTTTGCAGGGGACTGATCAATAAAAATGCCATCAAACATGCTTTAAAAAGAAAACCAGGTAACAGTTATTAAAGTAACAGGTGATTTACTTATAGTATTCTAGTATAACTGAAAATGAAGATTTATATGATTCCGTTGTAGAAATATATTGATTTAGCATATTATCAAGGTTTGTATGGTTGGTGGCAGTCCCATCTCTGCCCTTAGATCCGACTCAGTCGTATTTTCTGAATTCTGTCTTAATCTTGTGGGGTCGATGGATGGATACTCGTAGGTCACGTGGTAAGTATCTCTGTTATGAGAAGGTCAGTGTCAACGCAACCCCGTGGGCCAGGACAACCGTTGTTGTTGTCTCTTGTAAACTGTTTTCGTATCTGTGTTGTTGGATGCGGCAGCAGACAACACCCGGATGCCGCTGTCCACGTCACGGCAGTACGTGTTTATATACAAAACCATTTCCTGCCATCTCTGTATCGTTATGATTGACATGTCAAACATTGTTACGTTTTGTTTTGTATTGAAAGTAAAGGCGATATATTTACAAAACTGTGTCTTCTTTATGTGGGTGGTATGACGATGTCTCAGTCTGATAGAACTAAAGAAAAACAGTGGCAGAACTTTGAGCTACATATCCAAACACTACCAAACGCCACCACCTGAGCCATGGAGAGTGCCTTGATAAGTTATAACTTTTTGTATATACAGTCAATGTGAAATAAATGAAGTTTAAAGAAAGCTCTCCTTGACCATTATAATGGCACGCCGAAAGTTGAACGGATTCTCGTTAAATGTTCTACTAAACATGTTCATGCAGGACCGAGTGAACCATTTATAATCCTGCTGGATGGCGTCATCAACATTGCTATCTTTTTGTTTGTGTTCAATGTCATATCAATTATGCATTTAACAACATACCTGAAATAAGTCCTTGTTTCTTATTTTACATGATAAACCCCTGTTTGTAGGAAAAATAGAAACTCGTTTGGACTTATCATCAAAACAATTATGGACCAATGTGTTACTGCACACTTTTTTGAAAGTTCGGACACGATTGGTGGCTTCTCTGTACAAGGGCTTTTCCCCACTTAATTGCCCATATTTTTCCTTGTCCGGTAAAAAGGGGTTAGTTGTTATTTTGATGGCCGTTTGAGGATTTACACGCATTTTCGGTTGTTTTCGAATACATGAACATTGAAATCAATTCTTGTAAAAGAGTTGCTTATACAAGGGCATCTTACATGAAACAAAGGATTCATGTTCACGAATGCCCCTGGTTTGGGGAACGCGATAAAGTCACAAGTAAAAAACATCCTTAGATCCCGAAGTCAGGTCGGCGTGACCTTCATTTTATTTCATGGGCTACGTGACAAAAATATTGTGCCGAGATTTTCTGACTGCGTCCTAAGGCTGTTGAACAAAACTTACATTTAATAAGAATAATTTACTTTATAATGTATCCCTGTCAGCTTGCACATTTTTAAACTCCAATGAACATGATCAACATAACACGAAGTTTTTCCCTATTATTGCTCCACATGAGTAAAATTACAAAATTTATGTGAGAATATGTATTAATATTATACTTTGCTTTGTATAACTGAAGTTTAACTGAAGTTAAATGGTTTAATTGGACAAAGACTTGTATTCCTATTATCTTGCGATGTTATAACAAAATGGTCAAACAGGTTCTCAGAAAATGTGATTCCGGTGTGAGTGCAATGCCTGTAGGTCACAGGCCCCGCCTGTCAGCTGAGCATCATGACCCATGGGTCACCGCCGTATAAGTTCATCAAACAAGGTAGTTCGCACGCATATACAGTTAAAGAATATGCATAGCTAAAATGAGTATAATTTATT
Source organism: Sipunculus nudus (assembly GCA_026874595.1). NCBI lineage: Eukaryota > Metazoa > Annelida > Sipuncula > Golfingiida > Sipunculidae > Sipunculus > Sipunculus nudus. The sequence continues at coordinate 55,413,114 of CM049311.1, read as the reverse complement.
ATTTTATGAGAATTATGTACATATCAATTAATTTTAAAATTCCAAGAAATTTACTCTCCAAATATGTTAACTCATTATTTTCAGTGTAATTTGCAGAATTTTTACAGGAGAGCATAAGGTCCTTGGTGATTTTTATATTACTTTCCAGGTTTCTTTACAGAAAGTGATTTTTTTTTGGAGGGGGGGGGGTGTTTATATTAAGTAACTGATATAATTAAGCTGACGTGCTTTTATTACAAGTGTTGTTCTGCCCTAGCCGATCAGTGACAAAACGATTTGATTCCAAAATCATTCCTAACGAATCGCATCTCATGTTTCCCATTATAAAGCCCGAGGCTTGTTTATTAGCATCATTTGCAGTGACGTCGGGTTAATGCTCATACCATTTTGTTACTTTGTTTAGACGCTTTTATATATCCGTTTTCTTCTACAGTTTGTCCATTTTGCAAAGTTTAAAATGGCATCTGTGGAATCCCGATTTGCTAACAGTTTAACCTGCTGGGGGTTGGTTCGAGAGTAGTGTCAAGGCTCATCTGGTCATTGACAGTTTTACCGTAAGATACGGGACCAACGTCCGACCCCGGGCCTAACACGCCACCAGTCTCTGTAGATCTGTGGTCTCATTATAACTTCAGTTGGAGAGTGTATTTTTTGCATTAATTATTTCATCGTTCACCAAGACAATGTTGATTAGCAGGCTGCCGGACTCGCTTCATGTTTTACTACGTAAACCAGTTTTAATGAGGATCTGTCTTTACTGATTCATGTTCTCAAATCAAACCGACAGCAATTAACGCGGGTTAATCTGCTGAAAATCAAAACAATCTGATATGGCTGCTAAGTTGGATGTCAGACGTTTGCTGTGGTATTATGTTTATAGTTAATATTGTCAAATAAGCTGTTTATATGAAGACCTTTGGTTGGTAACCATAGAATAATTACCCTTTTCTGAAAATTTCAATTTTTTGCAACTGAACAGTTTGCATCCAATCCACACCACGTGTTTAAGCTCTCTGGCGCATGTGCAAAGTGTCAAGCACAAAAATATATCATATCATGCCAGTGGCGTAAATTTTTCTTCCACGTTGGGGGGTTGACTTTGTGTATATACTTTTTTCAGCGTCTCTGAGTGGCATAATCAGCAAAACTACACACACACACACACACACACACATATATATATATATATATATAAATAATTATTATATATATACTTAGTCATATTTCCAAAATAAGTTATTTAGTGAATTCTAAGCAAGATTTAGATGTAACATTTTTTAGTAAATAGATCCAAAGACTTTAATTCTATTTATTAATATATTTCATTTGCATTACCCCCCATGCATCCTCCCCCCCCCCTCTTATATTGACGCCCCTGTATCTTGCTGAGTCATATGTGAAAGGAATTGTAGAGTACAACACAGGATATCACAGAGAAAGGTTTTGAGGATAATACCGTAAAATAAGCACACGTTAGATTACGTGTGGCAGCGCGGCCTGGTACACAACCAGGTTAACATGGATTACCTGACCGGTATACATGTCTGTTTTATTGTTTGTGTGTAATTTGTTCTCCCCCCCCCCCCCCCCCCCATCTCCCCGCGGTTTGGTCACCGAATAATTCACACCAGTGAAATAGCTGCAAATAGTAACGACATTCAAATATAAAATGGTGATATAGATTTTTACTAAAAGCACTCTTAAGAGCGCAAACCTCCGCTAATGTCCGGATTTGCTTATTTACATCCGCGCCAAATCAAACTGGTTCTTTCATATATTGAATCAATTGTTATGTGAGACACACTTCTTGGACAAACAGACAGATAGACGAACAAGGATGAACACATGATCTTTGCCAATTTTGCTGGCGGGGGTACGTGAGCATCAGTATAAAGATGGTAATATACTTACACATTTCCAGAAAAGGAATAATTTCAGAGTTGTATAACCCAGTTGCTTTCCAAAAATGTCATTTTACATGAGTCCTAAAAATACATCTTTTTATGCATTAAAAACTGAAACAATTTGATTTATCTATGTATTAAATTTTTCTACATTAAGTTATAAAGGATTACTTTATCCTTTGGCGTTCTCTATTCCCGACGTAATCATGAAATATAAGCAGTCCACTGATAAACCAGAACGACCAGCACACGACCTAGAACTGTTTCATGTAATCCATATTTTGTGTTCCTGGTCATAAATCAAACTTATCGTAGCGTGACCGTGCTGCTGGGACCCGGCATTGTGTATTGTTAACGAAAAAAAAAAAGGAACAGGGTATTCCTTAGGGTCTGCAGACTGGGTAGGATTGTTTGACGATACAAGAGACCAAGTGACCTTTCTGACCTGAAAGACTTTACATCACAAGCCTGTCTCGCTGAGCGACCCGGGGGCGTGTTTTTTTCATTCCGGCTCGATATTCAGTCCTGACCAGACCACGCACTAATAAAGGGCAACAGGCTCATGGTAAAACCCCTGTCTCGCGGCTTATTGTAAAATTGTATATACCTGCCGTGTTTTTTTTCAGCAAGACAGACTGCATACATCACTTTTCTCCAAGCATTACACATATATGTCTACAGCGTATATATATATATATATATATATATATATATATATATTTAAATATATATTTATATATATATATATATATATATATATATATATATATATATGCTTTTGTAAACTTATCTTGTAATTTTACCTTTCGAACTTAAAGTTGAGTTTTCTTTTTTCCAATAAGATATATATTCCTATCTATATGGTGAAAGAACGTAAAGAAACAAATCATAAGAACTGACCAGACTCTGTCATTGAGTACCGGTATTATATTTTAAGAATAATTATAACTCTACCGGGGAGTGGCGCTGGATTCAAATTACCGACTGTAGGAAAACGTTTAATACAAAACTATTTTGTATGTATTCAGTTATGTAAGTTTAAACCATAAACCTAAATTTGAGCTAGTTAAATGTCGTGTGCAGTATAAGGAAAAGATTAAAACAAGTCAATGTTCCTAGATTTCCCATAAAAAAGTTGCCGTTATAATTAAAGTTGCCAATTAAGTAGGCGCTAAAACAAATTTCGGGAAGGAAATTAACGTTGGAAACGCATGCGGGTTCTTCTTTTATAGTCGAAAAGAAGAAAAGCCTGTAATCTTGTAGCTTGAAATTTATCACTGCGTTTTTATTCTAATAGACTCCGACTTCCTGTCGTGCCAGGCCATGGTTTCCGTGAGCACGGACCAGTCATGCTCTGGAGTTCAGCTCATAGCTGGCGACAAGAGAAGACCATACTGACAAGAGGCTCTTTTTAGGAAGGCTTTGTACAAGTTTCCCTCGGTTTTTGTTGAAATAAACTCGACAAGTTCTGCAAGCAGTAGGACTGTCAGACCAAATTTTCGTCTGCCGCGGGGATAATTGAGACGGATTGATCCCGTTGATGACGTCATACACGCCATCCCGCCAACAATGGTGCCAAACGCAGGCGTTGTGTAGGAACACTTCGCTAATGGCTAGACTAAAATAACGCTTTCATTCGATACTACGCAGTTCGCAGTTCAAAAGCTTTCCATCTGCTTTTATGTGCACTTGGTCTCGTTTCCTGGTATTAATTAGACGAAGATGTTCCCGGCTGGCTCGTTCAGCCCTCACGTCTCCCGCTTAATTTCACATGTACCAGATCAGGTTTTATCTCTGTTCCAGGAATTTTTTTAAGCAATTTCAACTTTGAACTCTCGAAACGTCAATGCAGCCGAAAAAAATAATCCAGCTAAAATAATCAGATTTGGCGATAATCCGTATGCTTCTCTCATGGAATATATAACAGCAAGGTTTCTTTCACTCATTATATGTAAATGTTCTCCAAATTGTAGAAACACCCCTGATAAAAACCTCTTCGTTGATTTTTTATCAATTCATTAGCCGCTTTGAATTAAATAAATATAAGAATCAAATTGGTATACTTCGCGTTAAAGTTAGTCCATTGTTAAGTCTAATATGATATATGTCCTAGTAACATTTTCATTCATATTCTTATATTATCTTGAATAAATGAATAAGATAATATCGTGAATAAATAAGATACTCCTTAAAAATATATTGATAACATTGAGTTCAAGTCTTTTTATATATATATATATATGTGTGTGTGTGTGTGTGTGTGTGTGTACATATAGTATTAATGAAACCGTCACTCTCAGATCTCTGTAGTAATTCGTATATTTATCTCTCTTCTACTGCTTTGTCCCTAGCGCCATTTTCGGCCCTCTTACATTTAGACCCTCTGACATTTCGGCCTTCTGACACTTCGACCCCCTGACATTTCGACCAGCGTCAGAGTACCTTTACATATTGTTTGTAGGACATCACAAGATGAGGATGCGAAAATTTTCCGCATTTTTTATAACGCTTCATGGCCTACAGGTGCGCTATTACTTTAAATTATTAGTTAAAACAAGCCAGACTAATCGTTAGATAAACACCTAAAAATCGTTCAACAACACTTACCTGCGAGAATTCCTTATTGGTAAATTTTCCTGATGTTTGTTGAAACCATGTCTCTCACAGGATATTAGACATTGTAGCCAAAGTCTTTCAGTGTGTGTAAACAGATATGGCGACAGGGAAAGGTTTTATCTGTATCTATGAATAGCTTGGCAGATTGCCAACTATTTTAGATTTGGCAACAGGTCAAGATTCATTCTCTCTCTCTTTATTGCTTTGGCATATTGCCAACTGTATCAGCAAGGTACAGGTTAAGAGTTTTACTCAATACAATTGCTTCACATGTAGCAATGACTTAGGGTCAATAGCCTTTCTCAGCTGAGCTTGGTCAGATGAGTGGAAATAACTCAAAAGAAGTTTGATGTATCAACCTGAATTAATGGCATGTCCATCCATCTTTGATGGCTTTCTCGTTAACAAGACTGGTGTTGCCACCAACAATGATGTTTGCCGAGTGTACGTCCCTGCTTTTTACTCAGAAGGCATTTAATATATTAGCCCGAAATTGTGCATATCTGTACATCTCGGACAGCTTCCTCGTATACAAGACTTGTGGCGTCACCAAAAATTGTTTTTGGGTTTCATCTATCTGTTCACATAGCTCAAGAGTGGTTTGAAGTATGTTCCTGAAATCTTGCGTGTTTATACATCTTCGAGTGCTTTCTCACACACACAACTGGTGGTGCAACCTACAATCATATTTGTGTTGTGTACATCCATGCCAGTATTTTAGGAGTGACGTTTATATACGTCCTTGTACTCGGGTTAACGTTTTTAGTACTTGTTCTGTACATGTACGTGTCACACATGTACTTGAAAAGCAATCAAGTACTTTTCAAATAATGGCCAAGCATGTTGTCATGCAAATCTACCGCCATTTATCGTTCCTTTTAGTGGTCAGAGGATATCCTGTCTGTTGCAAATATTTCATATATTTTTTAATGGATCAATATTAAGTGTATGTACTTTTTTGTCTTGTAAATGAAGTATTTTCCATGTAAAATAACTTTTTTTCTTTCTTACTTTCCTGATATGGTGTACCCAATATTACACCACTATAGGATATAAAGCCAGAGAATACGGAGAGAACACCAGCCATTAAAGATAAGATTTATTCTTTGTTTTATATTTTATCAGCTGAGAATGAAAAATCTTTCTCTAATGATGTAAATGAAGCATATGCGAACACATAGTTAGTGTCAGACGTCGCTAACAGATGTCGCCTGTAAACGGAAATGGTCTATTGCCAAATATGATCCAGGTTTAAAAAAATAAAATAAACAGAAAATAATCTCGACAATATTTGACGGTGTACGAATTTGGTGGGTGGCAAATAATGTCTTCCAGAGGTCGCTACTATTCGTGTTGTATTGCTGAAATCACTCAGACCATTTATGTTTAGACTTTTCCAAATTACTGGAAAACATTCTGAACTAATGAGGATTATCTCGATTCAAGGAAAATACGCAAGGGGTTATAATCTGTCTTTATTACGGATTCATATTACATGTAGACCTAATGACAACTGACAATGTTTCAACGAATGCATTACTGATAAGCACAAGTCCAACAAGAGCACCGCAAACATACTCCGCCCGTTTTATGTCTTGTGACCTTTGACCTTGTTAAATATGCGTGAATTTCGCTGAGAATTAAATTCAGGTGAGAAACTGTAATGATTAATATTGTTACTGAGTTTCATGAATATCCATAAGAATTTTGGTAAGTCTTTACGGCGCAACCAAAGTCTGCTGATCACATTAAATATGCATGGATTTTGCTGGGAATCGAACTTAAGCAAGATATTATATTAGTTAATATTATTATTGCGTTTCATCAAAATCCATTATATTCATGATAGGTTATCGCCGCGATATAACAAATACATCGCGACCTCTGTCCTCATTTAAGATGCGTGGATTTTGCCTATAATCGAACTCGGGCGAGTTAATCTATTGGTAATTAGTTATGGTGAGCTTCGTGAAAATCCATCGAAGTCCTGTGGTTATCGCAGCGACACTGAAAGTTAACAAACGGACGGACGACCGTGGGTATATCACATTACGTCCCGTCATAGACAGGCGTATAAAAACCCCAAGAAATAGCAACGTTAATAGTGTCACCCTACACCGTCTCCATCTTAACTGTGCATTGTCATAAATGAATCGATATAACTGATCAAAGGGTGATCAATCGATCCAGGGGCGATTTTGAACCCCCCCCCCCCCCCACCTAAAGATATTGGATACTGAACAATACAAATGATTGTTTTTTTTTCTGTCTCGCATGGGGGGGGGGGGGGCTGCTTTAGGTGAGGTAGGCCTAATTTCACAGTTGACAGTCTCATGTTTTTGCAGAAAAAAATAACATGGGAATAAGTCCATTTTCTGCGAAATTCATGTCAATATTTCAAGGGACAAATGTTTTATTTTACAATATAATTCGATCTGGAATACTTTTGTTGACCTTCAACGAACGCGAAAATTGTTAACGGCGATGATCAGTGCTGCCGCACTGCGAGAAAGGGTGAAACCTCAAGTGCAGTGGGCAGATTTCGTACCTTCAGGGCGTTATTTAAAAAGAACAAATGACTCATGGGTAACTCATGCCCCCCCCCCCCCCCCCCCCCCCGCCCCGGTCGCATCCTGTACTCGCCCTCCTTTCGGAATTTCACTTAACCTAATACAATATATAAAAATTAATATATATATATATATATCTGCATTAAATCAGTGGCGAATATATATGCTATCAGTGGCGAATCCAGAGGGGGCGCCTTCGGCGCGCGGCCCCCGTTGAGCTGCAAAAACTCTCATTTTTTCTAATTTCCGATTTTCGTGATTAATTTTCGTTTTTTTTATATATTTCTTATTATTAATATGCAATTAGACTTTATTTAAGTTATCTGTAGTTACAATTACTTTGAAATTTATTAGTTGAGTATAAGGATATTTATGAACAACTTCAGAACAACTGCAGATCGATCGAGCACCGGGCCCTGGTTTGGGTCAAATTTATTAGTTGAGTATAAGGATATTTATGAACAACTGCAGATCGATCGAGCACCGGGCCCTGGTTGGGGTCGACCGTGAACAATCTTACGGCTCCTCTGGTGATACCGGTACTCTAACTCGCGATCTGTGCTGAGCTCATAGGAGTCCTGTGTGCTGTCGAGACCACGGAACCCGGTAAAATGCAAAGTTCAACATAATAATTCAGCTTATCAGTTATTTTACCATGAACATTACATTTAAAAGATAATATTTTGATAGTTACAAACGTGATGCGCTTTTGCGCCATTGACTCGTTAAAAATTTTATATCCTAATTTTTAAGGAAATATAAATAATCATTATTGAACCTCTCTACAGTTTGATTACATAACGCAAAGACATAAGGGAACAGTTTTTCAGGAACAGGAAATCCTCATTGTGAACGTTGCCTCAAAATGTCCTCTTTACATTGTATATTCAAAAAATGTCCCAATATGTGAGGGGGAAACCCTAACAATTAAACCATGGTTCATAATTGAAAAAAAAATATTTATTTTCATACACTAAAATATATAAAGTATAGTAAAAATTATAATAATATAATAATAATAAAATTTATACTTGTATATATAATTGTTTTCATATTTCCCTTACATGCATATTAACTAGCGCCCCTACCCCCCCCCCCCCCCCCCCCCCGTTTTCGAATTTCTTGATCCGCCACTGATGATGCCCCCCTCCCCTCCCTCAATCCTGGCTACGCCCCTGAATGTCAGTCACATTATCGAAGAACCTTCTGAACACATACTGTGACATCACTAATATTTTAAAGTCTCAAAACAGCCTATGAGCATTTTTCTGCCATATTAAAAAAATGTTACATGTCGTTACTATTGTTCATACAACAGTTAAAGCTATATATAATGTAGCGGCAGCCTGCCACCCAAACGTCGAATTTTAATTAACTGAAGACGATAGGGTGACAGTGCAAGCTATAGGGTTCGCATCAATTCTAGTACATGCAGATGTGCACGCCATTTCTAGCAGTACATTTTTATTTTCATCTGCTTGTCGTACTTTAATTTTTCCGAAGTAAAACACAGTGACGTTAATCTGTTAGAAAATAATAAAAATTACATTCACGGTTGACTTACGTATATTCATGCAGCCGTTATTAATAACGAGGCTGGTTTTACTCGCTAAAGTTTGTTTCTGCGTCCGTCGTGATGGCTTGACAGAAATGTAACATTTTCCCTTCAACATTTAACTAATATGACACGACCATATAAGCCTCTGATGTCAACACTACAACTCAGCAATTACTTTGAACCGACCCTTAACATGAGTGTTTTATTATGATTTTATCATGACTCACAGGCCCCTTTCATTCATTATGAAGGCCTTATATAGTCATGGCTATCTATAATGAACAGGATATATAACATAATTCAAGGAAATCTAGAAAAAAAAGGTATTGAAATTGGTGTTTTTGCATACATTTTCACTCAGAATTATCTATACTTCCAATTGATTATTTGTAATGCTCAGTCAGTGATGGATGGTCCACAATTTATAAACTAACAATTGTTTGTTATTCATATATGGAACTACAATGCTCACATATGCTGTTCATATATACTGTTCATATACTGTACTCTAAGTTCATCAGCAGTGTAGGCACTCTGGCCAAATAACAAGGATTTACGGTGTAAGGAAAGGCGAATTTGGCCACAATTTTACATCTCCACTCCGCTGTGATTTTGATATGATAAAAATTGATGATCATCTTGATTTTCTCCTGATAAAAATTAATCTAGCTGCTTTGTCAAGATTTCCACAGTAACTTGAGAGTTTTGTCTGTTTCATGTTAACACATGGTCAGCTGCAGACAGAACTGAAAAGCATGGGGTACGGACAAAAGCCCCCCCCGGACAAAAGGCCCCCCCCCGGTCGAAAGCCCCCCGGACAAAAGCCCCCCCGGTCAAAAGCCCCCCTACCTTAATGATAAAGAGGACAAAAGCCCCCCCCCCCCAAAAAAAAAATGTTTTTTTTAAATAACTATTAAAGGTAACTTTGAGTCCCTTGAAGTAATGAATCAATTTATATTAAATTTAAATTGGGAGCTAAAATAGTTTTATTATATGTATCAATGATATTAATGAAATTGATCCTGTATAGTCATATATCATTATACTGTGTATAATATAATATATATTTTAAAATATTTTATATGACTACTATATATTAATCATGCATACTTAACAGAATTATATGAGATAATACACATATTATACATATATTTACATAGTCTATATATATATTATAATAAGAATATAATATAATATATACATATATATATATATATATATATATATATATATATATATATATGTATATAGGAAGAGAGAGAGAGAGTGAGAGAGACACATAGATGGATATATATATTTCTATATTGGAGGGGGGAGGGGGCTTTGGTCCTAGAGCTTTATAATGAAGCCATTCCTTCAATAATCATTCAGGTGAAACAGATCCTGTGAAACTGTCCCATGGGAGTGGTTTCCTAATTAACAGATAATTGAGACCATTTATGTTGTTATTAGTATCAGTTTAAGTACCCTAAGTCTTGAATAACAATTTACTAGTGTGGGTCAGATAATTATGTAAAGTATAGATTGATATTTCTATTGTTAACTATAAGATATATTGTAAGTATGAATTTTGAATGTAATTAAATAATTATATGAGATAACACACATTGTTTGTATTTACATTATATATTCATAGATATAGATATAAATATATTGGAGGGGGGCTTTTGTCCTCTTTATCATTAAGGTAGGGGGGCTTTTGACCGGGGGGGGCTTTTGTCCGTGGGGGCTTAATACCGGGGGGGGCTTTTCACCGGGGGGGCTTTTGACCTACATCCGATCACTGATCAGCGGGTTCAGGCAGCCCAGGAGTGCCTCCCAGCATGGCTCAGCCTGGTCAGTGCCAATGACTTCCTGTGACGAAGGTAGGATCCCTTTATATATATATATATATATGTATATATATATATATATATATATATATATATATATATATACACACACAAACACAAACACATACACACACACACACACACACACACACACATATATATATATATATATATATATATATATATATATATATATATATATATATAGATGGAAAGGGTATACACGGGAAAAGTCCGTTTACAGCCGGTTTACAGCCGTGTGTATGACCTTTCCATTAATATACAATTAATCAGCATGGCTATTCATACATCTATATATATATATATATATATGTGTGTGTGTGTGTGTGTGTGTGTTTGTGTGTGTGTGTGTGTGTTATCAGAAAGGTCTTAGAGGTTAACATCATTTGTTATCTTTTGAGTAGTGACTTGCTGGTATGCATGGTCTTGACACTGGTGAACTGGACTTTATCACAAAATACAGCCAGTACAAGGATCCGCCACTGATTTTAATGGTTAATATCAGGCTATTGTTTATTCTAACAGCCGTAAAGCGAAGTTCTTTATCAGTGCAGACATCAGGTAGTGGTGGAAAGTAGAAACTGTACTCTGTGTGTAACCAAGGTAGTCACGGGGGTTTCCATGCCCGGGGCATGGCTCATCACAGAGTGAATGTTTACTTTTGGGGGAGACTACCGGTGCTGTGTAATCAGGTTACTGCCAGCCCGTCACGGCCAGCCCAGCTGTACACTGCCGAGGTCGAGCCCAGTGCGGCCCCACGTGTAGCTGTGCTATAACAAACCATTGTGTTTCATCCTCAGAAAAGTATCACTACACACGATGTGAGCGATGCTGCAAACCCACGGCTGCTTCCTCACTCTACAAGTAAGTATTAATATCAGGTTGTGTAACAATGTTTAAGTCCAAACAGAAACTGCACTAAGTCCGTATCTTGAACACCTAACGTACAACCTTCATATACACAGGTATCATCTCAGGGTATGAAAGATCTGTGCCTGCAGTGGCCCTTATAGAATCAATTGCAGACGTCTTTTAATTCATAGCTTAGGCATCACCGAGGCATCGTTTAATCCTTTCTATGTAGAAAGTAACATTTCCGTTGCAACACTCAAGCTTTGCGTCTCTAGTCTAGTAAATGAGAGATTACATTCAATGCAGAAAAGTAAAGATTAATGAACATGGATTCTTATTATCGCCCAGTGAGATAAGATTAAAATAAGAGATAAACCCACCGTGGATGTTAAGAACTGTAAAAGCCATGATTTCTAGCCACTTGATAAATAACTCCCCTCACTCTGTATATTTAATTATTTCCGTCAACTATAGTAAACAAATGTGTAATGCCGAAATCAAAATCCTAATTAAACCTCATCATAAATAGGCCTATCAGATTGGACCAATACACCAGATTATATTCATCGACAGGGGCGGATCGAGGATTTCGGAAAGGGGGGGGGGGGGGTCCAACCCGGGAGGACTAATGAAAACCCTAAAAAAAAAGGTCCCTAAGTTTGGAAAGGGGGGGGGGAATCCAGGCCGCAAAATTTTGTCTGAAGCCCCTATAAAAGTTGTTTCTGAACCCCCCCCCCCCCCCGGATCCGCTTTTGATCGACCTTCTCCACTTCTTAGATTTTCTACATAGTTTAACAAAATTGAGCATGACTAGTTAAACAAAAACTAATTGTTGATCTAATTGTTTGACCTATACAGAAGCGGATCCAGGGGGAGAATCCAGGGGGTCCGGATCCCCCCCCCTTTTTTTCAGCAGGCGCAAGCTTTTTTTAAGTGTTTCAGACCAATTTTTCGGCCTGGAACTCCCCTTTTCTGGACCTGGAGACCTTTTTTAGGCTTTGTCATTAGTGTTCCTTGGTTGGACCCCTCCTTTTCCTAAATCCTGGATCCGCCCCTGCTATATATGAGCAGTTGGCCTCACTGCGCAGGTTCTCTGAAATGAAAGACAGAATAGGTGGCCGGTCAAGGTATAAATCATACATAACCTGATCTCTTCTGTTTAACAATCTCTTCTGTTTAACATTTCCTTTTGGTACCTTATCATATATGTCAGTGCAATCTTATCTTGATAACAGTGTCAGACAAACGACTATGCCCTGTACAAACCCTGGATACTCCTCATACCACTACGTTTGGGAACAGTCCATATGGTCCCGATTAACACGCGTCATATCATGATAACATGGTTTGCAGCAGCTTCATTTTTTCACAAATTCAGTAGTTTTATCTAGGATGTCACTCAGTACACATACCTCAACCAAGACAAAACAAACTGCTGGACCCGCCCATAGATCTGGATCTACACTTAAATCTGTTTAGCACTTTCCTGATCTAATTTTCTACAACTTAACAAAGGTTTCTTGAACATAGGTCCTGCAGTTTCGGTCTAAAGGTAAAGCTGTTTCATGTGAAAATGACTGATGGCACCACCCAGGGGCGGTTTTAGGGGGGGGGGGGCAGGGGGCGCGACCTTACCAAACATATTTGGGATAACACTCAAAGTACACCATCACGCTTCCAGTTTCAATGCAATGTCTTGCTTTTTAAGGCATTTAAGCTACCGCAAGATTGCAACCAAAATATTCAAAAATGTTCTACAACTAGGAGGAGCCCCCCCCCCCCCCCCCCCCCCAACCAGTGGCGTTTCTCGTCTCGGCTCACAAGCTTCGCGCCTCTGTGCCCCCCCTCCCCCCTTTACTAATTTCCTGTATCCACCCCTGCCACCTTTACATGTTTTATGTTTTTCACACATTTTACCTGTGTTTTTGAGCTTGTCAAATTACATGAACGGTGCCAGTTTCTAAACCACTTAAGCTTTTATGTATTACATTGCACAATTATAATCAAGGAATTTTGAAATTTCTTACTTAATATCCAGGGAGTTCATGGAAAATATATACTGTGTTTCGCGATTGCACCAGAACCTGTAAAATCTAAGTACAGCTGGATCTTTATTGATTTAAAATTTAAAAAAAAATCTACCAAACCTTACAAATTACTGGTTCAGTCATAAAATTATGACTTGTGACACAGTCGATATGTATCCTAACCTGTGAGTTCGGTTAATGCATGGCCCATTTTCGAAATTATGCAGGCACAGATGAGGTTGCTGATAAGGTTGTTTTCAGAGGTTATCTCAGTTGTTGGGACATCATATTAGCGATTGGTTCACATTTGCGAATATCGCAAAATTAAACCCCTCGCGAATAAAGAGGCAACCACATTTTGTGGAAGCCTGAAATGAGGTCACGATGGCCGATATTCTGCAAACTATGCACCGATAACATTTCCAGCATATATTGTGGTAAAAATATAGTCATGGCTACTATCATACACTGGTGCTAAATCTTGTCAATATTGCTTATGTCCTCAGGCAAACCTTATCAATCACATAAACGCATCTAGTATCAGGCCCAATACCAATACGTCAGTCGGCTGAGCTTCATGACCAATGTGTCACTTGTGTCACTAATTTGCTTTTTATTCGTTTACAAGCATATAGGTAGATTTTCTAAAAAATCGGGGTGATTTTGTCCCCCTTATCGGCCGACTCTGGGAATAGGCCGATAAAATCGTGTAGTAAACGACCGGCTTATGAAAACTTTCCTACAACTCTACAATCCTACTCACATCCACCATTGTACGTTGCGCTTCAGTTTTCATATACATGTATATATAATGGAAAATTATTAGTTTATAATTGTATCCCCAGACAAAGTCGGGATACTATGGTTTCACGACGGTCCCGCCGCCGCCGCAGAAAAACCTTGTGAGCGGGATAACTAAAAAAATATTTCACTGATCTTTTTCAAACTTTACATTTGTATAGATATAGGTCAGGGGACGAAGCCTATTTAAAATGGGGTCATGACCTATGTTGGAGAGTGACCTTGACCTTGAAGAGGTCCATTTTTGCTGAAAATAACACAAATTCTTAAATATCTCAAGTAAGCTTGCATGGACTGGTCCAAAAATCAAGGTGACTGAAGATCTTGGATAGCCTTGTGATATACCGGAAACTGGTGGCGTCACCTATTATCCTTTTCTTGTTTTTACGCCTTTTAATACCCCTATAATTGCCACTTGACAGTACTGTAAGCATTATAAGTAAAAAACTAGATTTCTTTCATATTATGCACATGTAGAGAGATGGGTTATGGGATGGGGTCTGTTTACATTTGGGTCATGACCTTTACCATGAGAGTGGCCTTGACCTTTAATGTGTCCATATTTGGTGAAAATCACACACCTCTTATGATATCTGCAGTGTTGATAGCCACATGGATTTCAAACGTGACTTATATATGGCCCACTACTAAAGTAAGAACGCTATAGGTTCTAGGGTCATGAGGTCAAAGGTCAAGGTCACTGGACTCGCATCTTAAAAGATACTGTGGATGCATTTTAAGCCAAACTTTCATCCCAGGTCTTCTTTCTTGAATATATAGCTCACTTGCCAATAGTGGATGATCCATATCAATTGTGGGGTCACAAGGTCAAAGGTCAAGGCCACAGGAGCTATCTGTAAAAAAATTAGTTTTTGGATGATAATTCCTGCTTTTATTGATGTATTGATTTTAAACTTGACATATACATGTCCCATTGAAAAAGCAAGACTCCAATTGATTTTGGGGTCATAAGGTCAAAGGTCAAGGTCACAGAACACATCTTTAAAAAGATTGTGGATGCATTTTCAGCCAAAGATTTCATCTCAGACCTTTCATCAAGCACATATAGTTCATCTGCCAATAGAGGAAGACCCGTATCATTTTTGAGGTCACAAGGTCAAAGGTAAAGGTCACAGGAGCCATCTGTCCAAAAATTAGTTTCTGGATGATAATTCCTGCTTTTATTGATGTATGGATTTCAAACTTGACTTGTATATGTCCCATTAGAAAAGCAAAACCCGGATTGATTTTGGGGTCATGAGGTCAAAGGTCAAGGTCACAGGACACATCTTTAAAAAGATTGTACATGCATTTTCAGCCAAACATTTCATCTCAGACATTTCATCTTGCACATACAGTTCTCCTGCCAATAGAGGAAGACGCCTGTCAATTGTGAAGTCACAAGGTCAAAGGTGAAGGTCACAGGAGCCATCTGTCCAAAAATTAGTTCCCGAGATGATAATTTAAGCTTGGATTAATATATGGATTTCAAACCTGACTTATATATGACTTATATAATTGCTTGCCAAGTGTCAGTATATGCTGCTAAAAATGGGGGCCTATTCTTAAAGGGGGGGGGGGGGGCGTACTAGGTCTTGGGATACTCTGGCATCTGCGGTGCCAAGAAATGTCTAGTTTAGTTTAATGTTTTCATGACGGTCTTTACATTCACCATTTAATAAGTAAAATTATATTATTTCTGTATTTAAGTAGCTGAGCTCATTATTTTTTTCAGGCTGTATCTTGCGATGGGAGACGAAGAATTTGCGAGGTCTTCCGTGTGAAAAAAAAAAAGAACGTTAGGTTTACAGTGTTCAGTTCAGAGTAAGACGCAATAAGACCAGACACTGCAAACAGAACCAGGTCAGCTGACAACCTATAGGAGATATCCGTGATGACCATATGGAGATGTTCACATATAGATATATAGACCCACGTGTTATAATGTTTTAATGTTAAACAATGCCTGCTTCAGCAGATAGACCCCTAGGTCATTCCGTTGATGTTTGTATCTAGGCCTCTATAATATATTGTCTCAACCTTCCTGAGATAAGCTGTTTTTTATATCTTGTTGGTTCATAATTCTAAAAGATGGAACAGCTGTATTGTTTTTGTGATTTCCTAGATGCAGCGTACGCTAACCTGACATAATCACGATTTAATATTTATATTTAAAAAAAAAACAATAAATAGCAGATTTTTGGTATATCCACTAAAACATCGAGTGGTGTGAGTATAAAGTTATACGTCGGACATGTTCATTATTTTTGATCATACATAAATCGACACGGTTGACTTAATCAGTACCAGAACCGAAGAGAAAGGAGACACTATTGGACAAGGAAGGAAAGAAGAGGAAATCAGAGAGAGTCGTGTTCTTTCATAAAAAAATAGAGAAAAACTCGCAATGAAATTCCACCCATGTCAGTCAGTACGGTCTTTTAAAAACCAGAGCAAGTTTGATCGCGTCAGGAGGATCCTCTGATAATTTCAGAGTTTTGAAGGAAGAATTTATCAAAAGAATGACCCTTCAGCCCAGTTCTGTCCGATTAAACAAATAGAAACCCGCAAAGATTGCAACAGAGATCGGACGGTCCACTTCTATGGATTTCATCCGAATTTGGACGAAGTTTACCACACAGAGGCGCTACCTGGTGGCCACTTGTGCCGTTGTTGTTCTGTTGCAGTATGTTTTATGGACCAAGTTTCGCCCTCGTGGATCGCAAGAACTGCGTCAGAGGACGTTTTTATTTCAAGAGCAGTCCTTATGTTCGCGGATACCACCAAGACTAGGTAAGTGTTTTGATTGGTCTGGATCATACTAAAACGACGGTAGGCTTAGCTATTGTTATGCCCCCGCCACAAAGTGGCCGGGGCGTATAGTTTTACCCATGTCCGTCATTCCGTCCTTCCGTCCTTCCGAAATCAAACAGTTGTACGGACTTTTTATCGCAATGCCTGCAGATATTGGCCTGATTTTTGTTGTGTGGGCAGATATAGACCAGTTACAGATCGAGTTCGCGTTTCGTCCCGGTTGACCTACTTTTGACCGTTTTACGGCTCCTAAACTTAGAAAATTTCATGAAAAATAGAAATTTCATGACAAATACACATGTACGGACTTTTTTTTCGCAATGCCTGCAGATATTGGCCTGATTTTTGGTGTGTGGGCAGATAATGACCAGTTACAGATCGAGTTCGCGTTTTGTCCCAGTTGACCTACTTTTGACTGTTTTACGGCTCCTAAACTTAGAACATTTCATGAAAAATAGAAATTTTCATGACAAATACACATGTACGGACTTTTTTTCGCAATGCCTGCAGATATTGGCCTGATTTTTTGTGTGTGGGCAGATAATGACCAGTTACAGATCGAGTTCACGTTTTGTCCCGGTTGACCTACTTTTGAACGTTTTACGCCTCCTTAACTTAGAAAATTTCATGAAAAATAGAAATATTCATGACAGATACACATGTACGGATTTTTTTTTCGCAATGCCTGGAGATATTGGCCTGATTTTTGGTGTGTGGGCAGATATTGACCAGTTACAGATCGAGTTCGCGTTTCATCTCGGTTGACCTACTTTTGACCGTTTTACGGCTCCTGAACATAGAAAATTTCATGAAAAATATGAAATTTCATGACAAATACACTTGTACAGACTTTTCTTCGCAATACCTGCAGATATTGGCCTGATTTTTGGTGTGTGGGCTGATAATGACCAGTTACAGATCGAGTTCACGTTTTGTCCCAGTTGACCTACTTTTGACCATTTGACGGTGCTCTAACATAGAAAATTTCATAAAAAAGTGCACATGTATGGACTTTTTTTGCAGTGCCTGCAGATACGGGACTGTTTTTTGGTGTGTAGGCAGATAATGACCAGTTACAGATCGAGTTCTTGTTTTGTCCCAGTTGACCTACTTTTGACCATTTGACTGCTCCTGACCATAGAAGGTTTCATGAAAAATAGAAATTTTCATAATAAATGCATATGTACTGACTTTTTTTCCTCAATGCCTGCAGATACCACCCTGATTTTTAGCTCAGCTGACTATAAGTCATCTCAGTTATAGTCGTGGTCCATTGTCCGTCGTCCGTCCGTCCGTCTGTCTGTCCGTCCGTCTGTCCGTCCGTCCGTTGATGTGGCACGTTTTGAAACCGTAAGACCTAGGAATCCAAAATTCGGCATAATGTTAGATGTCCCAAAGATCTCCTACCAAGCCGAAAACTGGGTCTTTGCGACTTCGTTCCTTTTAGAAATTAAGGAAAAACCTCAATTTTTTATTAATAAACCTATTTTTTACACTTCAGGACTGCCTAATATCAAAACCACTCATCTGTTTTTCCTCATATTTAACATAATTATTCCTCTAAATAGTTCCTATGTACATGCCAGAAATTATGTCTGTATGATGTAAATTTAAAAAGTTATGGGCCCAAACATAATGCATTGTGTAAAAAATCAGGAAAGATATTTGATCACTTAACACAAAATATGTTAAAGCTATAAACTTTTTTTCCAGTAATATAACTTTAATTAATCAAAATTAAATTGTATACCAAAAATTAGATCAAAATCTTTTAAATTTTTAAAAATATTAACAAAAATAAAAAATTGGTACCTTAAATTTTGCCCAACTTTGACCATGGCACGTTTTTTTCCTGTAAGTACTGTGGATTTAATTTTCACAGCATGTTTTTTTAGCATTTTGTCTGTAAACACCAAAAATTTGAAACCAGTTGATCAAAAACTGTAGATTTTATTAAAGTTTTCAAGCACCATGTTACATATTGTTTACATCAAGCTAGTGTCATGCAGTTTGCAAGTGCTCAGCTCCCCAGCTTTAGCTCTCAGTTCCTAAAATTTGGCATGCAATTAGATGTCTCAAAAATCCCCTACCATGCCAAGAATTTGGTCACTAGGACTTAATACCTTCGAGAAATTAATGAAAAACTTCATTTTTCCATTAAAAAACCCATTGTTACACTTCAAGACTGCCTAATATCAAAACCACTGATCTGACTTTAATCATATATAATATACATATTTTTCTATACATTCTCTATGCACATGCCAGAAATGATGTCAGTATTGCGTAATTGTTTTAAGTTATGGGCCCAAACATAATGCACTTTGTAAAAAATCAAGAAATATATTTACTCCCTTAACAAGAGGATTGCTGAAGCTAGAGATTTTTTTTGTCAGGGATGTAACATTATTTAATCAAGATTCAATTGAATACCCAAAATTAGTTCTGAATTTTTCAAATTTTATAAGTTATTAGTATAAATATAAAATAAGTACCTTACATTTTGCCCAACTTTGACCATGGCATGTTTGTTTCCTGTGAGCACTGTTGATATAATTTTCATATCATGCACACATGAAGATTTCAGCTTTTTAGTTTAAAAAGCTGAAAGAAATTGGCTAAAAATTGTAGCTTTTATTAATGTTTTTATGAGACCATGTCAGACCTTGGCTCTCTGTAGCACCTCTTGAGTCACCTGTATGTTGACCTTGTTGAACTTTCAGCAAATTATGCATGCTTGAGGCGAGGCATAAACTGGGGCTCCAGGCAGCTTATTATATAATGGCCAGCCACAGTTGATCCAGGTGTCCAACCCAACTCATCTAGTAGTTTTAACCAACAACATAACAGTAAACAATAAATTAATAAATTTTTATTGGTTTTTAATAACAAATTCAAGAAAAATAGAAAAGGAATTTGTTAGTTGATAATAACAGGAAATTAACTTGCACTTACCGATGATATAAGAATCTTGTATCGATGGATAGAATGTCACGTATTTCAAATAACACCATGCAGTCACCTATGATATTTTTCAGTTCAATTTTAATGATAAAAAAGGTAAATCATATTATTCATTACTAATCATTAGGGATCATATGAAGGAAATTAATTGTTGTTATCAACATTGTATTTTTAGGACGAGGAACGGATAATTCTATTCGGACTTGATACGTTTGGATTTAATCACTTCACCACAAACCCCATTGAATTTGGGATCAGGAAATTCAAAGGTTTCATATCAAATTTGTTCACACATTGTTTTCCATGTGATTACTCTAAATGGAAGATCAGTTGAGTCTGAAATTTTTAAAGTTGTGGTACCAATCTGAATCACTTGAGGAAGAATCTTCTTATATTTTGGCACGATTGCAAGGAATACCTCCAGCGTTCCATCAAATGCCATAAGAATGGATTGTCCCAAAACCTGGTGTGTTTCACGAGATTTGTCTATATAGTTCCATTTGGGAATCTATCCTTTTATTATTCGTGGATGTTTTACTTCTCCGTCACCGTCTCAGAAAACTGAGTTGTGAAAACTGCACGAATAGTATATATTGGACTGATACTATATAATTTAGCTCATATTGAGATATGACAGAAGACACAGGTCATTAAAAATGTGACCATGATTTGGGTATGAGCGATCTTGACTTTCTGAAAGTTAATGAATAACTTTATGGATTTTTTTCTGAAAATAGGGTGTGTCCTTTGATAATTTAAAATTTTAATTTTCATGGCTCATACTGAACGTTAACCTGAATTATTCTTGCCTTTTTGGGGTTTTGACTATGAAATGCTCACAGTCAAAAATGTTTTTAAATGTCAAAATGATGGGTTACCGCACAATTTACCAGGTTAAGAAAGGACGGAAAGGTTTGCATATTATGTATTCATGATATCATTGCCGCACTCAAACATCAACTCTATTCTTTCAGTGGGTCGTATCCAGCCAAATTTGAATGCTGTGCCTTTCGAGCAACTAAAAGCAGATAACCCCGATGTTGAACCGGGCGGTAGATGGCGCCCTAAAAACTGTACAGCGCGCCACCGTGTTGCGATCATCATACCTTTCAGGGACCGTTATGAGCACCTTAGCATCTTTCTGGATAATATGCACCCGTTCCTCCAGCGTCAGCAGCTGGATTACGGCATTTATGTGATAGAAATGGTGAGTGTTTTAAGCTTCTTGAAAAATATATTACGTTCGTATTTCTTCACAACGAAAAAATCTACATGTAGGTGAAGCATTTCAAACATTTGCATGTTTTCATAACAGTGCTAGTGTATATATATATATATATATATATATATATATATATATATATATATATATATGATAAATGCTTATAAATATATGATAATATGATCACCAGCTTATTAATTTAATTCGTGTCATATTGATTCCTCTACCATATGGAAACATTTATGATCAGTTTTTATAAATATATGTATGGTTATATGGTCATTAACTTGTCAAATTCAGTCCACTCGGACATTTTTCCATATGATATGTTTTGAAATCTAAGGTAACAATAATGCCATTAATGATCTGTTTCCCACTTTCCCTTAAATGCTATTCGCCTGTAGACATACCTGCGCAATGCCTTTTTTTTTTTTTTTAACTCTTGTTTTATCATATTCTGTTAACCCAATATCATTTCGTTGGGCGTGATGCGCAATATGATATGCACAGATATGTCATAAATATAACATCATGTAACATCGGTGTACTCCATCCAGGCCTTACCGACCACATTTAACCGGGCCATGCTGCTGAATATCGGGTTTATAGAAGCCAGTAAGGATTATGAGTACCAGTGTTTTGTATTCCATGACGTCGATCTTCTCCCAGAAGATGACAGAAACCTGTATTATTGTCCGTCTACACCCAGACATATGTCTGTGGGCGTCAGTAGTATGGGTTACAGGTGAGCATGCAAACATTATTACACTAAAAATGATTAAGATATTTAATAATATAATATGCCCTTATTCAATATATATATATATATGTATATGAGAATATAAAAATGAGAATTCTGATTTTTCCCGGGAAAAATGAGAATTCTGATTTTTCCTGGGAATAATGGGAATTCTGATTTTTCCCGGGAAAATACAGAATTCTTTATTTTCCCAGCCAGCTCTAAGTTGTTAAATGATATCCTTTTAATAGTTAAGGTGGGTTAAGATTGCATATTTTACTACGGTATAATAACCAAACTATAATGTTATTAACTGACCATTGCTAAAAGAACAGTAACATTTTTTGTCATGAAAAAAAGTAGAAAACACATTTCTGTTAAAATCAGTTTCATTTACACATGATAGTACTAAAACCATCACACTTGTAAGTTGAAAACAAGCGCACCTGATATTTACGTATTAGTTCTTAGCACACATGATTCAATTATAAAGATTTCTAGATGTGAATATTTTTTATCTACAATTCAGTGAAGATAAACATCTATGTTAGATTGACTAACACATCTGACAAGTTGTCAGTGAGCTTTTGACATCTATATATGTTAAGTTCAACCATGAAAAACATATACCTGTTATTATATATGCTAATGCTAATTTTATTTCTTTTTTAACACTTGAACAGTTCAGAATTAATGTGAAAGAAAGATGATCAAATTTTCTTTCTGAAAAAGAGAAATAAGTATGAAAAAAAAGAGTTAAGTTTGCATCAATAATTCCCATTCTTCCCGGGAAGAATGAGAAGTCTCATTTTTCCCAGGTTTGAATTTCAAAACTGAATTCCAATCTCTCGCGGGAAAAATGAGAATTCTCAATTTTCCCGGGTGAGCCTGGAATTCTCATTTGTCCCAGGAAGAACTTCCTGTGAAGAATGGGAATCCCTTCATACCATCTCTGGATTCTAATTTTTCATGGGAAAAATCAGAATTCTCATTTTTCCCGGGAAGATTCCGGATCTTCCCAGAATCTCATTCTTCCCTCGACATATATATATATATATATATATATATATATATATATAAATATATTTTTATATATATATATATATATATATATTTATATATATATATATGTAATACAGCTTTATTGTTTCCATTTTATTTAAATTATTCATAAATGTATTATTTCTAAACTGTTTTGTTATAAACACATGAAGTCATTCGTCAAAATACATTCTTAGGGTTTCTTATATTTTTATATTCTGACCGTTTCTTATATAAAAGCTTCGGTCGGATGAAAGAAAAATAAGATACTCCTCAGATAGAGCACGCGCATCATCAGATATGGGAGGTCTTTGTACAAACCAAGCCGACAGGCATACAGAGTGACACTGCAATAAAGACAGGCATACAGAGTGACACTGCAATAAAGACAGACAAACGAACCTAGTGATACATTACCCTGAAAGAAACCTCCCTCCTAATTTCATGTTAATCCTTTCATATAACTTGATCCTGGTTACTCGTATGTAAAAAATATAGTAAGGAAAACATACAGACAGACTTTGGTAAAATAACATCTTTTGTAGTGGCGGATCCAGCGGAGGGGTCAAGGGGCAGCAACGCCCCCCCCCCCCTTCACCTTTGAGCTTCCACACCCTTTTTTTTGAGGGTTTAAACCATTTTTAGCTCCGCTGACTGTAAGTCATCTGAGGAATAGGTATGGCGTTTTGTCCGTCGTCCGTCCGGCCGTCCGTTAGCAGGGCACAAATCGTAACCGCTGAACCTAGAAGCCTGTAACTGTAAATCTATGACGGTCCATAAAAATCTCCTTGGATACCTGAAATAAGGTCACGGCGACCTATATCCTCCGAGCTATGGGGCTTGTAAGTACCCCCCTGAATATTAAAAAATAATGTGATAATTTAGGCATGGATTGTCATGAAACTTGCCTTGAATATTGACCATGACTAGTTGTGTCAGTTTCCGAAAAGTGTTGGCGCCACCTGTATTTTTTTCTTATTTTTACAAATATTTTTCTATTTTTTACTATAAAATGACAACAATCATGTCAGTTTCTGAGCTGTGATTCCATCTAGTGTCCCAAAACCTGGTGTGTGTATTGATCACAAGTGGATGCCCTATAGTAATCACCCTTTCTGACTAGCTGTTCGTCTAGCTGTCTGTCTGTCTGTCCGTCCGTTTATCCACACAAATTTGTTTCCAGATGATAACTCCAGGTTGAATTGACATATGGAGTTCAAACACAACTCACAAATGGTCAGCCACTAAAGAAAGAACCTGTATATTTTTTTGGTCATGAGGTCAAAGGTCAGGGACACAAGACTCACTTATTTAAATAGATTATGATTGCATTTTCAGCCAAGCTTTTCATCCCAATCTTTCCATCTTGCACATTGAGTTGACTTGCCAGTATGGGGAGAGCATAAATGAATTTGGGGTCACAAGGTCAAAGGTCAAGGTCACAGGGGCCATCTGTTCACAAGTTAGTTTCCAGGTGATAACTCCAGTTTTGATTGACATATTGGTTTCAAACTTAACTTATATATGGCTCACAACTAAAATAAGAACCCTGTCAATTTTGGTGTCCAAAGGTCAAAGGTCAAGGTAACAGGACCCATTTCTTTAAAAGGATTGTTGACAATAAGTCATCTGAGCTATTGTCGTGGTCCATTGTCCGTCGTCCTTCCGTCCGTCCGTCCGTAGATGTGGCACGTTTTGAAACCGTAAGACCTAGGAATCCAAAATTCAGCATAATGTTAGATGTCCCCAAGATCTCCTACCAAGCCAAAAACTAGATCTTTGCGACTCCGTTCCTTTGAGAAATTAAGGAAAACCCTTAATTTTTATTAAAAACCTATTTTCACACTTCAGGACTGCCTAATATCAAACCACTCGTATGTTTTTCCTCATATTTACCATAAATATTCTTCTATATAGTTCCTATGTACATGCCAGAAATTAAGTCTGTCAAGTATAAATTCTTGAAGTTATGGGCCCGAACATAATGGACTTTGTAAAAAATCAGGAAAAATATTTACTCACTTAACATGAAAAATTTTAAAACTAGAGTCAATTTTCCCGAGTATAATTTTGTAAATTTTTTAAAGTTATTAGCATAAAAATAAAATCAGTACCTTAAATTTTGCTCAACTTTGACCATGGCACTTTTTTTCATGTAAGTACCATTGATTTAATTTTCACAGCGTGTAAACATAAATATTTAATTTTTAGCTCAGCTGACTATAAGTCATCTGAGCTATAGTCGTGGTCCATTGTCCGTCGTCCGTCCGTCTGTCCGTCCGTCCGTCCGTCCGTCCGTCCGTCCGTCCGTCCGTAGATGTGGCACGTTTTGAAACCGTAAGACCTAGGAATCCAAAATTCAGCATAATGTTAGATGTCCCCAAGATCTCCTACCAAGCCGAAAACTGGGTCTTTGCGACTTCGTTCCTTTGAGAAATTAAGGAAAAACCTCAATTTTTTATTAAAATCCTGTTTTCACACTTCAGGACTGCCTAATATCAAAACCACTCATCTGTTTTTCCTCATATTTACCATAAATATTCTTCTATATAGTTCCTATGTACATGCCAGAAATTAAGTCTGTTAAGTATAAATTCTTTAAGTTATGGGCCCAAACATAATGGACTTTGTAAAAAATCAGGAAAAATATTTACTCACTTAACATGAAAAATTTTGAAACTAGAGTCTGTTTTCCCAAGTATATAACAATGTTTAATTAAGATTCAATTGTTTACCCAAAATTAGATCTGAATTTTGTAAATTTTTTAAGTAATTAGCATAAAAATAAAATCAGTACCTTAAATTTTGCCCAACTTTGACCATGGCACGTTTTTTTCCTGTAAGTACCATTGATTTAATTTTCACAGCATGTAAACATAAATATTAAATTTGTTTAAATCTGAAATTTGGAAGTAAAAGCTTGGAAATTAAGCTAGTTATTGATTTTTTTCTTGAGGCTCTATTGTAGTCATTTGCTTTGATTATAGATTACAGATGCAGGGTCCCACTCCAGGTCACTGGAAGTCAGCTATGCCAGGTTTTCTGATTTGTTACAGTCACTGGGGGAGATCCCCTGCTGTGACAGGTGTACAGTTATTCTCATATCACCACCCCAATCTCACCCCCTCCCCCCCCCCCCAGCAAACCCAACCCACCAAGTGTTATGCAGTAATTGTTATTGTTTTCACTGTATCTCCTTAATTGTAATGCAGCTTCCACTCTGATATGCAAAAACTTTCCTTAAAAAAGTAATTCAAGGTGTAATCCAGAAGATGCAATGTTGTGTAATGTAGCATTTTTAAAGAAATCATTTTTCTTTTAAATGATTTTACCAATCATAATGGAACCCATCAGTATGCTTAAATTATGATAAAATATGAAGCACATTTTGGATAAATAAAGACACAATTAAAAATTGTAAAATCTAAATCAAGTATTTTTTTTAGATATTTATTGTTTAGCAGATTTAAAAGATATATATTTTGTGGTAAAAAATAAATAAACATTTGTATGCATGATGTGTTATCTGACAAGATTGAGATTTATGATGATGCAATCGAGAATTATGAATCAACTTTTATATTCAGATATATATGTTATATTGAAAATGTATAGAAATATAAACTTAAATTAAAAAAAAAATTGATGTGATAAAAAAATTAGGATTTATTACAAACATTTGTTCATTATTTTCCTGCATCAGCAGAATTTGAGATCAGGCTTTGTTTGCCATGTTTTATGCTGTTAATTAGTTATATTTCAACTGTATACATTTCATAAAAAAACATATATTTAATAATATATATTATACAAAAAAAAAGATTTGATTGAACAAATGTGTAAACTACTGAAATGTCAACAGTTAATCGAAAAGCCAACTAATGATCATGGTAATTGTACAGATCATTTGTTCACAAACTGCTCACATGCTTCAGTTTCAACATTAGGAAACACATGGTCAGGTCACAAAATATTATTTGCAACAATTTCTTGCTCATCAATACAAACCAATCATATAAACACAACCATGGCCTTTATTACCTCTTCCTCTTACACTTAATCTCCATTTGATATTATTTTAGATTTTTACCTTCAAGGTTAACTTCAGCTGAGCACAGTGACCCATAGGTCCCTTGTTTTAAATCTGAAATTTGAAAATAAAAGCTTGAAAATTAAGCTAGTTATTGATTTTTTTTCTTGAGGCTCTACTGTAGTCATTTGCTTTGATTACAGATTACAGATGCAGTGTCCCACTCCAGGTCACTGGAAGTCAGCTATGCCAGGGTTTCTGATTTGTTACAGTCACTGGGGGAGATCCCCTGCTGTGACAGGTGTACAGTTATTCTCATATCTTTTCTCACCACCCCAATCACCCCCCCCCCCCCGACCCCCACCCTCGCAAACCCAACCCGCAAACCCAACCCACCAAGAGTGTTATGCAGTAATTGTTATTGTTTTCACTGTATCTCCTTAATTAGCTCAGCTGACTGTAAGTCACCCTTTGTCGGTCGTTTGTCTGTCCGTCCGTCCGTTAACCTTGCACAAATCGTAACCGCTGGACCTAGAAACTTGTTACCTGACATTTTGAGAGGTCCATGAAAAATATCTTTGGAAACCAGAAATGGGGTCTCTGTTACCCATATCCTTCGAGCTATGGGGCCCCAAAGTACCCCAAAGAATAGTAAAAAATTTCATACAAAAACTTCAATATCTCATTAACTACATCACTGATGGTCATGATTTTTGGCATACATATTGATCATGAGATGTTCCATCAGTTCCTGCAGACTGGTGGCGCCACCTGTATTTTCCAATTTTAACGAATTTTTTTTTCTCTATTTTTTAGACCTTTAAAAATGTGAACATCTGTTAACAGGTCACAAATCGTTAAGACTGGATCTAGAATCTTCATTCTTGACACACTGAGAGACCTATGAAAAGTCTCCATGGAAACCAGAAATTAGGTCTCTGTTACCCATATCCTTCAAGCTATGGGGCCACAAAATACCCCCCCCCCCCCAAATAGTAAAAAATTTCATACAAGAACTTCAATATCTCATTAAATACATCACTAATGGTCATGATTTTTGGCATAAATATTGATCATGAGATGTTTTATCAGTTTCTGCAGACTGGTGGCGCCACCTGTATTTTTCAATTTTTTACGAATTATTTTCTCTATTTTTGAGAACTTTAAGGATGTAGTTAACTGTCAACAGGGTACAAATCGTAACGACTGGACCTAGAATCTTCATTCTTGACACACAGGGAGACCCATGAAAAGTCTCCATGGAAACCTGAAATTAGGTCTCTGTTACCCATGTCCTTTGAGCTATGGCACTCCAAAATACAGCCCAAAAAATGGAAAATTTGATACAAAAGCTGAAGTATCTGAACAACTAACGCAGAGATCACCATAATTGTTTGCATGGATATTGATCATTGAGTGTTTCATCAGTTTCTGCAGACTGGTGGCACCATCTGTATTTGTTCCGGTGTTTTTACGAATTTTTTTCTCAATTGTTGAGACCTTTAAAGATATGAACATCTGTTAACAAGGCACAAATCATAACAACTTGACCAAGAATCTTCATAAAATTTCCTTTTATGAATCTCTTCCCAGTCAGCTGAGCGTCATAACCCATGGGTCACTCGTTGTAATGCTGTCTCCACTCCGATATGCATAAACTTTCCTTGAAAAAGTAATTCAAGGTGTAATCCAGAAGATGCAATGTTGTGTAATGAAGCATTTTGAAAGAATTTTCTTTTAAGTGGTTTTAACAAATATAATTGAACCCATCAGTATGCTTAAATTTATAAAATATGAAGCAAATTATGGATAAATAAAGACACAATTAAAAATTGTGAAATCTAAATAAAGTATTATTTTTAGATATTTATTGTTTTGCAGATTTAAAAGAAGATTTAAGGTGAAAAATAAATAAACATTTGTATGCATGATGTGGTGTTATCTGACAAGATTGAGATTTATGATGATGCAATTGAGAATTATGAATCAACTTTTGTATTCAGATATATATGTTATATTGGAAATGTATAGAAATATAAACTTAAATTAAAAAAAAAATTGATGTGATAAAAAAATGAGGATTTAATACAAACGTTTGTTCATTATTTTCCTGCCTCAGCAGAATTTGAGATCAGGCTTTGTTTGCCCTGTTTTATGTTGTTAATTAGTTATATTTCAACTGTATACATTTAATTAAAAATACATATATATTTAATAATATATATTATAAAAAAATAGATTCAATTGAACACGTGTAAACTACTGAAATGTCAACAGTTAATCAAAAAGCTAACTAATGATCATGGTAACATAAATACAGGAAACAAGCAACACATAGCAAAACAACGCAAATAAGTACACCGAAATACGTGAAGTAAACCGACCAGAAGAAAAACAGACACATATCGCAATAAATGGACAGTGGGTGGGCGGGACACCGACAAAACACAACGTGCAACTGACTGGCTGGGGTGTGAACAGTGATTACTGAAGCGTGAGTTCCCCGGCCCCGTGTATAACTAAGCGGGTTTAAGGGGGACGGCTCCACCTGAATAGATACGGGTTGCCAGGTCTGCAAGATTCAACTTTAAGCGTTAACAATAATTAACTTCTTTAATTTACATATAAATAGAATACACATGTACAGGTAGACTGGTACCCCGCTCCCGCTCTATTATGGCACCGCTGCTCCAGGCCAATCATAGAGACGGGCGTACAACGCCATCTTTTGTACTCTTTACAGACTGGTACCAACTCCAGTATATATTATATATGATAAAAATAAGCATTTCCTTTGCTGAAAGAAGTTACCAAAAGTTGGCTGTTTATTAAATGTGACATTAATAATCAGCTTAATAGATATTAATAATAAATCACTGCTACGTACAGTGGAAAATCAAAGATTCAGTATATCGTATTATCTAGGCATCCATCATTGAATTTTTGTGCTAAAACTCATTCTTCGATATTTGAAAACTAGAAATAACTAAAGAAAGTTATTTTATAAGAAATCTTCACGGATAATCAACCAGGATCGCGTGAATGTCCATGATAACCGGTATGAGCGTGCATACTGAAGTTGGAACCAGTCTATAGGTAAGTCAGGAGTTGCAACTTGGAGTACTTAGATGGCGTTGTACGCCTGTCTCTATGCTTGGCTGTGGGTCATAATAGAGCAGGGTACCAGTCTAATGTACAGGTCGCTCACTGACATATGCCACGCACACACCGTGCATTTTACTTACTCAGAAATGATATGTGAATCTGTCAGCCGTCGGCCTCCGTGGCCTAATGGATAAGGCACCGGCCTCCTAAGCCGGGGATTGCGGGTTCGAGTCCCGTCGGAGGTGTTATTTTTTTTTTATGTTAAATTTCTTTTTATGTCGTTTTTATCTCAATTATTTCAGCCATTCACAAATGTGAACCCAATCCCATACCCTGGCTAGGAAAGCATATTCGGTATCACCCAGGAATCATTGCAAAAGTATGGATAAGTACTTGGCTAATTTCAATAAGTTTACATGCTGGTAAAAAAAAAATAATATTTAAATAGTATTAATAATTATAATGATTATCGATATAAATAGCATTTTTCAATAAAAAATTAATATATATATATATATATATATATATATATATATATATATATATATATACCAAATTGTTTGAATCAAACTGCATTTAGGGGTAAATTTCATCAGGTATTTATATTAATTGTTGCCTTATCTCCATTCAAAACAGTATGACCTTAATTAAATATAAAAATGAATCTAACTGAAAATGGACATTTAGGCTATTGTTTATTTGACTCGGACCCAGACTAGGATCCATAGGACGTTGGTTCATACAAAAAAATGTTACTCGATTGACAATTAAGCCTACTGAAAATCTAGGATTCGGACCTGTAGCCGGTTTAATTAAATTCCACTGTATTAAAGCATACGGGATTATGGACACTCATGCATGATATGGTTAATTCAGTACTCAGAACTATATTTTAATTAAATCATTCAAAATCTAAAGTAGGCCTAGGTCTTTATTAAGTTTAGCCTAGAAAACAAATACACTGATTTATCCCAAATATTACAAAGAACTGTGACTCCAGCCGCGCGAAAAACACATTTTAAAAACGTTTCCGCATACATGCATATATATCCATACCCGAGATAAATTAAAAAGTCTATTGCTCTAAATCAGAAATCGTACATTCGTGATGAAGAGAGATTTTATTCTGATAAAAAAAGGAAAAAAGTCCTGTGTTCTAAATCAGCCAACGTAGGTTCATGATAAAGAGAGAGATTAGGCCTATAACCTGGTTTAAAAGAAAAAGGCACTGTGTCCTAAATAAGCCACCGTAGATTCATCCCCAAGAGAGTTGGTTACCTGGTTTAAAAGAAAAAAGCCCTTTGTCCTAAATCAGCCACCGTAGATTCATAATGAGGAGAGATTATATATAACCTGGTAAAAAAGAAAAAAAGCCCTGTGTCCTAAAATCAGCCAACGTACCTTCATGATAAAGAGAGAGATTATAATCTGGTTAAAAAGAGAAAGGCCCTGTGTCCTAAACCAGCCACCGTAGATTAATCATCAAGAGAATAGATTACCTGGATAAAAAGAAAAAAAGCCCTGTTTTCTAAATTAGCCACGGTAGATTAATGATAAAGAGAGATTATATCCTGGTTAAAAAAAAAAACAGCCCTGTTTTCTAAATTAGCCACCGTAGATTCATCATCAAGAGAGTTAATTACCTGGTTAAAAGGAAAAAAAGGCCCTGTGTTCTAAATGAGCCACCGTAGATTCATGATAAAGAGAGATTATAACCTGGTAAAAAAAAAAGAAAAGAAAAAATAGGCCCTGTGTCCTAAATCAGCCACCGAAGATTCATGATAATTAGAGATTATATCCTGGTTAATAACAGAAAAAGCCCTGTGTCCTAAAACAGCCACCGTATATGTTCATGATACAGAGAGATTAAAACCTAGTTTAAAAAAAAAAATACTGTGTTCTAAATCAGCCACCGAAGATTCATGATAATTAGAGATTATATCCTGGTTAATAACAGAAAAAGCCCTGTGTCCTAAAACAGCCACCGTATATGTTCATGATACAGAGAGATTAAAACCTAGTTTAAAAAAAAATACTGTGTTCTAAATCAGCCACCGAAGATTCATGATAATTAGAGATTATATCCTGGTTAATAACAGAAAAAGCCCTGTGTCCTAAAACAGCCACCGTATATGTTCATGATACAGAGAGATTAAAACCTAGTTTAAAAAAAAAATACTGTGTTCTAAATCAGCCACCGAAGATTCATGATAATTAGAGATTATATCCTGGTTAATAACAGAAAAAGCCCTGTGTCCTACAACAGCCACCGTATATGTTCATGATACAGAGAGATTAAAACCTAGTTTAAAAAAAATACTGTGTTCTAAATCAGCCTCGGTAGATTCTTGATAAAGAGAGATTATAACCTGGTTTAAAAAAAAGCCCTGTGTCCTAAAGAATCTATTTACTGTGCATACGTGCAAACACATGGCTTGGAACTGAATTACTGCAAGTTATATATAGTTTTCTACCTGCATTTTTCAGGTTACCCTACGTGGATATTTTCGGGGGAGTAACTTCCATGCGCAGAGAAGACTTTCTGAAGGTCAACGGGTACTCCAATATATTTTTTGGTTGGGGTGGCGAGGATGACGACATGTCAAAAAGGTATTCACACTTGTTATGACAGGAATAAAGAAAAAAGAAATTAACTCTGTTATACAGATATTTTCTTAACGCTATAAACCGGCATAACAACAGGAATATCATTCAAATTCTCCCTGTTACTTGATCGACATGATGATACACATTAAGTAACGGATACTGTCAGCCTGAAGAGGGCTGAAGGTTCTTCCAGGAGCCAATTTTAAGGAACCTGATATAATAAAAAATTGACATAACAGTATTTTTTATACTTTATATGTTAAAGCATGATATCTGTGAAGATATTAATGATTCGGTTTAACCTTTTTACCTGTCGATCCAGTGATAATTATTTTTGAATTTGTAAAAAGTGTTCTTCTGTTCATAGCAAAAGCTTTATCTGTTCTATACGTGATAGGCATCCATAATAAATATTCATGAAAGCTATATAAAGATATTTAGCGGTACACTGTTACTGCATGGTGCGGTTTTATCCCCGAATATGTTTATATATTTAGGCTCCAGCATCACCACCTTAACATCAGTCGGTATCCACAGAGGGTCGCTCGCTATCATATGCTGAGTCATCAGAAAGACAGGGAAAACCCAAACAGGTAAAACAAGGTCCTTGCTTAAAGGTAAAACACACCGACCGGTATGTATTTATAGCTGCCACAAGGAAGTTGACTTTTTGTAACCAGCTACTTCTGTATTTATTATAAAACAAATCTGACCTAAGTATGACTTTTTTGTACTTTTAAAATACATATAGGTCCCGGAGATTTCTGTAGAACAACTTCCTGTTAGCAATACATTTTCAGAATCCTTGATTTATCGAGCCCGCTTTGGCGTCCATTTAAAAAACAATGAAAAGGGCAATTGAACTAACCGCATGTCTCGCGTACACTTCCAGTATACATAGCAAGCGAAAAACATCTTTTGTTTTTGTTTTTGCTAGGAGGGCGTCTAGATCATTCAGACGACGTTTGAACAGTTCCTACTTTAATGCAGGGCGTCAAGTTCCTATTGTTTTACTATTTTTTCTACTTATGAAGTAATTCCTATTTTTTTCCTTTTTTTCAGGAATAATTCCTAATTTAATGGGCATGTTGTGTTTTATCATTTGTGCTTAACTACTGTACTTAATGAGGCATAGATTTTCTCACACCAGGAAGATCTTGCCATCTTTATAAACAAATATTTTCCAACCTCAAATTGTTCAAACATTCAATTGTAAACTATTGGAACTTTTATCTAATGAGGATAATTTACTTATGGCATCTAACACAGGGAATAGGAATAATGGGCGTGCTTTGTATCTTGACACAAAACCTTAAAGTAAACTGATCAATTGTTCTTTCCTGTTTAACTTAATCATTCTGTATGATTAAATAATATTTTTTTTTTAAATTCGCCACTGTGGTGTCATTGCCTAGCTTTGGTCTTGTGGAAATGACTGAAGCAAAAATATGATGTAACTCCTGAAAAGAAGACAAACAAATCTTTAGCATGATAAAAACGTACCTTTTGGTGCAGTTCTTTCTTAAATATTTTCTTAATAAATGAGAAGTTACAGTTTGCTTTGATAAAGTAAGGATGTAAAATGCTTCTTCATTAACGTGAACGAACTTTATTTCTTTGCAATATTCTCTGAATAACAATCATGCTCAGTCAGTTAACATAATGACAGGCTATATCATGTAAAAAAATAGGTTTTTTTCTGTGTTTTATGCAGTTCCATCTCAGATTACTTGGTCATTTAATATTTATTAAGGCCTAATTAACATTAATTTAAATGTCATCATGTTGTTAACATTTCATGATTTTACTACACAATTGTCTCTATTAGATCTGTGGCATTAGATCTGAGGCAGAATTGATAAAGTGACAATGCAGGAAAATATAATTTAAATCAAAGGCGCAATTATCATATGATATAATTCACCCAAAGCTCTAGAAGTAGACACTGAACGTGTGTCATTGGGAATGGGAAGGCATGGAGTTATATGCACCCGTTTTCTTGCACATTCACATGAGATTTATTTTAATTATTGATTAATCTTTGATAGATCTTTGTGTTACATGTGTTTTGTAATTGCACACAAATGTACATGTACTTATCTGTGTAATATGAGGTAATTCACTGAATAGATCAAAGACAGATCACAGAGGCACAGATCATAGATTGACTTCGGGGTACCTCCATTCATGTGGATTAAAAGTCCCTGTGGGCCAGTCACGTTGCTCGCAGTCTGTGCTCCGTACACAC
The DNA here is from genome assembly GCA_026874595.1 of Sipunculus nudus. Classification (NCBI taxonomy): domain Eukaryota; kingdom Metazoa; phylum Annelida; class Sipuncula; order Golfingiida; family Sipunculidae; genus Sipunculus; species Sipunculus nudus. The sequence continues at coordinate 55,378,163 of CM049311.1, read as the reverse complement.
GCACACCAATAAAACAAACAGCAGCGGTGCAAGTGACCGCAACTTTATGCATGGTCAATCAACCGACCGGTCAGCGCTGGTCAGTGAGAAGCACAAAGAGTGCTCGCATTAGGCAGGTCAATTAATTAGTAATACTTTTGGTCAGGAAAAACTGCCCGTAATCCGTAATAGCCAGGTGGTCGTATTTCATAGGTTTTATCTATAGATAATATAACGGAATTTCAAAAGGGACTGATTTCTAGTGGTCGTAATAGCCAGGTGCCCGCATTTCACAGGTGGTCGTTCAGACAGGTTGGACTGTTATATATATATATATATTACGATAAGGAAAACAACAGTGTAAATTCACTACAGACTGGATAAGACCCGATCCTCAGGTGAATGTTGTTTGATATATATGTAAAAACCCTTTTCAACAGGTTAGAAAAAGTTCTTATATTTTGTGACAATCAAGAAAAAAATGTTTGCTGAGGAGAGATTAAAAAAAGCCCCCACCCCGGTTAGCCCCTAAGAGAGTTGTCTAACAATAAAATTTATTTTTATGACTAAAATGGCTGTGGGGGTGCGCCAAGGCCATCTTGTAGGCAGAAATAATCCTATTTTATCCTATTATAACAATAAAATTCCTATATTACTCCTATTTTTTTACTCTTAAAATTCCCATTTTCCCATTTTTTTACCATTACTTCCAACTGGACGCCCTGTTTATGTAATGTTTACATTTGGTACGTTTAATTTTATTTGCAGTTATGAGTTCGGGTTGATCACTTGCTTGATTAAAGAAACAGATGCCAGAGCGGCTTCATAAAGCAAGGTCCCTGAAAGCGAGCTGCCATGTAGTTAGATGCTGTAAAAACATTGAGGTTAAAGTTTTTCTAAAAAGGAGATACAATGGACCTAACCACCACAGCCCTTATGACTACCTGAAAATGTTGGTTAACATTTGGCACGATTCAAGATAGCGAGATCAAGTCTACTCAACCACAATGTGGTAGTGGAACAATTTGTTACAAGTAAGCCGTGACGTCATCATCGGAAAGCCTCTATAGTACTTGTCATTTAAGACATTATCATTGAGTTAGAAAAAGAAATAAAATATGACATAGAGTAGACCTCAAACATCATTTTTATCCGAAAATTCGTTTAAGTTTAAGTTCAGGAATTGAAATTTACTTCTATTAACCGAAAAGTAAAATTAAGACATATGTGCTCAGTGTTGAGTTGATGTCTTTGACTTTTTAGATTTAAGTATTTATTTACCGGTGAGGAGAGATACAGACGGGACGGGCTGAACAGTCTCAAGTACAGCGTGATACAGACAGAGAGACGGCCGCTCTACACCTGGGTCTACGTCAACGTCAACGAGAAACTCGTCATGCAGGTAAACGTGTACCCCCTGTCGTTCTTGCTACCTATACGGGAATAAAAAAAGGGAAATCTAATGAATGCAGGCCTCCGCCATTCACTTATATGGCCCATATTCCCAGGTTCATTCGTGCAGAAGTGACTGGAGATTTGTGACTACCCCCTGCTTAAGTTTTTGGATCCGGATCATGTGCCGGATCAACACTTAAGTCTAATCGATTCTTCATTGAGCCGTTCCCAGAATGCCCTGACATTTCATCACAAACCAGAGGCAGGTCCATGACACTCCATTAATGTAACACCCAAGTAATAATGGTGCAACATGCCATAACAAGACATATTGATGTCAGCATGTATTGTTTACTCGAGTGACACTTACTATGATTTGTTTAGGGGACTCTACATTACTCTCTGAAACACATCATGGTAAACTTTTTTCTATATGTGGACATTTTAAATTTGCATGTTAATCGCTGTGTTTTAAATTTTATTAATACATGCATATTCTCTTAAATATGAAAATACCAATATATATGTGTGTGTGTAAATATGTATATTTATATATTATTTACATATGTAAATGTGTACATTTATTTATAAATATGTGTATATAAACATATTTATTTTTTTCAGCCCTGGCAGGAACTTGTCAGGAGGCGGGTGATACCAGATGACATGGGATGGGCCAAGGGCACGGAGTAGGAATATAACACACGGGAGATCCAGTCAGTTTTGAAATCAATGTATAAACCTATTAAAAAAAGGAGTTTATGGTTAAAGCTGGCTGGATGAAAGATTAATATTAGTGCATACAGTAGGTCAAATCTAAGAATAGACTGGATTAATCAGATAAACGGAGTAAATGCCAAATGTGCCTTCAACAAATGGAATTAGAGGTGGCGCCATCTAGCGACAGAATGTGATACTGTATGTAAGTCACTGAATCCAGCGCATGAACTACATTGATTCTTCTGAAGGACATTATAATGAATATTCGAAGACAATCTTGACAAGAATGCCATAAATATATTGCAGTGGTTTCAGGTAAAAGCGATCTCAGTGAATTAGACAAATATACATGTATATTTAATAGGAAAGACAATCCTAAAATATAAATAAATGAAGTTTATAAAATGTCACATTTAATGACTTATTTTATCAGGTTTACACATGATATTGCACAGTACCATGGGTTATACAAAGTATGTACACATTATGTCTATTGCAATGTCTGTAACCGGACTTCCTGAATGAAAGCTGAATGCCGGTATATCAGCTAGATAAAACGACAATATACGTTATATGCAACTTCAGTTTAAAGGAGTTTACAATGAGACCGAATGGTGAATTTTCATATAAAAAGAAAGGTGATTTCTTCGAGTTCTGCGCGAGAGAAAGGGGTTACCGCCGTTGGGAGAGGTAAAAGAGAGTTCAAAGAATAACCGTAAGGCCTTATATTGTGAAATATATAATATATTTATATGTTGGCAGCATTTGCCAATATTTGACTTTTCATGTGTAGTAGAACTAGCTGCGGTTCTATGTAGGATTATAACTGATATATGTGTATATGATAATAATGAAAAATCGACTGATACATATATGTAGTTGCCTTTGTGTATGCGATAGTTACAATTTCAATAATTTTGCAAACGGAATTTATCGTAAAAAAACACCATTGTGAATGAGAGGTAATTCAAGATAGATATTATAAGTAATGATTGATCTTACATGTTACCATTAATCTAGGATAGCTATCATTAATAAGAGCACCGCAGACGTGCATAATACACTCGGCGTGTATCTGGTGACCTCTGACCTCATTAAATATGCATGAATTTTAATGAGAAGATAATACAGGTGAGAAACTCAATTGGTAAATATGTATAATGAGTTTCATGAAAATCCTCAGGATTTTTGAGAAGCCCTAAGGTGCCTCCAAAGTGCGGTGACCCCTGACCTCATTAATTATGCATGGATTTTGCTTTAAATCGATGTTAGGCGAGACATTTTATTGATTAATATTTTTGATAAGTTTTATCAAAATTCTTCATACATTATCGCGGCGACACCGCAAAGTAGCCTAGTGCCCGTGACCTTATTAAATATGCATAGATGTTGGCCATAATCGAACTCGGGCGAGATAATCTATTTTTTTCGAAGTTATGGTGAGTTTCGTGAAAATCCATCAAAGCCCCGATAAGTTATCACGGCGACACTATAATTAACGGACGGACTGACAGACGGACGGACTCACGGACGGTGGGTATACCATAATACTTCCTTTATATGATGGACGTATAAAAAATAATCAAGAGCTTACGATTTATCTGCCCACAATGAATAACGATTTCTACTCGTCCGATATTCGAATTGTGCGATTTTGTGAACAAATTAGGCCAAAATAAAAAGGTATATGGGTTCTCTCTGGCCATATTTTTACCTCTTTTGTATGTTTCGATAAAAATGTCATATGATCAGGGAAAAGCATGATAATAACATTATTTATTTTAATATTATAATAGAATTGACGCGGGCGGTGCCTGAGAACCATACCTTTTTTGGGCCTTACTTTGTATAATTAATTCATAAAATGGATTTTCTCTTCGTAGGTTATTGTACGGTGAGATCGCAAAATATGAAAAAAAATCGTAAAAAGCGAAAAGTTAACCTCGTGAATAAGAAGTCAACAACGGTATGTGTTACATTCTTGTGAATGTGCATGATTGCCGACAGTATAGCCTGCTATTATGTTTGTAGTGTTTAGAGAAATGCGTATATATTTGAAAGACTCAATTTTTTTAAAGTGACCGGAGTCATAGTTATGAATTCAGTTCAGAAATATTTTGACAGTATATATCAACAAAGTTTGCCCTATACGGACCTGAAATTTCATAAAATTGAAGTAGGTCATTGTGACCTCGTTTCTACAAGTTTGATGCCAAATTAATATTCACAACTGATCATCCCTCACCTCATACCACAACCCAGTTTACTTAATCCTTTACATTTGGCGCACGTTTTGGTGAATTTGTGTAACGAATATCTAGGAAACTGCATTTTTATGTCAAAACAAAAATTAAAAATTAACGATCGAATTCAGTTTTGCACTACTATAGAATAACTTACGCACCTTTTTGAGAATTGACACGTGTGTGAACAGAAATGTTTTTATATCCAGATGCTCGTGTCTTACTTTTGCCACCTGCCTCTTCTCCAACGCGTGATTTCTCGACATCATATCGTCCGTCCGTATAAACACTTCCCTTTTCATGTCAGTGCGTGATTCTATAGCCGCTCCTTTATATCATATCAAGGGCGCACGTACCGGTAGAAGGTCAGCTGTATGAACATTCTTTCTTAAATTAATAAAGTTAAACTAATAAACAGAACTTTCATTTCGCAGGTTTTATTTCGGATTGTTTTTATTCTCACGACCAAACGCTATAAAATTTTATCCTCAAAATTCGCCTTGCCCAAGGCCGCACAAGGGTTTTAGCTCAGCTGACTGCTGAGGTATAGGAATGGCGCTTTGTCCGTCGTCCGTCCGATCGTCCGGCCGTCCGTTAGCAGGGCACAAATCGTAACTGCTGGTCTTAGTAATTTCTAAGTGACCATCCAAGGAGGTCAATAAAAAATCTCCTTGGAAACCTGAAATTAGGTCACTGTGACCCATATCCGCCGAGTTATGGGGCTTGAAAGTACCCCCCCCCCCCCCGACTAATCAAAAATATCGTACAAAACCACCAATATCTTGATAATTAATGCATGGATTCTCATGAATCTTCCCTTAAATATTGACCATGACTAGTTTTGTCAGTTCCCGAAAAGTGGTGGCGCCACCTGTAAATTTTGTTATTTTAACGAATATTTTTCTCTATTTTTTACAATAAAATGACAACAATCATGTCAGTTTCTCAGCTGTAATTACATCTAGTGTCCCAAAACCTGGTGAGTGTATTGACCACAAGTGGATGCCATATAGTAATCACCCCGTGGTTGTTTGTCTGTCTGTCTGTCCATCCGTCCATCCACACAAATTTGTTTCCAGGTGATAACTCAAGGTTGTATTTACACATGGGTTTGAAACTTGACTTAAGTATGGCCCACCACTAAAGCCAGATACTATATGATGTTGGGGTTTAGGAGATCAAAGGTCAAGGTCACAGGACTCACTTATTTAAAAAGATTATGGCTGCATTTTAAGCCAAGCTTTTCATCCCAAACTTTCCATTTTGCGCATTTAGCTGACTTGCCAGTATGGGGAGAGCATAAATGAATTTGGGGTCACATGGTCAAAGGTCAAGGTCACAGGGGCCATCTGTTCACAAATTAGTTTCCAGATGATAACTCCAGTTTAGTTTGAAGTATTGGTTTCAAACGTAACTTATATATGACTCACCACTAAAGTAAGAATCGTATCGATTTTGGGGTCCAACGGTCAAAGGTCAAGGTCACAAGACTCGTTTCTTTAAAAAGAATGCATATGCATTTGAAGCCATACCTTTCATCGCAAACCTTCCATCTTCAAGATATTGCTAACCTGCCCATGGGGGAAGATTCTGTTCAATTTTTGGGTCATGAGGTCAAAGGTCAAGATCACAGGACCCACTTATTTAGAAAGATTGTGGATGCCTTTTAAGCCAAACTTGTCATCGCAAACCTTCCATCTTGCATATATAGCTAAGCTGCCAATAGGGGAAAAACCTGATTGATTTGGGGGTCACAAGGTCAAAGGTCATGGTCACAGGGGCCCATCTGTCCACATATTTGTTTCTTTATGATAACTCCAGTTTGGATGGACATATTGGTTTCACTTTTGACTTATATATGACCCACCAATAATGTAAGAACCCTTTTGATTTTGGGGTCATAAGGCCAAAGGTCAAAGTCACAGGACCCACTTCTTTAAAAAGATTGTTGATGTATTTTAGCCAAACTTTCTGTCCCAAACCTTCTATCTTGCAGATGTTTCTCACCTGCCAAAAGTGGAAGTAACTTATTGATTTTGGGGTCACAAGATCAAAGGTCAAGGTCATGGGGGCCATCTATCCACGCATTTGTTTCCAGATGATAACCCCAGTTTGGTTTGAAATATTGGTTTCAAACTTGACTTATATATGGCCCGACACTAAAGTTAGAACTGTTGATTCTGGGGTCATGAGATCGAAGGTCAAGGTCACAGGACCCACTACTTTAGAAAGATTGTGGATGCATTTTAAGCCAAACTTTTCATCTCAATCCTTCCATCATCGACATGTGATGCACCTGCCAATGGGGGAAGTTTCCTTTTGATTTTGGGGTCGCTAGGTCAAAGTATAAGGTCACAGGGCCCATCCATTCACAAATTAGTTTATGGATGATAACTCCAGTTTGGGTAGACAGGTTGGCTTCAAACTGATCACAGGACCAATATTTTGGCAACCTCATAAACATATATCCTTATAGACAAATGCTGCTGAGCGTCGAGACCCATGGGTCCCTAGATTTGTAACACATTTTGAAAAAAGTCCGTCTTGTCCTGAAAAGTTGCGCAATGTATAATGAAAGACTCATTCATGTAAAGCTCCACAGACACAATGCCACAACTGAGTTACCCGCGGACACAATACCCGACAGCTTTAATAGTCGGCACATTTTGTTGAAGGGAGCACAACCCTCAGCGGGAAAGAATAATCCTGGTGGATAAGTTTGACATTTTACAGCCTTTGTCTTTTGGATAACATATTCAATTCCGACGCCAAAAGAAAGAAAGAAAAAATAAATAAATAAATCTGCGTTGGGATTTGGGAAGGCGCTCCGTGAATATTAAAGACTGGTAAACCTACCTCCCGTATGATCCGACAGAATGGACTGTTCCAAAGGTCAAACATGACGTCGTCTTTTAGTCCTGCTGTGAAGGTACCGGACCCTGCTGAGGTAAGACGAATTGACTCTGAAATGGATTTGAACATAGGTTATCAACAGCCTGGCATCTTTATATAACATATGCATGGCAATGAAAAAAGTGTAGTGTACTAGTTCCTGGCAACCCCAGAGGGAGCGAGTAGAGAATCCGGCCTACATGGACGAGGATATGGGTGTATACGGACGGACTTTAAGATGTTTAGGATTCATGTAATGGAGAAGTAAGAGGCATGTCGATGTCATATCACCAGGCATGACATGGCTATGTTGATTTCTACAAATATGAGACGGTTTAACTATTATTGACTAATGAGATTAATATTGGCAGAAAATAAAATTCTCCTTGTTTTGAATGTAATGTATATTTTTTTACTGTATGCAGTTTTTAAAAGGGTCAGGGTCAATGGTGGAGTCGTTCAATAAAACGGAGGACTTTGTCATCAAAAACTTGAACCGGCTACACAACATGGCTGCCTACCAACCGCAGTATCCGCAACCACAACCTCAGGTCCAGAACCCGGTAAGTGTAACATACATTACAGATTCAGAGCCCCTAAGTGTAACATACATTACAGATCCAGAACCCGGTAAGTGTAACAAATATTACGGTTCCAGACCCCATAAAAAGTGACAAAAAGATCCAGACCAGGGAAGGTGTGACGTACATTAGATCAAAGCACTGTATGTGTTATCCATAACAGGCCCAGGCCAAGGTTAGTATGATATACATTACAGATCCAGACCCAATTCATTGTCATACATTACAAATCAAGACCCTGGTAGGTGTGACATATTAAATCCAGACCCTGTTAAGTGTGGTGTTCATTTGGGATCCAGACCCCACTAAGTGTGACATACATAAGAGCTCTAGACCACGGTCAGTGTGACATACATTACTAACCAAGACCCCGCCAAGTGTGACATACATTACAGATCCCGACCCCATTAAGTGTGATATAGACCCCATTAAGTGTGACGTACATTACAGATCCAGACCCAATTAAGTTTGGCATACATTACAGATCCAGACCATGGTCAATGGGACATACATTACAGATCCAGACCCCATTAAGTGTGAAATACATTACAGATGCAGACCCCATTAAGTGGGACATGCATTACACATCCAGACCCCTGTGTGTCTTACATTCGTAAGAGAACTAGATCACGGTCAGTGTGACATACATTACAGACCTAAGCCTGGTATGTGTGATATACATTACAGACCTGAGCCTGGTATGTGTGATATACATTACAGACCTGCGCCTGGTATGTGTGATATACATTACAGACCTGCGCCTGGTATGTGTGATATACATTACAGACCTGAGCCTGGTATGTGTGATATACATTACAGACCTGAGCCTGGTATGTGTGATATACATTACAGACCTGAGCCTGGTATGCGTGATATACATTACAGACCTGAGCCTGGTATGCGTGATATACATTACAGACCTGAGCCTGGTATGTGTGACATACATTACAGACCTGAGCCTGGTATGCGTGATATACATTACAGACCTGAGCCTGGTAAGTGTGACATACATTACAGACCTGAGCCTGGTATGCATGATATACATTGCAGACCTGAGCCTGGTATGTGTGATATACATTACAGACCTGAGCCTGGTATGTGTGATATACATTACAGACCTGAGCCTGGTATGTGTGATATACATTACAGACCTGAGCCTGGTATGTGTGATATACATTACAGACCTGAGCCTGGTATGTGTGATATACATTACAGACCTAAGCCTGGTAAGTGTGATATACATTACAGACTTAAGCCTGGTATGTGTGATATACTTTACAGACCCAGAGCCTGGTAAGTGTGATTTACAGTACAGACCCAGACCCCATTAATTGTGACATACATTACAGATCCAGACAATATTAAGTGTGACATACATTGCAGATCCCGACCCCATTATGCGTGATTTACATTACAGACCTAAGCCCTGTATGTGTGATACACTTAACAGACCCAGACCCTGGTAACTGTGACATACATTACATATCTTGGGCAAATTAAATGTGACAGTTATAACAGATCCAGACCCCATTAAGTGAGATATACAATACAGATCCAGACCCCATTAAGTTTGACATATATTACAGATCCAGTCCCCATTAAGTGTAACATACATTGCAGATCCAGACCCAGTTAAGTGTGGTAAGCATTACAGATCCAGACCTCATTAAGTGTGACATATTTTACAGATCCAGACCCCATTAAGTGTGACGTACATTACAGATCCAGACCCCATTAAGTGTGACGTACATTACAGATTCAGACCCAATTAAGTTTGGCATACATTACAGATCCAGACAATGGTCAATGTGACATACATTACAGATCCAGACCCCATTAAGTGTGAAATACATTACAGATGCAGACCCCATTAAGTGGGACATGCATTACACATCCAGACCCCTGTAAGTGTGTCTTACATTACAGACCCAGACCCCATTTTAAGTTAGCCATGCATTACAAATCCAGACCTCAGTAAGTATGACATACATTCAGATCAGACCCCATAAATTGAGGCATAAATTAAAGATCCAGACCCCTGTCAGTGTGACATTAAGGCGTCAACATAAACACGGTGCGTCGGGCCGTGTGATGCGGGAGCCACAACACGTGCCACTCAGGAGATCCCCTGACCGACCTGGCCCAAATAATGTAATCAGGTAATACATGTTCCCACTGACTGAAACAACGCGTTTTGCCCCGCTTAATCTGTGTTTACCAACACGCAGAGATATAACAAGTGTTAAACAGTTGTATGCGAGGAAATGCGACTGTGTGCTGGGATGGTTTTGCTGGGAAATTGTTATATAAAGCAAAACTGAACTGATAGTGTGAAAGAATAGGAATAATATTGCTCCTGATTGTGTCCCTTCAAGCATGATACACAGCACAGATCCAGAAATCTGTGTGTCATTCAATGGCCGGTGTGTGAGTGTACAGTGGTGAACCCAACAAGGCCGACACGCCTCCCGTCACGCAACACGACACACATGACGTTCAGTGTATCGCGAGGTCCGCTTGTGTCGTGGGAGTGAACCAGGACACTCGACACGTCCTGGGTAGCACACGACAGGAGGAGAGCCTCGGCTTTTGCATCGCGGGCCGCGCGATACGATCGAGCATGCTCCATTTGTCGTGCAATGGAAGCACGTGTCGAGATGCGTCGGCTTGTTCCCGACACAACTCGACAGGGATCGTTCAGTGGAGGTAGAAGTGCCTCATATCGTTACGCATTTCGACACGCAGCACCGCGCGGAGTTAGTAGGTAAATGTCAAGGACAATTCATGCGTTCCTGCTCTTTCCCCGACCAGTAACAGAAAAAAAATGTTGCCTGTAGCATGAAATATGGTGCCACTGCAAAATACATATCATACGGGTACGTCTTTGAAGTTCGAAAAAAGTATTCTGATGCATTGAATTGGTCCCCCATGTCTCCAGTTATTAACCCAACATGAGTGTCGCCTTCTTCTTACCTTTTCTTTGTCTAGTTGGTTGATCGAAATAGAATCAAGCGCCTACAAAAGTAGTTACTAATGCAATAACCTCCACATCCACTATTTGACACTTGCAGCACACGACCAAGGAAGGTCATCTTCCGGCCAACACACGGCAATCTTCGTGTGGTGAACCCCATGTGTGTCGCGAGTGTGTAGGTCTTGCTACTTAAGCTGCAGGACACACTACATAACACGCTAGGTGACGCAAACCGACGTTACCAAATGTCGGTCCGCGTCGCGCTGTGTCGAGATGCGTGTCAGCCATGGTGGGTTTACCCCTTAAATACATCAACCAAGACCCTGAATAATGTGATACTCACGACACGTCCACACCCTGCTGGATCAAATCCAGACCAAATTAAGTACAAGGATAAGCAAAATCCAGACCTCAGTAGGAATGAGAGTTTATTCAGATCAAGAAGTCATTAAGTATGTTTGAGAGTTGACTCTGATCCAGACCTCCGTATGTTTGAGAGTTGACTCTGATCCAGACCTCCGTATGTTTGAGAGTTGACTCTGATCAAGACCATGGTGACTATGAGGAGGATCTATAAATTGCGATCCCAGAAGACAAAACACGTCACAGGAACATTCAAGACGTTCACAGTGCGTGTGTAATCTTGTTGAAGGATCATCCTTGTGAAGTATTGTGGGAGTATAAGTTGATGAACGATACCAGTTGAGTGTCAGTATATATATCTACAATATTCTTTTCGGTAGGTAATGCTACAACCAGCCCCAGTAGCTAACGTAGTGGTCAACGCAGGCGGAGTAGTCGAAAGAAAACCACGGGACTGGGACGCTGGTATTTTCGGGTGCTGTGACGACGTAGGGATCAGTAAGTAAAGTTTTACACACACACACAGTTTTTAGTTACTATTTTGAATTTTTTTTGGTGAAAATAAGACATGAGACCCTGAAAAAGTATAAGTTTAACATGAAATTTTCTTTCTTTATGGTCTGATCAAATGTTAAATACTAATAAGTGACTAAATACCCTTTTTGATACCAAGAGCTCGGCTAATCTTCGTTATGTATTTATATATGAGGAGGAGGCATGTCATTATGAAAAGAGCCAATTTCAAAATAGTCTTGTTATCATAATCAATAAAGCATTCTCAAGATCCAGTTTCTCCACGTTATTTCATTGAAATATACCAAAACTGTCCTTTGGGAATTTGGAGAAGATGGGCGAAAAGACAACCAATGTAATGCTTCATTTGGTGGAGGGAGTACATTTTAGCGAACCTGTGAACTTATGGGATGGTGTGGCGTCGTCCGGCGTCTTGTCGTCCGTACGTTAATCCGTACTATTTAAAAAAAGGGCAGGAGCGAGCATCACCAAATTATTTGCTCAAAATCACACGGGTCATGAAAAATCTCTATCGGATTTTGCTTTTTCTCTGCTATGGGCATTTACCTAGATTTTATAGAGAAAAACAAACTAAAAAGAACTTCTCCGAAACTTCTCAGCCAAATTGTCCATTATTTCACATTAATGATCCCAGAGACGAGCTTTTTCAAATTTGTTCAAATCGTTTGGGTTCGATGAATTTTAGCCGGGTTACAGGAATTTGAACCAAGTCATTCGGCCAAGTAAGCATACTAATATAATATCTCTAAAACGACAAGAATTAGCATCACAAGTTTTATGCAAATGTTGATCACATGTCCCACATTCGAAATTGAGGTTTTTGTGGCCCCATCTACATCGACCGGTTTTTTACGGGCAAAAACTTCGTAATTTTAACCTCTTTCGGCCTCTTTCGGTTTTATGATGAAACTCTCAAGCTGAATGGAATAATTTTTCACAAGAATTATCCTAGGGGAGGGTTCTTTCAATCGTATAAGAATAGATAGGGTTTATGGAAGTCATGGAAAGCTGAAGCTGGTCTTGTAGCCATTAGTAAGCCTTTTTCAAACTGAGGGCTGCAATGGTCTTCTTCTGTAAAACTGTTTTTCAACTTCTGTAACATTGCACAAAATTATTCTTACGTAGCCTTTGTTCAAGTTTACTTAAATGATTTTTGGCAGAATCATTTGACCTTTAAAAATGAAAGGCTGTGAGATATTTTGGTAAACAAAGGTAGTTGTGTAATTGTATTCACAAACTGAGCTCTTTACGCATATAATCAGAGCTGTACAGGCAACATAAATAATTGGTCCCATATCCAGCTTATGTATAAGATAAATCCATGAATAAAATTATCTTTATTCTGATTTTTCATTCGATACGCATTTGTTTTTATTCCAAACATTTTATTAAAAATAGCAACAGGATATAGGGTATCTTATTGTTTAAAGACAAATTATGTTCTGATAAGATAATTGCATTAATTCCCTGTTTAAATATGTCTATAACTCTCATCAATCGAGACCAGTACAAAAAGCATTGTCGCCGCTATCATACATTCTTTCTGTTTCTGTCATGGCGAATATGAGCAGTACGACCTGTGTCTTCTTGCACCAAAATACTCAATAACTGAGGTTACATTTACAGTTGCCAATATGTTGCAGTTATATTGAAAATAAGATACCTTGTCTCAATGAAGAAGTTTTAATGTCACCCCATCAGTGAAATGAAAAAAAAAACCCAGCCTTTTCCAGAAATACGATCGTATCGTGGTCAAACACCACTTATTTCTGTATATGGGAAGGCGACGAAACAATCGTCGGTTAACAGTTCAAGACGTTTCGTCGCTGCAGGAGGCTAATGAATATGCAGCTTGGAAAAAGCATTATAGCCAGTTTTTCAGTATGTACATGTATAAACAGATTTCGTAACATTCCAAAATTTTGTCTCCTTCTACATATAGCTTGTCAGACTGTCAACTGTTTCAGATTTTGCAACAGGCCATACATTTCGGATAGTTCTGCTGTATGCAAGACTTGTGGCGCCACCTACAATTGTTTTTGAGTTTCATTCACATAGCCCAAGAGTGGTTCTAAGTATCTGCATATTTATACATCGTCTATGGCTTTCTCGTACATACGACTGGTGGTGCAACCTACAATCATTTTGTATTGTGTAAATCCATGCCATTATTTCAGGAGTGACGTTTGTGTAATTAGTGCTTAATCATACTCTGGTTCAAAATGTTAAGTACTATTGTACATATATTCATGTCACAGTGTATTTGTAAAGTAATGGCCCAGCATGGAAGCATTATACCTGATGTATATTCAACTGCATAGTTACGCATTACGCTGTTGGCTATTTTATTTTTTTGAAAGGATAACGATGGTTTGACTTTTGACTTAATATGTTCACTTTAAGCATTTGTTCGTGATGCATGTCAAAAAGAGAGGTAACAATTATATGTCAATAACCGAAAATCTTCGACACACGTTGAGGAAATGCAAAAATTTAAATAGTTTGTAAATGGTTTAAATGATAATATTATATATATATAGAAAGAGGGAGAGAGATTTATATTATTATAATTATTATTCTGTAGTGTTAATCGTCACAGTGTTTCCAAATGTTGTGAACAGATAAAGACTTTCCCGCCAATTTTTTTCAGTGTGCGCCGTCTGCTTCTGCCCGGCCTGTTATCTGTGCTACCTCTCTGACAAGATGGGGGAAAGCCTGTGTATGCCGATCTTTGTTCCCAGTGCTGTCATGGCACTTCGCATCAAACTCCGCTCCGAAAACAACATTAAGGCATGTGGAAATTGTATATTCAGACAAAAGTGCACAGTTTTAAAGTGTGTTAGGCTTCCTGAGACCGAATATTGGCTCCCTGTCTGCATGTTATTCTCTCAGCATTGAGATAAATTTGCGCACATACAAGCAACAAACACGTGCGCCAATGAGTCCAAACTGCATGCATTCCCTGGGGCATGAAAAAATCAGTTCTAGATGATAGTCTAGATGACATGTTGCTACACTGCACAATGGCGTACCTCAAAAATGTCAGATTGTTAATTATTAATTTCGGTAAAACCGATTCTGCATCTCAGCGCCATCTTGTGTACATTCGTTGAAACACATTACTTACGAGTAAGTTATTTTTACTGGGTATTTCCGTTAATTTCTTATATATTGAATTGGCTTGCAACTGAATGCAAGTATTCCTACTGCTTTGAGATTTTGACTCAAGCTTACGTTATATATAAAAAAAAAAATAGGAGCGATTTATATCACATGTAAATCGTTCAGAGTTTGAACGCTAGATTTTGCTGAAAGCAAAGGTAGCGTTTACCATTTACAGTAAATAACAATATTTATCTTCCAAGGTATCGCATTAGAATGAAAAGTTTGACATGGAGATAGACAGTTCATTACAAGTTATATGCATTATTGAAGTTCTTCCTCCAATGTATATTTTAGAATAGCTATGTTGGTTGATCTTTATTGAAATAATCTGGAACCAACACTGGTCGCTTATATTTTCTCCTCCATTGGAAGAGCCAAATGAAAAACTCTGTGATCATGCGTTACAGATGTCATACGCTATTCTTTTTTGATAATTCACCCAGTGCTGTTCCGCATTGGCAAAACACCCCTAGCTCTATGTGCTAGTAGCTTTTGTATTAACATTTTCCGAATGATTGCATCTGGTGTGCATCCATTCGTACATTTCGGCGATGAGCAGACTGTAATTGATCTTAAACATTCGGAAACAATACAGTTATTTATGGCTGCATCTTATTAAATTGATTTCCTTTTATTGTCCTTTCAGTGTTTTAATAATTCGTCATCTATAAATGACATACATACATTCCACAGACCACTTTTTCCAGGAACACCGGCTTTTGTATTTGGCGTTTTAATTAATTTGATTTAATATATTGCTCCTAATTTACTGTAGTAATAACATGTTCTACGAAAATCCATTATACACCTCACGTTCCTTGTCACTATGGTAACAATATTAGGTGTTAACGTTTCGCTTAGATCTACGAAAAAACCTTATAGATACATATTTATCATTTCGACTTGATTGATGCTATCATAGCTGGATACTTAAAGCCAACTTTCACTAATTTCTCTTTGTTTTGCAGGGCTCGATCCTGGACGACTGCTGCAAGGTTTACTGTTGTCCCACGTGCACTCTGTGTCAACTCGGCCGCGAACATCAGACCATCACGAAAATGAGAATGAGCAGGATCTAACGGAAGTGGATGTACAGACGGACACAGGTTTAAGAAACCTTCTACCGGTGAACTGGGACCTAGTGTGATTTGAATTAATTTGAAATATATTAACACACCATCCCAAGATATTGAAATATTACCCTAAATATGTCACGTGGCCTGCGTCATTATCGTAGGTCATGTCACGAGAGCATGAAAATGTAATATTATGAAATCCCATTTATTCTTTTTGATATTAATTCACGATAGCTTAAGAACACAAATTTACGACTTCGGATGAAAATGATTAAAATCACGGGAGGTTTCTGTTAACTGGTATCTAAGGTAGTCACTCGTTAAAGGAGCTCTTTTTTCTCCTCTATATGGTGAAACACGTTAACGTTTGTTCCGAAACTATAACGGTCGACATATAAAACTTTCATTAAAAAAGGAGAGGGTTCATATATATTTAGTATACAGTTTGAAATATTTTACGCCATTAAAAAAAATTGTGCATCCCTACCTCTCTTTGTCTTGAAATCCGAATAGGTGCTTGCCGGCTATAATGGATATATTTTCATTCCGTGCAGTACGGCGAAAATTTGTTTTACGGTGTTCAAGCTTCACGTTCTAACAAGTCTAAGTGAAAATTCCTGTAGGAGAACTGAATTTGGTGGCTGTGGCCTATATTTTATCGAGTTATGAGTCAAAAACATCGTATTCGGTCATCCTGAATCCTAGGAGTGTGACCTTTACTAGAGCTACTCATGAAATCTGCGAAATTCAAATTTCACATGCACACGTAGTGATTGGGGTAAAATTGTCTTTGAAATCCAAATTTAGGTAACTGTGATCTTTATCTATGTGCTATTGCCTTCACAGAGTAAAAAAAGTAGCCGAGTCAAATAGGCCTCTAGTTACTAATGGAATTGGAATGGTTAGAGGAGTCGCAAGGTATATACTAGAACACGAAATATCACAATATACATAACATTATTATTTATGTCATTTTTGGTATAAAAAATCCTATACACTGTGATTTTTTATATTTGTAAATTATTGAGTTTCCTTGTTTACAATAAAGAAGTTTTTGTTGATTAAAAAGGCTTGTTGCCAGTCTTGGGTGTTGTTCTTGAAGTGTTGTTTTGCGGAGATGAATCGAGCTTCTTAGTACGCAAAACTAAATGTTTAAGGATTAAAATATGTATTGTTATACCCAGAGCTCAAAGCATATTTTAGAATGGTATTGTTACCGCAAAACTAAAAGCGATGGCGCTCTGGCTTCAGTATTGTAACGTTGAATATGATTTTCAATATAACCAGTTTCTTTTAGAATTTTCTAGTTGCATCTAAAGCCAAACGAGAATCTGCTGACAAAGGTATTGTGTACTGTAAAACATCTGTAATGTGGGCATCTCTTTAAACAGGGCCAAGCTGTCCCCTTGATACAGGCGCCGTCTATGTGAAAGTCATGACAGTAACTTTAATAATGAGGGGATAAACGGGACTGTCAAACACTGCCCAGAATATAAGAGATACCGGCTAGGAGAGGTTCATTCTAGATTTAGCTGAAATCCAGATAACCAGGTTGCTTTAAGGATTACTGCAGGGGCGGATCCAGGATTTTGGAAAGTGGAGGGTCCAACCCAGGAAGACTAAGAAAACCTAAAAAGCATACTCTGATCCAGAAAGGGAGGGTCAAGGCAGTAAAAATTGGCGTTAGACCCTGAAAAATGTTTTTGCGGCTCATTAGGAGTTAGCCAGGAAATGATCATAAAGTCATATTTGAGGATTGAATGAAACAACCGGTGATCTATTATTAGTTGTTTAGTTCCTGTACATTTTCTATTCGGAAAAAAATAACGTTTCCATTCTGACGTCACTAGTGCCATTGTGTTTTTGTGATTCAAAGACATGCCACCGACAATGCACTTTAACAGACGACCGTGAGGTGAAAACTGTATAAATCATAGAAAAATCGATAGGATTCAGCATTGGAATCCTATTGATCAAGCGATAACTTTGTTAAACATCATTGATGTCGTCCGACTTTATGTAACAAAACAAGAGCAAAACACGGTTGATAAATTTTAAATGAAAACAAAATGTATATTTGCGGTCACACTAAAAGACCTGTTCAGGATCAGGCTGGTGACACTTTTTTTTCAACTGCTCGCGGTGCTACTAGAACCTATATATAATTTCCCCGTTTCTTTATAGTTTAAATTAAATTTAAAGTTGTTTGCCCACATGGTATGACTTCATGGCGTGTGTATACACATCAGTTGTGATCCATTACAAAGCTGCAACAAATTTTATCGATTATAAATAAATACAACCATTTACGGATACAGTATAAACGATAATTTTGTACAATACTTCGATAACATATGAACATTTATTTTCATCGTCATGTTCGAGGTTAAAGTGCTTGTCTGAAAAAAAAATGTTAATATTCTCCCTTTCTTTGTTCTTCACTCTTTGGAGCTAACTGTATCGTAAATAAATTTATTTGGTTTTATACATTTCTACGGATCTATCGAATTGACAGCTCATGACTAAGTGGGTAATACTTTTACAACATGAAATAACAATGAAATAACATTGATTCAAGAAGAGGCAACTCTCAAAACACCTTTATTATAAATAATCATGAACCGTGTGATGTAATATATCCCCGACTAAGCTGCAGAAAGTCTTTGGCATTCATTTATATTACCCATGTTTCCCGCCAGAGGTTTCTTCTACGTGTTCCTCTCATGCCTGTCACAAGTGTCTTGGACGAGGTCTGGACAAACAAAGTGTATTGAAAACCTCTGCACACAGTGCTGCCATTTTTAATTTAATAAAAAAATATTTAAAAAACGTTTTTCCAAGTGGCGACGTATTACAGTTTTCCCCGTGGTTGGTTTTTCTGTCAGCATCGTTACGCAAAACGTAACAAACTGACGCTAATGTTATTTAACTGAATTTTCGGAAAATTCCAAAAATAAATCCATTAATTGCGGGACCTATTCTGAAGCAGCTTCGTATGGTCTTAAGTCAAAGGACGTTGTCCAATTGTGGCATAGGTTTTTTTTCTTTATAAAAGAGCTATTCATGGGCACTTGGGCGGCTTCGCTCTAGGGGTGAATTACAACTCACAGAAAACCCTGGCGAAGTTTGAGGTCTCTGACTATTACTTATTTAATATATGAAAGCTTCTTTAGAACCCACTTCTCCATAAATAAAAAAATCTCAACAAGACCTTTTTATTTATATTTATATTTATATTTAGGAATTATTGGAGATCTAGATTAAACTCTTCCAAGTCCTTGACATGCATGGTGTTTATCCAAGGTTTGGCGCTTATTGACCAAATTTCGGAGCGTCAGCTCGAGTAACTGCACACGTGACCTGTTTAGCACCAGATAATCTTCGGTGTTGTTTGAGAGATTTGATATAAGCCCCACCAGAACCGGGTCATGTGAATGTCCCGGCATAAAAAAAATAAACACATGAATGATTTAGGTATACTAGCATAATAGGGGTTCCAAAAAACTGATTGTTATTTACGGTAATACCGTTTTTGCTTGTCAGTCCCCCAGCTAGTTCTCAAACCTCGAGCAATTTGTATGTTTTAATTTACTCACATTTTAATAAATCGATAACTCGAATAGAATTTGAGCTAATTTTAGTGGTAAACATCTATTCACATTAAAACTCCATTCTCCTACAGGAGGATACACCAATGAATTGTGTTTGTATGTCTTTCCAACAGATTTTTTTTTTGCACCGAGAGAACACAAGATGGCGCTTTGACACTGAAGCGGTATATATATAATTGATAATGAAGCCGTTTCAGGTACCCCTTCTGTCAGCTTTATTATGTAACAGGTACTGATAGAAAAAGAATTGTAACATCTTAAATTATCATTAAAAATAAAATTAACCAAACAAAATATAAAAAATAATTAATCCAACGCATTACCCATGGTTTAAACTCGACACCTTCTGTCTTCTAATGTCTCGTTTTATTATATCTTATGTGTGCTGCGACTTTGTTTATCACATTTTTCCACGTCACTTCCGTCGCTGACATCACAACCTGATTATGACGCGCCATGTTTGTGGTTCGTCTTTGTAAGTCTTCCGGGGTAGTGTGTTTGATTTTGGAAACAAGATCATCTGCGTCTGAGAAGTATTCTATGAAAGGCCAGACATCATAATAATCCAGTTTATCAATCCAGTATTTTACGCTCCGATTCTCAAAGACATTCGGGTCCGGCATAGGGCGTATACCGCGAATATTGGAAGACCTGCCATTGTGCTCCCCCGTGCTGTTTGGCAATATACGGTCAATAATAATCTTGTAATTTAATTCCCATTCGTACAGGAGTTCACGACGTGGGATATATAGAGGTATGTTCATGCGATAAAGCTCGGTCAATCGTATTGAGGTCACCAAGAAAGGAATCAGTATGATTGCTTTATATTTGACAAGATCAAACGGATTAAAGTTTGACTGCAGTACCTCCACAGGAGTATCCAAGCCTAACTTTTTTGACGCTTGTGTAACCTCATTGATGAAATGTTTTGCTAAAACTTCCTTCACTCCTGGATAAAGAACGACTTTATTATATGCAGGACTGTATGACATATTGACGTAGCCCCCATGGTGCAGTAATAAGCTGACATCGTCTCCTTCAAAATATTGCATGTAGGCTCGGTCGTATGCACACCTGGAAGCAAGAACGCTCGGTCCATCTTTAACAAAATCGTGAAGATGACTGTTCAGCTGGCGCCACCTGTAGCCCTGAGACCGACCTAACTCATACCTATGGATGGGTAAATAAATGAAAGGTTTCGCAAGGTACGCGAACGACTCGCATACGCTTGCCGGGGCGAAGCACAGGAAACCATCAATATTTTTCCAGTCCTGACTTGCTTTCATTTCTCTTAGTAAGGAATTTTTTACGCTGTACGACATCTTCATTAATTCCATCGGATTAAAACGAAAGGAAACACACGAACCAACCTGACCGCACAAAGAAGAATAACTTCTGTTGATAATTCTGACCCCGAAGCGACGAAGCACGTTTTGAATATCGAAGAACTCGGCCTCGCTTAAGCTTATCGTCCATAAAGTCAAGTTAAACGTGCTAGGACCTATAGCTTCATTTCGTTGATACATTTCCTTGTATCTGTGAAATGCAATGCTTGCTTCCGATTCATTCAGAAGTTCCTGTATGGATGTAAACTGCATTTCTGCCCTCCATCGCACATAGTTAACCTTTTCTTCCATGTAGAATGCGACATCCTCCTGGGACAGCTCCCCGACTAAGTCATCCTCAGGCTCTACGACATACGGGGCCTGTTTGATGCGTGCATTTAAAATGACAGGATCTATTTCCTCACGCTCAGCCCAAATTGTGTCATCCATAGGCGTGGTCTGTCTGTAAAGCACTAAATACAACAGGGAGCTAAAAAGCATCAGGAACGTCAACAGCAGACGACATATGTCATTTGCAAACCGCCCCATTATGCACCTCGGCGGATATCCTGTTCCAAGCGGAACAAGAACAGACTAACTTTGGGAAAGGGCGGTCACATGAAATCCAGGTCTTACCGTTAGTCCGAGGCAATAGTTGACGCAAAGTTCGCTCTTAATACATTGTACCAGGCCATGTCTACAAATATCGTCTGAAGTTGTCCTGGCTCTGGTGATGTATCATAAAGCATCAGATCATCACGCACTCTGATCTACAAGTAAAAAAACACACATCCATATATTGATTTCTATTATATAAAAATTGAGATTGAGAGAATTGCTTAATACTGTGCGGCCGTGGGTGTTTAGGGCTGTCCTTTAACGCGGTTCATTACTGTTTCGATATCAACCACGTGTAGTCTGTATATTCCACTCACCATTACTGTATTTATAGCAGTCTTTAATGTTTATATATATATATATATATATATATATATATAAATATATATATATATATATATTATACATATATATATATATATTATATATACATATATCTTGTCGCAATGTATATATATGTAATATATATATATATATATATATATATATATATATATATATATATATATATATATATATACATTATTGCACTTACCTATGTTTTGGCCTGTCTAGTCCGTAACTCGCACGAATTCAAGCTCTAAGTGATATATATGTGATAACCACCGCGCCAAATATATCAAGTGGTAACTACAAATAAAAATGACAGTTCATACAAAACCGATTGTCTGCATGATTTACTTATTTACTTATGGTCAGCTGTGCAAGTGATAAATGAACGATCATTATAATGGTTATACACTAAGACACATGAAAAAATGGTGTTTATGTTAAGGGATTTGGCGATTAGAGAGAGAGAGAGAGAGAGAGAGAGAGGAAGAGAATTAGGAAGAGCGAAGTAAATAAATATACTGAAGTAGGCTTCATATTCGGGTGGTTTAATGTCCGCCAGATAAAAATTTTCAGTTTTCCGCGACGGCTTCGATCCCGCAATCATACTATAAAGACTATCCAAATCAGGGTATCGCGATGTTTGTATCAACTACTTAATATGAGCACAACATCTTTCATGAGAATTTAGAAGAATACTGCATGAGTGAAATTCATTGCTGATTACTGGAAAAAATACATAATAGATCTGCATGATAATGTTTGAAAAATCTTTGTTCAACGGGTGTAGTAAAATTTAAGTTTGCAGTTACAATATTAATATTTTTGCCTTCGGGTGTTAGCGCTGTGGGTGACAAATCATATGCCGATGAAGCCATAATTTAAATGACTATTCATTTGTGTAGATAATGAGTCTTGTTTACGAAGGCTTCATATTCACGATGATTACCCTTTCACGAAAATCGCGACTAGGATGCCCTTGCGTTTAAAGAAAACACCAAAGTAATCAGCAATCTCTAGTACCCTTTCTCACACACACACACACACACACCCACAATCCTATACACACGCATACACGCACGCACCCTCACACACAAACACACACGCAGAGGTAAGAGACGGAACGGCAGACAGACAATGCAAGTTATTTAACTGGGGATAAATGTATATATACCCGATATTTATAAAGCTGTGAAAATCTCGTGCAGCGATGATAATCTCGTGCAGCGGTGATAATCTCGTGAGACGGTCATAATCTGAGTAGCGACTATATTTTGTTACATCAGGGCTTTCAATGCGGAAAATGTGAAACCTGTAACACAATCAAACCACAGGCTCCACTATTAAAGTTGTAACCCCAGATCAATGCATACAGCCGTGTATATTACGGCATAACGCACCCGATCACTCTATCTATACACACACAGCTAGTTTAACAATACACAATGCTAACTGTGAGAATCTTCCAGGTTCAATAACACGAACTTATAATCAAATGCATCTCATCTGTCGTATGGATTAACGTTACACATGTTATACAATAAACACCTGAAAGACATAAACGATTTATAGTTTTACATATACTGTTTAACCCCGTTTATACGAATCTTAATCGTTCATACGAAAATTAAAAACAGTAGAGCGCCGTATTTCCGAATGCCGAATATCCGAAAATTCGTTTTTCCGAAAATTAAAATAGGGAACCGAAAATTTATTCGTATTTCCGAAATATATTTCAAGTATGTAAAAACCTAAAATGAGCATTGTAATTACGAGTCACAAGGCCTGCAGTCATGTGTTAGACCCTAATTAATTAGTTCTGGGCAGATGTTGTCGCCGGGGCAAAGGTGTGAAAACTACAGCCAGCCCCGCAACGCTCGGCCCCCTGTACCCCAAGCAAGCGACTGAGCAGTTTATCCAAGAGCACTTGTGTGTTATCAACCACATCTCGTTTGTACTCAAGCAAGCATAGATCGTCGGCTTGGGAAAGGATGTCATGCCAAATAAATGAGCAGTTTACTTGCATCAGCAATGGTGAGGTACAATTCATTAAACGCTTGTGCTCGAGCGGCTTTCATATGTCTCGGTCTTCAATTACGTTGATCAATAAGAAACACCTTTCCCTCTAGTGATTTGATGAAAAAAAAGAGCACGCACGTATCCTTAAAGCAGGTTATACTGATCTATGTCAATTATGCTCAGCAATAATCCAATATCCTTTATACGTCCAGGTCGTAAATTATGAATATCGTAAAGAAACACCGTGTTTCTCGGGTAAAATGGCATAAAGTTAATCATATACTGTCGTACTATCTGCCGCTAGACCCTTGTGCGCATTTCCGAATGTTCGTTTTTACGAACAAAAAGCTTGTCCCCCGACGCTTTCGGAAAAACGGCTCTCTACTGTAATCCGAAAAAACCCTTTATCCATAAATAAAAACAATGAACCGAAAATTCACTCGATCAGCCCGCTATCTACAGGGGCAGCAGTCCCATTAAGTCAAATACTCGGTAATCCGTGGAATTGTTTGCAATAACATTTTGCCAAAAGAATGTGTATGTTTATATTTTCTAGATCTCGATTATCTGAACAAATTCACGTCACCTAGGCTGTTGAAAGTTATACGGTTATCCAATTGTAATGAATGTTAGCGAACATGTGTGTGTTTGGGTGTGTACATGTGTGTGTGAGAGAGAGACAGACAGACAGAGAGAGTATACGTGGGTGTTATAAAAAAAGGCAAGGCCTTACAAAAAGACTGGTCAAGAGCAGGGGTTTACTGTATGTGTGTAAATGTAAATACATCAGTTACATCAGTTTGCCGATCCATTATATTTATTCATTAATGTGACATGGCTCTTTGCGTATCATTCTATAGGCATACGTCGTTGAACTTACATTAACTATATAAGATAATTAATACATTGATCCAGCGCAACCATCCGCTCGGGGGCAGCCTCCATGCCTGATCGTTCCCCGTGCCTGACTGACCCCGTTTTCTCTGACAGCTCTGTGATATATACATACACACCTGTTAACCGGCCGTGCGTCCACGCTAGGTTAGCAACACAAAGAACTCGTGTGTAGGTGTGTGTTTATGTGTGGTTTACAAACAGGAATATGGTTTGCATGGCAAATGTGAGAACAAAGGCTTTCGAGTGTACCGCAAGAATGTAAGTATGGATTGCCCATGAAACTTCTATATTGAATCATGGAATAAATTATTCCTCTTTAAAAATAAATAAATAAATAACATTTACACACACACACACACATATATATATATATATATATATATATATATATATATATATATATATCATAGGCTTTGGATGCGACTTTGAAAGTGGGGAGCGCAAAATTTTCATGGAGCGCAAGGGCGCGTAAACGCTCGAGAGGGGATGGAATAGGGATATACGGTATGGAAACTTGTTAGATATATTTTTTAACCCTTTTCTCATAGGCCCCAAAGCATATGAATTACATACATATAAACATACAGAAAGAAAGACATACAGAAAGAAAGAAAAGAAAGACAGAATGAGTGAATGAATGAACGCATGAGCCTCGCCGAGGGAGCGATAATAATAAAATTAATGATAATAATAAACAACAAACACACACATGCAGGTTTATACATAGTTACAGACATGTTCTGTATGCGAACTAAGGACTGATGTTTTGAATATGCGATTTGCTGTATACTCCTACATGTTCACGTTTTTGCTATGTACATTCAACGGTACATGCAGCGTAACATCCCCTGGCCGATATGGATCTCCTACGCACCTGTTTGCTGGCCGTGGAATACTGATTATTAATATATGAAAACTGGTTGCAACTGATATTAGTGCAAGCACAAATACAGTATTGATCAGACAACAGTACACACAAAACTATTCATTCCGGTCACGCTAAACATTCCAGCGACCAAGATATTGCTTCTCAGCACCATATACTCTGAATTACTTTTCATCAGTCGTCGATACATATATTATCAATTATCATTGCTTCAAATTATCCTACACCGTGTTCATGCTGTTACGGCCGTGTGTGTATTTGTATACTCAGGTGTATAACGTTTATTAATGTATATTCACTAAGACTCGTAATATTTCAGATTTGTAACTGTAACAAAGTGGTCTTTTTACTAAAACATTCTTTTCATTTCAGAATCTGCTCGTTAAATAGGTCGAGTGTCCATACCTCATTCTCTCTCTCTCTCTCTCTCTCTCTCTCTCTCTCGTGAGAGTTCACTTAATGCCCTAATTGTTTGAAATATTATCTGAATTCCATTGTATACATATATACGATAAAACTATAATATCTCAGTAAAAATGCAATTCCCAATAACACAAGAATATTTTTGTCCCACGTGTTCTTAACAGAATATGTGTGTAAGCTTTTCATGGTTCCATGGACGTTTTTTTTTAACATGTTATATTCCCTAACGCTTATCAGTGAACCATTACCTCTGGACGAGGATGTCACCGTATACAGGCAGTTATAAGATGTACAATATGCATTTACCTTTGAAATGCCTGATGCCAAGAGATGCGGATAGAGAACTGTAGAAAAGGGGAGGGAACTGCAGAAGGGGGGGGGGGGGGGCTTGGCCTAGGAGAATTAGTGTACCTGGAATGCCAGTAGTCTTTATACATACAGTATTTAACGGTTGCGGGAATAGTGAAGAAAACGGAACATGACGCTTATTCGGGCACTTTTTGGGTATTAGGCATGAGCTATTTTTCCATTTTTACCTTTTTTTATATCGAATAAATGGGGGGTGGGGGGTGGGAGATGATTGTTATATGTTTGATAATCAGATTCCTTAATGAATCTTCAAAAGATTTGACTGAATGTCTGATAATCGACTTGTATTGTTTCTCTTAATGTCGTCTTTCTAGTAGCATATATATGGCCAAAATACTTTTAAAAATACAAATAAAGATAATAATAAATTTAAGTGTTGATGCCATTATATATAATTTCATTCAGAGTTAACAAAATTTCTCGTTTACCTAAAAAATGAGTAATAATTTAAAATGAAAGGACCTATGTTTGAACTAGAACCAGGGTCCCCTGCGACTTTAAATGTATATATCAAATTCTTATCGATACATCCCTGGTCTTTTATATTAATATATATCTGAACTTAAAAATGAGTGGCTAGAGTGACCACTTTATGGAATTATAAGTACCATTAACGCCATAGGAGAGAGAGAGAGAGAGAGAGAGAGAGAGAGAGAGAGAGTACAAGCAAGAGGAAAACAAGTCAGCTTGACTTTCCTGCTTTAAGCATGGTAAATTTAACGGCAAGTCCTAAATTAATGCCTCTGACGATATATTAAAGGACAAAATAGTCAAAAGCTTTGTTGACATAAAGACGAGTACATACGACCTGTATGAAAGGGACCATAGTATAAAAAACCGCTTTGTGGTCGTTCCACATCAGACAAATGACCATCATCCGGCGTCCTGCTGAAGAGCAGGAAGTTCTGCCAGAAAGGTTCCGGGATGTTACCAGGGTCGAACTTACAATCCCCAGGAAAAGCGAGTTATAAAACCACACTCAAGTAAATAAGCTTACCTCTTTGAAACTCCGTCGCGTGTGGACCATGGGCGGTTAATGTGTATATCAGCAAAGATGTGTTCGTCCTGCGGAACATGCTAGACCTGCCCTAGGTTTTCACGCTCTACAAAACAAACCCGTTAACCACGTTTTCATCATCTGCAGAGAGAGAGAGAAATATGAATATGTGTACAGTTATAACTGCATGATATGTTTTACTGTACCTGTATGCCAGCTGATGGACACAACTGATCAGTTCCTTCCGATTGTTCGTAAAATATTCCCTGTATTAGACGTACATATGGAACGACTTCCCGTGTACTTTTAACATGTGTCTTCTCACAAAACACCAAAGAAATGAACCTTGATCGTCAAAAAGATATCATCTTTCGCAACACGCAGCCTGTCTAGTTCCCATGGCGTATACCCTTGGTTCAACCCAAATCGATTAAGTGATCTATGGGCCGGATGGACACGCCATAAGAAGGTGTATGATATGTACATTAGTGAATGGTGTATACCAAATTACTGCATGTCACAATCTGTGTCGTCACAGCTATGAAATGAATGCCTTCAGGCAGGCATAGGCCTACATTCCCGTCCGTGTGTGTGTATGTGTGTGTGTTTGCTTACAATATAACGCAGTCATGAACGGTATCTCGTGTAAGATCATTTCGGGAATGGACACAGGAATGAACCTGGAATATAGACAGAATAGGTGAATGATAGCACGGGTTAGTGAACTTCTGTACGAGTAAACCTTGGTGTATTGTCCGAATAAGAAAAAACACATACGTGTTTGGGAGCTTCCGACATTAAGAACCGGCGCAGGCCTGCATTCCTGAGAATGCGTATTTCTAGTTTTTTTAAAAGTACATTGTAATTTCATAATTTCTTTTTCCCATCCGACTAACCCACATTTATATTTAACAACATTCCATGCAACCACCCATTTTTACCTTGTATGACACATACCTTAACGTAATGCATTAAGTTTAATAATTTCCTATTAGTTTCCTGTATTGCTTATTACAGCATCCCTTTTCCTTTTAGCCTCTACCGTTGCTTATGTACATTGAGGCTCAGGGACATGCTATATATTCTCTAGATCTCACTACCGTCGTTCTTAAGAATGACTTTTTCTTCTCCAGTGCTGCTTTCCTAATTTATTATCATTCTTTTTAAACCCTAAGGGCTAATTTAAAAAGCCCAAGACAGAATACTGGACAACTTTTCTCGCGGTCAGCAGCTATGTTTCTGACAGCTAGACAAGGTCAATGCAAATTTACATCACCCGGGCTTGGGTTGTCATGGTTACGGTCAATGTCTAATCAATTTTGCGCCAAACGGGCATAACTGGTCTTAGATGTTCGTCAGTCGTAAAATAAATGTCATTCTTTTTGTCTGCAGCATATGTAAATCACACACAAAGGTCCCAATCCCCAGGTGTTTATTTAAAAACATCAAGCATATATCATGTCACAAAGGAAATAATCACATAGACGGACCTTTTAGGCGAAAACTGGTCTTTAGAATGTTTGCTTGAAAAAAAGTGTGTCAAACGCTGCAAGGTATAAGGTGATGCATTTGTGTTAATATTTTAACAATTGACGTCATTTTATTCAGACATACCATTTATACAGTGAGTTGAAAAATGAGATCCAGACAGATAATTATGATTGACATGGTAACTGATATATTCAGCAGTGTCATGGTCGTGTTGATATCATCCAAGTCTTTTCGAAACCTAGCCCAAGTCCGATTTCGAGTCCAATTTATAAAAATGTAAATCCGAGATTTTCTTAAAATGTTTACTTTTTTTTAATTCATTATTTGAATAAATTTAGCTAGAGATATGTCATATTTGATAAACAGAAAAGAATTAAGTATGGGCCAATTTTATTGTGTAGGAAATATTCTGTCATGTAAAATATTCTGTATGTAAACCTCAAAGTCGTTATTTTGGAGTTTACAATATCATCGTCAGACCATTGCCAGCGGCAATGTTCAACTCAACTGGACTGGAAATGGACGGTTCCTGAATTCTCGAGTCTTGACTTCCGAGTACAAGTCCGAATCCAGGACTATCGAATCCAAGTCCGAGCTCGAGTACGGACTCGAGTCCAAGAGGGAAATGCTTGTGACATTGATGGTTTTCTTTGTATTGTTAATATATGTATATATATACACACAGGGCTGTGGTCTGTAGGGGGCGCTGTCTGCTGAATAAAGAAGAGTGATATGTTATAATGAAGCCTTTTGGTTAATAGGTTCAGCAGTCCAAGGCATTAACCACTAAAGGCTATGGGAAAGAGCGATAAATTAAGTTTAGGGGCTACGGCTATAAACCCTACCGTTCTGCATTAGCTGTCAACACATGATATAAGGATATTTGGCTTTATTTTTAAATTGTACTGCAAGGAAACAGTGCCATAATGACATTAGAAGCATATAATTTGTTTAAGAAATAATTTTTAATCCTTGCAACTAAGGCATCCAATCGCTCTGCTGACCGCAGCATGCATATTGCACAATATCAATGAAGCTATTTTGTTCACTGAGCACAGTTTATTGATCTTCTTGTTGCACTAATATCGACAATTTATGGATGCCGAATCGAAAACTCTGACCTGTTATTAATATGCACATATGCTGCCCTTCAAAAAAGCCTAACCCACAACATCAACAGTATTCTTGAATGATATCATCGCCCGGTTTTTTGGTGTTTACCAATTCTCATTTAGAAAAGAAAAAACAAAAGCCAAAGTGAATATATATGAAGGACTGTCAAAACAAGTAGTGACAGAATGTCAGGACACATGCTCTTATACTATAGCCAATGTTAAAGCCCAAGTCACACTGTCACGTACCAGCGACGGATGATCTTGGATTGAGAGAATAGCTGGTATTCATTTTTCGAGGATTTGGTAAAATGAAAAAGTGTCTGAAGGAAAACTGAAACACGAATTATTATATATATATATATATATATATATATATATATATATATATATATATATATATATATATAGATTTTTACATACACACTATGTAGATCTTTAATGTTTCGTACTATAATAGGATATAACCGTCCCATTTTAATGATTGAGTTCACCTGTAACACCAGTCCGAAACAAGGGCTATGTCTTGCAGGGGAATTTACCAAATACCTTTCGAAAAGCTCTCGCAGACTGATTTGGGATGTGATTTAAACTTTCGCAAACTAAATAAAGGCGCAGGCTCTCATAAATGTCTCGCAGCGACCCTCGCTGCCTCTTTTGGCCCTGATCATGCACGGAAGAGAGCGAATACACGGTGACTGCTTCAGGTTTTAATGCCAGCTCAAGCCTTAAATATTTAATATCAGTATACTCTTTGTAAATTTTCTCATGTGTATATATAAACATTCTTCATATATATATATATATATATATATATATATATATATATACATGATTATATATCAATAATGTTTAATATAATTATATTATATTATAATCAGTATATCATAATATAACATATATATAATAGTATAATATAGTATATCATAATATATTTAAAATATAATATATCATATATTCAAAATGGCTTAACACTTTTTTATTACGTATGTCTTCATTCCCCTACAAACACGTTATCATGATCTCTTATTCTTGCATCGGTGCTATCGGTTCTATTGATGTTTCTCTGTATGATTTATTTGAGAATTTGAATATGTAATGGACCATTATAGTTCACAATTAAAATATTCAAATAACCATTTGATTCTACAGAGGAATTCACAAGAATTTTAGAAACATTAAGATCAAAGACACACCGCAAGAATGGTGAGGTAAAACAAAATCAATGTTTCAAATTTAATTTTGGCACTTGTCAAAGTATGCTTGTGTGTTTATAGATATATTGCGGATTGGTTTACATTTCTGTAAAATCAGAAAGTAACTTGCTCGGTAAATTAAAAAATTATATTACATGAATCCAAATTCCGACTAGAATACGGGTAGTCGACAAGCGACTACGTGTATCCGCCGAAATCAGAGTGGGACCGGTGAAGTGAGGCATTGATTGAGTAACAAGGGGAAATAGAGTGAGGTGTGTTGCATATTAGCATGGATGTCTGCAGCCGAAATGTGTATATGTAAGTTGTGCCACCTACCACAAAATCCAGAAAGCCATCAAAGTTGTATACATATGCAAAAAGGGCTACATTTGTGCAAATTTTTTTCCGGATCGGTCAAACGGTTCCCAAGATATGGGGGTTTATATGTGAACACAGACACACAGATGGACGCAGAGCGCAGAGGAAAGGTCAGAGGTCAAAACAAAATCGGGGCGCAGCAAAGTGGTGTTCACGGAGGAGTTCTCTGGACACCTACGCGGCGGAGGCGGCGGTGGACTGAATACATAGTATCCGCAAAACTCTGTTTTGGCGAATTCAGTGAATGCAAATGAATCCGAATTCAAATTGTGTAAGTTAATTCTCACATTCTATTCTTATTAATAAGATTTTACAATATTTAAAACAATCTTATGATATAAATGCCGTGGAAATATTCCATATTTTGAACATCTATTTCCCTATTATCGTTGTAAATATATGTAAGATTTTACAGTTATTTAAGTGTAAATTTACAAGTTTAAGTGTCTCTTGTGGATGATATTAAGGCGTTCAAATAATTAATTAATAAAATATGCAATTTATTAATTCGTTAAATGGATTCGGCGTTGGAAAACGCAGCGAAAGGTCTAAGGTTCAACGTTCCTCCCTTCTCCCTCCCTCCCAGACTTAAAAAAATGTGATATGTCAATATAACGATAGGGATTAAATCTTAAGTCTCTAAGCTTAGAGAAATGTATGATTTCTGGATATTCTTAGCCCCGTGACTTTGAAACCTAAAATACAGTCGTAAATAATTATATATATATATATATATATATATATATATATATATATATATATAATGGCATATAAGGTGGATTTTAACTTTTTAAGGGGAAAACTTAACAAGAAGATCCGTCCAGACGTAAGATCAAACAGTTAATGCATTGATCACTTTTGAACATAGAGACTGTCTGCTGTGTTTGGCACAGGGGTATCCCGAAATTCAGTACAACGTGGGTTACGAGTGTTCGCAAAAGCTGATTTATCGCAAAATTGCAAGAGGTTCGAGAGGTTTCCAATACTCTTCGCAAAAACAAATGCGAGCCTTCGCAAACTTTCCGCGAATCCCAACACAATCGCAAATTTGCGAATTTTTCGAACACATAGGCCCTGCAGCAAGTACTTTTGTGATGTATCAACATGCTTCAGTGTGTATATAAAAGTTCGGTCAGTACAATACCTTTTATCGCAAGCCTTTTTAAGCTACTGGTTTTGCTGATGTGGCTTTGGAGATGCGAGATATTCTTCATATTTCATCTGTAAGCGTACTTACTTGTGTTCTTATATCTTACTTTAATGCCTTTGAAGAATCTGGTAATCCTGACTAGATAGTATTTAGTTCATCGTATTTATAGATATATTAAAAAAAAATAAATAAGGAAGCCCCAGGCATAGGAATGTAGTGAAAGTGATGTTCTCCGTAAAAAAGTTGAGGCTTACCTGTCGGAGCGTACACACGCAAACCTGCTGGTATGATCTGGCAGGATTCCGAAGGCGCTGGTCCCGGGACGTTGTAGAATAGAAATGACCTTCATGCATGCCGTCAGTTATAAGTACGTCGTCCGGATACATACAGTCGTCATCCGGACCCGTAGCTGCCGGGCTGGCAGCTGTCCAGTTGGCTGGGAGCGAGGTCTCATGAATGATTTAATGGGACAATCTGCATGCACAGATCGCAGACCTACGAGGGACCACGTTGTCTTGAAGCAGGTCCCTTGACCTTGCGTTTCTCTGAAAGTTTGATTAGCCCAGCCCATTCACCATTTGGCCATATCCCATTTACACAGCTATAATGATTTATCAACGAAGCTTTGTTCTTCAGAATGGGCTCATAAGTTGATAATGGGTGGTGTAGTATTGACCATACCGTCCTTGTGAGTAATCTGATAAACAGATCGGTTTAATTCCTGCTGAGAGCCCGGTCGTCTGTGCGTCCCCCCTGACCAGGTGTCTGTGGGAGGATTTAGTATTGGGTAATGACTGCTTAGAATTCCCACTGTGTAAAACAAATGAATCCTACATCAAGAGGACAGAATCTCCGGCCGTGGAGGTTTGAGGATAAGAAGCAAGTATGCTTGTCTGTGGGGAAATAACCGTCTGCAGGAGCAAATGGTAGATCTGGTTGTCTGGCAGCCTCTGTAGCAGACCAGATAATTCCACACTTAATCCTGTTACTCCGTACTTATACTATGTTTTATGTAGAACTTAAATAACAGGCCAGATGACTAAAATGGACGTCCAGCCGTCCGAGCCTTACGTTATTCTGTTTAATTCAGGTAGCCTTGAAAGAGCCTGTTATTTTGTCATTTCCCTGAAACATTTTCCCGTATAAGGAGCACGCGTATACTTAAGCAATTAATTTGTAAAACAACGCTAGAAAAAAAGGCAAATGGCAACTTACAGATCAGTGACCGTGCAGATAATGCCTGAGCAGTCAGCAGTGACAGCCGCAGTGCAGCACTGAACTGGCTGGCAGAAACCGCGCGCGTAACCGGTCACCGCAATGCTTCCTCCCGTGACATCGCACGCTACGACGCCATGTCCGGCCAAAACAACAATCTTGAATTTCACTCATATAATGTACAGAGTTTTTATAAGTTATAATTCATGAACATTTTCTACAATTACTTCGCAATTCCACACACCTGAAATTTTGATTTAGACAAAACATATTTTTAATCTGTTAACGGTTAAGATAATTTATCTGATTATTCACGTACAAATTATATTATATTATATAATATCATATTTGGGTACGCAGCAGGTTGAGCGCCAACTACGTCTGGTCACTAGGTATAAGTTAATATCCCTTTTTCAACCCACATTTACTAAAAGTTAATCTGACAAACAGCTGTGATTATATATTAGCTATATGCATTCTCACAAAATTTAACATTGGCAAATGAATACAAAATAAAAAAAAGCAGCTTTTATACTGAACAGTAATAAAGTTCTCAGAAGTATTACTGACCTTCCCTTAGGCTTTGAAAAAAAAATATATTTCTACTTTATACCAATTTTGAAATTAAACCTAGCCATCGTTCGTTCTATAATTATTTTCAAGCAAAAACAAACACAAAAAACACAAACACATATTTTCTCTCTCTCTGTCTTTCACTCTGTCTCTCTGAATTAATTTTGTTCACATCAAAAACAACTGTTGTACATTCTCATGAAATACCTTCATTACCTATGAATAATCGGTGAATTAAATCATATAAACACACGTCAGTCTTCATGAATCAGCCATACTTCCATAGATTTACGTATCAGCAATATAACATTATAGTTTAACAATATAATGAACACCATACATGTACCGTAAAACTGAACAGTCGTTGTAGTCGAATCCCGCGTGATCTGGAGTGATCATGATCATGTGAAAAATTAATGTACAAAGTAAGCACCAGAGGTAGCCTATAGGTGCTACAATCATTATTCAAATCCCCACGAGTTATTTATTCATGCGGAGCTGTTGTTGAGGTTATTATATGATCTTTTAATAGCTGCTCTAGATAGCAATTAGTCTGATGATACTTTCTCCGCATATTAACGAGTGCTTGTGTTCATGGAAAGCTCACACACGCACAAGTATATATGCTGATACGAAATGGTGTAGTTTTGAGGTTTTTACCGTATATTTTCAGGGGCGTCAATATAGGGGGGGGGGGGTATATATACCCCCCACTTTTTCGTAAGGGGGGATGGTCAATGTAATCACCCCCCCCCATACTTTCAGAGAATAATATTATAATATTGCAAATGAAAAATATTAATAATTTCAATGAAAGACTTAGGATCTATTTACTAAAAAAAAATGTTATTTTTTAAACCTTGATACGAATTCACAAAATAACTTATTTTTCTAAAACATTATAATTATTTGAATTATGATTAAGTATATATATATATTTAATAATTATATATATATAGTTGAATATGCCACTCAGAGACACTGTAAAAGGTATATATAAATAAGTGTATATATATGCGTGTGTGTGTATATATATATATATTTATATATATATATATATATATATATATATATATATATATATATATATATATATATATACAAAGTCATCCCCCACCCTGGAGGAAAAATTGACGCCACTGTATAATTTCACTTACTCCGTCACGAAAGTTGGGTTCTATCAATCGGCAGGAATTATTTTGGACCCAATACGTCATTTTCCCTCCACCAAGCCAGTCCTGGACAGTCGAGTGGTAACAAACTTGACTCTGTCCGGGTCCGATTTCCGGCGTGTAAAAGAGTGGGGTGTAGTAGCGCGTTCAAGTTTCCTCAACTTCCTCAACCTCTAAGTTCCTCGGTTTCCTCAACCTCAAGACTTAAGGCCCCTTGACACGGGGCTGCCACATTTGTGCCACCTTTGAGCAACAAAAAAAATGACCAGAACGCTAAATGGTCGCCTAACCCCAGAAAATCCTGTTTCTGTGTAATTGCTCCATAACCGTTTCGATCAGCGATACTTGTGCCTCCCTTGCAACTCCCGAAATACAGCATTGGGGCATTTTCTTGCCTGCCTTCCCTCTGCTTCCCCTGTGCCACCAGCGGGACAACTGTGCCTCCATTCTACAACAACGGCAATGCTTGTGCCTCCCTTCTGCCTCCTTTGAGCCACCTATGAGCAACCCACCACCTCGGCGACCTTTGTGCGATTGTTTTGAACATGTTCAAAAACTCACGGCGACCATGGCGTCCATGGCAATGCCTGAAACTCCGGTGTACCACCTTTGAACGACCTAAACAACCATTCTGCCTTCTTTGAGCCTCCTACGACGACCTGGTAAATTTTGTGGTCGCACACGGAAGGCAGAAAGGTCGCTATTCTGTGTAAAGGCCCCTTAACGTAACCACTGAGCCATCTGAGCGATGAAGAGTGACCAGTTAACTATTGTAACTTTTTTGTACAATGTTTACATTAAACGCGGCCAAACTACCTGATGATAAGAGATTATATGACTCAACTTATTAATCTTCTTAGTATGAAACTATTTTACACAGTTAACCTTTAATAGGACAACAAAACATCATCACTGTGACATTATATATAGCATGATCTTCATGACTGCCCCATCATCCCCTATCTTCACTTACCGCCGGATTTCCCATGAACTGACTTTTGATCTCTGATCTTTCTTCTCTGCACAGTATGAGGCTCTTTTCTCTTATAAATCCACATATCTTGGGAATCGTTTTACCAATCAGGCTGAAAGTTTGCATGAGTAAAGCTCTTGGATGGCTTATATCACATACATAATTGGTGGCGCCACCTAAAACCATTTGGGCACAGCATCCATCTGCTCGTTTGCCTTGGGATAATATCGTCCATATCTCTGCCGAGTATGGACTTATCCACCTGAAATTTACATCCCTATGCATCGTGGATAGGTTTCTCGTTCATATGATAGGTGGGGCCACCTATATCCACGTTTCTATGCTTATATCTCAGAAACTGTTCGCCTTATCGGCCTGAAATTTCGCACGTTTATAGATCTTATATAGCTCTTTGTCATACATAAACAGTTGTGGGCCACCTGCAACTTAGTTTGCATGGTGTCCATCTGTTTGTCTCTCTGAGTAATAAAATCAATCATATCTCGACAGTTGTATGACTTATCCGCCGGAAATTTTGCATCTGTATACATCTTGGAAAGATTTCTCATTTATTTGACAGGTGGCACCGCCTACCATCACTTTTACGCTATAGACATTCATGCTAATATCTGATGACTGGTTTGACGTATCAGTGTGAAATTTTGATCTGTAAACATCTTGGAAAGATTTCTCATTTATTTGACAGGTGGCACCGCCTACCATCACTTTTACGCTATAGACATTCATGCTAATATCTCATGACTGGTTTGACGTAGCAGTGTGAAATTTTGCATCTGTATACATCTTGTCTCAGGACTGGTTTGAGGTATCGGACTAACATTTTGCACGAGTTTAGATCTTATCATAAATAAACTGGTGGTGCCACCTGAAACTATTTTTGCATGGTGTCCGTCTGTTTGTCTGTCTGGGGTAAAAAAAATAATCATATCTCGGCAGTGGTTTGACTGATCCGCCTGAAATTAAGCATGTGTATACATATTAGATAGCTTTCTTGTTCAAGTGACAGGTGGCGCCACCTACAATCATTTTACATGGCTAATATGCTAATATGCAACACATTTCACTTTATTTCCCCTTACCACTCATTCCATACCTTACTTAACCCGTACAACTCTGATTTCGGCGGATACACGTAGTCGCTTGTCGACTACCCATATTCTAGTTTAAACATAAATACATGTGAGGTATTGACTCTTTAAAATCATAATTTATACATTTCAAAATGATATTGACACTGCGAATGACACTAAAATGATGACTCTGCGAATTAAATAGTTCTGACGGATTCGCTCTGGTGGAGAGAACTGGGACAGGATATAAAAAAAGGGAACTGTGATCCAACGTTATACTAGTGGTCTGTGTTATTTATCTCGCTATACAGAACGCCCCCATAATTGTATGATGGCTGGTGAACGGTGCACAACGCTTAGAAACAGATGTGCAGTCGGAGTGACAGCGACCAATCATTTAGCGAGTAGCTAACCACTAGTGGTTTATAACGGTACAATCGTACAGGTCACACTGGTTTGTGGGAAAATATAAAAACCGCTACATTCTTGTCAAAAGTATATAGGTATATCAACCAGACATTGTCACAGGTAACGTTTGGTTATATGTATTACATAGTCATATTTCAAGTCTAATATGGTATTTTGTATGCTTACTTCAAACCTGTAACAGACGAACGGAATGCCCATTGTCACAAACTTGTCTTCCGCAGCTGAAACCGTGCATACAGCTATGTATAAAACCTCATCGTACCATAAGTACAGGTGTTCAGTTAAACGAGACATTAGAAAATTATACCAGTCAGTCTTGACCGATCGAGCATTATGCAGATTTTATAATATGAATGTGTGTGGCAAAATTGTCAGCTGTTACATTATCCAGACAAAAAAAACTTCGAATCAAAATGAGGATACACATGGTATTTGGTGGAAGGAGGGCACACTGCAAAAAGTGCCATTTGCCTCATGTTTAAAATGCACTATTTAACTCAAAGAAATAGTTCAGTGCGACGATCATCCGCACACCATCTGATGTGGCACACCATCTGAAATGGTATTTTAAATTAAACAACAGTTTGCGTAATGATTTGTGAAACGAACAACGCGGATATAGGTCTGAAACTGAAAATCTGCAGTTCAAATGAAAAACTGTCTTCACTTTTCTCTATACATAATGTTTAGTAGTGGTAGGTACACACATGACAGGCAGAACCATTAAGTAATGAGGAAGTATAACGAAGTTACACAACCTTTTCATTCTTTTAAAGGATAGGTCCTTGGCCTGTTGGTGGCACTGTCTTTTGAATGAAGATGACGGTATCCATATGATAAGACTGCTATGTTTATTATTAAGCCTTCTGGATTTCAGGTTTTCTATGCACGGGTTAGGAATAATCTAGAAGTCAAAACCTTTTGTTAAGACATAATAGCGAATCTGTGAGGTTCAATAACGAGAATTCACCAGCATGCCAATGAGGCACTGGCGGAGTTCGATCCGGGGATCTTCAGTTCCGCAGTCCAACGCCTTAACCATAAGGCTACGTCCAATCCAACTTCCTTATAGTAAACTGAAAGGAGTGAGACATTGTCATTAAAAATCACACTAGCTGATTGCCTTCTTGTGTTCAGTAATATAATATAATCTCTTGTATAAGCAATTTTATTCATTTATTTCATAAATGGCTTAACTGTTAAATTAGTATAATGGAAGGTTCGAGTTTTTCCCTGATTATAACATAAAATAATGTATATATATATATATATATATATATATATATGTATATATATATATATAAATTCTATTATTTTGAGATATTTTAGAGAAATATCATTATATTGTCAGTTGTACAAGGCACCGCGGTCAGGCTATTAGCTGAAATCAATGTAATAGAGACAATAACATTTACTCTGTTGATAAATTAATTTGGGCAGGAATAGATTTATTTCATAAACTCAACAAACGTATATTAGTGAGTTTCATTTTTAATTTCGGACTACCTCTTTTCGGACTACCTCAGCTGAATTTTGGAAAATTTTAGCAAATGCAAAATATACTTATTTCTTTTTAAAAGCTTAGAGGAAATGGCCCTGCTTACTAGTGATAATCAAGTATTAAATTTATGTTTGCTGAACTAATACTGCACCATATTTTGGACTATATCTAAGATGCATGATCAAATACTTCTAGAAGTATCATTATTTCAACTATATGACTGTAATATGTGCATAAGATGATTGGCGTCCTAATCATCGGGGCGTCCGGTCACAAGACCTAGAGGCCTCAATATATGCCCCGCCCCCAATTTTTTTGCAAGGGGAGATGGTCAACTTAATTACCCCCCCACCCTCTCCCCAACCCCATCCCCGATATTCAGATAATAATATTAATATACTGAAAGTGAAATATATTGATAATTAGACTTTGGTTCTAATTCTAAGATTACTATGGAATATTATATTTCTAAACCTGGGTCAGAGTTAACCTATACTGAAAATATACCTTTTTTTAAAAACCTTATACTAATTGTAATATTTATGAAATGAGTCACACAGACAATAAAAGGTTAATAAAAGTTGTCCCAACTTTGACTACCCTCACACGCCTGTGACTCGTCCCCACCCTTGAAGATAAACTGACGCCACTGACAACACGGGTTCCATCTGGAACCTTATTATAAGTTATGATCACCGCAAGAACCTCCAAGTGTCAGATTTTTACTGAGAAAATGGTTCCTTCTGGAACCATGGTTCTAACCAGATCCATGTGGGTTCTTAAAAGAACCCACAAGAACCTTTTTTTAGAGTGAAAGTAACATTTAATTAAAAACTGAAACAAAATGATGTAAGAAATTAAAATTTTCTATTTTCAAATGAGAATAAACTAAATCTGATAAGAATATTTTGCACTGTGAGTTTGAAACAATTTAATAATGCAATACGGGAAAAAAAACGAGATGTGCCTAAGAGTTATTTGAAAGGGTACCGTAGATTTGACCAACAAAATGTATAACATATTCAAATTCCAAACAATTTGAACATGTTTAAAGTACCTTGTATTATGGCTTTAACATATTATTTATGAGAATGAACATATTATAATTTACAGCTATATACTTAAAGGTATAGATTGCAAAACACTTGCATTCATTCTACACACATTAACAAAACAGGATTGTTAATGACTAAAAGTGTCTTAATGTCATCATTAAACCTTAAAATGTGTCATCTAGTACTTGTCAGAATCTTATATTTTAACAAATAATATTTTAAAAAATTTAAATAAGAATTATAAATTTGCAATAGCAGTATGTTGCACATGTGACTGAAGACCTGAATATATATTCTGTTATAAAAATATATATTTATTTCTTTTGGTTCTTCATATATATATTAACATTTGATAAGCTAAGAGGCCATGGCTATGCTCAGATGAAATCCTGAAAATTATAGAAAAATAGACATCAGCCAAAGAATTAAAATAAACATTAATTTATCAACTGACATAAAATGCTGTAAAAAATTCAAATGAGCATGAACAAAAGTTAAATAGCATGTTTAAACAAGCCAATTGCAATTAGGTACAAATCACAATTGCACAGTGTAAGAAATGAAAAATTGTGGCCTGAAACTATTTCTAGTGATGCAATAAGGAAAATTGGGCCTAAGTGTTATATGAAAGGATACATTTCATAAACAAAAGGGTGGATTTAATTAAGTTTTCAATAGTTAAATAGATGATAATATGAGCTAAAAACTAATAAAACATAAATTTGCCCAATATTACTGATTAACTAAGTTTGACAGTGTTATTCATATTAAGGCCCAGACAACTTGAAGAGATGTGAATGAAATGCTACAAAATATTTATATCTCATTTAATCTTAACATGTCATTAAGCACTTATATTAGATCCTTACACTTTATCACATTTGAATATTTGGATTCATATCCAAAAAATATTTTGTTAAAAAAAATTCAAAGTTTTAGGAGGGTCTCTGTGGTAACTGCTGGTTGGTGAAAAAAATGTGAAATTAAAAGATTCATCTTGTTTATTGTAAAGTTCTGTCAACAGAATAGGGTGGTGTGGTGTGTGTGTGTGTGTGGGGGGGGGGGGGGACTTAAAGAGATCTGAATGAAATGCTTCAAAGTATTTAAATCTTATTAAATCTTAATATGTCAATAATGCTTTCAGAAGATCCTAACATTTCATCACATTTGAATATTTGGATTATTTGAATTATTTTGTTTAAAAGAATATCAAAGAATGGGGTGATGTGGGGGGGGGGGGGGGGAGACTTAAAGAGATATGAATGAAATGCTTCAAAGTATTTATATCTGATTAAATCTTAACATGTGAATGATTCTTTCAAAAGATTGAATTATTTTGTTTAAAAGAATTTCAAAATTGTTCAAGTTTTAACATAAAATGAATTTCACATTGAAATTATATTATTTATCTTGTTCATTAGTCCTATGTTTTGAAGAGTGTACGCTACTGCTGGTTGTTGAAAACAAGTGAAATCAAATGAAAGATTCATCATTTTTTATTGTTAATTCCTTTCAACAGAATGGAATGGTGGGAGGGAATATGGTGGTGGGGGGGGGGGGGGATCAACTAGACAGAGCTGGCCAGGAGTGAAGATATAACATATATAACACCCTGCCCGGCTGAGAGGTGGCTAGAGTACACTGCATACCAATGGCTTAATGTAAACACTTGACATGGTGTTTGAAAACTTGAATAAAATCTACAGTTTTTGATCTATAGACGGTGACCGTCTATTTGAAACATGTCAGGGTTCATGTCAGTAAGACACGTGTTTCAGGTTAAGACATGTAAATACATGTACTTAAACATGCTATTTATTCTGAACAATTGTAAATGTCTCACCTATCCCTGATAAAAAAAAAATCTGACAGACGGTGTTTTATTTTGAACCCATGAAACGTGTCTCCAGCTTTTAGAGTGTATTCGGTTTTACTATTTGGATTAACGGATAAACGGATTGTCTAATGAAGGAAGGTTCTACTCTAATGTAAACGGCATACACAAATACAGTAAACAAGCTAACCAAGCTCCTATTGAATAAACCCTGACTTGTCCTTGCACTGACAATTATCGATTTTTGAAGCTCGGCTTGGCCAGGTGTCAGCTGATATTGGAGGTGTCTGTTGATTTGCCTCCTTCAGTTAAGAGGGTTACAGTTACACCTCATAACAATCCATTTAATTTGGAGGTAATCCGAATTACGATAATATGTTTTGTTTATTGGGTTTTTGTGGCACGCAAATAGGCATTACCCGGTAAAGGAGGAGACCGCCTCATTCAGCAATATTTGAGGTGTGTGTGTGTGTGGGGGGGGGGGGGGGGTTGAAAATTTCCACGTATGTACCGGTGGGCAGTGATGCCACCACAAGGCATGTGAATCGAGTTACACATTTTCCTTGGCATGGATTCATATATTTCCTGCGTTAACGTATCACACAGCAGAGTCTGTTCAGGATCCTGCATGGTAATACTCCGGGTTACCATGTTTTTGTGGAGGTGTGCGATCAATGAGTGCTTTCTAGCTTACGCGTGTAATTTTTGTGCTAACGTATATGACGTTTCTCGAATCACATAAATGTAAGCGCTATGTTCATTCATATACACTATATATACATACAAACATACATACAGTTGGTACACACAAGATGGCCGGCATGTTGATGTGGCGGGGGACAGGTGCGTTGTGCCTAATTACCTCCGCGTCCCACGTGGTGTCATGTCACTAAATGTTTCAACACTTCTGTGTTTATAACACGCTCAGTGAAAGGTCCCGCTGATTGCGGCCCTGCAGGTGGGATTTGGTTTGCGCCTTTCGCGTCATCACTTTCTGTTACAGAGCGGTACATGAATAATTGCCCCGAAAACGCAGCTGAAATAAAAACCACTTCTGTTGTACAACCCGCCAACCAAATGGCCGTCCGGAAATAACTTCTGTATCACAACCAGCCAACCAAATGGCCGTCCGGAAATCATCACTCAA
Source organism: Sipunculus nudus (assembly GCA_026874595.1). Taxonomy (NCBI): domain Eukaryota; kingdom Metazoa; phylum Annelida; class Sipuncula; order Golfingiida; family Sipunculidae; genus Sipunculus; species Sipunculus nudus. The sequence goes on along the minus strand of CM049311.1, from coordinate 55,334,446 downwards.
GGTGAAAATATATATTTACCATATTTCAGCTCTTTCAGACAAAAGGGATTTACACGTTATGGAAATGTAGATTTGTTTCAGAACTTTCAGGGCAACACGTCACTGATACATCAGGAATATATGAACCCATTCCTGAAGCGTTTGTATGTACTGGAAATGTATTATCATGTAATGTGCTACATGTATATCCGACCTGATACAAGGCCACCAAAAAACAGTCTATCGTGTAAATACCTGTATGTAATCAATTAATATTTTTTTTTATTTTAACGTGTTAAACAAATGGCCTCAAATTGTAAAACATGACAGCAATATTTCAGTTTGGGTTTACCATTAAACTTCCTTAAAGGAATAGTTCTAAAATTAAACTGAAGGTGACCCTACCTGTCATGTGCAATGTTAAGTTGGTCATATATGATTAAATGAAAATTGCAATTTAAATGTAACCCGAACGTTTGTATCAATTTATACTCATTTACAACCCTATTTTCATCCTTGGTAAAATGCTTTCGAAAAAAAGTAACGTAAACGATTTTATCTTTTTATGATGACATGGATATATCTTCGAAGAGGCACATTATTCCATTTATACAGTTCAAAGCAAAATATTCTTTAATTTATAAAATATTTTGAGTTTCCAAAGAGATTTAACCAGCACCTGTATGGATGTCAAAATATCTGTAGAACTAAGGGTTATACGATTTGTGTAGTGCTCGGATGGACAGCCAGCGGGTCGGATGCACAGACCAGACAAAGAACAAGACAAGTTGCCGTAGTTCCGCATTGACAGCAGTAGTTCGTTGTGACAGTCACATGAAAAAAAGGATATGGCAGTGAGGTTTTGATACAAAGATTTCATTAAATACTAGTAAAAAGAACGATGCACAACCAAAATTAAAAAAAAAACAATTATGGAAAAGGTGGTTGGGAAATTAGCTGGGTCTGTTGTATTTAATGACATGAAGATTCCACTCGATAACATCGAGCTTGAGCGCTTTAACGCATTTGAACGAGACAATATACTTTTATAAGATTCAATGGGAAATTCGTATACATTTGATAACCTTTTTACAGAGAAGAGCTCTAATCGGACAAATTATGGGGTTCATACATTAATGCCTAATCAGCCATCTTCCCGAGAGGGTTCTCTGATAAACAAAATTAATAAATAAAGTTGGTAGCACTTGAAGAATCCATATGATACTGAATTTATTAAAGTCGCTTACTGTATAGCAAAAGAAAATAAATGTAAAGCATTTAGTTATACTCCCAAAAAACTGATAGAACAAAATAACGAGGGGAAAAATATTACACATAAGACCTCAGAGGTATATTACATATTTCAGAAATATAAATATACATTCAATAACAATAATATACCATTGTTAGATGAATAAAACATTAAAAAATATTGAACAGTTGTAAAGGCAACGCGGCCAGGGACAGATTCAAGGCGTCTGGTTTGACCGGCGACGTCGGATACTTTTGACTAGTTGCATCCATTGGTCTCTGACCACTTTGGTTTGGCGTTTATTGAACTTCTCCATCTCATGTTTAACCTCCTCAATGAACTCCTTGTTTAAGCGAGACAGTTTCCCTACTAGATCCGAGACAGATTCGAAGTACTGAACGTAAGAGAATGTATAGACATCGGCAAACTGAAGCCAGAATCCAATATGAGATTTATCAATGTCATTGTTAGGGTCAGGTAAAGGCATAACACCGGGCAGCAATGACCCGCTGGAGGATTGAGACGAGGGACCTCCGCGCAAGGACTTGTGGGTAACAACACCGCGCTCATGGTGCCATCTGGTGAGCAGTTCAAGAGATGGCGCGAATATCGGAGTGTTACTCCGGTAAAGCTCAACAAATGCGAGACTAGCTGGTCTGCTGGGAAGATAAACCACTGCTGATGTTTCACGCATCAGAGGCTGCGCAAAGTGATCCTGCATGTTCAGACTTAGCAAATGGACACCGGATCCATGAAGCGACGACGCATTGGTAAAAGCTCTCTTGAACCATTGTGTGTGAAACCGCTTCTCAAATGGATGCAACAGAAGCGCACCCTCCGTGACTGGTTCCTCTTTCGTTCGTGGCACCATGTATCCACAATGTGGGGGTACATACATAGCTTCAATGTTCGTAAAATATCTCAAATATTCCCCATCATAATCACTCGAAGCCATTATAGAATTTATGCTCTCTTGAGCGATGCGGTTGACCAATCGGGTATTCCAGAGTTTCCATCGTGACACGTCGGTCCTGCCTTTATTATAACGGTCATCAATATACAAAATGATAGTTTTGTTGTAAGGGATGTACAATTCACACAAACTGACGGGATGGACACAAAGAAAAGCATCAGCTCTGCGGAAGTTCGGGTCATCCTTATAAACCTGATGGAATGTTACACTTATTGACTGAGGTAGTTCCATAATGTTAGATCCAGAAAAGAGCTGGGACCTCCGGTCACAACCTTCACTCTGTGTGCAAGGGAATGCTGGGTCACCGATGTGCAGCTGTACTCCCATTGTACTAAGTAATAATTTTAAGGAGTACATCTGCCCTGATTGGTCATTTATCGTCCAAATAACTACATCCTTGTTTGAGGCATTATGACGCAAATCATTTTTTCCGTTTCCAGTTTGCCATAACAAAACATGTTTATCCATTCCGCGATTTTGTATCTTCTTTTTACTCCACAAGCGGAATTTTTGTAAAGCGATCGTGTTTTCTTCTCCTTCTTTCACTTCTGCCGACAGATTCCTCAACGGGATCCCTTCAACCTCAATCTCTGCTAAAGGATCCTGATCCTCCAAGCTGATCCCTAAGCTGTCGTCATCAGATGGTTCCCAAGCCGTCAGGCCACAAGAGTCAACCAGCCCTGATCGGAGGCGGGCAAGGCAGATCACCAGGCCAAAGAAAATATTGCATAAAGGCAGAAAGGAAAGGAAAATAATACAAAGGAGCTTCTTCCGGTGACGAGAACATCTGATGCGCATAGCCGACGGTATTCTACAAGAAAAAAAGTACACAAAGGTGAGTCAACTTAACAAACAATAATGTAGATTCAAGAAATGTTTACTAAAGGCAGCAAGATCACTTTGTTCACAAAATGGATGCCTTTTTGTCCTCACTCGAGCAAATAAACATCGTTTTGGGGAGCGAGCTTTTCCTATAGCTGCGGCGCGGGTTATGAAATAATCTGTCTTATGACATAAGGACTGTTGTATCGCCCCCTTATTAAAAAGGAAACTGAAAACATATTTCTTTTCGTAACAACGAGATTTATGTACGGAGCGCCAATGAATGATTCGTCAGATATCGGCACCATGTAAGTATCATACATACATTCTTACATACTTAAGAGAATTTACAGACTGAGAGCTTTTACTGAGTCGAGTTTATACAAAGGTGAGTCGACTTAAACAGCAATAATCTCCAATAAAGAAATTTTATATAGGAGAGTGAACATAACTGTTGATATTCTACAGTCAAGAAGCTTTTAAACAGTGTTCTTCGATCAATATTTACAAAGAAAGTTTACAAAAACGGCAGGCTACCTTCAGCACCATTATAAAGTGTGAGTTAACAAAGTAACTAGAATCCTACATACAATTAAAGAAGTGGTTACACAGGGAGTTAAGACAGCCAACATCTGGGTAACAAAATATGCAATTACACAGATGGTCATCAATATTTTGCTTTATAATGCTAAATGCATGTCGTGTGTAGCGGGAGATAAAATACATTCAAGTGTAATTGATAAAAATGTGCCAAAGATAGATAGATAGATAAATATTTATTAATCATTGAAAAATGGAATGATAAAACAGAGATATTTTTCATAATCATATCCTATATTTAAACATTTGTGTTAATCGACTAAGCAAACCCCAAGCAGTGTAGCAATGACTGCCTAACAGCGCCTCTTCGGAGCATCAACAGAATGCCAATGAAGCCAAGGCCAAGAACAACCTTGAACCTTCAGGCCACGTCATCGTAGTGCAGAAAATGGCAACTTGAGAGGCCGCGTACCTTGAGTAGAGTGACTTCAGAGTCCAGGTGTAGAGAACATGTCTGGAGCTCAGAGAAAGCGGGTCAGAGCCATAGCTGTCACGAGCACAGAATTATTAGTGTCACTGGCATTTCTTCTAATCGTTCAGTTGGTATTTTACAATTATATGTGATAAAACCTGTTTGTTTGTTCTTCGTCTCAAAACACAACATACATGAAATGAATATTTACCAAATATAGAGGGATGTTTTATCAATCTATAATATTTGAATTGCAGTCATGGAACTTGTTTTCATGGTAAAGTGAAACAGCACCAATATTACGAAAGTGAAAGACGCAAATCTAGAAGCATTATACAGGCGGGCAGTGCACAAGGATACAGACACTGTGCTAACAGCTGGATAGTAAACACCGGAAGAATTCATAGAAAATATGCAATCAAGGCAGGCGACCATTAAAGCATCCATCACATGACCCCATGCATGTAGAAAATGCGCCTAACTCGGTCAACGCCAATGTTTTTATTATTTCTCAACAGGTGGAAGCACGAGTGATTGTGCCTGTCATGGGACAAATGTACAAATGGATATAAAATCAATCTGTAGCAATATCTGGATCTGGATAAATTGCAACATCTCTACACGACGTGTTTAGACTGGCAGCACCGCCGCTGTGACTACAGGACATGAGTTTCAGACCTCTATAACTCACTCCCTAGAAATGTTTCTCAGTCCATATAAACGCTATTAATTTTATGTTATCGCACATGATTTTTGGAGAAAGCAAAAAATTACAGTGCTTTATACTTTCGTGTCCTAGTCGTGGTCACTTCACATTTCTGTATGTTTTGTCTGTGATATTGCGTTTTCTAACAACATGTACTTTATTTGCAGATTTCATCAATTTAGCTCTACCAAACAAATTGATTAAACACAGCGTGAATATATGGAAATATATAAAGGAGTCAATGTTAATAAATAATCAAACCGCCATCTAAATCAGGCTAATGTTTTCCCATTTATTTCGGAATTTAATATTACATTAATTATTCATCGATGTCAGTTTTGTGTTACATGTGATCACATTTATCTATATTTGAACCATTAAGAAAGCATCTGGCTTCACTGACGAGGTCAAGGTTACCCCGTATAACCAGTGATGGCATCTCCAAAACACATAGCTCCAACTCCACTACAAATCATTAACCAATCTTTCACGTCACGCAATAGTGGGGCGAGGGTTTAGTGTTCCGTGCATGGTAATCGTCCCACGGCAGCTCCGCCACTGTTTAGCTTATATATAGTTCGCACCTTTCACATCTATGTTGGCAATCGTGGATTCAAATCTGTATTTTACCCCTATATCACCTACTATTAATCCGGTAATAATTACTATCCCTTGGATAATTATATCCACTTTTGTATATTAATGGGTCATATGGCGGTTAAATTGCATGTCTAGATGGATACTAGCATAACGCTTCCATTACCATATCAACTAATTACCTATTTATGTCTTTTTTTTATCTTGATCGCATTCAGATATACAACAGAGTACAGAATTTGCAACGAACCATGACTTCATGATTTTCATTCCGACATACTACAGACTATATTAACCCTCTTTTAATTGAGTACGACAAATCTTTCTCTACTATAATGGTTAATCAGCAACATAATGAATACCATACTTCATGCTGATCTTACATCATGCATAAACGCAAATATCAAAGCAAATGAAAGAGTACTTAGGCAAAAAAAAAAATAAAAGTTATGGTTGTCAGGCACCGCCCGCGTCAATTTTAACCCCCCGCATCAAACATTTTAATTGTGATTTTGTCATTTAAATGGTAAAATAATACAATTTCGATACGATTTCCTTTGTTATGTAGAGCTTTTGCCTGCTTAGCAAGAAGAAACCTGTCATTTACATGCATTTCCCTGATCATATGACATTTTATCGAAACATACAAAAAGAGGTAAAAAAAAAAAATACCGCCCGCCCGCATTGATTTCTGAAAAAAAAGTGCCTGAGAAGCATACCCTTTTATTTTAATGCCTAATGTGCAATGAAGCCACGAGCTATCACCTCGAAACATACTGGCTAATTTTACAAATTATACCTAGATAAGGCCTGTCCTGTACAGTATATACATGTTGAGACCAAAGAAATCTACGGCCCAAATTGTATAACCAGACACCACAGAGTACATCTATTGCCTTCTCACCTGTTAACTTGTTAATAATTAGCTGCTTCACTTGCTCCCCGGATCCCGCGGTAATAGCGCCCATACGAGTTTCAGGACATGTTCGCGTCGTCTGCACGCGTTTTTGTGTTCCATGCTGCTATGGGCGAGCATGAATATTTCATCAAATAGTCGTGACTGCGCAACTGTTTTACCCCGGCACTGTTGTAACGAGGCGGTTTTATATGTATGTACTGTCAACACAGGGACTATTTGTACTGTGTTCCGTCCTCATATTAATGGGCCACGCACACTTGAATCAAGTGGCCCGCACACTGTGTCCCGGTGCCCTGTGTTTTGTATGTAGAGCACATGTATACACCTGTGTTATAAGCCGTACCAATCATTGAGATCGCCACCTCTGTATTTACCAGGTCAGAAGTCCACGAGTAAATTGAAGGTTCACCCCCGTCTCCTTTGCACATTTCATGGCAAGCTTGGCATGCCACACACGTGCATGGATGGATCGCTATGTATCGGAAGGTGCCCTCGGCCGTGACGGTTGAAGACGTCATGTGTATTTATAAATTTAATTTATATATTCCATGCCAGTAGTTTGATTTGCATAACTGGGGGGGGGGGGGGGGTTTCTAACACGTCTGGTGGACCGCTTTATTTTCTGATGTTACCTCTGAAAAGTTGGATAAACCTTCACCGTCTTGTTTTAGCTAGCTGTTGCAAACACTGCTGAAACGATTTCCATGAAACTTTATGAAGTGATGCGACATGTGAAAGGGACGTTAATATTAAATTTTGAAGATATAATGATGAAGCCCCTACCTAAACAAAGCCCTTATATTTAAACGTAATTTTAATGTAGACCTATAGGTCATTACACGGAAAAGCTTAATATGCATATGGAAACATGTTGATATAAGAGTTTAGGTCCGATAGTAGTTTAATGTTATTCTATATATGTTTCTGCGCCCATGACAGAAATAAGAAAGTCAGTTTACCAAGACAAAATAAAGGCCGTTAGTTAGTTCAAAGTCTTTTCTGTTACAAGACAAAACAACAGTTACGTAATGCAGTTCAGTTGCCTAGAAAGAAGAATCAACTTGTATTTGACTGTGTCTCAAAGAAAATAAAAGCAGTTTTAACTTTAGTACTTTTATAGATACATAATACAAGTAAAGCTCATCAGCTAATATGGCATAAATAGCACCAAAAGTCAGTGTTGACTTACAATATTTTTCCATCAGACACATATATGGCACATTGTTTGCATTGTTCAGGCCAAGGCTTCAAAACATTGCCCCACTTTTCGTAGTAATTTATATACACAAATTAAGGTATAATACACAAATGTAAATAATGTGAAAAGTGAAATAATTGAATGTAAAAAATGATGAGGCCAGACAAGAATTACAAGTGTAACAGAAATGAGTTTCCTTTATTCTCAATTTTAGAATATTATATTACATAATCAATTTACTACCACTTTACTCATAAAAGTAGGAATGCAAATTCAGCTTACTTCACAGATAGATAAACACACGAATATATACAATAAAGGGTATAGATTCATTGAGATATTCATACATATTCATAAACATATATTGACAAAAATATATGTTTACGTTAACATCCGTAAGTATTATCATTATATGCATATATGTGAGAGATATATATTTATTTATAGATAAACAAATTCCATACAGTGCCTGACAAAAGCAAATGGTGGCCCTGCCACATACACCTTTCCTTGCACTTTTTTATTTCATTGAAACAACAGAACAGTAAAGTGAAATATCTAATTGTAATGTAGCTGGATATGAAATATACATGGTGCATCACTGATAAAGCAGGACTTTCAAATTCGCTCATGTCATTTCTGTTGTTACGATAACTGAGTAATGCCCTAATAAATAAATGTCCTTTATGCTGAACAACAGTCGGTCTATATATTCTCATTTTAAATTTGAATTAAACGAACCAATAAATGTCATTCGATAAAAGTATCCCCGAAACGAGAAATTAATTTTTTTTTGTTCGGATAAAACTTTGAGACCTATGGCCTAGACAACAGGAATGACTTTTTCCTGAGTTAAAAATTGTGTTTTCAGTAAAGTACATAAAATCATTATACATTATACGCTTACTATATGTAAGAAGATAAAATCTGTGCACATCATTTATACGAAATCAGCCTTTGTGCCCAGTTTTATTTTGACAGTTATCCTTTCATAAATCAGACCTAAAGTTTTTGGTGGAAAATAAAAAGATTTAGTTAAAGCAAATTGGTTTAGTTTTTGCATAATCATAATCTTTTAAGGGAAAATGACCATAATGTGTTATATAATAAGATAAAGAGATTTAGAATACGTTTACGTCAGCTTGACCCACAGATGTCCCCTTGTCACGAGCTCAGCATCACCTGACGCGCCACCTAACCCTGGTGACCCAAACAAGTGTATGCATTACAAAACGTCATGTCACAAAATGTCAGTAAATATTCATTGTTCGGTATGGTGTGATGTCACGTGTCTGTTTCAATTGATACCCATTGCCGATTGAGTTCAGCTGCTGCGTGGCCAGCCTCATTCAGTTTTACGTTTGGTGATGTTTGAAGCCTGCAGATGGCGCTACGATCAAAATTCTGCATCTCGGCGAAACAACACGCAAAACCTACTTTTTTTTGGGGGGGGGGGGGGGGGAACATGCTTTATTATTAAAAACTACTGTATTCTGATTCATCAGTAGGTGCTCATTGAAATTTGGGGATTATTCCGCTAAACACAAATATGATCACACACTTTGATCCTTAAGCTAATAAGGGAACAAACACCTAATGTGAGATATAAACCTTCATAACAAAACCCAAGATATATTTTGCAACCTCCTGATTCTTCTGAATCTTGCATGGGATATGACGTCTGTCAATTGTAGACAGCCTCACTTTGATAATGATAATTGATAATAATAATTAATGATAATTTTAAAGAATATTTACGACCCTTAACAATCAATCAAAAGACTTTTAAGTGTATTTGTTTTTGAGCAAGTGAACAGTGACCTTGACCTTCATGAATAAGGTTGAGATTTTGTAAAAAAAAAGTACTGTTTACTCAGATATTAATTTTATTGTATTAGTTTAACATTTTGCAAGGTATGGTTTTAATCTATTTACAGTTAATTAAGCCTAAGCTCCATTCATTCACTGCAGCATGCTATTTGGAATTTATCTGCCAGTTTATGAAAATATTGCCAAATTTCAATAAGCACCCTACCTTGGAGCCAGAATTTACAAAATTTCACAATAGAAACGCAGTGGTATCGCCTTTGCTCATGATGTCCCCTCCAGTTTAAACAAACGTAAAAACTCATATCTGTACTCTAGGTAAAGCTATTGCTTTAGGTTTAGATAGGTTATACGACATACATGGTGTTCCCAATCCATTCCTACCAGTTAATTTCATTCTACCACTGCTTCCACGGTGAGCTTTTGCCGTAAATTGCCACCAGGACAGCCATGTATATTGGCGCCGGTTCGGCGATAACTGTTTAACACCCGGGAATGACCCGCTGTCGAAACATTTAATAAAAAGAGAACTGGACATTCCGTTGCGTGAGTAAAGTTTAAACGTTTGCCCCGCAAAATAATACGCTTGCTCATGATCTGCAGTACTTTAGAGTTACTGTGTACAATGGTTCATTAATCTTCCGCCAGATGGCGATAAATGTATTGTTTCGCCACAAGCGCAAATCAATGCAACATTTCGAAGTGGTCACAGCTGTGCGATTGATATGTGCATACTGAACATGAAGGCACCGCCAACAGCTGGTCAGCGGCGACTGACTGCGGTTTTTATAGACACACGGGACGCAATGTAGCACACACGGAACAAAGAATAAACTTGACAAACTCCTGTCTGTGTTGGCAACCACTGTGTACGCGGCGTGTATGTGTGCGTCTGTGTAACCGTCAAGTGCAACACAATCACTGCATGAGAGAACACGTCACTAAGTGTCGGACAGGTTTAAAGGACAAAATCTAAAGGTTATGTTTATGGCGTAGAAAGTACCCTTAAGATAGGAGTTTATGTGAAGTGTGAAGGATTCACCCCGAGCTGGCTCTTATACGTGTGGGGTAGGCATGAACCCTGCCCGGACACGCAATTAACAGGTGAGGCCTTACATGAATAAAATTTAAGGTGGTGGTTATATGAGATCTGACTGAATCTAATGTAACCCATTGTATCTTATACATATGAGTGTTATATATAATTAGCTTTATCAAGTTCGGCCTTCCTCTGATCGCAAATTCCTCCACCCGCCCACGCAGCCTGAACTATAGCTGTAATATACTACCTTGCGTTTTTTGGGTTATCATTTTATAGATTTGGGAATACCTCATTAAAATATAGTCGAGTAAAGGTGTATGTAAGTATGATTTTATTTCATTTCCTATGATTCATATAGGTAAATTGATACCTTAGATAACCACAAAAATATTTTCTGTTGCGTTCCCCATCTCGTTCACCCCCTTCCTCCTCCCTCTCTCTCTCTCTCTCTCTCTCTCTCTGTGACGAACAATTGCTTCTATTCAATCATATTATCGCTATATATCATTCTGGCCGTGGTCCCTGCTTTCTTTCTCTCTGGCCCTGTATATATGTACATGAGTACTATACACTGTATCACGTACACACGACACGACGTTTGACCTCATTATCACTGTTTACCCAACCAAAACATTTACATGGGAGTCATTCGGTGTGACAGGCCACAAACAAGAAATGTCCGAAGGTACACCTGTTACGGTAAGTATAATGAGCATTAACCTAAAGTTCCCAGATTTGTTTAATTAATTATATGCTTCGTTTGTTATGTGTTCATAATTCAGTATAAAAAATCTAAAGAAGTACATATCCTGAATTAAAAACTATAACCCTAAATTGATGTACAATGGATGTACTTATCAATGTACAATTTTATATATTGGGTTTGTTAGACTATAAAATTATGCTGTGTATATCACAAAAAGACAGTACATTTTAATTCGGTTTATTTACTAGCTAATGATTTGTCCCTATGTACCTTTAAATAACCAACGAAAAATCATGAAAGAATTTTTAGGGTAAGGGCAAAATATAAGTTTACTTCGTGTAATTAGAACACGTTTTATGTAAGTACCTGTAAGATTTAAGTAGAAACAGGGTCACCCCTAATCGATAGAACATTTAACGCCGGATTATCCACTCTATTATATGGATAAGAATTAACAGTAGGTGGATTTATCATTATAAAATATGAGTCTAATCAATACACTATTACTATGAGTATGCACGAGCTTTCATTTCATGATTTAACCCTTTATTCCTCCAAGAGCCACTCAGGACTATACTTGAGACGTAAACCCAGAACCACGTGCGTTTGGTTTTATATATTACGATATTTCAACTGTAATGTAAAAATGAAGGTGTGTCAAAATTTATCCGAAATCAAAACATAATCTTAAGGCATAATATAATATATAGAAAATATTATATAAGTGAATTTTTGGGAATTTATGATTTTATACATTTATTTAAATATTACCAAAATCCGTTTTTATCAAATTTATACCTAAACCCATGACCTTTTAATATTATTTAGATATCCGTGCTATACGTGTCAGTAATAATAAATTGTAATAAACAGTATTGTTGAAGGAAATACTAATGTAACACAAATACTCTGATACATGTTTAAAAGACACATCTGTATATGCACATGCAATTTGTCTAGACTCAATACGTCAAAATGTGGCATTATAGATCGAGGGATCGATGTTAAAATTTACTGCTGTATCTCGGAGATCAATATTACACGAACATCTGGCCGTGATGCCCGCGAGGAGTTAGGACTCTCTCATCGACTGTATCAATATATTAACACTAAATCATAACACGCTGCCCTAAGCTTCATGTAGCATCGGAAAAATAAGCGGGAGACACGACGACACATATATATATATTACATTACATTCATTAATGTATATAGCAATCCTATAGTGTTTAAACATTCTATGGCGCTAAATAATAAAATTGTGGAATGAGTAAAATATATGTTACATACTGATACCCTGTGCGTAATATTAAAACCATTTAATAATGTCTAAACATCTAGAGCTAGTAAGATATTTTAAAATGTTAGCATAATTGACTTTTTACTTTTATAATTTTTATAATATAAGTTTTATGATAAAACTATATTAGACACACAAAAAAAAAAAAAAGAAAAAAGAACCGCCATGTTGTTTTGCTAAAGTCACGTGGTCAAACGACTCTGTTGGTTTGAAAAACTGAGTGCACCAATGCCCTCTGAGCAGTGAATCAACTTCATTTCTTAAAATTTTGGATCAGCAAATATTACATTGAGTATATATTTCATTTCCAAAATGAAGATGGGACATATATCCCAGAGAGCAGAAACTGCACGGTTCACTCGATAAGAACTGTCTCAGAGTATAAGGTTTTTTTATTGCTTTTGATATAGCTTTATTGATATACATGTATAAGAAATGCTGTATTGTGAATTGGCTTCTCTTTTTGTGAATTGTCTCCTCTTTTTGTGAATTGTCTTTTTTTTGTGTATTATGTCATCTTTTTAGTGAATCATCTTCTTTTTGTGAATTGTCTTCTCTTTTTGTGAATTGTCTTCTCTTTTTGTGAATTGTCTTCTCTATTGTAGATTGTCTTCTCTTTTTGTGAATTGTCTTCTTTTTTTGTGTATTATGTCTTCTTTTAAGTGAACCATCTTCTTTTTGTGAATTGTCTTCTCTTTTTGTGAATTGTCTTCTCTTTTTGTGAATTGCCTTCTCTTCTTGTGAATTGTCTTCTCTTTTTGTGAAATGTCTTCTTTTTTGTGCATTATGTCTTCTTTTTAGTGAATCATCTTCTTTTTGTAAATTGTCTTCTCTTTTTGTGAATAGTCTTCTTTCTTGTGAATTGTCTTCTCTTTTGTGTATTATGTCTTCTTTTTAGTGAATTATCTTCTTTTTGTAAATTGTCTTCTCTTTTTGTGAATAGTCTTCTTTTTTGTGAATTGTCTTCTCTTTTGTGTATTATGTCTTCTTTTTAGTGAATCATCTTCTTTTTGCGAATTGTCTTCTCTATTGTGAATTGTCTTCTCTTTTTGTGAATTATCTTCTCTATTGTAGATTATCTTCTCTTTTTGTGAATTGTCTTCTTTTTTTGTGTATTATGTCTTCTTTTAAGTGAATCATCTTCTTTTTGTGAATTGTCTTCTCTTTTTGTGAATTGTCTTCTCTTTTTGTGAATTGCCTTCTCTTCTTGTGAATTGTCTTCTCTTTTTGTGAATTGTCTTCTTTTTTGAGTATTATGTCTTCTTTTTAGTGAATCATCTTCTTTTTGTAAATTGTCCTCTCTTTTTGTGAATAGTCTTCTTTTTTTGTGAATTGTCTTCTCTTTTGTGTATTATGTCTTCTTTTTAGTGAATCATCTTCTTTTTGTAAATTGTCTTCTCTTTTTGTGAATAGTCTTCTTTCTTGTGAATTGTCTTCTTTTTTGTGTATTATGTCTTCTTTTTAGTGAATCATCTTCTTTTTGTAAATTGTCTTCTCTTTTTGTGAATAGTCTTCTTTTTTTGTGAATTGTCTTCTCTTTTGTGTATTATGTCTTCTTTTTAGTGAATCATCTTCTTTTTGTGAATTGTCTTCTCTATTGTGAATTGTCTTCTCTTTTGTGTATTATGTCTTCTCTTTAGTGAATTTTCTTCTGTTTATGTGAATTGTCTTCTCTTTTTTTATTCACCCGTCGAGACAAAATACTTGGAATATTGCCAATTGACAAGTAGGATAGAAATATCGCGGGACAATTATTAGGATGAACCACATAAATCAATTTATATGACACATTGCTAAAACACATATTTTTTTTCTGGGTAGCACCAATAAGCAGTTTCAATAAACAACACTTATAAGCAATGATATTACCGAGTGCTCCCCCTTAATAAATATCAATTAAATACAGTAGTGTCGATGGCGCAGAAGAATTACTTTTTTGTCTGGCCTAACAACATCAAGTTATTTTATATATATATATATATATATATATATATATATATATATATATATATATATATATATATATATATATATATATATTGCGTACTCACAAGAATATTAGGCATGTGGTGCAAGTGGTTTTGCATATTTCTTCTATAGATCTTGACTGCCAGCAGCTTAGCCATGACGTCAATTCTAGTCCTCCTGACCTTCGGCCTCCTGATGACCTCATATGCAAATGCAGGCTCATGTGGTATATCGGGTGACCCTCGCTCCAATATGGTATTGGATGTTGACGAATTAGAGGACAGAGATGATATTCAGATGAGCTTCATCGGCGGGAAACACGTGGATGCTGAAAACGAGGCTGAAGGAAAGAAAAAGTGCTTGAAAGCATGCTGTGATGAAGGTTAGGTCAAGGTCATAATTGAAATTATACAACTGTTTAATGCAAATGGCGTCTGCGTATCGTCAATGTAATAATGAAATGTTGGATCTGAATCAATTCTTTAGCACGTATTATAAATATTTTCACACGTACATTTTGCACGTATCACAATGTTTTTTTTGTAGTAAGGAGCAGGCATTTGTTTAGCTCTGCATCACATATATAAATACATATAAACTTGTTTCTTTCTGGAAGGTCTCGTGCGTTAAGTTAGTAATACAAAATTGTCTATATATCTGTGTGCTGCATTTGCACACTCATTATAATTTGACGTAAAAATTATCGCGGACACTCAATTAAAAAAAATTAGGTTAATACTCTGGCATATAACACATTAAACAAGACGCTTATAAATGTTGTTCACGTTGTTTTATTTAGTATTATAGATATATCTCCATTTTGAAAGTTAGGATCTGATCAGTGATCACCTCTTCATGGTAGTATGTTTATTGAGCTTCCTGTTGTTTCAGAACAATGTAATATAGCGTCATTCGCTGCCGGAGACAAATCTGATAAAAACTGTTACCTCATGAAATGTAGTCCGTTAGACAAGTGTTTGTGGAAGGAAGAAGATGGGACAACATCAATGGTTGTTAAACGTGACGCTGAAGATCAGAGTCATGTGTCCGTGCCGTCACAGAGTAACGAGACTCCACCACCAGCGACACCTGTGAGCAGCCCGCAGGTGGATTCGGGGCCTTGTACAAGGGAGGGGAACCTACATAAAGACCAAATATTGGATGTCGATACACTCGAAGATGCTGACGATGTTAATATAATGTTCCTCAGTGCCACGCACGTTGAGGGGATAAACGAAGAGGAGGGCGTTGAAAACTGTATGAAGGCCTGCTGTAATCAAGGTGAGGGCTAAGGAGTTGTATAAATAGCTAAGTTATAGTCCGCCATTTTGTGATAATTATTTTTCTGTTCAGTATTTAGCAGTGAAAGCATAACATTAGCGCTATTGGCGGTAGACAGTGAAAAGACAGGACTGAAACTTATGAATTTCAACCTTACGACTTCCCACACACCTCTTCATGAAGTGACCGTGTACGCTCCGTACACAGCGCTTTACCTATAAGCCTACAACCTATACCGTAAGCGCTGTTTGTTATGACCTCGTATCCTGAATATCTGCACCAGAGGGGAGCACTGTATTTGGTCCAATCAGATGAGAATCTGTGCTGTTGACAAAACGGTTTAACAGCCAAGCGAGGAATACACGGAGCTAATGTTGTTAATTTCGTTTTGATTGACAGCTCATGGCCTCGGCAACCGTTTGAACAGGCAATAGGCTCAGAGAGAATGGCCCCACACGTCGTTTCTGGGCGGAGCCTGATGCCTGTCGAGTGTTTGCTGACTTGCATTTGATTGGCTGCTAGTCACATCAGCAGTTTTTTTTCAGCAGACAAGCCACCTGGTGTTTAAAAGCATCATAAACGGTCATAGCAGGCAGCGTGAAAATCAGTGGCTTCTTTAGAAGCGCAAGATTTCCGCTGCCTCGGGAGCGTAGTGACCGTGCTGCTTTGCGACTTTTTAGCTTTAGAAGTTTTTTTTCATATTTATGGTTAACAACTGTAACCAACAACCAGTTGGCGTCTTTAACAAAGCGTCCTTGATCCTGTGTTATATCTACAAAAAAATCGTCATAACACATATAGAGATATCTGCTTGCTCAGATATTAAATCTCATAGTTTTTGTCAGCAAGGTATATTGTGAATATTTCCTTTTTTTAATAATTGCTGGAGCAGCTGATTCAATCCATGACCGCCCTTTTTTAATTAAAAAAAAAATAACTTACTGTTGAATTTAAAAAAACGATGGCTATCCCCAGTCGAACGGACTATCCTGTCTTTGCGTCTGTTCATTTATTAACTGTAAAAGTTTGTGATAGGTCCAAAATATGCAAACAAACCATGGGACTAGGCAAGTTTGTTGAATTCTAGAGCGGGTCCCATGTTAATTCTGAGGTCACCGCGACGCAGTTGATAGAATACCATTTGTCTATGTGTACCTGCATGTATCCGCATACTCTGTGCGATATATTAAAAACACTGACGGATATGACAGATTTTGTGTACAGATGGGTATTGAGTTGATTGACTGTGGTGGGCATGCCCTTTGTAGGAGTGTTATCTGTTTGTAATTCAGCACAGAATATACGATACGCATATCATTTCTATAGGAAACTCATTTATGAGTTTTTATGACAGTCATAGCGAAAACTGCACCGTAATTGTCATCCTCTCCGTTGAATCATTTTTTTGTACACAACCGTTCATCTGCGAGTGAGGGATTAATACAAAAGATTACACATGGATGTACAAGCCAAAGTGTAAATTCTATCCCTATGTCAACCAGTGAAAGTTGTACGACTTGACTGACACTCAGGTATACCTCGATATACTTTTATGCGTAGCGTCATTTAAGTTAGCACCGCTGGAAAAACGAACTCAGATTGCGAGAGTATCTGATCCATTCCATGCATGAACATGTTGAAAAAACACCAATCCAAAAATTGTTTCACATACATGTTAGGTTCTTATACCATGTAAGGTAGAATCCCTAGCAGAAAAACCTCAAACAAAAAATCAGGCAAAAAGTTTTTTTTTATTTCACATGCATATCTTTTGAAACCTCGAATATAAATCAGAGTTCTATCTGATGATATATATATTAATGCTTTACCTCCATTTTCATGTGATATTTCAATATTTTTTAATTATTTAATAGGTAAAAGAGTATGTGTTGAAGCATTATCTCAGAAAATGTCTACCATGTTTATATGTATATATATATATATATATATATATATATATATATATATATATATATATATATGAATGAATGAATGAATAATAACACTCCTTTAACATGGTTTCATTATTTGCATTATTTAAGAAGCCCCTCCTTGAGAAAAAAAGTAACTTAAAATAATTCAGTTAGGCGTCAATGGTGTTATTCAATCGAATCTGTCGTATATATAATTTTTGTACGTTCTGTCCTTTTACTTCAGTTTTACATTCCATTCACATATCAGTTGTCTTTAATTCGTACTTCTTGTGCATTTCCTACAGGCCAGTGCAATATTGCAACATTGATGGACTTCAAAGCGGAGAAAAACTGTTATATGATGAAATGCAGTCCATTAGACAAGTGTATCTGGAAAGCGGAGAGTGGTCGTACGTCCGTTGTCGTCAAGCGTGACGTCACTAACCAGATGCCGGGGAATAACGACGACAAACCAGCACAGGTTGAAACAGAGCATGTGGCGCCACCTACCCCAGAGAAACCAACAAATCCTCCCCCTTCGCCAGTTCCAGGCACCGAACAACAGGAGACCAAGGTTGTAAGCGAGGCTCCGAAAGCAGAGTCTGCTAATCCTACTACTCCTGGAAAACCACAGGATGTTCCTGGTACCCCTTCTGCACCTCCACCGGTCAATGTACCACAAACGACCCCGGGTAATCCACCTGCATCTACACAAGCGTCGACTGTGCCTCCTGCTCCCACAGAGAAACCGACGTCTGTCAGTACAGCGAGCCCTACCGCGCCACCTGCGCCCTCAGAGGCATCGCGGTATCCTAACACAAAGGCGCCGGCCACTCAACCTGCCGCTACAGAGGCACCACAGCCAACACCTGCTCAAACACCGATACCTGCGACCCCGCCTACAGAGGGACCTGCCTTTCCTAAAAGTGACACTCCCGGTGGCACAGCTGCCCCGACCGAGGCAGTGGTGGCCACACCTGCTCCGACTGAGAAGTCTCCCGACACCCAGGCGGCAGGTGGCCCCTCTGCTTCTACACAGCCGTCCCAGGATAAACCTGCTCCGACGGAGAAACCTGCAGGTAATTGTTCAGGAGGACAGGTGCCAGTCCAATTCATATAAATAATGTACATATAGTCTATACAAAGTCGATTTCTGAGAACGTTCTATGGTAAGAATCATCATTAAGACAGTTTCAATACAACAAAGTTATAGCACTTAAACAGTTAGCAAGACTACAAGCAAGACTACATGTGACATTCCCATTAAGAATGTTTAAATTGATCTTTATCTAGACATTGAATTAATTGGCTCTTGAGTATGTTGAATGATACCAAATCTTAGACCGACTAATCCTCACAAGAACCACCACTATGGAGATAATTGGTATAATAATTACAAAATATAATTACAGATTCTGAGGACAAACATGGAGATATTTCAGCCACAGTCTTGCCAGTGAATCCATCAGCGAGCCCTGTACAGCCTCCTCAGACAGATATACCACAGTCACCAATAACACAAGAACAAGTCCAGGAAAAGCCAACCACGCCATCCCCTCAAAGAGTACCTTCAAGCACAGCCAGTCAGACAACAGTGAAGACGGAGGAATTAACAACATTACAACCAACATCACTTAGAGCATCTACAGCCGTACAACAGACGCCATCACCGGTCATCAACCCACAGACCAAGCAAGCTCGGACGACTGCTGCTGACGAGGGACGGAGAACCTCACTTCTCACTACATTAAAGCCGACCAAGTCAACTATATCAGCAACAGATTATAGTAAGTATATGTAAAAACTGCTTAATATTGCCATTTAAGTTACGTAGATTTTTGCTGTGCTTTTGTTATTTCTGTGCCTTTACCTTATACTTCAACACTTTGACACCGTTCAGGTAAACAAAATCAAGCTAATATTGCAATGATTTCATTTCACAGGTTACGTTTTCACCTCGAATGTCCTTGACTCATTGATTTATACAATATGGTTTGTAAAACTGTATTTTAAAATGCGGAAAAAGAATTTAAATAAACCCTGTCAACGTATATATTTATCGTAAAAATTGAACAAAATTTTGCATTACCATGTCAGTAAAGGACTGAGTAATGTCCAGGAAAATAACTATTAAATAAAATGGTTCTATATTAAATTTGATTTAATTATTGTTCAGCTCTCCTATCTAATGGAAAAGCAGAATAACTTTTTTTCTTTCAAAACTTTTCAAGTCTTTCAAGACTTTTGTTCGATAAGTAAATGCCCGTCCAATTAGTTGCTGACAGAGTTTAGCCTCAGGATGGCTAACCAGGTTTACGCTATCTATATACACTTTAGTTAGTGAGAACAATAGCCGTAACTTCTATTTATTAACATTAAGAAACAATTATAAGCTATAATCATCGATTTCTCTTTGTTGAGTTTGGATTTCATTTTCGTGCTTAAATGTAATTTTAAAATCTTTGTCTTTTTTTCCAGGCAAGAGTACATCGTCACCAAAAGTTGAACATACCCAAGAATCGGTAACGCATTCAACAAATATTGATGACTCAGAACACTTAAATAGCAATAGTACTTCACAAGTAATGGGACCTGAGCCCATCATGCCCGAGGCTGCACTGCCGACGTTAATTACAATACTGCTGTTTGGGGCATTAATAACAGGGGTTGTGGCTTTCATAGTCGGCAGGAGATGTTACGAAAGCTGGCAGAGAAGACACTACCACAAAGTGGACTACCTTATAGAGGGTTTATATAACTAAAACATGAACAGCTATGACCAACTCTGTCGTAACCAACACATTTCCATTGTCGTGTTATCATCACGTTAAAGTTTATGTCAAGCCATGACCAAAACACATGGTTGTCAAAAGAGGGTGGTCGTGTTACTGGAGGAGTTTACTGTCTGTCCCTCTCTCTCTGTACACACACACACACACACATATTTATATTTATACATGTATATATAGTGCTATTCACACCCCGACAGGAATGGACATATATGTGTGTATGTCAGTATTAATATTTAAGTATTTGGGTGAAGATCCGAGGAAACCGTTTTGTGTTTTGACTGAACAAGAGACATCTATAAATAAGATGTATATAACCAAGGGGTATTGATAGAGTTTATTTATTTGGAATAAACCAGGGCCAGTTTAGTGCTTCTAGTCTTTGACAGGGTCAAGTGGTGCATAATTATTTTGTCTATTCTTAGACAAGCGTAGGTCACAAAATATGGTGAGCCAATTGATCAATTTATATATGACATATGCATATAATACTTTTAAGCATTTTTGCACATGCTCACTGTACATATACCTTATTATACTTTATTAAATGGAGATGCAAAGGTTAAAATTGTTAAATATATATTGTACTTCTTGTTGAATTGAACGAGTATAGCAGTTATAAATTATTAAATATCGTTTTGACATTCCTGCATTCTGTTTAAGTCGACTTTTGAGATTGTCATCTGTTTGTAAGGACAGTTTGTATGATTTGGTGTGCATGTGTGTGTTTACGTGACTTACTTTGAGGTAAGCTATATACCAAATGTATACCCCCTGTTCCCTGCAATATCGTTTCCTGATTTGAATTTTAACTTTTCCCAGACTGTCAATATATTAAGTGTTGAAATGGATGAATTCATCTATTCCAAAAAAAAAAAGACTAACCCCTCTAAAATAAAAACAAATTATCCCCAGCGTTTATAGTAAAATGATTTTACAAAGTCAAATATCTTGTTAACATTCCACACAGCTTCAGTTTTCTAATGGTGCTTAACACTAAATGGTTTCACGGTGAGGCGCAGCAAATCTGGCCGATATTCAACCTCGATTTGTTTATGCTGTATTGAACCACATAAATCGTTCGTATCTGATGAGCAGTTTATACAATCCCATATTTCATCATTTATAATTATTACAGTGGTACATCATTATTATCGCCAAATAAATGTGAAATTCACCTCTGTAATTTTTAAAAACACAACAAAATAGACCTGCATGACTGGGAAGATATATATATATATATATATATATATATATATATATATATATATATCTTTTTAGCCTTTGTGTGACACATTTCAAATATATATACTTTATCTAATTTCAAATATATTAAAATTAATCATAAGGTTTTAGAAAATAAGGTATAATGTTTTATAAGTATAAGTTACTATAAACAAAGTATAGATATTATATTTCATTGTAACTTGGTAAATTGAACAAAAGTATATAAGTTCTAATTATCTTTATATTTCATTTGCAATATATAAATATTATTCTCTTAATAGTGTGAGTGTGTGTGTGTGTGTTGGGGGGGGGGGGTATATACCCCCATCCCCCCTGTATTGACGCCCCTGAATGCGAGTTACCTGCAATACAGATTATAAGAGGGAGAGTCAGTATGTAGGCCTTTTTATGGTGACCCTTATGCAGTCAGTGTTATATTATTATCGGATTTATAACTCATGGAGCTTTGAATATCTCTGAATGTTTTCCTTATAATTATCATTGTCTGCCTGTAATTCTGTTAAACTGGTTACATCACCTCGATTGTTCTTATCTGATTGGGAGTATTTCTACAAAACAGACTGGCTGAATAAACAAATGAACTATCAGAGTAACCCTGTCAAATATATTGGATATTGCATGATGGACACACCGATTCTACCCCTTTTTCTGACCGGCAAGAATCAGTATGAAATTTGATCGTCTTCTATATAATCATAAAAAAATCCGAATACAGGAAATTGTAACCTCTGGCCTTTTGCAGCCCCTTACCAATTTACCCTCACATTCCCGTGTGCAGGGAATCAATGTTAACCTCAGAAATTATATAAAATCTATGGTCTGATGGCGTCGGCTTAATAATTATTAATTTCTAACACTTCATACCAACATTTCGTAATCTAAAGCGGGGAAACTATAAGTAATGTAAATGGTTGACACCTTTTGAAAATGACTAGCTGTGTGTAAGTTCTTGTACACAAGCTTTCACGTGCTCGGCCCCCTTCCTCAGGTGTAAATAAACTTTACATCACGGGTAAACTATAATTGAATTTCCGGTTATAACCCTCATAACCGTGAATGTCACGTAGAACCAGATCGCAAATGATGTGATTTACGATGAGAGGCAATCATAAACTAGATGTCATCAACAAAAGTAATTAAAGTGATGTGTATCCAGAAAAAAATAACTTGATGTATGATAAACCAAAACGTGATTGTTATACGGAAAACATAGAAGTTAAAAAAAAAATAAAGTAATTTATAGACAAAGAACATATACGTCCTCAGAATAGCAAATAGTAATAGCGTGGAAGGCAGGCAGACCCACATACATCGGCGTGATCTCTGTGTATCAGGACACTGAGAGTGGGTATAAAATGGGTTTATATTGATTGCATTCTCTTCTTTGGTAACATATGGTGACGGGAGGCCGGACTTACTGTCATGGGCTTTCATTCTGGTAATCACGGGGGAGGCTGTTCAGCATTCCTATTTTTCTACGTTTTCGCCTCTTTTTTTTTTTTTTAATCTCAACCTGATTTTTACTTTCATACTTTCTGTTCTATACATCTAAGTTTCCACACCTCTATTTTGCTTTGACACTTGCATTTTCAAAATGCCGTAATAAATGTGAAACTGTGTTGCATTATGTTCTCAATATCACTTTTCTGATTTATAATTCATTAATCCAGAATGAGCATTAATTTTGTTGTTACAGGAGTAGTTTCAGTCCTACTAAGTCACATTTCTTTACGTTTTCTAACTCTGTTGCATATGTGTATTGTAAAATATTACATGTTTCCAGTGTTCTTCAACACATTTTCAGTAACAGAGCATGTTCTTTTTTATGCAAAATGTTACACAGTGTCAGCCTGAATTTCTTGGCTTTAGCCAATAGAACTGAAGAATTTAAGGTCACTACACCAGCGACGCCAGCAGCAATAACACCTGTCTGTAGGTCTGATATAGGACCACTTTGAAAGAGAAAAGTAAAACTTAGTTGATCGCGATGAGTGGAGGTCTTTATTCACGAAACTTGTGAAACAACATGTTCAGAGGCGGATCCAGAATTTAAGAAAAGGAGGCGTTCAACCCAGGAGGACTAATGACAAAGCCTTATAAAGGTCCGGAAATGGGGAGGTCCACCGTCCAGGCCACAAATTGCTCTTAAAAACTGAAAAAAAGGATGGACCCCCCCCCCCCCATCTGGATCAGCTTCTGATGCTTCAAGAAATATACGGGGCAACATATTACTCAACAAATTCCCTAGTGCCTGGCCAGCTGGATATAGACAATCCTGCATGACACACCTAAAAGATTATATGACGGAGGAAAACCGTTTTTTCACCTAACCGTGTGTTCATACCTGGATACTTTAATCATCACAGGGACGTGAGAGATTAGTGTCTGCGCCCGACAGATAAAACCAGGGCCGGCACCAACATTCAATAGAAATCAGGGGAAGCCTTGTCAAATTAAGTTTCAGTAAAGAAAGAATGATAGTAAAATTTCCGTAATTTTACCATACATTCACTAAGATCTTACTGAGGTCATATGTTCAATAACATGAAATAGTATTGGTATGTACATGTACGGTTGTACACTTGGGATCTCGCATGTTTGAGGACAGGTATAAAGTAATAGCGCCATCTGTCACCCTTATGGAAAACTAAAATATTTCTATACGTAAACTGTCCCTGAGATGGTTATATTTTTCTAATGTAATAATCATCTCATCGTTGGGAGACATAATGTCATATTTCTTTTTTGCCATTAAAGAAAACATAAAACACACGTATAACAAAAATCTCAAAGATCTCCTGATAACTTCTCAGTGTTTTATTCACATTAAATCTATATTATTTATTCTATATAAAAATATTATAGAAATACGGCTTTTCACCCTAAAGCAATTATTGCTCATCTAGAAAAAGTAGTTTTCAAAGCATTTTTTTCTATGTTGATGAAATATGTTTCCGAATATGATGTGCCGGACCGTATGGTTTATCGGGGACCTAAAATGTCTGAACATATGGCGAAATTCACTTCATCACTAACTCAACCGTAAACCGTATGTTACTGTCTATAAATTGGGTCATACACGTAAGATATGTATGGAAAACTTCCATTAAATTATCCAATATCTGTCCTAAACAGTTGATGAAATTACATCCTTGGTAACCTACTATTCAAGTCATAGTAATATAGCAACTACCGTATATGAATTGTTAACCACAGCAGTCCTACACAGGGGCTGGAGTGGATTTGTGGAAAGATAAAACCTTACAATTTGTAATCAGTCGAAACTCATTAAGACAGATTGCAGGTGAGGATTCTGGTGCTGTGCATTTAAGGTTTGATTCATGGAACAGAAGCAATGCTTGTGTATTCACTCTCAACATTCTGAACAATACAATCTATAGTGACAAATAGTATATGTCCCGCCAACTTAGAACACTGTTCTTCCAGATTCTTCTGTTGAAAACTCGGGATTTTAATATTTTCATAAAAAAAGCTATATATACAAGTAATGACTTAAAATGGTAATAAAGAAATAAAGCTAATCCCAAGTTCATTTTACATGCAACTTTTTGGACTTTTTCTGAATTAATTACAGTTCAGATGTGTTCCTTAATTAGCAGCCAACTTTATTTTAGTTGACCATGTTGTTCAGGGTGTATACTGTACATGACTTTGTTTATTCGGTTGCTGTCAAATGAGGCTATTTTGCATATGACCAATAATCTTGACTGCCGTTAGTAAGGTTGAAATGTTTAACAATGGAGACTGGTTTATCTTATTTGAGAATATTTCTGTTTCTAAATACTGTGAAAAGGTATATATTTTTTTTCTTGTTGCAAGAAATGTTCATGTCCCAGGTTCACGTATAACAAGCATTATCCTTAACAGTTTTTCACTGAAAACAATAGAAAAAAAAACAGAACAGGTGTTACCAGTATGTAACACAGACTACAGATGATTACACAGTTCAGCTGCCTTTACTCGGGCAGATATTGATATTATATTGATACTTAGAGCTGTTCAAAGTGCCAATATCTAATGGGGGTACGTAATATGCCTGGGTATAAATGTCTTTTCAGTGGTAAACTTGATCAGAATACATAACCAAAACAATGGCATAAAACAATGGTACTTTTGATCATTCCATAACTGGCATACTTCCTGGTACATCATATTATTGAAAATGACATTTTTGGAGAAAATTCGCCAACAATTTATTTTAACCACATACCTAGTACGTTTAATAAAAAGATATGCCGGCTAAGGTCTGGAATACGTCTGTTAAGGACCTTTAATACGTCGCATGAGGACATTAGTCCTTTAATATTCCTTATGTGTCATAGTAATTATTTTATCGCCCCCATCCGACCGGAACAGATAAAAAATTATAATTTTTTATTTTTGTATTTTGTTAGTTTGTTATTTACGTTTAGTTTGTGTTCGGGCCTATGCTTAGTAATTTTCTAGTCTATAGTGTCAAACACTGTTTCCTGGATGAGATACAGTTGGAGGTACGTTACAGAAAACTAGAAATACAATCCGTATAAGAAGGTACATACAAGAGAGTAATTTTAATGAAATTCTGTTTCGGTATTGTTCTAATCAGGTGAAAAGTGAGTTACATCAGCTAATTTGGTACACCTCAGCAAGATTCACAGACGCACAAACACATAAATACAAACATGTGTATCACTATCTTCCAAAACTTGCATAGTTATAGGATCAATGTTGAACATCTGTTGTTGATCAAACACCTCTGACTCACACGGGCCTCACCCTTCGTGTCCGACCTACTGTTCAATACGGAATCGGTGAACAGTAAAGGTTAGTACTGCGTGGTCTGACTTCATCACATATACAAACTTGATACAGACAGCCTAAAAAATAACCAGGATTCCATCGTCATAAGTGAAGACACTGTGACAGAGCTATAGAGCCTGGTCTGGTGAGTTGTTTTAAAGCTCTCCATGTTTTATCTAAAGATTTAATGAAAGTGTCTTTTTGACATTTCGTGGACAACATATTATTTTTCTGGAAATAAGGCAGTAAATTATGTCAATCATGCAACTGATTTGTATATTAGTTCTCTGTATGTATGTATGCATTTATATATTTGTATGTTAGTACGTATTAAGCAATAGAGATTAAAAGTTGCAGTTCTTTTTACATAATTTGAAGTGAATTACACTCGGCCATAGACTGACTGTACTATATGTTTGGGTAGCAAAATCTTAAAATACATAGCAAAGAAATGAATTTTTTACCTGTATTCGTTTTACTTCTCCTGTCCATACACTGCAGACATTTTAGATGCAGTATAAGTTGTGCAGTAATTTACCATCCCACGGCACAATTGCCGGTGCAGGGTGAACTTGGTCAATTAACGCGTATATAAGACCGTATCCCGGTCACAGGTAGCTTAAAAATTATCATATATATATATATATATATATATATATATATATATATATATATATATATATATATATATATATATATTACAACAAAACATAATAAAAAATTGGAATGTGGGATAATGGGTTATTTAATGTAATTCTTGAAAAAATTACTTTAAATGACAATAAATGCAATACTTTTCTTGACATGACTTTCAATGTTTCTTGAATAAGATCGACCCTAATAAAAATATAATCTTCTGTCATATTTCCTATCTACGGTCGGGAAGAGGAAATAAAACATTGACGTATCCTTAATTATTCTCCCGAAAAAGATATGCATTGCTTTCATGTTACAGTATACCATGAATATCAAGCGTACTTGCACATGCCGAGGGCATAAATTAAAAATGAGCGATATGTGCTTGCCCTAGATGAAGTGCCAGGAAACTTAGGAGCAGCTTAAATGTACTCTGTATGTCAAGCCCATATTCATCCGCTAACTATACAAATAATCGTAGATTTTAACAGATGGTCGTTAAAAAACAACTGTTTTCAGTTAAATATAGCATCCAGTCTAGTGACGTAATGTCTATTGGTAGAAAGGATGAACTGCACTTGGCTTCACACCGAATCCTGGGGTAATGTAACTTTGGTTAGTATTGGCCTTTTAAAAACGGTTTGATAATATAAATAAACAGTCGAACCTCTCATTGTGGGCACCTCTATAAAGTGGGAACTTTTCGGCAGTCCCATTTTTTTCTTTTCTATATAATGTTAAGCTAATGTGGACACCTCCGTATTCTGTAAAGTGGGCACTTTTCCCCAGCTAATGTGAGCACTTAATCAATTTTTCCAGTTGAAGTATCTTCCTATTTAAACGTATCGGAATTTTATTTATTGCTTGCCGGAATCAAAGATTTCGGCAAGCATATTGCTCAGTTGCGTATGTCTGTTTGTCAGTTTGTCTGTCTGTCTGTTTGTTTGTCATCACTCTCCTGGCCACAATTTTGCCACAATCACCTTGAAACTTACAGGGATAATGGAAAACAAAATTTCTAGGTGCCCTATTGTTTTTGGTTAATATAGGTCAACGGTTAAGGTCAAGGTCATCGAAAAACCTCGAAATTTTATTTTCTTCATAACTTCGTCAAAAATGGTCGTATCAACCTCATTTTAAGATCATTTTGTTCGTCTTTCCATTTCCCATATCATGGTATGATCAACTTTTGTTGACTTTGTGTCACCTTGTCAGTATGTCTGTCTGTTCCTCTGTTGTTGTCAATTTTGACAACGCCCCTGATGTTCTGTCTGAAATTTAGTACAGTACAGGCCACAATTTTGCAGCAATCACCTTGAAACTTACAAGAAAGATGAAAAACTGAAGTTCGAGGTAGCCCATTGTTTTTGGTTAATTTGGGTCTAAGGTCAAGGTCAAAATCAGTGAAAAACCATGAAACGTTATTTTCCTCATAACTTGGTCAAAAATGGCCGTATCAACCTCGTTCTAAGGTCATTTTGTTCGTCTTTCCCTTCCCCATACCATGGCATGATTAAACTTTGTTGACCATGTGTCACCTTGTCAGTATGTCAGTCTGTTCCTCTGTTGTTGTCAATTTTGTCATCGGCCTTGATGTTCTCTCTGACATTTAGCACATTACATGCCACAATTTTGCAGCAATCACCTTGAATCTTTTAGAGATGATGTAAAACTAAAATGCTAGGTGCCCTATTGGTTTTCGTCAATATAGATCAAGGGCAAGGTCATCGAAAAAACCTTGAAATTTTATTTTCTTCGTAACTTGGTCAAATATGGTGGTATCAACCTCATTCTAAGGTCATTTTCCTAGTTTTTCAATTCCTCATGTTATGGTATGATCAACGTTTGTTGACCATGTGTCACCTTGTCAGTATGTCTGTCTGTTCCTCTGTTGTTGTCAATTTTGACAACGCCCCTGATGTTCTGTCTGACATTTAGCACATTACAGGCCACAATTTTGCAGCAATCACCTTGAAACTTTTAGAGATGATGGAAAACTAAATTGCCAGGTGCCCTAATGTTTTTTTTTTTTTCGTCTACGTAGGTCAAGGGCAAGGTCATCAAAAACCTTGAAATTTTATTTTCTTCATGACTTGGTCAAATATTGTGGTATCAACTTCATTCTAAGGTCATTTTCCTAGTTTTTCAATTCCCCATGTTATGGTATGATCAATTTTTGTTGACCTTGTGTCACCTTGTCAGTATGTCTGTCTGTTCCTCTGTTGTTGTCAATTTCGTCACCGCTTTGATGTTCTCTCTCACATTTAGCATACTAAAGGCCACTATTTTGAAGCAATCGCTTTGAAACTTTTCAAACAAGTTAATGTCATCTAAATGTTGAAGTTGTTGGTATTTTATATTCATCGGTCGAAGGTCAAGGTCATCAAAAAACCTAAGTCTTTATTTCCATAGATTTTGGTTAAAAATGGACATAACCTCAATCTTACCTCATTTTCTTTGTCTGTCCATTCCCCATATCATGGTATGATCAACCTTTGTTAACATTGTGTCACTCTGTTCCTCTGTAGTTGTCAATTTTGTCAACGGCCTTGATGTTCTGTCTGACATTAAGCACTCTACACTGAGGCCAAAATTTTGCCACAATAACTTTGTCACTTTCAGAGATGGTGGAAAACTAAAGTTTGTTGGTGCCCTATTGTTTTTGGTTAATTTGGGTCAAAGGGAAAGGTCAAGGTCATAGAAAAACCGAGACATTTTGTTTTCCACATAACTTGGTAAAAAAAAAAATGGTCGTATCAACCTGAGTCTCACTTCATTTTGTTTGTCTTACCATTTTCCATGCATATCATGATATCATTAACCTTTCTTGACCTTGTGTCATCTTGTTTTTATTTCTGTCAAAAATGGGTTGTCCTGTATAGGATAGCTACTAATAATAACACTAACAATGTCACTCTATCTGTCTGTCTGTCTTTCTGTCTGTCTGTCTGTCTACTCCTCTTTGACTTTTGAAAATCAGCAAAACCTTATTCATATGTGCTTCTATTTCCCCCATGATAGGGGTTTTCCATTTGATCAGATTCAAATGTTCCCTGTCTGTCTGCCTAGTAACTGTCCATCTATTCGCTGTCTTATTTCCGGTCACTTCCGGCAAGCGTTCGACCTCTGGTCGTCTAGTTTTGAATTATTAGCCATCAGAATAACCATTAAGAGTTAAAGATAAAAAAATATTTACTTGTTAACCTTTATATTTAAAATTCGAGAGAAAATACATAAATTTAATTAAGTACTCCAGAGTAATATTTTAAAGTACAGGTGGCAGCATTTACAATGGCAGGTATTACCTGCATATAGTGGGCACCTCTATTAAGTGGCAGTTTGGCCAAATCCGATTATAGAGGTTCGACTGTATAAACCACAATAATTGTTGTGGTCATAGAGTTTATCTCTTTAGCAACTAATAATAAATGTATTGGGATATGCTCAAATTGTCGATATTATATGTAACGTCGAACTCATCACTGAACTGAAATTACAGACATACAAACCAGGCACTAATCGTATTAATCCTCAGCAAAATAAGTCCTTTTTATACAATTGAAGGAAGGGCTGATTAGATTGAGTATCGTCCACCATATATATGTTAGTTGAAACACGTTCGCACCCCTTTCTTGTCTTATTGTTCGAGTCCATGGGTAACTTAAGGAAAGTGACGTAACCACCCAATATGGCGGCCCACCTTCCTTGGAGCCAGGTTTCTCTCTCGGTTGAGCAGAGATCTGGCTTCTGTAAGCTTCCTGGCTTACTGTATCATGAATTTTGAAGAGGCGCCATGAGTTCTGGGAGAAACAATAACGGCCGATCAAATCCACCGTTACAAAAGTAGACAGTACACAAAAATTAAAGAGAAATGATCATATGCCGCATCAACAAGAAAACATGCACCGGAAATTCATCAAGTTTACAATCATTTTTATGATTTTAGATTCTTGATAACTTTTCCTATCACCAAGCAGTTGATCTAAAAGTAGCGACACATCTGCTAATCGCGGTCTTGTAGACGGGTTGTATACGCGAGGCACCTGATTGGTTCAATTAACTTGTTAAAGATTCGTGAAATAGCAAGCTCGGGGCTCGCTGAAGCAAGGTGTCTGTGTCAACGAGCCACCGACCTGACTCCCAGGAAGATGTGGCGACCAGAATTCAGAACACATCAGTAAATAAGTGGTCCTTTTTATACGGTTCAATACTCCCAGCATCTGGTCCGGTACCTCGGGAGTCTAATAATGATCTGTACACGAACAGATGCTGCCCTCATCATACTAACATTGATTCACTTACATATGTATATGCTTTTGAGAAACAAATTTACAGTAACAGTTAAATATTTTAAAATAGGCGGAAAGGGACTTACGTACGTGGATACAGAGATTTAGAATTTCAATCAGTTTAACCGCTGAATTTAAAATAATATTTTAAGTCAGTAAAACAGCCGAGCAAAAATTCTTTTCGATTAATGTTATGACACATTTATATCAAATATTACATGAAATACGAGGGTTTCGCATATATTCGGTTATATATATGTGTGTGTAGATTTATAGTTCCTTAATATATCGATTTACATGAAAGGAAAATAACACATTGTCCCTTTAAAAAGCACATAATGACTTCAACGGTTACAAACATTACGCAGCTATTTTGATACATTGTGTTTGCAAGGCGCATCGAAATTTAAACCTGTGATACCTCGCTCACATTGGTCTAGACATTCCTGGTGCTGCTATAACAAGCAGTGGTTAAATTGAAAGAGTTTTAGAACGAATGCCGCACCGCCACTGAATAAAGAGCGTGTCAACCACCGATAAACCAACAAATGACAGACCACTTCCTGATTCATTTAATGGAAATTATAGTTCTTCAGACATTCAGGGTTGGAATATTTAGAAAACCTGTAAATCGACAGCAAGTCAAAAGCAGGCGACGCATAAATGACTGAACTAAGACCCAGGTGACACAGAGCTATCTCAGGTACATGCATAAAGTATAAACACCAAAGAGTACTTAATTTTTTTTTAATAAAAAAATAAACAAATTATACACTTTTAATGGTTTGAATGAATACGACTGCAACTAAATTTCGTCAAAAAAATATAACCGATATTGCAGTAGATGCAAATAATACAAATGGTTACCACCATGACGAGAGTTAAGTACATCAGAATTAAGATTTAAACATTAAAAAATATCGATTGATATTAATGCGACGTTTCAAAAATAAATTTAACTTATTTAGATATTAGCAAAATAGTTCCCCGGAATTGTTTTAAAAAAAGAAGTGGTCATTTTGATACTTCTAAGTCATTGTTCATAGCTGACTTTATTTTACATTAATAATTTATAAATGTGCATTTAAATGTGCATTTTTTTCTTTCAGACGCCATCATGCAACTAACGCTTTCACTGTTGACGTTCCTTGTAACCACGACTGCAGTGACAGCGGAAGCCGAGAGAGGGCGCTGCGAGGCGAAACAACGTGACAATCTTGCCCTTGACGAAATTTATGCTCCTGCTACTATCTTGGAACAAAACAGAGGGTTAGTTAACGCCACAGAATGTCTGTCCAAGTGCTGCAGCATGGTGAAAGGTGAGATATATAAAAAATATGGAATCAGTTTTAAATAATCTTGTTTTATATGCTTGAATAATAATAATAATAATAATAATAATAATAATAATTATAATTATAATAATTATTATTATAATAATAAAAATAAAAACAATAAAAACAACAATAACAAAAATATTATACATAAAATGATATTATTTGGTATACAAGCATGTAAAGCCTATTTGAGTTTTACGTTGCTTCGTAAATGTTACTGAACAGTTTCTCAAACAGGTTTATAAATTTGAACAGTCCTGCACAAATTTGTTGTGGCCTGGATCAGTGTGTATCTTAGAATACACAAAATACAGTGTATATTTGTGTGTTAGAAGATACCTTTTCTTTAATTAGTTTTTATTATATATGACAGAGTCTGTAAATGAATATATCCGGTTTTCTTACTCCCCCCCCCCCCCCCACCAAAAAAAATTATAGAACGTCTTTTAACTGAGTGATGTGTGCTTTTTCATGCATGCAGTCAGTTACATATATTGGCCAAAAAAATTGACTTAGGCGTGCAGGAATGCTTGGTGGCCACACAAACGATCCGTAGTTTGCCCACCCATGATAAATGGTTGGCCCGAAATCAAAATATTCAGGAGTTTCCCTTCCTACTCTTTCGGCAGATGGCGCTACATATCATGATCATGCCACTTGAACGGAAATATCAGTGGAGTGGGTCAGTTTCTCAGGAGACAGGTTGACCGAGTTTTGGGGAAATTTTTTTTAAACTATATTATCTGGACCAGTTCCAGCGAATTAGCGCCATCTTCTGATATAATATTTTCTCCTCATGATAGATTGGTATTTTATTATTACCCTAACGTTTAACGGTGATAAAATTATTTGCGGTAATACATACAAGTGAATCTACTTGGTCTGATTTTAATTCTTCAAGCAGATCTTTGCTTTCATTTGTTTAATATTAAAAATAAATGAAATCCCTATTGCTTGTCAGTGTGCAGGAATATATACCGTCTGTTTAGTAGTCGTTGGTGAATGATGAAGTCACGGGGTGGCGCTGATCATCATGTCAGGTATAAACGTTAATGAAATTAACATATTAAGTCTCGTTGCTTTATATTGTTTTAGATGGCTGTAACACCGCGTCATTTTACCAGACAGAACAGGGGAGCGTGTGTCTGTTGATAAATTGTCCCAAGGAAGACCAGTGTGTGTGGGTGTTCTACCCAGGAGGTCTGGCCGCTAAAATCTCTCTGGTCGACGTCACCACCACAACACCAGGAGGCGCTAATGGCACGGAGAACGGGACTTTTACGACGTCTCCCGACAGTAACGTTACAACCGTTTCAACTGTTACTGCAAATATGACATCTGGAAATGTAACCACGGTGTCAAACAACCAAACATCAGCCCTCAATACTACCCAGATACCGACTTTGGAAAACGTCACCACATCTACCAGCGACACTGTCATGGTGGTTGAGGCCGTTACTATGAGTACAACGATTACAGCGGAAAACAGCACACTGCCCCCTGACACAGGAACAACAGGTCGTACAGCAACCTCTAGTACCACAGTAGACACGTTCAGCTCAACCAGCAACACGCCACCTAGTGGAGGAAACGAACAGGGAACAACCCATGCAACCCCTCTGGCTGCCCCTACACAACCAGGCAAGTCTAAGCATAATGTATACATTAATTTTGTCACTTTGTCGTTCGTCTATATTTTTCAAAGAACGTGTCCTACCTGACTTTCCTATTTATATATATATAGGCGCATGCGCAACGGTCTAAGTCAGAACCAGAGGTAGACCAATATTAACTACGTGATTGTTATCCATATGTCAAAACAAATACAACTAGATTCATCATAATCATGAGTTATAATGTATGGTCTACGTTCCTTATGTTTATCATTGTATGGTTAATTTTTGCTCCTTGCATTTCATCTTGACACTACATATGGAGCACTATAGAAATAAGCTTTATTTTAAACTTATTTTGTGCTATCCTATGTGCATGTCGGGATATATGTCAACTATGTCATTGCATTTGCTTATGTATATGCTGATTGTCTGAATAAACAATTTATATATCTATATGACATGGATGAGACCGCCACATGGAATGCTGACGCGAAAGCAGAGCTGTATAGACTCACGAACACACACACGCACACACGCATGCAGACACACATCCTGGTACACATGGGACACACTTGTGATCAGTCAACATTTATCAGAATTAAATACGGAAGTATTATTTACATGTGCAGTCAACATATACATCATCATGATTTTCTTGTTTTGTAATATTAAATTTGGTTAAACACTTAACATTTCTTTTGAAAACTTATTCTAGACTATGTATTACAGGAGATCAATCTCAAGGAGCTCAGCGGTCTGAAAAGAACACACTGCCCTCTGTCGTCCCTTCTCCGAACCAACACCGTGTGGGCGGAGAGCTGCCTCCCAACTATGAACCCCCGGTGAAGGGTATCGCTATCGGTTGCTTCTTCGCTGTGCTGGCTCTGGTCATCATCGTTTTGGTTGTGGCCACCAAGCTGTGTCCATCCAAGAAACGCTCTGATTACAGGAGGCTGCATGAAGACTACATCTTTGACGACCAGTACGAACCCTTCACGGACGAGTAAATCCTGATCACCAAGTTGCCTGGAGGACAAGTGGGGATAGTCACATGGAGGAAAATATTAAGACTTGCCAAACTCATGATGATATGACGCTGGCTCTTTGTGTAATAACAGCGAAAATGTGTGAACACACGCACGCACAAACGCACGCGCACACCGTTGCTTGCTTTGTTCGTTCTCATTTTTTGCAGTTGTGCTGGATTAAAAAAATGTTTTAATATTTTTACTATAAAAGTAAAACGATGTAATCTTATGTTTAAATGAAAATATATATGCTAGATCACATGATTTCTGTCACCATGCGCAGCCTCTCCATCTGTCTTGATGCAATACACTTTCACAACACTATCGCAATCTATTGAAGACAACGGACATTAATCGCCTAAAAAATCTCTCAAATAACAATAGGGGTTATCTTTAAAGTTGAGGTTATCTGTAAAGGTGAGGTTAATTTTAAAATTGAGTTTGTTTGTAAAGATGGGTTTCTGTTGGTTCTACAAGACAACCCCAGCAATGCTTATGTCATGCCGAACACAGCAGACGACCATGAACCTACGTGCGCATGCTCGCTGACAGCCCGTTACTTAAACACTGAAAGAACTGGTTACATTAGAACTTAACGTTTGTAGTTTGACACTGCCTCGTGCATTTGTATGAAATCTGTTGGAAATACTCAATGCTTTGAAAGACACAAAATGTTAAACCATATGTTCAAAATCCTGTTTTAATGGCCTTCAGGTAGCCTTGACAGTGGAATAAGAAATTGGTGGCAAGCGTTCCTTCAAGGCTTGCATTATAGTGCATACATACTGGAGTCAATAATCCCTGTCATTTCACAGCATATCTATATTTCATCATCTAAGTTAATACAAGATAGACGATTGTACATTTCCAAATAAACCTGAGAGAAATACATTTCCAAATCAGTTATATACGCATGCATATTATGTATTTGTTCTATCTTAGTATTTTGAGTGGGATATTTATGTTCAGCAGACGACACAAACGGCCGGTGCAATCTGCTGTGATATCAAAATATGGAGTCAGTTAGGCTTGATAAATATTACATATTTTATAATTTGATGATTGTATGTATACCAGTGCATGTTTATAACTCATAATATGTTTTCAGTAATAAATTATTCATGGGAGACATGTTGTACTTGATTCTTCGGTAGTGGGTAAATTAAATCAGGAATTATGCGAAATATTCCCCGGTAGAAACAAAACTAGTGACGCCAGCTGTTAATATGTCTATAGTATGTGCCTGTTATTGATAGCTATTGAGATAAATGTAGATTTTTACAAGGAATGTGTATAAGACTAATACTGACTCACCATCTTAGTCGATGCGTGATTCTGCCCTCTTCTCTTCTGTTACGGGTTCAATCGTGGAAAAACCTTTCACACGGACAGTTTCTAGCCTTTGAACTGTCCTCGAAGTACCTTCGCGTTGTATTCACGTACAGTATCAAATTTGACAGATTCATTTCTCACAAGCAGCTCAAGACTAAAACACGGATATCGCAAGTAAAATGTCGATAGGGTGTACCGGTACTTATTGAAATAAGGCAGCCCGTCCTACCCTAACAACAAGGGCAAGAAGGTACACATCACACATCATATAACATTTAGCCACATAATACGGGTTTTTACCTAATGCTTTACGCAAAAAAAACCCTGAAAATAATTAAAATGACATATCCCAAGCACCTGTTTGACATCATCTGAGTTATAGATGTTTCTTCCTTGATGACTTCTCTGTATTTCAAGTAACTCTTTTGCCAAGTCTTTCCTGTAAAGTTCACGTGACCAAATTTTATGCTGAAGTTTTTCGGTTAAGTTTGGGCCTCTTTCCTGGCAAGGGGGGCAAGATAATCAATCGCCGGAATAAGGAATATTCAAAATTCGCGCCACATTTGGGAGGGAATTTCAAATTGGCTCACATCCTTACACCTTTGTAAGGATGCCGTTGGAATAAGTTACTTAGAATGCGCTTCAAATTCGCCTCGAATGGTTCTTGCACATTCCGGGTGTATTAGCTTCCGAATGTAGATGTAACAGTAAGAATATTGAAATGCTGTTAGAATGCAATCAGAATATTTAGAATGCACTTCGAATGCCGTATGAGTGCGGTTCGATTGCTGGCCGAATACCGGCCGAAGGCTGGTCGGAGGGTGACTCGAATGCTGTACGAATTCACCTCCAATGCAGTCAGAACGCTCCCGGAAAGACCGCCGATAATGGTTCGAACGTTCAAATTTTCAAACAGAATGCAGTTCGAATACTTAAACGGAACTTAGGATATACTTAAGGTGTAACACAAATGTCTAGGAATGGTCCCAATTATACGAATGTCTAGGAAAGGTTCCCGATAAGTTATAAAATGCTGTCGAATCTAGCATATCGTCAGTCTCAACCAAACGAACTCTGGGTATGAACTCGTGGACCATGTAGCTTTGCTCTAGCTTGCTTCTTCAGCAGGTAATGTTCATGACCTTGGCTCCCCTTCTTCCTTGGCGGGATGACATGATGTTGACCAGGCGATTCCTCAATAACGACTTACATTCAAGCGGCAGCTGTCCCCTTTTATATAGGACTCAGCGATGTCCCGAATTACGTCCGGACTCATTCGTGGGCAAAAGATTCCAACGGCATTCGAAGTGTATTCTAATTGAATTTTTTTACTATAGAAACAGATTCCGGCAGCAATCGAGATGCATTCGAATTGATTTCCTGCTCATGTCGGTAAGCATGCCCAGAATTGTACTTCTGCATAGCTTGCTCTACGGAGTTATAACCCACATCCTGTGGCGTCAATTTTTCTTCAAGGGTGGTGGGGGGGGGGGGGGGGGGTGATGAATCACAACTCACACACACTTACATAGGTATATATATATATATATATATATATATATATATATATATTGTCTGTATGACAAATTTCAAATACAATACAATTAAGTATAAGGTTTTAAAAAAATAAGGTATGTTTCGACCTTCCGGTCACGTGACAAATGTAAACAGAAGGGCGAGCGTGAAGTGGGGACAAACTATCTCGCTACATACTAGAAAGCTGCTGAATTTCAAAGTATAAACGTGCATAATTAATTCAAGTACTGAAGGGGTCTTGAACCGTGAAAAGAAACCAAGTGAGAACGTTTTTTTAAGCGAGTAAACACAGAGAGAAATCCGAGTCGAGCGGCAATCAGCTGACCAGCATCAAGGAGCCATCACGTCGCATAGCCACCATGGAACCGACAAACGACTCCAAGGTAACACTCGAAGCAATCTGGAAAAAACTCTCGCTTCTTGACAGGATTGTACAAAAAATTGATAACCTGCACATAAGAGTTGAAACGCTTGAAACTTTTATAAGCGCCCTGGAAATGGACAATGACCACCATACGGGATATTTAGAATTGGTCCAAGCCGAAGTGGCCATCGTCAAGTCAGACTTGGCGAAAGTCCAAGAAGCCGGCTCCAGCAAACAGCTTGACAACAGGATTGAATGTTTAGAAAATAAAGAGAGAAGCAAAAACATCAAGCTCCTCAACGTACCAGAAATACACGGGGAAACCAAAACAAGCCTCAAAACAAGAGTGACAGAGGTTCTGAAACATGTAAACAAAGATCTGGATCAGTGCCATGTGCACAACGCGTATCGGCTCAAACCAAAACAAAAGCCGGCACCAGGTCAAGGTCAAGGCCGACGCGACCCACATAGGGGAACGCCTGTGTTGTTCACACTGTCAGCTGAAGAGGTCGTTGACGGAATACTAAAACATGGAAACAGAGCACTGAAATCCTACAAAATAGGTAAATACAGAGTAGTAGATGATGTCTGTAAATCAACACAGGAGAAAAGAAAATCGCTCATAGAAAAAAGAGATAAACTCAGGAGAGATGGACTTGTTGCATCAGCATTTATTATGCGGGCATTAAGCAAAATCATTAGAAACATATACATGCACATCCAGGAAACTGAAAGTAAAAAAAAAACTTATATCGTCTGACTAGTATACATTTTGCAGTAATTCATTGTAAATTATTAGTGATAACAATGACAATAAGCTTCAAATCTAGGAATCCTTTTGAAACTGAATAATGGAAGGTGATCAGTATAAATTTTCAATACTAAGTGTCAATGTGCGTGGCATCAGTAATTATGTAAGACGCAGGAAACTCTTAAATTGGTTAACAAAACATGACATGGATAAAGGAGTAAGTTTTATACAAGAAACTCATTCAGTAGAAAAGAGTGAACAATTTGGCAAAGTCAGTGGCGAGGTACATGTTTTTTCTCACATGGAACTAGTCAAGCCAGAGGAGCCATTATATTAATTGGTCAAAAACTGCAATTTAAGTCAGTAAAATGTGTCTCTTACAGAGAGGGTAGATTTGTCATTTTAAATGCCTATATTCAGGAATGTCCATTTTTATTAGTCGATGTTTATGGTCAAAACAGTGAGACGTACAGAACAAGTGCTGTGTTACCAAAAGATATGTAAAATGAAAAAGAATTTGACATAGACTTTAATACTAAAATTATCTGGGGAGGAGACCTGAATTTCTGTTACTCCCCCTTGGATGCTCAAGGTGGTAATCCAACATTCAAATATAAAACAGTTGACTCTGTAAAAACAATACTTCAAACATTTGATCTGTGTGATATATGGCGACTACGAAATCCAAATATTAAAGGATTTACTTGGAGGAGATTAAACCCACTTACACAACGTAGGTTAGACTATTTTCTTATATCAGTGACTTTACAACCCTATGTCACAAACTGTGAAATTATACCTTGTGTGGAAACATGCCATTCAGCGGTACTACTTAGACTTTGTTCTTTTGAAATGCAAAAAATGGGCCTTCTTACTGGAAATTTTATAATTCATTCGCTGAAGACACCTTATTTATAACCAAATTAAAAGAGTATATACAATTAGTGAAACATGAAGCTTTTCATACAAATATGAATGCTAAAACCAAGTGGGACTATTTAAAATATCATACGAGAAAATTTGCAATAGCACACTCAAAAGAAAAGGCAAAGCTAACAGAATAAAGAGGATGAACTTAGAAAAAGAAGTGGAGCAGTTAGAAAGTAATATTGGAGAGTGCAATGATAATAGTTTTATTGAAAAATACAAAGATTTAAAGCTGAAACTTGAAGAATGTTATGATCTGATAACTGAGGGCATAATTGTTTGATCCAGAGCTCAGTGGTATGAGCAGGGTGAGCGCAGCACAAAATATTTCTTAAATCTTGAAAAGAGAAATCATGAAATGACAGTTATAAAAAAATTTATAGTTGGGTCTGTAGAAACAATGGATCACAACAAAATAATGTCGCATATTCACGAATATTATATGCAAAGGTTTTCAAGATCTTCAGATGTCACCTCTGAGGAATGTGATAAGTTCTTAGAAGGTATTTATGGGTTACCAGAACTTACTGAGGATGAGTCTTTGAAGTGTGAAGGTAACATCACTGTCACAGAGGTACTTGAATCCTTAAAAAGTATGCCAAATAATAAAACACCAGGGAATGATGGAATAACAAAAGAATTATACTTGTGTATTTTTAATGAAGTAGGTTTTGAAATGACTGCTTGTTCAAATGAAGATTATAATCATTCAGGAGAATTATCAGAGAGCCAAAAACAAATAGTTATTAAGCTTTTAGAAAAACCTGGTAAGGACAAAAGATATATAGAATCCTGGAGACCAAAAAGCTTAATAAATTTTGACTGTAAGGTGTTAAGTAAAATTTTAGTTTCAAGATTGCGAAAGGTTTTGCAAAAATTGGTCCACTCCGATCAGAATGCCTTTTGTTCCAGGCCGCTATGTCGGAAATTCAGTTCGCTTAATCAGTACTATGATGGAATATTGTGATACAGAACAGCAAGAAGCAATTCTTTTTGGAGCTGACTTTAAAGCTGCTTTTGACTCGGAAGATCAGGTCTTCATGTTAAGTGTTCTAAAAAAACTAGGCTTTGGCCCAGTGTACATTAACTGGATAAAAACTTTGCATAATAACATGAAAAGCTGTGTTATTAACAATGGTTTTACAACACCATACTTTTTGTTGTCTAGGGGTACTAAACAAGGGGACCCAATATCCCCATATTTGTTTATATTAGTTTTAGAAGTGTTAACACATCAAGTTCGTATAAATAAAAATATCCAAGGAGTCAATGTTGGTGCATATGAACTAAAAATGACATGTTTTGCAGATGACATAACTTTTTTCATCAGGAACACAGCTTCATTTGAACATTTAATAAGCACCATAAATGTGTTTTCACAATTTTCTTCCCTGCATGTCAATTATAATAAATATGAGGCAGCCTGGATAGGTGCAAGTAAGTATAGTACACTAGAACCAGTTTCATGTAAATGGGTTAACTTGACAAAAGGAGCAATTAAAACTCTTGGCATCTGGCACTCATATGATAAAGATATCAGTAGGAAACTTAATTTTGATAATGTGAGAGAACAATTGAAAAAAATCTTTACTGTGTGGTCTAGCAGAAATTTAACATTATTTGGAAGGGCAGAAATTTGTAGAACATTAGCTTTATCCAAAGTAATATACGTATGCAATATGCATGTACCAACTCAGTCATTCATAGATATTGTTATGTCAATGATGAAACATTTTGTATGGAGAGGAAAAAAACTCATGGTCAGATATAGCACACTGATAGGACCATACCATAAAGGTGGTATAAACTTTGTAGACTTAGACAGCAGATTGAAAACTCAAAGAATAATTTGGATTAAAAGGTTGATTCTGTGTGATAGTGCTAATGCATGGGAAGCAGTACCAATGTTTTATCTTGAGAAAATAGGTGGAGTTGCCAATGTGTCTTCAAACCTTGAATACCATAGAATACCATCTAAGATACCAGGCTTTTATAAACAATGTTTGGAAGATTGGTCACAATTTGTTTCAATAGATCCAACCATATAAAATGAGGTAAAACTGCAACCTCTGTGGAACAATAGGTGGATTAAAGTGGATAAAAAGTCAGTGTATTGCAAACATTTGGACTCGTGTGGAATAAGGTTTGTAAAAGACTTTGTATCAAATGAAGGTAAATGCTAAAATGGTATGACTTGATTAAAAAATATCCAGATATTAGAACAGAAGTTTATCTCAAATGGAGATCTGTATTAGCTGCAATACCATGTAACTGGCTAAAATTATTGCGAGACGAGGATATCAAATCTAATGAAGGTATATCAGAGGAGCATATCATAATTACAACTAAGGGTATTACAAATATACAATCTTTATCTTCTAAAATGTTTATGATCTGTTGGTGAAAAAAATTTACTGCACCCTCATCATTGGTCAAGTTAAGACATACACTACAGGATGATAATATCAACTTGGAGAGTTACTTTGGAGCCATCCAAAAAATCTCATTGGATATGTACTCAAGGGAATTCTTATTTAAAATATTCCATAACTATCTACCAACCAATAGTTTACTTTACAAATGGAAGTTAGTTGATAGTTACCGATGTTCTTATTGCTTCATAGAATTAGAGACCAAGGAACACATTTTTATGAATGTTTTG
Organism: Sipunculus nudus; assembly: GCA_026874595.1. NCBI lineage: Eukaryota > Metazoa > Annelida > Sipuncula > Golfingiida > Sipunculidae > Sipunculus > Sipunculus nudus. The sequence goes on along the minus strand of CM049311.1, from coordinate 55,291,636 downwards.
TAACAAAAAATCTATATTTTAGAATTGTGGATTGGATGAAATCAATTGGAGTGATAATGCCACAATTAACCTTGAACAAAGTATTGTATGGAATGTTTCCAATTAAGAATAACCTTCTAATAAACCAGGTGCTCCTTACATTTAAAATGTGTGTATATCAAAGTAGAAAGGAAAATAATCAAAACACAAGCAATTTAATGCCAGATTTTTTTAGGAGATTGAAATATATAGAGAAAATTGAATATATAATAGCAAAACAAAAAAATAAGATTACTGCACATTTAGAAAAATGGGGAAAAGTAAGGAAGCATTTTTAACATAGTTGGAATAATATCCAGGCAATGTGCTTTGTATATATATATGTATATATTGTATTTAATGTGATTTGTACAATTATGTGTGACGTGGATTGTGTGATTTTTCAGCAATAAAATTTATATAAAAAAAAAAATAGGTATGTTTCCAGTATATGTTTTATCTTGATCAGGTTAAGATATATATTATTTCATATTAACTCATAAATGTAACCAACGTTTATAATTCTATTTATAAATATATTTTATTTCCAATATATCAATATTATTCTCTGAATATCAGGTGGGATGATTACACTGACCATCCCCTCCCCCCGCTAAAAAGTGGGGGAGGGGGGTATATATTGATACGGAACCTAATCACAACAGATCACGTAGTCGTAGTCACGAAATTTTGTTACGGAGACCAAAACAAATCAGATTCTGTAACACTAGACAGCGTGAAAGGTCCAGGGGAATGAATAAAAAAGTCAGTGGTTTTTAGTTAAAAATAATTATAATTTATTCTTTAAACAATCCTACCTTAACAATACACTAAATCAATACAATTACATAGTAAAAACAAAATCGTACAGTACCAAAGTGTCTAGATTCTAGGCTTTATTATGGAAACCACCACTGTCAGAGCTCAATAAATCCTTTAAAACATATAATCCAGATGAACAATTCACATTAATCTTCTCAGAGAATAATAATCAAATGTAATCCAAATCAATCTGTTGTAATCCAAAAGTGAAGTTCTGGTAATAATCGCAAAGGCAAACTGAAGACTATATAAAATCCTTTACAAATTTCGAAGAACATCTTTAAGTGCTGCAATTATCGGAAAAGTCCATACACTGACTCGCACTTTTCCGTGTCCGCTGGGATATTTTTTCTCTCTCTCCCCTCTGGGCTCTAAACATTGCCCCTAATTTATAGGTCCTCATCCCAAAGCCTAGAAACTTCTATTTCACGAACAATCCAAAGAACACAACAATACATAATACACACGCGCCCAAAAAAAAATACAAGAAACGCGCTCACAGAGCGCGAACAGCCCAGAAAAATTCCAGATTAGCACGAGCGCTGTGTCTTTACACGCCAGGGTTCACTCAGTACGGATTACATCGCGTGCTGTGTCTCTACACGCCATAGCAATTGACGCCCAGGGTTTGAGCCTAACACGAAACAGAATGTCAACAGCGCACAATAAAAGAGACACCTGTAACAATATACCACCAATCCCCTCCTGTATTGACGCCCCTGCCCAGATCAGTATACCATTGAGCCGATCACGACCTAACAGTCTCGGCAAAAGCACGGATGTGATATTACTTTTTTTGACCGAAAATTCTCCCTTTACAGATAAAAACCCCCAAGGACTAGTAACAATGTCTGAAATAAAGGAGCATTCGGGACATTCTGGCAGGATCTGGGGTGACTGGCCGTTTCGGTTCTCCCTCAAATGCAATCAGAATGTTTAAATACTGTTGGTATGCCGTAAGAATTTTTAGAAAGCAGCCATAGTGCATTTAGTATACACTTCAAATGCAATTCAATATTTCTTCACTTCAAATGCACCTCGTAACTTTTGCGCTTGAGCAAAACATTCGTTCCAACTACAAGGATGGGCCCGAAAATTTGGAATGCACTCAGAATGAAGTCAGAATTTCAAGAATTCACTTCGAATATCCAGTTATATATAAAAAAATCATTTCGTCGGCATTAAATTCCGGCTCTTTCCACCTCCAGTGTAAGGGCGGTTTTACAACTTTGTTTAAAGCTGTCTGTTTTGGATCAGACAGCTCCAGCATTACTCACCAGACGTCCCCAAATGTTGCAGCGAAAGAAGACCTTTATATTCGGGCGTCTCAAGTTATTCAACCCGCATCATATTCTGCAGGATGTACTTGATGTTACTTGTAAAAATAAAACAGTAATGTCATTTTTGTACGGCTCTCATACTGTCCATATTGAAGGGGATAGACATGACTGGTTGTGCAGCTCTGATAAAGTAAAGATTTACCAGATAGTAATATAGTTTCTTATACAGCTCTCATATTGCACTGCAGTATACATGATTACCGAGTCGTGTGTTCACGGCTTACAAAAGCACTAAACACAAAAAGGTTGCACTCAAGCACAGAAAGAAGTACAAAGGTCATTTGGTAGGCCTACCTTTTCCAGTTCTTACCGTAACAAATTATATTCCATATTTTATATAACCAAACTTTACCTCCTACTTAGTTGAACCCTTGTGCAGTTTTGCCTCTCTCACCTTTTGACATAACGTAATATTAATATTTAAGCAACTATTGATATGAAACGCAAATTAAAGAAATTTGATATTTTTGTTTGATTTATCCATTAAAATACGTAAATAAAACAATAATACAAACATAACATATATAGTAGCTCTGTATGCGTCTCATGATGCACATTCACATATGGCTATTATTTGAAATGTTAATGTTTCGGATGTCGAAGGTATCGGCATACCGCTAGTACTCCTTTTTTCTAATGCTTGTAAGCAATACTCGGCAGTTATGGCAGTTATAGATATTCCATATTTTTTTAAAATTAACCAGATTCACCTGATATTCATCTTAATAATATTTCTTACTTTCACCATAGCGTGAGGCTCTTGAGAATGCATGAATGATGTTAGAATTTACAAACGGTTTCAGTTGGACGCAATGACTGAACATCTGAATGAAATATAATTGTAATATACTATACACTATCTATACACTATAAGTTATATCATACACTATAATTTATAATTTATAATTTATAACTCAGGAATGGGTTTAATGGCTGCATTGCCTCGTATATATCTCTCGGGAGAGAGACAGGCTTAGGGAGTAAATCCTGACAAAATATCTGGAGCCGGAGTCCCAAAGACAGCTCGTGCCTGTATTCAGCAACGTCCAAGCAGCTCCTGCGACAGCACTGGAACCATGGTATGGCATCTGCCTTTCCACTGGACCACTTCACTGACGTGGAGAGGTTGGACCCGCTGTCTGGGTTACAGCTCGTCCTCCATACTCTCCATAATCTCAGATCACCAGCTCGAAGTCGTGCATAACTTCGTCAATCTAGGCTCAACAATATCTGACTCGAGACTGAGCTGAACAAGCGTATTGGCAAGGCAGCCTTAACCATGTCCTGACTTACAAAGAGAGCGTGGAACAACAGCAAATTGACAGAACACACCAAGATCCAGGTCTACAGAGCCTGTGTTGTGAGCACCTTGCTGTATGGCAGTGAGGCCTGGCCAATACGCGCCAGACAGGAGCACTAGCTGAATGCTTTGCACATGCGCTGTCCCCGCCGTATCCTCTACATCAGCTGGCAGAATAAAGTGCCAAACACTGTTGTCACGAAGAGAGCTGAAATCCCCAGTATGTACGCCATACTCATACAAAGACGCATGCGATGGCTCGGACACGTCGTGAGAATGGACGAAGGTCGGATCCCAAAGGATCTCCTCTCCGTTGAACTGGTACAGGGAGCACGCCCCAAAGGTAGACCCAACCTCCGCTACAAAGATGTCTGCATGAGAGACCTGAGTGCCATGGGCATCGTGCTGAACAACTAGTAAGCCACCGAGTCAGAACGAACAACATGAAAGCAGACAGTAAAGAAAGGCCTCACCGAGTTCGAAGGGTCTCTGGCTCAACAATCCAAGGTCAAGAGGCAGAAGAGGAAAGCCAGAAGTGAAACCGACAAAACAGCATCAGAGTTCTTGTGTACTCGCTGGGGGAGAGACTGTGACTCCCACATTGACCTGACTATCCATACAAGACACGCTGTTCCAGAACATCCATCCAGAGCATAACTCCATTGTCTTCCGAGACTGAAGGATGCCAACTACTAATACACTATTAGCTTATAACTGAATTTAGGACTTAGCGGAAATTTTTCAATATTTGTACCAAAGGCCAGGGGTAGATTTAGAGAAATAGGCTCAGGGGGATGACACGAACAGAAAGTTAATGGCTTAAGAATCCTTACCTATAAAAGGCAAGCCTTGTCGGTTATGTTGTTTCAGTTAAGCTACTCAAATCTTGGTTTTATATACCATCCTTTATAGTGCTCGAACTTTGCATTGAATAAACTGTGAAATGAAAACAAAAAACAATAACATTGGGGGGATAGATGCCCACTCTTTATAAACAAATGCGCCATCTTGGAGAAGTACTCTGTTAAAATTTATTTAGATCAAGTGGCTATTACTGAAACATGACCGAAAGAAACTGATCATTTCAAATATTTAAAAGAGAATTTAAACATTTTTGAGCATTTAAAAGCAACTGTCTGTTTCTCTAATGCTTGTAAGAGTGTTCGGTGTGCAGTGATTTATATACCTCCATCATAAAAAAGAAACCAGCTGACAGTGACCCAGTTTTAGGATTAAATTGAAATCGATTGCAATTTGTATGCGTTTACTAGAAAGTGCTCCTTGTGGACGACCTCAAGGTTTGTTTCGCTTAAATATAGTTATTAAAACGGAGGCATGATCAGTTGAATAAAACGTTCATATTGATTCCTTAATTTCTGATCATGCTACTGTTCCTGGAGAAGATTTTAACTGTAAAGGCAAAATGCTGTGTCACAAAAGTAATATCACAGCTGTGCTTTTGCTTAGGCTGTGAGGTCATCACTAGCTCAGTGATATACTGATGTGGTTTATAGCACCGTAGAGCAAGCATCAAGAAGTACACTACTATCATGCTTACCGACATGACTCCTTACATGTCCACGAGTAATCTTCGGACCATGAAACATCTCCTTTATGTTTCTCACTACCGGCTGAAGATGAACTTAGTAAATCAACAAGTAAATCGTGCTTACTACATCCTAACCCTCACTTGGTTAGTTAACAAGTAGATTCTAAGCCCAGTTCATTTGACAACAAGCAATCTAAATTAATTATTTGGAAGTCAACTGGAATAAATGTAGTGAGTTTCTGTAAAATTGGCATATTATTCAATATTTTAGAGCAACCTTTTAAATCTGAATAGAATATTTCTAGATATGCCAAAATCATGTTTTTCCCAATAGTTTACACCGCATAGGTCAAAGTCAGGGGCCTTGGCCACCGGGACAACTGGAATTTTCCTAGGTCTGATGTAAACAGTTTCTATGTCTGGCTTTTAGACCTACACAAACCCTGTTTTCCGAGTGCTTGCCGAATATAGGTCACATTGGCCAAATTCCAGGTTTCTGATGAGATTTTACAAGAATTTCTTTTATTTTAAGCAAAATGTTTCTAGGTCCAACTGTTAGGATATGAGCCTGTCTGATGTCCGAAAAGGGACCGACAGAATACAGTATTCATGAACCCCATTCGAGGTTTCCAATCAGAGATTGGACCCTCCTTCTTTGAATTTAAGTAAAAGGTTTCTGGGTCCAAAGAGTTTCTGGGTCTGCAGAAACTGATTGGAATTAATAGTTTAACTTCAGATTGGTTTAAATCATATCTAAGTGGGCGGACACAGTTGTGATTGGGGATAGTGTAACATCTGACTATATCCGGAAAAAAGTTGAACCTCGGGGTTTTCTGTTTCGACAAAATGTGTATACCATTTATATAATGCTGAAAGGAAACATGGGAAAACAAGGTTTGAAATGCGCAGACGATACTCAGCTTTACTAATCATTTAGACTTGATGAGCTGTACTCATTTAAAATGCGCAGTTATCGATATTAAGAAATGGAAGTTAAAAAGTAACGTCAAACATAAAAGGTGGAAAAATGATGTTCTTTTCATTGGATTTGCAAATCCTCTACATAAAGTCGACAATCGTTCCTTGATCTACGCTCTTTACACTGCGCTTTACCCATAGGCCAACTAATTATATCATAAGCGCTGTTTGTTATGACCCTGTATCCTAAATCTCTACACCAGAGGGGAGCACTGTATTTTGGTCCAATCAGATGAGACCCTGTGCTGAAGACAACACGGTTTACCAGCCAAGCGAGGAATACACGGAGCCGATGTTGTTCATTTTGTTTTGAGTGACAGCTCATCGCCCGGCGACCGTTTGAACAGGCCACAGGCTCAGAGAGAATGGCCCCTCACGTGGTTTCTGGGCGGAGCCTGATGCCTGTCGAGTGTTTGTTGACTTGCATTTGGTTGGCTGCTTATCACATCAGCAGTTTTTGCAGCAGACGGGCCCATGTGTACCACCTGGTGTAAAAAGACATCATAAACGGTCAAAGCAGGCAGCGCGAAAATCGGTAGCTTCTTTAGAAGCGCAAGATTTCCGCTGCCTCGAGAGCGTATCCTTGATCATGCGCGGCACCATCGGCCCTAAAGTAGATAACCAGATTTAACTGAGAGCACATATCAGCTCTATATGCAAATGTGGATGCTTTAATTCACACAATCTTTTAATTATCCTTGTCACGAAATGGATGGTGTCATTTTATTTAATTTTCATTTCTCTGGTCAACTGTACCGGGTCAGCTGTACATTTGTATTAGTTTAATTAGAATTGTCGCGCCGGTCAGAGTATTATTTTCAAGCAATGCCGCCATTCAGTGAAAAGATCGTGCGTCGCAGGTTCAATTTTGGTATTTTTGTGTTGCTCACCATGGTGTTCAGTGTATTTTTGTTCCCAGCCTACTTAGTATTCAGCGTTCTCATAAATATAGATGAACATAGTAGAAAAAACCGGCAATTCTTTGTATTTGTCTATGAATATAAATAAGCCTCCAGGGTAGAACGGTATTTTAGGACCAGCTAACTAGGGTTATTGAAGGGGACAGTTTACGAAGCCTGCAAAGTGTCCAGCGTGCACCTGCAAGCCTGTGTTAAGTGAAGTGATACCAGCCCGATACCAGCTGTCCATCGAGGTGCTTTCCAGCGAGATGCTGTCCGTCGAGGTGCTGTCCAGCGAGGTGCTGTCCAGCGTGGTACTACCCAATAGTTGCTGTCCGGCGAATTGCTGCAAGCCTGGGTCCAGTGACGTGCTGCAAGCCCGAGTCCAGCAAGGTGGTGTCCGGTGAGGTGGTGTTCTGCGAGGTAGTGTCCAGTGAGATGCTGTCCAGCAAGATTCTGTCAAGCGAGGTGCTGTCCAGCGAGGTTTCCAACGAGATGCCACCAGTGGGGTCCAGTAAGATGCCGTCAGCCGGTGTCCAGTGTGGTCCACCGAGGTGCTACCAGCGGGTGCATTTGCATTGAGGTCCAGAGAGGTACTGCCAGCCGGTGTCCAGTGAAGTCCAGTGAGGTGCTGACTTTTATGTTCTTTTAAAATACTCTTGTTGTTTAGCCGCTGACTTGTGGTTTGTTGTGTGCCTAAGTGCTTATTCGTTGAGAGCGACATCAAAACCACACAATCTCTACTTTTCCACGTTGAACAAAAGACACCCCGGTCCGTCATTTGGTAAGGGCAACCTTTTCCCTTGGGCACCAGAAAAAAGTAACTTTTATCGGGGGACAATCCGCAAATACTTTTCATGGTCCACTCTATCTGAGTTAGCAGTGAACTAGGTCCTGTCGAGGCTGTGTATTTGTGTAACTAATTCACTTTAAAATGGTTAAAATGAGACTCAGGCTGTGAGCGCCCGCATCTTGAGCAGGTCCACAAAACGGGCTTATATCTCAGATTTCCTGTTGCGTTACCCTCGTTACCGGTGTCATATTGTATACATAATACCATTTCAAAGTGTTTAATATGATGTTACTGACCTATTTTTCGAATTATTCCAGCTGTATAATGCTCCTCTTTCTTTGTCAAATGGTATATAACTTCATTTGTACGAATGTAGGGGCTTAAACATCAACATTCAGTTGTCCACAAGTGTATGATATTATGATCCTCTTAAGTACTATAAACATTTCATATTTTTCTTGAACTCTCAATCGACCAAGCTATTCTTGAGACTTAAATGACCACATGGCGTCATTAAGGACCACATTATATTTTTCAGAAAAACGAAATGTTTTAACGGTTCTTTTTGTGATAACCCTATTTTTTAATATAAAAAAAATTAAAATTTTATAACAAACGAAAATGCCAGAGATGCATATTCTTTCTTTTTTTTTATCGAACTATATTTTTAAATTTATGTACTTTGCGAAACCAAACCTGTTAAAAAATACACCGAAGAAGTTCTATGCTTGCCATAGAAGAGCACACTTAAGTTCATATAAATCACTAAAATTTGTTTCATAGGACCCTATTAAATCTTTACAACAAATGGCTTTGCCACAGGTGCATCTGTTTCTTTACACGTTTTGATAACCTGAAGTCTCTCATCGTGTCACAGAATTAACCCTAGCTGCTGATTAAAGAAATGAATTTGGTATAACTGTAATTTACCCTATTTTTATAGTGTTGCTTAAAGAATATGTCTGAAATACCTTCCAAGGATTACAGTTTTTGGGATCTTTCATTGTTTTTAAATGAACACGGAAACAGCTATAATACAAAAGAAAACCAGTCATATACACTAGAAGATGGACCTAATTTCAACCTTATTATTTGCATTTTTAAAGCCAAGAAAGATTCAGTCTTCTACCTCTCATCTTCCGAATGGTGACTATTTCTTCACAGCTAAAAAAAACAACAGTGTTTCGGGTCTTTCAGTGGCATGATTCATTGTAGAAAGTACGAAAATGATAAGAGATTAATTTCTTTTACATAGGCACAAATGAAAGAAGTAGTTTTTTCTCTAGGCAATATCTTTTAATATTGTTTTTTGAATATCAGGTATTACCTTCTTGGCTAATGGGGAAAAGAATGACAGCAGTTTAGTTACTGCGTCTTAATGGCGTTCATAAATTCAATATGTATTGTCTAGTTTTAATGTGAATTAGGCCAAAAAAAATAAAAGGTATGGTTCTCAGGCACCGCCCGCATCAAAAATTTTTATTTTGATTTCAATAGAAATTCACCAATTTCGAGCTGCAGCCGCTCAGACATTTCTTTCAAGAAGAAAAAATCATACAATTTCCTTTGTTTTGTAGTGTTTTTTACTTGTTTAGCAAAATAAATCTATTATTTTAATGCTTTTCCCTTTTCATTTGACATTTTTATCGAAACATAACCAAAAAAAAAAAAAAATAAAAAAAAAAAAAAAACGCCCGCCCGCATTGATTTCTGAAAAAAAGTGCCTGAGAACCATACCTTTTTTTTATTTTGGCCTTAGTTGTGTGGTTTTAATTTTACAGCAAGACTAAAGACTGTTTGTTTTATACGGAAGTGGGAGTAGATTGAGAAAAATTCGCTTCAGTCCACTGGTATGTACAGAGGTAATACACAAATACATCTAATTTCTATGTAAGGAATGGATTTTACGGAATCTAATGAATGGATTGTCTGGTATTAATACCGGCATTTATCTTGACAAAGATATCAACAGTGTTTGGCACATAACTGCCACATGATATACTTAGGAATCACGTACAGTATCTCCCCATATAACTGCAAATATTCCTAGTAAAGATTGTTTAGAAACATCACATTCCGTTAATATTTTCAACATTGCATAATTCAGCACTGGTGTATACTTTTACAGTGTTAAATTCAACCCCGGACTGAATAAAAATATTTCACTGACCTTTTATTAAATATATGTTTGGATGAGAGGACACAACCTGTGTGAAAAGGGAGAGTAGCCTTGACATTTGAGTAATACCAGCCCAAAAAATTACAAAACTTTATTTCTCGAATGGATGGATGGATTGTTTTATGAAAACCAAAATTAAACATCTAAGCTGATGAACGAGTTCAAAGACAGTGACCTCGAGCTTGATCTTTTAGTTCAAATGATATAAAAATACGGCATTATTGTGAATCCCATTACTTTTGAATTACTGCATAATGTTTTCTGACGGAAATTGAAAATTGGTGACCCTGATCGTCAACGTTTGAACTACAACATATTTCCATCAAATTTGATATACAAATGATTTCAGCCAAGTTCTCTGAGAAGTTTGTAAACTGGTCACCTTGACCTTGAAAATAGGGTATCTGTAAGATATGATTTCTGTCAATACCAATTTTTTTCAATACTGGTGTGTTTTTGTAACAAAATTATATTTAAAATTTTGATTATTGTAATGGAATATGTTGCAGCCATCTACAGAATGGGAGTAGCAAAATCGAACTCAAGCATTATTCTCAAAGTTTCAGGTATAATTATCTTTACTTATTCACTCAGTTCATATTATTGATTCACATATTACGAACTCCAAGGAGACACATGCTGTATAAATTATCCGGGCATAGGACAGTAGTAAAGAGATGTGCCTGGTAAACACTATAATTATCATTGGGAACTGAAACCTATTCCTTATCAAGAGAAACATTCAATGCTTGTTTTGTAGATACTCCATTTTGCCACATCCCACCAGCCACATAGACAAATGGAATAAGGTCTCCACGTATTAAGATAATAAACTCGCCAGTAGACTGATAAAGGATAGTCTCCTCCTTGAAAAAGACAGTGCAACTGTTGATACATGTAATAAATTAGTATTTACTCACATAATTAAATTTTATCACAAGCGCTAACGGAAACACATTAACTTTATGTTTATTTAGGGGTTTGCAGTTTGGTTCGGGTCCTTGAGCCCATTTCTCCCACAGTCCACGGACCAAATGCGATCGAACGGACTATAAGGCCACATATGCCTAACAAAAATTCAGGTTTCGGGCTTGGCCGTCAAGCTCTTAAATCGCGCGGAGTTTCTCCAGACCAGTTTGCAATGTTGCCTAAGACCATTGATTGTCTGGGAATATAGGCCCTAGACCATTTACTAATGCAGCACATGGTCTCCTAATTGAGCATATTTGAATTCACCTAATCAAATGAAGATTATTTCCACCTGTACGATTTCAACTGAGGTTTTCATTATAATTGTAGAGGGGGATTCGATTTTTGTGTCGATATCCAGAAGAAATAAGAACAGCGTAAAATGTAAACTGTTAAGAAAATGCCAGTGGTGATGATGATTAATTTTTTTATTTCCAAAATTAAGAATTTCTGTTAATAATCCTTGTGAGATACTCCAGCAAATGTATATGATAAAGTGTACTCTAGGTCTCGTACCTGTTAAAATACGAAAACCTGGAGAAAACAACTAATGGGCGCACCTTACTGGAGCAAATCCTTAATGTCTTTTCCCCTCTGCATAATTTCTTTACAAAATACAAATGCAATTTGAACAGTCGTTAATGATATGCTATGAGACTAAGTTCAACTTGAATTTCTACCAATCAAACACGGACACATATTTATCGTTATTGTACAAAGTTGAATCATTATCCGAATGGAATACTGCCAAATGAATATAAGGACTCTAGCTAAGTACCATGTAACAGCCATATTACATTGAGATCAGAAGAGTTGAGTGGTAAAACGCTCTTTTCCTTTTGGCATCTCAATGAGTTTTGGTAAGAGTTTCCCTTTCATGGTCGGAGGCTTTATACGTTTTCCTCCGACCGAACTCACTACCGAACGCAACGAATTTAGCAATGAATGGTGTTTGCAATATTTATTATATCTAGTTCAACAATCCATATAAGATAAATAAAGTTTAGATTTAATAAACTTTTACACGTAGGGACGACAGACTTCACCCAAAGTTAGATGAAGGGCATGTAGACCCACGTAGCCTATTTCCGGATTTTTTATTGTAGCCGGACTGATGTAATGGCAGGTACGCAACGTGTCAAAGTTCCGGGGCACCGTCACCTGAAAAACATCAGAGTAAACCACATCCAACTTCTTTATCAAAGGCCTCAGATAAGCATTAATGGCTGCAATTGCAAAATTGTTTCTTTTTCCACGATTCCGGTTCTCATTTTGAGGATAGGCTATAACATTTAACCACACAATACGAGCTTTACCAAAAGCTTTACGCAGATTCGCCACACTGCTTAAAGCTAAAGGAAGTTTTTTTAGCAGAAACTCTGAAAACAGTTTAAATGTCATATCCCAAGCGCCTGTTTGTATGACAACAACATCGGAATTGGTGACGTTTTCCCCTTTAAAACTTTCCTGTATTTCAAGTAACCGTTTTGCTAAACTTGAGCTGTAGAGTGTACTATGAAAGTGCACGTGACCAAATTTAGTGCTGCCGTGTTTTTGAGGAAGTTTGGGCCATGTTCCAGGCAGATGGGCGGCAAGATAATCAAAATTATATCGCATGTGCGACGCCCCTAACATGTTCAGTGACGTCATACCCATGAGGCACTTCGTTAGATTGTGAGATGAAATCATTTTCATGAGACAACTTCCGTTTTGTTCATGTAACCACCTCCAACGACCTGATATTTGTACCCAGTGACCTGGAGTGTCCGCATTCGGAGCATCCCTGCATATCTGATAGAATGTGCTATTTTCTTCTTCGGTTTCTTTTCCATGTATTTTTGAATTAGACATGGTGTTGTTGTGATTGTCTTTATTCGTAGTATTGCTATTACGTACGTACATTGAATTATATCTATAAAGTGACGGTGTCCCATTTTTGGAACACTCCTCAATGAACCATAGTTTTCTTAGCAGTGGCGAGGTATACAGGTAATCGGAATAGGCTTCAAAATTTGTATACATCAGCAACACTTCTATAAAGTTGCACTCGTTATCAACAAGAGGGCAGCATATATGATACTTTCCTGTGAAATAATCAGTCACGTGACACATCTTGAGGTGTTTGGCGCCTTTGCTCCGCGCTGTCACGGTCGCCCTGAAACTGGCGCCGCCAAAGGTTGCATTTTCAAGGTACGTTTCCCTTAAGTTCAAGAGCAAAAATAATTGGTCTCTTCCGCCCGATGATATATCATCAATATCATACTTAAAACCAAAAGTGGTGGTATTATATGGAATGTTCAGTACACCTGTTTTGTTGAAGTACCAGGACCAGTAATGTCGTAATTGACGTAATTCGTTTTGTCCGTCAGGTGGCGAATTCATTTGATCACCGAAGACATTTTTGAAATTCACAATCTGTTTCCTCACGCCCTAAGAACCGATAAACTCAAGATGAAATATACTTTGGAAATAATAAGAACAAATAACCGAACATAATGAAATCTCAATAAAAGCTGAAATGAGCTTGAGCCTTTTACCACTCCGTCCTTCATTTAATTTCCTGCCAAGTTTTCTTAAACAGTTGTTGCAGAAAGGGATTTGGGAATCACTCATTTTGTTATTCTTTCTCTTCGATTGCTACTTTTCACCAACTCAGCAATATGTGCATGGTTCCGTGTAAAACCATGAAGCTGTCACATATAACTGTACCCGCTCGGTTAATATGATCCGTATTAATTATCTTAATTTAAATTATTGATATAATGTGTAAACATTATAACTCAGGCGATAGTTGGACAGTAGGTACCATTAACGTTTAATCTTGTTTCCCACATACATGGTTCTACAGATGGAAACAATACAAAGTACAATTCGAATGTTTTGTTATTTTTTCTTCCACTCACACGTCAGCTCATTGATCTAAGATTAATAAGCTGTTGTTGTGTCAAAGGAGCTACCAGTTTGAAAGCGACTCTCTGGGGTACAGTATGTGTTTGTTTCACTCAGTAACAAAGCATGGCGTGTCAAGGTTTAGCTCTTTCGGAAATAAAACACAGATATACCTTTGTGAAGCTAGTCGGAATGTTGCCGATAATTTCCTTAAGTTTCTCTCCAGTGCGACAGAGCAATACTCAATGGGATATCGCTTCACTAATAAATGATAAGCCCGGAGATTTTGGCTATTTGTAGTAGGATAATGTTTGTCCAAATTCACGAGTAAAAAAATAGCAGCCAATCGAATTGTGATCTTACCACCAAAGGAAACGTTACTCATGTGAATGAAGACCTGGTAGGTACAAAACCGTTGTGATTATGGATATCATAATAATCTACATGTGCATCGATATCCTGTCTGTACCAGTCACATTCCATGTGCACATCTTACCAAATGTTGTGTTCCTGCTCGCAACTGGTGACGCTGAATGATGCGTTATAGTAAATCATCTGTATGGTAAACATTAAGCAGGGTCAATTCACACACGTGTTCACATACAGCGTTCAAACAGTGATAACAGCGTCAGGTGATTAGGAAACAGGTGTCTGCCTCGAGATGGCCACTATACTGCCATAACTATTGAATTATGAGGCGAGGTACAACAAGTGTACCTTTCCAATATTTCAATAAATCTATTTAATGTGACCAGGTAAAGCTTTCCTGTTTGCCAAGCCTTCCGACGCATAAATTAAGATTGATGATAACTGTGTCAGGTGGTCAATGGTCGATTATGAACATCGGAATGGGCACTATACTGCTATAACTACTGATTTATATGTATGATTTATACAAGTCTACGTTACGGGACTGTTTATTAGTTTTTAATGTTTTCAATGCATCGCTTCACTTTTGGTATTCCAATAGGTAAACAATCATCGTGCAAGTCCTAGTGTTAATCAATAAAAACTTTCAGTATAGATTTATCCCGTCAAAGCTTTAAGCCCCACTACAATACTAAATAAACCCATTTGAAGTCATCCTGCACTAAATAATCCTAAATACAAAATCTACATCTATCACTCACGGATAGGTGTTTATAAAGAACTCTCTTTTGCTATCAACATAAATACAGTGAAACCTGTGTTGAGAGACCACCCACGGGACTGGCTTAAAGTGGTCCTACTTCACATGCTGACAACGTTCCGTTGTCCACAAGTGTATGATATTACGATCCTCTTGTGTACTATTAACATTTCATATTTTTTAACTCTCAAACGGTATTTCAAAATGTATTTCAGCGAGTAAAATGGCCGATAGGCTTCACTTAGGACCCCATTACATTTTTTTTCAGATAAATGAAATATTCTATAGTAACTGCCAACGGAATTTTAGTAAAATTGGCATAATATTCAATATTTGTACAGTAACCATGCCAAACTGAATAGAATATATCTAGACCGCCAAAAGATCATGTTTTCCCCAGTTGTTCACAGAGTTCCCACTCAGGGACCGTCTCAGCCACCGGGACACTTGGACGTTTTCAGGGACTGAAGTAAAATGTTTCTAGGTCTTGCTTTTAGTATACACAAATCCTGTTTTCCTCCAATTGCTTGCCAAATGTAGGTCACATCGGCCAAGTTCAGGTTTCTAAAGAGATTTCACAAGGTTTTCTTTTATTTTAAGCAAGAAGTTGCTAGGTCCAACGGATAAGATATGAACGCTGTGTGACTTTCAGGACCCCTCCCCTTTGATTTTAATTAAAATCTTTCTGGGTCCAGAGATCACAATTTGTGCCCTGTCTGACTTTCAAGGTGCTATATTTACATATTTCCAAGGAGACCTAATAAGGAACTCCATTCATTTTAAGCAAGACTATTCGAGTTCCAATTATTAAGATGTGTGCCCTGTCTGATCTTAAGAGTGCTCAAAACCACGTTTGTGGTACGCAGCTCTCAGTATATAGGCCATTATTACCCGATTATAGGTTTCCATCTAGGACGTATGGGTTACGATTTGCTCCCTGTTACCGGATGTCGAACGATCACAGAGCCATCGCTTTAGCTGAATGACTCGGCTAAAAACCAGGACGACATTTCATGAGCTCTAGATAAGCGGCAATTTTCCATATTTATCGTTCTTGATTTAGCTGCAGTCTTCGATACCATTTATCCCTAGCTACATCAATTGGGTCTGCAGAAACTTACTGGAATATAATGTTAAGCTTCAGATTGATAAAATCATATCTTAGTGGACGAACACTGTTGTAATTGGGGGTAGTGTAACATCTGGCTAAATCCTGAAAAAGGTATACCCAAGGGTTTTCTGTTTCGACATATTGTATTTACCGTTCACACAATGCCAATAGGAAACATGGGAAAAACAAGGTTTGAAATACGCAGATAATACTCAGCTGTATCGACCTGCTGATTTAGACTTTAATATGTGTAAAATACAGAGTTAACGATATTAAGAAATAAAAGTGA
Organism: Sipunculus nudus; assembly: GCA_026874595.1. Classification (NCBI taxonomy): domain Eukaryota; kingdom Metazoa; phylum Annelida; class Sipuncula; order Golfingiida; family Sipunculidae; genus Sipunculus; species Sipunculus nudus. The sequence goes on along the minus strand of CM049311.1, from coordinate 55,275,371 downwards.
AAATAACATCAAACATAAAAAGTGGTATTTAAATATATCATAGGTTTTTGATTGTTATTAAAAGTGGGGGTGTAGCGAGTTTGAGGGCGTTTAAGCGCTCGAAAGGGTTGGGTGTGGGGGTTAAAATATTAAGTATACAGTTACACATCCAATTGTTCTCACTATAATGAATTGTATTATATTTAATTCCCTTACCACTGAACATTACATAATACTGGCCTATATTACTAAACACACTCAATTAAGAAATGAAGTCACAGTTGTTTTTTTCAAGTAAGGCATGTAGACTAAGAAGAAATGCAATGGATTTTCGATGCAAATTGGTGGAATTTAAGTAATTTCTAAAAGAAAAGTCACACAGACCTCCCCCTCCGCCCGGCCCCAAAGCCTATGATATGTAAATACTATTCTCTGAACAGCTGGAGGATGATTACATTGATCATCCCACCTGGCTAAATAGAAGGGGATATATACTCCCCATCGCCCCCTGTATTGACGCCCCGTTTCCTTCAGCTCAGCATCGTGTCCCATCTGTCCATTGTTTTCCATACCGAGGGTGACTTAACAGCAAGATTTGAGTCACTATGTTACTGCTTATCTTCCAGAGCTTACGCTACAGCATAAACACCAAATTATTATTTTTTTTTTCTTTTATATTTTTTTGGTGGAGGTAACCGCCTCCTTTTTTATGCTCTCTTATCTAATTCTTAATCTAAGTATGTACATCTGCAGAGTTCCTTTTCGGTTTGGGACCGTCAGAATTTCATTGCCTCGGCTGAGATTTGAATTCACTGCTTTGAGTCCTGTGCTTTACCCCTGAGCCACAGAAGCCGGTTATAAAAAAGTAGGTTGATGGTAGGTTGTTCCCTTCCTGTTTAATTACTCAGCATGCAAGAGGCAGTTGGCAGATGTTTCTTTGTTGTCACGCTCCACTTTAATAGATTCCTAGAATTCATTTTTATATTTTAATTTATATTCACTTTTTAAAATATATGAAAATATAATTATGTTCATGATTTTAAGGGCGTTTCGTATTAAAGCCAGGAAAACATACACTTTTCATAATTTTGGTCCGAAGGAAACATCAGAAGCATTGACAAATTTCAATTTCTATGTTTGAATGTTTAAAATTAAATAGATTAGCGTTATTGATTAACTGAAATTATTTACCAAACTGTATGACTTAGTTTATCATCAGAATTTTAAATCAAACATATAAAATTAAACTTATAAATTCTATACATATGTCAATATGTATATATATATATATATATATATATATATATATATATATATATATAGAGAGAGAGAGAGAGAGAGAGAAGGTAGAGTTACCCTCCGTTGTATTCTAACAACATTCACCTGATGATCGGGTCGCATCCCTCGAAACACACTGTAGTGAATTTACAGTGTTGTTTTTCTTATATATATTTATATATATACAGATATACAGATATTCATACACTGTTTAAATTTAAAGCGATTGAACAGATTATTTTGATAAAATCAGGCTTATTGTCCGATATATGGCATAGGCTCCCTCTACCGGACGACTAAGATACCTTCAAAGTTGCAAAATTGCTAACAATTGCTAAATTGCTTTCAAAGTTGCGAAATGCTTGCAATTTGTTTTCCTTGCCGCCTGAGCCTCCTCTAGTGGACCACCAAGATACCTTCAGAGTAAGTTGCGTCTTTTGCCACTATTTTTTGCTAATCTAGAAGTCTTTATGTTTGAAGTCTTTATAAATCGTCTCGCGCTTCACCTTCTCCAGATAGCCCTTGCTAAACCCATGCATGTAATCGTTAATATATTCTATGTCCGCCTTCCTGGGAAGCGCGGATACCGAGGTCCTTTGATGAAGCCACTCTCAAGGCTTTACTTGGTTTGAAGCACTTGTAGACGTTTTATTTGGCCTTTTTGGTCATGATCAGTGCAATGCTTCCGTAAGTCATGATCGGTCGTATCAATGTCTTATATATAGGTATATCAAACTGGGGGAGGACAGGCACCCTTGATGCGCCCTCAAGCAGTTAATCTATTGACTTTATTTAACCGATGACCGAACCAAGAAGGAGATAGACCGTACATCTGCGCAGACGTTCATAGTTGTGTGCCCTGAATAGACTGAATGTGACTATAGATTATGTATTAAAATAGACTTGTGTGCCCTGAATGCCCAGAAATCACATACATTTAACACATAAGGCAGGTACATAGTTGGTTTTAAAGTTGAACAGGATGTTGCAGGTTTGAATTAACTCACTGAAAGTGGTCGATCGCAACTTCAAGTTACATTCCTGGATAACTAATTTTCAATTGTGTTAATGGAATGGGCTGCATTATTTCCAATTAGTGATCCAATGGTGAGTATTTGTGCAGAATCTTTAAGACAAAGAAGAGTCCGACCCTCATGATGATTTAAAGAATGGTTTCACTAAATGGCTGGCAGAACACATATTTTTTTATTACCTAATTTGAGGTTTCAAAGATTTTACCAGGATCTGTCTAAGTATCAAGCACGAATATTTCTAGATCTTACATATACGATTTGTGCATTGCTATAAGACGGTCTGAAGGGAAAACAATGGACAAAGACCCATCGCTAAAGCTTAGCATGGCTGAAGGTCAGAAATTCTTATAACCATAGAACCTAGAACCATCTTGCATGATCGAGATAGTTGACTGAAAATATTTTGGTTAAATATTTTTAAAACTTCAACATCTTATTGTGTGTTTTTAAATCATTTTAATTTTTTTTACTTTCTTTTCTGCATTGAAAAACTTTTTTTAATAGTTTTTTTTTAACTTGTGTAATTTTTATGGTTACGGTTCAATCAAACGCTTGTTCTGAGATAGTTGTATAGGAAATAGATAAAACACATGAAGATTTAAGTTTACAAATTATCTGTTCTATGGTTCAAAACTGGGATGTGATATTAAAACTTGTTTAAAACAATTTTCAACTAGTTTTACATTATTTTAGGAACACACTTATGTATATTCATACGTGTTACTGTTCACTAATTAGCCTTCCCCTCCCTCATTTTATATGGTCTCTATCAATAATATAATGATGTAAATGCACGTGTTGTTAAAATTTTGCAGTAAATTATATCTTATACTTATATATTTATCAGGCCTTTTACACGCCCATTGTTCTTTGCATCCAAGTGGATACGATTTGGGTATTCCCTTTACAGATAAAATAATGCTTACAAAATTAAATATTGCAATCAAGGGCTAATGGGATAATTCTCATCTACAATATGGGACTTGTGGAACCATTTACATATCCTCTTATTGGACGACTTATTTGCCTTTTACTTTCTTTCCTCATGCCAGCAAAAATTTCCAAATATATATACCTTATACCGGTATGTATTTAGAAATTATTAGCACCAGAATCATGAGCTGTTTTCTTCAGTCCATAGCCTTGTCAGCTAATGTAAACCCTCTTCCTAAACGTCATCGCCTGGTAGAAATACATTTATATGCAGCACTGAAATATGAAATTTAATTATTTCTTTTGCACAGTTGCGTTTGCGGCAGCGGTATGCGGTCGCGACAAGGCCGATTTCTTTTATGCGTTTGCGGATAAAAAATATGTATGTATAATATTCTCATATTATATTATATGTTTCACATATATGAAATGATTTAAACCAATAATTTTGCAGGCAAAGAACTTTACTCATATGTATGAGAAATATTCGCATATACTTTATCTTACATATGTTTCACATATTTACAATAATCTAAACAAATGTGTTTAGGAGAAGAACATTTTCCTCATGGCATATGCTAATGAACAGGTTTAACCTGGGATAACCCGTCTGTACATTTGAGCGTGATATCTTTATTTTGAACGGCTCGCCACATGATCCGACAAAGAATTTTCGGATGACAGGCCATATACGTACCGCAACCGCATAAAAGCAATCCGTCCTTCATAATATAATATTTTACTCGATCCGCAAGCACGACCGTACCGCATCCACGACCGCGTAAAAGGAGTCCTAGCTTTAGAGCTATATATTTATATATGCATGAGTTAAATGCTGTTAAATGTTTTCTGCTTTCCTTAATTTGACGCAAGAAGGAATAATTAGAGCACCGATAGCCCTAATAAACAATATTGTCCAATAAAATATTTTTTTTCTTCCGTTGTCGTACTTTATAATTATTTACGAATATAATATTACCGTCCGTTAAAATCACGACAATTTTGAGGTATTTACGAACGATAGTAACTCAGTAATAGTTGCTTACCCAGACAGCTAGAGGGACAAAATTTGGTTCGGATAAATAATCTGTATTATGTTCCACAATGTGCAATATCTGGATGTTATGTTCATTGGAAGTTACAAACAATTTATGCAAACAAAATTTAATATTCTTATTTTATTTGAAACTGCGAAAAAAAATTGAAATATTTAGCTCTTAAAATTAATCCATTAATCATATATAGAACGGTTTATTTTTATTAACCAATTTTTTTGTTCACTGTTCTGATTGTTATTCTTTATTCCCTGTAAGCCTATATTGGCAAGACTGTTATGCGTCTCTTCTGAGAAGGGTTCATTTCAATACATTCACCAGGTGGAAAAGAGGTGTCACTGTACCAACATTTGCTCATAATATAAAGCTGTTGAAATCTTTCGGATCCACTGACTAATGAAAGAAGCGAAGTTAGTTACACAACATTTCTGCATACATAGTTTTAATTTCTTGAACCACATAAAATTTATTGTGTGCGAATATAAAAAGAAATTAATGCATGTATTAAAATATATTTATAAACCTAGCGATAGTATATATATAGTTGCATAGCTCTGATTTAATACTGAAACATCATTTAGGTGTTAACTCACGGTGTAAGATATGTTCGTTTCCGGGAAGCTCCGGGGTGCTCCATTGAAATTGTAAATATAATTCGCTACATAAAATATTTGGGGGTACTCTATGAAAAACATTTATATTGTTCAAAACTAACCAATCGTATTTTGTCAAATATAAATCCATTGATAGAATGGTGGCGAAACACTCCATATCAAGGAGGCAGTGACGCACCTTTAACAGTGCTGGGTGGTTAAGTAGACGGTATCTTCAGACCGAGCCCTCCAGAGTGTTATTTCATTTAACCATCACTGGGAAAAAAACGACATAAAGTGCAGTTTGCATCTTGCTCATATTTGGTCAGACTTGTTCCTTGCCTCCCCTTTTCAATATAACTGCTTTGCCAATTCGTCACCGGACTATTTTCCTAATTACTTTCACCAACGGTGCAAGTGGTATAAGAATTTCTGTATCATGGCCTTTTTACATATTTGATATCAATATATTCTCAAACATATAAATCCAGGTTTTTCTTTTCATATAGCAAATACCACAATTATAGCATAACGTGTGTCTGAACGTTATTTGTATCAGAGGATCACGTGGTTCTTCTTACGATTTCACTTAGGCATGATGAACACGTGGTGGTGCAGGTGAATACGTGATAGGTGAGGTTCTGCACCTATCGGGGGATCGGCACCTCATCAGCACCTCACATCCAGTGCCTCACTCTCCCCGGCTGTGGAGTCCGGCGACACAGGTGCGGCCCTCAGACCAGACATGAAGGCCATAGACTGATAACTGGACTCCAGGGGGAGGAGCAGGAAGTCTCGGCTATCCATCATATCCGGATCGATCTCAGAATCACAGATTTCCGTATCCGGTTCAGATCTCGGTGACGGGTACGGGAAGGCATTGGCAAACCGTGGAGGTGCGAGATCGCCTTTTATTTCGGGGACATTTTGAGCGGGCGTAGGCGAACTTTCATGGGGATGCGCTCTATCCTGTATTCGTTCACGAGTGTCCAAAGTAGTTTTTGGACGATCAGTGCTTAGCGCACTTGAGAGTCGATCTGAGCTGGTAACTGGAGCACTGCGCGTGCGCCCTAGATGCAGTAAGCTACGCAATCCACGGTACTCCTCTTCCAGCGCAGTGTGAGTGTGCGGACACGTCTTTGGCCGGGCCCTTCCGAAGATTACCGAATCGAGTTGGTCCTCGGGCGAATTATCCGCGCGATTTTCTTTACGTCTGTTTTTCTTCTTTTGTTGTTTGACGTGAGTGCTACTATTTAATGGCGGACAGTAAACACTTTCCTCCGGATGCCAGAGACTGAGGTTTATACACTCTAGTGGTCCCCTAGAGAAGCAGTTTCTTCCTCGTGGTGTTACAGTCCGGATGGAGTACCACTCTGCGTCGGCCGGCTGTCTAATCTTTGACCCCTTTACTTGCAGACGACCAAGGGGGCCAAGTTGCTGACAGGGGGCGCTCATGCAACGGCCGGGTCGGAACTTTGGTGGTAACATGTTGCAAAATTCCCTAATACACCGTTTTGATTAAATTCAAACATGAACTAAGCACCCTCCTTTGTGCCCGGGCTGTTGTATTTGACTCACAAATATGTAATTTTGAAGGCAGATCTTTACAGAATACAAGATCACCTTATCCGTTGGTTTCTTTCAGCAACTGGTCCACGTAACAGCTCGAGTTATATAATTTGGTTGTAAGGCTGGGACCTGTCAGTAAAAGTAAATAGCCGATATCCATGGACATTTAGGACAAAATAAGTCTGATACACAAGTGTGACATGGGAACTGTTGCTATTGTTAATCTGATACTATTCATAACAAACAAATAAACAAACCTTGATAACCAAGGCACCCGACTGGAACGTCTGCTTCTCATGAAACCATTGATGTATAATTCATGATGACATTGATCGCTGGCTGGGCCCGCTGTTCCTGCTCATCCCGGTAAGACCTTATCACGCGGGCAGTGGCAAGTACAGACAGTACCCAAGGATACAAGGATATCGATCTAAACTGGTTATATGTTACGTTTCCCCCTATTTGTCAGCCTTTTATCTCGTGATTAGACTCCAACCTAAAATTAATCTCTAAACGTTCTGAAAGAGGATTTCCTGTAAAATGACTGCAATATTAAGTGCCGCTAAACCTCTCCCCCCCCCCCTTGTGAATTCTGCGAATGTCCGACATGGTCCTAGTTTTTTTTTTTGTTCTTTTTTTTTGTTTGTTGAGGGGGGGGGTGTGGTGGTAAGGAGGACATTATTTATTCAAAGAACACAACGTACGTTTTGTCGGTGTCAGTGTTAATGGGAGTGAAACGCATAATTTCATCATAACGATAATGGGCTGATTCCATCCAGCTAATTTATGATTTCTTCATATTTTCCTAAAAAATCTTTGTGTGTAAATTAGGGTTTAATTCAAATCAAACTTTAATATGGAAATATTATTATTTGGTGACCATAATTATGATATTAAATAAGGGGGGGGGGGGTGGTTCTGTTCTCTTCGTCTGGTGAAAGGCTTGAGGTTATTTTGAGCGTGTTCTTATTGCACAGGAGGCGGTTTTTTTTTTTTTTGCCGGGAGGAGTAACCTGGTCGTACTCCTGTGGATCGTCACGTTTTTACCGTTCCCGTTTATTTTTTATTAATTTTTATTTTGCATATTTTTTTCATTAACAATGAGTTGAGTAAGGTATTCACAGTTCATTACTTTCTTATTCATAAGTTAAGGATCTTAATCATCAGCTGAGGGATGTGCTCCGTTAAGACAGCATCTAAATACTTCTATAATGAGAGAGGGTGTCTTAGATATTGATTTAAGTTGTTTTTCGCTTTCTCGAGCAGCTACAGGTTGCTGTGTTCAAGACCTCAGCCCTGTGCCCTCCTTAAGCATAATTTTGAGAGCCAATAGACCTGATACCACCAAGCCGAGCAGAAAGCCGCGAGAGACCGCCGCCGTTTTTCCCGCACCGATGACTTTACAGAAAAGCCACAGCCACAAAGGCAAAAGCAGCATACATTCCCTCTACCGATCCCAGCAGCGAAGACCCAGCCATGCCAACCGAGAGCCGAACTCGATCTGTGAAACGACAGAGCTTCGAGGCGAAAGCCATTTTATACTTGAAGTTTCGGCCATTTAGGCAGTGTTAGCAAGTTTTTTCTTCATAAGCCAGAGGGTGTCTTTATGTTTTTATACTCTACTTGGTCATAACACTGAGGAAACCCTATATTTGTCTGTGAGAATGAGGCACGGCTTTCCTGTTAGCCTGCAGAGCGCTAGGACAGTGAAAGTCCCATGGCTCCTCTGCTGATACCGGTACTCGCATTCACGTTCTGTGCTCTGCTGTCCAAGTCTTGTGTTCTGCCTTGAACAAAGAAGCCAGTTAATATAAGACTTCAACATATAAATTATTTTACCCCGAGCAGTATATTTGAACGAAAATAATTTAACGAGTTTCAAACTGAAAAGGCATTTTCACCACTGACATCATCAGGCTGCAAACAATTGAAAGTTTATGTCCTCAATTTGGAGATAGTACCCATAAAATATAACATTTTGAACCAAAAAATCTGTTGAGTAAATTATGCTAAGTAATTTAAGAGTACAGTTGTTGTAAAACAGAAATTCCTCATTATTTTGGGTGAAAAAAAATGTTTAAAACTATCGTGTTTACATATTTGAAAATTACTCATATCCTAACCCTTTATTTCTCATTAACTTTAATAAAGCAAACACTTTCATTGCCTGAAATATATTACGTATTGACTCATTCCCACACACACACACATATATATATATAAATTAAATGCACAATTTAAGACCTTGGTTTTCATAAAACCCCTCAACCTCCAACCCAGTATTGGCGCCCAAACCTATTCTTGAATTTCTGGATATACTGAATCCTGATTCCCGGCGGTTTCGTTTTACAGAGTCACTGAGCGTTACATTCACTCGATGAAACTGTTATTTATTATTACCTATACTGCTGAACCTTCATACTAAAGGACGTGTATACCAAGATTCAATAACGGGATATTCACCATTCTACTGGACCATCTTACTATAGGAAACCTATACCTGCTACAATTACGGGATATGCTACATTCTACTGAACCATCTTATTGTAGAACATCTATACACAGCTACAATAATGGGATATTCATCATTCTACTGAACCATCTTATTGTAGGACATCTATACACAGCTACAATAATGGGATATTCATCATTCTACTGAACCATCTTATTGTAGAACATCTATACACAGCTACAATAATGGGATATTCATCATTCTACTGAACCATCTTATTGTAGGACATCTATACACAGCTAAAATAATGGGATATTCATCATTCTACTGAACCATCTTATTGTAGGACATCTATACACAGCTACAATAACGGGATATTCATCATTCTACTAAACAATCTTACTAAAGGACACCTATCCCCTGCAACAATTACAGGATATTCTTCATTCTAATGGAAAACCTTACTATAGGACACATATACCAAGCTACAATTACGGGATTTTTATCATTACATTGAACCATATCACTATAGGAGACCTATACCCTGCTACAATATCGGATATTCATCATTCTACCGAAACATCTTACTACAGGACACATATGCCCTGCTACATATACGAGATATTCAACATTCTACAGAACCGTCTTACTTTACGACACCTATACCCAGCTATAATTACGGGATATTCATCATTCTACTGAACCTTCTTACAATAAGACACCTATACCCAGTTACAATTATAGGAGATATTCATCATTCTACTGGAACATCTTACTATAGGACACATATACCCTGCTGCAAATACGGGATATTCATCATTCTACTGAAACTATATACTATAGGACTCCTATACCCTGCTTCAATTACGAGTTATTCATCTTTTTATTGAACCATCTTACAATAGGACACCTATACCCTGCTACAAGTACGGGATATTCATCATTCTACTGTACCATCTTCTATAGAAAACCTATACCCTACTAGAATTACGGGATATTCATCATTCTACTGAACCTTCTTACACCTATGCCCAGCTACAATTAGGGGATATCCATCATTCTACTGAACCATCTTCCTATAGGACAACTATACCCTGCTATAATTACAGCATATTCATCATTTTACTGATTCCCTTACTATGGGACACCAATACCCAGCTACAGTTACGGGATATTCATCATTCTTAGAAAACCATCTTACTATAGGACACCTATAACCTGCTACAATGACGGGATATTCAAAATTCTACTGAACCTTATTACTATAGGACACCTTTACCCTGCTACAATTACGGGATATTCATCATTCTACTGAACCATCTTAATATAGGACATCTATATCCTGTTACAATAACGGGATATTCATAATTCTACTGCCGTCCTACTATAGGACACCTATATCCTGCTACAATTTCGGGATATTCATCATTCTACTGAACTTTCTTACTATAGGACACCTCTACCTAGCAACAGTTGTGGGATATTCATCATTCTTATTCTAATCGGCATTGCAAATACAAATTTGCTACTGTTGCAGGTTGCTACATTAATCACTATAACCCTTTAAACTACTACCATTGTTACAAATACAACTACTGCTGCTGCTATTGTTACTTCTTACACTACTCATACTACTACGTTCACTTCTATGACCCTCTTAAACTATTTAAACTAGCGCAACTGTAAATACATCAAACTTCACCCTTACTGTCCCTCTTAAACTATTTAAACTAGCGCAACTGTAAATACATCTAGCTTCACCCTTACTGTCCCTCTTAAAATATTTAAACTAGCGCAACTGTAAATACACCAAGCTTCACCCTTACTGTCCCTCTTAAACTATTTAAACTAGCGCAACTGTAAATACATCTAGCTTCACCCTTACTGTCCCTCTTAAACTTTTTAAACTAGCGCAACTGTAAATACATCTAGCTTCACCCTTACTGTCCCTCTTAAACTATTTAAACTGGCGCAACTGTAAATACATTTAGCTTCACCCTTACTGTCCCTCTTAAACTATTTAAACTAGCGCAACTGTAAATACATCTAGCTTCACCCTTACTGTCCCTCTTAAACTATTTAAACTAGCACAACTGTAAATACATCTAGCTTCACCCTTACTGTCCCTCTTAAACTTTTTAAACTAGCGCAACTGTAAATACATCTAGCTACACCCTTACTGTCCCTCTTAAACTATTTAAACTAGCGCAACTGTAAATACATATAGCTTCACCCTTACTGACCCTCTTAAACTATATAAACTAGCGCAACTGTAAATACATCTAGCTTCACCCTTACTGAACCTCTTAAACTATTTAAACTAGCGCAACTGTAAATACATCTAGCTTCACCCTTACTGTCCCTCTTAAACTATTTAAACTAGCGCAACTGTAAATACATCTAGCTTCACCCTTACTGATCCTCTTAAACTATTTAAACTAGCCCATCTGTAAATACATCTAGCTTCACCCTTACTGTCCCTCTTAAACTATTTAAACTAGCGCAACTGTAAATACATCTAGCTTCACCCTTACTGTCCCTCTTGAATTATTTAAACTAGCGCAACTGTAAATACATCTAGCTTCACTCTTACTGTCCCTCTTAAACTATTTAAACTAGCGCAACTGTAAATACATCTAGCTTCACCCTTACTGTCCCTCTTAAACTTTTTAAACTAGCGCAACTGTAAATACATCTAGCTACACCCTTACTGCCCCTCTTAAACTATTTAAACTAGCGCAACTGTAAATACATCTAGCTTCACCCTTACTGACCCTCTTAAACTATATAAACTAGCGCAACTGTAAATACATCTAGCTTCACCCTTACTGAACCTCTTAAACTATTTAAACTAGCGCAACTGTAATTACATCTAGCTTCACCCTTACTGTCCCTCTTAAACTATTTAAACTAGCGCAACTGTAAATACATCTAGCTTCACCCTTACTGACCCTCTAAAACTATTTAAACTAGCGCATCTGTAAATACATCTAGCTTCACCCTTACTGTCCCTCTTAAACTATTTAAACTAGCGCAACTGTAAATACATCTAGCTTCACCCTTACTGTCCCTCTTTAACTTCTTAAACTAGGGCAACTGTAAATACATCTAGCTTCACCCTTACTGTCCCTCTTAAACTTTTTAAACTAGCGCAACTGTAAATACATCTAGCTTCACCCTTACTGTCCCTCTTAAACTTTTTAAACTAGCGCAACTGTAAATACATCTAGCTTCACCCTTACTGTCCCTCTTAAACTTTTTAAACTAGCGCAACTGTAAATACATCTAGCTTCACCCTTACTGTCCGTCTTAAACTTTTTAAACTAGCGCAACTGTAAATACATCTAGCTTCACCCTTACTGTCCCTCTTAAACTATTTAAACTAGCGCAACTGTAAATACATCTAGCTTCACCCTTACTGTCCCTCTTAAACTATTTAAACTAGCGCAACTGTAAATACATCTAGCTTCACCCTTACTGTCCCTCTTAAACTATTTAAACTAGCGCAACTGTAAATACATCTAGCTTCACCCTTACTGTCCCTCTTAAACTATTTAAACTAGCGCAACTGTAAATACATCTAGCTTCACCCTTACTGTCCCTCTTAAACTTTTTAAACTAGCGCAACTGTAAATACATCTAGCTTCACCCTTACCGTTCCTCTTTAACTTTTTAAACTAGCGCAACTGTAAATACATCTAGCTTCACCCTTACTGTCCCTCTTGAATTATTAAAACTAGCGCAACTGTAAATACATCTAGCTTCACCCTTACTGTCCCTCTTAAACTATTTAAACTAGCGCAACTGTAAATACATCTAGCTTCACCCTTACTGTCCCTCTTAAACTATTTACACTAGCGCAACTGTAAATACATCTAGCTTCACCCTTACTGTCCCTCTTAAACTATTTAAACTAGCGCAACTGTAAATACATCTAGCTTCACCCTTACTGTCCCTCTTAAACTATTTAAACTAGCGCAACTGTAAATACATCTAGCTTCACCCTTACTGTCCCTCTTAAACTATTTAAACTAGCGCAACTGTAAATACATCTAGCTTCACCCTTACTGTCCCTCTTGAATTATTTAAACTAGCGCAACTGTAAATACATCTAGCTTCACCCTTACTGTCCCTCTTAAACTATTTAAACTAGCGCAACTGTAAATACATCTAGCTTCACCCTTACTGTCCCTCTTAAACTATTTACACTAGCGCAACTGTAAATACATCTAGCTTCACCCTTACTGTCCCTCTTAAACTATTTAAACTAGCGCAACTGTAAATACATCTAGCTTCACCCTTACTGTCCCTCTTAAACTATTTAAACTAGCGCAACTGTAAATACATCTAGCTTCACCCTTACTGTCCCTCTTAAACTATTTAAACTAGCGCAACTGTAAATACATCTAGCTTCACCCTTACTGTCCCTCTTAAACTATTTAAACTAGCGCAACTGTAAATACATCTAGCTTCACCCTTACTGTCCCTCTTAAACTTTTTAAAGTAGCGCAACTGTAAATACATCTAGCTTCACCCTTACTGTCCCTCTTAAACTTTTTAAACTAGCGCAACTGTAAATACATCTAGCTTCACCCTTACTGTCCTTCTTAAACTTTTTAAACTAGCGCAACTGTAAATACATCTATAGCTTCACCCTTACTGTCCCTCTAAAACTTTTTAAACTAGCGCAACTGTAAATACATCTATAGCTTCACCCTTACTGTCCCTCTTAAACTTTTAAAACTAGCGCAACTGTAAATACATCTAGCTTCACCCTTACTGTCCCTCTTAAACTATTTAAACTAGCGCAACTGTAAATACATCTAGCTTCACCCTTACTGTCCCTCCTAAACTATTTAAACTAGCGCAACTGTAAATACATCTAGCTTCACCCTTACTGTCCCTCTTAAACTATTTAAACTAGCGCAACTGTAAATACATCTAGCTTCACCCTTACTATCCTTCTTAAACTATTTAAACTAGCGCAACTGTAAATACATCCAGCTTCACCCTTACTGTCCCTCTTAAACTATTTAAACTAGCGCAACTGTAAATACATCTAGCTTCACCCTTACTGTCCCTCTTAAACTATTTAAACTAGCGAAACTGTAAATACATCTAGGTTCACCCTTACTGTCCCTCTTAAACTATTTAAACTAGCGCCACTGTAAATACATCTAGCTTCACCCTTACTGTCCCTCTTAAACTTTTTAAACTAGCGCAACTGTAAATACATCTAGCTTCACCCTTACTGTCCCTCTTAAACTATTTAAACTAGTGCAACTGTAAATACATCTAGTTTCACCCTTACTGTCCCTCTTAAACTATTTAAACTGGCGCAACTGTAAATACATTTAGCTTCACCCTTACTGTCCCTCTTAAACTATTTAAACTAGCGCAACTGTAAATACATCTAGCTTCACCCTTACTGTCCCTCTTAAACTTTTTAAACTAGCGCAACTGTAAATACATCTAGCTTCACCCTTACTGTCCCTCTTAAACTTTTTAAACTAGCGCAACTGTAAATACATCTAGCTTCACCCTTACTGTCCCTCTTAAACTTTTTAAACTAGCGCAACTGTAAATACATCTAGCTTCACCCTTACTGTCCCTCTTAAACTATTTAAACTAGCGCAACTGTAAATACATCTAGCTTCACCCTTACTGTCCTTCTTAAACTATTTAAACTAGCGCAACTGTAAATACATCTAGCTTCACCCTTACTGTCCCTCTTAAACTATTTAAACTAGCGCAACTGTAAATACATCTAGCTTCACCCTTACTGTCCCTCTTTAACTTTTTAAACTAGCGCAACTGTAAATACATCTAGCTTCACCATTACTGTCCCTCTTAAACTTTTTAAACTAGCGCAACTGTAAATACATCTAGCTTCACCCTTACTGTCCCTCTTAAACTATTTAAACTAGCGCGACTGTAAATACATCTAGCTTCACCATTACTGTCCCTCTTAAACTATTTAAACTAGCGCAACTGTAAATACATCTAGTTTCACCCTTACTGTCCCTCTTAAACTATTTAAACTAGCGCAACTGTAAATACATCTAGCTTCACCCTTACTGTCCCTCTTGAACTATTTAAACTAGCGCAACTGTAAATACATCTAGCTTCACCCTTACTGTCCCTCTTAAACTATTTAAACTAGCGCAACTGTAAATACATCAAACTTCACCCTTCCTGTCCCTCTTAAACTATTTAAACTAGCGCAACTGTAAATACATCTAGCTTCACCCTTACTGTCCCTCTTGAACTATTTAAACTAGCGCAACTGTAAATACATCTAGCTTCACCCTTACTGTCCCTCTTAAACTATTTAAACTAGCGCAACTGTAAATACATCAAACTTCACCCTTACTGTCCCTCTTAAACTATTTAAACTAGCGCAACTGTAAATACATCTAGCTTCACCCTTACTGTCCCTCTTAAACTATTTAAACTAGCGCAACTGTAAATACATCTAGCTTCACCTTTACTGTCCCTCTTAAACTATTTAAACTAGCGCAACTGTAAATACATCTAGCTTCACCCTTACTGTCCCTTTTGAATTATTTAAGTAGCGCAACTGTAAATACATCTAGCTTCACCCTTACTGTCCCTCTTAAACTTTTTAAACTAGCGCAACTGTAAATACATCTAGCTTCACCCTTACTGTCCCTCTTAAACTTTTTAAACTAGCGCAACTGTAAATACATCTAGCTTCACCCTTACTGTCCCTCTTGAATTATTTAAACTAGCGCAACTGTAAATACATCTAGCTTCACCCTTACTGTCCCTCTTAAACTATTTAAACTAGCGCAACTGTAAATACATCTAGCTTCACCCTTACTGTCCCTCTTAAACTTTTTAAACTAGCGCAACTGTAAATACATCTAGCTTCACCCTTACTGTCCCTCTAAAACTTTTTAAACTAACGCAACTGTAAATACATCTAGCTTCACCCTTACTGTCCCTCTTAAACTATTTAAACTAGCGCAACTGTAAATACATCAAGCTTCACCCTTACTGTCCCTCTTAAACTATTTAAACTAGCGCAACTGTAAATACATCTAGCTTCACCCTTACTGTCCCTCTAAAACTTTTTAAACTAGCGCATCTGTAAATACATCTAGCTTCACCCTTACTGTCCCTCTTAAACTATTTAAACTAGCGCAACTGTAAATACATCTAGCTTCACCCTTACTGTCCCTCTTAAACTATTTAAACTAGCGCAACTGTAAATACATCTAGCTTCACCCTTACTGTCCCTCTTAAACTTTTTAAACTAGCGCAACTGTAAATACATCTAGCTTCACCCTTACTGTCCCTCTTAAACTATTTAAACTAGCGCAACTGTAAATACATCTAGCTTCACCCTTACTGTCCCTCTTAAACTATTTAAACTAGCGCAACTGTAAATACATCTAGCTTCACCCTTACTGTCCTTCTTAAACTATTTAAACTAGCGCAACTGTAAATACATCTAGCTTCACCCTTACTGTCCCTCTTAAACTATTTAAACTAGCGCAACTGTAAATACATCTAGCTTCACCCTTACTGTCCCTCTTTAACTTTTTAAACTAGCGCAACTGTAAATACATCTAGCTTCACCATTACTGTCCCTCTTAAACTTTTTAAACTAGCGCAACTGTAAATACATCTAGCTTCACCCTTACTGTCCCTCTTAAACTATTTAAACTAGCGCGACTGTAAATACATCTAGCTTCACCATTACTGTCCCTCTTAAACTATTTAAACTAGCGCAACTGTAAATACATCTAGTTTCACCCTTACTGTCCCTCTTAAACTATTTAAACTAGCGCAACTGTAAATACATCTAGCTTCACCCTTACTGTCCCTCTTGAACTATTTAAACTAGCGCAACTGTAAATACATCTAGCTTCACCCTTACTGTCCCTCTTAAACTATTTAAACTAGCGCAACTGTAAATACATCAAACTTCACCCTTACTGTCCCTCTTAAACTATTTAAACTAGCGCAACTGTAAATACATCTAGCTTCACCCTTACTGTCCCTCTTGAACTATTTAAACTAGCGCAACTGTAAATACATCTAGCTTCACCCTTACTGTCCCTCTTAAACTATTTAAACTAGCGCAACTGTAAATACATCAAACTTCACCCTTACTGTCCCTCTTAAACTATTTAAACTAGCGCAACTGTAAATACATCTAGCTTCACCCTTACTGTCCCTCTTAAACTATTTAAACTAGCGCAACTGTAAATACATCTAGCTTCACCTTTACTGTCCCTCTTAAACTATTTAAACTAGCGCAACTGTAAATACATCTAGCTTCACCCTTACTGTCCCTTTTGAATTATTTAAGTAGCGCAACTGTAAATACATCTAGCTTCACCCTTACTGTCCCTCTTAAACTTTTTAAACTAGCGCAACTGTAAATACATCTAGCTTCACCCTTACTGTCCCTCTTAAACTTTTTAAACTAGCGCAACTGTAAATACATCTAGCTTCACCCTTACTGTCCCTCTTGAATTATTTAAACTAGCGCAACTGTAAATACATCTAGCTTCACCCTTACTGTCCCTCTTAAACTATTTAAACTAGCGCAACTGTAAATACATCTAGCTTCACCCTTACTGTCCCTCTTAAACTTTTTAAACTAGCGCAACTGTAAATACATCTAGCTTCACCCTTACTGTCCCTCTAAAACTTTTTAAACTAACGCAACTGTAAATACATCTAGCTTCACCCTTACTGTCCCTCTTAAACTATTTAAACTAGCGCAACTGTAAATACATCTAGCTTCACCCTTACTGTCCCTCTTAAACTATTTAAACTAGCGCAACTGTAAATACATCTAGCTTCACCCTTACTGTCCCTCTAAAACTTTTTAAACTAGCGCATCTGTAAATACATCTAGCTTCACCCTTACTGTCCCTCTTAAACTATTTAAACTAGCGCAACTGTAAATACATCTAGCTTCACCCTTACTGTCCCTCTTAAACTATTTAAACTAGCGCAACTGTAAATACATCTAGCTTCACCCTTACTGTCCCTCTTAAACTTTTTAAACTAGCGCAACTGTAAATACATCTAGCTTCACCCTTACTGTCCCTCTTAAACTATTTAAACTAGCGCAACTGTAAATACATCTAGCTTCACCCTTACTGTCCCTCTTAAACTATTTAAACTAGCGCAACTGTAAATACATCTAGCTTCACCCTTACTGTCCCTCTTAAACTATTTAAACTAGCGCAACTGTAAATACATCTAGCTTCACCCTTACTGTCCCTCTTAAACTATTTAAACTAGCGCAACTGTAAATACATCTAGCTTCACCCTTACTGTCCCTCTTAAACTATTTAAACTAGCGCAACTGTAAATACATCTAGCTTCACCCTTACTGTCCCTCTTTAACTTTTTAAACTAGCGCAACTGTAAATACATCTAGCTTCACCCTTACTGTCCCTCTTAAATTATTTAAACTAGCGCAACTGTAAATACATCTAGCTTCACCCTTACTGTCCCTCTTTAACTTTGTAAACTAGCGCAACTGTAAATACATCTAGCTTCACCCTTACTGTCCCTCTTTAACTTTTTAAACTAGCGCAACTGTAAATACATCTAGCTTCACCCTTACTGTCCCTCTTTAACTTTTTAAACTAGCGCAACTGTAAATACATCTAGCTTCACCCTTACTGTCCCTCTAAAACTTTTTAAACTAGCGCATCTGTAAATACATCTAGCTTCACCCTTACTGTCCCTCTTAAACTATTTAAACTAGCGCAACTGTAAATACATCTAGCTTCACCCTTACTGTCCCTCTTAAACTATTTAAACTAGCGCAACTGTAAATACATCTAGCTTCACCCTTACTGTCCCTCTTAAACTATTTAAACTAGCGCAACTGTAAATACATCTAGCTTCACCCTTACTGTCCCTCTTAAACTTTTTAAACTAACGCAACTGTAAATACATCTAGCTTCACCCTTACTGTCCCTCTAAAATTTTTTAAACTAGCGCAACTGTAAATACATCTAGCTTCACTCTTACTGTCCCTCTTTAACTTTTTAAACTAGCGCAACTGTAAATACATCTAGCTTCATCCTTACTGTCCCTCTTTAACTTTTTAAACTAGCGCAACTGTAAATACATCTAGCTTCACCCTTACTGTCCCTCTTTAACTTTTTAAACTAGCGCAACTGTAAATACATCTAGCTTCACCCTTACTGTCCCACTTTAACTTTTTAAACTAGCGCATCTGTAAATACATCTAGCTTCACCCTAACTGTCCCTCTTAAACTTTTTAAACTAGCGCAACTGTAAATACATCTAACTTCACCCTTACTGTCCCTCTTTAACTTTTTAAACTAGCGCAACTGTAAATACATCTAGCTTCACCCTTACTGTCCCTCTTAAACTTTTTTAAACTAGCGCAACTGTAAATACATCTAGCTTCACCCTTACTGTCCCTCTTTAACTTTTTAAACTAGCGCAACTGTAAATACATCTAGCTTCACCCTTACTGTCCCTCTTAAACTATTTAAACTAGCGCAACTGTAAATACATCTAGCTTCACCCTTACTGTCCCTCTTAAACTTTTTAAACTAGCGCAACTGTAAATACATCTAGCTTCACCCTTACTGTCCCTCTTAAACTTTTTAAACTAGCGCAACTGTAAATACATCTAGCTTCACCCTTGCTGTCCCTCTTAAACTTTTTAAACTAGCGCAACTGTAAATACATCTAGCTTTACCCTTACTGCCACTGCTCCTGTTCCCACGGCTATATGTACCAGTAACAGCGCTACTGATGCTATTTCAACCATTGCTTCTACTACTGCACTTTATTAAGTTACTAATATGATTATGTCTGAGGGAGTCTTACGTGGAGAACGCGATGATTTACTATGAGAGACAGGTACATCACCTACAGTGGTGTGCATTCGGTGAAGCAGATTGCCGTTGGATATTTAAGGGTTTCAACAACGTTAAAATATGCATTGCCTTATTTGCGAGTATTTTTTTGCGGTCCAGAGTAGCTGTATCTTTGTGTAAAAGTTATGAGGTGCGGAGACAAGGATATAACACGTTTTTATGATCTGCTTTATTTCATGTTTCCATTTTCGTGCTAAACTCAAATTTCCGTGAAACATATGACAAAAGACCAACGAGTGCCACAACAGCCAGTCGTACCCTACACAACTCGTATCACATGTATACCGTTATACAATCGACTGACATCTGTCCATGAAAAATCGTGTTAACCGCAGACGCAACTGAGCGAGTCATACAGCCTGGCTTAATATAATTGTCTCGTTGTACATCATAATTGTTGGACTTGAGGTAACTGTCTGGTTAATATTTATTACTGTTGTTTGAAACAATCGTCTTGTTGAACGTTAGTGAAGAAGGACTAAAGATAATTGTCTGGTTAAACATCGTTTCAGTATGAATAAAGATAATTGTCTGGTGAAACGTCATTACAGCAGGACTAAAAACAATTACCTCCTTAAACGACATTACAGCAAGACCTCAGATAATTGTCTGGTAAAACGTCATTTCAGCAGGAACTGTCTGGTCAAACATCATTACAGCAGGAATTGTCTGGTCAAACATCATTACAGTAGGACTTAAGATAATTGTTTGGTTTAATAAACGTGTTGTATCAACGTGTTAATATGTTGGGCCCACCAAAAAATCAAAACAAATCCGACAAGGGCATCTGGTAGAAAGTCAGATAAGCCAGAGCTTTGCAAATGGCGGTTTGCAACAATTTAACTTTCAACCTCCGCCTTTACGCAACCTACCACCTTAGGTCACATGCAATTTCCCGATAGTCAACATTGCTGTGTTTACAAACATGTTTTTGATAAACAAGTTCATATATCCTTCACGAAGGCCTTATAGGAATTTTTTACAACCAAAGTTATCCTTTGATCCTTAATATATACACAGAGGAAGCCAGAAATCACATGAATTCATTTAAAAAAGTAGGTGAAAGGGCACCTTTAATGCACCCACTTACTCGGAAGCGATTTGACCTGTCTTTACAACGCAGGCTAATGAAATGGATCAGTGTGACACCAGTTCTGCGTGGTATACCACACATATGGATCAAACACCAACAGAAGGTTTGAAAAAGAAAGACCGAGAAGATTGAAGTAATATGCACTGGACAGCGCTGAAGATCAACCAAGATACGGTTTTAAAAATATAAGGGTTTCCTCGTGGGTCAAGTGCATGACCAATATTTGGTATGCTATATCATTTAAGTATATACGAAGTAAAATTTATCATTATTGTTATATTCTAATGGATGTATAAGTACACAGAGTTGTACACTAGAATTGTAAGATAAATGAAATATCAAAGTACACCGATAATGAATAAGAATGAAATGAATCGAATTCTAAGGCGTAATATACAATTTATATCCAGAGACAACTAATGTAAATGTTGATAAGCTAAATATGACATTCTTTCAGTTTCCGTAACCTTGACTCAGCTTCGTGCCACGTGTCACTTTCTTGCAGTGTGTCCTGAATTGCCGGGTTCTTTAACCAATGACGTGCCATTACTTAGCTAATATCATTAATGAAAGTTAGTTTAACCAGACTTAATCCTGACTTCAGGTGCTGGATTAATAAATCTGAGCTATGTCAAAAGTGCCTATCATGCAGGTTTAAAAAACCCCGTGTTGATTGAGTATTACTAGTGATTAGCTGCCCCACCAGTAAATCAATTAAAGCGATAATATTTGTTCCACTTCCCGGCCAAGTGTGTGCGGCGACCCTCGAGTCACCATTAATTGATCACAACATGTTCCCGCCTGATTTATTCATTGGCTATACAACAGGCGAATAAAGTAACCAGTGTTATAATATTTCAAAAGCAGGACTGGTGTAATCGTTAGCGATACTCCCCTTGAACATTTCGCGTGGAAGGAGTTTGATGTTTTGGTTAGTTTGATGGTCCAGTTGTATCTGTTCATGATTCCCTCGACTGTGCTGATATGACTGTAAATATTAGTGTAAATGTCTTTGGGGCCCAGTATGCGGTTACCTAAGTGTGATATGGTCTTCGCTCCCTCAGTGTGCGGCAGCCTCAGTATGATTGCTTGTGCTGCCCAGTGTGCGGTAACCTAAGTGTGATAGTCTGTCCTGTCCAGTGTGTGGTAGCCTCAGTGTGATGGCATGTGCTGCCCGGTGTGCGGTAATCTCAGTGTGATGGTATGTCCTGCCCAATGTGTGGTAACTTCAGTGCGATGGTCTGCGCTGCCCCAGTGTGCGGAACCTCAGTGTGATCGTCTGGCTGCCCAGTGTGCGGTAATCTAAGTGTGATGGTCTGTTCTGCCAAATGTGTGGTAACCTCAGTGCGATGGTCTGCGCTGCCCCAGTGTGCGGCAACCTCAGTGTGATCGTCTGGCTGCCCCGTGTGCGGTAATCTCAGTGTGATCGTCTGGCTGCCCCGTATGCGGTAATCTCAGTGTGATGGTATGTTCTGCCCAATGTGTGTTAACCTCAGTGCGATCGGTCTGCGCTGCCCCAGTGTGCGGCAACCTCAGGGTGATCGTCTGGCTGCCCAGTGTGCGGTAATCTCAGTGTGATGGTCTGTTCTGCATAATGTGTGGTAACCTCAGTGTGATGGTCTGCGCTGCCCCAGTGTGCGGGAACCTCAGGGTGATCATCTGGCTGCCCAGTGTGCGGTAATCTCAGTGTGATGGTCTGTTCTGCCCAATGTGTGGTAACCTCAGTGTGATGGTCTGCGCTGCCCCAGTGTGCGGCAACCTGAGGGTGATCGTCTGGCTGCCCAGTGTGCGGTAATCTCAGTGTGATGGTCTTTCCTGCTGGTGTGCGGTAACCCCAGCGTGATGGTCTGGCTGCCCCAGTGTGCTGCAACCTCAGTGTGATCGTCTGTACCCAGTACGCGGTAATCTCAGTGTGATGGTCTGTTCTGCCCAGTGTGTGGTAACCTCAGTGTGATGGTCTGTTCTGCCCAATGTGTGGTAACCTCAGGGTGATCGTCTGGCTGCCCAAGTGTGCGGTAATCTCAGTGTGATGGTCTTTCCTGCTGGTGTGCGGTAACCCCAGCGTGATGGTCTGGCTGCCCCAGTGTGCGGCAACCTCAGTGTGATCGTCTGTACCCAGTACGCGGTAATCTCAGTGTGATGGTCTGTTCTGCCCAGTGTGTGGTAACCTCAGCGTGATGGTCTGTTCTGCCCAATGTGTGGTTACCTCAGTGTGATCGTCTGGCTGCCTAGTGTGAGGTAACCTCAGCGTGATGGTCTGGCTGTCCCAGTGTGTGGCAGCCTCAGTGTGTTCGTCTGTACCCAGTACGCGGTAATCTCAGCGTGATGTTCTGTTCTGCCAAGTGTGTGGTAACCTCAGTGTGATGGTCTGGCTGCCCCAGTGTGTGGCAGCCTCAGTGTGTTCGTCTGTACCCAGTACGCGGTAATCTCAGTGTGATGGTCTGTTCTGCCCAGTGTGTGGTAACCTCAGTGTGATGGTCTGTTCTACCCAATGTGTGGTAACCTCAGTGTGATCGTCTGGCTGCCTAGTGTGGGGTAACCTCTGCGTGATGGTCTGGCTGCCCCAGTGTGTGGCAGCCTCAGTGTGTTCGTGTGTACCCAGTACGCGGTAATCTCAGTGTGATGGTCTGTTCTGCCCAGTGTGTGATAACCTCAGTGTGATCGTCTGGCTACCTAGTGTGCTGTACCCTCAGCGTGATGGTCTGGCTGCCCCAGTGTGTGGCAGCCTCAGTGTGTTCGTGTGTACCCAGTACGCGGTAATCTCAGTGTGATGGTCTGTTCTGCCCAGTGTGTGGTAACCTCAGTGTGATGGTCTGTTCTGCCCAATGTGTGGTAACCTCAGTGTGATGGTCTTCGCTGCCCCAGTGTGCGGCAGCCTCAGTGTGATCGTCTGGCTGCCTAGTGTGCGGTAACCCCAGCGTGATGGTCTGGCTGCCCCAGTGTGTGGCAGCCTCAGTGTGTCCGTCTGTACCCAGTACGCGGTAATCTCAGTGTGATGGTCTGTTCTGCCCCGTGTGTGGTAACCTCAGTGTGATGGTCTGTTCTGCCCAATTTGTGGTTACCTCAGAGTGATGGTCTGCGCTGCCCCAGTGTGCGGCAATCTCAGTGTGATCGTCTGGCTGCCTAGTGTGCGGTAATCGCAGTGTGATGGTCTCTTCTGCCAGTGTGTGGTAACCTCAGTGTGATGGTCTGTTCTGCCCAATGTGTGTCAGTCTCAGTGTAATGGTCTGTTCTGCCCAATGTGTGGTAACCTCAGGGTGATCGTCTGGCTGCCCCAGTGTGCGGTAATCTCAGTGTGATGGTCTTTCCTGCTGGTGTGCGGTAACCCCAGCGTGATGGTCTGGCTGCCCCAGTGTGTGGCAACCTCAGTGTGATCCTCTGTACCCAGTACGCGGTAACCTCAGCGTGATGGTCTGGCTGCCCCAGTGTGTGGCAGCCTCAGTGTGTTCGTCTGTACCCAGTACGCGGTAATCTCAGTGTGATGGTCTGTTCTGCCCAGTGTGTGGTAACCTCAGTGTGATGGTCTGTTCTGCCCAATGTGTGGTAACCTCAGGGTGATCGTCTGGCTGCCCCAGTGTGCGGTAATCTCAGTGTGATGGTCTTTCCTGCTGGTGTGCGGTAACCCCAGCGTGATGGTCTGGCTGCCCCAGTTTGCGGCAACCTCAGTGTGATCGTCTGTACCCAGTACGCGGTAATCTCAGTGTGATGGTCTGTTCTGCCCAGTTTGTGGTAACCTCAGTGTGATGGTCTGTTCTGCCTAATGTGTGGTAACCTCAGTGTGATCGTCTGGCTGCCTAGTGTGCGGTAACCTCAGCGTGATGGTCTGTTCTGCCCAATGTGTGGTAACCTCAGTGTGATCGTCTGGCTGCCTAGTGTGCGGTAACCTCAGCGTGATGGTCTGGCTGTCCCAGTGTGTGGCAGCCTCAGTGTGTTCGTCTGTACCCAGTACGCGGTAATCTCAGTGTGATGTTCCGTTCTGCCCAGTGTGTGGTAACCTCAGTGTGATGGTCTGGCTGCCCCAGTGTGTGGCAGCCTCAGTGTGTTCGTCTGTACCCAGTACGCGGTAATCTCAGTGTGATGGTCTGTTCTGCCCAGTGTGTGGTAACCTCAGTGTGATGGTCTGTTCTACCCAATGTGTGGTAACCTCAGTGTGATCGTCTGGCTGCCTAGTGTGGGGTAACCTCAGCGTGATTGTCTGGCTGCCCCAGTGTGTGGCAGCCTCAGTGTGTTCGTGTGTACCCAGTACGCGGTTATCTCAGTGTGATGGTCTGTTCTGCCCAGTGTGTGGTAACCTCAGTGTGATCGTCTGGCTACCTAGTGTGCGGTACCCTCAGCGTGATGGTCTGGCTGCCCCAGTGTGTGGCAGCCTCAGTGTGTTCGTATGTACCCAGTACGCGGTAATCTCAGTGTGATGGTCTGTTCTGCCCAGTGTGTGGTAACCTCAGTGTGATGGTCTGTTCTGCCCAATGTGTGGTAACCTCAGTGTGATGGTCTTCGCTGCCCCAGTGTGCGGCAGCCTCAGTGTGATCGTCTGGCTGCCTAGTGTCCGGTAACCCCAGCGTGATGGTCTGGCTGCCCCAGTGTGTGGCAGCCTCAGTGTGTTCGTCTGTACCCAGTACGCGGTAATCTCATTGTGATGGTCTGTTCTGCCCAGTGTGTGGTAACCTCAGTGTGATGGTCTGTTCTGCCCAATGTGTGGTAACCTCAGTGTGATCGTCTGGCTGCCTAGTGTGCGGTAATCGCAGTGTGACGGTCTCTTCTGCCAGTGTGTGGTAACCTCAGTGTGATGGTCTGTTCTGCTCAATGTGTGTCAGTCTCAGTGTAATGGTCTGTTCTGCCCAATGTGTGGTAACCTGAAGGTGATCGTCTGGCTGCCCCAGTGTGCGGTAATCCCAGTGTGATGGTCTTTCCTGCTGGTGTGCGGTAACCCCAGCGTGATGGTCTGGCTGCCCCAGTGTGTGGCAACCTCAGTGTGATCGTCTGTACCCAGTACGCGGTAACCTCAGCGTGATGGTCTGGCTGCCCCAGTGTGTGGCAGCCTCAGTGTTTTTGTCTGTACCCAGTATGCGGTAATCTCAGTGTTCTGTTCTGTTCTGCCCAGTGTGTGGTAACCTCAGTGTGATGGTCTGGCTGCCCCAGTGTGTGGCAGCCTCAGTGTGTTCGTCTGTACCCAGTACGCGGTAATCTCAGTGTGATGGTCTTTTCTGCCCAGTGTGTGGTAACCTCCATGTGATGGTCTGTTCTGCCCAATGTGTGGTGACCTCAGTGTGATCGTCTGGCTGCCTAGTGTGCGGTAACCTCAGCGTGATGGTCTGCCTGCCCCAGTGTGTGGCAGCCTCAGTGTGTTCGTCTGTACCCAGTACGCGGTATTCTCAGTGTGATGGTCTATTCTACCAGTGTGTGGTAACCTCAGTGTGATGGTCTGGCTGCCCCAGTGTGTGGCAGCCTCAGTGTGTTCGTCTGTACCCAGTACGCGGTAATCGCAGTGTCATGGTCCCATCTACCAGTGTGTGGTAACCTCAGTGTGATGGTCTGGCTGCCCCAGTGTGTAGCAGCCTCAGTGTGTTCGTCTGTACCCAGCACGCGGTAATCTCAGTGTGATGGTCTGTTCTGCCCAGTGTGTGGTAACCTCAGTGTGATGGTCTGTTCTGCCCAATGTGTGGTAACCTCAGTGTGTTGGTCTGCGCTGCTCCAGTGTGCGGCAACCTCAGTGTGATCGTCTGGCTGCCTAGTGTGCGGTAATCGCAGTGTGATGGTCTCCTCTGCCAGTGTGTGGTAACCTCAGTGTGATGGTCTGTTCTGCCCAATGTGTGGTAACTTCAGTGTGATGGTCTGCGCTGCCCCAGTGTGCGGCAACCTCAGTGTGATCGTCTGGCTGCCTAGTGTGCGATAATCGCAGTGTGATGGTCTGTTCTGCCAGTGTGTGGTAACCTCAGTGTGATGGTCTGTTCTGCCCAGTGTGTGTCAGTCTTAGTGTGATGGTCTGTTCTGCCACAGTATGTAGTGACCTCACCTTGAGGGTCTATTGTGCAGTGATCTTAGTGTGGTGGTCTGTTGTGATCTTGTGAATTGAGATGACTATAGACAGAACAGACCAAGATTTTGGCTTATATATGTATGTCGCTGAAGAATTATGTTAATATACAGTTTGAAATAACTGGATACTTGCACAAGATTTAGGGGAAATGTGGGTACATTCTACAGGGGTTGAAAACATTGTCTTTTGACATTAGGAATGGTCCATGCCATAGGGAGACGGGGGTTGACCTTTCACGAGTATTGTTGTGTCGGCAACACCGTATAGCGCTGAACATGAGCATAGTTATGAACACATTTTGCCAGTGATGATTACGGCAATGATTGTGTTTATAATACCTCGACCGGTCAATCATCACTGTGGCCAGTCCTGTATGGTCAATAGTCGTGTTCAGTTGGACGTCTCGCCTGCTGTGTTTACCTTATGCCAATACACATAATACTATTTATTGTTCACGTACAATTGGAGCTACTGTAGACAGAACAGACCCAGATTGTGGCTTAGAGAGAGAACATAATAGCGTCGGGGTAACACGTATGTCAGCGCCATGAATGGACTTACAGAGCTCAAGACCCGCACCGACTTATATACAAATACACCATGGTTATGAGATCATTGAGGACTTTCAGGACATCCTTAGTCTGTGACCAGTGGGTTTGACAGCCAAGGTGAGTTTATATCTTTCATCTTACTTGACTTGTATCAAGGTATAAAGAAGGGGTAATATCTGAATACATTGGTTAAAGAGAACACAAAACGTTAAACGCCAACTTTTCCTTGAGTTCAAACACGAGACAAACAGCCACTTGCCGCAGTGAAAATTGTTTAAATGTATTATGATCTTATTAATACATCAAATATGACACACACATGTTTCGATGCAATGTTAATAAAGTACACTGTTGGTTTTAGCTTAGCTGTGGAACTATGAACAATAAACATCAGAAGTTAAATATTAAAATTATTTGTCAACTCGGTAAAATAGACCCTTTCTCATTTCAATGTTGATGTTTGCCCCTTGTCTACATAACTTTTGTAAGTCGTTAGATCACTATTATTCTGTTATATTTCCTTTTAATTGCTATTGTAGGAAGGTAATACATTGACATCAACAAGATATTTAATGTTGTGGATGATTATGACTATAATTGGTATCACAAGATTATCACAAACAGTGCTCAGTAGTGATAGGGTGGAAATCTATACTGACGGTGATAAATAACAATTGTTATCAATATAGTTTAGCAGGTGTACAAGTATATTTACATAATACATGCACATGTAGTTGCTGGTCATGCCAATCTGGGTATCACGCTACCAGACTTTGTATTATATAAGTAGCTGTACATAAAAGAAGGACTGCCTTTCACCGGTGACAAAAGTATATTTATGTAATAAAAACAACGTACATAAGGGACCATACATTTGTGAATAGTCCTTGATGTTTCTGGATCCAAATCATGTTCCGGATCCACACCAAAATCTACTCGATTCTTCCTTGGCCTATTTCCCTGAATGCGTGAGTTATCTTGTGAACAAGCACACACACACACACACACACACACACGCACACACACACCCTCACACACGCACACACACACCCTCACACACGCACCATCACACACACACGGACGGGGAAGAACGCATACCCTCGCAGATATAGATTCAGGGGAACGTTTGATCAGGTTACTCTTAGATAGATCACCAACAGAACTGTGGTACACTGGAGAGAGACTAACACCTGAGCACGAGGCCCCGGTTGGAGTGGCCACGCTCTTGTGTTGATGGGTTCTCCCGTACTTTGCCCAGGTAACGGCCACTCAAGGGGTCGGCTGGTCCTATTAACTTTCACAACATGTCACTTTAGCGTAGCAACACAGTCGTGATTACAGTCTCACCCAAGGGCCGCGGATTAATTTAGCACGAGCGTGCGATAATATATTAACAACACCATATGTCCGAGTAGGATACAAAACAGAAGAAAAGCTACCGAGCTATGGTGTTTCTATACCTAGATAATATTTGACTGGTTTCATTGGTTTGGAAGTATACTGCCTTCCAGTATTTATAGAATGATTTCCCAGGAATTGGAATTCATGACGTAACCAGTATTAACCAGTATGCAGAGACGTGGAGCCACAACGGTGAGTTTGACACAACAGCTGTTAGCCAGGGGTGACGCGAGACAATACTGCTAGCTTAACGATACCTTCTGAGTACGGCCCATTTAAAAAGACATTTAAATATAATATTGTGTCAAATCTCATCCAGAAAAGTGTCCAGAGTTTGGGCAAGAGGGTGAGGAAATCAGTCTCGGATTTATGTTAATTTAAGGCCTTAGGGCTGTCTTTGGATCGAGCTGCTGTAAAAATCACAGCAAATATACCAGCATATCTGGCATGAATTTGACCCGCATATATTTCCCCCATCTTCCAAGATTAAATAAATTTAGCATATCTGTTTAATTATTTTTAATAAATTTTACCCCTCAAAAATATTAAATACATAAAATGCTCAGGGTTATTAATAGCATGCTAGACATTCGGAATTTAGGATAACTTGAACAATGCCAAAGCATATATCATATAGATACCATTCTGTATGAGTCAGACAAGACAAAGTTAAGGTGTGAAACAATTTGATTCATTTTACCAAACAAGCACGAGCGTCTTAGAACATATGTATGTATTGTGCTGGCTTTAACATATGTGGATTCCAGATATCTTGCGACCAGTCACTACATCTCACAAAACATGGAAGTTCTGTTTCAACAGGTTTTAAAATGAACAGCTTGTTACCAGATCTGATTTATTTCTTGATTCCTAGGACATGCGCTCTAAGTCATATACAAAACTGTCACTTTACAGACGCAGATCCAGGGTGTCCCTATAGGGTCCGGACCCCCATTTTCCCAGCCACCACAACCTTTTATTAAGGGGTTCAGGCCAATTTTTGCAGCCTGGATCCCCTTTTTCAGGACCTGGGGACTAAGATTTAAGTTTTGTCGTAAGTCCTCCTGGGTTGGACCCCTACTTTTTCTAAATCCCAGATCTGCCCCTGCACGTCACCGCTCGCTTTGCTGAACTTACTCACTCCACACACACACACACACAAACACTACTCCCGCCCATGAGTGCAATTGTTTCTTTTGCTTTAAAAGAGGTGATATCTTTCATGTTTGACCTGATGTTTTCTATGCTACAAAGACGTACATTATGGACAAAAAAGGTATGTTTCTCAAGCACCGCCCGCTTCAGTTTTAACCCCCGCATCAAAAATTTTTATTTTGATTTTCATCTTTCAAGAAGATAAAATAATACAATTTTGATAAGATTTCCTTTGTTATGAAGTGATTTTACCTGTTTAGTAAAAAATATGTTATTATCATGTTTTCCCTGATCATAAGACATTTTTATCGAAACGTACAAAAAATGTTATACAAAAAAACCGCCTGCCCGCACTGATTTCTAAAATAGTGCCTGAGAACCATACCTTTTTTGTATTGCCCTTGGACAAGGTTTTTCTATTTAGGTATATTGGAAAGTTTAAACCTAGATCAGGAAATGTTCAACAATATGAATCGTAATGTACAGAGTTCGTGAATGGATCATCGATGTTGCGTTTGTAATTAGACTGTAAGCAAAATTAAGTACACATTCAGCAGGAGATAAAGGATACGTGAATAGAAAGTTATCACGTGCGGCGTAAACCCAACAAAACCTTACATATGAAGTCATGCGGTCATTAAATCCAGGCTACGGCGATTGAGAGTAAACCATTATATGATAAAAAGTGTTTAAAGTCCTTGGTTTCAAATTAACAGTTAAAATATTTCTGATTTTGTAAAACTATGATTCAGAAAATATGCATGTTATTTTATAGTATTTATAATAAGATTAATATTGATATTGTACAATTTTGTAGTTTAATCCATGCTATCATGCATATTTATTTTATTTAAAACTAGCATGGTTTTATATCTCAGTTCATATAAACACTTGATATGAAATGTGTTAAATTCTGCATACTATATTATATAGATTATATTTAAATGAAAGTCAGATTTCCAGAAAAAGCACTCAGGTCTGCAGTTGAAAAACCCTTCTTGAACATTTCTGTATCAGAGCAGTTATAGGAAGCTCGTGAAGTTCTACCAAGTTGTGCATGGTGACGTTATATATATGTTCGATATACCTATACCGTACTGTATAGGATTTATGAATTAAGCTAAAAGACCTGACCGTGACATGTTATTAGAATGAAAAAGTGCGAAAAATAATCTCCAAGCACCTTAAAAAGCGCATATATATATATATATATATATATATATATATATATATATATATATATATATATATTATCTGATTAGTATTTCTTTCTTTGCCTTTCTGAATCAAATATCTATTATTTAATATTTTTCGTGTTTAACTTTAACAAGACTTCCTTCCTTCTCTTAATAATTTGTTTTCTTTAAATACAAAAAAATATATTAGGATATACTGAAAATGTGCATGTTCCATTCAATGAAACTGTAGCAGTTTAATGGATTAACAATACATGCAATATTCAATACAGCTACTTTTCTCCAAGTAACAAAAATAAAACTATTTAATAAATATATTGACATACGTAATCGATTTCAATTTAGCCAATATAATCTTGCACATTTGTTTATTCTACACATGTTCCTGCTTTCTCTTAATACTACAATAATTATCTGTGATGTCAACTCTGTAATGTGCAAAGATCGTTTCATAAAGAATATATATATATAAATATATATCATGAGGAATACTTTAAAGGATATCCCATGTGCACCGAATGGGTTATGTTGTAAGAATGTAGTCTTTCAATATGCACATTATTCTCCTTTTGCTATTATGTGTGACGTTGTAATTCGATACATATAGACATATATTTAAAAGGCAATATTGCGCCTCATGCAGTAGGTATTTATATACAGACTGTGACCGGAACTGATCTGGTCAGATATTCCTAGTTTTCTACACGTATATCATGTATGTTATGGTCACGTTGGTTTTCTGGGCCTCAGCACTCAATAGTTCTTTATTGATTAACGTATATGAGGCTTAACAGCTGCTAAATCATTGATACCATTCCTAAGTACATGTTTAAAGCTGGAACGTTTATAAGAGCTAAGCACATTGATCTGTAACGAGGGTGGCAACAACCGAAAAAAACATCAATAAACTGAGACCGTGCTGGCAATAAACACAGACCTTCAAGAGCTGTCTGTAAACGTAGAGTGTATGCTGAATCAATGGGAGTGACAGAAGGACACACGTGACAGCTCATCGTTATGGCGCAGTACTGCAGGACTGAAACAATACCAAACTCACTAGTACAAGTATGATTAACAGACTGGTCTTTGTTATGCTCCATAAATGAAAGCTCAGTCAAATATTACAGCAAATTTATTTGTTGAATATGAATGTTTTAACCAAAGACATTCATAACATGACAAGAGGCCCTCCTTATCACTAATAGGAAGACAACGTTATGAATTGTAAAGTGTATTATTGGTTCACTAATAGTCAACCAGTCATCGAAAGTATCCTCGATGTCAGAAAAAAATTCGACATGATGTTCCAAGACATACATAGGTAGACTCAGATTCAAGTAAATTATATGGATTTTTTTCTCTGTGTATATATATCCACGGTACTTTCTTTACATTTCGGGGGTGGGGGGGTGGGGGGGGGGGATGGGGTGGTTATTAAGGACAGATCAACGTCATCTGGTGGTGGGGGTATGACGTAGTCTACAGTACATGGTGTTGGACTGCGGAGCTGATGGTCCAAGGATCGAACCCGTCCGTGCCTTAGTGTCAGAATGGTGAAAGCTGGAAAGAAACCTCCGAAATTCACTTTAATGTATTCAGGGGCGTCAATACAAGGTGGGGAGAGGCTGGGGGAGGGGGGGGGGGATTGATGAGATCATCCCTCTTGCCATTTAGAGAAAATTATACTTATACTTTGAAAATGAACTATATTAAAAATGAGAATTATAGACTTTCTTTAAATTTTTGAGTTTACTATGAAATATTATATATCTAAACCTGTTTTATTATTCACCTAAATATTAGACTTAATATCTTATTTTTTTAAATTTCAATAAAAGGTCAGGTATGTATATTTTTATATTGATATGTCTATAAAAAAAAAGTTGTCCTAACTTTGATAACGATGCTATCCCCCCCCCCTCCCCCGAAGCAAAATTGACGTCACTGAATGTATAAATATAATGTCACGACTTATAACTTCCTGAACAAATAATACCTGAACTCTCCTAAGGCTAAATAATAACTGGGAACTTCAACCTCAGTCAATTGACAGTGCCACCAACAGGCCATGGACACATCCCTTTTGAAAGTCATCTAGTCGCCGATTACTAAACAAGGCTTTATTCATCGTTTTATAACCGCACATTGTACCATCTAGTTAAATCTGCGTCTGATATTTACGGGGTGTAGGGTAAATTGAGTTAATAGCTTTCGGCGTGTTTGTTGTCTGATTATAATTGATATTTGCCTTACCATTAGTTGCACCCGTGGCACTTATATATGCGGCCCAGCTGTTACAGTCTGACTTTCCTTGTATTGAGAGGTTCTGATTAATCCTGGAATGTAAAGTGACTTGACAAACAGAATGGGGCAATGCTTCGTTGTGTGTAGACCTAGTTGTAGTTTAGTTCTGTTTTTTTTAAACAGAGCCACAACTGGGTCTATGTTGTGTGTTGTTGGTAGGGTTCGGCTCTCTCTGGTATCAGGAGCTAAGGTTTATATATATATATATTTATATATATATATATATATATATATATATATATAATGTGTAAGTTATGAAGTCAGTCGCCCATAAACCACAATATAGAAGTACTTAATAATTAAAGTGTTACGTGTAATTGACATGTCTGACCTTACAGGAAGGACATTCAGATCATTGGCTTGGAGTCAGAGGTCTCCCATTTCTGTTTATCTCAATTTACTTTGGAAAAAGAGAGTGCATGGACCTGGACTTGAAGTACGATGGGACAGCATTGGGCGCCAGTGGGTATTAGCAGGTCTTTGCACGTGTGATTTGAGCATATATATGTATATATGGATCTGCATATTATTATAACATTATTGTTGGAGGGCTTTGCCATAAGACAGAAAATAAATTAGATATATAACTATCTTAGTTTCCCAATTTACTCTTGATATACATTGCAAATAATGTAGTAGAAGTCTTATTTAAATTGAAACAAGACGTAAGTCGTGCCATAACCGCCAGCCCCCCCCCCCCCCCCTCCCCCAAAGAATGCAACTGTGAAAGATACCATAGGTCAGACATCTAAGAACAGAAAAGGCGAGATGTGACAAGATCAGTTGGTTAAAAATGATCAAATTGCACACAGTGCAAAAAAAGTAGTTATTTCTCGCTTGCAGTGAGCACATTACCCAGATGTTCTCTCTGACTATGAATGCGGCCTTTTGAAAAATATATAGAAATTTCCTAACAGAAATCTTATTAAGTGCCACGCAAATCAGGAAACTAGAGCTCTCTAACATAAAAGGTGACTCAATCATAGGCAGGTCAGAAAATATAACCAAATTTAGCGATAATTATTTTTTTTTCAATGAAAGGTTATCCAACTCTAGCCAAAGTAGAAACATGATCACTAGCATGAAAAGTGACCGAATTATAAACTTTCTTTGCAACATTTTGCTTATTCTCATTTGACAGCACGAACATCAAACTGGTTGGTTAGACAGATATAGGCAGAGTAGATTGTACTCAAAGAAACTTTAGCTTGTGTTAATTGAAAGTGCCGGTTTTTCTTTTATCAGAAACGATCAATTGATTACATATATATATATATATATATATATATATATATATATATATATATATATATA
Organism: Sipunculus nudus; assembly: GCA_026874595.1. NCBI lineage: Eukaryota > Metazoa > Annelida > Sipuncula > Golfingiida > Sipunculidae > Sipunculus > Sipunculus nudus. Next base: position 55,240,514 of record CM049311.1, on the reverse strand, counting down.
TATATGGCAGTTCAATGGCAGCCGTGCTCTCCGGAATCAAATGTAAGTTTATTACAGAATAATGCTATGCAATGCCTATTGACGTGAGATCAATGACGTCACAGAGCTGTATACGATCAGATTATCAGATTATTATTAAAAGGGAAAGTAAAACCTCAGAGCGTCTATTACCAGGTAAGGTCGTGCCAGGTTAATTAGCGTTTACGTCTTGTTCCGTGAACAGTTTAAGCTTGTATTGTGAGACCAATACAGCCAGGAAGGTATTTGTAAACAAAATTCAGAAGTCAATTAGCAAACAAGTGCGACTTGATTAAGTTGTTGAGATCCTATGTGGTGGTACATGTCTTATGTACTTAAGAGCCCAATAACTGGCCGCCTGGCCGTGATGTCACGGCGAGCAAACACTCGGGACCACCAGAACTCACAGACCAGTGACACGGGCTACATTTATTAACGGTCAATCAGAGTAATACGGGTCCTCGGGGACTGTTGTTTGCCGGGGAGACAGTCTATAAGATCGATTCCTCCCGATGTTGCGTTATAAATATAAAATAAGCCAGAACCGACATTCAAACATCAATGGAGGCTTCGGTGTAACGGATGAGGTAGGTGACATAATGTTCTACGGATATATGTTTAAATGGCTGATGAAATAGCTATATCAGTAAAAATATATCTCAGTAAGTTACAGGCTTATTGATCTTTAACATATATCAAATCTGTGAATAGTGAGAGTACTTGGATCGTTCGAGTTCCCGGAACATTGATATGGTCTAGAACTTCATCTCATTGGACTCCCATTAAATTTTCGAGGTTTTGTAATCTCCTGCAATTTTCCAATAAGGACTTCTTGATTTACAGATCAAATTCAATCTTACATCAACTTTCTTGAATCCAGGCAACCTCTTAGCCTCAGTGCAGGGGTCTATAATTTTGGATAGGGAAACTTTATTACATACATGAAATAACTTGCTATATTATTTATTAACATTAATGGTGTCACACAATTACACCATAAGATCTTCTCTTTATTGTTTAATGGCTATTCTACTGATTTTTAAAAATAAAATATTGTATACAAATAGTATATATTTGTCCTTCCAAAACGAATCTGATTAACATATAGGCCTTTATTTATTTTTTTTTTAAATCTCAACCAAGGGGTTTATTATGTGTATGTTTTAACCATATTTACATGACATGACGAGACGGTTTAGACGGCTTAAGTTGTCTCTTCCACCTGTCTCATCGCATAAGACATTTAAAGACTGACCTCTGGAGTACTGACCGAACATCTAGCTCGTGGCTAGCTGAGCATAGTCTGTAACGAGGCAGAGAAGTGCGTTGCTTATGTAAATATGACAATATACCCGCATTTCCTCGTTCTTTTTAAATTCAACCGAGATCTGATTTTTGAAGATGAGTTTTCATCGTTCGACGTTATCGAACTGGCACGTACACTGCACAGAATCAGACTTACGACATTGCAGTTTATACTGCACCGGGACTTCTAAATACACAGATGTGGTAGGTATAAGTGTAGGGAAGAGGGTAATGTTGTTCAAACATGTTGGACAGAAAATGTTTTAAGGCAAATCATATAAACATGTTTTTTTTTGTGGTAAGGACTTACCGGAAGGTGTCTCCCTAAAATGTAACAAATATTTTAATTTTAAAGTTTAACAGATGAGAAAAGTAGTCCCGGCCGCCCCACAGTGCCAATCAAGGAGAGGCTAGTTTCGAGTAGAAATCGATCTCTGATAGAAGGGTGATTGAACTACCAGATTTTTCGCCGAAGTGAGGAATAGCCCCTTGGTTTGGATTGTGAATTGTGGTTGTGAATCGTGGTGTGTTCACGGGGTCGTTAAGAATGTTAAAGAACTGATACTTTGCATCTCGTGTGAGTGTTTAGTAAAAAATTACTCAGACCCTCCTTCCCTTCACACTACTTCTCTCGTGAAGTATACTAAGTATGGTAAATTGCTGCCATGAGGTGAACTCAGTGCAAATAATTGATATTATATATGTATGAGTATTTACGTTTATGAAGTTGTCACACACATATAGCTATATCCTGGTAGGCACAGTGCACTGGTGTCATAGCACCTAACCATGGCTTCAAGACGGTACAAGAATAACGATGGCATTGTACACCACCACTTAACTATATTTATTGTACACAAGATTTTATGTCCATAACCCTACGGATTGTAGCTTAAAATAGGAAGGCGTACATAAAAGAGAGATGGGGATTGTGTGTGATACATTGTTGAGCGGCCACGTAGCGGTACTTCATGCTTGGCGTGGGGCGTCCTGCACGCAGTGAGGGGTTAAGCTCTCGTTAATACCAGGATTTATACACAAGTGTGTTTTGATGAATACTAGCCAAACGTCCTGGCTATATCACGTACACACTGACGTTCAACAGAACTTCGAGGATCCATAAGTCCGCTTCTGTTTATTCTCAGGCACTCGCTGACGTTTAACCAGATATTTGCACGTACTGGCTTGTCACTTCTGTTACCAAAAACCAAGACCTTTGTATGCCATAACAGCAGAAAAGACATTTAAATAGGCATACCTCGAGTTGTCTTGTATGTGAATCCTCTGGCAGTGTGCTAAAAATATATAACCCCAACCCCTTTCATAGCATGAATAAGTGCTGTCTCTTAAAAGCCGGGTGCTCACTACCCGATTTGTCGGCCGATATTTTGCATGATTAGGTTTCATGTTTTATTATTTAATCTCGTAGAAGTGTGATGATCGGTTATATGTCTGGCGACTCTTTTTAGTCCTTCAGATCAAATATATTAAACGGATCGAAGTTCAGCATCGACAACACTGCCGCTGACCCGCTGAATAAAAGAGTGAGTGCAAGAGATCCGGCCCCACGAACAGTATCGATATATACTTACATGTAAACACAAGATATTACTTAGTGCGCTGGACGTATTATAGCACTAGTCACACTTTTTCGGCTATTTGTTCCTGTCTTCTCTCATTTCCCCTTACCTTGGGCTTTGTATTTATACACTCTCTTACCTCAGTCACCTGGCACCTTTGTTTTTTTTCTGAAGGAGAACCTGTGATCCGGCCCAAAACTATCTCAAGGAAAAGATATTTTAAAATGATGGATAAAGAACGGCAGAAAGAGTAATCCATGAGTTGTAAATATTGTTTTTTTTAATTCAGGAAGCTCTTTCATAAGCTTGAGTTACTTGTTAGAGTAGCTCGTAACACTGTTGGAAGGATTGCTTAGCAAACTTGTGATGCCCTGCATGAAAACGCAATACGTGATCAGTAATTCAGATCATGCAGCAACAAATGGGCGTTTGCAACCATAAACCTGATCGATCAATCTTATGCTTAAAACAAATTACAAATGCCATAACATTTCGCACACTGTAATTATAGGAATGGATACTCCTATATAATAATTAATAAAATACAGGTCGTCATTTAGGAATACATGTAAATGGATCTTTGGCAAAATATCCTTTTTCGGGGGGGGGGGGGGGGGGGGGGGGGGTCACACTACACGAAAATGTTCCCCGTCGGTACATAGTAGGACGATCCTATATATCTGCCGATAAAATCGGTAAGTGAGCTGCCGGCTTTTGTCCGACATACCGTCTCATGTACTGCTATTTCTGCATGCAATTGATATAGGCCTGTTTTTCAAACCTTAATACCGTCTTACGCCACACACACACACACACACACACATATATATATGAAATAGTTATTAACCATATAGGCTCAATCCACAGTAATATAATATAGGCATTACATTGCTTAAGATCTGAAATTTCATTTATACATATTCAGCCGGAAGTAAGCATTTTCCTCCTGATTAAAATAAAATATAATGGTTGTGATTTTGTCATCCACAGATGGCCTCCTGTGTCATTCCGCCGAAAATGAAACAGTCGGTGGGCGCCAGGGAACCAGTGACGGTGATGGATCTTTATTCTCTCGCGGATAAAGAACGCGACCGGTGCCGGCGGAGTAATCAGGATAGGGAAATTTACCTGGCTCGACTGCGTGCCCTGTATAATGAGAAATCAACAAGGATCAAAGACGATACCATACTACCTCCGCTCAGACGTCACAATCGTGACAACCAAGAAGACTTGGCAATGAGCCAAGTTAGAGCAGACGATCTTGAGCCAAGGAACCAAAGTGCTTGTGAGTTCGTGGAGCCACCGACAGGGGGCCGATCAAGTACTGCCTTGTCGGCGCCGTCGAACTTGTGCCCTCGATCGCACAGCCCTGTAAATAGAGAAATAAAAAATCTGGTTGGGGCTCTGTCGCGACATTGCTGTGAAGTGCTTGGACCTAAAGTGTGCTACCAGTGCTCAAAGGTCAACCGCAGGTCAGAAGATGTCTCAAAATCAGAACAAGTTTACCCTAACCTTTATATATCAGAAGATAACTTTGCTTCCACGGTTGTTGTCCAGAAATGTTTACCGCAGTGCTCAGCATACCAGATACAGACAAAATTAGCCCGTGGGGAGATTGCGCGGGGAAGTTTCAGAGACAAACTGGACAAGGCAAGGATGTTAAAATCTAGGGAAGGGAGCTCAGAGGACAGTGATTGGGGGCACAGGAGACGACGGGCACGATCACGTGCTAAAAGCATAGCCATGACGGGAGCAACCATAAACTATTTTTCCAATATTCGTGACCTGAACAATAAAATTTGCGGGGGAAGGATACACCGGAAGCTAGCACCAAACACTAATGATTTTGGGGAGAGCGAGGAGCAAAACGACGACCTGTTAATGGTTTCTGTGCCTTTTAACCAGAGGCGTCCTTCTTTCTCAGAGACAGTGTGTCCGACATTTGTCAGTCCCAGAAAGATTCTAGAAAACAAGAAGCCTCTCATGACCCTGTTTGAACCGCCATTGCTTCCTGTTGTGTGCCAAAATGCTGAACCTTCATTTTTCGCGGGTTCTGACGAACCATACCAGTTACCAGACCGTCTTCCGGAAGTCGTCATACCGGAAGGCGATGTGAAAAAGCTTGAGGAAGAGGCGGCCAAAATCTCACTCAATGTTGACGACGAAGTTCCTCATTGATATCAAAACATTGTGTCCTGTCACATGACACCTGGCACGTCTGTCTATTGTCTCTCTCACAAACAGGATACGTGCATTCAGGGAAAGAGCCGGAAAGGTTGCCTAAAGCCCACTGTAAATTTGGAATAACTTCCTAAAGTGTATTTTCTCATACGGTTATATAATGAGGTCTACAAGACTCCAGAGACCTCCTGCATGTTAAATGGATCATGCCATAATACCACCCCAGATTTAAGTTGTCTCATCAACAATGGTTTCTAACATTTTGGTGGCCGGATGGCATGGTCTTTTCTATAAGTATGTGACACCAGCTTCAAATTTGTCGATTGCGTTGTATAAATTATAAACCAGATTACAACCGACCGTCGTCTGTTCCACATGATTACTTATACATGTATATTAAATGACCTTGAAAGGATCATCATAATCAACACGTCATGAAAAAAGATTTATCAGATTTTGCATCAATTGTATTACAGTGTATACTTCACAAGCCATGTGTTTTAATTTTGTCTTATCCCAGACTTTTTTTGCAACTTTCATTTAACTGTGAGTTTTGGAGCATTATTTCAGAGGGCACCCTTTTATGTTGGAACGAATTATAAATCCTGCGAATACTGAGTTCTCATTAGTGATAATTTGGCCAATTGACAAGTAGATACAGGCAATATAGTCCGTCCCGTCAGTCAGTATTTATTATATCTGTAAAATGTTAGTGTCACTGTGGCAAAAGAGAAAAAATATTTGATTCCAACATCATAATGTTATTTTTTACACTTTTCGTGGTGCTCTTTCGTGAAGTGATTGCGTTGGATTTCAATGCATTTTATTGTATGCATTATAAAAATATTTAATCGCTGCCTGTCAAAATTATTTTAAGCATGTGATCGGTTACTCTTTATTTAGCATGCCAAGCCAAAATAAAATGATCTTTCAGATATTAATTATTTTACTTAAATTATCTGCATGATATGGTGTTGGTTTTATTCTCAATAATTGCTTTATTTCTTTTATTAAAGGGTCATACTTTTTTTCATTATGAATTATCTTTGTTGAAAAATAATGAATAAAACGTAAAAGTCCAAGCTTAACCATGCGATAAGAAAAGGTAAGTATTTATAAAGAAAAGTGTTGTAGGACCTGCGTCCAGACCTGAATTCAGTTTTGGACTGGGTGTCCAAGTTTTTAGTGGCTCGGACTTGGGGGGGGGGGCTCGAATTTGTACTCGGACAGGGAGGTAAGAGTTCGATAAAATCATAAAGAATCAATCTCCCGCCCAGTAGAAAAAAAATGTGTCTTATCTATAAAAAACTTGTATACATGTGCAACATACTAACAGAATATTCCCGAGAAATGGGACTTTGCATATTAAACTTTCATTCTGCATCGCGAGCTAAACATTATTAAACAAGTGAAAGGCACTTATAGGCCAAGATAAAACTATATATGGTAATATGGAATGGAATGATTCCGTTTTAAATTTATTTCGGACTCGGACTTTGATTCGGGTTACAAATGCCAAAGATGATGGACTTGGACTCGAACCTTAAGGACTCGGACTGGTACTCAGAAGATGTGGACTCGACAACAACACCGATAACGAAGTAGATTTAAGAAAAAATAACATCGTTAGTGTTATTTTGACTTGCTATTATTACTGACCCATTGGTTAATTTTAGGCATTAATTTGATTTTACATCGGTTATCTGTAAAAAATACATTCGTGGAACTCCAAGTATGTTCTACAAATTTCTAGAATGGTATAAGGAATCCTTTGTTTAGAGAGGTCATCGTAGCGCTATTTCGTCCTACTGATATTATAAAGTCTAAGACAAGCGTCAGAGTGGCATTACATCTTGTATCGAGGACCGTAATGTGAGTCAACGACGAGGATGTAAATATTTTCGTCTTCATTGACAACCCCTCGTGACCTACAAATACGCTGTCACCTGACATGAACCAGACCAATCATCATCCATATTAGTACACTTTCTAACACTATACCTACCATGTGCGAGGAAAATTTGTTGTAACTAAGCATACAGATAAATCCCTCTGCATGTTTTACTATCATGCATGGCTCGTGCTTGTTACTGAGTGATAGCCAACTTTACGCGGTCCAGGAACAGACTCGTTACCATAGAGATTCACCTTGGTCATGAGTGCCCATGTATTCTTTTGAGGTAAATCTTCACTCGTAGCTAAATGTTAAGATTATCTGTGTTTAAGTGGAAAGGGCCATTTCAATTACAGTGGGTAGTTCAACAGAGGTGGTGCCACCTGTAGATTATTATCACATGTCAGTCATCGGCTGAGTGTATTTTTTTTAAGAAGTGGTGAAGAAAACAGCAGGTCTATTAGAGATAATTGGTAAAAGAATGGGACGGACGTGGACCATTTTGGTAGGCCCCTCCTACGTCCATGGACTTAAAACCATTTTATGTGAAATAATAACGAAAATGCACTTGCTAGTGGTCTTTTTAGGAACTGATTCGAAAATATTTTGTTTATTTAAATGTTTGTGCCTTGAGTAATCCAACACATTGGACTTTACTTCTGAATAATTGTCGTTGTCGACAACTGTGTGAATACGTCCAAAGATAAACCTGTTAAAATACATATATTTTACATATATCAAAATACACATATAAATAAATATGAAATATATATATTATATAGGTATCTTTTTCCTTTTAATTAAAAAACATTACCTATATGTATTGCAAAGATAAAGGAATAAACAGAAAATAGGATATATAGATATACTGTCTCTAATGTTTGTGCTTTAAAAACCCATATTTGTGCTTCTTTGTATTAATATCTCGGGTTCCTATTGTGAGCCTTTTCACAATCATTTATTTTTTACGTTTCATTGTTATGTTACAGTTAAATGGGAGATGGGTGTCTTCTGGTTTCACTACAACTAATTGAAATCATCACATGATAATAATCAATATTCCCGGTATAGAAATTTTTAAATTCTTCATCAGTGGCGACTTCTAGTGGCCTACTTAAAGATAATAAATGTGTGTGTATTGAGAGAGAGAGAGAGAGAGAGAGAGAGAGAGAGAGAGAGAGAGAGAGAACAGACAGAGACAGACAGACAGAGACAGACAGGTGTATTATTAAAAAGAAAATGAACTTACTGAAAAGTTATGTTTCGACTACATAAAGATAACCGTTTCATTAGAGATTATCAAATGATTATGTCAAATATTACTTTTGTATAAATGAATAATAAAGTCCACAAGCTGCGATTTCTGTCAGAGAGAGGAACAGACACACAGAGACAATACCCGTGTCTAAATCCTAGCTGTCTTAAAGGTCCGTTGGATAATCATGACGGACCGTTTGTTTCAATGTCTCTAACGGATTTCTACAGTGGAACTGATCGTCCTCAATATTCTTACTCTAACAATATTCTTAACTTCAACTTCCATGTCGCATAGACACAGACGATGCCATGAGTAGGCGGCCGAAACTCATCCAAAATGGCCAAAAGTCTGCATTCATATTCCCCTTCTTAGGCTATTCAAAAATGTTCTACGGATTCATCGGTCCAGTTTTCTTGGATCAATTTTTGTTAAACGAAGACCAGTTCATTGTTCATGTTGTAATGATAATATGTGTTGTGGCATAGTTTTCCTTAAGAATAAATAAAAGTATGGAAAATGAACTCAATTTTCTGTTCATCATTTACACCATTTCAAGAATGGAAGCAAATTCAGTATTTTCTTGGCAAGATCGCAAAATTGTAGTTTTATTATTAATAATAATAATAATAATAATAATAATAATAATAATAATAATAATAATAATAATAATAATATTAATAATAATAATATAATAATGTACATTTATATAGCGCCGTACCAAAAAATACAAGTAAATAAAGTAAAATCATATAAAAATAGTGCTAGTAAATATATGTACGCATATACAAAAACATTTCCATATTTGTGAAATTAAAACATTCCTTAAAATACTGCTAATTTGCATATAAACTTTACGTATAAGACTTACAAATTACTACAAAACTACACAAGACATGCAATGACACATATTACAGTACATAAACTCATTTTAACAGAAAAGTCTTTAGCATCCTCATTGTACTGGTAATGTGTTCCCTCCGGCTTAATCCAGTGATAACCCTAGCAGCACAATTAATGACATTCTGTATCTTATCAAGTTGGTACTGAGGGACGGACACCAAACAACAGACTGTTACAGTAATCTAACTTACTAGCAACCAAACTATGGACCAGTGTCTTGACAGCATCACCTGATAAGCAGCGCCGAATTCTGCTAATCTTTCTATAAAAACAACCTTACACATGTTATTTATCTGCTTATCCATCAGATCAGACGAATCTAAGATAACTCCAAGATTACGTACACAGGAAGCAGACGCACTGTTATGACCACCTATGCATATTGAAAAACCTGGCGTCTGTGACTTCCTTGAAACGACCATAACTTCAGTTTTCTCTTAATTTTGTTAAAGATAATAAATCCTCATCTACTCTTTAATTTTTGCTACACATGCCTGCACATGATTTATTGCTCGTGTCTCAGACACAACATCTCCTCCTTAGAATATGTATTTATTTGTGTGTCATCCGCATATATTTGATAATCTAATTTATGTTTACGAATTAAAAATGATACCGGACAGTGTTACCGCATACACCATAGCAGTCATGTAAACTGTTCGACAAAATAGTATGGTCTTTAGTATCAAAAGCAGCGGATAAATTTAATATGGTCAGCACTACAGCATTTCCGTTATCCTCTGCCCTTAAAAGATCATTTTAAACACGTAGAAGCGCCGTTTTTGTTGAACAGTTTCTTGTGTATGCAGACTTAAAAGGATAAGTTTTTGTGTCTTGACCGGTTTCAAAATATTTTTATTTGTTCCCAGAGTCCGTAGAACAATATTGTTTTCGTGTGTGGCCTTACTGACACTGATACATACTCAAGTTGTGTACTGCAGTGTTTAACAGGAACAACCATCGATGGTGTCAGATCCCAAATGATGTGATCAGTGGCGGCATCTGAGAACTGCTTGCAGAACTATCAGAAGAAAGGAACGGTCGCCAAAGACAAAGCGACCGCTCAGACTCAATGGAATCTGGTTTTGCTTTACGCTCCACAAGCAGAGGTTACGCTATGTACATTTATTCACTCTGCTGTAACCGCTGCACAATACATCGGTTGTTTAAACTAGTAGAACCGCCGTTTATGTTGAAGAGTTTCTTGTGTATGCAGACTTAAAAGAACCGGAGGTTCCTTAGGGAAATGTAAATATCAAGATTAGACTTTTTTCTTCTTTAACATTGCAATTCAGACTAATAAGTTGCAAAAATACAACACAAGTACAAAAGAAATTCCATGACCGCTAGAAAAACACTCTAAGAAATAAAGGTAACCTGAAGAACCCTTAAGGGTTTCTTTGAAGATGAGACAGCGGGGAACTCTTAGAGGTTCTCTCACGAGAGGGTCCTACCTGGAACCCTCTCCGGGGGTTCTTTAGTTTCTTTATGTAACCCTGATAATGGGTACTTTTTAGGAACCCTACTGAAGGATTCTTTATGGATCGATTTGTTCAGGAAAGGTTCTAGAGGGCCTTATATATATTTGTGTATAAGAAAGTAGTCTGGGATGTCATATCATTAAGAATGAATCAATCACACCTCACATGTCCATATTTAAGGGAAACAGTTTGATTGATAATATGAAAACACTATAAGAATTTGGTAATCGCATGGATTACATTTATAAATTATATTTCTAACTTAGTTATATCCTGCAAATATGATAAATATTTACAGAAGAAATAAAAACACGTTTCTAATGAAACATAGTTTTATTAAGTTATAATACTTGTTAAAAAGTGCAACAGCCAAAAGGTATTAGAATATGTATGCCCCTAAATATTATATTTTGTCATCTGTGATATAGCGCACACGTCATACAGTTCTCTCTCATCCGCACACAAAAAAATGGCGACAAGAATGAACATCCAAGGGGTCCCAGGGTGTGCTGTTCTTGGTGGTTTTGATAACTGGTGGCTGGTGTACATCAAGAAAGATGAATTGTGCGCGTGTTCTTGGGCACGTCTGTGTGATTCGAGATCCTCTTGTTTAATGAATCTGTATTATAAAATTAATACTTGTCTGTTTGACAAAACAAAATATATTAAGTCGTAGCACAATACAATAAACTAACAGAAGGCGATGCAAGGAGTCTCAAGGGATGTTTGCACGGCTGGTACAGCTGATGCACCTTTGTGAAACGTACACAAATCCCTTGGCAAATTTATTGTTTCTATGTATTCAAGTCTTTAATCCAAAACGATATATCTGCGTAGAACTGATGCGCTGTGTGTGATCGGCGATAAACTCCTAAACTTTCGCGGCGGTCGAAATAATCACTGATTCCGTGCCCACATATTCCTTAATTGCATGACGGGTAAGCTATGGTGCTGAGAATCGATCTGGAAATAAGAGATGAGATACATAAATAAAAAAAAATATATACTCACGTTGTTGTGGGGCAGTATGTATGTACTATGTGTTGTGTTTGGAGAGTTTGGAAACCGTGCCATTGCAGTGGTGCCCAAGTTTTTTATTACGCGGCTTAAGAATTAATGAGCATACGTCCCTGAACTGTGAAGCCGTTAATTGCACCTTTCGGGAGGGAGTTGCCCCTCCCCCCCCCCCCCCCCGAGAGGGAGATTGCTTTAAGAATGTAAATGTTGGAGAGTTTGGAAATCGTGCGATACGTGTATATGCAGGTATATATAAATATATATATATATATATATATATATTACTATTATTAATGGTTCATTAAGGTTATAGTTAAAGGTACATGGGGAGCAAGTCGAAAAAAGTATATATATATATATATATATATATATATATATATATATATATTTAGTTAAAGTAACATGGGGAGGATACGGGAGGGGGTATCCCCCATATTGGGATATTTTTTTAATATATAATGAAAAGAGGACATTTTGAGGCAATTTTCACAAAAAATGAGGATTTCCTGTTCCTGAAAAACGGTTTCCTTCAGTCTTTGCGTTATGTAGTCAAACTGTAGAGAGGTTTAATATTTAATATTAATATTTCTTCAAAATTAGGATATAAAATTTCAATCGTTTTTAAACAAGTCAGTGGCGCAAACGCGCATTTAAATTTGTAACTTGCAAAACATTATCTCTTAAATGTAATGCTCGGAGTGAAATAACTTACATGTTGAAGTCTTTGCATTTTACTGGGGTCCGTGGTCTCGACAGCACAAATGCAGGACTATTAGCACAGACCGCGAGTTCGAGTACCGGTATCACCAGAGCCGTGAGATTGTTCACGGTCGACCCAAACCAGGGCCTGTTGTTCTGCAGCTGTTCATAAATATCCTTATACTCAACTGATCAATTTGAAAGTAATTAACTACAGATAACTTAAATAAAATCTAATTGATAATTTATATAGAAAAATGTGAAAAACGAAAAATCCGCTTTTTTCTTTATATTTGCACGTTCGCTAGCCATGCAGATGTATCTGATTTCTGCAAAGAAAAGGAAAGGATGGGTAACTTCATTAAGTACATGGTGTATAGTCTATACTTGGAAATAATTAGTCAATATTTTTAATTAGAGAACCCCTCAGTGCATTATTTAGCGTGACCAAACACTTAGAGACTCCGTTTTGTCCCTCATGTCGATATGTTTTGAAAACCCAAATGCAAAAGTTTTCAAAACAATAAAATTTAATCAATTCAATGTACAGTAAAACCTAGCCTAACGGTTTAGCGACCACCTCTAAATTGCGACCACTTCATCGAGGTCTCGTTGGTGGTCGTAATATCCAGGTTTCATTGTATATGTGTGTAGTTTATTACAACGATATGTCAATACAGTAGAACGTCTGCTAACGGCCACGCCTCAATAACGGTCAATACGTCTATAACGGTCAGATTTTCCGGTCCCGAATTTTCGACCGTTATATTTCATAATCATTTTGTTGTCAATTACGGTCACTCCTCTATTCCGTATTACGGCCAGGTTTCTCGGTCCCGCAGGCCAGGAAACACCTCAATTACGGTCAGGGGTAGTGAAATGGTCTAAAAAAATCGAGCGGCCACCTCTGACCTCATTGTCATTACACAAGTGTCCGCTCTCACATATTCCTGTCTGTTAATGAGTGCCAGGATAAAGGTAACCACTCGACCGTGACTGAGTAGTTTGATACGTTACCAGCGTCGTACTACCCCCGCACAGCCCCATTGGTATGCACTATAGTAAGGCACGTGTTCCCACCTGCGTTTAGGTTTGTGAATCAGTCGTGCGAGCCCGATCTTAAACAGGGTCTTTGTCATTTAATCAACGAATGACAACCAGCGGGTCCCGATGATTATGTCATCAAAAAAGTTTGGCAAACTGTGGATCTTTAAACTTTCTTTAATGTCCTTGTGAACACATACAACAAACGAAAACAGTGCGGCAAACATCGCACAATTTACTCATACATGAAACAATTATGAAGGAAAAAATAAACATTGTTACATGTATAAAATGTTACGTATATTCTGTCCAAATCACTTTGACCATTATGGAGACCAAGAAAAGACATGAACTTGCTCTCAAAGAAAAAGTAGACCTGATCAGGAAGAGTGAGGGGAAAAGCAGCCGACAGCTAGCAGAAATCTATGGTGTCGGCCGAACTCAAGTTTAAAACATACTTAAGAGGAAGCGAGAGATCATGGAACAGTATGAAGAAAACGCAAACGCCAGTAGATAAAGACAGCGTGTATCTACAGGGAATCAAACTGAATGATGTCATGTGGCAGTGGTTCAACAAATTTGTACAAATATTACGGATATACAATCTGTTTGTAATTTAATAACAAACACTGTATTTGTATATATTGTTGGTAATTGTTATAAATAGGGTTGATGTGATTGTAAATATTTTATTTTTTATTGATAACAATAATTATACTAATACTCTGTATATACGTTTATTTTGTTGATAGTAATGAAGATTTGAACTTGGTTTCGTGTCACATTTTAACCCCCTTTTCCTGGTCAAGTCCTGTATAACGGCCACTCCTGTATTAAGGCCACTTTCATCCAGTCCCGATGGTGACCGTAATACAGGCGTTCTACTGTATATTGAATAGTTAATCTTATCTTCGTCTTTAAAATAAATTTGTATCATTATAATCAGGAGGTAAATACAGACAAAACAATCTTGAATTCTTTGCATTGTGATACTATTTTCATGTGAATTTTTAACACCTTCTATAATTTAGGAATACACACTGCAAAAAAATATTTGATGGTTTATTCATAAAGATAAATTTTCTTGACAAGACAATTTCTTTTGACAAGAAATCGTCAAGAAAATATATCTTAATTTTTGAGGATAAGATATATCATCTTGTAAAAAAAACATATTTTCTTGACCAGTGTAAGACAAAAATTTTTACTGACTCCAAAGAAAATATTTTTTGTCATTAGATTGTTTTCTTTATAGAAAGAAATTTATTTTTGTAATGTGCAAGCACATGCACTATACAGCTATGTGGATGCGTAATATTATTCCTTGCCATAAGATATCTTTTTCTGATAGCTAAAATATTATCTTATCCGATGCGTTGTTTAGGATGCCACAATACTTGCTTGCAGGGTCAAGGACGCCAAGTCGTTTCCGAGATAATTTTTTCCAGTTCATGAGTGGTAAACACTACTTCCGAACGGTATATATATAGCGAACGCATTTTCCTGATTTTCTGAAAAGCGAGCGGTTCCGAACACAGCATTAGTCATGTAGGCGAATATAGTTATGTAATCCATTATAACGTCACAATTTTAATAATAGGCAATTGGGCTAAAGTCTAGTAAAATGTTACTGCATCAGGGGCGGATTTAGGAGGGGAATCCCCCTGTTCTACGTAAAAATTGGGGGAATAGAACAATTAGCGTTTAATACCCTAACCGTAACCCTAAATATAAAAATTAGTGTCAGAGTCACCTAACCTCCTCCTCTGCCGACCCTCCCCTGGTATCAATGGCGTCAAATTATCTTCAAGGGTGGGGGGATGACTCACAGGGTGGGGGGGGAGGGTTATCAATATATCGATATAAGTCGATACGGTTACTTATATGCTTTGCATGCTTTATCGCCGTATCGAGGAAAAAGAATTTCCGATCCAGGATTCGAACCCATGTCGGTGGCGCACATGTCCGACATTCCAACCGCTTCGCTAGAAAAGCAGGCTTCATAAGCGAGCTATGTCGGTCCGCTTTTATGTCACCCCGTAACAATATATAAATATATATATACTGTACATGTATTATACACTTGTCGGGACTTCCATGACAAGCAAGTCTGTGTGGGCGACGATAGATGGATATTGCGAATGGTCTTCGTTAGTGTGAAATCGGGGCTCATTTTATATATATATTTCTACCATTGAAAAATATGTATTACATGTTTTTTATGCTCTCAGCATATACTCCCCTATATAATATAAAGTCCTGTATCCGCCCCCTTTAATAATAAAATATATTTTTTATCTTCCTGTTACCAACATGCCATGTATTTGTACTTTAAATATTAAAAAATATCATTGACAATGACAAAAATGCTTTGTATTTTTACGCTCTGATGGATATTTAACTTTCCAGACAGCGCTTCAGATAAGTCAGGTAGATTAGGAACATAGTTTTTCGTCATGCATTCCGTCATTTAAGCAAGGGCATTAAAACACATCAGCTCTGTCTGTTCTGGTCCGAAGAGGGCTTGAAATAACCACAGATATTACAAAATAATCATTTAAGAAAAGAAAGATAGGGGAAAGCCTTTTAGCCGAAAGGAAAAGAAAGGAAAGGTAGTACATTTATTAATATAAAGGTTAGGGAGGTCTGTCTATTTACGACAGCATGCCTGAATTCTAATTAACTTTTTCTCTCATGGCTTTATCTTCACATACAAAACTGCCGGTCTACTTTGATTAGGATGGATTGACGTCACTGGGCTGGAGCCTGGCTGCTGAGTAAATGAACTCGGGGATGACAGGATGTGCATACAGCCAGGATGAGAGGCTTCCCGGGTCTAACTACGGCTTAAAACAGATAAGTACATTTATGAGGCTTGTAGTGGCAGAAAAAGAGAATCAGCACTGGATGGAAATGCCTAGAAGCCATGCTGAGTCGTGTTTCTACCTTACAAAAAAATAAGACTTTCGGCTTAGTTTCGTAGATATTATTAATTTTTTTTTTATTTGTTAGGTTAGAGAATTAGGAGACACAAAAACTGAATGATGTTGTAAGAAAATTATCTCTTCCTGTTCAGAGCTCTACAATGACATCTTATCTTTCACCACATGCATTTCTTGTGTGTGACAAATTTTTTAAGAGTCACCGACCATACATTGAGGCACTCAGGAGCAAACCATATACCCTTGAGGGGTATAGCGTACAGCCTGGTTCAGGCTTGGACATCGGAGCTGACCCCCCCCCCCCCCCCCCAAATTAAGACAAATTAATGAAATGCCAGTATAAATTAAGCGATTAACACCATAGTTTAACGATTTCTTCTTGATTCTTCCCGTTCCTTTGTGTAAAGTAGATGTTTTTATGATCGCAGGAAGCACCGACCAACTGAGCGATAATAGGGAATCCGTTTATGAGTGTACAACCTTGAATATAAGGTCAACTTCAGAAATAATAAAAGGTGCACACCAATCACCTATGACAATTATATTGCAGCAAAAGATCTCTGTATTCAAGATCTGGCGCAAATATAAACAGAAGAAAGTTGGTTCCTTAGCTCAGCTGACGGTAGTCCTTTGTCTGTCGGCTGTCCGTCCGTCTGTCGTGCCGTCCGTCTGTCCGTCAGTTAAACTGGCACGTTTTGAAACTGTCGGACCTACGAGTCCAAAATTTGGCATTCAGGTAGATGTTTCCAAAATCATACCGAAAATTGGGTCAATACGACTTCGTTCCTTCCAGATATTAAGGAAAAATCTCAATTTTCTTTTAAAAACTAATTGTTACACTTCAAGACTGCCTGATATCAAAACCACTTATATGTTTTTGATTATATTTAATATGTATATTCCTTATAATATATCCATATTTCCTATGAACATACATGAAATAAGGTAATTATTATGTAATTTCTTGAAGTTATGGGCCCCAACATAATGCACTTTGTAAATAATCAGGAAATACATATACTCACTTATAAGATCTGAATTTACCAAATTTAATGAATTATTAGCGTAAATATAAAATCAGTACCTAAATTTGCCCAAATTTGGTCACGGCACTTTTTTTCCTGTTATTATTGTTGATTTAATTTTCATATCATGCACATTTAAGTATTTCAGATTCTGCGTTCTTTAATATGAAAGGAATTGGCCAAAAACTGTAGCTTTTTTAAGTTTAATGAGGCCATGTCACATCTAGACCATACTGAAGCCCCTCCAGTCACGTGTATGTCACCCCTGTTGACCTTTCAGGCTAATTATGTAGGGAAGCATTCTGCATGGGCAGGCAGCCAGCTCTTGGCTGGTTAAGCTCAAGGTGTCAAACCCCCTTCTTTGGTTTTTGTTTTGGCCAAAATATAACAATAAACAATAATTTTATCAAATAAATTATTCGTTTATTAAAACAACTTTATGAAAAGTTAATGGAAAAGGAATTTGATGGTAAATGAGTAACAGGGAATTACCTTGCAATTACTTATATTGTGTGGATCTTGTATTGATTGCCCATGATGTATTCAAAATGACAAAATGTAGTCACCTTTGGGTATTTCTCATTTCAATTTTAAAAATGAAATAAAATGATCGAAAAAATTGTTCTTTACTATTAGGTATATTATATGAAGCAAATACAGGATAGACAAAGATGTCATTGATTATTTCAAATTAATCTAAATTTCCACGTCTTTTCCAAGTGTTCCAGTTTGTAAATATATATTATTGAATAAAATATGTAAAATATTTCAAATATTACTCAGACAAGTACTCATCAAAGATGTCAATATGTTTGACTACTGACACTAAGACTTATGGCTGTTTGAGCTGTTACATGATACTATGTATATAATCAAAATATATAGTACTAATTACTTTATTCATATTAAAAAATTAAACATGGCCATCTTGCTTGTATTATTTATTGGGTTATTTTATACACATTTATCAGTTTCATAGCTGAGATTACCCTTTTTTTATACATGAGGTGAAAACATAAAAAAAATATTTAAATGTGATAACCAAAAAAAAAAAAGCAGATCCTAGACAAGTCCTCATTATGATGTCTAAAGTGATAATAATTGTCATGAGACTTGCTATGTTAGTGTGTAGATTGGTGGGAAAATATTCAAAAAGTGAATATAATAGTTTTATTTTTTAAATATAAATTAAAGCCATAAAACCAGGAACTAATGATCTTTATTTAAATTTTTGAAATTTGTATATCCTGGATTCTCAACCAATTTTGTTGAACTGAAACTTAATATATTCTGATGAGATAGAATTTACAAGATAAAACTGAGAAAATGGTGTATACTTGCAGCATCAGGCCAAGTGAAAAATCATTTGTGGCAATAGCACTCAGTTTCCAAAAGTAAATTATATAAATGACATCAATTCCCTTCCCTATACCCTAGGATTTTATCCAAATCTTACATAACTTGAGTTTAACACCATCATCTCATAATACAGCTTATATTACCACTAGCATTTGTCTATCCCCTCATCCAAATCATATTTTGTGATCATTTATAACAGTTGAGCGCCGTGACCAATGGGTCCCTTGTTTACACTTGGATCCAATGGGGCGCCTTCCTCTCTCCAGAAAACTATACAAAAATATTAAACAGAAATAAACTCACGCTTCGGGTCGTCAGAATAAAGTGACACACCAATACAGTTTTATTTACACAAATTGCTCTTGACTGGCCTTGATTAAACATGATAATATAGGTTAATATAATAAAGGCTGAAATACGAAAGCTGTCACATGTGGCTACAGATCTACAGCCAATCACAACCAGCAAAAACATGAACTGCAGGAGACAAAACGCCCGTGACCCCTCACCCACAATTCTGTTACAAGTCATTGACGTATATATCTATAAAAAAAATGTCCCGTGTGAGGCTGTTTCTTTTTTTAAGTCTGCTTTAGTCCCGTTGGCACACTTTTGTACACATCAAATCAAGGAAAACAGTTGACTTAATGCGTGTACATTTGAGCCCTCCAAAAGCTCTTTCAGATATGGCAGAATTTTGAGACAGGAATACTAACTTTTCTTCTTGGAGTAAATGTCCTATCATGACATTTAAATGTATTTTAAATTTTTTTACCAAATATTGCCAGAATCACTGTGACATAAATCACTCTGTCAATCAGGAATACCGCTGTTTACCTGCTTGTTCAGGGTTATTTTCTGTAATTTACTTTACTTTATGTCAGAGATATATCCTTATGTCAGAAATTTATCAGCTCGGTCTTTCGCCAATACTACTTTGAAACGTATTTTCCCTTGCCAAGCATTTAAGAAGCATTTACCATCTCCACAGTTTATCCTTGGTAACTATGACACGTGTGTAATTTAAACATGTAAGCTTTTCTTGTTGTCTTTTCTTGTTAACTGATTTATTGACCGATAAATTCCTTTCCTGTGTAATTAAACACTGGTTCAACGTTTAATTATATCATTGTTGATTGTGGTTATTTTTTAGATAGGAGATCAAATTAAATAAGCATAAGTTATTTGTATCACATTGATATTATTAACCATTGAGCCCAGTTGAACGAGCGTTAATTGTATGAATAAATTTGAATAAATGAATGAAAACGAGTAATTTATTGTAGATTAGGTGTAACGGTATACTTGCCAAAGTCCGTTTCACCACCTGCTGTCCACCTGTTTTTGTAGTTAATAACAGTTTACATTTTTCATTTATCTCCTGGAAAAAATCACATAAAGAAGTCACAATCTAATTTGGGAATTAAGAATTTTACAATATGATGTGTCCCTACATGAGTAGCCATCTTCGTTTTAGATGGTTATAATTTTTTAGAGTTTAACATGATATAATCCAATCAGAACCTGTAAACTGAGCCTGTCAGTGCGTGTGACCAGTAACCTTGACCGCCATAAGTGGGCCTATTATGTAGTAAAATGTAGACTGATTTCTCATATTTTCAGAAAATTCTGTTTCTCAAATAAGGTAAAAAGTAGGAATATAGTTACCTCTTTGAAAATTAGGATCTTTAATCCTCTGCTGTATACTATAATTGTTTCCCTTAAAATGTAACTAATAAAGATTTTCACAGCAAAGAACAAGTGGACATGAGGGGATGAAACGGACTTCAGCAATACATTAAGGCAAACGTATTATTATCCATTTAAAACATACAGTTTTTACGTTTCTGCAGGTCAGACGGCATAACGAGGTATTTGGGAGGATGGGATGGGCATTTTAAAATGTATTTGAACAGTGGCGCTGGTGATTGACGTACTCCCGATTAAAGCCCGTAACTTCAATCAGTCAGATATATATGTTACAGAAAGTCGTTAAAATGACGTCATATCTTTCATGTGCAGGAGACTGACGTCACAAAGATATAATAACAGTTGTAGAAAACGCAACATGGCGCAAAAGAATGTAAGTAATTATATAAGATATAGAATAAAATACCGTATAACTAATGGTATTAACGTGGGGTTTTAACAATAATGCACTACAATTGCGTTAAACTTCAGTACATAAAACAAACTTTCACCCGGTAAAGGGCATAATTTTTAATATCCCGTAATTTCAGTCACCTACGCATAGCATAAATCTTGTTTTTACCTTACTTCCGCATTTCAGACTCATTACCCTTATACTCTGTTCCATCAACTTGTAACCACCTATTTTTCATATGTTATTTTGTCAAAGGTTAATATTTTCAAGTGATTTCAAGGGAAGTCGCTTATTGACGTGATGACCTGATAGAAAATCAAGAATTTAAAAATAAATTTATGTTTATGATTCACATTTCACTTTACCTTTTCATATAATGTGACAGACCAGATGTGTCCCTGCACGAGCGGCCATCGATGCTTTGGCTGATCATATTTGAAGAGTGTTTACATAACACCGTCCATTCAGCAGCTGTCAGTTTGTGCTGCTTTACCACGTGACCAGTTACCTTGACCACCCTTAGTAGGGTGGACGTGTCGTATAATTAAGAGTATTTCTCATGTTTAAAAATAATATAATAATATTGTTTAATGTGTAAGGTAGGTGTTTATTTACCTTGCTGCAAATTAGTGTATTAATTTTCTACCCTGATTTATCATTTTCTCCCTCGAATTTTAACTAATACAAATATTCCTGAGGGGAGAGAACAAAATATAACTTGATGGCTGCATGGAGGGCCGCACTATAAGGCTTTATGTGGATGCTAATATTTTCGTCATTTTTGACAACGCCTCATTGCCTTCATGTACGCTGTCACTTAAAATAAACCAATCGTTAGATATGTTTGTGTACTTTCACAAACAACAAGTGAGTGAAAAATTCCATTTTAACTTGGCATATTGGTAAATCCCTCTGCATGTTTGTTGAATTTTTGACCACATTAACGTGAACAAAAGCATGTTCCGCACGTGTGACTGGGCGATAACCAACTTCTACGCCACATGGCAACTGACCTTACAAAAGAGATGGGCTTACACTTTGATTTTGTCAGCTCACATGTATTCTTTTGTGTTAATTCACAACTTGTAGCCTAATGTTAAGATAACTAACTTAACCATTTCGTAGAGATTACCTATAGTGCTTTATATGTACCGTGTGTTATTCACGTAAAAATAAAGGTTATATTTATACCGACTGTTTACCAAGGTACTGATACAATAGGATGGATGGCTGTTGCAATGCGGTCTCGCCTATAACTTTTGTCAAGACTCACCTACTCTCACCAGCTAACTGAATCGTGTATTCACGGCTAAGCAAGGACCCAATTACACAGCGCTCATGTGTTCTACTGTTACCCCTAATAATACGAATTAACCAGCTCAGTTGTTTAATAAAAGGTGGCCCTAACACCTATCAATGTAGCGGCTCCCCAAAGACAAAGAATCACCCTGTGCCACGATAGTATAGATCTTTTAAATTAATATTATAGTGATCCAGATTAGCTCCATAATTTGATGGAAATTTTCTTCGGTGTGACTCGTTACTTCCACAAAATTTCATCAAAATCTGTATATATATATATTTTTGCGTTAATGTGCTATCCTTATCATAATGGAACGGCCGTTTTGTCTGTGCAAATAAAGCAGAAAACAAATACCTTCGTGGCGGAGTTATAAATATTCAAAATACGCTCAAAAGAGGCCACATTCACACACGTATATTTATATATAATATTTCTAGCCTGTACGCATATGGCATAGGGAAAGGGATAAAATAAACTGCCTCTTCAGGCTTTTGTGGTTAAGATTTATGAGAATGTATGGCCCGTAACAAACTCCCCCAAAATCCAGATATCTCCAAACTGCAAACATGGCCACTGACTGTTAACTTGGTTGATACCAACCGTTACTTAGATGGTGGACCACGATAGTTGTACTCTCGAGCACTCGTCATTAATACGCCAAGTGAAGCACGTATATATAGCCAACTGGTTATATGAGGCGCTGGACCACTGAGCGGTAGGCCCCCGGATCGAAGCCCGCCCGTGCCGTGATGGTAAAATCTCGCTTGAACCTTTGATCATGACTTCTGATTTTCCTTTGTCCCGTGCATATCAAACCAGAAATACAGAAGAATATAAAATAACATATTAATGGTATCATATGGACACCTTCATCATCGCTTTATAGCCTGTGCCATCAACAGGTCACGGACCTTTTATTTAAGAAGTAAAATAATGATATTAATAATAATAATAATAATAATGAAAATTATAATATGCCAACAGAGTTATGGATAGGGCATGGTCATCCATCCCATCTTGTTTTCAGTTTGACTGGCATATGCAGACATGAACACTTTAAAGTAGTCAGTTAGGTTTAGTTGGCACGTAGTAAATTGTAATTGTATAAATTGTGGTACCAACGTTAGTACTAGCATTTGTTCAGGGGGCAGTAAAACAGTGGTATAGGACTTATGATGTCTTATTATTTTTGTCAAGCTAATTCTCACATATTATATTTCTAATTAGACATACCAGATGTTTGTGAACCTAAGTGTTAAAATTGCAGATTACTCAAGTCAAAACGACCAAGCAAAGCCAGAAAAATACATCAGTACCGACCCTGCCCAGAATACCGACTCGCCAACCATCAATGTAAGAATAGTCCAACATAAAAATATACTATACAATTATGCACTTAATACTTCTCATTCAGCAAATCCAGTAACAGGGCCAACAGCCCCGTCCAGATTCTTCTCGTACATACACTCAATTTTAGAATTCAGATTCTGGTCCCTCCTTAATTTTCACTTAAAAATGATCACTTCTTCTTTAAAATGATCACTTTCGATACTACGTCCATATAAAATCAAAATAACTATATAGGAATTAATCATATGAAAAAACACCTACTACATAATTTTTATAATTATGTGCACCGTTATCTTTTCTGAATAAGATTACACTAAGCATTTGCATTGTTCTTTCATTGTCTGTTACACGCTGGTATAATCCAGCTCTATAATACACTCACAGATCCGGAACCCAATCGGAATCTTCATGCAGGCCGAAAACCCCCTCTCCAAAACGCATGTCCCGCGAGGAGGCCAAAGAGGCGATCCTGAACATGAAGAACCTGCCCCCTGTTGACATATCAGGGAACTACCGCCTGTTCGGTTTGATGCCCGACCCAGACGATGATCGCCTGCCTTTGCGGAGCCACGCGAGGTCTAAACTAACGTCAGGAGAGAGCCTGCTTTTACGGAGCCAGGAGAGGTCTGAGATGATATCAGACTGTAATACACAAGAGAGTCATTATCAAGATAACGTATGTCCCACCAAAAGAGGCTGGCCAGACCCCGAGTCCCCGCGACCTCTCCCTGGGATGGTATGACAGACTGACTAAATAGCTTGGTTTAAGCGGTTCAAGTCTGTATCCCTTTTTAGCTGAAAAGAATACATCTGGATCCCTTGCTAACACAGACAGTGGAGATATTATAACTTGTATACTTTCTTCATTTCATATGTTTATGATAACAAATGTTCCCCTGTTATTGTTAAAGCAATAACATTTTTTAGAATATATTTTCCAGGATTCTTATCAATAAATATCCAAAAATACTTGCTGGGTCTGGCTTTCATACTTAATAAAAACTAACTTTTTGGAAATCTTATGATAGGGGTTATATTTAGGATTTGAAGTTTCTATAGAATTCAGATCATGGAGATGATGTGTACAGCTCTGAAGTTTCTGCAGTCTTAGAGCAGTGAGAGAATGGTTTTCATCACCATGGCCGACCAAATATTTCTTTCCATAAATAATGTTTTACACATTTGTGTTCTTTTAACCTTTGGTCTGCAAAGAATAGCAATTTTAATAAATAAACACCCACTGGAATACGACTACGGCTTTGTGGTATTATCGACATATTGGTATATCGCGATACGGCGAATTGAATATTGCTTATTGCGATTAAGTTTTCAAATAATGATACATCTATTTTTCGATTTCGTAAAAAATTTGTCTTAAAATGAAAAATGTTTATGTTGCAAATTTAGACGTAATAATAGGTAAGGATTAATGACAAGCTTAAAGTGAAAGCAGCTTCCGTGTCTTTAGGCCTGATATACCATGGACCTTTGTCCATCCCAGGAAATTTGCATGTCTGCTTGTCACCCGATAAAGGTTACCTCTTTCTGGTGCCCTTAGGTAAAGGTTACCGTTACGACCTACCGGGTCGCCTTATGTTTAACCTTGAAAAGTAGAGATTGTGTGTTTTTTATTGCGCTATCAACGTATCAGGCACACAACAAATCACGAGTCAGCGGCTTAACAACAAGAGTGTTATTAAAAGAAAATAAAAAGGTACTGAATTCAAAATCATCTACTGGAAGGTTTCCCAGCCTGTTACGCCTCACTATATAAACTGTTACATACACTTAAATAAGACATTAGTAAAAACACTGAGTCTGGTTAAACAGTCTCTAGATGTCCTGGTTTTTGATACTGGACCTCGGCTGTAGGCACCTCCCTGCATCTCATTGGACCCCCGCTGGCAGCACCTCACTGGACACCTGCTAGCAGCACGTCACTTGACAGCAGCTGAAAGAACCTCACTGGACACCAGCTGACTGAACCTTAATAGACACCAGGTTGCAACACCCCACTCGACACAAGGTCGCAGAACATCATTCGACACCAGGTGATAGCACCTTTCTGGAATTTGATTGTGGCAGCAATCGGAACATCTCGCCTCATCTCACGAGACACGCGATATTAGGCTAGTATGTATCTATGGCCCTAGGATATCCCCACGACATGGGTATTTTCTGCGCCGGAAGTACGGCGAACAACAACCACAGTTTATAATTAAATAATCCCTCATAAACTTCATCCCCAAGCATTGATTAAACATTAACAGTTGGACATTTAGAAAAAATTGTTAAAACATTATTTATAAGCGCTTTAATAAGGTATTTCCTCTTGATGCACGGCGTCTCCAGGTATGTCATGGCAACAATGCGACGAGTGAAACAGCAATAGAGTAATGTTAACGCCAGAAACCGTACAAGCTGGCGTCACCCTAATCCTCATGCAGCCAAACTAGGCGAAACTACCGCAATGCAAAAAATACGTGAAGTGAACGTAATCGCCATATATTCCTTAAAAGTAATTAATAATATCAATTAAATATAGAGCATGCCTCTTTAAATGTTAGTTTGTTTTTAATCAACCCATGACGCGGCCTTGACCTTCGCCGAACTACATTCATGGCTGCGCCCTTGATACATCCGAGGTCAGAATCCGAATTCGGCCGAGGAGTTCCGAGTGTGGGCGGCAGCACCTCTCTGGATACTGTGAGGCAGCACCTCTCTGGACAATGACGGTCTGCATTACTGGACTGAGGGCTCCACAAACTCTCTTTAGCAGCACCTCACTCAACATCAGGTGGCAGCACCTCACACGACATCAGGTTGCAGCACCTCTCTGGACACAGGCCGGCAGCACCTCTTACGGCACCTCTCTGAACACTGAGTAGCGGCACCTCTCTAGACACAGGCGGTCGGTTCTTCTGGACTCTGAAGCCTCAACAGACTGTGTGTCTGAAAACTGTGTAAGCACATCTTTAAATACCCTTCTCCCTTGAGCTATACTAAACAGACTGGGAACAAATCAAGATATTTCCCAAAGCAATTGCTTTAACAAAAGCATAATGGACTTGCAGCGCACTCTGTCAAATTTCATTGAATATCGCCATTGTTTAGCAGTACAATACTCTGATCGGCGCGTCCATTTTTGTTAAACAAATACAAATGTACAGCTAACCGAGTAGAGTTTTTCCCGATAAATAAAAATCAAGCAAAATTACACGATCCATTGTGTACACTGCTAGATGACCTATTGGCAATGAATATGTTAATAAGAAGAAATCTTTCATAAATATTCTTCCCAAACATTTTATGACGTACACACCACCAAATTTAATACAAAAATAAGTATCGCAATACGCTACCACATATCGCAATATATTGCAATTCAAAATTTGCATGAGGTACCACGCCCTAAGTTATATATATATATAGCATATATCGGGTGTCCAATTAAAAATGCCCCGCATTTCGACTCGTAATATCTCCGTGGTAAATGAATAAATTCCATTGAAAATTCTCATCGTGTAACATTAAGAATCATGTTTTATCTACAACTATTTAAAATATTTAAGAAATTAGATGCATATTATTTGAGTTTATCCGAATTCCAAATAGCATACGAAAAAAATCCAATATCAGAGCTTGGCTATGTGAAATGACATGCATGGTTCTACCATAAATGTCTGCCTCCAGGTGTCGGCTTTGTAGATCAATCATGTGTCAGGTTTCTTTATTGGTATTTAGGATGAATTCAGTCCAAAGTTTCAACTTAGAAGGATCAGTCATGGTTTTTAGTGCGAGTAATAAGGCCAAAATATAGAACTGTTTCAAGAAAAAAAGGGGAGGGGAACGGTTGTCAAGTTGCAAACATATTGGATCATCAGTAAGTCGAAAATCAGGTAGTAGGAAACCAAAGACTGAATTCCCTCAAGAGAACACTGCCTTCGTGGAGGACTCGATTCAGTCACTAGAGGATATACCCGGGACGCCTAACCGGGTACACAAACTCGAACGATAGCCAATTTAAAAGATATGGTTTTCTAGGAGAGAAAAAAAACTGCTGAAATTTAAATTACCATTTAACAGCCGCAGATGTTAGGAGAATCATCTTTACGGACGAGAAGGACTTTTCCCTTTAGTAATTCCGAAAAATCGATAGAACGGTCTGGTCTTTGATAAACGAAAATCTGAATTCAATCATCTCGCCTTAATCATGAGACTTCCCTTTTTTCTTAAAGGAATGGTTTCAGCTGGATTTTTCTGGACAGGAAAGACAAACATTCATTTCATTGACACGGAGAGAGCCAAAGTTAATAGTCTAATTTACATGAAATGTTGGATGATAATTTGTTCCCGGACTGTAGGAGACTTCATCCAAGAAATAATTGTTTTTTTCAACCAGAAAGAGCCCTTTCCAATACCAGTAAAGTAACACAGGAATATTTAGAGGGAGACACATCAAGAAGGACGAATGGCCTCCTCAAAATCCTGAATGTAATCCAATGGATTACACTAGTAAGATATTCGCTAAAGGAAAATGTTTACCGAGGAACGAGGGGAACATTTAATGATTCGAGTTAAAAAAAAAGAATTCTTGCGTCGTGGGTGGACATTGCATTAAATGAAAGCCATCTCTGCATAAAAAAAAGTCTGTTTATTTGTAGAGGAGGATAGAGGGCACGAGTTGTTCTCTGACATTGCATGTTTTCGTATGTTATTTTGAATTCAGGGATACTCGCATAATACCATTTGGTTTCGCTGATATTTTGAAATCTTTTAGCTAATATTTAAATGTGTACAGGCACATTTAATCCGATTTTCGTTATTCTACTAAGCTCCCAGGCCGACATCATGGGGGATCTCATGAGCAAAAATTCCACAGCAAGATGACCGATATTACCGAAAGCAGACTTTCCCTTGTTCATGCAATGCCGAAGCAAACTTTACCATGCGATTTTTTTCGAACCTTTCTTACCATGGCAAAGAATTGCCCGACTCCTTATCTGTCATCCGACATGGTAAATTGGTGTAAGAGACTCACACTAGCCTGACCAAGAACACAACATTTCCATTGACGTTTTCAAGACTTTATTTGAGAGGGGGGTGAGAGGCGAAGGACGATGCCAATAACCCGAATACATGGTATAGCCAGTCAAGATTATGAAATCGAGGAAAACTTTGAATATTTGCCTTGCTTCTGATAGTATCAGAACGAATGAAATTCTTCTAGGTGAAAGTTCAGATTCGTTCCAGTTCCTGAAGATTAAAAAAAAGCAAACTTTCATGCTGACGTATTTTATCTCATGTTTCCTTCTTTTGATCACGCATACGTGTAAAAGCATTTGTAGTATATATATATATATATATAAATATATATATATATATATATATATATATATATATCAATTAAGGTAAATTTCTTTTTCAGTATGGTTTTATCAATTCCAGGCTGGGATGTATAACCTTTCACAATAAATACTCATAAATAATGACATTGAGATATTCAAAGATATGTGTAGTAAACTAAGTAAAAAGCTTGACGACAGGGAACAAAATCACCTGTACATTACTTAAAGAACCATGTCACGACGGCGCGGTACGGAAGTACCCGCCGCTGTCTTATGGTAAAAAAGTATGCATGGGATAAAATATACAGTAGGTTTCACAAATGAAGCTCATCTCGGGTAACATAACATAAAACAGCCATTGTCTGGTGACTCGTTGCAATTAGCAGCCCTACCTGATGATTTAAACCTTTTTATTGTAGAAGACACTGGAGGTCCCATATTTGGACCAAACTGGGACCATAAACTATAATATCCCAGCATAAGTTCATGTGAAGGAAGATAATAGCCAATGAAAAAGGTGATATCCTAGATGGATAATGCCATTAAATAAAAAAAATGGTTGGTTTTAAAGCCATCGCCCGCATCAAAGTAAACATCTTACTTTTATTTTTAGAAATTTCCCGATTTTGAGCTGCAGCCCTCACACTAAGGTTGGCCAAGTCTATCAATAAGACATTTTTTCCTCCAACCTACAGAGATATCAAGCTTGCTCTTTCTGTGTCGCAACGCTCCGAACAGGAACTGCCACCTCGCGGCAAATTTAATGTATGGCTATCTCTCCGCCTATTTCAGTATAAAGAGCTGGCACGGAGTTTTTACCTTGTTAACAAAATAATTCTGTTATTGTCATGTTGTTCCTGATCGTATTAAATTTTAACAGACAATTTATGATAAAAATTCAAATTCGTCTTTTAGCAATGATTTTTGTGAAAAGTGCCTGTGAATACAAACTTTTATCTATACATTTTTATCAATTAAGTATACATCAGTATCTCAACAACACACTGGACATTTATTGTCACCTGAGGTTAATGTTCTTATTTAGGTGAGAAGAATTCTATAACATTTTTATGGTTTAAATAATTGTAATAGGTGTGGTTTCCTGAATAAGATGCGTGACCTAGATCATCGCTGATCAGAATAACTGTCGTCTGGTATTTGGTAAACCTATAGCAAATATCAAGAAACTTCGATGCGTTCCCGTTATCAGACGAGGGTAATTTTTGTATTCCTGGAAGCACGTAGGTTTTCTCCTGGCTAACGTCATTATTCAGTCCCTGACTGATTCGGAGACAATCCCATCATCGGGTGTCACGCTGGAAGCAACGCTCTGTTATACGTGGGTTATTCCAGACAAATGATGAATTTGAGGGTAGCAACTTTTTATAAACATGAGGCATCATCCATAAACCTTTGGGGTACTTTACTATAATAATAAAGTATTTCTGAACAAGATAGGACGTTTTGCCCTGTTTAATGCTTTTTGGATTTTCAGATATTGATACTTCAAAATGGAAAGAACATATATAAGATCATGTCCACTAAGTAACGGACAGAGAACCTGCGTGTTGCACATTAGAAAAGCCTGCTGACACTTGCACTTTTATTAACAGATAAGGCTGAAGTCCCTTTTTCTGATATTACATCTTAGTGTCACAAGATTATATAAAATAATTAGCAATATGGTACCTTTTAACCAGTACTTGATATTCCCGAGCTAAAGATAAGATTTTTAATCAACATATTTACCTTAAAATGTTAAAGGAAAATTTTTAATTTATTTTCTGCGATAAGGTCCTTATTTATATAAATAAAGCTACAATATTTACTAAATACCAACATTTACAAAATATATCCAAATGTTAGTGACAGTAAGTTAGTGGAAACATGGTAACAAAGCGGACACATCAACATTTTCACTAAGTCATGCATGCAGAACACAACCAGGGGCGAAAAAGGATTTGAGAAAAGGGGTGCAGGAGGGGAAGGAAGCCCCCTCCCATGGTGTAGAAACATTTTAAACGCATTATGATGCATGTTTACTATAGGTTACCTTTCTGTGCACTGAGTCACCGGCCTCTACCTCTTAAAACCTCAAAAGGTCGGAAATTTTAATCCATAAAACATATAAGGAATTGAACTGTAATGGTACAAGGAGAGTGTTTCTGACATATACCACTCCAAATACTATACCTCCTTCAGCACGAAGAACCGTGTCTATACGTTTGCTAAGTTACCAATTTGTCTACTCTGTTACACTAAAAAAGTAACACAGCAGACGGTCATATAGTAGACATTTTTCAAAATTAATGTTCCATAGGATTCCTGGTAGGCTCATTTACCACCCACAAGTCCTCAATAATTTTTGCGAAAATTGCACTTTTCTAAAGTAAGCTTTACAAGATAATTCCGGCTGCATGATCCTAACATCATCAGTAACTTTGTGGACGTTGAAACAAGGTACGATCCTCTTATCTTGAACAAGTCCTTCAGGAACTTTACGTTTCTTTTCAGTCATAAATGCTTCAGGCGCCACCTGGTCACTATCCATATGTAATATCAGGTACCTTTGCGGGTTTTATGGAACTAAAGAGTCAGGGTACGTAGTGGAAATAACCATGAGGGACGAAGAGTAAAATCCTAGGAACTCAAATAATTTTCAGAGTTCATTACTTGCAAAGGTAGCTTTATAAGGGGACAATGTAATCTTCACACAAAAGGACAACACAATATTAGAATACCAATATTTTTCTCAATTAAGGAACCCCTGCAGATAATAATCGGGACAGTAACTTAGTTGACAATTTAGAGGTATGTTTCACATATCTTTGCTGGGAAATAAAAAAAGTCACAAAAGTCTGGGAATGTCTTGGTGTTTGACAAAACGTCATCCATATTATACACTTTTGCTCAAGCTGAGAGACGCCGGGACGCAATTTATTGAAAATGTTCATCATTTGCCAGGAATGACCCGCGTACCAATCGAGTCAAAATTATGTACCGGGCAAGGGCTGTTTTTTGTGCAGGGATGACTTTGTTCCACACAAGACTTGGTATTGATGTAATTGGCTGTTGCAACTGTGACATACTGATTCGTTATGTTATAAAAAACTATCACATATTTAAGATCTGTCGGGAATCCATGAAGGTGTTTCCGCCTTGGAATGTCTCAGACCCAGGCAGGGTACATGCCTTTTTCTCACAGCCGCCTACATTAACCTTCATGGGAAAATGTGCTTTTGGTGTCTTTTGAATAAATTTCATTCTTGTTTAAAGAAATTGATTAAGAAATAAGAAGTAAATTCTCGATAGATAATTATTAATTATTTTTTAATGATAAACAACCAAAAATAATGAGTTCTTCTATCGACAGGTTAATCGGAAAAAAATCCATGGCCTGCTTCGACAGTGCTTGCCGCATATAATGCAGAGGTTACTGTCCTATCATACAAATTAATATACACCTTAAAAATATCTCTCCATTCGTCTATGTATCTGAGCATGCACACCTTTTATTGCTTATTTTGATGCATGTATTTTATACAAGGAATGAATCATACAGGGCACAAATTATTTTGGAAGAATGAAGGGCAATCAAGATACCATCTGGCGTGGTCCTGCACGTGTACTATCATCTATTCCACAGTGTCGTGTCCATTAAAATTTGGCAATACTATTTTATATTGCCAGAGCATTTACAAAACGATAAGCTAAAAAGTTAATGCCTAATTAACTAGAAAGAAACTAAAATTACACCTTGCAAAATATTTCAGTAATTAAATAAAAAATAAAATATCTGAGAATTCGGTCAAGGTTAGCGTCACTGACAAATCAGGGGCTAAAACACCCACATTTAAAAGCTGCTGATTGTATGTTCAGCGTTTTTAGTTTTCTAACCCGTGAGACGTCATGTAACTTTAACAACAAGATGCAAAAGGAGCACCTTTCACAGCTTTCCTGCACTTTATCACTTGAATGTGGTAGCACTATACTGGTTAAAAATGTATTTAAATTATACATGTACTTGGTATTTTTTTTCTCCCTAATCGGGCCCTTATACTCTAGCAAAATTTAATTTTCAGCCATTTGATCTAATTTCAATTGTTTAGTCCCCAATCATAACTTAAATTGTCCACATCTGTCCGTCCGTCCGTCTTTCCATGCGGCTCCATTCTTTTCCCAAACACTTTAATTTTTTAATAAACGCTGTGGCATAACAGTATCAGGAAAAAAAACGTAGCCTGTTGGCAAAAGGGTGACCTTGACCTGCTCTTGACAAAGATTCTTTCACGAATGCACAGGCCACCGGGATGTTGAGAAAAAAAAACTGCATGAACTCCAAGGGTGTGTCACGCTAGCACAAGGCAATTAAAATTAATTCATTAAATAATTTTCAAGCATTTAATACCTTTTAAAGTAATATTTTCAATGTACAATCATATGTTATTTTAAAATTATTAACATAGTAACGAATCGTTGGACGATTTGAAATACCCCTGCTTTTAACTTGTACAGTGAAATCATGCTTATACGACCAACTGTAGAACCAGTCAAAATCCCCTTTCACACATTCACGGACAGCAACAGGGATCACCCCGGACCTTAATCCGTGGTGTTCCGGGGACAGAAGCGCGATTTCGTAATAATGGGGCTTTCACATATTCACGGATTGCAACGCGGATAATCCCGGAGCATCGTTCCGGAACTATCCGTGTTATCTACGGCATCGCCGTGTAAACACCGGGCATCACCGTGTTAACACCGTGTTGCATCCGTAGTGATCCTTGGTGCACCAGCATGATCGGAGAAAAAATTTAAACTTGCACCCGGAAAGTGCCGGTCTCAATGCGGAGCTCCCGGTGGCTACACGGAGATTCCCGGATGTATACGGTGGCTACACGGAGGTGCACGGTGCCTACAAGGATTGATACGGATGATTTTTCATCCGTATACTCCGGGACGAAAAATTGTGCAGGTTTAATTTTTTCTCCGATCATTCCGGTGCGCCAAGGATCACTATGGATGCTACGCGGTGTTCACACGGTGATGCCCGGAGTTTACACGGTGATGACGGAGTAAACACGGATGATCCCGAAAACGATAATCCGGGATGATCCGTGATGCTATCCGTGAATGTGTGAAAGGGGCTAAAGTGGCACTGGTTTGGTGTAGTGGACATGTTGGGGAATTGTCACTGCCAAACCAAAATCTCGATCGGGCGATAATATGAGTATCGTAACGTTTTATTGTCTATTTATACTGATGTGATTTACATTCATTTACGAACAAACACACATGTAAGCATGTAGTTCATGCCTTATACTCTGAAAGAAATACTAAGTATTCCGGTAACAATCACGCCCATACTGCATATTACATATTGTGCGACACAAGCGCTCAAGTCTAGTCGCGTGCATGGTTTGAGGCGGAATTGGCCTGCAGGCTTAGGTTCGTTTAATTAGTTTGCACGTGTTCTGTCATAGCCCAGAAGTCCTTTATACAATAATCAAAGCATGGCTATTATTAGCTTGCATTTAATGCTGATGGTTACATGTCATTCGTTCGATTGTTTCCAACACAAGATAATCCTCAACATCCTGTGCTGTCCAGCAGGCGGCTTTGAGAACTCAGTTAGAATGGGTTGTAGTTTAACGTATGTTTCGATGTCAGTTATGATTCCAAAACATCCTTGGAAGTGGTGGACAATACCGAACTAGTCATCGAAATCTAATACTTATAAAAGTTAGTCTACTTTTGTCGCAAATGTTCTCTGAAACCGCGTTGCGTTTGATACTGTGCTATACCTCATTTAAAAGGTTATTGTTCTCGCAGTGACCTCGCCGATATTAGAAAAAATAATTTTTAATATACACAAACTTTTGGCGATTTTTGCGTGGTTTTTAAATAGCGTGGAGGTTACCAACGGCGACAATCAAACTGCCTTCGGCATACACCGGATGCTTGTGTCGCTGGGTGATCTCACTGGTTATTCACAACAAAGACGGATGACACAAGCAACTTGTGTCGCCGGATTGTGCATATGAATAATCCCTCTTGTCAGTGACAGATTTAAGCATGTTTGGCCTGACATATGACCCAACCACTGACCCACTTGCATGGTCAGTATATGTAAAAAAAACATGTAACTCTCGATCCCTTAGACCTCATTTCTGATGTCAACATGAAATAATGGTTAATCACCCAAATAATCCAGTTAATCCTGAAATGTGTTAATGTTGAAATTACCATTAAAAAGTGTCGGGGCACTGTCATCTTGCATGTATATCTTCAGCAAATTCTGGAAGTTGTAGCACGTAAACTATCCAAAGAAGCCCGTGCATAAGTTTCTGTTTACATTTACAATAGCATATCACGGATATTATACCGCAAAATAAATCCACAGGTTTATCAATAAATAAAATATGTTCACGGAAAAATACCTTCTGTTGGTTATATTTCCCATGGATGTTGTCGTGGCATTATTTTTTGTTTGTTTGTAATTTACACTTCTCCGGCGAAATAGCTCGATTTCGGCGTAAAAGCGTGCTGTGTGAATGAATATGGGTAGCAGGTGGACCTTTTGGCCCGTATGCACAAAAGCCGACTAAGTAAACCTAATATGGTCCACGTATTTGCTTGATCTCGGACTGGCTAAAACGGGATTATCAGTGTAGTCTAAACGGTATGCACAAAGGAAGACCAAAGAAGGTTTAGCCAGACCAAGTACTAACTCCTTAAACCTGGTACTAAACGCAATATATGAATATTAATGAAGCAGGTCAGCAGGCCCGGGTCACTATGGTGATTCCCCACAGAAAACAAAAGTTAGGAGCAATTTTACTGCTGTCTTTTGCTTTACTGTGTATGTTAGGGCTAGTGACTGTGTATTATTTGTGTAACCAATCCTATAAAACCTCCTACAACTGATAGGTCGATTAAAACATGAAAAAATGAGTAAAATGAGCCTCTTAAATTCAAACTTTCAGCCTTGCTGAGCTATTGTGATGGGTTTTTTATCATTACAAGCCCGGATTTTTAATATTTTTTTCTAAATGGGGATGTCAAGAAAGATGCCAAGGCACAGACTATATATATATAAGTGAATTATATAACAAAAACACAGAAATATACATATATTATATGCATATAATTTATGTTATATGGCCAGTGATATATGTAATATCTGGAGACCTCCCCCATAAAATGTTGGTGATCAAGAAGGCAGTAAACTACATTTCCCGGCTTTCCAGCGTCAAACTGAAGAGCTTTATCAGTGGGGACTTTCGGGTCAACATCAACGAAAAAATAACACATGGATCCCACATGGATTTTTTTTTAAATTCTGCATGCTATAATCAAGCCATACAGGAATTGTTTCCTCTGATTTTTAGCGATATCAAGTATTTATCCTTAAAGCTATTAGTATGAATTACTGAACCGCCATCTAATAATGACAGTAGGCACGCAATGTAATGAGCAACTAAGAAAAGACAAGACCAGATATCAACTATACTGGGATTTATAATACCTATATTTAAATATTGTGTAAATGTATGGTAATTAATGTATTTTAGGATATTCGGAGCAATATTGTTCATAATTCAAAAGACGGATGAAAAAAAAAGATTTTTGCTGGGAGCAAGGAAGGGGTGTCGACCCCCAAAAACCCCTGTGGATCCGAACTTGGTTCAGAATCTTTCGGTCCAGCCATTAACAGGACACACGATACTGACCAAAAACGATCTTGGTAAACATCATGACAGGTCCTGCAGAAATCTCCTGGCAAACTTGGTGTAAGCTCCGTGAACACTTTGAAAGTTACATGTTCTAAATGTTAAAGGCTGTTGAACAAAATTTAAAATAGGAGCTCGAAGAAATACAAAAATGTATATACTTCACACATGTGTACCACCCTGCTTGCAGATTTTTGACAATATTGCCACGAACAGCTCCTCATGAATGCCGCTTACAGGTTTTATGGTTCACCAAAATCAGTGCAAAAAATGATGAAACAAAGCTCCAGTTTCCCAATAAAGTGAAGCAAAGATTGCCTCAAAATTAACTGCGCTTATTCATTTTTTTATAGCTCGGCCTACTGCATTTGAATACTGGTGCCATCAAAATGTTGATTGTTAATACGGAAATTCAAGATTGATAATGAGACTGGCACCTGACTTTTATATGACAGTTAACTCTGCACTCTTACATGTGACTTGTCTTTAATATTAATATATAATAAAGAATATATAATATATATAATATAGAATGTGTAAGACCTGTAATCCCTTTTTATTAT
Source organism: Sipunculus nudus (assembly GCA_026874595.1). NCBI lineage: Eukaryota > Metazoa > Annelida > Sipuncula > Golfingiida > Sipunculidae > Sipunculus > Sipunculus nudus. The sequence continues at coordinate 55,203,410 of CM049311.1, read as the reverse complement.
GGATATATTTACAAAAAAACATAAGCAAAAATATGAATAACAATATTGAAGTCACTCTAATCTGTCAATATTGAGTAAAAATCCAAAATCCAGCTGCAATCTCTAAATAAAATTAATACACGGAATCCCTTGAGCATTGCAAAAAACATTTTCTTAGCAGAAAGTGGTTCTCTCTGTGATTTTGAGACTGACATCCCAGAGTCATGTGAGAGTTTTACCTCTGAACAATTATGATATTTCAATAAACTGGTCCATTTAGCAAAAAATAAAATTCCTCCAACATCTCAGTAATTAATGCATTGTAATTAATAATAATTTGCTCTATATGTTACCCTTGGATATCTTTATTGACTGAAAAAGTCTATAGTAGCGACATCTTTTTTCATACTTATGTATATATATTTGCAGATCCCAAGGCTAGGCTGACAAATTACATTTACAGATTTATATCACATACTTTGAATTTTACCATCAAAATATAATAATGTTTATAATAATGTCTATCAATTATACGTTCCAATAATTTCGCAAAGTATTAGTCCAAATGTGCCTTTCGAAGTTGGGCTAACATTGATGAAATTTCAGTGCAAAAGGTCTGTATTGAGTAATATTTATGCAGAAGCACAAATATATCAGTTCACAAGGATTGTTTCGAAATTTGTTTTTTATGTAAATCTTTCATTAATTCATTTTATGACACCGGGGGGGGGGGGGGGGCACCAGAACTTTTTTAGGCTATCTGAATGGATATTTTTAGACTTTCAAATATCATGGAGCATGCATGTCTGTTATTAGTCTGATCATATCAGGGATTTGGCGCGAAGTAAATACTGTTCATCATTATTAAGGCCATGATTGAAAAGCATGCATGGCTTTATAGCGATCACCTTGTTTTTACGTTCGTCTATCAGTAACGCAATTTTCAAGCACAGTATCTCAAAGATAATATATTTGATCTTGTTCAGATACATAGGTATGATTGGCGTCTATTCTCAAGAGAATATGCAGCGTCTTTTTTCCTAATCCATAGGGGTGACCCATAAATAACAGACCTGCCTAATATCTTATATTCTTTAACAATGTTAAAAATCTATTCTAATAACCAAGAGGAGTTATGAGCCTTCAAATTTCAGACTTCTTATATATCAAATATGGCTGTCAGGCAAATATTCAAAAACTCTTACTTGTATATTATATCAATAATTATATATTGTCGAGATTTTACTGACGTATAGTCCTTTTTCAATTATTTTGGATGCTAAACTTCAGACCAGTATATAACACCAAATATGATACTAGAAAGCTACTATTTTTAATTACGGGTAATTTTATTATTATTATTATTATTATTATAACTATTATTGTTGTTTTTGTTGTTTTTATTTGAGCAGTACTCATGGGTCGTGTATTTTAGATAATCTTTTTCATGCCAGATTCTAGAACCAAATACCAAGAACAAAATCAAATATTTATTCTGTACGAGGATGCAAGCTGTTAAAAGTTTTAACATAAGCGTAAAAATTCATATAATCAAAAGAAAATAATATTTTTCTTGCTGAAATTGAGCTAGATATATAATTTTTTACATTATATCTGGCAATATCACAGAAATTACTTTCATGTCATATTTTATTTTTATTTATATTATATAAAGAATATGTATATTTTCCTTGAGTTTTGTTCTATGACACTGTATCTAGTTAATAAAGTATAAATGCACGTCGAAATGACTTTTACATTGCACATGAAAATTACCTTAACTCTTCTTGTGGGTTGCTTTTGGTGAGAACATTTTTTCTTCAACTGTAAGAAAAAGTTTTGAGATTTGTTATCTTATTTCTGAATTTTATGACTTAAAAGCTCTCAGAGTAATGGCAATATTTTATTCTGTTACTAGTGGACCCACAATTAGGTCTATGGTCTTGAAATTAAATATTGATAAAGCCTCATTTCAGCATCTTATTAAGTTGCATTCTGTGTCAAAGGTCTTGGAATTCAAACATTGAAAAAATAATATACGGTTTAGGTCTTGGACTCAAACATTGAAAAAATAATATACGGCTTAGTGCTACAAATATACATGCTATATCAAACATTAAAACACAATTCTAAAGGAAAACTGTTCTTTGTTAAATTCCAGTTTTTTTGCTACAAAGTAAATATATTATATGTGATACTGTTTTTCCTGATTTTAATCATACATTTTAATATAATACTTTTAACAGCCCATAAAATGGTTCAAATGCAATTGGTTCCAATGAATGTTAGCGCTTAGTCCGACCTTAAACTACCACCCTACCAGGTCTAACTTTTTGCTTAAATCTCGGACTAAAATGCAGAGATAAACTCAGGTTATCTCTGGTCTGTTTTTGAGCATACGGTCAAAAGTTGGTCTGCAGATTACACTGAGACTTACCATTAGGCGGCCTTTGTGCATACGGCCCAAAGTGTGTGGAGAATGTGACACAATGTCAACAAGGATATTACCCGGCCGATAATCATAGGGAACTCCGGCACGCAGACCCCCTTCAGGGTTTCATTACTTAAACTCTGTTTCCTCATTTTAGTAAATCAATTGTAGTCCCTACATAACACATTATTCCTCACTTTGAGGGGGTTTCTACTTAAATACACCAAATACACCATTTAGTCCCTACAAAACACATTATTTTCAGTCTCTTTTACATCTACCGTCTACCTACAGACATACTTGTCATATCACAGCACACGTCAGGAGGACCGGTGGGACTTCTCAGGGGCGGATCCATGATTCAGGAAAAGGAGGGGACCAACCCAGGAGCACTAATGACAAAACCTAATAGGTCTCCAGGTCCGTAAAAAAAAAGGGGGGGGGGGGGGGTCCAGGCAGCGAAAATTGGTCTGAAACCCTTTGAAAAATTTGCGGCGCCTGAAATAAAAGGGTGGGGGGGGGAGGGAGCTGGACCCCTCCTTGGTTCCGCTTCTGCTACTAACGAGGTATGTATATTTCCATTTCTTTCTTAAGGAATAGCTTCCTTGCCTTAAAGCATACATTTTATTCATATTTCATATCTTCCTTATATCATACTATCTTTTATACCTCTAACCATAGAAATATATGTAACCAATCAAATATCTTCGAAAATCTGAATGTCGCCGCTCCCCATTTCGGTTCACAAATGTAAACATCATCAGTGACCAGGTCAAAAAGGTAAACATACCGATACATATTTTTTATGCCAGGAGCTTAGCGCCACTTAATAAAATAATAAATGTTTGTACATATTTAATTGAGACAGTATTCCACTAAAAATCTTTATTCTATTTTAACTTTTAGAATTTAACAACGCTTCCTGATAAAAGTGCCAAATCACCTACCTTTTGAAAAACAATGAACGTAATTTCTGGCTTTCTCTGTGTATATATTAATGATCGAAAGGTCATTTTGGTTGTTTAATTTCTTATAAGGCCTTCCTGAATTGTGAACCTGTTTATCAACAACATTTTCGTAAACACTGCAATGTTGACAAACGGGAAAACACGTAACCTCAGGTGGTAGGTTCCATATATGCGGAGGTAGAAAGGTCACTTGTTGCAAAACGTCATTTGCAAAGCTTTTACTTATCTGACTTGCTGCCAGATGTCCTTGCTGAATTTGAGTTGATTTTGCCGGCTCCACATATTTTCAACATTTTGATATAAACAAAACAAGAGTTATACCTGAGCTTTATTGTTGTTACTCTCTACAACATTTACCAGCATCCATAAGTGGACTTATGTGATCTATTTAACATTTGGTCAAATTTATAGGTGAATGGGGTTGCATTTATAGCAAAATAAATAAAAAAATGTACACCGCCACTACCGCCACCGCCAGTGTAGTCTTTCGTCGACAACGCTTCATCACAACGTGTTTACAGCAGGTCCACGTAAGTCAACTGATTTCCCAATAAATAAACTCATACATTATATCTGGTGAACATTGGCAGAATTCCCTTCAGAGTGCTTGACTTATAATTCTGTTCAAGAAATTGTAAAACAAACTCTACAGCTGTTCTAGTGAATTAAAACATGAACAAAAGTAAGCATTCGATAACCTCATTTCGCTCTTGGTGAGAAATAGATTATCCAAATTTGTGCTGAACTATTACTCCTTTATCTACGTACGGTACCAGGTTTCCCCATGAGGTGTCAGCATTGGTAGCTCTACATTTTAACGCAGGCCTACAAAAAGAAAAATTAGTTAACACCCGTACCTAGATGAGGTCAATTCAAATTTCAGATCAAGTTCCGTCTAGATGAAACATGACAAGATGCAGTTAAGTATCTGATTAGTAGAATTCAAGATAACATGTTATATCCATCATCTCTTTATCGGCTTTTTTGTTAAATAATTAAATTACCAATACACGGCTGGCAAGCAATCATGGATGATGAAAGTATTAGTAAAACATCTGCGGTCGTTTCTCAACATTTTCTATATTCACTTTCGTTTCGTTGCAAAATAAACATTCATCTAGGGTCGTCAGGGTTACAGAGACAGACGTATCCTGAAAAAAGTTTCATGTACATAAGATAAAGAAGCCACAGAAATAGAAAATGGTATATTGATTTATTTTACTGATCAAGATAAAGAATAATATTATATTACCTGATTCATCATATTTTCGTTATGTATATGATTATAACATACCTGATCCCCAGCTGTTTACCTAACCTTATACCTGCCATGTAAGACCTGTATACTAGTGAGTGGTCTTGTGGATTTGTAAAAAATAAATAATCATGAAAATACTTTGCAGGTACTGTTCTAACAAATATTTAATTCAGATAATCGATCATAGTAAATTGTATGTACCAGAGACACAAAAGCGAAGCTAAGCACTCTACTTGACTAAGCTTTCATGAATTCGGTCAACATAAGTTTTATAATATATATATAATTTTAATTGTATTACACTTATAAGAACGGAGTGTAATATATATATATATATATATATATATATATATATATATATATATATATATATATATTCAAATATATATTCAAATATATATTCAAATATATATATTTCCTTGGACAGGCCATTGATCTATGATATATTAGGCCTACTTGAACATTTCCTGATATACGTTTAAAGAGACTTTAATCTTTCACCTTTATCCTGTCAATACTCAAAGCCGGTTTATTTATCCAAAATTGCAACAGAATCATAATTTTTCTATTAAAATCAGTTTTAGGCACGTTTAACAAAATATAAAATCATATTAATATTTGAAAACTGTATCACGATACGCAAAATTCGAAACACCATATCGCGATATATCGATAATACCGCGCAGCCCTAGTGTTAAGTATAAATTTCGATGTTGTATCACTAGTATGCGGTTGGCATATCTTTGGCGAGACCTCTGCCGTACAGCTAGCTATTTCAACAAATTTAGGGCTTCATGGTGAATAATTCAACCGATAGGAGAGGGGCATGCTTTAGGCAAAAAGTCCGTGCACAACATTATGTGAACTGCAAGAAAGGGACTTTATTTAAAAAATAATAAAGACCTTAACGTTAGGAATACAACATTAATATTTCAGTAATATTGTACTGATTATTATTTAGATGCTTAAATGATAGGAATCAGTAAAAAACACCTTTTGTAGTTTCTTTGACATTTCCTAAGTGAATCTTAAATTATTACCACTGTATCCATTACCGTTTCACCTTTGCATTATAACAAGTGTGGCTTCTCGTAAAGATCTCTTCGAATGTCTTTCCTAAAATGGTATAACCAACTTGAAAGAGATTTATTTTACGTTTGCTAGGGAATCCCTTGCAAATTTACCAGGGAACAATTATTTAAAATATTTAATATTTTTATGTTTCATGTTTGACCAATTAAACTCTGTTAAAAGTAACATACGATCACCAAAAGCACTCTGTAAGAAAGTTTCATACGATCACATGACGCACTCTGTAAGAATGTTACATACGATCACCAGACGCACTCTGTAAGAACGTTACATATGATCACCAGACGCACTCTGTAGGAACGTTACATACGATCACCAGACGCACTCTGTAAGAACGTTACATACGATCATCAGACGCACTCTGTAAGAACGTTACATACGATCACCAGCCGCACTCTGTAAGAAAGTTACATACGATCACTAGACGTACATTGAACCAAAAGCAAGGCCATGACTACCTTCGGAATAAAGCTTAGAATTGCGAGTTTCAAGAATTGCAATATATCGCTCATAATTAAAATTTATTAACAGAAGTACAAAGATATTCATGGCTGATGTAATTTTATTGTCCATATATGACGAAGGCGTTCTACAAGAAGAACGCACATTGCCTTTGTCAGGATCAAATGCTAATATTAGATATTATATACTGAGGTTTTAAGAAAGCATTTACCGGGGAAAAGTGTAACAAAACATGCCTCACACTATTCATCAAACATTGAGGACGATTAGTAAGATTAGTAGCAGTTCATTTAACGTGAATCTCTGTCGACTAAACTACTTTGATCAACCGCTTAACGACAGAAAGTAATGTCATTTGTTATGAGAACACATTTTATGATATGTCAGAGAAATTTTCAAATCATAACGGCTTTAGCGTTTAATACATGATTGTAATTAAACAAAAAAAAAAAAATTTTCCAGTTAATTTTATTTCAGCTCTAGTTACTGTTACTGCTGCTGGAACACTGGTTTTTCCCCAGAACATTCGTGTCGGAAGTCGTACAGGCAGCTATCCCGCCTCTCGCCCGACAGAATGGCAATCACCTCGGCCTGATCGTTGTGAAACTTCATCACCTTCACGTGGAAGTGTCCATTGTCATCGTAAGCAGTGTGCAGCTGAAAAGCAAATAAGATGTTAGAGTTTCAACTGATAGTACTGGACTAATCTGGTCGGAGCAACGTGAGGAGACTTTTTTTTAATAATGTCTACGTTAATTTTTTGTTAAAGACAAATATAAACTCAGTCGCGGGGGGGGGGGGTATTTTGATAAACCACAATTTTCTAAATTCAATACTGAATAAAGAAAAATATAATAATAGTGTTGATTTAATCATACATAATGAAATTATTTAAGTATATTAATTTTTGTATATTCAACATGTGAATAAATGTGTACCACCCTCGACGTTGGAAGTTGGGATCTTTCTCCTGAAGCTGTTTCTGTTGTTATCTATCATTTTAACAATTTACTTCCGGCCCATTACACCAACGAGAATATTTTATTCGTTTACCATTTTGTTTAATCAGGTTCAGTTTCGTTACCTTTACGACCTGTGACATTGACGATAAAGGTTGTCTATATTGAAAAAGATTAATCGTTTGGCAACTACCTTGATCATATACAGAGTATCAATACCATGGTTTCTCACTCGGTAGCTCAGTGGCGTAAAGTTGACCAGATTGCCATATTTCCGTTCCAACTGAGGTCGTATCTGAAGAATCAAAGTGTTTTTAGCAATCATATAAAAGTTCGCGTTTTACGATTTTTTCCCCATATACATTAATCTAAATATTTCGAATACCATTAAAAATATACAAAATTATATGTGAAATTTAAGTCAAGGATCATAATATTTCCTAAAAAATGCAAAACTTTTTTAAAAACATATACGAGTACTTGTGATACAAATGCAATGTCATTCCATAACACTATTCTAACTTTCATTTAGCAAAAACTAAATACATGGACAAGTACTTGTGTTAAAAATACAAATTCAATGTAATTGTTAACACCTTTTGATATTCATACAGCAAACACAGCAGTATTCTGATTATAAATTCTGCACATTCATAAAAAACGATCGTTATTATGGTAAAACATCCGAACGTCCAAAGCAATACCGCTTTCCTAACATGTACAGTCCTAAATCCTTTCACATATATCTTGTACTGTTCAAAAAATGTAAATTTTGTCCCATATATAAATGCCTTAACCATAATCTCCGATGTTTTGTAGTTGTGATAGAATTCTAAGAGCTAACAGTACACGTTATTACCTTTTTACACAGAAACCTCACTGTACTGTTTGGGCACTTAGGCGGTGACCAAATATTTTCCTCGTTGCAGCAGAGCATGGCTGGTGTCTCCGTTTTTGCTAAACTGAACACTTTGGTAAGAACAGTGCACACATATATAAAATGTGTCTCATAATCTGGCGATTCAATTTACAGTTATATACTGTACACGATTTAATTGATTGATTACTATTACAGATATTTGTCTCGCCACTGAATTTTCAGAAAATCCTGATGTATATTTCATTATGATATTGTCTTGTGATTATTTTAATTTTCTGTTTCATTGTCTGAAAGTTTAGCCCATTAAAGCAACAATGTTGTTACAATACTGTTGAGAACGATAGTTTTTGTTCTGTTATGTGCTTTCGTTATCCTCTTTAGTTAACCCAGAAAATCAAGGTAAAGGTCACACTGATAATTATCCACTCAAATACAAAAAAAAAAATGTTTTGTCGGCGAGAAAAGTAAGGCATGCTCATGAGTGACGTATTGACGTTATGTTTACGTGTGTATCCTACTGCCTATGTGGATCCATTAATCATTAATGCGGCACACCTTTTTCAACTTATGCAGTTTAAATATTATGGTATTTATTATTTGGGAGTAAATTTGGCGTAAGGGTTTGAAAAAAGACAGATATATTATATTAATTTATCCGCTTAAGCTTTTGTGGAGTGCTTTGTTTCCGTTTTACTCTTCGATCAAAGTACAAACAAATTTGATCAGCTTAGCTCAGCTTACTGAAAGTCATCTGAGCTATAGCGATCACACTTTGTCCGTCTGTCCTTCCGTCTGGCTGTCCGTCCGTCCGTTGACCAGGCACAAATCGTAACCGCTGGACCTTGATTCTTCCTACTTGACATCAAGGGAGGCCCATGAAAAAACTCGTTGGAAACCTGAAATGTGGTCTCTGTTACCCATATCCTGAGAGCTATGGGGCTTATAATTGCCTCCCAGAATAATTGAAAATTTTATACCAAAGCAGGGCACAAATCATAACTATTGGACCGAGAATCTTCTTACAGGACATCCTGAGAGTTCCTCAAAAGTTCTCTTCAGAAACCTGAATTTAGGTCTCTGTGACCTATATTCTCCGAGTTATTGGGCATTATTTCCAGAAATAATACAAAATACACACAAATTGCCAGATTCCTTAGGAACGGCTGAATGGATTGTCGTCAAAATTGTTGTGCTTGTGGGTCTTGATGAACGTTGATGCCACCTACATTTTCTTTATTAGTTCCCTGTGCAAGGACATTTTGTCAACAAGTCAGTCGGCTGAGCGTCATGACCCATGGGTCACCTGCTCATTAGGGCAACTATATAAAACATATCCATATTCATCATAATATACAAAATCGACAGGAAGTATATTTAAGGATAAAACCAGGAAATTATCATAATTATCCGAACATTGTTGTTTTAATATAAAATAAAGCCCTAAATGTGACGGAAAGTTTATTGTTATGAAAACTACAGGTTCGATCATAAGAGTTTACAACAAATCAGGAGGAGTATTTGTTGCATCTTATGATTACGTATCGCAACATCACAGAGAACATGCATGTCCATCTAATTAAACGCTTTTAAAGAATTGTATTTAATTCAGGTTCAGTCTCTATTAAGACTACTAGGACAGGCAACAATAGCTACATCGGGGCTCCAACCCTGGTTCCCGGCGGAGATCGCCGAGCGTTTAACCACTCGACTGTCAACGCCCATATTATTTGTAGTTCACTTAGACTTTACTTAATTTGACCTGATCATTCATACATTTTGGCGAAAACGTTATAATAAAGGTCCTTCTCAGTCTACGTCTATCAATATAATGATACACCTGATTCAAATTAAATACTTAAATGTTCTTGTTATTTAGCTTAAACGCTAAAATATTTCTGGTATTTTTTTTTTTCTGTGTAGAGTGTTTTCACCATTTCGTCTAATGAGGAAGTCGGTTGCAACATGATCTAACATATGTGCCTTAATCCTTTTAGATTTTACAGATAAATTTCCTATGAAGTATAATTCGTTCACGATTCTCTTCAGAAGTTCAATAATGACTCACGCCAAAAAAATCCTATCGTGTAAACATTGTTAAGAGACACAAACTAAAACTCAAACAAGATATGAATAACGCTTATACCATAGGGTTTGGCGTAGCATAATTACTACAGCAAATGGGCTGCATCTAACTAATACCAGGCTGTCATCTCAGCAAACACTGCAGTTGCTGTGGCCGCAATAATACTGGTGTTGGCGAGAGCAAGTCTTATCGGAACTGATGGTGCTACCTGTCTCCTCATTCACTGGATAGAATAGCGATCACATCTGCATGGGTAGTATGATATATGTTAAAATTGTCATATATTAGGTATCGATGTCGGGTGTACAGATTAACGTTTGGTGTAAAGACCGATGAATTGGAATATAAGGCCGGACTATTATGTCTTAGTTAAACCGAATTACAAAAGAGAATGAGGAAACCCAGGAACTGAGTGTGTAGTTTAAAGTGCCATAGGGAATGTTAAGGTTAACGTGATATAAAGGGTCCGGAGTACCACTAATTTTAAATAATCTAGCCTGGCCACATTTTAAGCCAAACTTTTCATCTCAGACCTTCCATCTTGCACGTATAGCTGACCTGATAATAGGTGAAGAACCCGATGGATATTAGAGTCTCAATGTCAAAGGTCAAGGTTACAAGGGCCATCTGTCCAAATATTTGTGAGCTGATGACAACTCGAGTCTGGATGGTCATATTGGTTTCAATTTTGATTTACATATCCCCCCCCTAATAAGTCAGAATCCTTTTTATTTTTGGGTCATGAGGGCAAAGGTCAAGGTCACAGGGTAGAAGCGTTATTCAGAATTATGTCAAATCACAGCATAAACTTACAAAAGTCTAAATATCGGGGGGGGGGGTTGGTTAATGTACATGGCATAATTATCCGGGGGCATTAATCCTAGGGGTAACTGTTTGTGGACTGTCCTTGGGGTAATTATCTCGGGTACTCATCGGGGGGGGGGGTTATTTTCCAGGGGTAATTGATCGGAGGTAATTTTCCTGGGGGAAAGTGTCTTAAATATTGTTTATGCAATATTTTAAATGGTGTTCTTAGTTGATTAGACTGCCACAGAACATCAGTTTGCTTATTATTTTGTATGACACTGTTGATTCTTTAAACATACACAATGAACTTTATTTCTAAACATTATTCATATCAAGCAATATTTTTTCTTTGATATTCAAATTCGGGTATTTAGATAACACAACTAAACTGGAGAGCACTGTTTCTTTGGATCCTTTTACAACTAAAATGTCCAGGACGACGAGCTTCATTCCTTCAGTTCAACCGTAAAAGGTATTATCCCCCCGATAGATGAGTAAGAAGATCAATTGATATAATTTTCCTTCACACGTAAGAATAAAGGTTTTGTGCAATAAATCGAAGCAAAATGATGCATAAATTTCCTTACTTTGTAAGGAGGGATTGGTTGATAATGTGTTGCTTTATTTGATCCGAAATAATATTTGGAAGTAAGTTGAAGTTTTCTACTGTTTGTTCCCTTGTCTGTTATTTTGTACAAAATAAATCTATCATCAAGTAAAATTTCAGTATATTTTGTACAGACAGTCTTCTTGTAAAAAGTATGCATGGGGAACGTGTTCTTTGTTTTGTAATTTAGACAAAAATCTAGTGATCTTCATTATAATACACTGTAGTATATATTGTTTGACTTTTTTCACGCAACTCTTCTGCAGTCACGTTTCGGAAATGCTCGGTTTTTTTTGTCTTGAACTGCCGGAAATGATGCCTAATGAGTTCAAAAGGGGGTCATTTTCAATATTTCCCCATGAATCTTGAGACATTTTGATTAATCTTAAGAATGGACTACTTCAGCGTCAACCACCCAAGAGCGGGTTATATGCCAGTGGCATGTAAAAACTGACTTTTATTTGTCAAGTAGATATGTGTCACAAGCATGAGTGAGTATGGATATGCTACTCTCAAAGCATTGTGTGTGTGAAATTATTTTTAGAGGCATAAGAACACTTATCCCTGACATTCTTCAACTGCTTTATAAACATAGCATAAACTGCTGGACATAAGATATGAACCTGTTTATCAACAACATGTTCGTAAACACAGCAATGTTGACAAAAGGGAAAACACGTAACCTCAGGTGGTAGGTTCCATATATGCGGAGGCAGAAAGGTCACTTGTTGCAAAACGTCATTTGCAAAGCTTTTACTAATCTAACTTGCTGCCAGATGCCCTTGCTGAATTTGAGTTGATTGTTTTGGCCGGCCCCCACATATTTTCAACGTTTTGATATAAACAAAACAAGAGTTACCTGAGCTTTATTGTTGTTACTACCTACAACATTGTCCACTATCCATAAGTGGATCTATGTGATCTATTTAACATTTGGTCAAATTTATAGGTGAATGGGGTTGCATTTATCTATATGGAGAAAAGCAAAATAAATACAAAAAATTGTACACCGCCACTACAAGTGTAGTCTTTCGTCGACAACACTTCACCACAACGTGTATACAGCAGGTCCACGTAAGTCAACGGATTACCCAATAAATAAACTCATAGAATAGTAATGAATATATCTTGTGAACATTGGCAGAATTTAAAATAAAAATAAATTTCCCTTCAGAGTGCTTGACTTATAATTCTGTTCAAGAAATGTAAAACATACTCTACAGCTGTTCTAGTGAATTAAAGAATGAAAAAAAGTAAGCATTCGATAACCTCATTTCGCTCTTAGTAAGAAATAGATTATCCAAACTTGTGCTGAACTATTACTCATTTATCTACGAACGATACCAGGTTTCCCCATGAGGTGTCAGCATTGGTAGCTCTACATTTTAACGCAGGTCTGCAAAAAGAAAAATTAGTTGACACCCGTACCTGGATGAGGTCAATTCAGATTTCAGATCAAGTTGCGTCTAGGTGAAACATGACAAGATGCATTTAAAGTTTCTGATTTGTAGAATTCAAGATAACATGTTATCTCCATCATCTCTTTATCGGCTTTTTGTTGAATAATTAAATTACCAATACACGGCTGACAAGCAATCATGGATAATGAAAGTATTAGTAAAACATCTGCGGTCGTTTCTCAACATTTTCTATATTCACTTTCGTTTCGTTGCAAAATAAACTTGGTTCATTCAGTAAACATTCATCTAGAGTCGTCAGGGTTACAGAGACAGACATATCCTGAAAAAATTTCATGTGCATAAGTTTAACAAGCCACGGATATAGAAAATGGCATATTGATATTTTACTGATCGAGATAAAGAATAATATTAAATTACCGAATCTATCATATTTTCGTTATGTATATGATTATAACATACGTAATCCCCAGCTGTTTACCTTACCTTATACCTGCCATGTAAGGCCTGTATACTAGTGAGTGGTCTTGTGGAACTGAAAAAAAATAAATATTTATGAAAATACTTTGCAGGTACTGTTCTAACAAATATTTAATTCAGATAATCGATCATAGTAAATTGTATGTACCAGAGACACAAAAGCGAAGCTAAGCACTCTACTTGACTAAGCTTTCATGAATTCGGTCAACATAAGTTTTATAATATATATATAATTTTAATTGTATTACACTTATAAGAACGGATTGTGATATATATATATATATATATATATATATATTTATATATATATATATACATACATATATATATATTTCCTTGGACGGGCTTTTGATCTATAATATATTAGGCCTACTTGAACATTTCCCGATAAACGTTTAAAGAGACTTTAATCTTTCACCTTAATCCTGTCATTACTCAAAACCCATTTAGTTATCTAAAACTGCAACAGGATCATAAATTTTCTATTAAAATCAGTTTTAGGCACGTTAAAAAAATATAAAATCATATTGATATTTGAAAACTGTATCGGGATACGCAAAATTCGAAACACCGTATCGCGATATATCGATAATACCGCGCAGCCCTAGTGTTAAGTATAAATTTTGATGTTGTATCACCAGTATGCGGTTGGCAGATCTTTGGCGAGACCTGTGCCGTACAGCTAGCTATTTCAACAAATTTAGGGCTTCATGGTGAATAATTTAACCGATAAGTGAGGGGCATGCTTTAGAGAAAAAGTCCGTGCACAACATTATGTGAACTGCAAGAAAGGGACTTTGTTTTAAAAATAATAAAGACGTGAACGTTAGGAATACAACATTAATATTTCAGTAATATTGTACTGATTATTATTTAGATGCTTAAATGATAGGAATCAGTAAAAAAACACCTTTTGTAGTTTCGTTGACATTTCCTAAGTGAATCTTAAATTATTACCACTGTATCCATTTCCGTTTCACCTTTGCATTATAACAAGTGTGGCTTCTCGTAAATATCTCTTCGAATGTCTTTCCTAAAATTGCATAACCAACTTGAAAGAGATTTATTTTACGTTTGCTAGGGAATCCCTAGCGAATTTCCCAGGGAACAATTATTTAAAATATTTTATATTTTTATGTTTCATGTTTGACCAATTAAACTCTGTCAAATGTAACATAGGCTCACCAAACGCACTCTGTAAGAAAGTTACATACGATCACAAGACGCACTCTGTAAGAATGTTGCATACGATCACCAAACGCACTCTGTAAGAACGTTACATACGATCAGCAGACGCACACTGTAAGAACGTTACATACGATCAGCAGACGCACTCTGTAAGAAAGTTACATACGATCATCAGACGCACTCTGTAAGAACGTTACATACGATCACCAGCCGCACTCTGTAAGAAAGTTACATACGATCACTAGACGTACATTGAACCAAAAGCAAGACCATGACTACCTTCGGAATAAAGCTGAGAATTGCGAGTTCCAAGAATTGCAATATATCGCTCATAAATTAAAATTTAATAACAGAAGTACAAAGATATTCATGGCTGATGTAATTTTATTGTCCATATATGACGAAGGCGTTCTACAAGAAGAACGCACATTGCTTTTGTCAAGATCAAATGCTAATATTAGATATTTTTCTTACTGAGGTTTTAAGAAGGCATTTGCCGGGGAAAAGTGTAACAAAACATGCCTCACAGTATTCATTAAACATGAGGATGATTTGTAAGATTAGTAGCAGTTCATTTAACGTGAATCTCTGTCGACTATACTATTTTGATCAACTGCTTAACGACACAAAGTAACGTCATTTGTTATGACAACATATTTTAGGATATGTCAGAGTAATTTTCAAATCTTAACAGCTTTAGCGCTAAATACATGAATGTTATTAAACAAAAACAAAATTTTTTCCCCGTTATTTTTATTTCAGCTCTAGTTACTGTTACTGCTGCTGGAACACTGGTTTTTCCCCAGAACATTCGTGTCGGAAGTCGTGGAGGCAGCTATCCCGCCTCTCGCTCGACAGAATGGCAATAACCTCGGCCTGATCGTTGTGGAACTTCATCACCTTCACGTGGAAGTGTCCATTGTCATCGTAAGCAGTGTGCAGCTGAAAAGCAAATAAGATGTTAGCGTTTCAGCTTATAGTAACTGGACTAATCTGTTCGGAGCAACATGAGGTGACTATTTTTTTTAATAATGTCTACGTTAATTCGTTGTTAAAGACAAATAAAAAACTCAGTCGCGGATCCGGGGGGGGGGGATATTTTGATAAACCACAATTTTCTAAATTGAATACTTAATAAAGAAAAAAATATATTAATAGTGTTGATTTAATCATACATAATGAAATTATTTAAGTATATTAATTTTTGTATATTCAACATGTGAATAAATGTGTACCACCCTCGACGTTGGAAGTTGGGATCTTTCTCCTGAAGCTCTTTCTGTTGTTATCTAACATTTTAGCAATATACTTCCGGCACTTTAAACCAACGAGAATATTTTATTCTTTTACCATTTTGTTTAATCAGGTTCCGTTTCGTTACCTTTACGACCAGTGACATTGACGATAAAGGTTACTTATATTGAAAAAGATTAATCGTGTGGCATATACCTTGATCATATACAGAGTATCAATTCCATGGTTTCTCACTCGGTAGCTCAGTGGCGTAAAGTTGACCAGATTGCCATATTTCCGTTCCAACTGAGGTCGTATCTGAAGAATCAAACTGTTTTTATCAATCATATAAAAGTTCGCGTATTATGATTTTTTTCCCATATACATTTATCTAAATATTTCGAAAACCTTTAAAATATACAAAATTATATGTGAAATTTAAGTCAAGGATCATAATATTTCCTAAAAAAATGCAACACTTTTTAAAAAATATATACGAGTACTTGTGATATTAATGCAATGTGATTCCATAACACTATTCTAACTTTCATTTAGCAAAAATCTAAATACATGGACAAGTACTTGTGTTAAAAATACAAATTCAATGTAATTGTTAACACTTTTTGATATTCATACAGCAAAAATGTATGTCATTTAAAACACAGCAGTATTCGGATAATAAATTCTGCACATTCATAAAAAACATAAGAAGCCGCCTCACAAACGATCGTTATTATGGTTAAACATCCGAACGTCCAAAGCAATACCGCTTTCTTAACATGTACAGTCCTAAATCCTTTCACATATATCTTGTACTGTTCAAAAAATGTAAATTTTGTCCCATATATAGATGCCTTAACCATAATCTCCGATGTTTTGTAGTTGTGTTAGAATTCTAAATGCTAACAGTACACGTTTCTTACCTTTTCACACAGAAACCTCACAGTATTGTTTGGGCACTGTGGCGGTGACCAAATATTTTCCTCGTTGCACCAGAGCATGGCTTGTGTCTCCGTTTTTGCTAAACTGGATACTTTGGTAAGAACAGTGCACACATATATAATATGTGTCTCATAATCTGGCGATTCAATTTACAGTTATATACTGTACACGATTTAATTGATTGATTACTATTACAGATATTTGTCTGGCCACTGAATTTTCACAAAATCCTGATGTATATTTCATTATAATATTGTCTTGTGATTATTTTCATTTTCTGTTTCATTGTCTGAAAGTTTAGCCCATTAAAGCAACAATGTTGTTACTATACTGTTGAGAACGATAGTTTTTATTTTGTTATGTGCTTTCGTTATCCACTTTTGTTAACCCAGAAAAACAAGGTAAAGGTCACACTGCTAATTATCCACTCAAATACAAAAAAAAAAGTTTTGTCGGCGAGAAAAGTAAGGCATGCTCATGAGTGACGTATTGACGTTATGTTTACGTCTGTATCTTACTGCCTATGTGGATCCATTAATCATTTATGCGGCACACCTTTGTCAATTTATGCGGTTTAAATGTTATGGTAATTATTGTTTGGGAGTAAATTGCGCTAAGGGTTTGAAAAAAAGACAAATATATTATATTAATTTATCCGCTTGAGCTTTCGTGGACTTCTTTGTTTCCTTTTTACTCTTCGATCAAAGTACAAACAAATTTGATCATGCAGCTTAGCTCAGCTTACTGAAAGTCATCTGAGCTATAGCGATCTATCCGTCCGTCTAGCTGTCCATCCGTCCGTTAACCATGCACAAATCGTAACCGCTGGACCTTGATTCTTCCTACTTGACATCAAGGGAGGCCCATGAAAAATCTCTTTGGAAACCTGAAATGTGGTCTCTGTTACCCATATCCTAAGAGCTATGGGGCTCAGAATTACCTCCCAGAATAATTGAAAATTTTATACGAAAGCAGGGCACAAATCATAACTATTGGACCTAGAATCTTCATCCTGAGAGTTCCTCAAAAGTTCTCTTCAGAAACCTGAATTAAGGTCTCTGTGACCTATATTCTCCGAGTTATGGGGCATAATTTCCAGAAATAATACAAAATACACACAAAGTGCCAGATTCCTTAGGAACGGCTGAATGGATTGTCGTTAAAATTGTTGTGCTTATGGGTCTTGTTGAACTTAAGCAAATATGCATGAACGTTGATGCCACCTACATTTTCTTTATTAGTTCCCTGTGCAAGGACATTTTGTCAACAAGTCAGTCGGCTGAGCGTCATGATCCATGGGTCACCTGCTTATTAGGGCAACTAAATAAATCATATCCATATTCATCATAATATGCAAAATCGACAGGAAGTATATTTAAGGATGAAACCAGGAAATTATCATAATAATCCGAACATTGTTGTTTTAATATAAAATAAGCCCTAAACGTGACGGAAAGTTTATTGATATAAAAACTACAGGTTCGATCATAAAAGTTAACAACAAATCAGGAGGAGTATTTGTTGCATCTTATGATTACGTATCGCAACATCACAGAGAACATGCATGTCCATCTAATTAATCACTTTTAAACAATTGTATTTAATTCAAGTTCAATCTCTATTAAGCTAGAACAGGCAACAATAGCTACATCGGGGCTTCAACCCTGGTCGCCGGCGGAGATCGCCGAGCGTTTAACCACTCGACTGTCAACGCCCATATTATTTGTAGTTCACTTCGACTTTACTAAATTTGACCTGATCATTCATACATTTTGGCGAAAAAGTTATAATAAAGGTCCTTCTCAGTCTACGTCTATCAATTTCATGATACACCTGATTCAAATTAAATGCTTTAAATGTTCTTGTTATTTAGCTAAAACGCTAAAATATTTCTGGTATTTGTTTTTTATGTGTAGAGTGTTTGCACCATTTCGTCTAATGAGGAAGTCGGTTGCAACATGATCTAACATATGTGCCTTAATCCTTTTAGATTTTACAGATAAATTTCCTATGAAGTATAATTCGTTCACGATTATCTTCAAAAGTTCAAAAATTGCTCACGCCCAAAAAATCCCATCGTGTAAAAATGTTAAGAGACACAAACTAAAACTCAAACAAGATATGAATAACGCTTATACCATAGGGTTTGGCGTAGCATAATTACTACAGCAAATGGGCTGCATCTAACTAATACCAGGCTGTCATCTCAGCAAGCACTGCAGTTGCTGAGGCCGCAATAATACTGGTGTTGGCGAGAGCAAGTCTTATCAGAACTGATGGTGCTACCTGTCTCCTCATTCACTGGATAGAATAGCGATCACATCTGCATGGGTAGTATGATATATGTTAAAATTGTCATATATTAGGTATCGATGTCGGGTGTACAGATTAACGTTTGGTGTAAAGACCGGAGAATTGGAATATAAGGCCGGACTATTATGTCTTAGTTACACCGAATTACAAAAGAGAATGAGGACACCCAGGAACTGAGTGTGTATTTTGAAGTGCCATAGGGAATGTTAAGGTTAACGTGATATAAAGGGTCCGGAGTACCACTAATTTTAAATAATCTAGTCTGGCCACATTTTAAGCCAAACTTTTCATCTCAGACCTTCCATCTTGCACGTATAGCTGACCTGATAATAGGTGAAGAACCCGATCGATATTAGAGTCTCAATGTCAAAGGTCAAGGTCACAAGGGCCATCTGTCCAAATATTTGTGAGCTGATGACAACTCCAGTTTGGATGGCCATATTGGTTTCAATTTTGATTTACATATCCCCCCCCCCAAAAAAAAAATAAGTGAGAACCCTTTTTATTTTTGGGTCATGAGGGCAAAGGTCAAGGTCACAGGGTAGAAGCGTTATTCAGAATATTTTTTCTTTGATATTCAAATTCGGGAATTTAGATAACACAACTGAACTGGAGAGCACTGCTTCTTTGGATCCTTTTACAACTAACATGTCCAGGACGACGAGCTTCATTCCTTCAGTTCAACCGTAAAAGGTATTATCCCCCCGATAGATGAGTAAGAAGATCAATTGATATAATTTTCCTTGACACGCAAGAATAAAGATTTTGTGCAATAAATCGAAGCAAAATGATGCATCAATTTCTTTACTTTGTAAGGAGGGATTGGTTGATAATGTGTTGCTTTATTTGATCCGAAATAATATTTGGAAGTAAGTTAAGGTTTTCTACTGTTTGTTCCCTTGTCTGTTATTTTGTACAAAATAAATCTATCATCAAGTAAAATTTCAGTATATTTTGTACAGACAGTCTTCTTGTAAAAAGTGTGCATGTGAAACGTGTTCTTTGTTTTGTAATTTAGACAAAAATCTAGTGATCTTCATTATAATACACTGTAGTATATATTGTTTGACTTTTTCACGCAACTCTTCTGCAGTCACGTTTCGGAAATGCTCGGTTTTTTTTGTCTTGAACTGTCGGAAATGATGCCTAATGAGTTCAAAAGGGGGTCATTTTCAATATTTCCCCATGAATCTTGAGAAATTTTTATTAATCTAAAGAATGGACTACTTCAGCGTCAACCACCCAAGAGCGTGTTATATGCTAGTGGCATGTAAAAACTGACTTTCATTTGTCAAGTAGATATGTGTCACAAGAATGAGTGAGTATGGATATGCTACTCTCAAAGCATTGTGTGTGTGAAATTATTTTTAGAGGCATAAGAACACTTATCCCTGACATTCTTCAACTGCTTTATAAACATAGCATAAACTGCTGGACATGAGATATGAACCTGTTTATCAACAACATGTTCGTAAACACAGCAATGTTGACAAAAGGGAAAACACGTAACCTCAGGTGGTAGGTTCCATATATGCGGAGGTAGAAAGGTCACTTGTTGCAAAACGTCATTTGCAAAGCTTTTACTAATCTGACTTGCTGCCAGATGCCCTTGCTGAATTTGAGTTGATTGTTTTGGCCGGCCCCCACATATTTTCAACATTTTGATATAAACAAAACAAGAGTTACCTGAGCTTTATTGTTGTTACCCCCTACAACATTGTCCACTATCCATAATTGGATCTATGTGATCTACTTAGTATTTTACATTTGGTCAAATTTATAGGCGAATGGGGTTGCATTTATCTATATGGAGAAAAGCAAAATAAAAAAAAAAATGTACACCGCCATTACTAGTGTAGTCTTTCGTCGACAACGCTTCATCACAACGTGTATACAGTAGGTCAACGTAAGTCAACGAATTACAAAATTTATAAACTCATACAATAGTAATGAATATATATGGTTAACATTGGCAGAATGTTTAAAAAATAAGATTCCCTTGAGAGTGGTTGACTTATAATTTCGTACAAGAAATTGTAAAATATACTCTCGAGCTGTTCTAGTGAATTGAAGAATGAACAAAAGTAAGCATTCGATAACCTCATTTCGCTCTTGGTGAGAAATAGATTATCCAAACTTGTGCTGAACTATTACTCCTTTATCTACGAACGGTACCAGGTTTCCCTATGAGGTGTCAGCATTGGTAGCTCTACATTTTAACGCAGGCCTACAAAAAGAAAAATTAGTTGACACCCGTACCTAGATGAGGTCAATTCAAATTTCAGATCAAGTTGCGTCTAGATGAAACATGACAAGATGCATTTAAAGTATCTGATTTGTAGAATTCAAGATAACATTGTATCTCCATCATCTCTTTATTGGCTTTTTTGTTGAATAATTAAATTACCAATACACGGCTGACAAGCAACCATGGTTTATGAAAGTATTAGTAAACCATCTGCGGTAATTTCTCAACATTTTCTATATTCACTTTCGTTTCGTTGCATTAAAAAAAACTGGGTTCATTCTTTCTGTGACCTGACAGAGTCGTCAGATAGAGACAGATATGTCATGAAAAAAGTTTCATGTACATAAGATAAACAAGCCACAGATATAGAAAATGGTATATTGATTTATTTTACTGATTAAGATAAATAAGAATATTAAATTACCTAATTCATCATATTTTCGTTATGTATATGATTATAACATACCTGATCCCCAGCTGTTTACCTTACCTTATACCTTCCATGTAAGACCTGGATACTAGTGAGTGGTCTTGTGGATTTGTAAAAAATAAATATTCATGAAAATACTTTGCAGGTACTGTTCTAACAAATATTTAATTCAGAAAATCGATAAAAGTAAATTTTATGTACCAGAAACACAAAAGCGAAGCTAAGCACCTGATTAAGCTTTTATGAATACGGTCAACATAAGTTTTATAATATATATATAATTTTAATTGTATTACACTTATAAGAAAGGAGTGTAATATATATATATATATATATATATATATATATATATATATATACACACAAATATATATATTTCCTTGGACGGGCTTTTGATCTATAATATATTAGACCTACTTGAACATTTCCTGATAAACGTTTAAAGAGACTTTAATCTTTCAGCTTAATCCTGTCATTACTCAAAACCTATTTAGTTATCTAAATTTGCAACAGGATCATAATTTTTCTATTAAAATCCGTTTTAGGGACATTTAACAAAACATAAAATCATATCAATATTTGAAAACTGTATTTTGATACGCTAAATTCGGAACACCGTATCGCGATATATCGATACATTGATAATATCGCGCAGCAGTAGTGTTAAGTATACATTTCGATGTTGTCTCACCAATATGCGGTTGGCAGATCTTTGGCGAGACCTGTGCTGTACAGCTAGCTATTTCAATAAATTTAGTACTGCATGGTGAATAAATCAACCGATCAGAGGGGGCATGATGTAGACAAAATGTCCGTACACAACATTATGTGAACTGCAAGAAAGGGACTTTGTTTAAAAAATAATAAAGACGTTAACTATAGGAGTACCACATTGATATTTCAGTAATATTGTACTGATAATTATTTAGATGCTTAAATAATAGCAATCAGTAAAAAACACCTTTCGTAATTTCGATGACATTTCCTAAATGAATCTTAAATGATTACCACTGTATCCATTACCGTTTCTCCTTTGCATTATAACTAGTGTGGCTTCTCGTAAATAATAGTAATTATAGTTTATTAAGCCTTCAGACAAAGAGTACGTGTACATAAAACATAATAAATATAAAGTAATATGAACAGTAAAACCACTGATAAGACACAGTATTATACATAAAATCAATATATTAAAATGGTGTCAGAAGAATATTTAAGATATATTTAATATAAGGGGCGTGACTGGCCAATAACTGCCGGACAGTATCCGACACTCCATCATTGGCATCATATTTCAATTCCTTTTTTACCCCTTGCTTGTACCCCTTGTCAAAAATATATTTGAGAAAACTTATACCATATTTCAAACACGTTTCTTTTGATCTTGCAATATAAGATCAGAATGACCACTCAGTTTGCCACAAGCATGCATATTCAGTAAATATGTATTAAAAAGGCCTGGCACGAGAGTTATTACTAAAGATGGCGCATCTTAAATCAAGACCATTCAATTCAACTGTTTTTTGTATCCTATTTACAAACATTGCTTTCAAAATGGCAGATCTTTTACAATATTTATGTAAACCAATACCGACCTTCGGTAGTTGTGACTGTAACTTTTCCATTTTTGTTAAAGATTGTTTACTGACATATATGGCACTGGTGCCATATGTCATCACAGGCCTAATAGCTGTTCTCCATACATATGATAAAGAATCAACATCGCTTACAAAGTTTGAGAAACCAGCTCCTTGAAGAGAATAAAACGCCCTCCTGCATGCATTTATGCGGTCATCAATATGCTCCATAAGATTAGAATTTGACAAAGTAACACCAAGATATCTCACACTTTTGCATTCAGTCAGCTTAACACCATCAAGTCGCCATTCAGGGCGAGTTTCTAGTGTACACTGCCCCAAAACATCACACTCGGTCTTCTGTGGATTAAACCTACGACCATGTTGTGTTATATATGCATCAGCTAAATCTATCATCTTTTGTAAACCAGAGGCAGTCAGACTTGCTAACATGAGATCGTCAGCATAACAGAATACATTGTAAGATACATTATTAATCTTTTTTCCACCTGTAATATTCGATAATGCGTTGATCAAATCTTGATAGAATAAATTAAAGAGAAAAGGGGAGGTTAGTCATCACTAAATTCGTGGAAATCAGATACATCCAGTATATATAATTCCATAATTTAATATATCGTACAATAGATTGTAATAGGTCGATAATTTCTTTGTACAGTAGCATCTAGTGTTGGTTTTTAGCTGAGCTGACTGAAAGTCATCTTAGCTATAGCGATCACTCTTTGTATGTCGTCCGTCCGGCCGTCCGTCCTGCCGTCCGTCCGTCCGTTAACAGGGCACAAATCGTAACCGCTGGACAAGGAATCTTCTAACTTGGCATCCTGGGAGGTCCATAAAAAATCTCCTTGGAAACCTGAAATTAGGTCTCTGTTACCCATATTCTTGGAGCTATGGGGCTCGGAAGTATCTGAACAACTAATGCATTGATCACCATGATTTTTTGCACCGATATTGATCATCGAGTGTTTCATTAGTTTCTGCAGACTGGTGGCGCCACCTGTATTTTTTCGATTTTTTACGATTTTTTTTCTCTATTTTTGAGACCTCTTAAGTAGCGGTCATCTGTTAACAGGGCACAAATTATAACGGCTGAACCTAGAATCTTCTCTCTTGACATGCAGCGAGGCCCATCAAAAGTCTCCTTGAAAACCTGAAATTAGGTCTCTGTTATCTATAACCTCTAAGCTATGGGGCTCCGAAATACCCTCCAGATTAATGGAAAATTTGATACAAAAGCTCAAGTAACTGAACAACTATTCCATTGATCACCATAATTTTTTGCATGGATATTGATCATGGAATGTTTCATCAGTTTCTACAGTCTGGTGGCGCCACCTGAATTTTTTTTTTTTTTACGAATTTTTTTCTCTATTTTTCAGACCTCTTAAGATGCGATCATCTGCTAACAGGGCACAAATCGTAACCGCTAGACCTAGAATTTTCTCTCTCGACATTCAGGGAGGCCAATAAAAAGTCTCTTTGGAAACCTGAAATTAGGTCTCTGTTACCCATAACATCTGAGCTATGGGGCTCCGAAGTCTCCCCCCCCCCGAATAATGGAAAATTTGATACAAAAGCTCAAGTATCTGAAGAACTATTGCATTGATCACCATGATTCTTTGCATTGTATTGATCATGGAATATGTCATCAGTTTCTGCAGTCTGGTGGCGCCACCTGTATTTTTTTAGTTCAGCTGACTGAAAGGTCATCTGAGCTATAGCAATCATTCTTTGTCCGTCTGGTCGTCCGTTTGTCCGTTGACAGGGCACAAATCGTAACCGCTGGACCTGGAATCTTCTCACTTGACATCCAGGAAGGTCCATGAAAAATCTCCTTGGAAACCTGAAATATGGTCTCTGTTACCCATATCCTTTGAGCTATGGGGCTCCGAAGTACCCCCCAGAATAATGCAAAATTTGGTACAAAAGCTCAAGTATCTGAATAACCATGATTCTTTGCATGAATATTGATCATAGGATGTTCAATCGCTTCCTTCAGACTGGTGGCGCCACCTGTATTTTTTCCAAATATTACGATTTTTTTCTCCTTTTTTCAGACCTGCAATGAAACTGTCATCTGTTAACAGGGCACAAATCTTGACCACTGGACCTGGAATCTTGAAACTTTATATCCAGGGAGGTCCATGGAAAATCTCCTTGAAAACTTGAAATTAGGTCTCTGTTACCCATATCCTTTGAGCTATGGGGCTCCGAAGTACCCCCCAGAATAATGCAAAATTTGATACAAAAGCTCAAGTATCTAAATAACTACTGCATTGATCACCATGATTCTTTGCATGAATATTGATCATGGGATGTTCCATCATTTCTTGCAAGATGGTGGCGCCACCTGTATATTTTTCCAAATTTTACGATTTTTTTTCTCTATTTTTTTTAGACCTGCAACGAAACTGTCATCTGTTAACAGGGCACAAATCGTAACCACTGGCCCTGGATTCTTCTAACTTGACATCGAGGGAGGTCCATGAAAAGTCTCTGTGAAAACATGAAATTAGGTCACTGTTACCCATATCCTTCGTAGTAAGTGTCCCTCAGAATAATTAAAAATTTGATACAAAAGCTCCAGTATCTGAATAACTAATGCATTGATCACCATGATTCTTTGCAGGCATATTGATCCTGGAGTGTTCCATCAGTTCCTGCAAACTAATGGCGCCACTTGTATTTTTTTTTCAATTTTTACGAATTTTATTTCTTTATTTTTGAGACCTTCAAAGAAGTTGTCATCCTTTAACAGGACACAAATCGTAACCGCTGGACCTGGATTCTTCTAACTTGACATCAAGGGAGGTCCATGAAAAATCTCCTGGAAAACCTGAAATTAGGTCTCTGATACCCATATCCTTCATAGTAAGTACCCCTCAGAATAATTAAAAATTTGATACAAAAGCTCCAGTATCTGAATAACTAATGCATTGATCACCATGATTCTTTGCAGGCATATTGATCCTGGAGTGTTCCATCAGTTCCTGCAAACTAATGGCGCCACTTGTATTTTTTTACAATTTTTACGAATTTTATTTCTTTATTTTTGAGACCTTCAAAGAAGTTGTCATCCTTTAACAGGGCACAAATCGTTACCGCTGGACCTGGATTCTTCTAACTTGACATCAAGGGAGGTCCATGAAAAATCTCCTAGAAAACCTGAAATTAGGTCTCTGATACCCATATCCTTCATAGTAAGTACCCCTCAGAATAATTAAAAATTTGATACAAAAGCTCCAGTATCTGAATAACTAATGCCTTGATAGCCATGATTCTTGGGATATATATTGATCATGGAGTGTTTCATTAGTTCCTGCAGACTGGTGGCACTACCTGTATTTTTATGCATTTTTCTTACTATTTATGAGACCTTCAAATGAAGTTGTCATCTGTCTAAAAGCCTACTGAAACCCGTTTCATAGGACTCTGATTTGTTTGCACTCTGGCAGTCATTGTGCTCATTGTTCAACATTCCTTGAATTCAGATGAGCTTCATGGCCCATGGGCCACTTGTTTAAGTAAAGGTACCAATAACCCTTGATAAAAACAACCTGGCAAACGCCATATCTGATACACAGAGTAAACATTGTACTAATATAATTAATAATCCTAGATTTAATAGCATGCTTAAAATGTTCAGATACAATACCATCCCTACCTGGCGAGCATCCAGAGTTTTAATGTAACTAATAATTATAGATTCAGTTATAACTTTTTCAGTACAAATGAAAGAAGTATTTTGCTCAGTGTGAGCATTCAAGATTACAGGTTGGAATATCTCTTCGAATGTCTTTCCTAAATTTGTATAACCAACTTGAAAGAGATTTATTTATCCATTTGCTAGGGAATCCCTTGCGAATTTACCAGGGACCATTTATTTAAAATATTTAGCAGACGCACTCTGCAAGAAAGTTACATACGATCACTAGACACACTCTGTTAGAATGTTACACACGTTCACCAGACGCACTCTGCAAGAATATTACATACGATGACCAGAAGCACTCTGTAAAAAATTAAATACGATCACTAGACGCACTCTGTAAGAATATTACATACGATGACTAGAAGCACTCTGTAAGAAAGTAACATACGATCACCAGAAAAACTCTGTAAGAACGTTACATACCATCACCAGAAGCACATTGGTAAGAGCGTTACATACATCAATTTACGCACTCTGTAAGAAAGTATCATACGATCACCAGAAACACTCTGTAAGAAAGTAATATACGATCACCAAAAGCACTCTGTAGGAAAGTAACACACGATCACCAGAAACACTCTGTAAGAACGTTACATACCATCACCAGGAGCACCTTGGAAAGAACGTTACATACGATCACCAGACGCACTCTGTAAGAATGTTACATACGATCACCAGAAACACTCTGAAGGAATGTTACATACGATCAGCAGACGCACTTTGTAAGAAAGTAAGAAAGTTACATATGATCACTAAACGCACTCTGTAAGAAAGTTACATACGATCACTAGACGCACATTGAACCATGTCAAGGCCATGACTACCTTCGGAATAAAGCTGAGAATTGCGATATCCAAGAATTGCAATATATTGCTCATTAATCAAAATTAAATAAAAGAAGTACAAGGATACACATGGCTGATGTAAATTTATTGTCCATATATGACAAAGGGGTTCTACAAGAAGATAGCACATTGCTTTGTCAAGATCAAATGCTACTATTAGATATTTTTCTTACTGAGGTTTTAAGAAAGCATTTACCGGGGAAATGTGTAACAAAACATGCCTCACACTAATTATCAAACATTGAGGACGATTAGTAAGATTAGTAGCAGTTCATTTAACGTGAATCTCTGTCGACTATACTATTTTGATCAACCGCTTAACGACACAAAGTAACGTCATTTGTTATGAGAACAAATTTTAGGATATGTTAGAGTAATTTTCAAATCATAACAGCTTTAGCGCTTGATACATGAATGTAATTAAACAAAAACAGAAGTTTTTTTCCCCGTTAATTTTCTTTAAGCTCTAGTTACTGTTACTGCTGCAGGAACACTGGTTTTTCCCCAGAACATTCGTGGAGGAAGTCGTGGAGGCAGCTATCCCGCCTCTCGCTCGACAGAATGGCAATCACCTCGGCGTGATCGTTGTGGAACTTCATCACCTTCACGTGGAAGTGTCCATTGTCATCGTAAGCAGTGTGCAGCTGAAAAGCAAATAAGATGTTAGCGTTTCAGCTTATAGTACTCGACTAATCTGGTCGGAGCTGATTTTTTTTAATAATGTCTACGTTAATTCGTTGTTAAAGACAAATATAAACTAGGTCGCGGATGCGGGGGGGGGGTGGATATATTTGGATAGCCAAATGCTTAATTTTATTTATTATTATAAAACTGCTAGAGCTATCAAACCACAATTTTTTAAATTGAATACTGAAAAAAGTAAAATGTAATAATAGTGTTCATTTATTCATACATAATGAAATTATTTAAGTATATTAATTTTTGTATATTCAACATGTGAATAAATGTGTACCACCCTCGACGTTGGAAGTTAGGATCTTTCTCCTGAAGCTGTTTCTGTAGTCATCTAACATTTTAACAATTTACTTACTGAAGTTTCTTCCGGCCCTTTAAACCAACGAGGATATTTTATTCGTTTACCATTTTGTTTAATCAGGTTCAGTTTCGTAACCTTTACGACCTGTGACATTGACGATAAAGGTTACTTATATTGAAAAAGATTAATCGTTTGGCAACTACCTTGATCATATACAGAGTATCAATTCCATGGTTTCTCACTCGGTAGCTCAGTGGCGTAAAGCTGACCAGATTGCCATATTTCCGTTCCAACTGAGGTCGTATCTGAAGAATCAAAGTGTTTTTAGCAATAATATAAAAGTTCGCGTTTTACGAATTTTTCCCATATACATAAATCTAAATATTTCGAATACCCTTAAAATATACAAAATTATATGTGAAATTTAAGTCAAGGATCAAATTATTTCCTAAAAAATTCAATACTTTTTTTAAAACATATACCAGTACTTGTGAAACAAATGCAATGTGATTCTATAACACTATTCCGACATTCATATACCAAAAATCTAAATACACGGACAAGTACTTGTGTTAAAAATACAAAT
This sequence comes from Sipunculus nudus, assembly GCA_026874595.1. NCBI lineage: Eukaryota > Metazoa > Annelida > Sipuncula > Golfingiida > Sipunculidae > Sipunculus > Sipunculus nudus. The sequence goes on along the minus strand of CM049311.1, from coordinate 55,173,894 downwards.
TCAATGTAATTGTATAACATTTTTTATATTCATACAGCAAAAATTTATGTAATTTAAAACACAGCAGTATTCTGATTATAAATTCTGCACATTCATAAAAAACATAAAAAGCCGCCACCCAAACGATCGTTACTATGGTAAAACATCCGAAAGTCCAAAGCAATACCGCTTTCCTAATATGTACAGTCCTAAATACTTTCACATATATCTTGTACTTTTCAATAAATGTAAATTTTGTCCCATATATAAATGCCTTAACCATAATCTCCGATGTTTTGTAGTTGTGTTAGAATTCTAAGAGCTAACAGTACACGTTATTACCTTTTCACACAGAAACCTCACTGTACTGTTTGGGCATTGTGGCGGTGACCAAATATTTTCCTCGTTGCAGCAGAGCATGGCTGGTGCCTTCGTTTTTGCTAAACTGAATACTTTGGTAAGAACAGTGCACACATATATAATATGTCTCATAATCTGGCGATTCAATTTACAGTTATATACTATACACGATTTAATTGATTGATTACTATTACAGATATTTGTCTCGCCACTGAATTTTCACAAACTCCTGATGTATATTTCATTATGATATTGTCTTGTGATTATTTTCATTTTCTGTTTCATAGTCTGAAAGTTTAGCTCATTAAAGCAACAATGTTGTTACTATACTGTTAAGAACGATAGTTTTTGTTCTGTTATGTGCTTTCGTTATCCTCTTTAGTTAATCCAGAAAATCAAGGTAAAGGTCACACTGCTAATTATCCACTCAAATACAAAAAAATAATGTTCTGTCAGCGTGAATAGAAAGGCATGATTATGAGTGTCGTATTGACTTGAACTGTTAATGACTGTTAATAACCTTTAGATAAGAGACGCCTCGCAATGTTTACGGCTGTTTCTTACTGGCTATGTGGATCCATTAATCATTCAAGCGCCACACCTTTGTCAATTTATGCCCAATCATCTTAAGGGGCAGTTTAATTGTTATGGTATTCATTATTTGGGGGATAAATTTGCGCTAAAGGTTTGAAAAAAGACAGATATATTATAATAATTTATCCGCTTAAATTTTCGTGGACTGCTTTGTTTTCGTTTTACTCTTCGATCAAAGTAAAAACAAATTTGATCAGCTTAGCTCAGCTTACTGAAAGTCATCTGAGCTATAGCGATCACACTTTGTCCGTCTGTCCTTCCGTCTGGCTGTCCGTCCGTCCGTTAACCAGGCACAAATCGTAACCGGCTTGACCTTGATTCTTCCTACTTGACATCAAGGAAGGTCGATGAAAAATCTCTTTGGAAACCTGAAATGTGGTTTCTGTTACCCATATCCTCCGAGCTATGGGGCTCAGAAGTACCCCCCTAGAATCATTAAAAATTTGATAAAAAAGCTCCAAAATCTGAACAACTAATGCATTGATCACCATGACTGTTTGCATGCATATTGATCCTGGAGTGTTTCATCATTTTCTGAAGACTAGTGGCGCCAGCTGGATATTTCGAAATTTTATGCATTTTGTTCTATATTTTTGGACCTTTAAAGATGCGGTCATCCGTTAACAGGGCACAAATCGTAAAAACTCGACCTGGAATCTTTTAACTTAATATCTTTTGAGGTCAATGAAACGTCTCCTAGGAAACCTGAAGTTAAGTCTCTGCTACCCATATTATCAGTGCTATGGGGCTTAGAATTACCTCCCAGAATAATTGAAAATTTTATACAAAAGCAGGGCACAAATCATAACTATAGGACCTAGAATCTTCTAACAGGACATCCTGAGAGTTCCTAAAAAGTTCTCTTCAGAAACCTGAATTTTGGTCTCTGTGACCTATATTCCCCGAGTTATTGGGCATTATTTCCAGAAATAATACAAAATACACACAAAGTGCCAGATTTCGTAGGAACGGCTGAATGGATTGTCGTCAAAATTGTTGTGCTTGTGGGTCTTGTTAAACTTAAGCAAATATGCATGAACGTTGATGCCACCTACATTTTCTTTATTAGTTCCCTGTGCAAGGACATTTTGTCAATAAGTCAGTCGGCTGAGCGTCATGACCCATGGGTCACCTGCTTATTAGGGCAACTAAATAAAACATATCCATATTCATCATAATATAAAAGATCGACAGGAAGTATATTTGAGGAAAAAAACCTGGAAATTATCATAATAATCCGAACATTGTTGTTTTAATATAAAATAAGCCCTAAACGTGACGGAAAGTTTATTGTTATAAAAACTACAGGTTCGATCATAAGAGTTAACAACAAATCAGGAGGAGTATTTGTTGCATCTTATGATTACGTATCGCAACATCACAGAGAACATGCATGTCCATCTAATTAATCACTATTAAACAATTGTATTTAATTCAAGTTTAATCTCTATTAAGCTAGAACAGGCAACAATAGCTACATCGGGGCTCCAACCCTGGTCGCCGGCGGAGATCGCCGAGCGTTTAACCACTCGACTGTCCACGCCCATATTATTTGTAGTTCATTTAGACTTTACTAAATTTGACCTGATCATTCATACATTTTGGCGAGAACGTTATAATAAAGGTCCTACTCAGTCTACGTCTATCAATATCATGATACACCTGATTCAAATTAAATGCTTAAATGTTCTTGTTATTTAGCTAGAACGCTAAAAATATTTCTGGTGTTTGTTTTTTTTCTGTGTAGAGTGTTTGCACCATTTCGTCTAATGAGGAAGTCGGTTGCAACATGATCTAACGTATGTGCCTTAATCCTTTTAGATTTTACAGATAAATTTCCTATGAAGTATAATTCGTTCACGATTCTCCTCCGAAGTTCAATAATTGCTCACGCCTAAAAAAGCCCATCGTGTAAAAATGTTAAGAGACACAAACTAAAACTCAAACAAGATATGAATAACGCTTATACCATAGGGTTTTGCGTAGCATAATTACTACAGCAAATGGGCTGCATCTAACTAATACCAGGCTGTCACCTCAGCAAGCACTGTAGTTGCTGTGGCCGCAATAATACTGGTGTTGGCGAGCGCAACTCTTATCGGAACTGATGGTGCTACCTGTCTCCTCATTCATTGGATAGAATAGCATTAACATCTGCATGGGTAGTATGATATATGTTAAAATTGTCATATATTAGGTATCGATGTCGGGTGTACAGATTAACGTTTGGTGTAAAGACCGGAGAATTGGAATATAAGGCCGGACAATTATGTCTTAGTTAAACCGAATTACAAAAGAGAATGAGGAAACCCAGGAACTGAGTGTGTAGTTTGAAGTGCCATAGGGAATGTCAAGGTTAACGTGATATAAAGGGTCCGGAGTACCACTAATTTTAAGTAATCTAGCCTGACCACATTTAAAGCCAAACTTCTCCTCTCAGACCTTCCATCTTGCACGTATAGCTGACCTGATAATAGGGGAAGAACCCGATCGATATTAGAGTCTCAATGTCAAAGGTCAAGGTCACAAGGGCCATCTGTCCAAATATTTGTTAGCTGATGAAAACTCCAGTTTGGATGGACATATTGGTTTCAATTTTGATTTACATATGCCCCCCCCCCCCCAAATAAGTGAGAACCCTTTTTATTTTTGGGTCATGAGGGCAAAGGTCAAGGTCACAGGGCAGAAGCGTTATTCAGAATTATGTCAAATCACAGCATCAACATACAAAAATCTAAATATCGGGGGGGGGGGGGGGTTGGTTAATGTCCATGGCATCATTATCCGGGGGCATTAATTCTAGGGACAACTGTTTGTGTTTTTTTGTCCTTGGGGTAATTATCTCGGGTAATCATCTGGGGGGGGGGGGGTTATTCTCCAGGGGTAATTGATCGGAGGTAATTTTCCTGGGGGAAAGTGTCTTAAATATTGTTTATGCAATATTTTAAATGGTGTTCTTAGTTGATTAGACTGCCACAGAACATCAGTTTGCTTATTATTTTTTATGACACTGTTGATTCTTAAAACATACACAATGTATTTTTTTTCTAATCATTATTCATATCAAGCAATATTTTTTCCTTGATATTCAAATTCGTGTATTTAGATAACACAACTAAACTGGAGAGCACTGCTTCTTTGGATCCTTTTACAACTAACATGTCCGAGACGACTAGCTTCATTCCTTCAGTTCAACCATACAATGTATTATCCCCCCGATAAATGAGTTAGAAGATCAATTAAAATAATTTTCCTTCACACGCAAGAATAAAGATTTTGTGGAATAAATCGGAGCAAAATGATGCATAAATTTCTTTACTTTGTAAGGAGGGATTGGTTGATAATGTGTTGCTTTATTTGATCAGAAATAATATGTGGAAGTAAGTTAAGGTTTCTACTGTTTGTTCCCTTGTCTGTTATTTTGTACAAAATAAACCTATCATCAACTAAAATTTCAGTATATTTTGTACAGACAGTCTTCTTGTAAAAAGTATGCATGGGAAACGTGTTCTTTGTTTTGTAATTTAGACAACAATCTAGTGATCTTCATTATAATACACTGTAGTATATATTGTTTGACTTTTTTCACGCAACTCTTCTGCAGTCACGTTTCGGAAATGCTCGTTTTTTGTCTTGAACTGCCGGAAATGATGCCGAATGAGTCCAAAAGGGGGTCATTTTCAATATTTCCCCATGAATCTTGAGACATTTTGATTAATCTTAAAAATGGACTACTTCAGCGTCAACCACCCAAGAGCGGGTAATATGCTAGTGGCATGTAAAAACTGACTTTACTGACATTCACAAGAATGAGTATGGACATGCTACTCTCAAAGCATTGTGTGTGTGAAATTATTTTTAGAGGCATAAGAAGACTTATCCATGACATTCCTCAACTGCTTTATAAACATAGCATAAACTGCTGGACATGAGATATGAACCTGTTTATCAACATGTTCGTAAACACAGCAATGTTGACAAACGGGAAAACACGTAACCTCAGGTGGTAGGTTCCATATATGCGGAGGTAGAAAGGTCACTTGTTGCAAAACGTCATTTGCAAAGCTTTTACTAATCTGACTTGCTGCCAGATGCCCTTGCTGAATTTGAGTTGATTGTTTTGGCCGGGCTCCACATATTTTCAACATTTTGATATAAACAAAACAAGAGTTACCTGAGCTTTATTGTTGTTACTATCTACAACATTGTCCACTATCCATAAGTGGATCTATGTGATCTATTTTACATTTGGTCAAATTTATAGGTGAATGGGGTTGCATTTATCTATATGGAGAAAAGCAAAATAAATAAAAAAAATGTACACCGCCACTACAAGTGTAGTCTTTCGTCGACAACGCTTCATCACAACGTGTATACAGCAGGTAAACGTAAGTCAACGGATTACAAAATTTCTAAATTCATACAAAAGTAATGAATATATATGGTTAACATTGGCAGAATTTTTAAAAATAAGATTCCCTTCAGAGTGCTTAACTAATAATTTGGTACAAGAAATTGTAAAACATTCTCTTGAGCTGATCTAGTGAATAAAAGAATGAACAAAAGTAAGCATTCGATAACCTCATTTCGCTCTAGGTCAGAAATAGATTATCCAAACTTGTGCTGAACTATTACTCCTTTATCTACGAACGGTACCAGGTTTCCCCATGAGGTGTCAGCATTGGTAGCTCTACATTTTAACGCAGGCCTACAAAAAGAAAAATTAGTTGAGACCCGAACCTAGATGAGGTCAATTCAAATTTCAGATCAAGTTGCGTCTAGATGAAACATGACAAGATGGATTTAAAGTATCTGATTTGTAGAATTCAAGATAACATGGTATCTCCATCATCTCTTTATTGGCTTTTTTGTTGAATTATTAAATTACCAATACACGGCTGACAAGCAACCATGGTTAATGAAAGTATTAGTAAAACATCTGCGGTCATTTCTCAACATTTTCTATATTCACTTTCGTTTCGTTGCAATAAAAAAACTGGGTTCATTCAGTTAAACATTCATCTAGAGTCGTCAGGTCACAGACACATGTCCTGAAAAAAGTTTCATGTACATAAGATAAAGAAGCCACAGAAATAGAAAAAGGTATATTGATCTATTTTACTGATCAAGATAAAGAATAATATTAAATTACCGAATCTATCATATTTTCGTTATGTATATGATTATAACATACGTGATCCCCAGCTGTTTACCTTACCTTATACCTGCCATGTAAGACCTGAATACTAGTGAGTGGTCTTGTGGATTTGTAAAAAATAATATTTATGAAAATACTTTGCAGGTACTGTTCCAACAAATATTTAATTCAGATAATCGATTATAGTAAATTGTATGTACCAGAGACACAAAAGCGAAGCTAAGCACTCTACTTGACTAAGCTTTCATGAATTCGGTCAACATAAGTTTTATAATATATATATAATTTTAATTGTATTACATTTAAAAGAAATGTTTTAAGAATGTATTAAGAAATATATATATATATATATATATATATATATATATATATATATATATAGATCTATGATATATTAGGCCTACTTGAACATTTCCTGATAAACGTTTAAAGAGACTTTAATCTTTCACCTTTACCCTGTCAATACTCAAAGCCCATTTAGTTATCTAAAATTGCAACAGAATCATAATTTTTCTATTAAAATCAGTTTAGGCACGTTTAACAAAATATAAAATCATATTAATATTGTAACTGTATCGCGTTACGCAAAACTCGATACTTCATATCGCGATATACCGATAATACCGCGCAGCCCTAGTGTTAAGTATAAATTTCGATGTTGTATCACCAGTATGCGGTTGGCAGATCTTTGACGAGACCTGTGCCGTACAGCTAGCTATTTCAACAAATTTAGGGCTTCATGGTGAATAATTCAACCGATAAGAGAGGAGCATGCTTTAGACAAAAAGTCCGTGCACAACATTATGTGATCTGCAAGAAAGGGACTTTGTTTAAAAAATAATAAAGACGTTAATGTTAGGAATACAACATTAATAGTTCAGTAATATTGTACTGATTATTATTTAGATGCTTAAATGATAGGAATCAGTAAAAAAACACCTTTTGTAGTTTCGTTGACATTTCTTAAGTGTATCTTAAATTATTACCACTGTTTCCATTACCGTTTCACCTTTGCATTATAACTAGTGTGGCTTCTCGTAAATATCTCTTCGAATGTCTTTCCTAAAATTGTATAACCAACTTGAAAGAGATTTATTTTACGTTTGCTAGGGAATCCCTTGCGAATTAACCAGGGAACAATTATTTAAAATATTTAATATTTTTATGTTTCATGTTTCACCAATTAAACTCTGTAAAAAGTAAGATACGATCACCAAACCCACTCTGTAAGAAAGTGACATACGATCACAAGACGCACTCTGTAAGAAATGTTGCATACGATCACCAGACGCACTCTGTAAGAACGTTACATACGATCACCAGACGCACTCTGTAAGATCGTTACATACGATCAGCAGACGCACTCTGTTAGAACGTTACATACGATCACCAGACGCACTCTGTAAGAACGTTAAATACGATCATCAGACGCACTCTGTAAGAAAGTTACATACGATCACTAGATGTACATTGACCCAAAAGCAAGGCCATGACTACCTTCGGAATAAAGCTGAGAATTGCGAGTTCCAAGAATTGCAATATATCGCTCATAAATTAAAATTTAATAACAGAAGTACAAAGATATTCATGGCTGATGTAATTTTCTTGTCCATATATGACAAAGGCGTTCTACAAGAAGATCGCACATTGCTTTTGTCAGGATCAAATGCTAATATTAGATATTTTCCTTACTGAGGTTTTACCGGGGAAAAGTGTAACAAAACATGCCTCACAGTATTCATTAAACATTGAGGACGATTAGAAAGATTAGCAGCAGTTCATTTAACGTGAATCTCTGTCGACTAAACTACTTTGATCAACCGCTTAACGAAAGAAAGTAATGTCATTTGTTATGAGAACACATTTTATGATATGTCAGAGAAATTTTCAAATCATAACGGCTTTAGCGTTTAATACATGATTGTAATTAAACAAAAACAAAAAAATTTTCCAGTTAATTTTATTTCAGCTCTAGTTACTGTTACTGCTGCTTGAACACTGGTTTTTCCCCAGAACATTCGTGTCGGAATTCGTGGAGGCAGCTATCCCGCCTCTCGCTCGACAGAATGGCAATCACCTCGGCCTGATCGTTGTGGAACTTCATCACCTTCACGTGGAAGTGTCCATTGTCATCGTAAGCAGTGTGCAGCTGAAAAGCAAATAAGATGTTAGCGTTTTGAGCTGATAGTACTGGACTAGTCTGGTCGGAGCAACGTGAGGTGACTATTTTTTTTAATAATGTCTACGTTAATTCGTTGTTAAAGACAAATATAAACTCAGTCGCGGATGCGGGGGGGGGGGGGGAAATATATTTGGATAGCCAATTGCTTAATTTTAATTATTACTATAAAACTGCTAGAGCTATCAAACCACAATTTTTTAAATTGAATACTGAATTAAGTTAAATGTAATAATAGTGTTCATTTATTCATACATAATGAAATTATTTAAGTATATTAAGTTTTGTATATTCAACATGTGAATAAATGTGTACGACTCTCGACGTTGGAAGTTAGGATCTTTCTCCTGAAGCTGTTTCTGTAGTCATCTAACATTTTAACAATTTACTTACTGAAGTTTCTTCCGGCCCTTTAAACCAACGAGGATATTTTATTCGTTTACCATTAATCAGGTTCAGTTTCGTTACCTTTACGACCTGTGACATTGACGATAAAGGTTACTTATATTGAAAAAGATTAATCGTTTGGCAACTACCTTGATCATATACAGAGTATCAATTCCATGGTTTCTCACTCGGTAGCTCAGTGGCGTAAAGCTGACCAGATTGCCATATTTCCGTTCCAACTGAGGTCGTATCTGTAGAATCAAAGTGTTTTTAGCAATAATATAAAAGTTCGCGTTTTACGATTGTTTCCCATATACATAAATCTACATATTTCGAATACCCTTAAAATATACAAAATTATATGTGAAATTTAAGTCAAGGAACATAATATTTCCTAAAAAATTCAATACTTTTTTTTAAAACATATGCGAGTACTTGTGATACAAATGCAATGTGATTCTATAAAACTATTCCGACATTCATATACCAAAAATCTAAATACATGGACAAGTACTTGTGTTAAAAATACAAATTCAATGTAATTGTATAACATTTTTTATATTCATACAGCGAAAATGTATGTAATTTAAAACACAGCAGTATTCTGATTATAAATTCTGCACATTCATAAAAAACATAAAAAGCCGCCACCCAAACGATCGTTATTATGGTAAAACATCCGAAAGTCCAAAGCAATACCGCTTTCCTAATATGTACAGTCATAAATCCTTTCACATATATCTTGTACTGTTCAATAAATGTAAATTTTGTCCCATTTATAAATGCTTTAACCATAATCTCCGATGTTTTGTATTTGTGTTAGAATTCTAAGAGCTAACAGTACACGTTATTACCTTTTCACACAGAAACCTCACTGTACTGTTTGGGCACTTAGGCGGTGACCAAATATTTTCCTCGTTGCAGCAGAGCATGGCTGGTGTCTCCGTTTTTGCTAAACTGAATACTATGGTAAGAACAGTGCACACATATATAATATATGTCTCATAATCTGGCGATTCAATTTACAGTTATATACTGTACACGATTTAATTGGTTGATTACTATTACAGATATTTGTCTCGCCGATTAATTTTTACAAAATCCTGATGTATATTTCATTATGATATTGTCTTGTGATTATTTTCATTTTCTGTTTCATTGTCTGAAAGTTTAGCCCATTAAAGCAACAATGTTGTTACTATACTGTTAACCCTTTGAACCCTGACCCCCTAACGAGTGCAGGTATCCCACCCTGGGCCCCTGCATACCATCTTTAGCATAAAGCCAAACACTAGACAAATATATAATTTCACACTGTTTCAAAGACATTAAATGACAGTTATATTGACATTTTATTAACAAATGGTAAATAAATCATGTTAAAAAGGATATTAGACCCACCGGCCGGTTATATTTAGTGCCAGTACTCTCTTTTATGGTGCCAGTTGTACCAGCAATTGTCTTTCTCGCTACCGATGCAGAGATGCTCATCACAGTATGAGCATTTGTACACAGTTTTTTTCCTTTTAGGTAAGTCCTTGTCCTGTGCAGCTGGGTTTGCATTTTTAGCAACTAAATATTTTTTCCTACAAACTGCACACCTGTTATTTGTTCCACCATCAGCTGGCCGGACAACATCATGGTGGGCATCCACTTTTAGGCGTCTGCAGTCATGGGACGGTTGAGATCGGCGGTTGCCAAACGAACTATGAGCATTCCGTACATCCCCCACAAGATTTTCAAACAGGTCCTCCAAATATGCATGAAAGGTGTATGTTCTCTTTCCCTGCTGAACATGAGGCTTGGTGAAATTCATTATTACATAGGCATTGTAGGCTGCCCACATGAATATCTTCATCATCAAGCGCCTTGGCCACCTGTAATGACGCCTACATTTCTGAAGTCTTGTCATCTGGTCATTTTTATCTGTGCCCCCCATGTATGTATTATATGCCTTGACTGCTTTGGGACACTTTACTGGTATGCGCTTCGCTTCGTGTGCATCGTATCTCAGAACCTCCTGCACCGGAGCTAAAATGTACATAGTAGTGATGAAATAAATTGGTTTTTTGTCCTGCCAAACAATAACGGCTACATCGCTGCCGTTATAAAGTGTATCCCACTCCCCTCGCACCATTTCATTTTTTCTCTTTATAATTGTTTTAGGGAAGTCCTTGCGATTTGTCATGGCAGTACCACACATTGTGATATCATGGTTTTCAAGCAAGTATTTTGCTAGTTTCACTGTTGTGTAAAAGCGATCCGTGTACAAGGAATGATTCTGCCCAGAAAACTCTTGTGTCAGGCGAACAACTAAGTTACCTGTGACTCCCAGATCAGGTATGACATCAGCATCTTGCCTTTTGCCAGTGTAGATTTCAGCATTGCAGATGTAACCATTGTCACTGTCACAAACTAGGAAGGTCTTTATGCCCCATTTTATTGGCTTGTCCTTGATGTACTGTCTAAAGGAAAGTTTATTCTTTGTCGGAATCATACCTTCATCAAGTGACAGTTCACAACCAGGCACATAATATTGCTTGAAATTTGCAAGCACACAATTGAATACAGGACGGACTTTGTAGATCTTATCTGTCTTATTCAGCTGGGGGTCATCTTCATTTACACAGTGTAATAATGACCAAATGGCAAGAAACCTGTCCCGAGCCATCACAGAAGAAAACCCAGGTGTATAGGTGATAAATTTCTCTTTAGATCTCCAAAATTGTTCATATTTGTCCTTGTGCAATAACATTTCCATCGTGCCCCGTAAACCAAAGAAAGCTTTCATTTCCTCCATTGTGATTGGTTTCTTTTGAACTGCCCTAGCTGCCAAGTTATTTGGTTTTGTAGTGAGCACATGCATGGCTTGATTATTAGTTTCAGTCACCAACAGTTTCCAAAGGTCCTCATTCCAAAACAAATCAAAATATTCAATTGGATCTGATTCTACAGTTATTGAACTGGGCATTTTTTTAGGTCCTGGTTTTTCCTTCGGGGTAAAACTACGTTCAGTAAACCCGGTGGTATCTTTAGTCCACCCTGGGGAAGGAGAAGGAGGTCTATTTACATTCCCACGTCCACGGCCCCGGCCACGTACTCTGCCACGCCCCCTTGTTTGAACATGGTCCCTACCTTGGTCACGCTGAACACGATTGTTTACACAGTGACTGTCATCGATATCCGTGCCACTTTCTGACTCAAAATCACTGAACTGATAATCAGAGTCATCCATGTCCTCCTCTGTGCTATCCAACACTGCATCTAAAACTTCTTCTGTCGAAAATTTCCTTTTCTGGGCCATTGTGATGGGCGAAAAAATGTTCACGAAGCCGCGCGAGGACACGTGCACTTCAATCGACCTTGGGCGGCCTAACATTGGATTAAACACGCTGTGATTGGTTGAAATTCCCTGTTGACCTAACTTTGAATAAAGCTCTCCCTGATTGGCTAACATACCACGGCCTAGTTATGGGTGAAGGTGAAGGTCGTGACACCGTTACGTATGTAAACAAAACGCACATGACTGTGGCCGGGATACCGGCCGCCCGGGTATATGCACTTTCAAGAAACGGCCGGTTTACCGGCCGCTAGGGTTCAAAGGGTTAAGAACGATAGTTTTTGTTCTGTTATGTGCTTTCGTTATCCTCTTTAGTTAACCCAGAAAATCAAGGTAAAGGTCACATTGCTAATTATCCACTCAAATACAAAAAAAAAATAATGTTCTGTCAGCGTGAATAGAAAGGCATGATTATGAGTGTCGTATTGACTTGAACTGTTAATGACTGTTAATAACCCTTAGATAAGAGACGCCTCGCAATGTTTACGGCTGTTTCTTACTGCGTATGTGGATCCATTAATCATTCAAGCGCCAAACCTTTGACACTTTATGCCCAATCATCTTAAGGGGCAGTTTAATTGTTATGGTATTTATTATTTGGGGATAAATTTGCGCTAAAGGTTTGAAAAAAGACAGATATATTATATTAATTTATCCGCTTAAGCTTTCGTGGACTGCTTTGTTTCTGTTTTACTCTTCGATCAAAGTACAAACAAATTTGATTTGTACTTTGCTTACTGAAAGTCATCTGAGCTATAGCGATCACACTTTGTCCGTCTGTCCTTCCGTCTGGCTGTCCGTCCGTCCGTTAACCAGGCACAAATCGTAACCGCTGGACCTTGATTCTTCCTACTTGACATCAAGGGAGGCCCATGAAAAATCTCTTTGGAAACCTGAAATGTGGTTTCTGTTACCCATATCCTCCGAGCTATGGGGCTCAGAAGTACCCCCCTAGAATCATTAAAAATTTAATAAAAAAAGCTCCAAAATCTGAACAACTAATGCATTGATCACCATGACTGTTTGCATGCATATTGATCCTGGAGTGTTTCATCATTTTCTGAAGACTAGTGGCGCAAGCTGGATATTTCGAAATTTTACGCATTTTGCCCTCTATTTTAGGACCTTTAAAGATGCGGTCATCCGTTAACGGGCAGAAAAGTAACCACCTGGAATCTTTTAACTTAATATCTTTTGAGGTCACTGAAACGTCTCCTAGGAAACCTGAAGTTTAGGCTCTGCTACCCATATTATCAGAGCTATGGGGCTTAGAATTACCTCCCAGAATAATTGAAAATTTTATACCAAAGCAGGGCACAAATCATAACTATAGGACCTAGAATCTTCTAACAGGACATCCTGAGAGTTCCTCAAAAGTTCTCTTCAGAAACCTGAATTTAGGTCTCTGTGACCTATATTCCCCGAGTTATTGGGCATTATTTCCAGAAATAATACAAAATACACACAAAGTGCCAGATACCCTAGGAACGGCTGAATGGATTGCGTCAAAATTGTTGTGCTTATAGGTCTTGTTGAACTTAAGCAAATATACATGAACCTACATTATCTTTATTAGTGCAAGGACATTTTGTCAATAAGTCAGTCGGCTGAGCGTCATGACCCATGGATCACCTGCTTATTAGGGCAACAAAATAAAACATATCCATATTCATCATAATATATAAGATCGACAGGAAGTATATTTGAGGAAAAAAAACAGGAAATTATCATAATAATCGGAACATTGTTGTTTTAATATAAAATAAGCCCTAAACGTGACGGAAAGTTTATTGTTATAAAAACGACAGGTTCGATCATAAGAGTTAACAACAAATCAGTAGGAGTATTTGTTGCATCTTATGATTACGTATCGCAATATCACAGAGAACATGCATGTCCATCTAATTAATCACTTTTAAAGAATTGTATTTAATTCAAGTTCAATCTCTATTAAGCTAGGGCAGGCAACAATAGCTACACCGGGGCTTCAACCCTGGTCGCAGCGGAGATCGCCGAGCGTTTAACCACTCGACTGTCCACGCCCATATTATTTGTAGTTCACTTAGACTTTACTAAATTTGACCTGTTCATTAATACATTTTGGCGAGAACGTTATAATAACTTAAGGTCCTATTCAGTCTACGTCTATCAATATCATGATACACCTGATTCAAATTAAATGCTTAAATGTTCTTGTTATTTAGCTAGAACGCTTAAATATTTCTGGTGTTTGTTTTTTTTCTGTGTAGAGTGTTTGCACCATTTCGTCTGAGGAAGTTGATTGCAACATGACCTAACATATGTGCCTTAATCCTTTTAGATTTTACAGATAAATTTCGTATGAAGTATAATTCGTTCACGATTCTCTCTAGAAGTTCAATAATTGCTCACGCCCAAAAAATCCCATCGTGTAAAAATGTTAAGAGACACAAACTAAAACTCAAACAAGATATGAATAACGCTAATACCATAGGGTTTGGCGTAGCATAATTACTACAGCAAATGGGCTGCATCTAACAAATACCAGGCTGTCATCTAAGCAAGCACTGCAGTTGCTGTGGCCGCAATAATACTGATGTTGGCGAGCGCAACTCTTATCGGAACTGATTTTGCTACCTGTCTCCTCATTCACTGGATAAAATAGCAATCACATCTGCATGGGTAGTATGATATATGTTAAAATTGTCATATATTAGGTATCGATGTCGGGTGTACAGATTAACGTTTGGTGTAAAGACCGGAGAATTGGAATATAAGGCCGGACTATTATGTCTTAGTTAAACCGAATTACAAAAGAGAATGAGGAACCCAGGAACTGAGTGTGTAGTTTGAAGTGCAATAGGGAATGTTAACTTTAACGTGATATTAAGGGTCCCCAGTACCACTAATTTTAAGTAATCTAGCCTGACGACAAGGTCTTCAAGATATTGTGCCAAGTTAAAGCCTTAACTGTATTATAATAAGCCGTCAAGGAATATTCTCTTGGTTGATTGTTCAGAAAGGTTCTTTTATATATTGTGAGTATTAGCATGCAATGGACAAATTAATCTCAAAAAGGGAATAATTAAAACATGCAAGGCATAATGTTACGGAGGCATATCAAGAACGAAAAACTTTTCTCATACACTCACTGGTAAAAAATAAACAGATGCAAAAATTGCATTCACTGTTTTTTATATTTTATTCTAACAACTCCATTTTATAGCATGTCAGATCAGTGAAGCATGTCAGTATTTCCTCAGTACACCGGATAAAAACGATCAGTTAAAACGATGATCATGTCCAATGATTGAAGTTCCATGTTTATGTGTAAAAGGTTAACTTCATAGTCTAATTTTGATTTAGGAGAAATGAAAAGATTAAATTATAAACGTGTAACGTATCCCTTATGTGTACAATTATTTTTTTCTGTAACGGGTTAAGATTTCAAACTTATCTTATATATTGCCAACCTCTAACGCAAAAACTCTTTTGTCTTTGGGTTATGGGGTTAAAGGTCAAGGTCACATGACTAACTTATTAAGAAGATCGATGCTCCATTTTAAGCCAAACTTTTCATCTCAGACCTTCCATCTTGCACATATAGCTGACCTGATAATAGGGGAAGAACCCGATCGATATTAGGGTCTCAATGTCAAAGGTCAAGGTCACAAGGGCCATATGTCCACATATTTGTTTGCTGATGACAACTCCAGTTTGGATGGACATATTGGTTTCAAACTTGATCTACATATCCCTCCCCCCCCCCCAAATTAGTGAGAACCCTTTTTTATTTTTGGGTCATGAGGGCAAAGGTCAAGGTCACAGGGTAGAAGCGTTAATCAGAATTATGTCAAATCACAGCATAAACATACAAAAAGCTAAATATGGGGGTGGGGGTGGGGGTGGGTTGGTTAATGTTTATGGCATAATTATCCAGGGGCATTAATCCTAGGGGTAACGGTTTGTGGTTTTTGTCCTTGGGGTAATTATCTCGGGTAATCATGGGGGGGGGGGGGGGGGGGGGCTCTCCAGGGGTAATTGGTCGGAGGTAATTTTTCTGGGGGAAAGTGTCTTAAATATTGTTTATGTAATATTTTTAATGGTGTTCTCATTTGATTAGACTGCCACAGAACATCAGTTTGCTTATTATTTTGTATGACGCTGTTGATTCTTTAAACATACACAATGAATTTTTTTTCTAATCATTCATATCAAGCAATATTTTTTCCCTGATATTCAAATTCGGTTATTTAGATAACACATTAAACTGGAGAGCACTGTTTCTTTGGATCCTTTTACAACTAACATGTCCGAGACGACTAGCTTCATTCCTTCAGTTCAACCATAAAATGTATTATCCCTCCGATAAATCAGTAAGAAGATCAATTAATATATTTTTCCTTCACACGCAAGAATAAAGATTTTGTGCAAAAAATCGGAGCAAAATGATGCATAAATGTCTTTACTTTGTAAGGAGGGATTGGTCGATAATGTGTTGCTTTATTTGATCCGAAATAATATTTGGAAGTAAGTTAAGGTTTTCTACTGTTTGTTCCCTTGTCTGTTATTTTGTACAAAATAAACCTATCATCAAGTAAAATTTCAGGATATTTTGTACAGTCTTCTTGTAAAAAGTATGCATGGGAAACGTGTTCTTTGTTTTGTAATTTAGACAACAATCTAGTGATCTTCATTATAATACACTGTAGTATATATTGTTTGACTTTTTTCACGCAACTCTTCTGCAGCCACGTTTCGAAAATGCTCGGGTTTTTTTTGTCTTGGACTGCCGGAAATGATGCTGAATAAGTCCAAAAGAGGGTCATTTTCAATATTTCCCCATGAATCTTGAGAAATTTTGATTAATTTTAAGAATGGACTACTTCAGCGACAACCACCCAAGAGCGGGTTACATGCTAGTGGCATGTAAAAACTAATTTTTATTCGTGAAGAAGATATGTGTCACAAGAATGAGTGAATATCGACATGCTACTCTCAAAGCATTGTGTGTGTGAAATTATTTTTAGAGGCATAAGATCACTTATCCCTGACATTCCTCAACTGCTTTATAAACATAGCATAAACTGCTGGACATGAGATATGAACCTGTTTATCAACATGTTCGTAAACACAGCACTGTTGACAAAAGGGAAAACACGTAACCTCAGGTGGTAGGTTCCATAAATGCGGAGGTAGAAAGGTCACTTGTTGCAAAACGTCGTTTGCAAAGCTTTTACTAATCTGACTTAATTGCTGCCAGATGCCCTTGCTGAATTTGAGTTGATTGTTTTGGCCGGCCTCCACATATTTTCAACATTTTGATATAAACAAAACAAGAGTTACCTGAGCTTTATTGTTGTTACTTTCTACAACATTGTCCACTATCCATAAGTGGATCTATGTGATCTATTTTACATTTGGTCAAATTTATAGGTGAATGGGGTTGCATTTATCTATATGGAGAAAAGCAAAATAAAAAAAAAATGTACACCGCCATTACTAGTGTAGTCTTTCGTCGACAACGCTTCATCACAACGTGTATACAGTAGGTCAACGTAAGTCAACGAATTACAAAATTTATAAACTCATACAATAGTAATGAATATATATGGTTATCATTGGCAGAATGTTTAAAAAATAAGATTCCCTTCAGAGTGCTTGACTTATAATTTCGTACAAGAAATTGTAAAATATACTCTCGAGCTGTTCTAGTGAATTAAAGAATGAACAAAAGTAAGCATTCGATAACCTCATTTCGCTCTTGGTGAGAAATAGATTATCCAAACTTGTGCTGAACTATTACTCCTTTATCTACGAACGGTACCAGGTTTCCCTATGAGGTGTCAGCATTGGTAGCTCTACATTTTAACGCAGGCCTACAAAAAGAAAAATTAGTTGAGACCCGTACCTAGATGAGGTCAATTCAAATTTCAGATCAAGTTGCGTCTAGATGAAACGTGACAAGATGCATTTAAAGTATCTGATTTGTAGAATTCAAGATAACATGGTATCTCCATCATCTCTTTATTGGCTTTTTTGTTGAATAATTAAATTACCAATACACGGCTGACAAGCAACCATGGTTTATGAAAGTATTAGTAAACCAATTGCGGTAATTTCTCAACATTTTCTATATTCACTTTCGTTTCGTTGCATTAAAAAAAACTGGGTTCATTCATTCTGTGACCTGACAGAGTCGTCAGATAGAGACAGATATGTCATGAAAAAAGTTTCATGTACATAAGATAAACAAGCCACAGATATAGAAAATGGTATATTGATTTATTTTACTGATTAAGATAAATAATAATATTAAATTACCTAATTCATCATATTTTCGTTATGTATATGATTATAACATACCTGATCCCCAGCTGTTTACCTTACCTTATACCTGCCATGTAAGACCTGGATACTAGTGAGTGGTCTTGTGGATTTGTAAAAAATAAATATTCATGAAAATACTTTGCAGGTACTGTTCTAACAAATATTTAATGCAGATAATCGATAAAAGTAAATTTTATGTACCAGAAACACAAAAGCGAAGCTAAGCACCTGATTAAGCTTTTATGAATACGGTCAACATAAGTTTTATAATATATATATAATTTTAATTGTATTACACTTATAAGAAAGGAATGTAATATATATATATATATATATATATATATATACACACACACAAATATATATATTTCCTTGGACGGGCTTTTGATCTATAATATATTAGGCCTACTTGAACAATTCCTGATAAAGGTTTAAAGAGACTTTAATCTTTCAGCTTAATCCTGTCATTACTCAAAACCCATTTAGTTATCTAAATTTGCAACAGGATCATAATTTTTCTATTAAAATCCGTTTTAGGCACATTTAACAAAACATAAAATCATATCAATATTTGAAAACTGTATTTTGATACGCTAAATTCGGAACACCGTATCGCGATATATCGATACATCGATAATATCGCGCAGCAGTAGTGTTAAGTATACATTTCGATGTTGTCTCACCAATATGCGGTTGGCAGATCTTTGGCGAGACCTGTGCTGTACAGCTAGCTGTTTCAGCAAATTTAGTACTGCATGGTGAATAAATCAACCGATCAGAGGGGGCATGATTAAGACAAAATGTCCGTGCACAACATTATGTGAACTGCAAGAAAGGGACTTTGTTTAAAAAATAATAAAGACGTTAACGTTAGGAGTACGACATTGATATTTCAGTAATATTGTACTGATAATTATTTAGATGCTTAAATAATAGGAATCAGTAAAAAACACCTTTTGTAATTTCGATGACATTTCCTAAATGAATCTTAAATGATTACCACTGTGTCCATTACCGTTTCTCCTTTGCATTATAACTAGTGTGGCTTCTCGTAAATAATAGTAATTATAGTTTATTAAGCCTTCAGACAAAGAGTACATGTACATAAAACATAATAAAATATAAAGTAATAAGAACAGTAAAACCACTGATAAGACACAGTATTATACATAAAATCAATATATTAAAATGGTGTCAGAAGAATATTTAAGATATATTTAATATAAGCGGCGTGACTGGCCAATAACTGCCGGACAGTATCCGACACTCCATCATTGGCATCATATTTCAATTCCTTTTTTACCCTTTGCTTGTACCCCTTGTCAAAAATATATTTGAGAAAACTTATACCATATTTCAAACACGTTTCTTTTGATCTTGCAATATAAGATCAGAATGACCACTCAGTTTGCCACAAGCATGCATATTCAGTAAATATGTATTAAAAAGGCCTGGCACGAGAGTTATTACTAAAGATGGCGCATCTTAAATCAAGACCATTCAATTCAACTGTTTTTTGTATCCTATTTACATTCATTGCTTTCAAAATGGGAGATCTTTTACAATATTTATGTAAACCAATACCGACCTTCAGTAGTTGTGACTGTAACTTTTTCATTTTTGTTAAAGATTGTTTACTGACATATATGGCACTGGTGCCATATGTCATCACAGGCCTAATAGCTGTTTTCCACACATATGATAAAGAATCAACATCGCTTACAAAGTTTGAGAAACCAGCTCCTTGAAGAGAATAAAATGCCCTCCTGCATGAATTTATGCGGTCATCAATATGCTCCATAGGATTAGAATTTGACAAAGTAACACCAAGATATCTCACACTTTTGCATTCAGTCAGCTTAACACCATCAAGTCGCCATTCAGGGCGAGTTTCTAGTGTACACTGCCCCAAAACAACACACTCGGTCTTCTGTGGATTAAACCTACGACCATGTTGTGTTATATATGCATCAGCTAAATCTATCATCTTTTGTAAACCAGAGGCAGTCAGACTTGCTAACATGAGATCGTCAGCATAACAGAATACATTGTAAGATATATTATTAATCTTTATGCCACCTGTGATATTCGATAATGCGTTGATCAAATCTTGATAGAATAAATTAAAGAGAAAAGGGGAGGTTAGTCCTCCCTGACGTGCATGTGCCCTTGGCATTTTTATTGCCTCACTTAGCTGCGAACCCCATTTAATTTGAACTGTTATTGATTTATACCAGTTCACAATCAGTACCCAGCAGTGATCAGGTATAACATTCATAGCTTTCTTAAACAAAATAGCATGTGGTAAAGTACAAACGCACCCTCTGCATCTAATGAACATGTATAGACGGGAGAACCACGCTTGGAACAATACCTTATGACATCATTAGCTAGGGAAGAGGCCATATTCTCATACCTCTCTCTGCAACGAATCCGAATTGCAAATCACTAAATTCGTGGAAATCAGATACATCCAGTATATATAATTCCATAATTTAATATATCGTACAATAGATTGTAATAGGTCGATAATTTCTTTGTACAGTAGCATCTAGTGTTGCTTTTTAGCTGAGCTGACTGAAAGTCATCTTAGCTATAGCGATCACTCTTTGTATGTCGTCCGTCCGGCCATCCGTCCGTCCGTCCGTCCGTTAACAGGGCACAAATCGTAACCGCTGGACCGGGAATCTTCTAACTTGGCATCCTGGGAGGTCCATAAAAAATCTCCTTGGAAACCTGAAATTTGGTCTCTGTTACCCATATTCTTGGAGCTATGGGGCTCGGAAGTATCTGAACAACTAATGCATTGATCACCATGATTTTTTGCACCGATATTGATCATCGAGTGTTTCATTAGTTTCTGCAGACTGGTGGCGCCACCTGTATTTTTTCGATTTTTTACGATTTTTTTCTCTATTTTTGAGACCTCTTAAGTTGCGGTCATCTGTTAACAGGGCACAAATTATAACGGCTGAACCTAGAATCTTCTCTCTTGACATGCAGAGAGGCCCATCAAAAGTCTCCTTGGAATCCTGAAATTAGGTCTCTGTTATCTATAACCTCTAAGCTATGGGGCTCCGAAATACCCTCCAGATTAATGGAAAATTTGATACAAAAGCTCAAGTAACTGAACAACTATTCCATTGATCACCATAATTTTTTGCATGGATATTGATCATGGAATGTTTCATCAGTTTCTACAGTCTGGTGGCGCCACCTGAATTTTTTTTATTTTACGAATTTTTTTCTCTATTTTAAAGACCTCTTAAGATGCGATCATCTGCTAACAGGGCACAAATCGTAACCGCTAGACCTAGAATTTTCTCTCTCGACATGCAGGGAGGCCAATAAAAAGTCTCTTTGGAAACCTGAAATTAGGTCTCTGTTACCCATACCATCTGAGCTATGGGGCTCCAAAGTCTCCCCCCCCCCGAATAATGGAAAATTTGATACAAAAGCTCAAGTATCTGAAGAACTAATGCATTGATCACTATGATTCTTTGCATTGTATTGATCATGGAATATGTCATCAGTTTCTGCAGTCTGGTGGCGCCACCTGTATTTTTTTAGCTCAGCTGACTGAAAGGTCATCTGAGCTATAGCAATCATTCTTTGTCCGTCCGGTCGTCCGGTTGTCCGTTAACAGGGCACAAATCGTAACCGCTGGACCTGGAATCTTCTCACTTGACATCCAGGAAGGTCCATGAAAAATCTCCTTGGAAACCTGAAATATGGTCTCTGTTACCCATATCCTTTGAGCTATGGGGCTCCGAAGTAACCCCGGGAATAATGCAAAATTTGGTACAAAAGCTCAAGTATCTGAATAACTACTGCATTGATCACCATGATTCTTTGCATGAATATTGATCATGGGATGTTCCATCATTTCTTGCAGGATGGTGGCGCCACCTGTATTTTTTTCCAAATTTTACGATTTTTTCTCTATTTTTTTAGACCTGCAACGAAACTGTCATCTGTTAACAGGGCACAAATCGTAACCACTGGCCCTGGATTCTTCTAACTTGACATCGAGGGAGGTCCATGAAAAGTCTCTGTGAAAACATGAAATTAGATCACTGTTACCCATATCCTTCGTAGTAAGTACCCCTCAGAATAATTAAAAATTTGATACAAAAGCTTCAGTATCTGAATAACTAATGCATTGATCACCATGATTCTTTGCAGGCATATTGATCCTGGAGTGTTCCATCAGTTCCTGCAAACTAGTGGCGCCACTTGTATTTTTTTTCAATTTTTACGAATTTTTTTCTTTATTTTTGAGACCTTCAAAGAAGTTGTCATCCTTTAACAGGGCACAAATCGTAACCGCTGGACCTGGATTCTTCTAACTTGACATCAAGGGAGGTCCATGAAAAATCTCCTGGAAAACCTGAAATTAGGTCTCTGATAACCATATCCTTCATAGAAAGTACCCCTCAGAATAATTAAAAATTTGATACAAAAGCTCCAGTATCTGAATAACTAATGCCTTGATAGCCATGATTCTTGGGATATATATTGATCATGGAGTGTTTCATCAGTTCCTGCAGACTGGTGGCACTACCTGTATTTTTATGCATTTTTCTTTCTATTTATGAGACCTTCAAATGAAGTTGTCATCTGTCCAAAAGCCTACTGAAACCCGTTTCATAGGACTCTGATTTGTTTGCACTCTGGCAGTCATTGTGCTCATTGTTCAACATTCCTTGAATTCAGATGAGCTTCATGGCCCATGGGCCACTTGTTTAAGTAAAGGTACCAATAACCCTTGATAAAAACAACCTGGAAAAGCGCCATATCTGATACACAGAGTAAACATTGTACTAAGATATTTAATAATCCTAGATTTAATAGCATGCTTAAAATGTTCAGATACAATACCATTCCTACCTGGCGAGCATCCAGATTTAAGTTTTTAATGTAACTAATAATTATAGATTCAGTTATAACTTTTTCAGTACAAATGAAAGAAGTATTTTGCTCAGTGTGAGCATTCAAGATTACAGGTTGGAATATCTCTTCGAATGTCTTTCCTAAATTTGTATAATCAACTTGAAAGAGATCTATTTATCCATTTGCTAGGGAATCCCTTGCGAATTTACCAGGGAACATTTATTTAAAATATTTAATATTTTTATGTTTCACGTTTGACCAATTAAACTCTGTAAAATGTAAGAATGTTACATACGATTAGCAGACGCACTCTGTAAGAAAGTTACATACGATCACTAGACACACTCTGTTAGAATGTTACATATGTTCACCAGACGCACTCTGCAAGAATATTACATACGATGACCAGAAGCACTCTGTAAGAAAGTAACATACGATCACCAAAAACACTCTGTAAGAACGTTACATACCATCACCAGAAGCACATTGGTAAGAACGTTACATACATCAATTTACGCACTCTGTAAGAAAGTATCATACCATCACCAGAAGCACCTTGGAAAGAACGTTACATACGATCACCAGACGCACTCTGTAAGAATGTTACATACGATCACCAGAAACACTCTGAAGGAATGTTACATACGATCAGCAGACGCACTTTGTAAGAAAGTAAGAAAGTTACATATGATCACTAAACGCACTCTGTAAGAAAGTTACATACGATCACTAGACGCACATTGAACCATGTCAAGGCCATGACTACCTTCGGAATAAAGCTGAGAATTCCGATATCCTAGAATTGCAATATATTGCTCATAAATCAAAATTAAATAAAAGAAGTACAAGGATACACATGGCTGCTGTAAATTTATTGTCCATATATGACAAAGGGGTTCTACAAGAAGAACGCACATTGCTTTTATCAGGATCAAATGCTAATACTAGATATTTTTCTTACGGAGGTTTTAAGAAAGCATTTACCGGGGAAAAGTGTAACAAAACATGCCTCACAGTATTCATTAAACATTGAGGATGATTTGTAAGATTAGTAGCAGTTCATTAAACGTGAATCTCTGTCGACTATACTATTTTGATCAACCGCTTAACGACACAAAGTAACGTCATTTGTTATGAGAACATATTTTAGGATATGTTAGAGTAATTTTCAAATCATAACAGCTTTAGCGCTTGATACATGAATGTAATTAAACAAAAACAGAAGTTTTTTTCCCGTTAATTTTCTTTCAGCTCTAGTTACTGTTACTGCTGCAGGAACACTGGTTTTTTCCCAGAACATTCGTGGCGGAAGTCGTAGAGGCAGCTATCCCGCCTCTCGCTCGACAGAATGGCAATCACCTCGGCGTGATCGTTGTGGAACTTTATCACCTTCACGTGGAAGTGTCCATTGTCATCGTAAGCAGTGTGCAGCTGAAAAGCAAATAAGATGTTAGCGTTTCAGCTTATAGTACTGGACTAATCTGGTCGGAGCTGATTTTTTTAATAATGTCTACGTTAATTCGTTGTTAAAGACAAATATAAACTAGGTCGCGGATGCGGGGGGGGGGATATATTTGAATAGCCAAATGCTTAATTTTAATTATTATTATAAAACTGCTAGAGCTATCAAACCACAATTTTTTAAATTGAATACTGAATAAAGTAAAATGTAATAATAGTGTTCATTTATTCATACATAATGAAATTATTTAAGTATATTAATTTTTGTATATTCAACATGAGAATAAATGTGTACCACCCTCGACGTTGGAAGTTAGGATCTTTCTCCTGAAGCTGTTTCTGTAGTCATCTAACATTTTAACAATTTACTTACTGAAGTTTCTTCCGGCCCTTTAAACCAACGAGGATATTTTATTCGTTTACCATTTTGTTTAATCAGGTTCAGTTTCGTTACCTTTACGACCTGTGACATTGACGATAAAGGTTACTTATATTGAATAAGATTAATCGTTTGGCAACTACCTTGATCGTATACAGAGTATCAATTCCATGGTTTCTCACTCGGTAGCTCAGTGGCGTAAAGCTGACCAGATTGCCATATTTCCGTTCCAACTGAGGTCGTATCTGAAGAATCAAAGTGTTTTTAGCAATAATATAAAAGTTCGCGTTTTACGATTTTTTCCCATATACATAAATCTAAATATTTCGAATACCCTTAAAATATACAAAATTATATTTGAAATTTAAGTCAAGGATCATAATATTTCCTAAAAAATTCAATACTTTTTTTAAAACATATACGAGTACTTGTGATAAAAATGCAATGTGATTCTATAACACTATTCCGACATTCATATACCAAAAATCTAAATACACGGACAAGGACTTGTGTTAAAAATACAAATTCAATGTAATTGTATAACATTTTTTTATAATTATACAGCGAAAATGTATGTAATTTAAAACACAGCAGTATTCTGATTATAAATTCTGCACATTCATAAAAAACATAAAATGCCGCCACCCAAACGATCGTTATTATGGTAAAACATCCGAAAGTCCAAAGCAATACCGCTTTCCTAATATGTACAGTCCTAAATCCTTTCACATATATCTTGTACTTTTCAATAAATGTAAATTTTGTCCCATATATAAATGCCTTAACCATAATCTCCGATGTTTTGTAGTTGTGTTAGAATTCTAAGAGCTAACAGTACACGTTATTACCTTTTCACACAGAAACCTCACTGTACTGTTTGGGCACTGTGGCGGTGACCAAATATTTTCCTCGTTGCAGCAGAGCATGGCTGGTGTCTCCGTTTTTGCTAAACTGAATACTTTGGTAAGAACAGTGCACACATATATAATATGTCTCATAATCTGGCGATTCAATTTACAGTTATATACTATACACGATTTAATTGATTGATTACTATTACAGATATTTGTCTCGCCACTGAATTTTCACAAACTCCTGATGTATATTTCATTATGATATTGTCTTGTGATTATTTTCATTTTCTGTTTCATAGTCTGAAAGTTTAGCTCATTAAAGCAACAATGTTGTTACTATACTGTTAAGAACGATAGTTTTTGTTCTGTTATGTGCTTTCGTTATCCTCTTTAGTTAATCCAGAAAATCAAGGTAAAGGTCACACTGCTAATTATCCACTCAAATACAAAAAATAATGTTCTGTCAGCGTGAATAGAAAGGCATGATTATGAGTGTCGTATTGACTTGAACTGTTAATGACTGTTAATAACCCTTAGATAAGAGACGCCTCGCGATGTTTACGGCTGTTTCTTACTGGCTATGTGGATCCATTAATCATTCAAGCGCCACACCTTTGTCAATTTATGCCCAATCATCTTAAGGGGCAGTTTAATTGTTATGGTATTCATTATTTGGGGATAAATGTGCGCTAAAGGTTTGAAAAAAGACAGATATATTATAATAATTTATCCGCTTAAATTTTCGTGGACTGCTTTGTTTTCGTTTTACTCTTCGATCAAAGTAAAAACAAATTTGATCAGCTTAGCTCAGCTTACTGAAAGTCATCTGAGATATAGCGCTCACACTTTGTCCGTCTGTCCTTCCGTCTGGCTGTCCGTCCGTCCGTTAACTAGGCACAAATCGTAACCGCTGGACCTTGATTCTTCCTACTTGACATCAAGGGAGGTCCATGAAAAATCTCTTTGGAAACCTGAAATGTGGTCTCTGTTACCCATATCCTCCGAGCTATGGGGCTCAGAAGTACCCCCCTAGTATCATTAAAAATTTGATAAAAAAGCTCCAAAATCTGAACAACTAATGCATTGATCACCATGACTGTTTGCATGCCTATGATCCTGGAGTGTTTCATCATTTTCTGAAGACTAGTGGCGCCAGCTGGATATTTCGAAATTTTACGCATTTTGTTCTCTATTTTTGGACCTTTAAAGATGCGGTCATCCGTTAACAGGGCACAAATCGTAAAAACTCGACCTGGAATCTTTTAAATTAATATCTTTTGAGGTAAATGAAACGTCTCCTAGGAAACCTGGAGTTAAGTCTCTGCTACCCATATTATCAGAGCTATGGGGCTTAGAATTACCTCCCAGAATAATTGAAAATTTTATACAAAAGCAGGGCACAAATCATAACTATAGGACCTAGAATCTTCTAACAGGACATCCTGAGAGTTCCTCAAAAGTTCTGTTCAGAAACCTGAATTTAGGTCTCTGTGACCTATATTCCCCGAGTTATTGGGCATTATTTCCAAAAAATAATACAATATACACACAAAGTGCCAGATTTCGTAGGAACGGCTGAATGGATTGTCGTCAAAATTGTTGTGCTTGTGGGTCTTGTTGAACTTAAGCAAATATGCATGAACGTTTATGCCACCTACATTTTCTTTATTAGTTCCCTGTGCAAGGACATTTTTTCAATAAGTCAGTCGGTTGAGCGTCATGACCCATGGGTCACCTGCTTATTAGGGCAACTAAATAAAACATATCCATATTCATCATAATATATTAGATCGACAGGAAGTATATTTGAGGAAAAAAACCTGGAAATTATCATAATAATCCGAACATTGTTGTTTTAATATAAAATAAGCCCTAAACGTGACGGAAAGTTCATTGTTATAAACACGACAGGTTCAATCATAAGAGTTAACAACAAATCAGTAGGAGTATTTGTTGCATCTTATGATTTCGTATCGCAATATCACAGAGAACATGCATGTCCATCTAATTAATCACTTTTAAACAAATGTATTTAATTCAAGTTCAATCTCTATTAAGCTAGAACAGGCAACAATAGCTACATCGGGGCTTCAACCCTGGTCGCCGGCGGAGATCGCCCAGCGTTTAACCACTCGACTGTCAACGCCCATATTATTTGTAGTTCACTTAGACTTTACTAAATTTGACCTGATCATTCATACATTTTCGCG
Source organism: Sipunculus nudus (assembly GCA_026874595.1). Taxonomy (NCBI): domain Eukaryota; kingdom Metazoa; phylum Annelida; class Sipuncula; order Golfingiida; family Sipunculidae; genus Sipunculus; species Sipunculus nudus. The sequence goes on along the minus strand of CM049311.1, from coordinate 55,145,791 downwards.
AAAACGTTAAAATAAAGGTCCTTCTCAGTCTACGTCTATCAATTTCATGATACACCTGATTCAAATTAAATGCTTAAATGTTCTTGTTATTTAGCTAAAACGCTAAAATATTTCTGGTATTTGTTTTTTTTTTGCACCATTTCGTCTAATGAGGAAGTCGGTTGCAACATAATCTAACATATGTGCCTTAATCCTTTTAGATTTTACAGATAAATTTCGTATGAAGTATAATTCGTTCACGATTCTCTTCAGAAGATCAATAATTGCTCACGCCCAAAAAATCCCATCGTGTAAAAATGTTAAGAGACACAAACTAAAACTCAAACAAGATATGAATAACGCTTATACCATAGGTTTTGGCGTAGCATAATTACTACAGCAAATGGGCTGCATCTTACTAATACCAGGCTGTCATCTCAGCAAGCACTGCAGTTGCTGTGGCCGCAATAATACTGGTGTTGGCGAGAGCAAGTATTATCGGAACTGATGGTGCTACCTGTCTCCTCATTCACTGGATAGAATAGCAATCACATCTGCATGGGTAGTATGATATATGTGAAAATTGTTATATATTAGGTATCGATGTCGGGTGAACAGATTAACGTTTGGTGTAAAGACCGGAGAATTGAAAGATAAGGCCGGACTATTATGTCTTAGTTAAACCGAATTACAAAAGAGAATGAGGAAACCCAGAAACTGAATGTGTAGTTTGAAGTGCCATAGGGAATGTTAAGGTTAACGTGATATAAAGGGTCGGAGTACCACTAATTTTAAGTAATCTAGCCTGACCACATTTAAAGCCAAACTTTTCATCTCAGACCTTCCATCTTGCACATATAGCAGACCTGATAATAGGGGAAGAACCCGATCGATATTAGAGTCTCAATGTCATAGGTCAAGGTCACAAGGGCCATCTGCCCAAATATTTGTTAGCTGATGACAACTCAAGTTTGGATGGACATATTGGTTTCAATTGATTTACACATGCCCCCCCCCCTAAGTGAGAACCCTTTTTATTTTTGGGTCATGAGGGCTAAAGGTCAAGGTCACAGAGTAGAAGCGTTATTCAGACTTATGTCAAATCAAAGCGTAAACATACAAAAATCTAAATATCGGGGGGGTTGGGGGTTGGTTAATGTCCATGGCATAATTATCCGGGGGCATTAATCCTAGGGGTAACTGTTTGTGGTTTTTGTCCTTGGGGTAATTATCTCGGGTAATCATCTGGGGGGGGGGGTTATTCTTCAGGGGTAATTGATCGGAGGTAATTTTCCTGGGGGGAAATTGTCTTAAATATTGTTTATGCAATATTTTAAATGGTGTTCTTAGTTGATTAGACTGCCACAGAACATCAGTTTGCTTATTATTTTGAATGACACTGTTGATTCTTTAAACATACACAATGAATTTTTTTTCTATTCATTATTCATATTAAGCAATATTTTTTCCTTGATATTCAAATTCGGGAATTTAGATAACACAACTAAACTGGAGAGCACTGCTTCTTTGGATCCTTTTACAACTAACATGTCCAGGACGACGAGCTTCATTCCTTCAGTTCAACCATTAAATGTATTATCCCCCCGATAAATGAGTAAGAAGATCAATTAATATAATTTTCCTTCACACGCAAGAATAAAGATTTTGTGATATAAATCGGAGCAAAATGATGCATAAATTTCTTTACTTTGTAAGGAGAGATTGGTTGATAATGTGTTGCTTTATTTGATCCGAAATAATATTTGGAAGCAAGTTAAGGTTTTGCTACTGTTTGTTCCCTTGTCTGTTATTTTGTACAAAATAATCTATCATCAAGTAAAATTTCAGTATATTTGGTACAGACAGTCTTCTTGTAAAAAGTATGCATGGGAAATGTGTTCTTTGTTTTGTAATTTAGACAACAATCTAGTGATCTTAATTATAATACACTGTAGTATATATTGTTTGACTTTTTTCACGCAACTCTTCTGCAGTCACGTTTCGAAAATGCTGGAAATGATGCCGAATGAGTCCAAAAGGGGGTCATTTTCAATATTTCCCCATGAATCTTGAGACATTTTGATTAATCTTAAGAATGGACTACTTCAGCGTCAACCACCCAAGAGCGGGTTATAAGCTAGTGGCATGGAAAAACTGACTTTTATTTGTCAAGTAGATATGTGTCACAAGAATGAGTGAGTATGGATATGCTACTCTCAAAGCATTGTGTGTGTGAGATTATTTTTAGAGGCATAAGAACACTAATCCCTGACATTCTTCAACTGCTTTATAAACATAGCATAAACTGCTGGACATGAGATATGAACCTGTTTATCAACAACATGTTCGTAAACACAGCAATGTTGAAAAAAGGGAAAAACACGTAACCTCAGGTGGTAGGTTCCATATATTCGGAGGTAGAAAGGTCACTTGTTGCAAAACGTCATTTGCAAAGCTTTTACTATTCTGACTTGCTGCCAGATGCCCTTGCTGAATTTGAGTTGATTGTTTTGGCCGGCCCCCACATATTTTCAACATTTTGATATAAAAAAAACAAGAGTTACCTGAGCTTTATTGTTGTTACTACCTACAACATTGTCCACTATCCATATGTGGATCTATGTGATCTATTTAACATTTGGTCACATTAAAAGGTGAATAGGGTTGCATTTATCTATATGGAGAAAAGCAAAATAAATATTGTACAAAAAATTGTACACCGCCACTACAAGTGTAGTCTTTCGTCGACACCGCTTCTTCACAACGTGTATACAGCAGGTCCACGTAAGTCAACGGATTACCCAATAATAAACTCATAGAATAATAATGATTATATCTTGTGAACTTTGGCAGAATTTAAAATAAAAATAAATTTCCCTTCAGAGTGCTTGACTAATAATTCTGTTCTAGAAATTGTAAAACATACTCTCGAGCTGTTCTAGTGAACTAAAACATGAACAAAAGTAAGCATTCGATAACCTCATTTCGCTCTTAGTAAGAAATAGATTATCCAAACTTGTGCTGAACTATTACTCCTTTATCTACGAACGGTACCAGGTTTCCCCATGAGGTGTCAGCATTGGTAGCTCTACATTTTAACGCAGGCCTGCAAAAAGAAAAATAAGTTGACACCCGTACCTAGATGAGGTCAATTCAGATTTCAGATCAAGTTGCGTCTAGGTGAGACATGACAAGATGCATTTAAAGTTTCTGATTTGTAGAATTCAAGATAACATGTTATCTCCATCATCTCTTTATCGGCTTTTTAGTTGAATAATTAAATTATCAATACACGGCTGGCAAGCAATCATGGATGATGAAAGTATTAGTAAAACATCTGCTGTCATTTCTCAACATTTTTTATATTCACGTTCGTTTCGTTGCAATAAAAAAACTGGGTTCCTTCAGTTAAACATTCATCTAGAGTCGTCAGGTCACAGAGACAGATATGTCCTGAAAAAAGTTTCATGTACATAAGATAAACATGCCACAGAAATAAAAAATGGTATATTGATTTATTTTAATGATCATGATAAAGAATAATAATATTAAATTACCTAATTCATCATATTTTCGTTATGTATATGATTATAACATACCTGATCCCCAGCTGTTTATCTTACCTTATACCTGCCATGTAAGACCTGTATACTAGTGAGTGGTCTTGTGGATTTGTAAAAAAATAAATATTTATGAAAATACTTTGCAGGTACTGTTCCAACAAATATTTAATTCAGATAATCGATCATAGTAAATTGTATGTACCAGAGACACAAAAGCGAAGCTAAGCACTCTACTTGACTAAGCTTTCATGAATTCGGTCAACATAAGTTTTATAATATATATATAATTTTAATTGTATTACACTTATAAGAACGGAGTGATATATATATATATATATATATATATATATATATATATATATATATACAAATATATATATTTCCTTGGACGGGCTTTTGATCTATAATATATTAGGCCTACTTGAACATTTCCTGATAAACGTTTAAAGAGACTTAAATCTTTCACCTTAATGCTGTCATTACTCAAAACCCATTTAGTTATCTAAAATTGCAACAGGATCATAATGTTTCTATTAAAATCCGTTTTAGGCACGTTTAAAAAAATATAAAATCATATCGATATTTGAAAATTGTATCGCGATACGCAAAATTCGATATACCGTATCGCGATATATCGAAATATCGACAATACCGCGCAGCCCGTGTTAAGTATACACTTCGATATTGTCTCACTAATATTCGGTTGACAGATCTTTGGCGAGACCTGTGCCGTACAGCTAGCTATTTCAACAAATTTAGGGCTACTTGGTAAAGAAATCAACCGATAAGTGAGGGGCATGCTGTAGACAAAAAGTCCGTGCACAAAATGATGTGAACTGCAAGATAGGGACTTTGTTTAAAAAATAATATAGACGTTAACGTTAGGAGTACATCATAAATATTTCAGTAATATTGTACTGATTATTATTTAGATGGTTAAATGATAGGAATCAGTAAAAAACACGTTTTGTAGTTTAGTTGACATTTCCTAAGTGAATCTTAAATTATTACCACTTATTCACCTTTTGAATTATAACAGGTGTGGCTTCTCGTAAATATATCTTCGAATGTCTTTCCTAAAATTGTATAACGTACTTGAAAAAGATTTATTTATCCGTTTGCTAGGGAATCCCTTGTTAATTTACCAGGGATCAAATATGTTTGACCAATTAAACATACGATCACCAAACGCACTCAGTAAGAATGTAACATACGATAACCAGACGCACTCTGTAGAATGTTACATACGATGGCCAGACGCACTCTGTAAGAATGTTACATACGATCACCAGACGCACTCTGTAGAATGTTACATACGATCACCAGACGCACTCTGTAAGAATGTTACATACGATCACCAGACGCACTCTGTAGAATGTTACATACGATGACCAGACGCACTCTGTAGGAATGTTACATACGATCACCAGACGCACTCTGTAGAATGTTACATACGATGGCCAGACGCACTCTGTAAGAATGTTACATACGATGACCAGACGCACTCTGTAGAATGTTACATACGATGACCAGAAGCACTCTGTAAGAATGTTACATACCATCACCAGACGCACTCTGTAAGAATGTTACATACGATCACCAGAAGCACTCTGTAAGAACGTTACATACCATCACCAGACGCACTCTGTAAGAATGTTACATACGATCACCAGAAGCACTCTGTAAGAACGTTACAAAAGATCACCAGACGTACTCTGTAAGAAAGTTACATACAATCACTAAACGCACTCTGTAAGAAAGTTACATACGATCACTAGACGAACACTGAACCAAAAGCAAGGCCATGAGTACCGTCGGAATAAAGCTGAAAATTGTGAGTTCCAAGAATTGCAATATATCGCTCATTAATTAAAATTAAATAAAAGAAGTACAAAGACACACATGGCTGATGTAATTTTATTGTCCATATATGACAAAGGCGTTCTACAAGAAGAACGCACATTGCTTTTATCAGGATCAAATGCTAATACTAGATATTTTTCTTACGGAGGTTTTAAGAAAGCATTTACCGGGGAAAAGTGTAACAAAACATGCCTCACAGTATTCATTAAACATTGAGGACGATTAGTACCAGTTCACTAACGTGAATTTCTGTTGACTAAACTTCTTTGATCAACCGCCTAACGACACAAAGTAACGTCATTTGTTATGGGAACACATTTTATGATATGTCAGGGTAATTTTTAAATCTTAACAGCTTTAGCGCTTAATACATGAATGTAATTAAACAAAAACAATTTTTTTCCCCGTTATTTTTATTTCAGCTCTAGTTACTGTTACTGCTGCTGGAACACTATTTTTCCCCCAGAACATTCGTGTCGGAAGTCGTAGAGGCAGTTATCCCGCCTCTCGCTCGACAGAATGGCAATCACCTCGGCGTGATCGTTGTGGAACTTCATCACCTTCACGTGGAAGTGTCCATTGTCATCGTATGCAGTGTGCAGCTGAAAAGCAAATAAGATGTTAGCGTTTCAGCTTATAGTACTGGACTGATCTGTTCGGAGCAACCTGAGGTGACTATTTTTTTTAATAATGTCTACGTTAATTCGTTGTTAAATACAAATATAAACTCAGTCGCGGATCCGGGGGGGGGGGGGGGATTTGGATAGCCAAATGCTTAATTTTAATTATTACTATAAAACGGCTAGAGCTATCAAACCACAATTTTCTAAATTGAATACTGAATAAAGTAAAATATAATAATAGTGTTGGTCATTCGAACGTAATGAAATTATTTAAGTATAATATTTTTTTATATTCTACATGAGAATAAATGTGTACAACCCTAGACGTTTGAAATTAGAATCTTACTGTACTTACTGAAGTGTCTTCCGGCTCTTTAAATCAACGAGAATATTTTATTCGTTTACCATTTTGTTTAATCAGGTTCCGTTTCGTTACCTTTACGACCTGGGACATTGACGATAAAGATTACATATATTGAAAAAGATTAATCGTTTTGCAACTACCTTGATCATATACAGATTATCAAATTCCATGGTTTCCAATTCGGTAGCTCAGTGGCGTAAAGATGACCAGATTGCCTTATTTCCGTTCCAACTGAGGTATCTGAAGAATCAAATTGTTTTTTGCAATATTAAAAAAAGTTGGCGTACTACGATTTTTTCCCATATACATTAATCTTAATATTTCGAATATCCTTAAAAATATACAAAATTTTAGTGAAATTTAAGTCAAGGATCTTAATATTTCCTTAAAATGCACCACTTTTTTTTAAAATATACGAGTACTTGTGATACAAATGCAATGTGATTCCATAACATTATTCTGACATTCATATAGCAAAATTCTCATAACATGGACAAGTACTTCTGTTTAAAATAGAACTTCAGTGTAATTGTTTAACACTTTTTGATATTCATATAGCAAAAATGTAGTTCATTAAAAACACAACAGTATTCGGATTATAAATTCTGCACATTAATAAAATATAAAAGGCCTGCACCCAAAAGATCGTTATTATGGTAAAACATACGCATTTCGTATTTTATTCTAACAACTCCATATTATAGCATGTCAGATCAGTGAAGCATGTCACTATTTCCTTAGTACACCGGATAAAAACGACCAGTTAAAACGATTATCATGTCCAATGATTGAAGTTCCATGTTTATGTGTAAAAGGTTAACTTCAAAGACTAATTTTGATTTAGGGGAAATGAAAAATATTTTTTATCTTTAACATGCATTAAACAAGGGTGAGTTAGCAAGGAAAGAACGATTTTATCAGCAGGCTTCATTTTAACAAGAGTTGCTGAACTCGTACAGAAAGTAGTTCCCATCTTACTGGCGAAAACGGCTATCACTTCAGCAGGGTCATTGTGGAATTTCATGATCTTGATGTGAAAATGACCATTAGCATCTTACACAGTGCGTACCTATAAAAAAACAATCATTCTATTAGGTTATTTCAATTACTTTGCTACTTAATAATAATTAGTAGTGTTGTAAATAAGGTATTAGGCAAAATAAAAATTAATAAAGATGGTCATAGGCGGAACTTAATGCATGTCAACGCTCAATCGGTTTAAGTAATAAAACAAGTGACCCATGGGTCATGACGCTCAGCTGACTGGGAAGAGATTCGCAAAAGGAAATTTTATCATCAGAATGGTAGTATTTACCCATTCAACTGAAGCATCAAACAGATTAACCAACAGGCCAAGATTTAGTCTGTATTTATATATCTCAAAAATAGAGAAAAATGTGTAAACTTTTAAAACTAGAATACGGGTAACCGACAAGTGACTACATGTATCTGCCAAAATCGGATAGTGAGGCATGGATTGAGTGGCAAGGGGAAATAGAGTGAGTTATGTTGCATATTAGCATGGATGTCTGCAGCCTAAATATGTATGTAGGTTGTGCCACCTACCACATATCCAGAAAGCTGTCAAAGTTGTATACACCTGCAAAATTTTAGGCAGAAAAGTCAAACCACTACATGTATATGAGCGATTTTTGCCCATGGCAGACAAACAGACAAACACTGTGCAAAAATCTTTGCAGGTAACCCCTCCAGTTTGTGTATGATAAAGACCTACGTGAGATCTAAACACATGCACAATTTTGGCCCAATCGGTCAAATGGTTCCTGAGATATGAGCTTGGATGTGTCCAGCGTTAACTAGAATGTAGGTGGCGCCACCTGTCATAAAATCAAGAAAGCTGTCCATGATGTATAAACCTGCAAAATTTTAGGCAGTTATGTCGAACCACTACAGAGAAATGAGTAATTTTAGGCCTAGGCAGACTAACAGACAGACGCTGTGCAAACATTGTTACAGGTGGCGCCACCATTTTTTGTGTATGTTACAGAGCTATCAAAGGGCTACATTTGTATAAATTTTATTTCCTGATCGGTCAAACGGTTCCCGAGATATAAGCTTGGATGTCATCAGCGTGAACGTGAACGTAGGTGGCGCCACCTGTCATAAAATCAAGAAAGCTATCCTGGATGTATACACATGACGAATTTCAGGTGAATTAGTCAATTCACTGCAGAGATATGAGTGATTTTAACCCAAGGCAGATGTACAGATGGACACTGTGCAAACATGGTTACAGGTGGCGCCACCATTTTTTGTGTATGTTATAAAGCAATCCAAGGGCTACATTTGTATCAATTTTATTTCCTGATCGGTCAAACGGTTCCCGAGATATGAGGGTTTATGAGTGGAAACAGACCCACAAATGGACACTGGATAGAGAGGAAAGGTCAGAGGTCAATGCAAATTGGTTAGGCACCAGTTCACATGTGACCCGATAATAGGTGTAAGTTTGGGAAAAATAGGGCCATTAGTCTCCGAGGAGCTCTCTGGAAACGAACGCCGCGGCGGCGGAGGAACTCAGTCAAAAAACATAGTATCCGCAAAACTTCGTTTTGGCGGATACAAAAATACAGGTGGCTCCACCAGTCTGCAGAAACTAATAAAATCACTTAATGGTCAATATCCATGCAAAAAATCATGGTGATCTCTGCATTAGTTGTTCAGATACTTCAGTTTTTGTATCAAATTGTCCATTATTCTGAGGGATACTTCGGAGTCCTATAGCTTGAAGGATATGGATAACAGAGACCTAATTTCAAGTTTCCACAGGCACCTTTCCTGGGCCTCCTTGTATGACAAGAATGAAGATTCTAGGTCCAGTTGTTGCGATTTGTACCCTGTTGACAGATAACCACATCTTTAAAGGTCTCAAAAAAGAAGAAAAAATTCGTAAAAATTTGAAAAAAAATAGAGGTGGCACACCCAGTCTGCAGAAACTGATGGAACAGCTCATGATCAATATGTATGCCGAAAATCATGACCATCAGTGTTGTAGTTATTGAAATACTGCAGTTTTTGTATCAAATTTTCCATTATTCTGGGGGGGGGGGGGGTATTTTGGACCCATACAGCTTAAAGAATATGGGTAACAGAGACCTAATTTCAAGTTTCCATGGAGACTTTTCATGGGTCTCCCTGTGTGTCAAGAATGAAGATTCTTGGTCCAGTTTTTATGATTTGTGCCCTGTTAACAGATGTTCATATCTTTAAAGGTCTCAAAAATACAGAAAAATTTCGTAAAAAAAAACCGAACAAATACAGGTGGTGCCACCAGTCTGCAGAAACTTATGAAACACTCCATGATCAATATCCATGCAAACAATTATGGTTATCTCTGCATTAGTTGTTCAGATACTTTAGCTTTTGTATCAAATTTTCCATTATTCTGAGCTGTACTTTGGAGTGCCATAGCTCAAAGGATATGGGTAACAGAGACCAAATTTCAGGTTTCCATGGAGACTTATCATGGGTCTCCCTGTGTGTCAAGAACGAAGATTCTAGGTCCAGTCGTTACGATTTGTACCCTGTTGACAGATAACTACATCCTTAAAGGTCTCAAAAATGGAGAAAACAATTCGTGAACATTGAAAAATACAGGTGGCGCCACCAGTCTGCACAAACTGATGAACCATCTCATGATCAATATGTATGTCGAAAATCATGACCATCAGTGATGTAGTTAATGAGATATTGAAGTTTTTGTATGAAATTTTTGACTATTCTGGGGGGTAATTTTGGGCCCCATATCTCAAAGGATATGGGTAACAGAGACCTAATTTCTGGTTTCCATGGAGACTTTTCATAGGTCTCTCAGTGTGTCGAAAATGAAGATTCTAGGTCCAGTCGTTACGATTTGTGCCACGCTAACAGATGACAGCATCCTCAAAGGTCTCAAAAATAGAGGAAAAAATCGTAAAAAATCAAACAGTACAGGGTGGCGCCACCAGTCTGCAGGAACTGATCGAACATCTCATGATCAATATGTATGCCAAAAATGAAGACCATCAGTGATGTAGTTATTGAGATATTGAAGTTTTTGTATGAAATTTTTTATTATTCTGGGGGGTACTTTGGGGCCCCATAGCTCAAAGGATATGGGTAACAGAGACCTAATTTCTGGTTTCCAAGGAGATTTTTCATGGACCTCTCAGTGTGTCAAGAATTAAGATTCTAAGTCCAGTCTTTATGATTTGTGCCTTGTTAACAGATGTTCACATTTTTAAAGGTCTCAAAAATAGAGAAAAAAATTCGTAAAAAATCGAAAAATACAGGTGGCGCCACCAGTCTGCAGGAAGTGATGTAACATCTCATGATCAATATGTATGCCAAAAATCATGACCATCAGTCAAGTAGTTAATGAGATATTGAAGTTTTTGTATGAAATTTTTGACTTTTCTGGGGGGTACTTTGGGGCCACATAGCTCGAAGGATATGGGTAACAGAGACCTAATTTCTGGTTTCCAAGGAGATTTTTTATGGACCTCTCAGAATCCCAAGTTACAAGGTTCTAGGTCCAGCGGTTACGATTTGTGCCTGGTTAACGGACGGACAGACGGACAGACGGACAGACAGACAGACGGACAGACGGACGACGGACAAAGAGTGATCGCTATAGCTCAGATGACTTTCAGTCAGCTGAGCTAAAAATGAAGACCGGCATGACATTAATGAAAGCGAAAACAGGATAATTATCCATATTCTCGTTGCAAAATGGGTTTTAATTTCAGGATTTTCACGTTTTTCAATATTAACGAACTGACCTTCTAATATAATAATTAGTTTTTATTTTATTTTTAATGTACGCTAGCCATAAAACAAACATTAATTCTTATTAGTGTTGTTTTAAATATAAAAAAAAACCCGTTTTCCACAAAAACCTAATAGTTCATGGGCCAGAGCAGATATTGGTACCACCCAGGGTGGCAAAACTTAAGTAGGGTTTTTCAAAGGTCTGTGTCTATAGATGATAATTGGTATGATAACTGATCCAGAGTGGTAGCTTAGTCATAGTTATCCGCTACTGAATGTAATGACCCTACATGAAAATTTAAACTTTAAGCTGCATCGACTTTTCATTTAGTTAACATTTAGTTAATAACTTCATGAATACAAAAGATATTATTTCAAATTTTGTCTCAAAAGATAGTTTAGATCCAGGGCTTTTTAATGGTACGTCAGATGTGGCAGTTTATGCACTTATAATCAGTTGCAGATACTAATAATTACCCCTATTCCTTTAAAGTGTCGAAAGTTCTGTATTTCTTTTTTGTCAGCTCTTTATATGGAACCTTTGCTTTTTTCGTTATGGTTTTTAATTGTATCATGATATGCTTGGTACAGTACTGGATTTTTGTGTGTGTTTTTTTTCTACTGTTGCATGAAATATCATGCACAATGAAGGACTTATATTGGCTGCCAAAGGTATTTGCACAAGGTGACTGGCATCATCGGGGTACCGACGTTCAATATATGGTTTTAACTTTCAAATACGTATTGTTTTACATATATTTTGATTTACATATATAAACATTTTTTATATTCTCAAATATTAATAGTCGTTGACTTTTATGTAACACCATCCTTCGTGTTTCTGATCTTCACTTGCAAAGGAAATCTCAAACAGCAGTCATTCATACAATTCTGGCACTGGCATACATTGCACTGGCATACACTGGCATACAAATAAAATTGTCAGCATATCCGTGTGAGATCCAAAACAAGGCCTCCAGGCCTAATGCGAGCCTTTGCAATGTGATATTCACCAGGCATAATGCTTATATGATAACATGCTTGACCTTCATTGGAAAAGTACTTGATTACTTTTGAAATACATGTGTGTTTTTTACGAACATGTACAAATCAATTACTAAAACATTTTGCACCCAAGTACAATATTATATGCTTGTAATAAAACACAAAATCTATTTAAAGATACTTGTTGTGCATATTTCAATAGTACGTGATGTGATGAATGAATCGAGTACAGGTATGTATTATGACATAAACCTCAAATATGTTAAATAACGGTGAAGTAAACACCAGATCCTGCTTTAAAAAATCTATTTTTTACTCCCTACCTTATGACTTTTTTGCGGACCAATGTTAGCCCCAATACAGAAATAAGCTAAGCTGACCATAAGTCATCTGAGCTATATTTTTGGTCCATTGTCCAAAATTCGGCATACTGTGAGATGTCCCCAAAATCTCCTGTCAAACTGAAAACTGGGTCATTGCGGTTTCGTTCCTTCAAGAAAACCTCAATTTTCCATTAAAAGCTTATTCTTACCCTTCAGGACGAACTAACATCAACCTATCAGTTTTTTCTTAATATTTACCATAACTGTTGTCCTATATATTTCCTATATACATGCCAGAAATTAAGATTTATTGTATAATTACTTTAAGTTATGGGCCCTATAAAATAGCACACTTTGTAAAATATCAGAGAAGATAATCACTTTACATGATAATTCTTCAAGGTAGAAACTCTTTTCAGGTATATAACTTTGTTTAATCAAGGTTCAATTGGATAACCAAAACTGGATCTGAATTTTGTAAATATTTTAAGTTATTAGCATAAAAATAAAACCAGTACCTTAAATTTTGTCCACCTTTGACAATGGCCTGTTTTCCGACCTCTAAGTAGTGTTGATTTAATTTTACAGCATGTAAACGTGTGTATTTAATCTGTTTATATCTGAAATTTGAAAATAAAAGCAACAAAATTGGGCTAGTTATTGAAATCGTTTAGGCTCTATTGTATTCACTTGCATGTTCAAGTTGCAGGCAGGCCACTTCTGGTCACTGGAGGTCAACTGTGCCATGGTACCTATTTTGAAATTGGTCACTGGGGGAGATCCCCTGCTGTGACAGCTGTACAGTTATTTTCGTATCAACCCCATCCCCACTTCTCCTCCCCCCCCCCCCCCCACCCGCCCCACCCCAAGTGTTATGTAGTAATTGTATTGTTTGCCATGTGTTTCCTTAATAGTAATGCTGTTTCCACTCCAATATACAAAACTTTTCTTGAACTAGAAAATGTCCAGAGGACTGGATATCCCGGCAAACGGGAATGTGAGAAAATTATACATACACAGTCACATTATTGACCAAAAACAATAAAGGTCCAGTTCATGCAAGGTGAATCAGAGTACCTAGTCTGCTGCCAATACGGAAAGTGACTTAATGTAAGAAATGTGTACTTTGCCTTGTACTACAATCTGGGATATGACAAAAATAAATCACAAAATAAACTTAGAATGCACCTAAGAAAATCAAGTGAAGATAACAATAAAATATACATGCCTTGTTAATAAGAAGTGAACTTTTGTAAAACTCTAAGATACTGCATTTCACATAAATGTTTGACATTAAGTATAAAAATCCATAAATAAACAATCCATCAGCTTGTGACCTAAACCTGTTCATGTGCGGAGACCTTTAAGATATGCCCGCAATCTTAAGGAGACATGCATTTGAGTAATGGTTCTCTTAATCTAGCATTGCATATAAAAAGTTAAAAATTTCAAAATTCATTAAAAATGCAAAAGAATAAAGAATTCATTAAAATTCAACAAGGAACCAAGTGTGAACAAAACCTAATCAGCTCTGGAGACCTATAAATTGCACCTGCTAATTAAAAGTAGATCACAGTAAAATTTTTAGAGAAATAGTGTCACATATGAAATGTTAAAAATTTGAATAGACAAATTCATAAAAATAATAAAATCATTCAAGGGTTACCAAATCCTAATAAATTCTGGAGACCCATAAAATGTACCTGCTATTTGAATAAGAACTAGATCCCATAAAAAACTTTTTTTGAGAAATAGTGTCGCATATGAAATATTTTGTATAACCAAATTCATAAAAAAATCCAAAAATCATTCAAGTGTGACCAAAACCTAATCAGCTCTGGAGACCCATAAGAGGCACCTGCTACCACAATTAAAAGTAGATCTGAGTAAAACTTTCGAGATATCGCGTCGCATTCCAATTGTTTACGGACGGATGGACAGAGAGACGGACGGGGCTGATCACTATACCGCCCCCCCCCCCTCCCCCCCCCCCCCCCGCTTCGCTTAGACGGGAGATAAATAGTAAATCAAGGGGTTACAAATGATGTCATAAAAAATTAGGATCTAATGAACATTTTTCTATTGTTTTCCTGCCTCAGCAGAATAGGAAATACGGCTTTGTTTGTCCTGTATATATATGCCGAGGTGTAATAATTCCCACCATTCCCCCTTCCCTGCCATTGATTCCTTACGTATGTGCATGGTGACATTAATTTTGTTGCAAATGTGTAAATATTATATTTTTTTAAAATTAATATTAGAAAACATAAATATATAATTGAAATATATTCTTGCCTCAGTAGAATGGGACATAAAGCGATCAGCTATGTGAATAAAGTGAATATCCTGTATGTATATACTGAAATTTTGTATCCCCAGTTCCCCAGCCCCCCCGCCACCACCACCAAAACCACGAAATACTTCCACCTGTGGACTGGGGACATCAGTTATATTGCAACTGTATACTTTTATCAGATAAAGTATATATATATATATATATATATATATATATATAAAGTATATATATATATATATATATATAGGAATAAATCTTATTGAACAAATGTGTAAACTGCTGAACTGTCAACACTTTATCAAAAAGCCAACCAATGATCATGGTAATAATATATATCGATCCTATGTTCACAAACTGCTCACATCCTAAAGTTTCAACATTAGGAAACACGTGGTCAGGACCCAAATACATTATTTGCAACAATTTCTAACTCATCAATATAAACCAATTGTATCAACCAATCATGGTCTATATTACCCCTTCTTCTCTTCATTTGATATTATTTTAGATTTGAACCCTAAAGGTCAACTTCAGCTGAGCACAGTGATCCATGGATTCCTTGTTTAAGAATGGCCTAAAGTGAGCCTGAATGTCCGAAAAAAATTAATAAAAAGAGACAAGGAAAACCAAGCTGGTACCTTATTCAATAAAAGAATAAAAGGCAATAGCAAAACTGTCATAAGTTCCTGCAATCTTAGGTTCAGTGAATAAAAATACCGAAATTTCAACAGTTTTAAGGGGTAGGAGTAAATATTAGTATGTGCCACTGATGACAAATGCATAAAACTGCCACATTTGACACACCATCAGAATGCCCTGGGTCTTACCTATCTATTGAGACCAAATCTGTTATGATATATTTTGTATTAATAAAGTTATCAACTAAATACTGTGGAAAAGTTTAAATTTTCATGCAGGGTCACTTCATTCAATAGCGGATAACTATGACTAAGCTACCACTCTGGATCAGTTATCATACCAAAATAACATCTATAGACATAGACCTTTAAGGAAAACCTACTTACGATTTGCCACTCTGGGTGTTACCAATATGTGGAAAATGAGCTCTGAGCCCATGGACTATAATACTTTTACATGGTGAGTCAAGTAAATAAAAGGATTGCATATACCAAGAACTTTATGTATTTAATATTACTCTGTCTGTCGCTCGTGTTCGAAAAGTGCTTGACATCATATATAGTATTACCGCTTGTATATTCGTTTTGGACACTGTTGTTGATCATGTCTTCAAATTTTCACTTCCCTTAATCAGATACATTGCCATTCCTAACTGCTTTACTCTGTAGCTGATTGGAACAAAATTTGCCAAGCATCCATACTTCCTTTTCAATTAAGGCCGTATCTGGAACGAAATAAATACTATAGGTACCAATGCCTTAATTCATAAGCATACCATAAGTATAATGCAGGCAGACTGGTTAATTTGTATTGCATCATTACCAGTCGTTTCTGTCCTTGCGAAATTGACGTAGACTCTCACAGTTTACTCGATCCAACATTGAATTATAAACATTTTACGTATACATTATGTCTCCAATTATTCTTTTCTGTAACGGATTAAGAATGAAAGGATTTGCAGTACTGGTACCTTGTCACAGAGATATTTCACAATTCTGTTTTTGCACTTTGGTTGTGACGTACCAAATGTTTTTTATCTACACTACAGTGCATGGCTGGTATCTTCGGATCTCAGTTAACTTTCAGCTCAGTCAAATTGGTATATCAAAACACTGTGGATACAGGCTTCATATATCATTGAAGGTGAAAACTAAACAAGTAAACTTAATTTAATATTTTTAAAATATAATTTAGACTTATTTGATTAATAACAAAAACATTTATCAGAATATGCAAAGAATATGCTTAAGTTTATATCCTTTCTGTCTCATCTGGGTATTCAATTACGATAAGGACCTCGCACCAGACCATAAACAATTCAACGATGTTATTCAAGTTATCTAATTATAAAGGGCCTGCTTCGGTGTACTGGCATATCCGTGTTTTAATTTACCCTATTTGCTTAATTGCTTTCACAACAACGCTGGTCTTTGTACACACAACTGAATTTATGTAATATAGATATCTTACTGCATGATCGCCTCAATACATTTTAAGGGGCCCATGCACCTATCTGGCCTTTTTAAAATAAAGGTAATCCCTTGGAGCTTTTATAAGTATAGGCCAGAAACTTGGACATTACCGCACACAGGCTGCTTGTTTTGTTTATATTAACGTGTTTATAATATGTGGGGCCCGCCAAAACAATCTTACCTTAATAACTACCTTAGGTTACAAGTTTTTAC
This sequence comes from Sipunculus nudus, assembly GCA_026874595.1. NCBI lineage: Eukaryota > Metazoa > Annelida > Sipuncula > Golfingiida > Sipunculidae > Sipunculus > Sipunculus nudus. The sequence goes on along the minus strand of CM049311.1, from coordinate 55,128,681 downwards.
CTTTTGTCAACATTGCGGTGTTTACAATCATGTCGTTGATAAACAATGTTATTCATCCTTCAAGAAGGCGTTGTACGAAATTTTCATAACCAAAATTACCCTTATATAATTAATATGTACACATAAAAAGCCAGAAATCACATAAATTATTTTTCAAAAGATAGGTGAATGGGCACCTTTAAAGCAAAGAAGCTTAAGAGAATAAATCAAAACTTTACCATTAAAAATCCCCTAAAATTGTAAATAAACATAAGAAAATACCGGAGGGAGTCGACATAAGGAAAACTGATCATTTAAGGTATTAATTTGGTATATGACAAATTACCCTGCTACAATGATTAACTCGGCGCGTAACGCAGAACGTTGAGCTCGTACGGATTATTTGTTGTACTGACGTGTTTTCATTTTCAGAATGTTTACTGTGTGTTTTCACTTTCACATTTGCGTGAGCTGCTCCAGCATTTGGTACAGGTTAGGACCACGCACCAAAACAAAATGAAAAAAAGAGAATAAATCTTCTCACTTCATAAGAGTAAACATATACCTCGCATATTAACTGAATTAAATATTAGATAAATGTAATAATAAATATTAAGTAAATAAAATAATTTTCTATATTTATTCAACCAACATTAGTTTGATAGATTAGCTAATGAGCCTGCCCAGCCCCGCGAATACAGCCTTCTCTGTGCCAAGCAGGCATTATCTAATACAGATGAAAAACTAACTAGATGTTATGAGTAGTTATTTATTTGGTTATTGAGTAGACTGGGCGAAAGTATAAGTACAAGTGACCTACATAGTGCTGATTGTAATTAACAAACCTTTTCTCTGTAACAATTTCTATCAGGGATATCTTGTTTATTTGCCGTTATTTTGTTTTCAAAAGATATATATGTGCAAACACTGATACCAGAATTTTTTCTAATCTATTTCTAATCTAAATTCTAATCTACTTACCTGTAACACGTGACTCAAACACGTATGATATACACTTCGGACACAGCAACCAAGCTGACGCTGAACTACTGTGTACTTTTTTTTATTAAAGTTTTGTTACTATATAGGTTATACAGGTTACTCATTACCTATAAAGCTTTTGAATTACCACACAAAAAATAGCGTTTTCCCTTAAAAATAAAGCTGTAGCTGCCAAAATATTGCCTTGAAACGATTTGCTAACTCCTGTAAAGAGTGTTAAAAACAGAGGACCGGGCGCGGTCACAGGTATCAACATAAACACAGCGCTTGGGGCCATGTGCATCGCGGAGCCACAACACATGTCAATCAGGAGATGCCCTGACTGACTTGGCCAGAAAATATCATACATGTTCCCGCTGGCTGAAACACTGCGTGTTGTGTCTCACAATCGAACCTCCGGTCACGCGGTTAATTATAGTGTACACATGTGGACTGTGTTTACCAACACGCACAGCCATAACAAGGTGTCAAACAGCCGTATGCGGGGTACTTAGACTGTAAGCTGGGATGGTTTTGCCAGGAAACTTTTGTATAAAGCACAACTGAATTGACAGTGTGAAAGAATAGGCATGATATTGCTGCTGATTATGCCCCTTTAAAAATCTCAGTTGCATGATGCACCGGTATCTGCTCTGCTTTCTGTCTTCAAGACCCACGCTCTTGGTTATCTATGAATTGTCCCAACTGAGTTCACGTTCAGCTAAGATGTCTATCAGGTAACAGGATAGAATACAGACGATTAAGGGCAGACAGACGGAACCAGATGAAATAAATACTCTGTCTTATATCTGGACCATGACTCTTAAAAATCAAACTATCTGGACAATCTTATCAAGCATGCTTGTTTGGGCAAAACATTAATACATATAACAGTAGATTAATTAAATACATTGTATTCTTCCCTCAATATATCAAATACCTAATTTACCGTTCTGACCGATCGTGATCCCGGTAGTATTTTCATGTGTAAGCGATGTTCCTCCAAACTGCTGTAGCTAGAGATTGATATTTAAGAAGACAGTTTAGTGGACGAATTCATAAAAAACGTTCTATCAGGATTATTTTGAATTCGATGCATTAACGAAACCGCAGTAACGATAAATTTACACAACACCATCGGCAAAAAAAGTTCAAATCGGTACCGGTGACTCTCCTTCCCTCTCCATATCTACATGTTATGTTTGTTTTCGGAACTGTAAACACGTTAAAGTATAAAAATAAAAAAGGTTGGTTGTGTTGTGAGGCAAAACGAGCACACGTGAGCCCGTTAGATCATTCACATAAGAGACAAACAAATAGCTAAAAGCATATCTTAAAAAAAATCTTGAGTATAATTATTCAGTGAATATCAGAATATATAACTAGATGCCAAACCGAACGATGTTTTAATTGTCCTTTTTCCTGAAGAACATAGGAGGTACCCGTAAATATACATACGCTCCCCTCAATTTCCCTAACGCGGTACAAAGTGTTCTCTAGAGAAAACTGTACCATTGCATTTTAACCGGGTATTTTTTGTAATTTTCAGGCGGGAAGTCCATACAATAATTAGAATGCAACCAACGATAGTCTATGTAAAAAAAGGCCCGAAATGAATTTTGTAATTTCCTACATGTGTGAAGTCCACAAAAGTGGATATATATGTTAGGTTATGCGATTTAGGTTATTTTTCTCCTTTCTGCCACAGAACTGCGGTGAAAGACCTCTAGCACCTTATTTTTCTGGAGAAATAAATGTCAAAAGGTACGTGACCTCTCGCGACGTCTTGGAAAAAAATTGTCTACTCGGCTGAATAAAGTGGTATCCCAGGCATTCCCGTGCGGGGCAGATTTGTTTCATATTGCCGCCGGCTCTATGGATGATTGACAGGTCCAGGAGTGCTGGGCATTTTCCATCCAACGAAAACATCTCAGCTCTTCCAGGGATACACTCTAAGTAGGCCTTATTGCTGAGAATGTCAGAACACAACGTCTGAAGCTACAATGCTCCAGTGCATCTCTTGCGGACCGGAGGTTACAATTTTACATATAATATTTTTTATTAAAAATACTGTCACGCGAAATATACAAAAACACTTAGTGGAGAGCCGAACGCAGTGAATGAAGTCAGATTACCATACGGAAATCTATCATAAGGGTATTTCTTTCAGGTTATAGGTTTTACCTTTTGAACTCCTACACATTCGCACAAGATTTGAGTAACGTAAACGGTGATGTTGCCAACTGATTTAAAGTTAAGGCTCAAATAAATTCCTAATTAAGCATATATTCGATCATAAAAATGAACTCTAACATGGCTTGATAATTAATCATCTGATAAAAAATAAATATTTCCCATATTTATTCGGTATTTATTGATAAAACTGTTTAAGTAACTGCAAATTATATAAAAATGATTTATACAAATCACCACAGAAAATAAATATTTCCCATATTTATTCGGTATTTATTGATAAAACTGTTTAAGTAACTGCAATTATATAAAAATGATTTATACAAATCACCACAAAAAGGTTCCTAATACAAGTTTTTCTGAATTAAGTCATGTGATCGTTCCCCGCGGCCAACATGCTTGTCTGTGCAATGTCTCCAAAGGTTATTTAAAAGGGTGGTTCATAGGCAAGGGAACAATTTTCTTTGTCTATAACATCACTAAAGAAAAACCAAAACGTTGAATGTTAATGTATACCGTTTATGGGATTATGGGAAGACAAGCTGTCTTGAAAGACTATGAAAACAGACTGTCCCTGAGTTCCCTTTGTTTGTGTGTCCATACAGTGTCATTAAAATACATGCATTTCAACGAATGTTTGTGGAACTACCATAGAACAAGAAACATCAGATTGAGTCTGACATGGGAACTTGGTGAGGTATGTTGAATTTTAATACGATTTTGTTGACAAATTTTCTTTCATCGGATGTAGTAACGCAGTAATAACGATAACACGGTGACCTAACAATGTATCCGTGAATACACAACTTGAGTCGTGCAACAAGCCATACAGAGTAATGTACTGCAAGTCCATCCATCCTGTTCCATTGATATCATAGTAAACAGCCGATAGTCTTAACATTAGGCTACGAATTATAAATTAACACAAATAAAAACATTTGAACTCACAAATCAAACTAAAAACCCATCTCTCTGCATGGTAACGAGTCATTTCCTGTATCACTCACATGTTTGCTGCCGTACAGTAATCCGTGCCAGCCATGCTTGTAAACATGCGGTCAGAAATTCAACAAACATTGAGAGGGATTAACCAACTTCCTGAATTAAAACGTATTTTTTTTTTCTCGCACATGGTAGGTGTTGTTAGAAAATATACTAAAAAGCTAACGACTTGTCTGGTTTACGTCAAGTGACAGCTTACTTGTATTCCATTTGGCGGTGTAAAAAATAATACGAAATTATTTGCTCATAGAGACTTACAGGGCGGTTTCTGTTACATGATATAAAGGCATTCTAACTCCTGTTAGCTGGTCGTAAATCGTCTTAGAGCAGAAGGCCGAAATGGCCCATATGAGGAATTATGAGGAAAGTGCAAAGCAATGTGACGTCAGCACGATGACTCGTTGGAGAGGGTTGCTGAACTAAAAATGCTGTTAATGGTCTGGAAGCCGAGCCATGCTCCTAGAAAAGTCTGTAGTATTTTAATCAGTGATTATCACTGTAATGTGACGTCGTCTTGGCAAAAAGCTTATTATTATAAACTCTAATACAGAGTGAAAGAAACAGCTATATGGAACTGTAAAAATAGATCATGTCATCTAAATCTCAGGACGTATTTTGTTTGAAATCTTATATGTGATGCCCCAGATGGCGGCGGTCTAATTTTTCTAATAAATGTTCGGTGATCAGATAAACAGAAATGGTTAAACAGAAAATGTGTCTAGAATAAATTATAAATATACATTAAACAATAAATTACAGCCGGTGGTTTTGTTATTAGACTACGGAAACAGTTTTTCAACAACAAAAATAAAAAGAAATGAGGAGAAATGCAAGAGAAAAATGAGTTTTGAATGTCATGAACGCAGAACCATGGATGTATGTTAATTAAAAAGTGCAAACATCTTCTGAAAAGCTTGTGGGGTAACTTATTAAGAAACGACACATTCCAGTCTGCTCTTTACAAAGAGCTTTACAACCTCAGACGGCAAGATTAGAAATTATTTTACTCACAGATGTCGGGGGTGTAGCCCGGATTTACTGAGGGGAGGTGCTGACCCCCTGGTTACGCCTCTGAACATTCCAGGTCACCAGGTGCCCTGAGGCCACGGTACAGGTGTGTTTGATTGATTCTTTGTTTCCTCCAAAGGTGAAAAATACAATAATGGAATAAAATCATATTAAAATATACAAAATATCAATAACAGAAAATGAAAAAGATATAATAATAAACATTCATGTGTTTTATGTACTGTTATATATATATATTCTCAAGTTGATGAACCGTTGAAGCCACATTCAAATACCTCTGCCCTCATTTCATAACAAAAACTAGAGTCTCTTTGTAGAACAAAAAAAAACTTTACCATCCGTTAAAAATAACGGTAGCTCTGGGCTACAAGGTTTTATCTTCTATATAATGTAAGAAGAACCCTACTTCATCTGGTAAGACATCAATTATGAAAGACGAAAATGCCCTCTCTATATCTCTCTCTCTGATTACAGGTGAAGTCGCGGACAAGCAAGAGATGAGCTGTAGGATTCCCAAAATTGTACTACAAACGTGACGTACAGATTCTACATAGCACCAAAGCTTGGAACTCTAAACTCGCGTTGATTCTTAAAGGGACCTATTCTCGTACCAGGTATGTTAAATATTGATGAAATATAGTGTTTTCTCTTCAAAGTATAATGGCATATGCCAATATTTGAACCACTGGTATATGGTGGTAACATCATGTTCTATGCCTGAAAGAAATAAAACGACCGATGATCGATTATTAATCGATCATTTTATGTGCCTTCTATATTGAATTTTACCTATAATGTTTCCTTCATATGACTTGCTCAAAGGTCAGGACACAAAAGGGTTAATTGTCAATACTTGTTAGCTGCACATGATTCAGTTTTAATGTTTTTTGACACTCTGTGTCCCGTCTCCTCACTTCTTTACCAGAATTTGGATATATATTCTGGTTAATGAATTCTTTGCATGAGTATACATAATCGTTTATGATCGATTATGCAAAAAATGCTACCATTTTAATTGGTAATGAAAAAATAAATAACCAATCATCGGTAAAATCAATTAACTGGCACAGCAATAAATAAGAATATAATCTATATCATGTCTAAATAGATGACCAAAGAACAGAATGCAGGGGCGGATCCAGGATTCGCAAGTATAGGTGGGGCTAATAGGTATATTCATACATTAAAGGGTGCATGCACATGCCGGCCCTAGATATTTTTATTTGTGTTATTGGTAAAAAAAATACACCCACATGTATATATATATATATATATATATATATATATTATACAAAATAATAATAATAAGCCCTCAGAGCCAACATTTATAACATTTTTTATCATCATAAACTAGGTAAGAATTTAATTTTCCCTGATACCAGTGAAAGACGATTTATAATGAACATAAGACCTGGATATATACATCTCATGTTACTATGATATCCAATAGAAATGAATAAGGGACGTGAGCACGAAAAACAATATAATCTTTTTTGTCATCTTTTCTTTTTCTTATTTATCCTAAAAAATAAAGGGCCAATCACAAGATAAAAACATAAGCACTGGTTTCTATGGTACAAGGGTATAGGAAAAGACTCAAAAGCCGGGAGTTCGTGAGTTTTAATCTCAGCCAAGGCGGTAAGATTTTTCAAAGTCGGCCCCAAACTCCCCATACAGGTTACTTGAGCGCTCTGCAGGCTTAATGGAAAGTCCATACCAGACGGCCTTGTTTCACTCACAAACGAGTACCATCCGATTACACACCCAGGGCCGGCAGGTGAAATCAGCGGGCCCTGTTTAACACCAGGATATAACATTAGAAGGAAGCGTGTGATACTGCCCTGTTACGTGTCTGGGAGTCCGAAACCGGAATGGAATTCTGGAGATGTACATAAACTTGGTTTAGTTAGCAGAAAAAAAGGAGGCGGTTACTTCCAACAAAAAATATAAAAAAAAAATGAACACAGAATAAGGTATACTTTCAAATGCGTTTAAAACATTACAAAAGAAATAAGTACCCCATGAATGGAATGTATATAATAATTTAATTACTGTCCGCGTTTATTTTGTGGCTTTGCAGCTTGTTGATAAATTACTTTCCGTGTTTGCTGTTTATTTTTTTAATCTATACCTTGATTAAATACAGTTCAAATGAAGTCTGCTCTGAAACTTATGTACGTCTGGGCGCATAATAAAATGCTGATTTTTTTCACATATTCATGCAACATTGGTAAATACATTTGTAATCGATTATAAATGTTCTACAAAACGCTGCTGTAGGTATTATTCAATTTTCATGTCAATTTTATCGTTTTGAAAAAATCGATCTTTTCACAGCCCCTGATCATTATCCGCTATACACGTTATTTATAGTGAGGCAGTAAAATTGCTAATTTCTGCAGTCATAAACTCAAAGACAATGCATATTTAACTTAAACTGGACGATAATATTATTCTTAAGTGAAAAAGAATGAACAGTGTTTTTTAAGATAAGTCTAGGTAAATTAATTTTCCGGAATCAATATTTAGTCATAGTTCACAAGCAAAAAGTCAAATTCTGAAAAAGCAGAACCAAGCCACGTCAACGGCGTGACTGATTGTTAAGAATTCATGTTGATAGCGCCCTACCGATGTGGGAAAATATGCAACTTCTTAAAAAACACAAACAAGACATGTGAGATATCTACATGCGCATTCTCCCCAAGTTTACTGGACCTTGTTTTTTTTAGCTTTTGCTTTACAGTAGTGAGGATGATGTGTGTATGACGGGATGAGGTCATCATAATGAAAAAAAAACCCGCAAAGAAGCAAAGAGGAGCTTTATTTCTCACATTAAAAAAATAACTGTTTTTTTTATCTAGTGACGGGTTGGGGGGGGGGGGGGGGGCTTCAGCCCCAAAAGCAACCCCCCCCCCCCACCCCCCTCTGGATCCGCACTTGCCTGTCTACCCACGTCTGAACGCACGGAGTTATATCAGTGAGGGTACTAGCTGACATGAAATCCTTGTATATGTTTCATACAAAAGCGATCCATTCTTTCTAGTGATAATATGTTATAATTGGTCAATCTGTTCAACACCACATACTGCTTTAGGCAAGATTATAACTTTGAGAACCTTAACTATAGTAATTGGATTAAAGCCATTGGGACACACTCCTACACAAAAATAAGGACAAAAACACACCTATACCGTCAGGATAAGCCTCCGATGCATATGAGTTGGGTATCTTTAATTATTTTCAGGTGTTTGTGAATTCTATATTTTCTAATTAGGGTGGGGGCGGAACATTTTCTAACAAATATTCCTTTGTTCAATCATCGATATGTTTTAAATTTAAATTTAAGAAGATCGGAAAATAAATGATGAATGTAAAAATATATGAATATATGTATTATTTTTAGATAATTTAATGTACATTTGATGCTTTCAATTCTAAATCTTCAAACCAACAACAAAAACTTTTTAAATAAAGCAGTTGTCTTAGATGATATTCTGAGAATTTCAAATTTGTATATATCAAAGGAGCTTAGTATATAAACGTTTATTGAATGTAGTATTCACAGCTAAATTGAAGCAAGGTCGTGTGACGATAATATGACCTTCAATGGGGAATGGAGGGCCAGAGTGGTAAAGCTGACCTGTAACATCAATGCAATGTGATCTCAGTCTTTGACCACCTCGGAAGAGGTCAGGTTTCCCAATGTATAGGAAAGAATAAAATGTTTTATCCAAATATATGCACACAAAGGCAGGTGAACCATACGAAGCTTCAGAGTGCCTCATTACAACACGATCTACCTTGATTAATGCACAAGGGTAGTTTTTAATCCTGCGTATTGGCTTTGTTGGCTGATTGCCGGTATTAAAGGTTTGTGATAACATGGCCTCCCAGTTCCGAAGCCCATGCGTCCAATAATGGTCAGACTCTGTTGGTCTCCACGGCTTTTTTAAGTGATACCTTTCTGCTTCCGCCTATGTTTTTGCTGTCTTTCAGTGTACAGCCTTTATGTCAGTGTTTTTTGTCTGTACGTACATTCCCTAATTTTTGGAGCCATAACCCCTAACTTTCAGATCTGAGAATGAAATGCTATAAGATTTATTTTAAATGATAATGCTACAAAAATGGTTTAAAGTTATATAATTATACCTTAAAGAACCAGGTATTGAAAGGCACAGCTCTTACACAACAGGGTATTGGGTTCACATCTGTTCAGAGAGTTGTGTTCGCCGGGAGGCGTGCCTTCCGCTATATCTACGGTGTTCGGCCACTCGTGGGGATGTGAGTGGTTACTTTAATGAGGGCCTGGAAAATTTAGATTGTGTGATTGTACCGTAAGTCTCTACAGATGGAAACTGTGGCATATATTGTGTTCCTCCGGACTTCCCTATGAGAAATAATAGTAGGATGGGGCTAAAATGGCACTCATTGGGGCCCCATTTTCATGTATGTACATTAATGCATATTTGATCTGTGCATTAAAATGAAGGAAAATGGTTTCTCTGAAAAAAAATAATATGAAGGGGACAAAGGGAAACGCTGAGTTTGGAGAATATCAGATGTGTACAGCAAATCAATTACATTACCTGCGTTTACAATTTACAAAGTGGAATATTCCAAAGCAAAGGGCTGAGAAAACCAAAATACTGGAACCATCTGGGCAGGGACTGAACTTACAAACAACATGGAGTGGAGTTTTAAAGTCTAATTGGTCACGAGAGTGAAGAACTAACACAGCACTGTTTTTCGTTATGTGGCGTAACGTATATGAATGATTTTTTAGACAAAAAGAAAGCACCCTGGATAAAGCTGTGGATCACGTTACTCTAGCTATAACAGGTGATGAAAAGAGAGTAAACCATTACATCATAAAAGGTGGTTAGAAAAGCTGGTTATTGATTCAGCAAAGCTCGTGTCATTTAGAATTGAAGTCCTAAGGGGTCTCATCTGCTTAATATTTTTTTTTAACGTTTGGAAGGTGCATGGGGGGGGGGACATTTTGTTTTGAATTGTACAGTATTGAAACGTAGCATAAAGCGTTCGCCAAAAAGTTCCAGATTCATTAGTTCAAATTCTAATTCAATATAAAGAGAGCTTATCTTACGCGCCCCGTTTCAGGTATTCCATGAATTATTCATTGGACATTTGAACTAATTAAATGTCTCGCGTGTGGTCCTTTTACACAGGTTACGATGGAAGCAATAACAGATCAGTGGTCTCACGATGTCAGAACGTCATCAGGATTCTGACCAATCACTGTGAAAAATTATGAAATACAGTCATAATGAATTTACTTTCCTTGTCATGTGAAAAGATTTTTTGCACATAATTGTAGGAATTCCCAAGATACCAACATATTTAAAAGACCTAAAACCACCAAATTACCTCTCCTAATGTTCATACACTATAGTCACGTTAAAATACAAAGTGTTACACTATACTGAACATCAAAAGGACTCCTGAATTTCTACCACTTCTTTGTTTATAGCACAGGTGAATTCATCTGGTGTAAATATGACATGACCATTTATCTAAAGTGAACACCCCTATTTTTCACCAAGGTTTGTCTGTTAGGAAGTAGATGTGATTGAACCTAAAATATATCCACTCTAGACGTGTAGAGTGGCGGAGGAGATGACCCCCTGAATTGCATGGAGTCACACGAGAAACGTTTTAATTAATTCTCTTTTACACCACCTTGTGCTAGCGGGGGCGCCATCTGTATTTTCCTCGTGCTGCAATCCACCCGAAAGACATCATGGAAGACAAGGCTCCTGATTTTACAAAAGTCTGAAGAGAGGTGACTGAATCACTAGAGCAAAGTTAGGAAGAGCAAAAGACTCTTACCCTTACAGTTAAAACAACTTAAAAAAATAAAAAAAGCAACAGGACCTAACTTGTGGAATACACACAAATGAGTTGTACGGTCGACATCCGGTAAGTTGCGCCGGTTTAACCAATTACGTACCAGAAGACCAAAACGGCCCATCTGTTTGCGGCCGTCCGGTTTAATCGGGACGAGTTTGTCCTGTAAGTGAAGGGACAGCAGCAGGTACAGCTTACGACTCAGAACATGTTCAACCTTCCGGTCCTGAGCTAATTCAGTTCACAGCCGGTCAGGTTCAGGAGGAGAACCGTGTTATCGCACTCCTATTGAGAACACATGTTTCAGTTTAGCTGAGGCTACATGACATGGGTACTGTGAAAATCAGGCTTCAGCCCTTGTGCAATATCATTAAATGTTCAGCCAGGTACACTTTAACGAGTTCTAATGTCACATACAGGCTGATAATATCACAGAGGCTGATCTGATGGACATTTATATGTGTGCTTTTGCTAAAATAAAATTCTTGCAAGAAGAACACGCTAAGATACTAGTACAAGGCAGATTTAGGGAAAGAACAGCCACAATTTTCAGAGAACTGCAAAGAAACATTAGTGCATTCTTATAAAACCAGCGATCGTATTTTACGCCTGGCTACAGAGCTTGCTTCTGCCGCTGCAGTCCAAACTCAAGCGGTAAAAAGAACGAGTACCGGTGGATTTAGAGAGGCCGTGGACTCGGAGCATACCGGCTCTCCAGCAAACAGGGACACATTTGGCAAATTTCCTCGTGATGTTCCATTTCATCATACTGAAGAAAGACCACGACAAAACCCACGAATGAACCATATCAGTTGAATTTCTTTTTGTTTTATGCTGATATGCTACATTGTTCATGTATGATATATGAGATGTTTTAATTATATGAATATTCTTGCTAGGCACCTTATTGGGGCCACAGAACAGGTACTTGATTGACTGAAAATGGTGTTCCTATATACAGTTTAATTGTCGCTAAATGGTTTTTAGGTTCCTTATCCAACATTCAAAACGAAATATAAGAGCTGCTCACTATTTTTAAGAAGGTGGACAAATTATTAACTAGATTTTGTGTCCCCGTTGAAAGTTTTGTCGACACGGACCGGGAAACTCAGATTGGTATATAATGTGTCTTACTCAAAATAATTTTGTTGAAGTTCCAAAATTTTCATAGGAATGTAATGACACTGTAGCTGAGCATTTACAACGTTGTAGGTACAAAGATTATATGGTCACAGTTGACCTAAAAGCCGAGTTTTACAAATTGCCCGTTAGGCAGTCATATAAAAAGTACCTGAATTTTCAGTTTGAGGGCACTTATTATGTATTTACAGTGTGGCCATTTGGACTGAAATCCCGTATTACTTTAAAGGAGATACCCGGGCCTGTTTTTAGTACTTGCGTAATCAAGTGTTAAGACATGCTGTACGTGGATGATTTAATATTGCTTGCTAGCCATTCTTGTTCTAAAATGATATCTAAATGTTCTATATTCAATTATGTGTTACTCATCAAATACGGTCTTACAATGGTTAGGTAATCATAACTTGTGTGTACACGAAAAGTTACGTGCAATATAATGGCATTTTCTCTAGTTATGGATTATCCTTTTCCGTGAACTGCGTCATAAACATCCTTCTTTGATTTAAGCTTTAGCGAGATTTTTCGGTTTTTATAGCAAGGAGGTAATTGTTCTTAATTGTAGAGTGGAAAAATGTCCTTTATAGTGAATTAAATGATATAATTGATTTGTCTACAAAACATCTATAATGAAGAAACTTGGTGTGTGTTTCCAGTTTTAGAATCAATTTTTTTTAAATGGGCGACATAAACGCCACAAACGATCTTACAGAAGCTTGCATCAGACGGAGGACGAACTCTTCGACTGACATGTCTATTGGAACATTTGTTGTTTGTACCGGTTTTTACAAAACTAATCTTATCTACATTTTCATAGTCTGGGTATGAATTACATTTTGCTTACGCTTCCTAACATGAGGGTGTTAATCGGGTAATCAACCCGCAGACAGACTTAGATCTAGTGGTCCTATTTGTTTACATGACCTGGGGTGACCAAGCCCTGAATCTTAAGGAGAGTAGTGAATGATCTGGCTTTCTCTGGTTGGCTCTAGCCATCAAAAAGCATCAAAAACACCTCATTGTTTGATTTTTAAGTATGTTAAGCATAATCTCCAATAAAATTGACAGTATTGGTTAAGTTTTTTTAAGTCTGTGGCCAATCAAAGAGATGTTGTCCAAATGCTTGTTTGGGACTTCTTGGTGGGGTATTTTGGGCTTCACTGTATTCGGGCTAGGAAGGTTAAAAAAGAAGATACACAAGCCGGGCAAGCCGCTTGATCTAGTTTGACTGAAGAAACAACAAATTCTCAGGTAAAAAAAAGGTTTAATATCAGAATTTATTTTGAAAATTATTTAAAAGAGGCCCAAACCTCAGGTGTTTTATAGATGTTATATAGGGAAAATAAATACAGCCACATGTCCTTAATAATAACTCCAACACAATTTTTATGTCTTGACATTCATAAACACGAGTATCAACTTATTTCCTATACCGTGTATTTGGTAGTTAATATGTCTGTGCTATTCAGTTCTAGAAATGATCGGGGGATTGAGGCAAGAATTAAGGGGGGGGGGGGGGGTTGCCGATAGGTACAGCACACAGATGAAAAGAGGATTAAAGGTTTCGAAGGAGTGTATGTTCTGCATGTGGGTGTTGTTACGGGATGACATAAAAGCGGACTGAACTGTCTCGTTAGTGAAGCTTGCTTTGCCAGCGAAGCGGTTGGTACACCGTTATGGGTTCGAAACCGGGATCGGCCCAATGTTTTTCCCTGAGCAATTTGTCTTCGTAACAATGTGTGTTCGTCTGTGTTTGCGCTGTGATTCAGACTATAACTATTCGAGATTTACGCAAAAAATATTGAACGTGTTTTGATGAGATTAAGTGTATAATGCAATATATAAATCCATTACATTTTGGGGGTGCTTCATTCGTGTGGTCACTCCGTGTGGCTCATATGTCGACCAGACTCGTGAACCTTGAAATTGGCTACAGAAGATCACAGGGAGGGTAATAACACAGGAAAATCAGAGCCTGGTGGTCCACCCATGTGACCGTATCAACACACACAGCTAGTTATTATCCTTCTCCTGTTCCTTCTCACTTTTATAAATGACCTTGTTTGATATGTTTTATGTTTAATGGGTGTCCAAACTGATCACACGCACGATGGTGTCTTGCCATCTACCTCCAGGTGTGGTACCATGACCGGCATAAATATTGTGAGGACACTAATTTAATCAGAACATATATGTCAGTCACAATTCAACAGGACCGTATCGAATGCGACAAGAAGTCTCTTGAATTTCCGTAACAAAATCCCCATGAACTAAACATAGCTGACAGACAAGAAGGCAAAGCCTGGTGCTGTCACCTGCAATACGTGTACCACCTACCAGCGTGAAGTGGTCATGCTCATTGGAATCGTTATACTGTACATACATACATCTATGTATATATATATATATATATATAAAGGTATTATAATTACAAATTATATCAAAGTCTGAGGCTTTAGATATAAATGTAAAATTTTTAATATGAATTTATTCCATCCCAGGCTTTTGTCAGTTAACCGTTCTTGCAATGGGGACAGGTCCGCTGGATTTCAGCTGAGTTTGTGATGGGTAGGTTTTCCAATGTCCTGAGTTGACATGGCCCGAGTTTATTGGTGTAGATTCTATTACATGACGCGTAGACTGTCCCATAGCAGACGAATAAAGAATTCCTCAAGATATATATGAAAATGTTGAATCTTACCCCACATTTAGGGCACAGTTTGCACTGTTCTCTACAGTTCCACACCAAACTTTGAACGAAACAGTGCCACAACCGAAAATTACAATATACATATAACACAATGAACTTGTCACGTGGTTACCTTCTAAGTCCTTGTGTTAATTGTACTGTAATACTTCAAACATAATATGTAATGATAAACCGTTGGAAAAATTCTTAATCAAATAAATTATTGTCTAAGACAAATATAAAAAAAGGTATGGTTCTCAGGCACTTTTTTTCAGAAATCAATGCGGGCGGGCACTTTTTTTATTTTAAATTTTTCGGTATGTTTCGATAAAAATGTTAAATGATAAGGGGAAAGCATGAAAACAACAGTTTTATTTTGCTAAATAAGTAAAAGCACTACAAAACAAAAGAAATTGAATGGTTTTATCTTCTTGAAAGAAATGTCGGTGCGGCAGCAGCTCAAAATTGGAAAGTTTTTATTGAAAATCAAAATAAAAATTTTTTTATGCGGGGGTTTATAATTGATGCGAGCGGTGCCTGAGCACCATACCTTTGATTTTTTTTTGCCTAAGTCTTCAATGTTATTTGTTTTTGATTCCATTATAGAATCTCTAGGTTTCAAAATAAATGCAATTGCAAGCACTGGGAATTTGAGCCCCAGTGATATATGCGTAGTTTGAACCCAAAGTATATGCTCTATTAGATCAGTTATATAAATAATGATTTTGTTGTCAGTCTGAGGATTTGTAGATCTAAAGGAAGTTTTCATTTTGGCAAAGAAAGGGATATATCTCACAACTGTCAATTAGCGTGCATTCAAAAATTACATAATCTTAAATTTATACAAATTTCTCCTGGCATTTATAAAATGCTACTTTTTTCTAAATGATGATCTATATTGTAAATAACACATTGTTGTGACAAGGTGGATTTAACAATGAAATTATAGTTTATTAATTTGATGCTAAATAAACACTTCATGATTTTTGAGACTCTGCTAAAATCTGAAGGGGGTTGGTAAATGACAGGAACTAAAAAAGTGATGAGATTTTATTTGAGAATGTACTGCGTTCCGATTTATGGAATGCACGATGCACTTGACTATTTGGTTATTCATATTTTGAACAGTTTTCTTCATCGTCGTCCAGCTATGTTTTTATCGGAAACCTCAAGTGTCACTCTCTGAATGCAAGCTACGAGCTACCCTGTATGTTTGCATAGGCGGTTAATCTCGGTCTGGAATCACTTATTTCCTGCGCTCACAATATTCCCGATTCTTAGATCAAGAATGCTGGCGGATCTGTGTGGTCTCTGGGTGCTCTCCAAATTTGAATTAGTATCGTATACTTATGAAATGAGAGGCACAAACACCGCGTTGCCCGTGTTTGCCACTGAAATGTTTGCAAGAAGGTATAAAACTATATGCAGTAAATGACAATATCAATGATATAATTTTAGGTAGTCTTGTCCAGGGTGGTGATTTTTTCAATCTTTGTTTTCCTCCATAAATCTTAGGCAGTTGATACTGATGTAAAATCCGTATAAAGAAATATATAAAGAAACAATACCTGAAATAACTCTTACATAGATGCACATTAATATACACTTGCAAGAACCCAAGTTCATACACGTATATATATATATATATATATATATATATATATATATATATGTATAGTATGAGGAAGCACCATTTGGTATCACCACTTAATCAGTCACACAGACGCACGCATACATGGCGGCAGGTATGATCTGATGTGGCCTAATCTTATATTGACTACCACAATTTCCTAAGGTTCAGTCCAGATCGAATCATTATTTTAACATTCGACCAGTGAGCTGTGTGAGCCTTGGACATTTTGGCATAAGACATTTGGCAGACATGTTACACATGCAAATTGGCAGACCTTCCGGTACCCAGCAACAGCGACAAACATCATTTGTGAGAAGAGAATGGAGATAAGAACGAAATTTAGTTCATTTTCCATCGAGGTAAGCAACATGAGATACAGTAGATAGGAAAAATAGATTGTTTAACGCACACAAGATGAAGCAGTAAGACACATCATGACTTATATAAGAACACACAAATCAAAAACAATGATTCTGAGGCCAGAGTGACTAATTATAGTTTGTTTGAAACAGAGATTAGAGCAAGATGAATGGAATAGACTTGTTGTTCCCTTTGAAAAAAAAATGTGGAACAGTAAAATCTTGCCCCGGGACAAGCGTTATCGTGAAATGTGATCGTACTCCAGAAATTTCTTTCAAATTAATACAGAAATAAACGGATCCAAATGTACTTTTTCTAATATATGTAATTTTTACAGCACTCAGGGGCTATATGCTTACCGACATTTGCTCCTTGTCTCCACCATTTTCCATTCATTAGTGAACTTCAAAGCTGAAAAGGACGCATGTTTACTTGACATTGCAGGGGATTTATACAATATGCACATACGATCATTACACTGGAAAACTCGCAACGATAACCCAAATGATAATTGGTGGACAAAAACCATATCAAAGAAGGTGGGTTGTCTGGCTATAAAATATCATCTGTATACAACCAGGCAAGCCCGGAGACAAAATTCACGGAATGAAGCCAGAGGAATTTTGTTGTAGACATAAACGTACAGTCGTCTGCCTTGACGACCCAGATAACGGTCGAACATTACATATATATATATATATATATATATATGATATTTTCCAGGGTTCATAAGCACGTAGAGAAAAAATCCCCACGAATATGTCCACCCTATACCCCATAAGAGCAGCTTTTGTTTTTTATCAGATTATTTCCGAATTCTTTATATTGACCTCCCATATTTCAGAGGCGTGCATTCCTTAGAATTTCGTATCTCTAGTTTAAATATTGTTTGGTTCTAAGTCAACATACGGAGTGAATAAAAAGGATAAACTGACAGAAGCTGGACTACGGGCAAAAGTACTTAAAATTCTCAAAAAAAGTCTTTTGATAATTTTATTCTGAAACAGGTCACCATCAGGACCCTCTCATATGATCTGACTGGATTAGCTGATACTGTTACTTCTGCAAGAATAAAGTTAGTTTTGAGTTCTTTGATCATCCCTTCATTTGCTACTTATCCTGAAAAAATCTTATTGTGTCTTTTTAGAAACTGCTACTGAGGCGGGAATACCTCTGTACATTATCGGTTTATGACAACCCAAGAGAGCACGGCTTTCAAAACGAAGCCTTTGCAGCATTGAAGACTCTCTAATGAAAGGATTCTCGGCCATTCATTAAAATGTCAAGTAATGTCCTTGTCTGACGCAATATCAAAGAAATACGTGGAGATGAAGTGTAGTTCCCCGTACTCAACAGAAGACGGTCCTTTAGTTAATTATTTCTTGGTCCCTTGGAAGCCGACAAAACAGACTTTCCTGACAGGCATTGATTCGGTTGTTTACTGGAATTATCGGTTTAACAGTTAAATCTTCAAATTAGCTTACGGACACTTTTTTTATGAAGCATGACAAAGATATGAATTGATTGTGTATCTTTAAACATGTCACCCATGGTGATTGACAGAAAGACGCGGTGGGGGGGGGGGGCACTTCTTTGGTTTGAGCCCAGAACTGACAGAGTAGACAGAGTAGAAAGGACGGTGGTCCACTTGAATAAATCATGTAACCTGTAAAAGAGGACTTCATTACTATCTGACAATAATGGATGATAACAAATCAACCACATAGTCTTTATACGGTGCTTTGGCATGGGGCCACGTTGGTAAGGGTCGTGAATGTTATCTTTTTGTCTGAGCACAATAGAGTTTTTATATAAATTTACGAATCAGCAGCCTGGATATAAGAACTTTTTTAATCTATGAAATTGACTAAAATCAAATTGACGTTGTTTATTATATCCAGGTTCCTACATTTCGGTGTTATTGTATAAACAATTTCTAAAAATGTGATAAACATCAGTTGTCTCTCTGTTACATGGATCCCTAGATATGGAAAGGATTTTTTTTGTGTGTGTGAGACACATATTTCTAAAAATATAAAATAAAATGGCAAACATTCATTTTGTGTAGCCATGCGCTCTATGGGTTCCCTCTATATAAACGTGTGTGTGTTTGTGTGTGTGTTACCTTATAACTTGAGAATACAACAAACTGGGTATGCAGCTTTACTTCAGAAAACTGGAGTCAGGATTAATGTAGTGGTTGTGGTTGTTGCAGTTTAAAGACGGGTCAGATTCGAGGTAAAGGTTAATAATAAATCATTATTTAATGTTTCACAAGCATAAATGGAAGATAGAGTGAGTGGTGGACTGATGTTTTGTGACAAAGATATATTTTTCTATATAAGATATATATTTTCTACCATCCCAATTACATTTGTGCAGTAAATTTTAGGCTTCTGGGCCAACAGGTTTATGAGGAGTTGCATGATGTTCGTCAAAACAGGCAGTGGATTGGAGATGTCGCTGATACTAGTGTGAAAAAAAATGTCAGCAGCTATAGGGGCTCCTAGAATATATTTTACAAGAAATCATGAGAAGTTTATATCGTCTGAAAAAATTAATTATTTTTAATATTCAAAATAACAATAAGAACTGTACTTAATGAACTCAGAGTAATTATAATGACAACAGTGTTCGACAGATACCAAGCCTCATGAATTTTTCTTTAAATATAACGCTATAGTTATTTGTGTTAGATGTCACTTCTTTGAGTTTAAAAGTAGGAAAAGAAAAGAAAAATGAAAGATCAAAAGATTAATTAGCTTTATTTGTTGTTGTAATAATAAGGAATGGCAGCTGTACGTGTTCATGTCGTCGGTTTTTATCAAATTTCAGGATTCGCTCATTGCGAGATATTATTATCAAACTTGAAAATGTCGTCTGTTTGAAAGCAATCAGCACACCCTCAATTTCTTTTAAAAGAGAATGACAGCGCACTTAATATTCCTAATTATGAATGTCTCAAATGTGTGATCAAAGAAATAAAAAAGCTGATAATATCACTTTTTGGAAGAACGAAACAAAGGAAAAAATATATAATGATTTTAAGAATTAAAGCGCTGCAAAGCTGAGAATGAATGTGATCGAAGTCAATGAGAGTTTGAGGAATTTAATGAAAATTTTAAATTAAATTAACAAAATATTTACACTGGCGTATTTCAATCTACAACCATAGATCACTGATTGTGAAGATGGTAGATTTTACATCACCTGTATCAATTTCATTCTACTCGTTCTTGTTAATGACGTATACATGTTTTTGTAAAATAAATAATTCATTCACTTCGAGAAGCTCTGCACAACTTAAGTTCGTCTCCTTTCTTTTCAGTATAAGCTTCTTGCTTGCTAAATATAAGAAAAAAATTAAAACAATTACTAAGTATATAGTGTTTTTTTATGTCGGAACTTTGCTTGGTTTGGAGTCCAGTGAAATAAGGTCCTAACATTTTCCTATTTGTAAGGAAATGCATACCAGATTGACATTTATAAATAAAAGACCAAGTACCATGCACTCTAAAAACAGTGTTTAGCATTTAAGCACATCTGGAACATGTTTTAATCCTATAAACGTTTAGGAATGTGTTTTAAAGCAAAACATATATAGGTCCACTAGAAACGAAATGTGTCATATTGCAAAACACGTTTAGCAGCGTTACATGTCTGACAAAATGTTTAGCCTAACAATTATATAGGGTTATATAAAGCAAATGGTTATGCTAAACACAAATGCTAAACACCTCGATTGCTAAACACAATGGTGCGACCCGTTCTAAGGTTAAACGTGATTAGCGTATAAACACATTTTGTAAAACACATTTAGCAGCGTTACATGTCTGACAAAATGTTTAGCCTAATGATAATTAAAGGCACATGGTTAAGTTAACACCTCCAATGCTAAACACCATGGTGCGGCTCGTTTGAAGGTTAAACGTGTTTAGCGTTTAAACACATCGGTATTCATACATCCATATAGCAATGTGTTTAGCATAACAAGTATAGGCTATTATAGATTTATGTGTGTGTAAAATAATTGTGTATGAGTGTGTGTGTGTGTGCAGTGGCGGATTCAGGGGTATAGAGAGTCCCAAGGGTCTGGACCTCCTCTTTTCGAGCCCAAATATATATTTTTTTTAATGTTTAATACCAAATTTTGCCACCTAGACTCCTAACTCCCCCCCCCCCCCTTTCCCCGGACGAGCTATAGAGGACCTGAGTTTGACACCCCCACACCTCCCTTTTCAAAATCCTGTTGCTTCTGGTAGTAGAATCGGTTTTTATTTGTTAAGCAAATAATATATGAGAGTTTTGTCCGGCAAAAAAATAAACAAAAAAAAGAATAAATAAAATTAATTATCAATTTTAACCCCCCCCCCCCTCCCTTCCGCCACCGGGCCTATTAAATTAATACCTTAAAAAAATTAAAACCTTAGTGCCAACAGCGTGGCATGTTACGTGGCATGTTACGTAGGCCTATCATAATGTATCTACTTTTATGTTTTACAATTGTTTCGCATTTAGAACCTTTTAAGTACAAGTGCACGCGGGCAGACGGGCGGTTATAAATAACAGTCAGGCTGGTGTCGTCACCGCGGGCAGTGCTGATTGGTTGTTGCTGCTGACGACCCCGCGCCTTTCGGATTCAGTGTGAGAAGTCGGCATCAGTTATTGATCAGAGCGGAAGTAGGCCTACCATTTCTACTCGGTGCATTCTAAATTTCTTTCTTTATGTATTGGTAAGTATATTGTTCTTCCTGTCATTTGCTGTTACAAATTGTTTGTGCAGAATATTGAGACTAATCGCACTGACAGAGGGAAGCGAGGATTTTATTAAGTTGTTCTCAACTCCAGAACTGGGTGCATTGTTCACCAGATGGATTCAGGTCATTTTTCTACCTTGATACTGTACTTGACTAGTCATTCAGTCACCCTTGTTCTGACCCGATACGATCATTTCAACTGCTGAACTGGTCATTTGGTCTGCTTGGCCAATTCTGCCTACATATTTCAGGGGCGGATCCAGGATTTAGGAAAAGGGGGGTCCAACCCAGGAGGACAAATGAAAACCCTAAAAAAAAGGTCCTCAGGTCTGAAAAAGGAGGGTCCAGGCGGGAAAATTTTGTCTGAAGCCCCTAAAAAAACTTGGAACCGCTTCTGTATTTTAATCTGAGATATTAATTACTCCCGAGGGGGAGGGGAGGGTGTGCACGGTGTGGATTTTCTTTTAAAATATATATATATTTTATATATATATATATATATATATATATATATATATATATATATATATATATATATATATCTTTATGGCATTCATATAGTGTGCACAAAATTGGTTGGTAGTGAATAATGTATTAATTTTTTCCATCAACTTATGACAGCTCCACAATGATGTATTGAACACTGTGACCCAGGAACGGCATCAAAACACTACGGTTTTATATGGTTAGCCGGGGTGATTATAGGCATCAGGCTGACAAAAAGTGTCTGTTGTCCTGAATAGCGGGGTGTCTCCCCCAGAGTTGTTCTTAAAAGAGTAAAAATGCTCGATTGTCCCAAAAATGCCCGTTAGGTGGGGTGTCCATCCCAGAGGGGTGTCCATAGCCCGGGGTTTCACTGTGAATATATATATATATATATATATATATATATATATATGTTTATTATTCATGTATTATGTTTTTATTATATTGTATCATTATCAACTCAGCTGACTTCAAGTTACCTGAGCTAAAGTGATTCTCTTTGTCTGTCATCTTGGTGGCCAACTCAGTTTACAGGTAACATATCGACTGTCTGATCTAGTAATTTCTTACTCCACATCCAGGGTTCCCGGGAAATCTCAGACCTAGATGCCCAATTTAGGTCATTGTGACCTAGTATGGGCAAAAAACATTTTGTAGCACTCACACAAATGCTTGCCAGTGATCAAGGCTATTGAACAAATATCTGTTTGTTCATCAAATATAATAATGTTGCTCAAGTTGATGTTTAAGACAGACTGCCATCATGCAAAGTTTAGCAGAGTTTAGCCATCCACCTCTTTTAAAGAAAGATAAAAATTGTGGTGATTATTCCATTTTGAGTAAAAATTAAAATTTTATACAAAAGCCATTGGACCTACAGATCAAAAATTTGGCATAAATGTCCCCAGAATCTCCTTCCATACTGAAAACTGCGTTTTTGTTACGACGTTATTCCTTTGAGATATAAATTAGAAACCTGAATTTTTCATTAAAAACTCATTGTTACACTAAAAACTGCCTGTTGTCAAAACCACTGATCCGTTTTTTTATCAAATTGTATATACATACTCCTCTATATTTTTCCTTTGAAAATACCAGGAACCAGGTCAGTATTATGTAATTGTATCCGCCAAAACAGAGTTTTGCGGATACTATGTTTTCAGCTGCACGCCGCCGCCGCCGCGTAGGTTTCCGGAGAACTCCTCCGTAACTGCTGGGCGGAATTTTACAAAACCCGGGATTATGTTCGGGTCACATGTGAACTGCTGCGCCCCGATTTTGTTTTGACCTCTGACCTTTCCTCTGTGCTCTGCGTCCGTTTGTGCGTCTGTTTCCACACATAAACCCACATATCTCGGGAACCGTTTGACGGATCAGGAAATTTTTTTTGCACAAATGTAGCCCTTGGAAAGCTTTATAACATACACAAAAAATGGTGGCGCCACCTGCAACCATGTTTGCACAGTGTCCATCTGTTCGTCTGCCTTAGGTTAAAATCACTCATATCTCTGCAGTGACTTGACAAATTCATCTGAAATTTGGCATGCGTATACATCCTGGATGGCTTTTCTGATTTTGTGATAGGTGGCGCCACCTACATTCACGTTTACGCTGCAGACATCCAAGCTCATATCTCGGGAACCGTTTGACCGATCAGGAAATTTTTTTTTGCAAAAATGTAGCCCTTGGAGAGCTTTATAACATACACAAAAAATGGTGGCGCCACCTGCAACCATGTTTGCACAGTGTCCATTTGTTCGTCTGCCTTGGGTTAAAATCACTCATATCTCTGCAGTGACTTGACTAATTCACCTGAAATTTGGCATGCGTATACATCCTGGATAGCTTTTCTGATTTTGTGACAGGTGGCGCCACCTACATTCACGTTTACGCTGCAGACATCCAAGCTCATATCTCGGGAACCGATTGACGGATCAGGAAATTGTTTTTGCACAAATGTAGCCCTTGGAGAGCTTTATAACATACACAAAAAATGGTGGCGCCACCTGCAATCATGTTTGCACAGTGTCCATCTGTTTGTCTGCCTTGGGTTAAAATCACTCATATCTCTGCAGTGACTTGACTAATTCACCTGAAATTCGGCATGCGTATACATCCTGGATAGCTTTTCTGATTTTATGACAGGTGGCGCCACCTACATTCACGTTTACGCTGCAGACATCCAAGCTCATATCTCGAGAACCGTTTGACCGATCAGGAAAATTTTTTTGCACAAATGTAGCCCTTGGAGAGCTTTATAACATACGCAAAACTGGTGGTGCCACCTGCAGCCATTTTTGCACAGCTCCTGTCTGTTTGTCTGCCATGGGATAAATCACTCATATCTCGGCAGTGGTTTGACATATCTGGCTAAAATTTTGCAGGTTTATACATCCCCGACAGCTCTCTTGATTTTATGACAGGTGGAGCCACCTGCATTCTTGTTTATGCAGCAGACTTCCAAGCTCATATCTTGGGAACCGTTTGACCGATTGGGCCAAAGTTTTGCATGTGTATAGTTCTCACATAGCTCTTTATCATATGCAAAACTGGTGCCGTCACCTGCAACCATTTTTGCTCAGCGTCCATCTGATTGTCTGCCACGGGGTAAAATCACTCATGTACATGTAGTGGTTTGAATTATCTGCCTTAAATTTTGCATATGTATACAACTGGGACGGCCCTCTGGATTTTGTGGTGGGGGGGGGGGGGGGGGGGGGTGGCAACCTTCATACACAATTTGGCTGCAGACATCCATGCTAATATGCAACACTTCACTCTATTTCCCCTTGCCACTTAATCCATGCCTCACTTCACCCGTTCCACTCTGATTTAGGCGGATACACGTAGTCGCTTGTCGACTACCCGTATTCTAGTTTCTAGAGGTTATGGGCCTGAACATAATGCAATGTGTAAAAAATCAAGAAGATATTTAGTCACCTAGCCTATGAATAGCTATAGCTATAGATTTTTGTTCAGGGATATAATTTTATTTATTCAAAATTCAATTCTGTATAAATAATAAGATTAATTTTGTAAATTTTTTAAGTTATTTAAAATCAGCACAAAAAATTTTGCTAATTTTGTACTGTGACTTATTATTTACCTGTACGTATTGTTGATTTAACAGTATGTAAATGTAAGTATTTAATCAGTTAAAATCTTAAAATTAAAAATTAAAGCTAAAAAATTAGGTTGGTTATTGAATTTAAAAAAAAAGAAGTAATAAAAAGGTAAAAAATTGGCTCCCTGCACTTGTTCTTGAAAAAAGGTAGGTGAAAAATAACCTTTTGTGGGCCTAAGCAATTTTTAGCTTAGCTGACTGTAAGTCATCTGAGCTATAGCAAACCCTCTTTGTCAGTTGTCTGTCTGGCAATGGGCCTCTGTCCATTAACAGGGCACAAACCACAAATGCTGGAACTAGAATCCTGTAATTTGACATTCTGAGAGGACCATGAAAATTCCCCTTGCAAACCTGAAATTCGGTCACTTTGATCTATATCCTCCGAGCTAGTGGGCTCTGAAGTACCCCCCAGAATAATGGAAAATTTAACACAAAACCTCAAATATCTCAACAACTAATGCATGGATCATCATGATTTTTAGCAAGGATACTGGTCATGGGTTGTATCATCAGTTTCTGCAGACTGGTGGCACCATCTATTTTTTTTCAATTTTTTACCATTTTTTTTCTGTATTTTTGAGACTTTGAAAAATGCAGTCATCTGTTAACAGGACACACAGTTTACGACTAATCCTAGAATCTTCTTTTTTGAAATACTGGGAGGCCCATGATATGTCTTCTTGGAAACCTGAAATTAGGTCTCTGTTACTCATATTCTTTTACCTATGGTGTTCCAAAGTAACCCCCAGGATAATGGAAAATTAAATACAAACCTTAAATATCTCAACATGTATTGCATGGATCATTATGATTTTTTGCATGGAAATTGGTCATGGGATGTTTCATCAGGTTCTGCAGACTGGTGGCACCACCTTTATTTTTTCGACTATTTACAGTTTTTTACCTGTATTTTTTCGAGACCTTGAAAAGTGGTCATCTGTTAACAGGATACAAAGGTAATAACTGGACCTATTTTCTTCTGACATACTGGGAGACCCATGATATGTCTTCTTGGAAACCTGAAATTAGGTCTCTGTTACTCATATTCTTTTAGCTATGGGGCTCCAAAGTAACACCATTCAACACCAAATGTGTTGTCTTTATGTGGTCAAATGAGAAGTGAGATAAAGGTAATTCTTGTATATGAAATAGTTGTACTTAAATATTTCAGTGACCTGGATATAGAAAATATATAATAACTGTTGATCCTTTACCATATGCTTGGATTTTATACAAATATTCAATTCAACTGAGCACACTAAACTGTGGGTCTTTTATTTTATATTTAAGTCATGTTAATACTGAAACTTGTCTATGAGATTGCCTGCTTTCCTTTACCCTGATGTAGTAGTATGTTTGTGTTAAACTTAGTGTGATATGTTGAATTAAAGCATCTATGACTACTTTTGCTAATGTAATAACAGTCACTCCCTTTAAATGCCTTTAAAAGAAGGTGCAAACATTCTATAAAAAGCTTCAATCCTTTCTCAGATTGTACTGGAGTTTGAAAGCCTCATTCAAATGGATGATACAAAAGCATCATACAACGAAATGATGGACAAACTAACCAACATCCTGGATGTGACCATTTCAATGACTGAATTGGAGAAAGAGGTAAAACCCATTTTTGAAATTCCAGTGTTTAAAGGGAGAAAACACTAGAAAGGGAATTTAATATTCTAAAAAGAACAGTTTTTATAGAACTTCTTGACTATCATCATCAGTGTATTTATAGAACCTGTGTACAATAAATGGAAAAAGCTTATACATTTGTGGTAATAAAGTTTAGGGCCCAGAGTTTATTAAATGGTGTTTTTGGTATCCTTTCCTATACCTTATTTTAGGGTTGTATTTTTGTAAAATTACATCATTTATCTTGTATTTTTAGTTTTGGTTGGATCTAACACATAAAAAAGATGGTTTTATTTTTCATTATTGTGAAATGTTGGGCTAATCACAATTGTCTTTTTTTCAGGATGACATGTATAATGAGGAACAGGAAGAGCTTGAAGTAATTCTTGCCCTCCAAAAAAGATTGAGCTTCAAGAACAAGATGAAGCCAGCAATCGAATTGGTTGATGTAAGTACTGGCTCACTGCTACTTATTGCTTGAACAAGTTCGCCTCTTGGAGTTAGGTGTCATTATCTACAGAACAACCTTGATTATTTATTGTTTATCAGTATTGTCATGGAGACAAAATATGTTTTTAAAAGTTTAAATATTTGATGAACACTTGATGTGAACTTTAAGTGGGATATTTATGTTCAGAAGTTATATAATTTACTGTCTCTGGTTGCCTCATATGCTGGCATTTCAGATATATTTGGTGTGTGGAAGTCGAGTATTATGGTCACCAGGAAAACCTGAAAACTTAATATCCTTGATTAATTCTAAAACCACAAAAATATTTTCAGCTGATTGCCCATGTTCTTAATAAAACATTTGACACCAGGCTATTTTGCTGTAAAATTTTATTCTTCATGATTCTGCTCATACTAAGCTTACTGATTCTACCCGAAATGATAAAAGCATATGATGGCCATGGATGGGTAAAATATGTCATCATATCTTCAGCAGTATGGAAGATTGTTGTAAGAATGGAATAACTGCAAAAGCTGACCTTTTTTTATATTCAGTTATGAGCAGATCAAGTGGAAATAATATGTAATGTTTTTCGTCCCCTGAGAAAAGTCAAGGGATACCATGGCTGGTGCCTTGGCATGCACTGCCACATTTATCCTTGAGAGCACAACAAAACTCAACTAAGGGACATATTTAAACAAATGATGTATGGTCAGATTTTGTATCAAAATCAATAATGGTGACTGTTGATCCTTGTATACAAGTGTATAAAACTACTTTTAAGCAAAACAAATTGTGCAACGGACAGATCCATCAAACAAAATTGCCATAGGAATGATCTTTCACATTTACCAGTGGTATGCCATCTTAAGATGTAAAAGGTGAAAACTTTTAAATCAAAAGTTGAAACTGTGTAAATGGACAGTTACTAGTACACTGACTATGAAATTCATTTTGACCAAATGGAATGCCTGGGCCAGATGAGAAAGTTTTAGCTATGAATGCTAGGATTACAAAACTGGCTTGACTAACATGGATAAAAGTTTACTTACGCAAAGACCAAATTCATGGTGTTTTGAAAAATTAGTCAAGTAACTTGTGTCATATAACATAAGAATCTTAAAAGAATCAACCCCCTGTTAAACAAGTATATCACATATTACAGTTTAGCCCTTTATTCAAGATTACTTCCGATGCTCTGATGCAAGTTTAACCAATTTGCAGGCAGTGGACTTGGACACAAGATGTGCTGCAAAGTCTCCTCCAAGGGTTATCATCACCAAAGATGGAACAAGGATTGATCAGGCTTGGCTTGTGGCAGACACAATGGAAATTACACTAGACACCTCGTGTCTATTTCAGGTGCTCTACTGCTTGATAGGGGCATATTATGCCTGGGACCTTTCATACCCAAAGGAGTATCAACTTTTGGGTTTTCTTCAGAGATACATGATCTGTGACACCAAAAATCCTTTCTTCAAGTCATCTGTGTACATAAAATTTGAAAAGAAATTTAATGAAATTTAAGTATCACTAGATGACATATGGACACCAGTGCATAAACATGGTAAATGTTGTAAATCTGTATTCAAGGATATGACTGCAGTTAAAAAAAGTCATATAACTGATTCTGTAATTTTGTTCATATGCATTTGGTTCAGTACCTTTGGCCAGTCACAGGAAACTAAAACTTGATTATATTCTGTAAACATGCTAGAGTCGTTCTGCAAAATGTTTTTCCAGTTAAGAATAAGGTCTGTATTGGTTAGCGTGACACAGGAGTTGTCTCTAGAATAATTCTTTTAAAATTTTTTTTAATGGTTCTGCTTGCAGTGTTTTGGTTGAATTATTGGACTTAGTTTTAGTTATTGGACTTATTACTTAGTTTATCTTTTATGTTGACTTTGAGAAGCTGTAACATGTGCCATGGCATACATTTATCAACATTTATTGCAACATGCCAAGAGATGTATTAGGTTAGTATATGTTAGTAGTAATATTTTTGAAGCTCTCTGTATGGAAATGATAATTACGTTTTGGTCATTCTTGAAAGATTTTTTAATTTTTTATGATTTAAAAAAAGATTTAAATCAAACATGACATGTATGGGATTACTCAAAAAGTGCAACTCATGTCCACTTTTAAATAAAATTGTAAGAGGGTCTATGGATCTTCTTACCTGGTTATGTTTTGGTTACACTTGAATGATTTTCATATTTTTTAATTGATTTATTTTTTAACAGTTTTAATATAATTCATATGTGAGGTGTTATCTCAAAACATTTTACTCATACCTACTTCTAATAATAATGTCATGTGTATTGTATGGGTCTCCTGAGCTGATGAGGTTTTAGTAACTATTGAATGATTGTCTTTTTATCTTTGACTTATGTAATTCATATGTGATCTTGTATGTCAATAAGTGTCATTTGATCAACCTCTATACCTAGTGTTTAAGGCATGTGTATGGGTATTCTCACTTTATTGGGTTTCCATTGCATTCTTATTAACTTTGATAAATTTCTCTAGTATTATACCAGTCAAAGTTCACATTTCTTGCATTCCTATTTGGCAGGAGATTTAGTGCTCATGATATTTATCTAGTTAAAATAAATACATTAACTTGAAAAATATATATTGTAGGGGGAAACAAGTGAAGAGCAGTGTACTTACTATTTCATTACACAGGTTTGCATTGGGCCTACAGGCCGTATTTTGTGTAAGCTGCTTGGAACCACACATATCCTTTGTTAATAAATACCTTTTGTTTGAATAAATGTTTATTTTGAAAGTAAAATCATTTGTTATGTAAACATTCAGATACCCAGTGTATTTAACAAATGAGCAAGGCTAGTGGCTAATGGTGGGCACTAGAAGGGGATAGGTGTGATGTGTGGAAGAGTTTTTGGGCACAATTTATATTTTCTTTCTTTGGTATGCTAAAATGATTTTTGCTCAATTATTTTAACATTTTGAAAATGAGCTGTTGTTAACAAACTGTAAAGTAGAAAAGCAGGCAATATAGATTTTTGTAATTTATCTGTGGCAGTCTTGATAATATACATCCCTGGTGTATATGAATTAAGGGCTAAACACGTGCGTTTTAAACATGCCTAGCAGCTTAACGTGTGGTAAAAGTGGGGACAAATCAGGCGTTTAGGAATGTGTTTAGGCCCTGAACATGATAAACAGCTAAACGTGTCTCAACCGTAAACACTTTCAGGGCTAAGCACATGCAATTTAAACATGTGTAGCAGCAAAACGTGTGGTAAAAGTGGAGACAAATCAGGCGTTTAGGAATGTGTTTAGCCCCTGAACATGATAAACACCTAAACGTGTATCATCCGTAAACACTTTCAGGGCTAAGCACATGCAATCTAAACATGTGTAGCAGCTAAACGTGTGGTAAAAGTGGAGACAAATCAGGCGTTTAGAAATGTGTTTAGGCCCTAAACACTGTTTTTGCAGTATGGGTTATGTCGGACGGTAAGCTCAAAGGAATAAGGTCACCTTTATATCGGGCGGGCGGATGATTCCAGGAATGAGGGACCACGGAACATTGACCTATTAATGGAATCTTAATGTCCTTATAAAGGCAAAAAATGAATAAAAGTCGTTGTGTGTGTGGAGTTTCCACTCCATCAGCTGCTTCTTAACGACGAATTACTCTTAATGACGCTGCCATAGCATAAACAATATACTGGCACTCCCTGGAAGTGCTATCACATCACTTGCTGATCGGGGAATGTCGTACCCTGTAAGGGACAATAAACCGAACCGGGCACTTCGTTCTATGTAAACCTGTTACTTATTACACATGTTATGCTGTCGGTTTCATCCCATTAACTTAAAGTTGTCCAGGTAGCTCTGTGTACTTAAATAATTTTATCTTTCTTTCAGGTTTTTTAACACTGATTAAAATTTAAATAGGGATATTGTTAGTTAATTCAGAAAACCAAGAGTATTCTTTCTTTTGGGATTCTTTTTTAAACTTGATATAGATTTGTCTCATATGAATAATTCCACCAAACTGTCAAATTTATTAAGCGTACCTGGCTATTAACCAATTTTCCATGTTTTTTCCTCATGTACTGCAAAGGCACATATGCATTTAAAATAATATGTTTATTATTTCAGGCTACTTGTAAATTTTGACTGAATAAAAAAAGTTTCCCATCAAAGCTATCCCAATGTAAAGACTTCCAAGTTATCTGAAATTACTTTCATGTCATTCCTGGTTATAGCCTGAACCATATTTCATGTTAACCCCACACTGTTAAGATTACCGTCTTACCGAAAGACACAA
Source organism: Sipunculus nudus (assembly GCA_026874595.1). Lineage (NCBI taxonomy): Eukaryota > Metazoa > Annelida > Sipuncula > Golfingiida > Sipunculidae > Sipunculus > Sipunculus nudus. The sequence goes on along the minus strand of CM049311.1, from coordinate 55,097,057 downwards.
GATCTAAAAGGTCGAATCAGTCTAACAAAAGTTGTCGCATATTGTTAACAATATTATAAAGTTTATTTTTATTTACTCGTACACTTTGCTAAGCGCATGATAAATTATGCAAAGATTAAAACTAAATTTGGATATCAGGAAGATTTTTTTAAATTTTATGTAAATAAACACACAGAAACAGCTGAATTGACTCTCAAGTTTTATATCAATTTAGTATTAACCAAAAGCCACATACCCAAGTTTTTCTTTATAATAATGTGTAACTAGTTTTTATCCCCCTTTTTACCATACCTTCACTGAAATGACCCGGTTTATATCCATTTAGTGATAACCCAAAGCCATATACAGATGTTTGTGTCTTTATATTAATATTTAGTTGATTTCTTTTCTTTTTTTTTTACAAGAAGCTTCATTAACATACCACAATGTGGATCCATTTTGTGGAGGATATGAAATGTTGAATTTAATATGACATTACCACTAACAATAACTCTTTGTAGATATCCGACTGCGATTCATTTTATAACATAGATTGTGTAGGTTGTGCCTTTATTAATTTGTTTATGACTGTTAAAAAACGTTATGAGCTCAAACCAGTCATTGACCCAGTTGCTGCGCTTGCATGAGGTAGGTAGTCATAAAAACAAATTATTAATTTTTTATAATTAATTAGCATATAACCCTGGATGAAGACTGTGTTTTAGTTTTAATTAGCTTCTTACCCTGGATGAAGAGTGTGTTTTAATTTTTAATAAGCATAATACCCTGGATGAAGATATGTTTGAGTCTTAAGCTTATGCTTTTTTTCTGGATGATGAGTGTGTTTTAGTTTTAACTAGTATATTACCCTGGATGAAGATTTGTTTTATTTTTAATTAGCATATTACCCTGAAGGAAGAGTTTGTTTTATTTTTAATTAGCATTTAACCCTGGATGAAAATTGTGTTTTATTTTTAATTAGCATTTTACCCTGGATGAAGACTGTGTTTTAGTTTTAATTAGCATAATACTCTTGATGAAGATTATGTTAAAGTTTTAATTAGCGTTTTTATCTGGATGATCAGTGTGTTTGAGTTTTAACTATAGTCTGTTGTTCCAGTACCCATGTCCACCTGTTTTTTCGCGATTATTTATTTGTGAATTGAAGAACGCCAAAACCGTTTGACCTTGGGGAAGAAAGAGGAAAAAGCGTAATTAACTATTATGGAAATAATAGCCTACCTAATGTAATTTTCCTGTAAACAATTTAAAACCATTTTATGAGTAACTAGTCTATTCTTTAGCGACATCTTGCCACTAATCTATTAAATGGGCATATCAGGGGATAGTGATGACGTCATAATATAGACATGACGCACTAAAGAGGCACCAACATTCACGGAACCAATAATCAAGAGCTGCCGACCCCTGTTTACAGCGAGACTTGTAACCCCGCGTGCACGCGCTTCACTGTTACGTCACATTACTTTCAATAAATATCCAAGGAGGATAAACAATGGCCGCATATTAGGGACGCCATGAACCACGGATATATTTGAGACATGTCAACCAGGCCGTAAAGTAAATCATATTTATATCGTGAGTAGGTAAGGTACCAATAATTACGCTTTTGCCTCTTTATGCCATTGGTGCAAATTTTGTTTGCCAGGTTTGTCTTATGTAGAGATAATCGCGAAAATTCAGGTGGATAGGGGTACAGGAACGGACTATAGTATATTACCCTGGATGAAGATTTGGTTTTTTTAATTAGCATATTACCCTGGATGAAGAATGTGTTTTAGTTTTAATTAGCATATTACCCTGGATGAAGAGTGTGTTTTATTTTTAATTAGCATATTACACTTTCTTACATTCGGACAGCTCTGCACGACATCGTTTGGAAGGCTTTTCGAAAACCGCCCGGAATTTTAATTGGTCTTGCAGAATAAACTGGCGTTTCTGATAAATGGCGCTGCTTATTGCCCTTTGCAAAAGAATGTCAGACTCCTAACAAAATATCGGTTAATATGGAAAATGACAACCGCCAAATACAAATCTGGCTTGGTTCCTGACAGTTTTGAAGGCGTTGCAACAAAGGAGATTCGCGATAACGGCCGAGTGGCACCACCGTCAGTTATAACATTGAAGATTTCGAATGGCCAGTTTCAGAGAATATAACCTGACACACTCCAAAAATCATAGTTGTTAACAAACAATGTGCTGCTTTTCAGGCTTTGATTTTATTTTTTATTTTGTTTTTTTTTCTTATGGACATATTGTTATGGACAAATTGTGATGGACATATTGTTATGGACATATTCAGATAAAAGAATATAGCGATACTGGTTATCCGATTTGTAACTTCGGAAGGAATAATGGAATTTGAATACGCGTAATTAATTCAGCAGTCCTCTATGTTTTTCTTTTATGGATTTTATTATTTATCTCGTATAGCTTTCCTCCTGTGTGAACATTCTTAATTAAATCATTTAGGCATAGGCAACAAACCAAGTTTTATCTGTTAATTATCAATGTGTCATTAAGGTCTTTATTAACTGAAAATCCCAGTTAAGATTCCGGTCCTGGTTCTACACCATGCATCACAGACGACAGTATCCAGGTCCTGAGTACACAAGTTTTCAAGGTATGGCCCTTGTTAATATAAAAAAAGGAACCAGTTTATATTTGAAGCGTATATGTTATCGATCCCTGACACACCATGGTTTGTTATATAGTTATATAAAGTTGCTTTTCCTTAAGCGCGCACCCGAGAGCGAACGCGAGCGCGATAAAAATCGCTTCTGTGATAATATCAGTGGAGCGGTTCCATATGCGCGTCAGCGAGCGCCAGAGTGAGAGTGAATGTGATTGGCTGAAATCTGAATCGCGCCGGGTAGCGATTCAGAAACCTGTCGTGCGGCATTCGCGTAAATTCCTTATAATTAGAGTGCACCAATGTGTTAACAGCACATGCCTAACGCAAAGCCAGCATGAGTGAAGACAGACACGATGATCAGTGATGTTGCCGTTGACAGATTGGTAGAATTAATTAATGAACTCACTATTATGTTAAACGATGTAACCTCTCTTTCTCAAAATAACGTGTAAATGAACAGTAACGTGTGACAAAATAAATGCGAGATGTAGAGGGAGAGTTATTTAAAAAAGATTTTCTTTATTTTCAGATAAATACACGTCTTTAATTATTGAATAATCATTTCGGTATGTTCTACAAAATTCACCAAATGAAACCTAAATGGCTTTGAAGAACTTGGAAGAAATGGATACACACCCCGCGAACAGTTCCCGACCTTTATTCGCGTTCGCGTTCGCTCTCGCGCTTATGGAAACGTAGTTTCAGGTTACTTCAAGTTTAGAATTATATGTGTGTGACTTTGAGAGAGAGAGAGAGAGAGAGAGAGAGAGAGAGAGAGAGAGAGAGAGATGGAGTTTTTTTTTTGTGCTTGAGACATCGTTTTGGAACTAACTGCTTACAAAAATATAAGATTTTAAATTTATATATGAACATTGCCGGTTTTCCTTGATATTTGAAGATCCAGCATTTTATGATGAAAATTTAAAAAGGATAATTGGAAAATGGAAAATATTTTAAGTATTTAAATTAAATTTTATGTAAGGAACATGAAACGAAACCACTGTCTAACATCAACCTTTAGATAATCTCATAAACATTATGTAAATCAACGCATTTGCAACATAACATCAAAGAAGGCGGAAAAGCGTGATAAATCTTGTCAGATTGATTTGCCAGTCGGAAAATTGTCATCTCTGCTAAATAGGTGTCACCGTGGTAGCCAGGGGATAAGGGTAATGGAATCCTCCTGAATATTTCTGTTGTTAATGATTAGGACGGAGTATTCCGTAAGTCTCATAGGGGGAAAACTGATGAAAGCAGCAAGCGGTAAATTGATTCTGGATGTCCTATATCCACGGATTACCAACTTGATAAGGCCATAAAACGTTTCCCGGTGTAAAAATTTATCCTTAAGCGCGATGCAGTATATTTGCGCACTTCACAGAATCGGACTCAAAAGAGCACGACTCAGCTTTTTTTGTGTTTTTGGGCATTTGAAATTCAAACCCCACAATGGACTGGGTATTCCACAGGTGCTCGTTTCCAGCACTAAAATGGCTAAGTAACCGTTAACACATTGAGTATATGGGCGATATACCAGTTACAAAAGAACAAGGTAATGAACTCCACCGCTACGCGGGCAAGACTACCTTTTTTCACAAGTCAAAATTCCGGAGAATTATCCGCTTCACAAGCGTGATCGTGCGCCTTTTGTTGAAAACCCCTTCATTTACAATATTAAATTAAAAAAATTAAAAGTTCTCCATACTAACCCGAATTCCAGGACGTTTATTCAAGTTGCGACACCGTCATTTGTCATGTACAGTGGCGTCAATTTATCTTCAAGGCTGGAGAGGGGGGAGGGGGATGACTCGCAGGGTGGGGAGATGACTCACAAGGGTGGGGTGGGGGGGGGGGGGGTGACAGGCATGGGGGGTAGTCAAAATTAGGATAAAACAGACATGTTTATACATGTTAATTCTAAACCATTTAGATGTAACTATTTCATAGTAAAATCATAAATGGAACCAAAGTCTATAATGATATTTATTTATGTATTTCATTTGAAATATATAAGTATTATTCTCTGAATAGTGGGGGGGGGGGGGGGGTGATTACATTGACCATCCCCCCTTGCCAAAAGTTGGTGGGGGGGGATATATACCCCCATCCCCCCTATATCCCCCCTATATTGACGCCCCTGGTCTTGTATACATTTACTAGTTGCGGAAGTCACTCTGGGTTGAATTGTGAGAGAAAATAAAAGATATAAAAGGGTCTCCTCCCTCGTTTGGCCCATATTCCTTGTTAGAATAAACTTCCATTGGAAAGGTTGGTGTAAGGATTAAGTTTAACAGTTTTCGAAAAGAGGCCCGACCATCATACTATTTGCAGATGTTATACTAGGTATAATGCAATTCAACACAGCTACCTCAATAGCTTTTCCATCCAATAAACATCACTGTCTTTATTCCTAATGATAATAAGTGCATGTGCACTGTTTTTTTTTATATCATTCTGCTGCGTATCAAATTGCGACACTTGTGCTGTACTGTCTTTGAACACAGTCCTAGACATTTATATTTGTTTAACTTAATTTTTGTTTGTTTTTCATTTGTACACATTAACTCTTCTTAAAAGGCTGCAGTTGCCCACGTCTTACAGTGGGAGTGATAACAAGGCAAGCAGACAATTTGATTTGAGCAAGAGCCCGCCCGTCAGATATTGTTTTATTAGGCTAAATCACCTGTAGATTTCTTTTTGAAATATGTCTGTGTATAAACATGATTTATCAACCAATTTCAGATTTGGGGGGGGGGGGGGGTTATCCTATAATTGGGGTTTAGGTCTTTTAGGTATCACATTTTTTTCACAACCTTTTACCGTACGAATTTCAAAATATTCATTTGAAGACATATATTTAGCATTAACACTACTGTGTGAGACCAGAGAAACACTTAATAAGACATCAGTCCATGCCATGAAAAATCGCTGAGGAAAAGGATATTACAAGAGGGGGTATGTAAGTAAATGCATGTGAATTGCAGTATTGCAGTCCTGTCCTCACTGGCACAGTCCCGGTGAAGGTAGGAGTCCTTCAGGTTCGAGTACAAGTAGACCTTCCTCGAGTACGTGTAATTTAGAAACCAGTTCAAAGTAAGAATCAGAGTCTAATAAAAATACATAAAAAAATAGAATTCGGAGATAATCATGTGCATTTTTATACAAGTTCGTGCTTGCAGTTTTTATGCTGAAATGTCTAGGGGAATGAATAAAGAAGTCAGTGGTTTTTTGTAAACATATAACCATAATTTATTCTTAAAACAACCCTAACATTACAATACACTAAATCAATACAATTATACAGTAAAACAGCGATATAACAACAAATTAATACAATCACACAGTAAAATACACAAAGTAAACAGTACCTGGATACCACCACCGTCACAAGTTCTTTAGATGTCTACTCTCGGAGAATGACAGTCCAGTGTAAAGCTCTTGTAACAATCCAGAAGGTAAACTGAAGTCCAAATGCACAAAATCCAGGAGAAAGTCTGAAGAAAATCTATAATTGCCGCACTCGTCGGATAAAGTCCCAGAAACTGACACACGCTTCTGCGTCCGCTGGAAATCTTCTCTGCTGCTCCCTTGGCTCTAAAACACAGCCCCTTTATATACTCTTCACCCCAAGCCGAGAATTTTCCACTTCTCGAACAGTCTAAAAGATCTTACACAACACAGTAAACATACGTTACAGGAATCATCTAGAAAAACATTACCGTGCCTCTACACACCATATTGTACACGTAAGCTCGACCCTAGCCAGCATGACAACAAGAGTTCAACCAGTACGGATTAAACCGAGAATGTAACAAGCGGCCCGGCGAGGGTGTCACAACACGAGCCACGCCCGTGTCACACAATAAAACGAGCACCTGTAACAATAAATATAACTGTGTTTGATGTATTAAGTCAATACTATATACTTTGTATATATCTTGGTTTTATTAAGTGTATATTTTAATCTGTACGTCATCCCCTATTTCTTCTGAACTTGTAACAGATTGTGTCTTGTTTCTTGAGGCTGGACCTTCGAGCCCTAATAAAATTTTCAGTCCAGGACCAACGAGTCCAAGTCCGGGTCCCTGAAAAGTCCCACTTAGTCCTGACTCCAGTCCCATATAACTGATTAATAGCACACTTTGTATACATTAAAAATTCCGATATGATATGAATGTGACCAGAGACTAAATTCCTATAACATACAGTGAAACCTCGTTGTGTCGAAGTCGAAGGGACCCTCTGAAAACTTCGACACATCCGAGGTTCGACACAAGTGGACTTTATTTGGTTATAATTTAATTAGAGTTGTCCGGAATATCGAGTCTGTAACTTCGACATAAGCGGGGTATTGAACTTAAGCGAGTTCGATACAACGGCGTTTAAATACAATACCATGCACTATTAATCACAAAATTAATTAATGTAACGATTGTCAGTAAAGAAATATCGTCAATGCATGTTGTTACATGGTATGGCAGTGACGAATGCCGGTATCCATTAAGCTGTATTTAGACTGGAGATAAGGTACATGAGCTGCACCAACATTTGTCAGGTGGATTTTGACAGATAAATTATGTTGTTGAGCACCATTTATAAAGCCATAAGGGACGCCGATTTCTCTGATAACAATTTGCAGAGTTCATGCGTGACATGTGACCTGTAGAGCTAGCTGCATGAACCAATCCGGTCCCTATAGGTGCGCAAACTGCGAATCGGATTGATCAAGTTCCGTCCACTTTGTGCGCGGCTTGCTGAGTAATCAATGCGAATCGTACACTGAGTGCTGTTATTTTAATACTGTATACGTCTTCATTCTATAAACTATAATAAAGTTAATTTTTGATCGACATAGAGCAAATGATGCTAAACAGTCTTTTAAATACCCAGACCGAAAGCTTTATGTTCACATAAACAATAACAATACGGCGAATTTCTATTGAAAGTTCCATCATTTTCGCCGTTTTTAACCTTAATGTTCCAATTATATATTTCGTATATATATATATATATATATATATATATATATATATGTGTGTGTGTGTGTGTGTGTGTGTGTGTGTGTGAATAAATCTAATTGACAACCAACATTAATGAAAACGTTATTTTTGAAATAGCTGAATACAGATAAGCGTGAACAAGCCAGGAATTATAACACAAATTTAATTCACCACAGATATTGAAAAAAAAAATTCTTATACAATAGCTGAAAATAATCAATAATATTTTTAACATTACCAGGAGTATATCGTAAGTATAGGGCCTGCATATAATACATTTGGCAGACGTTTTGCGACCACAAACGCTTTTTTTTTTGCAAATTAAAATATAAACATGCACATATAAACCACATTTCTTCATACAAATACAGGCAAACATTGGTTGAGGTCATAATAATGAGTGAGAATGACCTCACGTGACTGTTTGGGTGAAACATGTTTGACTAAGAAAAATGGATCAGTTTCCATTCATGAATCCAAATGTTTAACGATCTTACAACTTCATACTGAAAGATTTATATTTTCTAAAAGGGGGAAATAGCGTCACTGGAAAATGATAAATGCATGTACCCTGTGTTTGGAGGATAAAAATACATGTCCAAAAGCAATGATGTCAATTACATACATTAACACTTTTGCAAATGGTGATATGGTCAATAGTAATGTATGCGCTCAGGTCAGGTGTTTAGTCAGGAGTTTGAATTGAAACTTGTCCATATATAACTCGTGGCTATTTTCGTTCCTATTTACGGGAGCCTCGGGGTCATGGTGGTTATATAATAAACGTAATCCTAAGTCTTATATCAAACAGATATGTGGTGATGTTACATCGGATCTAATTTTCATATTTGTTCAATAATATCAAGGTTTATTACCTGGTTGGACGTTCTGACACTCAAAACAGACCTTGACCAAAAGTGTCGTGTTAGATTCGACCTGTGCGATCGTTTAATAAATGAAACAATATATTTAATTCGCTAAGACAAATCTTGACCAACACTGTACATTGCTTGACTTAACTTCTATTTACAACATTAATAATTCCTGTGTCACCCAGAAGAGGGCGCACCAGTGGACAGAAAAAAAAACCCAAAGGGTTTTGGCTAATTACGAGACGTGCTCTCGAAAAGCTAGTCTTATTGGCATTAACTTGTTTTTCCCATGAATATACGAGACATATGAAATAAATCACGCCTGGGAGGTAGCTGAGTGTGTCATTAACTATTATAAATCGAGGAAAGATGTCTCATGAACGAGGTGGATGGCTTTGAGAAGTGAACCTAAGCTTTGTCCTCTTCTGCACCATTGTTACAGGATTCCGCGTTTACGTCATCAGCGCGGAATGTCATGTGACAAAACCATCAGTAGACCCGGAACGATGTCAATGGGGGGAGAAAAAAACTCATGAAAATAAAGGTCGTAAACTGTAATATCAGTTGATTCAGTGTTAGATAAATGAATTTTGATGTATCGTTTTTATTTTTATGAGATTCATTTTCTATTAAAATACAGAATTATTTGTCCTTTTTTTAATATATCCGTATAACATTAATTGATTATTTATGTAATGATGGTCAAAAGTTCGTGTTTGTCTTCCTGTGTGTAAAATAAATGTGCGAGCTAGTGTAAAGAACAAATGGCTAACAGGGTCTTATGTTGAAAGCGCTGGTAGTTATACATAACACATTCAGTATATGTTTACGTTGTATTCTTTCGTATCCCCTTAAGACCTGTGTATCTTAATATCGTAAGTACAATACATGGCTCGGGATAAAATACGTACTGACTGCGTAAAATAGCTGACCTCTGAACGTTATCATATAGGCACCATTGATGGCTGTGTGAATGTAATTAGATGCCTGGGTAACTCCAAACTTTAATTTTCAGAAAAAAACATAAGAATGTAAACCCATTAATGCCCTACGTAGAGGTAAAAAAATCGCAACTATTCGAGTTTGTAAAATAACCCTGCAGCAAATTATTCCATATCAAATGCGTGTCAGAGTATACCCTCGACATAATTAATCCAACAGTAGTAAGACTTTGACAGTTAACAAATTTAAAAGAGCATGTAGGTTTCAATTAAGTAAGAACCCCGAGAATAAAAATTGGTTTCTCCAGAAATTTTTAAGGGAGCGATTTATTTTTTTTATTATAAATTTTCGATTATATGATCAGGGTACAATATGATAATAACTGGATTGTCTTGCTAAACAGTTAAATCAGTAAATTTACATGTATATATATGTGTGTGTGTGTGTGTGTGTGAAGAAACAGGAGTCGCAGCCCCTTTGAACGCGGCTTTCGATTTACGATTGACAAACAATATCGTGAAACAGATATTACCCCTCAATCCACCGTAAAATCCGCAATGTGGTCATATGGATTCCTACTGAATGTTAGTTCGACCTCCTTGACATTGCCGTTTACACCTGGTGACCCCGGCGCAGACGTCTGAGTGGTATAACAGACACATTTCTGGCCACGGCTAGTCACCAGTGAGGTTGTAATGGCCGAGTATCCGGCGTGTACATGGTCGCTTGTGAAGTTCGAGGAGTGAACGTTTCCCTCATTATCATTCGGAACCGCTTACCGAAAATGACGTAAATTAGGAAATTCACGGAGGAATTAATAACCATCAGTAGCTCACTAACTGTGTGTAGACGCATCATGCTGACGTCATAAATCTTCATGAATCCTACGTGACGATTGACCAGCGACACTATTTTGATGACCAGTTCCGGTGTCTCACATAATATAAACACCAGAACAACTATCACCAGCACTAATGTAGCGTTCCTTTCTCGGGCTCGTCTGCTTCCGCTGTTCACGCGTATATGCTTGGTAGAATATGTTATAGCGCGAATCAGAGACGCATTCAGAAAAATCAGCACCGACAGTGGTCCGAGATACAGAAAAATGATGTACAAGGCGTATTTGTAAATATTCAAATAAACGGGGTTATTAAAAATAGGCCAGTAAACCATTTTGTAATAAACATTGCCCGTGCAAGGGTCGTGTAACTGCATGATACAGTTTTCAAGGTACAATGGTATGTTGTACAGAAATGCAACCGCAAATATCAACGGGGCTAAGATCCGCCGGCCTCGATGGTTGAAAATCAGCCTCGCCTTCAGTGGTTGGCATATGTAAATAAATCGGTCAAAGGTCACAAGAAGTATAGTCCATATAGCACATGTCTGAGCTGTTTTCAGGAGCGGGAACACAACCGGTTGCATTAGCGTGAACGTGTTCTGGCTGACAATGATATACTTAAGCGGGTATCTCAGCAAGCACACCAGCAAGTAGAAACTGTCAGCAACTGCCAGGATCTGTAGCAAAAACAAGGATTCCCGTCTCTCTTTGTCTCTGTGCATCACAATCACCGAAACTACGTTCCCAAAGAGCCCGGCAAGAGCCACGCATGATATTATATATAACTCTATAACATACTCAAAGCGGGATTCGTTAATTTTTGCCGCCTCTATACAAAAGTTACTGTTCGGTGGCAACACAATCCAGTCGCAATACGGAGCCATTTTCTCCCGCGTTAAAACGAAGTGTAGTTCCAGCAAGCGCGTTAATTAGGTTCAAGATGTACTCGCTCCCTGACTTCTTTTACTCTAATTTTTGTACCTGAAAGTAATAATAATTAATCATGAATAAATACAATCAAATTCACAATGTCATATAAACATAACATGCATGTACCTTCAGAAACATATGTATTCTGATGAATATACTGAAACCCCTTAAAGTATAGTATTATGGGTAAGATGCAATCCTGGTTAGAGTGCTTGACACTTAACGTAATGGAGTTGGTTGCACCCTTTCGTCTAATAAACCTCAAAGATGGTTACACCTAAACATTCCATTTCAACGGCCCACATGAATATATTTGATTAATCAATCACATTTTTCTAATGAATAAAAAATGTACAAAAGTGGTCTCATCGGAGGGTTCTTTTACAACAACACCACAAACTAACCATACTGGGATGTAGAGCAACACCTTGAATCAAATTCAGCTTTGTATTTCAAGGAGGGAAGTTATTTTTTGCCCGAATAAAATATAAATACATGTATACATCAGCGTATAAAGATATATGGTAACGTCTGCAGGTGGCCTGTCTCGAGAGCAACAAACCCACAGAGGAGACACTTCCATTTGTCTGGTGGCGTTACAGACAGAGCCTGTCGTTAAAAGTAAATTTAACTAAATCATATGTGCAGACCCCCGGAAATGACATGTAGTTAGACGGAATCTTTAATATTAGCTTAATTAAAATCCAATAAACATTTTTATGTATGAGTGTGTGTGGAGGGGAGGGGGCGAAAAATTACCACAATACATTTTTTTATAACCCAGGGTACAGTATCCAAGGTTTAATGAGTAAGAAATTACCAGAGGCGTGATAAAAGACAACATACAAGTCATTTTAAAAATTATACGTGGATATGAATGACTTTTTAAGAAACTATGTGACTTTTTACTGTGGAGCCTGGTGGCGTGTGGAGCGTGGTGGCGTGTGGAGCGTGGTGGCATAATGGATAGGGCGCTGGACTTGTGACCGCAGGGTCTTGGGTTCGCGTCCCGTTCTGACCGCCATCTGCGCTAAGACTCTTAGGCAAAGTCTTTACCACAAGGGTGCGCTCTCTCGACCCAGGAGTGAATGGGAGGTAGGCAAATGTAGAACGAATAACCCTCTTGCGCCTGATATGGCAGCTTGGGTAGTATGCTCCCCAGGGAGCCGAGAAAAGCTACAAGAATGAACAGGCCCGAAAGACCAGGAAGGCAAAGTCGGATGAGACTGACATCGTAGGTGATATCAGACTATAAAAACTCTATCCTTTTTTTTTACCTTTTACTTTTGAAGAAACCATCAACCGCAATGTCAGGTTGACCTTATTGAGCTCACTGGTCCAAGCCAGTAAAGGGTTCCCAAACATCATATTGCCATGGCGACCGTGACAAGATGTCCTCTTTAAAATTAACGTTTCCTTTAAGCCAAATTTAGATGGTCATGGATGACACTGGTATTGGTATTCCCGAATACAACTCTGATCATAAGTGCGTTACTGGTCATAATAAGCACTTTGAACCGTTACGTAATCCATGGCCGGAAATATTAAGGGGAGTATAACATCACGGCATGCGTGGGTCCACCCACATATAAAGCATAAACCTCCGGCCCCTAGAATTAAAGTGAAGGGGACATGATCGAGTGATAGTGCAACTAATATCATAAACATAATCAATATGTGATATCGAATATCACATACTTGGCAGGGAAAAAATTAAGGCTCTTTCACACTTTTAAGTAAAACTAAAAAAATAGTTTCTTCTAATTCTTAAGATTTCTTATAACTCCTTTATCAAACTAATTTTGTATACGAGTTACTTTTATATATTTGATTTTTTTTATCGATGATAGCATCATAACCAAACTCAGTTTTGCATCACAAAAAATGACATGCCTTTGACCAACAATTAACAGCATTTGTTTTATTTACAGTTGTGCTTTCTGAAATAATAAGTGCCATTCCTTAGACCCACAATTAACAGCATTTGTTTTATTGACAGTTGTGCTTTCTGGAATAATAAGTGCTGGTATCTATAAATGACAGCTGACAGCAAGGCCATTTATACGGGGCGTCTAGACAATAAATAACAGCAGACATTATGTCTAATTTGTACTGAGCGATCATTCAGTCCAATGCAAAAAGCAAATTAATTGTCAAAAGACGTGTACATTATCTAGTTGAAGTCTTTGTCTGTTTAACACATACATCTGATTGTAACTATATATATATATATATATATATATATATATATATATATATATACTAGTGGTGGGAGTCGGTTCCTTTTTCATAATCGATCATCTTTTTCGGCAAACCGATCGATGATCGATTTTTAATCGGTTCAGACAAATATAAAGAAATATGCAATTATCTGTGAAACTGTACTCTCTTAACCAAGTCCGTATGTCTCAGTAATTTTACCTCATGAAAGGAAGTTTTTACCTTCTTTATATTTTCCTTTTATTACAAAGTTTCTTTTTAATTAATTATAATAATCAAGAATTAAACCGCAGTCCAGGACATCAACTTGCTGGCCCTCATGAATACTCCCGCCTATCAGTTTAACTTCACTACCAGCAAGGACTTTCATTTTATAACAATTATGACGACTGCCGACATGCTTACAGGTTTCACAGGCCTAACAGAAAAATTACAGGCCCATTTAATTTTTGGTAAAAATTTAATAAAAGTAATTGACAGCTAAAAATATAATTACTCATGTGGCAGCGGCACCTGGCATCAGTTAAAAAAGATTATCTCTCAGAGAATCTCGCAAAATTGGCATAGACCTGGAGAATTATTGAGCATTTTAACGCCATATCGCCCATATTTTGCAATGAACATCTCGTTAGAAAACTCTCCGCTCATTCTGCAGCCCTGCCAGTTTACAGAGGTTTAATAAGTCCTCCGTTCTCTCATCTACCGTGTCAAAAGTGTTAGATACGGAGGTTATTTGGGAACACAGACCCATTATAAATATGAAGCGAGGGAATGTTGTAAAAAATGGAAGAATAATTTTTTACAATAACATAAAGACATTCTGGAAAAAACAATCATGTGTATGATGTAATCGATAGTTGCCTTTGGTAATCGAGAGCTTGAAAGTGGCAGCAAACCGACTGACTTTCGAAAAACTCGATGATCGGCCCACCAGTAATATATACACATAGTACAGTTACCCTCAGGTGTAAAGAGCTCTATGGCCTTCAGACAAGGCCAGAGTGATATAACACTGAAGAAAAACAACATTGTAAATTCACTACAGACTGTTTAACGGGATGCGCCACGATCATCAGGTGAATGTGGTTAGATTCTAACAACATTCACCATTTACAATGTTGTTTTTCTTCAGTGTTATATATATATATATATATATATATATATATATATATATATTTATATATATATATATACTTATGTATCATTCACAGCCACGAGGTGTTCCTTAAGGTTGGACACGCTGATAAACTGGTATTAACCAAAAAGGCCATAACGCCAATAAACGTTAATAAAATAGTAGAGACCTTCATGTTCGGAGCCTGGATGGCGATTGACACATTTGCGTATATTGACATAATAACCTGCCTTACTTGATGATACGGATTGGATCCACCATCTTAAGTGTATTATCACTGATCCAGATCACAACCAGTCACGTGCTGGTGCTCCAGATGTTCTTCACCTGACGTCATTCCGCATCATGTGTAACTACCTGACAGTTTCTGACAGTGAGCGGCCTCTTGTCGCCTCGTGTACGTGGCTCTATGGGAACAACGTAAAGGTCAGCTGCCTGAGCAATAGATCACACCATGACGTCACGGTTAATTGCGAGACACCGACATGACCTGTAAAATAATAATGTTTGAATTTGTCTTAATTAATCTTAGTATATATCATTCATACATTAAACATTGTTACGAAGACAAATTGCTCAGGGAAAAATACTGGGCCGATCCGGGATTCGAACCCTTGTCGCTGGCGCACATGTCCGGCGTCCCAACTGCTTCGCCAGAAAAGCAAGCTATACTAGCGAGACTGTTCGGTCCGCTTTTATGTCACCCCGTAACAACATGTTTTGTTTCTTGGTCTTTTTACGCCATGACAACAGTGCAAACTGCGAACACCAATCTCACCTGATGAAAATATGTTTAAAAAATGAATTTATTTATCTCGTTTATAAAGTATTAAATTTCTTTAATTAAATGCTACTATTCATATCATTTCTGAATATGCGTCATAGAAATAGACGTATTCTCTTAACTAATGCTGCATGATACATGAAGGTATTTTGATGATTATCGCTTTTTTATATATATATCATTGTTCTTCTCCATATTTTTATTTTCAAGCTTTTCTCATGAATCCTTAGGAATTCAGCTTGATATCGCGATTCTCAGCGCCATCTTTCAGAATCCACCCAGTGGATCCAACTTCACCCAATGAAAACCCTGACGGAATCGAATTCCGCCAACGGAAACTCGTCCCCGAAGAAGTCGCTCAGACACGTCACTACGGCTAATATGCTAGTATTAAAAAAATAATAATGCCCTTTAAGTAAATAAAAATAGTAGAGAACGTGTTTTCAATGCTTGGGTTTGCTGAATAAACTACATATGTTACAAAAGAGTTAATTAAGTGAAGACGGTGTTGAGTCACAGTGTCACTGTTACATTCCGGTTGGCACCTCTTTTGAATCCACGAGATCATTAAAATATATATATAGTGTCTAAGCTGAAAAGCAGTTGGTTTTGCGGGCGCTGTGTGAGTAAATTTCCTTTGAAGTCAATGAGACGTGTGACTTGGAAGCGGCAGCTCAGGGAATCCGATCAATGAATCGTCTTTGCGGCATAATATAGGCTGTCGGCATTGATCACAATCCTGTCCGGTATATAAATCAAGCAAGTAATGTGTAGGTCTTTAAGATATAGGTCCTATAGAAAAACACTGAAAGAAAGGCGGTCTGAAGTATGCATAGATCGGGCACCAGGCCATTTGCAGATTCAAATAGGTTTCCTCACTTGACAATAGCTCTTTATGTTTTTCCTGCCTCCCAGGCCCTCTGGGCGGTCTCAATTGGATTTGACTGTACAGAAGCCCAGATACAGACGAAGCTGTCCCCTTCTCTCTTTGTCAGGCCGTGATGAATGGGAGCTGACGAACCTGACCTAGTTCAGGAATAAACGTAGGTGCAATGACCAAAACTTTAACAAAGCTAAAACAGGTTGGTTTCTCCATGACAAAGATAACTTAATAGACTTGTTTCCTGGTATTATATAGCCTTCGGTTCTACATGCAGAGAGCCAGAGGGACAAGTGAATACCGCCCTTACGTGCCATGAAATTAAATATAGCAAAAATAGCTTTAAAACCTTAGATGCCGGTCAGCAAAAAAAAATATAAATAAATATGTTGTATTTGCTTGTCAATGTCCTTACGATGAGCTTATCCGGTCACTGCCTTGCAGGTTCATAATATAAAAAAAGTTTTTCCTTTAAAATGTACAGTTCCTTACTTTACTTTAATAAACCAGTTTAATTGTATCAATTTTTATGCCTTATCGTGAATTCCCAGTAAAAAGGGATTACAAGAGGGAATATTTATATGTATATTAATACAAGATCGTAAAAAATGGACCAATTAAATTAAAACTAATTGAGTAAGACATGTTTCAAGAGAGTCAGTATAAATATATTCAGTCACCATATGTAATAAATATCATTAACTGAATACCGCCGTCTTCAGGACAGACAAGAAAACAGAGCGAGACAGTCGGTGGGCGTATCACTTTTGTATCGACGGCGCTGAGGTCTACATGCCTACCAGGAAAACCGTCACATGCGCCAACACTGAGCGAGTTTAATTTCAAATCTATACACAACCTTAACTATAGCTTATAAAACATATGCGAGGTTCGTTTGGTTATAAGTGGCACGCTGCCATACATATGTTTATATAAATACGTACATGCTATGAAGACTTCTTATTAACTGAGTAATGTTTTCATATTTTCATGACTGTCTGGTAATGAATGCACCTTGTTTTCTAGGTAAAGTCTTTGGTCATAAAAACATGATCTAAGGGGGAATTTCCGTCAATATGTATTAAAGTCCGCGCTTGCCATCTGATTAGAAGCCGGGAATTTGGTTGGCGGTGTGTCATCCTGAAAAGCCGTTTTATACATCAAAAGTTCATCTTTTTCTTTACACTTTATTGTTGACTACTACTAAATTTCACTGAGGAGAATACTGAAAAAGGAGGTTAGTTTTCATGACATCCTGCAATAATTATTTCAAGCAAAAAATGTTGCACTGTACTCGTTTACAATTTGAAAAAATATTTATGTTAAACGTATATTGCTTATACTGTAAGCTGGACATGCTTAAGCACAATGAGAAATAATGTCCCTGTCCAACCGACAGCCGCATGGGATGTTACATAAAACAGTTTCGTGAACACACGGCAATCCTTCGGAAGCACACGTCAGTATCTCTTGTCAACGTGAAAGTACCTGTATGTCCTACACGTTTTACAATGATTGACTTCAAAGCCGGCATCTATGTTTCAACATGGAACAGGACACCCTTAGTCTGTTCGATGTTAAATAAAAGATGCCGAATCATGGGTTGTTAAATCAGGCATTTTGAATTAAACACTGCTCAGACAATGAACCACTTGACGTCTATATTCATATTACGTACCACCACGAACCTGGACACCGTCAATTTTTTTTATTTTGTCTAAATTAGCTGGGACATGATGCATTTCATCATCAGCCATTTGCTTCAAACTCACCGGAATCATCTCTCCGTTTATAGTGAGGTGTGAAGTTTACCATAAGTTACTTGTAGGGGATGGGGAATATATATTATGACTTATGGTGCTAGGTCGGCATTCGATGACAAGAGTCAAAACCATGCAATACCTTTCGTCTGAATAGGGACATAGTATTACTGGGGGATCTTTATAGGGTTTAACGGAGTCTCTTTACATATGAGGCTTCACAATCCGTAAATTGTATGTCAAATTGTACAGGAAATCAATAATTTTGACCATATGGTTAAACATATGCATATAACATGGATTTAGTTCACCAAGCAACACTGAGCACAAAGCGTAATGAGGGTCTTGCAATGAAAGGAGATCACTTGGCTGTGTCACATCGACACTACGGCCATATACTAGGTTGTGTCACATCGACACTCCGGTCACATACTTGGCTGTGTCACATCGACACTCCGGCCATATACTAGGTTGTGTCACATCGACACTACGGTCACGTACCTGGCTGTGTCACATCGACACTACGGTCACATACTTGGCTGTGTCACATCGACACTCTTGCACATACTTGGCTGTGTCACATCGACACTCTCGTCACATACTTGGCTTTGTCACATCGACAATGTCGTCACATACTTGGCTGTGTGACATCGACACTCCGGTCACATACTTGGCTGTGTCACATCGACACTCTTACCACATACTTGGCTGTGTCACATCGACACTCTTGCCACATACTTGGCTTTGTCACATCGACAATGTCGTCACATACTTTGCTGTGTGACATCGACACTCCGGTCAGATACTTGTCTGTGTGACATCAACATTCTCGTCGCATATTCAGCTGTGTGACATCGACACTCTCGTCGAATATTTAGCTGTGTGACATCGACACTCCGGTCACACACATGGCTGTGTGACATCGACACTCTCGTCGCATATTCAGCTGTGTGACATCGACACTCTCGCCACATACTTGGCTGTGTGACAACGACACTCTCGTCGCATATTTTGCTGTGTCACATCGACACTCCGGTCACACACCTGACAATGTCACATCAACACTCACGTCACATACTTGGCTGTGTCACATCGACACTCCGGTCACACATGGCTGTGTAACATCGACACTTTCGTCACATACCTGGCTGTATCACATCGACACTCCCGTCACATACTTGGCTGTGTAACATCGACACTCTCGTCACATACTTGGCTGTGTCACATCGACACTCTCGTCACATACTTGGCTGTATCACATCGACACTCCGGTCACACATGGCTGTGTAAAATCGACACTCTCGTCACATACCTGGCTGTGTCACATCGACACTCCGGTCACACACTTGGCAATGTCACACAACACCCTTGTCACATACTTGGCTATGTCATGTCGATATTCTTAATAATATTTGAATTCAATTATTGTGATGTTCGCCTTAAGAAGTTAATTTCATAAGGACAGAATACATCATCCCAAGTCACAGTGTAACCATTTCTACTGGCATTTTCATCCTGATATTGCTTTTCTTTGTGCATAATAACATTCTTTTCTTGTTATTCAAATTTCCCTTATTAAAGATTTCACCTAAAGAAGAGTTTCTGAGAGGTAGGTCATCTTCAAGGAACGGTGGCGCATATTTATAACACAAATTTTCACAGTACTGTCCCCATAAAATATCAAGCACCCATATACATAAACAATTATTATCAAATTATTCTTCAAGGGATGTCAAACGTCAAAATATTAAAACCAAACTATTGGGAATTTAATCACACTTCTTCACGCGAAATGTGCTATCTATACCACTTATGGTACTAGTGATTCGGGTCTTATGGACTTTCGTAACATAGAAATAATAACATGACTTTTCCTCACGTGTAATTCTCATTTCAAAAGCTGCTTCCAGCAACTGAATTTTTATCTTGAATTTTTGCTTGGATTCACGGCATGGGCGACCGACACCGACCTAACTTATGAACGCGTTTCATTATAGAAATTGCTTATTGTTTCCGAGCAGGTCTCTATTCGAAAACCATAAACGTTCATATTTGGTCTATCAGTAGCCTCATCATACAGATTAGAATGGGTTGATGAGTTTACGGTGTTTACGTCAGTCCGTCAGCAAGAAATCCCTTGTGCTGTCTATTCAAGATTAAGTTCAGAATAAGTTCCTACTTTAGGTAAGGTTCTTTGGCTATGTCCGTCGGACGGAGGAGATCAAACGACTTAAGGAGTCCCGATTATCGAGAAAAATCGCAGGAGACAGGAGGCGGATTCAGAAGAACCTGCAAGATGGAGGAAGAGAGAGTTTCGGGTCAAGGGCATAAATGCAGTTAACGCTAAGGAAGCTCAAACGATAGAAGAGAAAAATATATATATGATAAACTATGCTTTGACTAATACGCCTAACAAGTTGTATCGTTGGGCATTGGTACTTGAGGACAGGGCATACTTATAAAAATAGGTTAATCAAAGGTTTCCTCGATTTCGTTAATACTTTACCATCTCGTACAACACCAGTGTACTAGTCATAAATCTAGATCTAATCCCAAGTGTTACCCTGGTAACAAAGACTGAGTAACAAGGACCAAACACCTCTTGAGTAAACCAAAACTGCAATTAACACGGAATAAAAAGTTTCTTAATGTGATCAAGTTTAAAGAATCGGTTTCCATTGCGGTATGTATGGAAAATTGCAAAGAAGGTTAGGGGAATCTTTGGAAATGTAAAATATCTTTACCTTATTATTTAAAAAAAATGTAATGTTATTGGAATACAAAAAAAAAGAAATATTCCGTTGATAATAGATACGGTATAAAAAGTGAAAGTTTGGGTATCTAATCTTCATTGAAATTTTAAATAATCCGTTTCCATTAATTGTGACATGATTTCGTCCACATTCAAAAGCTGAGGACGTGAGCTCATAAAAGTTTAATTTTTCATAATCGCTCATAATCGTTTAATTTTTCCTTAATAAACAAGAGCCAATGGAATGTTTTCTTTACCAGTGAACATAAGATCCCAAATGGACCCGGGCTGGTCGAGAACTACCCTTCCTAAGAAGGCGATTGACTTCGTATTAAGATTTGACAGCACGCCCTCCTCTTACATACATCATAGTGTTATATCATATTTCAACCGCTATTGATATTTTAATATAAATGTATGTTCTGAACCTTTAAACAGGAGTGACGAAACCAGAGGCCTGTGATGTCCCGATTGATTAGGGATAAAATTGAAAATAATTTGATAACTGTGACACGGCCGACTCAAGCCACCCTCGTATCTCTAGAAGTCAAAGGTATTTATCACACGTTCCAGACCTTATGTTCGATATCATTTGAGTTTACTTGACGTTCCGAGTGATCCCGGCCGTACGACCATACATTCCCTGGAGTGACTGCCCTGCTCTCAACAACAGAAGTGCCGCAAGCCTGTGGCGTGGCATTTGGCCTACTAAAAACCTGTCATCTCGTACTGAGTGTATTGTACTTAATATAAAACACACGATCACAAGACCGACTCGGAGTGTTCAGGCTTTTTTTATTGCTGCCTTATCTATAACTGCTGATGCAGATTTCTACAGGCATCGGATGAGACTGAGTGCTCTTTAACATGAATTGTTAAGTAAATACGTTAAAGGTTAAATTCTTTAAATACTCTCTGAACTTTTCATCTTGACGTATCCTATTTAACTATGCCCTGTCTGTAGATCGTTTTTTTATCTCCCAACGTGAGCCACAGAAAAGTGCTGACATTTAAGATAAGGGTTGATGTCTAAAGAATACCCTCTACAAACCATAGCCTCCTCTATATACTGATCTGAAGAAGAGCTCTGTAATTGAATAAGTGACCCGTAAGAAGATGTCTCCGTCACAAAACAGGAGATATATTTAGCTGACGCAGGTGTACAGATATTCTGTGGTGTGTTTATATAGATATTATACTTAAACCTTGCTATTAGCAGGGTAAGTGAATAGAATCAGCTTAAACAGCTGATATCATTTTTGTGTTCAATATATTGGTTGTTTCATCGTAAGGCCTCGTTCATGATCACCTGTCAAAGTGCATGCTGGAATATGGACCTAACCCAATCGATATACAAACGGTAGTGGGTGGCTACTTTCAATGTTTTGTCCAGAGAACATCCAAGGATTCCCTTAAGCTTCAAAAACACGTGCAAAACATAGACACAATCATGGACACTACCAATGTAATTCAAATAGCAACGCCACCTGCAAGTCATAGTGCGAACCCTGAAGAACACAATGCAGTAATTGTATATGTGTGCAAGTTGTCATTGGGACTGCACAAATCTTTCTCATGTACTTTTTTTCTACGAATGATATAGGTATCCCTTTTGAATGACAGACAGGCATAAATAAAACAAATGCTGATAAACTGGGAACGTAATATCAGGAAGCGTCTTTCATATGTACGGTTCTATTTGTTCAGCATGCTTTGTACGTCCTCGCCTTAGTCAATCATAAACTTTTGTGACGTATAAAGCTGGATTTTCAGTAATACAGCTGCCGCTGTCTCCACCGTCCCAGAGGGGTTCTTCATCACGAGATAAGTCCACACAGGAGTAACCCTTACTCTTAATTCTGCCATAACTTGAGAGATTTAAAACCACACAGAACAGCACGTGGTACTTACTTGGGGGATCAGGCGGCACTTTGGATCTTGTGCCAATAATTCATCTCTTTAGAGGCTGTAAGTGCAACGTGAAGTTCTTTACATATGTAAGAGACAACTTCTTTAAATGAAATACTCTTAGTATAAAACGTTATATTCTATATTATAGAGTATTATATCTTATACTCTTATTGCCATTATATATCTTATATTCTTGCTGCTTTCATTAACTTTGCCTAGGACTGTCTTAGGAACACGCGTCTCTTCTTTCTCTCGTCATAGTCATAGTAGACAGCAAGGTTTTTATGGAAAAGCTGTGGTATTGTCACGTCATGTCACGCTGTTAGTCAAACAACGCATATTTTTACCACGGTATCTCCGTTAAACCTGACGAAATACGCCTAGTATGAGGCGGTGATCCAAACAAGCAGTGCCATTTATCTCCTTCAAGGTGAACTAAGGATGCTCCTCAGAGAATACCCGGATTCAAGCATATTTACATTCTCAGGAATGATGACGTCATCAGATCAGTCTCGAACCTACTATATTATGATCGTCTTATGTGCAAATACTAGGGTTATCGCCTAGAATTTTGCACGCGACTATCATGAAAAAAAGAGGGTTATTATTCACTGAAAAAAACCACAATTATGCAAGTATCATAGAGTGTGTTGAAAAGCATGACACATTGTAATTTGTTCTTCAAAGCGTTTTCCTTAAGGTTCTGATAGAACGGCGCCTAAGTAAGGGGTCACATAGTTTACAAATTTTAATGACAGTTATTATTGCGGTGACTCTGCATAAACCTTTACTAGACCATATTTTTTATATAATGCAAACTATTTCCTGGCAGCAATTATATATTACAAACAAGAGAGAGACATGATGAAATGAGCACCTGAAACGTTATCTAAATATAAATACTTTTCAGAGATAGAAAAGTAATTGAATACTGTAAAAGTAATTGAATACCTGGATAAAAAGGGCAAATGAAAACCAAAAAAAAAAAATATGGCAACTATCTATCAATATACATTATATTATATTGTACACTATATTATTCCATATATTGTTATGATATCAGACATACGCCCTGGTACTTAACTGCTTAAGACTGTAAAACGAGAGCGAGATCATATCTATATCTATATATATATATATTACTGTGAATTTTACATTCTATTCAATAGCTATAATAATTTTGAAGAATATAATGTCATGGTACACCAAATAAATTATAAAGAAGATGGAATAGATATCTATATCAATTATTAACACCGGAATGGGCAGTGTAAAGGACAGAAGTATAAACAATCTTAATTTTGCATCTCATTTTCTAGATTTGCATTAATGAATTTTTTTTACTCATGGGAGTATAAGAAACAATTAGAGTTGAAGGCTTTTGAGTGTCAATATTAAAATACTGACTTGATGAAACACTTAGAAGGAAGGGTAGTGTGTTTACTAACGCTCTCGTTTATATGACATGCAGTGGAGGAATGGCAAAAGCCGGAGTCACGTGAAGAAAGCGCCACATCCCTACCCAACGACCACCAGAGTCACGATACGCTGGATATTTTGTATTCATGGTAAATGCAAATTGTAGCGAGGAATGTCACTAGTCTTTTTCTTCTTACCTTCATCACAGAAGGAACACTTGGTTTCTTTGAACGTTTGTAGGTGGAATATCTTATTGCACCGCCGACTGCTATAAGCACATGGATTACTTACTCTAGCAAGAGACACGTTTAAGGATTCGTACTAACACATTACGTTTTAATCTCACAAATGATATACGAATATGTTAGTCATGATTGGGATTTTATTGTTCTCATGCTCAGAACTAATGTTCTTGGATGTTCCTTATGTCTGACATTATATGTATACAGGGTGAGAGTGCACGGTGAATTCCTATGTATATCCGTGTAGAAAGTCATGATGTATATTCAAGCTCCGAATTATACTTGCCTGCTGCCAATCTTTACTCTTGCTTCATTTCCAGTGACTGATTCAGGCAACATGATATTTTCAAAGTCTCGATATGAGAGGCCAGCACTGTTCAAAAACATTTTAATATTGATAAATTCAAGTTTAACAGTGACCTCCTCAATGAACCCGAGCTCTTGTCTTAAAATGTAACTAGTAAAACGTTCTTTAAACAGCACTTCTGGCCTTCTCTTGTGTCCTATAAGTGATTAGAAAACTGTCATTTGAGTACTTTTTTAGGAAGTGACTTTTTTCTCAGAAGTAATGGCTTTTCTGTATTTTTTAATTCGGATATTACATGAAGGAAATAAACGCATCGACATCAAATAAAAAAAAAATGTAGGTAGGTCATGTTCAAACTCCGCATACATTTTTTCAGCCATAAGGGGTCTATGAAATATCGGGTGTTCACCGCTGTTGGCTTTGCTCGGCTTATAGTCTGACATGACCTACAATGTCAGTCTCACCCGCCTTTCTCTTTACTCGCCTATCCCTGGGGGCCTTTTAGTTCCTTTAATATTTTGTCTGCTACACACCAAGCAGTCATATAACAGGTCTTTTGCATCAGCTTGTTGCCGGTCATAGTCGGGACCTTTTTACTCCTGCGTGTGAACCATGATCCTGCGTCTTGACTGGAGAACAAAACATATAATTTTTGTGCCGTCAATCACATTTCTCTCCCCTTACTTGGTGTGTGCTCACTTATTTCTTTCCATCTGTATTTATTCTGCCTCTACAACAGGACTTTTCCCAGCGGTTTTTTACATTTTAAAATGGGACGTGTAGTTTGGGCTTATTTTTAATAAAATTAATCGGAAAACTATTGCGACGCTGTAGAAGGATAATAACCCCAGTAGCTGAGATCCAAGCGAACCTTTTCTCAGCTAGAAGAAACGACAGGTTGAACATTCAGTTATAAAGTTCTGCACCATAGAAGGACGTAAAGGGATAGTTAGTAAACCACACTGCCATTTCAAACATCGGTTGAACGGATTTCCCGGGATTCCTGTGTAGAAAAGTACAGACAGCTAGGGGACAAAAGGTTGTACAGCTGACAAACAAATTTAAACTAAAGGAGGTTAAAAAATAACCCTCCTAGACAGAAAAATTGGATTTATTTATTTTCATCATGTCACTAAATTTATTTCATATCTTTCAAAGGATTCACGGAATGATTGCTTATGTTAAACACCAAACGGGACTGAAATCGCCGAACTCCACTGAAAGTGGCAGTGCCAAATCTATAAGGCATGAGATGGAACGAATAGGGCTTATATTGATATAATTGTTATAGTAAATCAGATCCAGATAAGTGAACCCTGTTTAATTCATAATTTAAGCGTTTGCGCGTCTTCCCTCCTTTCTTAACTCGTACATCTTCGTTATTGGTACTATGTTCAAATAAGCAAATGATTTCTTCGACGATTTAAAATAAGAAAATTTATCAGATATTTTGGTAAATATCGGAACAGGAAGCAGTAATGTAGTACAAAGTAAACAAGCAGTTGATGAGGAGAAAGCTTCTAGACCTCCAGGCAGAGGTTCTCGAAAGTTCCCCCCTAGAATTCATATTAGAGAGCCCTTTTACATGATTACATTGGCCTTGATAATGCTAGGATGGATGAACTATAGTCATTAAATACCTTTCAGAGTTCTTGGGCAAAAAAAGTCCTAATTTAAGTAAGACATGAACATTTCTTTTCGACCAATCAGCATCATCCTTAGATGGTACTGATGTACTGAGTCGCCTTCTAAAAATAAGACAAATCGTTTCTACAGAAGGAAAACCGCTGAGTTCCACCGGGCACTAATAATATAATGATAGCTCTTAGTTCACATCAAGTTCATGCTGAGGGCTTTTTTGTTTACGTGTTTCAGGGTATAATTGCATAACAAATTACGACAATCGTGACTGATGGGTAATTTAAAAATAAAACAATTGTTAATACCGCCATCATACAATCAACTGGGCTCTGAGCATTGTTAACCCACAGGTTCCCAAATAAGTGAATATACGTTAAGTGACATTTATCACCGAAATGTGAACAATGATGTCTGTAACATAAAGCCACAATAAATAGCAATACGTAACATATTTATTTGATGCAGCATTATTTATACACGAATCTTTTAAATAAACCAAATTAACTGGCACGTATTTTCTAAATAGTTTACCAAATACACAGAATAATTTAAATAAATAAAACACTTGTAAAAAATTATAAATCTATATTAAAATATCTTTTTTTTTCAGAGGCCAGAAAAGAGCGTTAACTGCTCAAATTCATCAATTATTTGGGAGGCTATTTCAAACATATGATCCTCAAACAATCAAATCATATTGATAAAGCAAGTCTACTTTTGATCGACGGGATATGTTAACCTACATTACTGCTACATGGGAACTTTAGCGTTACTCATAGGAACTCTCATGCTTTTGTAAACAGTGGCAAGCATCTTATATTCTATTCCCTCACATGAAACTGGTTCCTCGCCTTAATGGCTGTCATATACCATTGTTCATTCTTTTGTATTTCTGTAATATTTCAAACAAATTAAACTTTCCCTTTTTATATTTCCGGCGTGCATAACACTACACGTATTATAGAATTAAGGTTCAGCATCACCAGTCTAAGTCCAGCGTTTGTGTCGCTTCTTTGGCAACCTTTCCTTTATTCCGCCCGATGCTTTGGACTTTATACAAAAAAAAGTGTACATCATGTGTAATATACAATCACATACATCTAGAACATGGCCAATCACAATGTACAAAACAGTACATGCAGCTATTCACAATGCTGGTACATAATTACCTCTCATAAGTTCATGCATTACCTTTATTTTTTTTCAGCAACGTCTCTTTGCCGAACAAAACATGCATGTACGTAGTAACCACTGACATGCAAACAATGACAAGATATTTTTTTGCAAATTTGCAAGGCAATTCAATTACAAATCAGAACAAAAATATATTGTATTCAACTAAACATATATTAATTAGTTTACCCCTTTTCTTTTTACGCTTATACGTTCTTTTACAATGTTCCATGTGTCTGCCATGTTTCTGGTTTTTCTGTTTCTTTTAATTTACTTTTAAATACTGCGAATAAAGATGAATGGTGATCCTCGTTCTTAAAAGGAGGACATATCTATACAATAGAAGAATCTGATTTAACTGCATGTTTCATTTACTTGAAGGATGCCATATATAATATTACAAAGAGACATGTTAGGCATGCGTAACCGTACTTGTAACTTCAAATAAGAGATCTTACGGTGCAGTCGGAAAATGAATAAATAATAGATTTATATTCAATAAAACAAAATAAACACCGTAAAGTATCTTTCAACTTCCATTGGGATGTTTTTGAAGTAAGTTCTTGCCTCCATTTTGCAATTTTACATTATACATTACTCATATGTTCTTTGTAATTAATCAAATTATTATTCACGCGCCAATGTACAGGTCCTGGACTTGCACTATTTCCAGCAGTTGCCTGAAGTGTTTGTTACATTTTAACGTTATTCTCTGACTCTCTCGGAACATTCAAATGCGGTAGCAGTTGCTGGAATCGATAGTCTTTGAAATTTAAGTTTTAGAAGAAAAACATATCTATGTAAATAATAAATTAGTTTATTACGGCAAGAGTTTTAACACATTTTTCACACAGGACGGGCTGAAAACGTCTGTGCGGAGCGGGCTGCGGGTTGATAATCTGACAGATCAGTAAAACATGAATATATTATCATAAATAAAAAAGGATCATTTTAAGACTGATATTTTTGCATAAAATGATTTCAGGTTGTGTAAAAGTAGTAACATGAAAAGATAATTTAAAAAAAATTATTCCCTTCCACTGACTCACAGTTATAACAACACTGCTAATGTTTTATTTTCTAGGTATACAGTTAATCAGTTATACAAAATAGATGATGCATCAGAAATTTGAAAATTATATTTAGACAATTGTCCTTGCAGTGGGAGCTGGTCATAACTTTGTACAATGGTACTAGTCCGGAAGTGGGGGCCGGGTTCATGATCTAGAGGTCGTGAGTTCGAATATCGGTCAGACACCAACCCTGCCAAGACCCTTAGGCAAGGTCCAAACCGCAAGTGTGCCTCTGTCCTTCCAGCAGTAGAAATGGGTACCAATAAATACTGGGAAGGTAACCTGCGATGGACCAGCGTCCCATCCAGGGGGAGTTTAACTCCTTTAAGCAGGCCGCACACAGAGCGGACGAGACGACATCGGATCGGACCAGACAGGACTGAAAATCCTGTAGAGTCCGCCACAATCTTTCCTAGAGGTCCTAGAGGGGTCGCACACAGAGCGGATCGGATAAGATTTTTTTAATAAGATACTCTTATATTATATTATATTATATTATATACATACATACATACAAAAATTATGGCATCTCTATCTGAGGTAATATACTTCCATTTATAAATAAACCTGGATATCTACAAACTATTCAATTTATGGTAACTTTGCCTGTCATCATAAAACACATATAAACAATGGTATTGTGCTATGACGTATTTGCTTTGTATTACATTACTCTAAATTTAGTTTTCTGTATATAAATAGGAAACTATATTTATATACAATACTACTGTTTTGATCATACTTAACTATCGAAATATGATCAACAGAAGTATATCTTTGGTAGTTATTTTTATATTAAATTGCAATTACACGTGAATCCTTATTGCTGTATTTAGATGATAGATGTGGTGAGCAACACCAAATTTTTTTAGCAAGTATTTCCCTTTATAGCTAAAAGGTACACCAAACTCCATGTGTCACCAACGTTATTTAACGTCTCTTAATTCGCCATCTTCAGATTTGTACGTCTATCATGTGATTCAGAGAGCTGCTCTCAATGGTCAATGACAAAGTCCCGATCCTAGCTAGTCCTAAAACCCCCGCAAACAAAGCGGACTCAAGCGGACCGGACCGGACCACTCAGGACCAGTCCTGAAATATCAAAACATTTATATATGGTCAGGATCGCTCAGGACTGGGTCCGGAGCGGTCCCGGACTGGCAGTCCGGTCCGCCAACTGCCGCAAACTGAGCGGACCGGACCGGATTCAAGTCCGGTCCGATCTCGTCTCGTCTCGTCCGCTTTGTGGTGCGGCCAACTATAGTCGCTTCACGCTACCGAAACCGGGATAAGCTCCGGCCGGATGAGCCATTAGGCTCGGGTGTAAAAAAACTAGTCCGGAAGCCAAAAGTCATTTTTTTGCTAACCTTGTTTTATGGTCTTATGCTTTTTTCTTTGTGGAGTTTTATTGCCCACATAACAGGTGTGAAAAGTATGTTGGTTGGCCCTCTGTCAGCCTTGGGCAAATTTGCGAAAATAGCAAAAATGCCATAATTACCTTTACATTTGACATAGAGGGTCATCCAATACATGCATTCTGGGGTATTATGGCCCAGCGAATTCATTTTTGGTATTGTTTTAGTCATAATGACCACCATTTTCAATGTAGCTGTTCTCCCATTTGAAAAAAGGTAAATATACTGAACACATGATTTGGTTTGTACGCATATTCCAAAGCACACTGCAGATCGAGGGTAATAAATTAAACTAATTAAACACTCAAGTAAAGATGAAGATGAGATGATCAAACGTTCTGGAAAACAGCTGTTATACATTATAAAAATAATATCCTTTTTGGTTACCTATGGATGACCTTCATAATGAAACAAACAGAGCGAAACTGCCGTTATCTACACAGTTTTTATTTATCCCCCTTGTAACACGACGATGCCCGATATTAACAACTTATACGAGATTTTACTTAGTTGTAGGGGGATTATGTGAGCATAATTTGGGTCCATTAAATCAAAATGGCACCTTTACGGAAATTCATCTGTATTCGTGGCAAATGTAACAGTTGTATGTGTTTGCATATAATATTAAAGGGACATGCATAACAAAAGAGTTTTTGTATAGTGTATTATGAAGGGTGTACATACGAACGAACAAAGCTGTCACATGCATGGAAAACTAACTGGTCTCTTCAAATATATGTATATATTATAATGGGTGCAAAAGCATTACAGACAGCTGAGTCATACTTGAAGCCTCCCCCTTCTGCATGAATTTAATGCAGTCTTTACATTTTTTGGGGGGTAATCTGAATGTGGACTTCCGCACGTGGCCGCTCACATTCACAGACTTCGGATGTATATTTTTATGTTTTACTTCCCTTACTTCCCTGGTTTGTTATTTGTTGGCTCTGTCTGTACAAGCTTCTTCAGTACAAATTTGTAGAGGAATAGGGTGATACACAGAAAACAATCCTTTAAATTTTTAAGAAGATCCTGATCACCACCAGGAGGTGTCTATCCAAAACGAGGCCAATGGTAATTTATTTCGGCGTCAACCATGCAGTTCGTGTACCGTGAAACACATTTTCTATGAAAAACACAGAACGGTTTGTTTAAAATCATGGCGGAATCAGTGGTATTTGACTACTTTCTATTTTTTTATGATATCCGGGTAATGTGTCTGTCCGGCTCAGATCACAAATATGCTCCAACCTCTTCAAAAGCTTTTGTAAAAGTATAGTGGCACTGTGCTACGAGTACATTAATAAATATCTCTTGAGACAGAAACTCAGTAAATGGGAAAAATGCCTCTGGGTAAGGTAGGAACATATTAGTTCTTTAAAGTAAGGACAGCGTTAACTTGTACCCCAATATACAGACTCCCTATTCAAATTCAGAACTTGAAGTGCAAACAAAAAGGAATGCTGATAAAATATTATGAAAACCACACCTTGCATATTGAAATAAGAATGAATAGCTGATATATGAGTTTGGTAACATTATTCAATAAGGTAGACAATGCATTTTAATTCTCATAAATTTTCATATAACAATAAGGAGAAGAATGTGTATGGTGAAATTCAATAATGATTTTTCTTTCCTTATGCATGCCACCCACATGCTTGACTGCGCGTTAACCTATATAGTTTTAACGAAACATGCGCTTAACTGAGATATTCTAGATACCCGTGTCCTAAACGATAGCCAACTATTCCTTGCGATTAGAGCCCCTTCCCCCATATGACCATTTATATATATATACCTACTACAGTCCAAGGTCATCATCTTATTTTTTTTATTTTCTCGGAGAAATGTAGCTTAGTCATTCTTGTGCATCAATGGAAGGATTATTAAATGCATATGTGTAATTAATTAGCGATTTTTAGCCATAGGCTGTTCAGGGCAAATCATTTTGTTGTTTGCATTTGTGAGTCTTTTAGATACAAGTAAACCCCTGAATTTGCGATATCTTACAGGACAAAATTTGACATTACTAAATATGTTTCGTGTTTCTATAATATGCGACAGCTTAATATTATCTATATAATTAATACGGAGTTGGGTATTGACCACGGTTTACCTGCTTCCGTTCTGATTTGACTCTCCAAATTCGGCAGACGTATCGGTGGTAAGCTCTTCTAGGACAAGTTTGTTTTATATTTCGGGGATAATGCCCTGTTATGCTGAATAATTAATAATTTAAATATTTCCCCATAAGGTGCCTCTATCTCTTTTGTGGTGCAAGGTCCTCCACGCCTGTGACGCTTTTTGAGGAAGCGCCTCGGGGATTTTCACACGCCTGTTGAGACCGTGGCCAGAGCCCATGTCCTGTCCAAAAGGCATTTCCGTGCAATACGCGGTTACGCGGGTCCACTATAATCCCCATTGATCCCCCATATCCATTGTAAAGGATTTTTTTCTCTCTCGAAAGGAAGTAATGGTCTTAATCCAAAGACCACATGACTCCGCTTTCAATGCGAGGGCTTTCAGTTTGGTCAACTCTGGGCACTGAGTCCAGTGATGTGACCACCGTTTGACACATTTTTCATGGGTAACAGGTATGTGGATTTTATACATTCAGAAATATCTTTCCATGATAACCATGGTTTCAAAAGTTCGGCCAAGTCATGTGTTTTATGAAGTTTTTTTTTTTTCAAAAAGAAGCCCCACAACTTAATTATCATTCGGGTTTAGGGGGGGGGGAGGGGTCATATATATTTTTTAAGATCCATTGTCTGTAGTGACGGTGAAACATAAAAAAAAATCACCAGTATATCTTTAAATAGATAACAAACTATAATCTGTAGTCAGGGCGTACAGACCTCGATCAGAATCTCCTTTAATATCAGTCATGTGTTCACGTGTATGCGTTTCATGTGTAACACTGTCGTGCTTCAGTAACACGAGTTCACCGTGCGAGTGGCAGAACAAATAAATACGAAAGGGTGGCTTCCACACGGGGACAATGTAATGGTCCTTTGTCATCATAGTTTATAAGAAATTATATATTGTGGTGATTCTTATTAACTCCAAAATGAAATGGACTATTGATATGTCTTTACCCTAACCCTCTTCAACTGTTCAGCAAAACATTTTCGCCTGTCACGTTTTTTCAGATGGAAAATATCACCACTGAAGTCCGTTTCCATTAAGAATATCGCCTGTTAAAGAATTTTACTCTGTCAAAGGGAAGTAAAAATTTTAAATTTAAGCGCGGAACGCATGTCAACATGAATCTTTTAATAGGGAGCATTTTTCCGTTGAGTGGACACAAAGAGCTGAGACCCGTTTCACAATCACCGTTTTATAGGCTTACAGGTATGTTAGTTTTTAAACATTCAGATGTATCTTTCCATGATAACCATGGTTTTAATAGTTCGGCCGATTTATGAGTTGTTTGAAAAAAAAGTTTTTCTTTAAAAAAAGGAAACCCTGGGGAAGGAAGGGGGATTGCACACATTACTTAGGGTCCTCAGTCTCTTTGGGACTTTGAAACCCCCGCCTGAATCCACTAAACGATCGTTCATTCATACGTGCACATTTTATGTAAAATATTGTCATGGATCAGAAACAAGGGTTCACCAGGCGAGAGGCAGAACAACTGCATACGAATTGCAAACTCGGGGACCAAGGAAAAGCCCCTTATAATTATTCCTTTGTGGAATTGTGATTATGGCACTTAAGAAAAAGTATATTAGGGTGATTCCGATTACCTCCAAAAAGTAATGGATTACGGATGCAGTTTTACTCTACCCCTCTACAAAATTTCAGCAAAATCTGTATATTACATTTTGTCACATTTTGTATACAAATAACGCATGTGTCTGTTAACATGCCTTAGACTATATCCTCAGCTGACTACGCTGAATAAACATCGTGTTTCACGATGTCGCCTGAGCTTCAAATAATACAAAGCATCTTTCATATAATTTCACGGTAGAATGCTTTCTTTATACAATCGTTAAATCTACGATATTTCCGAAGTAATGAAGCTGTCGGACCTATGATGCTTATCGGAAAGAAAACTTCTCACTTAAAAATTAGTAACTCCCTCACGTCTCTTTCCGAAATTTATTTTTTGTGAGATTTTGGAATAAAAGTAATTTTTCTTTTTGTGTTGATATTTGGGGAGGTGTTCCTTGGGAATTCTAGCAGAACTAATCTTTATATCATATAAGTGAAACACATGGCAAAAGATCCTGCAAAAACCTTAGGATTAAAATATGCGTCGTTTAGTTCCTATCAGCTCAATACAAAAATATGCATCAGACAGAGCCGTGGATTTTCCACGGGAGCAGCTAGTTAATATAATTAATACGAAGTTGAGTTTTTTCTAGACCACGGTTTACCTGCTTCCGTTCTGATTTGACTCTCCAAATTCGGTAGACGTATCGGTGGTGCGCTCTTCTAGGACATGTTTGTTTTATTTTGCGGGATTATGCCCTATTTTGCTGAATAATTGGTAATTTTAAAAATACCCCATTAGGTGCCCCTATTTCTTTTGTGCTGTTAGGTCCTCCACGCCTGTGACGCTTTTTCAGGAGGCGCCTCCGGGATTTTCAATGGCCTGTTAAGACCAGAGCGCATGTCCTGTCCAAAAGGCATTTCCGTGCAATACGCGGTCACGCGGGTCCACTGTAAGCACCTTTGATCCCTCCATATCCATTGTAACGAGTCTTAAGGAATTTTCTCTCTCAAAAGCAAGTAAAGATTAATTCGAAAACCACATAACTCCGCTTTCAATGCGAGGGCATTTCAGTTCGGTCAACACTGGGCACTGAGACCAGTGATGTGATCACCGGTTTACAATTTTTTTATTGGTTATAGGTATGTTGATTTTTATACATTCAAAAATATCATTCAATGATAACCATGGTTAAAAAGTTAGGCCAAGTCATGTGTTTTCCGAAGTTTTTTTTTCAAAAGGGCTAGCCCCACAACATAATTATCATTCGGGTTGGGTGGGGGGGGGGGGGGGGTCATAAATATTTGTTAAGATCCGTTGTCTGTAGGGACGTTGATAAAAAATATATCACCAGTACATCTTTAAATCGATCACAAACCATAATTTGTAGTCAGGGTGTACAGACCTCCACCAGAATCTTCTTAAATATCAGCCATGTGTTCACGTGTATGCGTTTCATGTGTGAACACTTTCATGCTTCAGTAACACGAGTTCACCGTGCAAGAGACAGAACAAATAAACACGAATGGGTGGCTTCCACACTGGGACAAAGTAATGGTCCTTTGTCATAATGGTTTATAAGAAAATATATATTGTGGTGATTTTTATAACCTCCAAAATGAAATGTACAATTGATATTTCTTTTCCCTAACCCTCTACAAATGTTCAGCAAAACCTTTTTCGCCTGTCACGCTTTTTCGGGAGGCGACCTGTAATCCCTACTGACCCCAATTTCCATTATATCGCCTTTTAAGGAATTTTACTCTGTTAAAAGTATGTAGAAATTTAAATTCATGCACGGAACACATGTCCACATGAATCTTTTAATAGGGAGCACTTTTTGTGGACACAAAGAGCTGAGACCCTTTACACGATCACCGTTTTATAGGGGTTACAGGTATTTTGATGTTTTAGACATTCAGAATTAATTATCATGATAACCATGGTTTTAATAGTTCGGCCGATTTATGGGTTGTATGAAAAAAAGGTTTTCTTTGTACACAATTCAAAGGGTTCTCAATCTCTGTCTAAACCCCTGCCAGAATATACTAATCAGTCGTTCGTTCATACGTGCACGTTTAATTAATACATCTATATGTTGCCGATTTGCGCTATGCATTTTAAGTTCTCAGTTTCAGAAAGACTTTTTTAACCTCATTATGATGCATAACACCGACGACACAATTGTCGGGGGCGGGGCTGTTGATAAAACTCTAACGAATTGTCATCGTCGTTTATATAACACGAATTTTGGCGCTGAAGGTTACAGGTATTCCTGAAATATTCGGTAACAGAAATGACGTCAGAAGCGTGTGCTCATTCCCATCAGTTGTCATATGTTGCTATTGACTTAATTTGTATGTTTCCATAATGCCATTTAAAAAAATCGAATTAAATTTATGCTCTTTTGGGTCATTTTCCCTTTAAAAAGCTGTTAATTTTAATATTAAATCTAAAGTAAAAGTCTTTTTTGGTTTAGCTACAGAAAGTGGAGATATGAGTTAATCTTGCACAGGCAAGTCGACAGGGTTGGCGATCACATAGCAGACGAATAATCCAGAATAATATGATGCTGATAGCTACATGATGCTGATGGAAGCTTATTTATGCAAACACATACGATTGTTACATTTGACATCAAACAAAGATGAATTTCCGTAAAGGTGCCATTCTGATTAAAATGGACCCAAATTATGCTCATATAATCCCCCTCCAACTAAGTAAAATCTCGTATAAGTTGTAAATATCGGGCCTCGTCGTGAAACAAGGGGAAAAATAAAAATTGTGTGGGTAACAGCAGTTTCGCTCTTATTGTTACATTATGAAGGACATACATAGGTAACAAAAGAACATATAATTTTTATGATGTATATATAACAGCTGTTTTCCAAAACGTTTGATCATCTCATCTTCATCTATACTTGAGTGTTTTCTTAGTTTAATTTATTACACTGTATCTCCACAATGCTTTAAAACATACGTACTAACCAAATCATGTATTCAGTATATTTACAGGTTATTTTCCAAATGGGAAAACAGCTACATTGACCACAGGCTGGTAAAATCTCTGTTTGGGCACAGCATAATGTGGTGGAGACTGCTACAAGAAATACCTTTCTGGTCATGCTTATCTCAATTAACATCCTGAACCTAAGGCCACATCGGTCAGATTCCCTCTTTATTCCCTTGACCGTCTCGTTAGTCTCAGTTTCAGGTAATTAGAAGATTATGACTGAAAAGATTTTAACCAGCAAACACATCTCAGTAGCCAATACTATTTAAAAGGGTACTTTTGGGTACACATACTTTGAAGAATCATATATTTTTTTTTTATAAATTTAAAAAGTAACAGACACAACAACACAATAGGGCGGTTTATTTCCCCTGTTAAGTATGAAAGGTATGAAATGTTTAAGGTATGCTATATAACAATTGTATGTGGAATCCATTTATAAGCAATTAAACATGTCTATTAAAATATTTTATGAATGTGGCTTTAATCTTTGCTAAAACATGTATTGGAATTAAACATTTCATATAGATTAATAATAAGCATGGCTGATATTTGTGCTGTATATATAATCTTGACATGTAAACCTTTGGATCATAAAGTTTTTTTTTTGGGGGGGGGGGGCTGTGGCGGGCAGAAAGAATCACAGTAACTGCGGGGAGAGGCGGACTGATTTTTTTTTCAATGATTACGGGGCGGGGGCGGGTTCAATTTTTCTGCCCAAGCATGGCGTTAGTCCTCATGCACCTGCAGGTTCAAAATTCTGTGTATAAATTTTTTTAAAATGGCTCCAAGCGCAATCAGGTAAAAGAAGCAGATTAAAAATCAGTCTATAAATAAGCAGTCTAAGAAGACTTTGTTTCTGGTTTTGAAAAAAATGAATTAGTATAAATTAGCATTATTAATAACCTTAAACATCTGTGTCGAAGTTTAAAGCCCACACCTAGTCCTATCAGATAAAAGAACAACAATCAAAATCAGTCAAGAAATAAAGGAAAACAAGCATTTTTGTGAATAGTAGACCGAATGGTCTATGGTCGGATGAACTAAAATATAGGTATTAAACATCAAT
The DNA here is from genome assembly GCA_026874595.1 of Sipunculus nudus. Classification (NCBI taxonomy): domain Eukaryota; kingdom Metazoa; phylum Annelida; class Sipuncula; order Golfingiida; family Sipunculidae; genus Sipunculus; species Sipunculus nudus. Next base: position 55,059,316 of record CM049311.1, on the reverse strand, counting down.
GGCACGGCGTATTTTACGGCATATATCATAGGGTAATAGAACGAATTTTAAAGAAAGCGGGTTGATTAATCTACAAGTGATACGAAGCACTAAACACGGCGCCGGCGCTCCCCGGGTCTACACCATTACGATGGGAGTGGTAATGCCGTCACATCTGGCGGAACCTGCACCCACGTAAGCCAGCACTACTTCCGAAGAACAATCATTTGAAACAATTATTCCTTACTTCCAAGAGCAATGATTAATTTGTTTGTCTCGATGTTGGATTAAACGCTACATTTTCATATCAGACACAACTGGGTTACCTTACCACATGGAATGAGCCTGTGTGCTACAGGCTAGCGTGATTTGTATTCGTTTCAATGAGTAAATAACTGACTTGGTCAGTAAAGGTGCTTAAAGTTTAAGAAAGTATAACATTTATAAAATCTATTTAAACCTCATAATAAGGAGCCAATGTTCATTTCCACTGGCTATCATACGATCTCTCTTATTTAAATAGTTTGGCGATAAAATAGTATAAAACCGAATACCAGCATTTCTTTAAATTAAAGATAGTCATAATATCAGAATAACCGAACTGCGATAATTCCCTGTCTCCTGCCTCGCTTATTTATCTATCTAATTTATGGAAGATTTATGGTCACATCTGCGACTGATATTTACTTTATTTCTTGTTTGTTTGCAATTTAAACACATTGGAATGTTGGCATGTTAGGACCTAAATACTTATTACAAAGACATAGAAAAGAAAACTTGAAATATTTCATCGGCCAATATTGAAATATATTCTGAATCAACCATATAATGATATATATTCCAGCGGTTTGAGTGCATGTCGCCAAGTTAATACATATATTTATGTGACCATTCAAAAAACCATTGACTGACTCCATGCGTCATGAGAAGGCATCTTGCAGTAAAGATGTGGTCACGTTACCTGCAATTATAGTAATGAACTAACTACTGTTGTTCTGTTAAAGCTACGATCAATTAGAGGGTCCTATGCGATTAAGTGCGCTTATAATTCTAATTTTCCTTATTATTGTAACAGAAAGGCAAGATGTGGTTCTCTTTAAGTAGAAATGAATATCTGCCAAAATATGTGTGTTATACTTCCATTTTAATTGACAGTTTCTTTGAGGTTCATTTCAATATGAGATTTTCAATTTTAAAAGGCTTTCGTATTAACTTTATATCGGAATAATTTAAAGTTGATCTGACAGTAAAACATACATGGTATAATTTCAGGGAAAACATGTAGACAATAAAAAGATTTTCTTGAGTTTACTCTGTGGCATGACGTTGTTAAGGATCCGGCAGCCTCAATTGTCCACACAAACAAGAACATTTTATCATGTTGATTGTTTAAAAGATATCCGATCCCGTTGATTTTTTTTCGCACATTGATCTTTCCGAATCTGCCTGATCAGCGGCACATATAACAATAATCACAATATCTGTTTTTATTAATGACGGTGGCCTCCCTTTAGACAATGCGCCATTATAAAAAAGGTGTCATTGTAATGTATATATTATTCTAAGAAATTACCTATCCGCCAGCTTTGATATTTAACCTTTGACAATACAACGCCTCGGGTTGCAGACCGACCACAATTTAGTTGCATTGTCTCTTGAGTCGACCCGGTCCCTATTTATCAGAAGTCATACAAATTGAAATATCAAGGCTAAGTCGTATTTATAATTATTATAAGTTGATAGCCGAAGACTGAGCTGTCATGGCTAGGAATAAAATCAGTCCCAGGGGTATATAAAGATTAGTACAACTCGTCTCCAGCACTTTCCGTGGTCTGACCTTCTGCCAAGCAAAGCGTTTTCCTGTTTGTTTTCATTTTACCCACGGTCCTGTTACCGCCATGATGAAGTGCTTCTGTAGTTTCAGCACTGATGCAGAACCGCTGTAGCCTGCAGCCCGGCACCTGCCGACAGCCGTAGGCAGAAAGAGCAATAATAAGTTTCGTGGCCTTTCACTTTGGAAAAACGCCAATTCCTTCTTGATTTTAACTGCGCTTTCACGTGACTTGTATATAGCGGCCCGTCAGTTATCAGGATGTCCATTTCACCAAATAAAAAGCATCTCATTACGGTCTTTTAGCTATCTCACTATGGATGTGTATACATATATATTTGCAAACGTGTATATAAGCATATGATGTGAATATAATTATTTTTATTTATATAAACAATAACATTTATACACCAAAAACATATCTATAGATAATATACATGATGTTTCACAATCCTGCGTGTCCTTGCTCAACCGAATTTGGTAAATGCCTGTCCAAGCGAAAGTTCTTAACTTACTGACACCTTTGATAGAATTTAAGCCCCGGTCACAACCCGCTGCGGTCACCGCAAACCGTAGAGTACCGTGCGGTTTTTGGGACCGCAGGAATGCTTAAGCAAAAAATGGGGGGAGTATGTAATATTTGAAGCACTGGCAGAGGTACGCGGTCCGTGTATGTTTACATGTGCAGGCGCGGATTCAAGGTCTCGACCCCCCCCCCCCCCTCTGCACTCAGCCAACAACCTTATTTTTAAAGAAAAATCTTATGCATGGGGGGAGAGGTTTGGGGGTTGAGACCCCCCCCCCCCCGCTTTTAATCAACGACTTTCTTTTAGACAATTTTTATGCATGACCCCCGTTGATCCCTGTTTTGAAGAATTGACGAAATGAGATGGCACCTATGCTGTACTTGGACTAATCTAGCCGGCTATACCTAAAGCGGGTCAGTCTAACCTGTCCGGAACGTATGAGCGTCCGTACGTTGGTCTGATTACACTGGATCTGGCACAGGAAAAAAGATTCATACCAACAAGTGCGGGTGTCGCATGTTTAAAATATGCGACACCACGGTCTCATTGGTCTGATTACAAAGTCTTTGCTCTTTACCAGCCCTGGTTATCCACCATGCTCAAGTGGTTCATGGAAATAAAGGAACCTTTTTAACCTAACTAGTTGATCAGCTCAATTTCATAATCTATGCGTGTGGGTTGTCATGACGTTGTCATTGTCTGCATGCTGCCAGACAACACTGCTGTTACGTTCACAATATAAATCTAATCCATATCCGATGGTACTGGTGTGAGTGATGCTTTATCCTCTCTTTGAAAGATTCCGGAAGTTGCAGGACGTCTGCTTCCTTTAGTCCGACCCGGTACTTTTAATGGAACAAAATCTTCCTGTTTTTCTTAGAACGCCGGGCTGCTAATAACTGCTTTTAGCGGTCAATGAGTGCAATTACATTCCAGATATTGGAGCCAAGAGTCGCTGATCCGGGGCTTGGCTTTCTGGTGAGTGCTCTCTCCATTAGCTCCGCCTGTTTTTACGATGCGGAGTACACGAAGGTAACAGACAAGTCAACAGTCATGTTTTGATTAATCTTAAGTAATGGGATTCGGAAATGATGTTCGTTACATCGGTATTATCTAGAGTATATTGCCTTGTTTTAATACACCCCGTGTCTTTATCCGCGGGTAGGTTCCTGGGGCATCAGGTTCACACTGTAGTTATTTTTTCTGTCATACAGGTCTATTAAAGTGTGTGAATAGGTTTGTGTATTGAAGGTCCATTTCAGTTTTATTGAGGTCCCTAGGACTCGCAGGATTGGAATCTCTTGAAATTTCTCTGGAAATTTCTTTAAAAATTCAGTATAAATATATTTAAATATGGATTATAATATTTTCCTTTTTGTGTGATGATCGAGTCACAAATAACCAAGGTCAGCTTGTGACGGGGCATCAAAAAGGCAGGACAGTAAATAGTCGTTTTACTCATCGTATCACTACACATGTACAAAATAAGAATATATATCCCCAATAATAAAAAAAACTGTTCTTTTGAAAATATCCAGGTGATAAATTTGTGATAAGATACCGATGAAACCAAAATAAAATGTTTGTATTTGAAATTTTGTTATGAAACTTGTTTAGATGCATGAGCCCTGATTACATCCGTCGTTTGAATCCTGGTACAGGGAGCTCATTGTTCGGCTCGTAATTATCTAGGGCAGTCTAGACGGCAATGGTATACTCGAACTTATGTCTATTCGTTCATCTGTCTAAAATATGGATGGCGGAGGTAACCGCTCTCCAAGTGCCTTCTATACTTCACTTTGCAAAAAAAAAAAAAACAAAACACAATATACAGCTGTTTGACTGATCTCTGACGTCATCATGTTGAAAGATCACAGGCGTAACCTAGCAACAGACCTGCTCTGCCTAGTTATAACTTCAGGGCAATAATGTGTTCCCGGAATTAATATATCGTGATAGGTTTAGCTATAAGGTATGATTTGATAGAGAAACAGCTGGCACCGGATAGTACTATACCATGCATTACCATAAGTATCAAATACTGTCTCTAATCATACAACAACACTAGTTGGCATGTTTCCTTCTTATACAACATACAATCATACAACAACACAGTTTGCATGTTTTCTGAAAATACCAAATATGATCACCTACACTCATATATCTATACGTACATTATTTCAAAAATTGTAAGGAGAAGGCAGACCGGCAGATTTTAATCAAGAATATAAAGGAATACACCTTAGGCCAAAAAATAAATAAAAGGTATGGTTCTCAGGCACCGCCCGCGTCAATTTTAAACCCCTGCTTCAAAAATTTATTTTAATTTTTAAACTTATCAATTTTGAGCTCCAGCCGCCCGTACATTTCATTCAAGAAGATAAAATCATACAATTTTGATAAATTTCCTTTGTTTTGTAGTGCTTTTACTTGTTTAGCAAAAAAAATATGTGATTATCATGCTTGTCCCTTATCATTTGACAATTATATTAAATTATACAAAAAAAAAAATAAAATAAAAAAACGCCCGCCTGCATTTATTTCTGAAAAAAGTGCCTGAGAACCACAACCGTTTTTTTTTTGGCCTTAAAGCTATATGGTAAATTCAGATCAACCAAATAGCTCAAAAGGCCTTCTGAGTCCGTCCAGTTTAAATCCCTATCGAGCCAAGACTGCCTCGGAATAGATTACAACTGATCTAGATGGGAGCTCTTAGCGTTTCTGACGTCACTGCCATCCAGTGGGTCTCTTCTTATGATAACTGTAACGCACTTTTGAGACAGCTGACTGTCCGTTTATATTCCAATAATTACTAAAATATAGAATAAATCTCATGTCCCTCGTTTTTCAAACGTCGTAATGGTTTCCTGCCAGACAGCACAAAGACTTACAGACGCACACGCAAAAGCGGATTAATTTGCATACACACTTGAAGATAGAGGAATATTGTTGACAAATGAAACTGAAATATGCTGGAAAACTCTCCTCTGCTTATTGTAGAGCCTGCCCAAGGTACATTGCCAAAAAAAAGTAAGTGCTCTTGTTAAAGAAGACTTCTATGAAGTAAAGAGTGAAAAAAGATCAAAATTTGTAACATTTCCACATTTTCACAGACTGAATAAAGATGAGCTTCTCATATCACAAATGTGAATATTTATATTTCCACAAGTCCGAAGCATACATGATGCATATCCCCATGCATGAAAGGAGCATTTTCCGCATGCTGTAACACAAAGTGGACATTTGCACACATGTAAATTGCGATATGTCCCATTCTTGTTCCACCTGGACTGTTGTAGCAGGAGCGAAATAGAATGTATCAGTATTCTTTCACTGAAAAAGAGATGAAAATACAAGAGAGACTAATTAGTGTCATATTCAGGAAATAAAAAAGTTTTAATAAGTATGATTTGTCAGGCCTGTATTTATCATAAAAAACAATATTGTATATATATATATATATATATATATATATATATTTATATATATATATATATATATATATATATATTTATATATATTGCATGCCACCTAAAATCCCCCTGAAGTCAATTTATACGTTAACCTTCAAAATATTCCTCACCCTTGCCAGAATGGCATTCTTAAGATAAATGGCAAATAAACCATGCACTCACAATTCCAGTAGTTTGGTAAATGGTAAATGCATCAATCAAACCGAAGGCGCCGCTCCTTGGCGTACATTAAATTTTCTCAGTCAGCAGGAAGCCGAAAGAGAACGATAACCTTTCAGAACACATTGTGGTAAACAGCTTTCTGAAACCTTGAAGGTGATTCTGAAGGCAGTTGCAGGTGATTAATTTACTATATCGTATATTTACGACATCTCACATTTACTATATCTTAGATTTACGACATCTCAGATCGAAACGTGGCTTTCAGTGGCAGTATAATTTTTTTAAAGCAACTGTCAATTTATTGCGAAGACTTATTCATTGATTTTTGCGAAACATTCCGCTCACGAGAATCCTTTCAAATTGGAAAACTTGCGTTTTTCGTTTTTCACTTCGCTTCTGTTCAAAGCCTAGGGGAATTCAGTTACCTAAGCTGACAACACCAGGATCAGTTGACTCGTATCCTCCTATAATGGCAGCTACCGAACAGTCGCTGTTTGTCTCTGTTTACTCATGACCATGATCATCTTAAGGAAACTACGCTGTTTTTTTTTTCATCTGTACACAGTCCTTTGTCCAGCAAGCTTATCCAATCGTTTTTCCTTACTATTTCTTTAGAAAAACAACAAAAACCCAGTAAAAATTAGAAAAGAAAAATGTTTAACCAGTTGCCTTATGATTATACCGCGAAGTCTTTCATTCCGACCCTTGAGGAGAGTCGCAAACGAAGTACCCAATATAAACGAGGTATGTTATGACGTAATCAAATCTCTTAGCTCAGATGGCAGGAAAAGTTGAAAATCGGCTATAGACGTATCAAAATAATAATATAATAATAATAATAATTTATTCACTTAATACCGCGCCACCTTCCAACACTCAGTGTTGCTCAGGGGCGCCTTACAATAACATGCATAATTTGAGTTAAAATTTAAAATAAGAGATAAATAAAAAATTAAAAATTAGAGTAATAAAAAAAGTATGAGAATTGACTAAGATAAGTAAAAGTCTGTAAGTAGTGAAACTGACTAGAGAAATTGTCTAATTATATGCAAAGCTAAAAAGATGTGTCTTTAGTTTCTTCTTGAAAGTGTCATATGAGTCACACTTTTTTTAGGACCATAGGCAACTGATTCCATAACTTTGGTACAGCGACTGCAAATGCGCGATCTCCATAGGATCTAGTTCTGGAGGCTGGTTGCTGCAGGAGTAGTTGGCTGTTTGATCGGAGACTTCTTGATGGCACATAAGGGGACACAAGCTCGGACAAATATGCAGGGGCTAGACCATTCACACATTGATAAGTTAGACACAAAGCCTTGAAATTGACCCGATGCTTAACAGGAAGCCAGTGAAGATCTCTCAGAATTCCTGTGATGCTGTCACGCATACGCTTCCTGGTGACTATCCGAGCTGCACAGTTCTGAACGCGCTGCAGTTTAGCGATCTGCGCAGCTGGTACATTCAGAAGCAGTGAGTTGCAGCTATCAAGCTGTAGAAATAAAGGCATGTATCAGTCGTTCTGTGGCGTCACGTGTAAGCATGTGTCTTACTGCCGCAATGTTATGTAGATGGAAATAGCATGTTTTGCAGACGTGTCGCAAAGTTTGCAATATTTTAAAATAATTGCAAATGATATGAAATTTGGTCATTACATGTAAGGGAATAAGGTAATTCTCCCCGAATCTCTTTTCTGATTGAATGTAAACGAGATTATTAATAGACAGGCAAGCTGCAATTTTTGGCTCAATCCTTTATATAAAAATAATCCAGGCTTTATAATATTTTTGTTTGTGTACAATATATCAGAAGCGGGTCAAGTGAGGGATTCCGGTGAGTCAGGACCCCCTCCCCCTTTCAAGCCGCCGCAACCTTCATACATATGTTCATACAAAAACCTACCCCCCCCCCCCCCATCTTTCCGAACCCGGGGATCTTAAAATAGGGTTTGTCATTAGTCCTCCTCGAATGGACCCCTCCATATCCTAAATCCTGGATCCGCCCCTGTATATACCCAACATGCTTCACTATTCAGCAGATGAAATATGACAATGGAAGCTTAGAATACTAATTAAGATATTAACCCTTATATTAAATAAAATAAGGGTTAATTTTAATAGACATTTTATGGTATTATGTAATAAAGACAAGAATCTGACTACCGGAGCTGTACAAAATATGTCAAAGTGGTGAGTACGCTCCCGAGGCAGCGTAAATTTTGCGCTTCTAAAGAAGCTACTGATTTCCCGCTGCCTGCTTTGACCGTTTATGATATACTTAAACACCAGGTGGTGGGCCAGTCTGCTAAACAAACTGCTGATGTGACTAGCAGCCAACCAAATTACCAGTCAACAAACACTCGACAGGCATCAGGCTCCACCCAGAAACCACGTGTAGGGCCATTCTCTCGAGCCTGTGGCCTGTTCAAACGGTTCCCGGGGCGATGAGCTGTCACTCAAAACGAAATGAACAACATTGGCTACGTATTGGCACATTGGCTATTTCTCGCTTGGCAGGTAAACGGTTTTGTCTTCCAGCACAGGGTCTCATCTGATTGGACCAAAGTACAGTGTTCCCCTCTAGCGTAGCAATTCAGAATCCCGGTCAAAACAAACAGCGCTTACGATATAGGTAGTTGGCCTATAGGTAAATCGCTGTGTGAAGAGCGTAAAGTGGAGAGAGAAAAGGGCAATTTTCAGTTTTTTGGACATGACAAGTCTCACGTTGATACAGAATTAACACTTTTTCTAATTATAAAGAATCAGTTTGTAAATTTAAATATATATGTATATATTTTTGGTAATAATGGACCTTTCGTTATACTTCGCATGAAAATAGGATGAACCCTACACGACTGTTTATGCAAACTTATGCAAGGTCCTCATTTCTCTTACAAAGAAAAGCAAAACCGGAAGTGACATTACTCGGACATAAAAATAAAACTAGAGAGCTAAAAACAATGAAATAATTTAAAACAGTTTCATAAAGTTGCATGTTTATGACAGACTGGAAACTGTGTCCAAGCCTTTTTGCACTAGATACTTTCTCCGTCATTCTGATGTTATTGAAAGCAAGCGGTCCTAAAGAAACGGCTAGTGCCTACTCTGGGGCTGATAGATATATTGTGATATATTGTGTAAAACTGCTTTTCCATGTATTCTAATTCAGCGGAACCCCTTTAGATATGAAGAAACAAATTTCTTGAACCTATTCTCTCTTGTATCACTGTGTTCTTTATCAATTACTAAAAGAACCATAATAGGACTATCAGGTCAAATGCACTCGACCACAGGAAATTCTGAACAAGGGATTATCATAAACCTCATCCATTGTTAAACACAGATGTTTAACAGAGATGTGTCAGTGAACCAGAAAAAAAAATCAATACATGGTTGTGTCCACATCAGTGAATCAGATCTCGATCAATACAGTGTTGTGTAAACATTAGTCTGCCAGAACTTCATCAATACAATGTTGTGTCAATATCAATGATCCTGACGGCTTCTGTGGCTCAGGGGTAGAGCGCAGGACTCAAAGCCGGGAGATCGTGGGTTCGAATCTCAACCGAGGCCGTGAGGTTTTTCACGGTCGGTCCCCACCCAGGGTGGGCGCTCTGTAGGCTTAATGGGAAGGCTGTGCCCCACAGCCGTGTTCCACCCAGATACGAGTGCGTCTTTGGGGGGTTCCTCGGTGTTATTACCTAACAATGGGGATGATTACTTACCCAGGACCTGCAGGTGCGATAGACACCGGGCCTGGGTAACACAAGGATACAAAAAGAAAAATGATAGGAAGTGAGTGCTCCCGCCCTGTCAAGTAGTCCCAAACCAAAATGGAAACTCTGCATATGTGCATACTTAAAAATAATGCACGTATTAATGCACGTATAGGGTAAAGAATAAGATAAGTCAACATTAAAAAATGGAGGCGGTTACATCCACCAAAAATATATACATATATAAAAAAACATCGATGATCCCAAAAAGGATCACTATAAACATCAGGGTACCAGAACAAGTTTAATACTGGGTTGTTTCCACATCAGTAAATAGTGTTTAACAACGTTGTTAACAACGTTGAATCAACCAGGGCTTCGCAGACAACATGCAGTTTAAACAAAAGTGAGCCGGCCGCTATTGAAAAACTGTATATACATATACATTGGTTCAGTCACGTTTCACCTCACTTAATCTGTAAGGCTTTAAGCCCCGTTCCCACTTTCACGAATTTGACGCCGAATCGCCACGATGTTGAATTCGTGGCGATTCGTGGCCAATCGGCCTGTCGAGTGATAAACATTCCATCACGACCACGATATTGTACGAAAGGAGTACGATGCCAGTACGATTGGCTACGACAGTGACACGAAGCCAGCACGATATGACACGACACTTTTAAGAATGTTCACGGCTCCGTGACGACGTCTTAGATACTGGTACGATATTTCCACGATTTATCTGCGACTTGTGGACGATACTCCTACGATCATTCAATTTTGCTACGGATTGTTAGATAGCTATATATGTGATATATAGCTATTGTAATGTCACAAAGAAGACGATATTAGTGAAAGGACACCATAACAACAATTTACTCAACTTCTCCGGATATTTTAATTTGACAAAACTTATCCAGTTTAAAACACTGATAATATATGTCTTTTGATTTGAGTAATTAGACAATTACGAATTATTTATGTGGTGGCAAATACGACGTTAACTTCTTTAAGTCCAAGTAGACGATCGTCTTAATCGGATGTAAAATATCTGTATTCTCAAAATATTGGATAAAATATCTTATTGATTCAGCTCTCAGTGTGATATAAGATTCTGTTAATATCAATTTGTGTTAGGCTCAGTTTATTCTCCCATAGTAAAATAGGAAATTCATAATTTATTATATTGACCATATGTTTAAGTATGACGAAACTGTATAATATATTCAGCTTCTTTAAACTGTTTTGGTTCAAATTTATTTTGTCAGCCAATATCCACGATAAAAAAAAATTCTTTAAAACAAATTTACGAATCTAAATGGTTTATTCCCTGCAAAAACTTCCTTGTTTGTTTACAAAGAAGTTACAAATTACAAAGGAAACATAATTTGATTAAGCTTCTTCAAAATTTTTTAGTTCAAATTTAGTTGGAACCAATAACCACAATACAAATCTTCTTTAAAACAAATTACAAATCTACACAGTGTTCTTACTTCTAAACCTTATTCCTCATTGGTTTGTAAGAAGTTAAAAATTACTAAGAAAATAATAAAATTTTCCGTTACATTATGATGTCAGTTCTTGATGGTTCGTCACCAAATTCGTGGAAGTAGGATGGGGCTTTTATGCTCAAGGCTGCAGGAATGTTATGTAGAGTAGGAGCCAGACGTTTTTAACATTTTTCTTGTTTTAAAGACAAAGAGAGTTCATTACCACAATTGTTTACATGCATGACCACATTTGCTTACCTAGCGTATGTAAATATTCTTCAAGCCCGTGGTCTAACGTTTAAAAGCAATGGGGGGGGGGGGGGGGGGGGGGCTACAGACGTACAGTTTCTTTGCCGCTGACACTTATGTTAGCATAATTGTGAATTAAATGAGTGCACTCATATAAATCCCTCTACAAATATGTCCCATTAGCGTTCAGGTAGCTGAAAGGAGGAGCGATCGTACCTGTGGGCATCATTATTACATCTCTTAAGTAGAAACTCTAATGAACCACGTGATCAGCGTGCGACGTGACTCATTTTGTGAAAAATATTTACCTGAATGTTTTCCTTTTAAATTCGATCAAGGCTAAGTTTGGGGAACCACTTACCTGACGTCACCTTTAAAATGTAGTGTTTTAAGGTAGTAATTTTACTAGTTGAATTATCCTATACCTTAAAAACGAGAAATTTAACATAATGCTTCCATTTGAATTTCGTACAGAAACACATAAGAACATTTACAATATGACCCTATACGTGCATTATCCTAAAATTGACTTATCTAAATATAATTGCTTTTGCGATTTTGTGTTATATTATTCCTACGAACGAACAGAAACAAAACAACGTATCAACTGCAGTCGAGAGCTAATATAAACTCCGATTTATATAACAATCGCTTCAATAACCGTTTAACTTTTCTTAGAGGGACCGTTACATGTACATAACGGAGCCCGTCCGACGTCTCTGCGAACGAAATGGGGCATTTTCGGCAGGAATACCGCCGGTGTTTGCTCTATCACTGCGGGCTCCGTCGCGATATTTTGGGGTCGCCCGACCTTAACAGGGCACAGAAACCTGTTCTTAATTCAGCGATTTTCAAATGGCTTTTTTTGAGGTCGCAGAGCCCGAAAACCGGTCGAACGTAGATCACTCGGGCAGCGGCCAACATGCGATCGATGTTCGGGTAGCATTCCGGCGATTTTAGACGAATGTTTGCTATTTAATTCGGGAGAAGGTCGACAGAGCAGCGCGGCCGCCGCATGGGCTCCCTACGATACTCGAACTACCCCTTCCCGCATCCCACCGTGTCAACTCGCTTCTAGGTAATGCTCCCATGAAGCGGAATCAGGCTCTCGTGCCACTTTCTTCTTATAAACGAGTTTCTTTGTTCTTTGTCGGCATCTTAGCTAGCTTATATTACTTAGTAGCTGTGCTGTGCTCTTCACTCTGTCATATTTAAGAAAAATGATGCGACAAACCCTTTGCATGTCATATAAATACTCGAGGCGCGCACGTCGGACGACGTCAGGCAGGACGTCGAGCAGCGTCTAACGGGCATGGAGAGACCAAATGAATTTCGACCGCAATTCGTACGGCGCCTGCCATTATGCCGGGCGGCCTTTTGTTTACTATCGGCTGCCGGGCGATTTTTGATTATCAATGGTAATTGGGCACCGCCCGAACCCCGCCCGTTATGTAACACGTTAGATTTTAAGCGTAAAATACGCCCGACTTCATGGCGGGCTTGGACTTTGGCGACTTCTGGCGATCCACAAATTCGGCCGAAAGCCGTTGGATATATGACGCAGGCTTTATTGACACCTCATGCACAATTATAAAACCGGAAAAAATATACTTCCATCAGTAGTCAGGACAATATACTTATTGCCTGTTGTGTTAGCTTTAATGTGAAACTGGAACACTTAAAGCAAGCTGAGTAATTATAGAAGAAGTGGTTTGCGCGGGCTGTCGCTGTTTGCTGTCGTCCAAGCAACGGGCTGGATCGATGAGCCACTCTTTGACTATGGACTTTCAATAGAGAGCAGTGCAGAACACGAATGGTCCTAATCGCAGACATTAATGAGGTATCCCTTTTGCAGAGTGCTTGATTTCACATTTGAATCGTCCAAAGAAATCCAACTCGGGACAAGTGCGTGTTTTAGCTGATTCAGAGGCTGCTCCGCTACACCGACCAGTGAATACCCACTGGTTATCATGAGTTTAAGAGATATATTTGTTAGTTGGGCTATTAGTCCGTTTTGAAACGACCAGGTAAAACAAAAAAGGTTTGCTATATACTATTGCTTTGATTTGTTTTATTTCCAGTCAGAAGTATCCAATCGTTACTTAACAAAGAAAAAACTGGAATTTATATTTTATCACAATTTCCACCATCTAGCGACATATGCTGTCGAAGATTTACACTGAGTATTCGGGTCTGCTATTTTTACGAGAAAGGTCATATTTTGAAAAATTTAATATGAGAAAGTATTATATCTTTTATCTCTGACAAAGCCTCGGTATTGTATTTGACACTCAGCGGCGGAACCCATAACACTGGCGAATACTGCAGACGAAAATAATGGTCAATCCGCCTTCTCATGTAAATGTGTATTAATGTCTTACACAAAGTGTTACTGTGTTAGCCATGTCCGACTCGCATCAGCAGGGATGGATCCAGAATTTATGAAAATTTGGTCTGCATTGATTTTTTTCCAAAACGGTTTAGATTATAAATAAAAACCACAATCCATTATGTATTCAGTGTGCCTATGCAAAAAATAAAACCCTCTCAGGAACACAAGTCGGAACACAAAGTAACAACCAACATTTAAACTAAAACTTGAAAGTGTTAACACCTAGTAGTACTCTTGACATTTCTGAATCGTCGCTAATATAGGTATAATATAATCAGTAAAGCTTTTAAGTTCGCCCTAAATACAAGAGTGTGACTGCGTTTTCTTAATTTGCACCTGTTTTAGAAGTTACATGAAATAATAGATTTCAATTTGATCATTGGTCACCCATTTTTCTTTCAGTCATCTAATATGATTTACTTTACAATTTCTGGTACTTCATTCAACAGATGAAATATATGATCATTTAAATTTCAGAAATAATTGTTAGATTTGTTAGACACTTCTCTGCTTTCAGTAAAGATCGAGAGTATATTGGATGCTACATGGAATGTAAAATGTAAAGTTCCGGTTGCCCCAAACGTGACATTATTAAACCAGATACTGATGGTGTCAAATATTCTCCCTGGCTTTATAGACCTTGCTCTTTGATTACATAGCGTCGGCTCCTAAAATATAAAAAAAATGTAACTTTACGAAGAAGGGTCGGCTATTGGTGTGGAGTAGCTCAATTCATGCCGTGTCACTCCTTTTGACATTAATGACGTTTTACGAACCCCTCATATTAATTTGTACAATTGTGATATTTCTAAAAATATTGCTGTGAGAGACCGCTTTCAGACCACTGTGACACAAGTAATAATAAATTTATTAAACGAATATATTCTGCGTAGGAATGCCAGTCTCCGGATTTATACATCATTTCATGAATAACTTCAATCTGATTCTTGTTATGTTAATTTTTTTATTTTTCTAAATTATCCATACTGTTTTTCTATACTTGCATTACAAATCATTAATTAGAATTAAAAGAAATGACTCACAGAAAATACTCGCATCAAACACCTGTTAAATCGCATCTTGTAAAATATGGACTGCTATATAGACGTCCCGTAATTCATTATCATCATTAGGTTATCTTTGGCAAAATATGAGATACTCAGTTGAGTGAGGGGTATGTAACATAGAGAGATAAATATGAAATCAATATCAAGATGGATTTTGTCCAAGGCCTCTGAGGAAAACTTTAATCTCGGTATTAATTTTGTTAGGAACAGAAAATCAGGTTATATATGTGACTAATATCTGATTATAATATGAAGAAAATGGATTGAGTGAGAATATTAGATCACGTAAATCTGCTATTCGAAACTTGGGGGCAGAAACTCGGGGTATTTTTCGACCCGTCAGATCAATACAGCTAGTAATCACATGTAGTGTAAATGTTATATGAACAAGGTGAAGCGGGCGATGCAGGGCGTGCCCCCGGGACCGGAGATGACGGCGACGTCTTGAGTTTCCTCCGTGATCAATATATTGTAATTCAAAATATCCAAGTTAGCCCATGTCCGGAAGCCCTGGACCGGTCAAGCGCTGATCGATGAAACCGTCTATTAGTTATCTGATTATAGCCAACCCCACCAACAACCGCGACAAATACTTGCTTTAAATTAAAAATTCTAAAGAAGTTTCTTTACTTTGCCCTTAATGTGGAACCAGTTAGGTTGTAGTCCTACCAAGTGTAGCTGCCGCAACTTTTTTCAGGGTTTCAGACGATATTTTGCGGCCCGGACCACCCCATCTCCCCTTTTTCCGGACCGGGGAACCTTTTTGTAGGATTAGTCGTTACTCTTTATGGGTTGTACCCCACCTCTTAATTAATGCTTGATCCATCCCCGTCGCCCCATTGCTTTCTTGAAAAATTCGTCTCACAATTTTATTTTGTAAAAGGAGAATTAACTTGACTGAAGAAAGAGTTAGAAATATATGATGCATTGTAAAGTTTGGTGGGGTGAAGAACGAAAGAAGAGCATGTTCCTCATGTTGTATTTTTTGCTTCCACTTTCCGTTCTTTGTTCGTATTTACCGACCCTGCTAGTTTGTACATAAGGCACGAAAATCAGTTTTTGTTATGGTTATATTCATGCGATTTTTCTTTTCCCCTGTTAAACGCAATGAGTATATGTAGAAAGAATAATGTCTTGGATATTCAGTTACCTTGTAGTCTCAGTCTTTTATAATGACATAGAAGCGAAAAAAAATTCATGGTTAATAAAAATATAAATATAAGTTAAGACTATTTCCTACTTGATGTTGTCAGACTTTCAACTTAAGAGGTCATGTTGGTTTAGATTCGAACATCCACATATAGATTTAGGGTCAATGAAACTTACAGAATGACGGATTGTTAGATTGATCCCTCACCCCCTGAGTCCGCCCCTAGCCTTACTCTCTACTTACTAACGACTTGTTTGATGGCCTCTTCTAATTAGTCTAATGTCCTCCAAGATATTTAGTTACTCTAGTGGATAATGGACGGATGTTATGGTCGTTGACATGTGCCAGTAGACATTGGCCAATAAACCCGTTTTTTTTTAAGCTCACGCTTTATTCGAATCCACATGCAATACACCTGAGGTGCCTGTGTTGTACTCTGATATTCTCCTTATAATTTGACAATCATGAATAGAAAAAACACTATTGTTATTTGTTTTCGGAAGGTCAACTGCACAAAATCAAAACCGCCTCATTATGTTGCCCACATAGCTATATATGTCTGGCAAGAACAAACTAACATAAAAATGCAAGGACTAACATGTTTTGGCCGTTCAGGAATGTTTTATCTCTATGTTACTTGAGAAACATCAATACAATGATGTCCACAGTGATACTATACTGTCTAAAATAACTTATTTTGCCCAAAGTTTATGAAAATATTTATAAACCAGTTACATCACGATCTGAATGTTAACTTTGATTTGACCTCCCATTATATGAAACCTGCCGCCTGTTCGAAAATTGCTTAATGTTTTCAATATATATCCGTGAAACCCCCCTCTTGTCTACTGATTTATTTTGGGAGTTAATTTTGGTCTTCCCGGATATTTAAAAATCTGCCGATCCTACCGTTTTTTTTTCCAGCCGGCAAAATATCGGCCGAAAAATATTGGTAGTTGGGAGGTCGGCTTGATTGACAATTTTCGAACCTAAGCAATTACCAGGTAGGCCTAAACTTCCATTGCTTCTCATTGCAAAAGGATTTCTTTTGGATTGTTGACACAATTTTTAGTAATAATGTAGGCAGACACTTGTTAGAATGCTCTGCTTACAATCCTCTACTAACAGCCACAGTCATGATCTTCTAATAACGATTATTTGAGATCGTACCAGTAAATCTGTGCCAACGTTATTGACAAAACAAGTCACTTCTTTTATCTAGGTCTTTGTTGCGCAGCTGTTGGAATGCATACAAGTTTCTTGATCAGGTCACGTGCGGTCTGGGTGCCGGGTCAGTGAAGCCATAAGCACGCTTGTTACATTTGCTCGTGTACTTGAACTCCTCCCCGTCACACGGTAACAAACAAATATTTATGACTCTCCTGTTAGCATCAAGATACAGGAATAACAGGTGGCTGCCTGGTTGCCATAACTACGCATGGAGCACCTGGACCACACGTGCATTTTTTTTTCACGGAGTCAGTACAAAACATTTGAACTATAACGGTATTTTTACATGATCGAAATATTTCAGGTGGAAAATGATGCATTGTGTGATCAGATCCAGGGCTGTAAAAGCGTTTTTGTTTTGCCTTGCTTTGGCTCCTTTCAAAAGTTTGATACAATTAATCGTGACGCAGACCTTTCTTCTACGCTGAAAAAGTGAGTCGTAATTTGAAGATGTACTGCCCAAATGTCGGATTTACCATCGAATTCGAATGCAATCGTGCAAAAAATTAAATGCCCTGACACCGCATATATATATATATATATATATATATATATATATATATATACACACACACATATATTAACTATAAATTTGATAAATATATAAGATTACTTATTTCCTATATCATGATTTATATGCATTAAATGTACAACAATGCAAAGAAAACATAAGATGCTTGCCACGAGGAATGGTAACATTTTAGAACACTGGCGAATTAGATCGTTTTCAGGTGTATTCAAAAAAAGGTTAAGCCAAACCGACTGTATTACCTGACTATAGTATACTAAAACGTAAACATTTCTGTCGAAGTGCGACTAATAAGTACGAATTTAATTATAAAGCCATGGAATACAACAATGGTTCTTAACCGCATGTACTTAGCTCGATTTGTTTTTTATATAGGTAACACCAAGACCTCATTACTTCACTCGTATTAATGTTATGGAATTTATGCTTAATTTACAATCTTACCAGTATGATCTTTATATTGTTAAGGTGAGCATCATGACCCATGGATCGACCGGGGGCGGTACAAATACAGCAGAGGAAGAAAGAACCAAGGCTACCGTTCACAGGTGCTTATATCTGTGTCGGCAGTACATCAAACAGCAAAACCCTCACCGGAAGACAGCTGCCGTACTGGCTGTTAACAGCTTAACTACGGTTACAATTCGCGGTTCACACAACGTATGCTATCTGGAATATTCTTTCCTCAGAAATGACATAAATTCGTTAATTTGCAGAATATTAATGAAGAGGTTAAATGGAACATCCAGTTACGTTGGCTAGGAAGGCTTAGATGTAGGTTCAGTTTTTTTACAAACAAAATTTTTCATTTATGAATTGCAAATATGTTGATGAAATGTTGAATATAAATAAATACTATTACCATTACATTTAATACTAATTAAAATTATTAAAACAGATAAAAGATATGCACCATTCCCTCTCAGTTTTAATGAATACGTTATTACTTAAAACTATACCATCGTGGGTACGAATTGAGGTCACCCGCTAGTCATTAGCGGCGAGATATGAGAATTCTTGCCGCATGTTTTGACAGATATTAGACACAGTATTGACTCTAGTGCCCGGTACAGCTCTCTTTATTAGTCTAATGCAGCACGCTAGCCTTTTGATGCTGCCAGCAAGGAGCAGGGATAGAGCGGTCAGTAATTGACCAGTCCACTGGAAATCACCGATAAGGGTTCTATTGACCAGGGCACGGACAGATCCGGTAGATGATGGGGGCGTGAATGAGTTACTGTTGTTCTTTAATTGGCAATTCTATCTTGGCTTTCAATGAAACGTTAACTTGCCTCCGCTTAACTCCTACGTTCAAAGTTAACAGCTAACATGATAAAAGTTATTGAAACTTTCCATTGTGCTGATCAAATTACCGAGATTTTTAGTTTTAATCACTTCCATTTTTAAAGCCCTAAACTCTTTATTGTTCAGCTACGGGGCATGGCATTTATAAATAATTTAGAATATAGTTTATCATAGAAAATTGCATTGATTTACGAAGGTACTGTAATAACTACAGGTCTGTGTTAAATGTTGTTTTTTAATCGCCTATAGGAAAGGGCAACCTCGTTCCTAAATTGCCTCCGTGGTACCGGAGGGAAAAAAATGTGTCTTCCTATGATTAAACTGTGTCACCAGATCGGTCAGTCGGTTAATTTATTATATGTGTGTTAGTAGACATGATATTTCTTCACGTTCTTGAGTGATATATTCAATGACCTTTAATAAAGATGTTGGTATTATGGGCAGATTTTAGGTGCCTTAGTTAAGTTAAGAAGATTTTTAGTTGTTTTTTTTGTCTGTCTTTACGTCTGTCCTTTGTAGCGTAAAATATGTCTTAACAGAAATCGTAGTGAAATACTGTAGTCACGTGGACGTTGGTGAAAGGAAGGCCTGCTTATGATAAGGACCTGTTGCTTTAGGTAAAAAGGTTAAAATAACTGACGCTGGCGAGTGCTCTGTTATTTTCAAAGTCATCCTCGAAGACGGACACCTATATTTACTATGTATAATCTAATCAACGACATGTCCTACCTTTTCCGATTGCTTGAAAGCAACAATTTATACGCATCTTTCTCATATCCATGTTTTATTATATTCTTAGGTCTTGTTTGCTTAGAAAATGTGAAAGGCACAATCCACCAGAGTAAGGACAGAAGCCCTCCGAGCCCCGAGCCCCGTCCAGGACAAAAGCCCCACGCATGGCAATGAGGACAGTTGCTCCACCCAGAATATCTTATTTTCTTCATTTAATTGTCTACAATATTTGGTATACAGTTGCTTGGGAACGACATTTTGACAATTTAAACACTATATGTAATCATAATTTACATTTAATTTGGACTTTCAAGATAATTTTACAAGCTCACATATATGATCTCGGAATTGTGATCTCGAAATCGCTATGTAAAAAAATTTATGTACATGCCCACCACCCCCCCCCCCCCTCCACAGAGCCACACAAACACCTGGAACGAGGTCTATGACCATGTTTATATAAATATACGGACCTTCAAGGATTGCGCGCACAGCATTGCTGAAGTAGCACCCTTGAGCATCAGCAAAGCAGGAGAAACTAAACAGTTTCTATATAAAGATTAAATTTGTTTGACAACAAAATTTACAATAACATCATACCTACATTAGAACGTTGACTATCAAAAGCAGACCTGCGGTCAATTCTGAATTGAAATGGAATTGGAATTGAAGGGAAAATTAAATGATTTGGATTTGAGTTGAATTGAAAAAAAGTGAAAATGAAATGATTTGGAATTGAATTTGAATTTATCATCTTTTTTTATACAAGTAGGGGGCTTTATACCTGAGAGGGCGGGTCATTGTCTGATCATGAGAACTTTAATCATCATTATTTGCATATATATTTATTGCACTTGTTAATACAGCCAATTATTTGAAAATGCTGGGCCGATCCGGGATTCGAACCCATGTCCGTGGCGCGCATATCCGGCGTTCCAACCGCTTCGCCAGAAAAACCAGCTTCGCCAGCGAGACCTTTCGGTCGGCTTTTATGTAACCCAGTGACACCTGATCTTAAGGAAAAATTGCCAAACAAAACAAGTAAAACCTGTCTGGCTGCTATGCAATGGCAAAATATTTAATGATGTTTCATTTACCTTTGGAGCGAATTCAACGAATTTGAACAAAACTGTTAGTTGGAAACTTGTGTAAAGTGAAATAACTCCCGTGATAACACTCGCTACACACCAATTAAATGTATTCAAATGAATGCAATTTTTTTGTTTTGCGAATTGAATTTGAATTGAATAAAAAAAATATTTGAATTGAATTGGAATTGATATTTTTCTATAGCATATTGAATTGAATTGGAATTGAAGTTTCATAAAAGTTTTTGAATTGGAATTGAATTTGAATTGATAAATCTGAATTGACCCCCGGTCTGATCAAAAGTGTCATATTCATAGCCTCAGAGGGAACGCTCGGTGACCTTCATAAACATAATGCCTGTGATGGCCGTCAGGTTACCAAGTTACATGTGTATGTTTAATCAATATATTTTTCTGAAACTTAATAAGTGTGAAAGCCTAACAGACAAAAATGTCTATATAGTACCCCATAAGATTTTTATTCCATCTCACTCTGTCCCATATGTAGACACTTATATGTTTAAGTATATTTCATTTAGTTTCACGGGAAACAAAAGAATGCTTACACACAAGTCACAACAATAACACATGGAGCCGGGTGCTAAATCGTTCCTGTGGTGCTACAGGAAGACCGCCGACATCATTTGTGGGAGCGTTGAAATTACTTTTGGGACTGATCCACATGAAAACTGAGATGTGATTAGCTCAAGATCACGCAAAACAAGGGCATGCGAGGTCAACTAGTTTCTAAGGGCCACCAGGTCCTGTTTGGCCAAAGACTGTATGGTAAAATTCATATTACCGCAAGCATGTTAGTGTCACGTGCATCTCACCATCATTTTATAAACCTTTTCTTTTCTATAAATTTTATTCTTGTTTCATTGCTCCTTTTATTACCTTCCGTCATATTGTTTCACGCACAATATTGATATTGATGCATAAAAATATTTTGTGTTGCTCGAAAAAAAGGCAATTATGTTATCAGTCTATGTGTCCTAATTACACCGAATTTTGTCCAGCCGTGGCACATGTAGATTATATACGTTTCAATCAGTCTCAATCAAAACTCGTTGATTACTTCTTAATCATGAATACTTTTATTTAAATGCATAGCGTTCGTTAAATTCCTAAGCAACCTTTTCATAAGGGTTTCAGACCAATTTTTGCGGCCTGGTCCCCACCCTTTTCTGGACATTGGGATATTTTTTAAGGTGTTGTCATTAGTCCTCCCGGGTTGGACCCCTCCTTTTCCTTAATCCTGAATCCGTCCCTGTACATTGGATTTACAAGGAAACAATATGTTTTAGACACCAGTCTTCTAATTAGATAATGTTACAGTCATGATCACCTTGAACGTTTTAAATTGAAGTAATGTAGCCATTAGGTCCCCCGGAACGTCACCACCTTAACATTTAGACCTCCTTTTGTGGCCCCAGAGTGAATTCACTAGACTTGTATCGGTGAAATTCCGAGGGGAAGTGACTAATGTCGTCTGCTGGTTCAATTGTTAGAGTCCAGATCGTCATCAGACGGCGGGTAGTCCCATTGTCTTGCTGAATCTGTAATTCGATGTTGGAAAAATTCAAGACATGGCGGAGAAAATGGACCTTCGACCTACCTGAGGCCATCAGGAACGAGAGTCGTCCTTCAGTAATCGGTCGGCGGACTATTAGACCCTGGATCAGGCTTAAATATGGATGACTTCATAAGCTAAACATACATGATGCATTACTCTTAGTTTAACCGTTTTTCCTATTTATAAGACATTGCACACACACACACACATATATATATATATTAACAAGGTTAAAGCCACGCCGGTCGCCGGTATATCACAAGATATTGTTTGATTCCTGTAAGTTTTTGACATTGAACGCGCGTTACAAATATTTAGTTTCATTCGAGGTAAGTCACAAAGTAAAACTGGGAATAAGTGAATGTATGTAGTAGAACCACGTTTGATTCTGTAACATTATATCACTTTTATAGCTCAATAAACTCCACCCCGCAGAGTACCCTAAAATCATACACAATACCGGATGCTGCTACTGATGTCTCATTGGTTAGTAATGAATGGAGGCGTTTGCGAATATGTCCTCATTACTGCTGTAATGCTTTCTACATTTCAGTTAAATACCACTGTGGCGTTAATTGATGTACATTACCTACAACATGGAGCTCATTCAGAATGTTATTTTTGGAAATAATGGACTCTGTCTCTAAGAACATTCTCTGATAGCATCCAGATTCGTGGTAGATGTCACATTACAATCTTTAGACTACCCATTGATCAGACTATGTGACATTTCAATTTACGTCACCGTCCTACCACGGGAAAGGGGGCTCACAAAACAACATCCAGATAAATAGATAGGACACTGGTACCGCGTGTGAGTCCACCTCCGTAAAACTATGGCCACAGTGCGGCCCATTTCCGGTTTCCGTTCATAAACATCCTTTCGACAGTAGACCTTGTGATCAGGAGCCGTGGCTGACCGTTTGTTATGACATGAACATTCACCGTGCGTAGATAAATTTACGAGCGATATCGCGCTTACCGGCTTCTCAGAATAGCCAATCTGGCCACTAAATGCAATCAGTGTCCCCTAAATCAGGTTTACTGTAGACCATATGAATGTGTACACGCTGGCGTATGACTTTGTAGATTATTTATGTTAGCGACGAAGAAAGACAGATTATTGTTGTAGATATTCATGGACATCTCTGGGTTCATCAATTATGGAACCCTCTGATTGTAAACATTAGTGTCCTGCCAAAAAAAAGAACTTCATACATTTTTATTTACGCTTTGCCTTTCAGACCAATTCATATGTCTGGCTCCAGAATTATTGGAATACATGAATAAAGAATTATTACGGTTGATCGAATAGCCCATCATTATGCGATAAACCCGGTATTTGTTTTTTACGTCAGTCCTGCCACGTAACGTACACTGATATATTTATAAAATGTTAACCAAATCAAGATTGATTTTCCTGACATAGCTGTTACATTTTATGTTAAAACTTAATATCCACCGAAATTAAACGTCAAGCATCAGGAGTCCAAAACCTGCTGCTAAAATAAAATAATACTGGTGCTTTCTTTGCACAAATATGAACATTTTCTTTACGACTGGTTTAATCTACTATCCTTACCTTATTATTGCCTTATGTTATGTACAGATAGCATCATTTACTTGAGATGACACGAGTCGCATGTCGGAGTGTGGACTCATTGTGAAATATGACGGTCAGACGCGGTATATTGATGGAAATCATGCAGCTATATTTATAAATACGATAAGCGTGCTGAGGTGTAGACAGGACCCGGACAGAGACTGGGTGCCCGTGGGAAATGTTTTTTTTTTGTTCCATCATCATTATTTATCAATCTTTTGTTGCGTGTTGGAATGTCCCACACGTCAAATATTCATAAAACACCTTGGGATATAATCGGCTTGAATCAAGGTTTCTGTTGCCCATGCTTTAATACCTAGTCTTTTCTTATTTTACAAAATTACACAACCGGTCATCCACACACACACACACACACACACACACACATATATATATATATATATATATATATATATGAGCTGTTTGTTTTGATATATTTAATCTTTATTTATTTTAAAGCTGGTACTTAAATGTTTTAAATTTTTTTTTGGTGTTGAATGTAACCGCCTCATTTTTTTTAATGCTAGCTTATTTAAATAAATGTACACATCTATAGAATCCATTTGGAGTTTGGGATTACTTGACAGAGACGTATCACCTGCTTCCTCTCAGTTTAGATTCTGATGTTATTCAGGCCAGGTGACTACTGCACCTGCGGGCCCTGGGAGTGTATTCGTCCCCATTACTGTGTCATACCGCACTCGTTTGTGGGTGAAACACGCCAGCCGGGTGAGACCTTCGCATTAAGCTTTTAGAGCGCTTAGCCTGTTTGAGGCCAACCGTGAAAATTCTGCCCGCCTCGGCTGAGAATCGAACTCACTACCTCCCAGCTTTGAGACCTCTGCTCTACCACTGAGTTACAGAAGCCGTATTTATAAATTTAAATATTTTGTTTTTATGTCCAATTGTAGCTTAAAATATGAGGGTCTAAACCAGCATGTATACAACACATGTGTAGGAAAAATGTATTTGTCTCTCATTAAATGTAAATATTCGACATTTTTTCTAACTTATAGAATAGAATATTCTGATATAATTCTCTATTCAAACTTTTGGTTTGCAAAGAGTGGGGGTTAATAAACTGACCCAAGACCACACCAGCAAGTTAGTATGTACAGACTGTCCTGAAAGGTTACGATTGCATCCTGTGTATACCAAGTGAGGGGTGATTAAATATGACGCAGGAGGGAATTCAACACAGTTAGCAGCGCCTGGTGTCCAAACATGATGAACGATCGCATTTTCGTGCAGCGGTTACAGTGGAGCGAATAGTTTAGCATAGTGTAACCGCTACTTCTGGAGCGTAAGTGTTACGGTTTATCTTTTCCCATTAAAAATGTCAAGAGTATAGGAGACATTGTGATAATCATTACCCTGCATGACAGTACTTCTGACAACCCATCTCTATGGGTGATGCCCCTAGTTACAAACAGGGAAGTAATCTTTTTTAGCCAATAATTGGTCCAGCAGACTCAGGATTCAAAGCATTCATTTTTTTGGTTCAGAGTTGTAGAACTGCGATCGCAAACACACAGATTTTTCTTTTTCAAAATTAAGTTCAAAATTAATATTTCAAAATTCTGTGGCTAAATATGTTTTCACTTGTTAATGTGTTTTCATTATCTCGTACCCTTCCATTGTCTCACCAAGTTTGCAAAAATATATTTTTTTCATATGTCTCCATATATATGTCACATAAAGGTTTAAAAGCTTGAAGAAATATTTTGATACAAATGAACTATAAGGTAAATTTTCTCCTGTTTCTCAATCATGACTGTGGCCGAGCAAATCCTGTCAGGGTCTATTATCGATAACATGTACAGTCGACAATAACATACTGACAGAAAATGTTATCTATTTTGTCGAGTCAACATACATATTTGTCCATTCCCTGCGAAAAAATGGTTTGATATGAAACAGAGCACACGTAAGTATGATGCAATGACATTCGTAAGTAACCAACCTCGTCAGGGGAATAGCTGCGGCAGTTACCAACCACGTGACCTATCCACCTACATATAAAGTGTACACACAGGCCTGTTTTCTTCATTAATCACACACATCTGATTAATAGACATGACGCCCAATATCATCAAAATTACCCGCCAGACTGGAGAAAAAATCAGGAAAAGAGGGTTTTAGTTCATTACCCACAGACAAATCAGATGACAATTTCATTTTTTATTCACCAAGGGACTATTAGATAGAAAGAGGAGCTTCTTTGGCAATTCATATAAAACACGATGTCATATTATGTTCCGTGTAATTTTTTAAATTTGATATTTGCATTCCTCCAAGTTTGAGAGTACAAGGACTTCTGATACAAATTTATTTTTCTGATAATTTCGGAAAAGCGTGCATTCGTTCAGTGATACGTAAACGATAAATAGATATTTAGTAATATTAGAATACAAGTTCCTTCCCAAAACTACCACAATGAAAATGCAACAGCCCTGCTCCTCATTAAAAGAGCCCAGTGGTACTTCCTTCATACTTACCGTAAACAAATAACATTTTTTTCAACTTCTCTAATCATCCTTAAAACAGCTTGTGCCAGGTGATTCCGATCTCAAGCGTATATTGGGACTTTGAGAACATTTAGATTTCCCATACGTAACACCACCGATTTTTTACATCGTTTGCATGGTTATTAGGTTTTATAAATGATAAATGTGAAAATCATTTTTTAGAATACTAAACAAGAAATAAATACGATATACTAAACTAAAAACTATTCTATAGTCAATACGATAACCTTTCAGTTCTAAATATAACATCTGTCCTCATATTAACTTTTTTTCAGGATGACGTCATCTAAAACAAAGCGTGATAATCAACAGCCACCAGTAACAGCCGCGTTTTGTTCAAGCGAGGACTAGGCTCTGGTTCCCTAATTAATAGTCTCACGAGAACCATGTTTACAGTAACGCAAATTTTACGATGAATAACAACACACAGCTGTTGATTCCTCAAGAGTTTTTTTCTCTAAAAGCTATTTAGCTACTCCCGCACAGGCCCATGGTAAAACAAACTTAACTCGGCTGGGGAGGATTTTTATTTTGTTTTGCACGGGGTCTAAGTGGGCGACGTGTCTGTTATTATTGTTCAAATTAACAGTGGAGTTTTTTTTTATTTGAGCCTTTCCAGTGATAGGTTATCCCATAATGACGTAAATGTGATCGTATGCCTGGAATCATATTTATATATATATATATATATATATATATATATTATTTAGAAATATGTTTAATACAAATCATGGTCGCATCTTGACTTTTTTTTTTACTTCTTAGACAGTTTAAGCTTTCTGCGTGGTTCATTTCTCCGTGATTAATAAAATTATAAAAAATGTAGGTTTGATGCGCAGGGCAAACAATACACATTCAAAAACTTTTAAAAGATAACATTATAAAGTAGCTAGTAAGACACGAAAATCAAAATGATTTATAATTATTCTCATGGCAATTTCTTTTAATGTTAAGAGGTTTAATTCAGCATCGAACTTAGGTTGGTTTACTCAAGATGTAAAATTTGGGTTTCACTATAGATTGAATAACAAGTGACCCAGGGGTCATGACGCTCAGCTGACCAGGAAGACATTGACAAAAGTAATTTTATCATCTGAATGTCAAATTTGAATGAAATACTTTTTCCAAACTTGACCTTTTGTATAAAATCATCCAATATTCATTCGGGTACTATGGAGCTCTGTAGCATGAAGGATATGGGTAACAGACACCTATTTTCAAGGTTTACAAGATGACTTTTCAGGGGTCTCCCAGCATGTCAAAAATTAAATTCTAGGTCCAGTTATTATGATTTGTGCCCTGTTAACAAATCCAAATGTTTATTCTGGGGGGTATTTCAAAGCCGCATAGGATGAAGGATATGGGTAACAGAGATGTAATTTCAGGTGCACAAGGAGACCTTTCAGGGGCCTCCCAGCATATCAAGAAAGGAGATTCTAGGTCAAGTCATTATAATTTGTGCTCTGTTAACAGATGACCAAATCTTTATTCTGGGGAGTACTTCGGAGCCCCAGAGCATGAAGGATATGGGTAACAGGGACCTTATTTCGGGTTTCCATGTAGACCTTTTATGGGCTTCCCTGGAGGTGAGGACAGAAGATTCTAGGTCCAGTCATTATGATTTGTGCCCTGTTAATATATGACCAAATCTTTATTCTGGGGGTAATTCAGAGCCCCATAGCTCACAGAATATGGGTAACAGGGACCTTATTTCGGGTTTCCATGTAGACCTTTTATGGGCTTCCCTGGAGGTGAGGACAGAAGATTCTAGGTCCAGTCATTATGATTTGTGCCCTGTTTACAGATGACCAAATGTTTAAAGATCACAAAAGTAGAGAAAAAAATCGTAAAAAATAAAAAAAAAGTATAGGTGGCGCCACCAATCTCCAGAAATTGATGAAACACTCCATGATCAATATCCATGCAAAGAATCATGGTGATTAATGCATTAGTTGTTCAGATACTTGAGCTTTTGTATTAAATTTTGCATTATTCTTGGGGGTACTTCAGAACCCCATAGCTCGAAGAATATAGGTCACAGTGACCTAATTTCAGGTTTACAAGGAGAATTTCCATAGACCTCCCAGGATTTAAAGTAAGAAGATTCCCGGTCTAGCGGTTACAATTTGTGCCCTGTTAACAGACAGACGCCTGGATGGCCGGACGGACGACGGACAAAAGGTGATCCCTACAGCTCAGATGACTTTCAGTCAGCTGAGCTAAAAATTGAAAAAATACAGGTGGCGCCACCAGAATGCAGAAACTGATGAAACATTTCATGATCAATATCCATGCAAAGAATCATGGTGATCAATATAATAATTGTTCAGATACTTGAGCTTTTGTATCAAATTTTCCATTATTCTTGGGGGTACTTCGGAGCCCCATAGCTCAGAGGTTATGGGTAACAGAGACCTAATTTCAAGTTTTTAAGGAGACTTTTCATAGGTCTCTCAGTGTATTGAGAATGAAGATTCTAGGTCCAGTCGTTACGATTTGTGCCATGCTAACAGATGACAGCATCCTTAAAGGTCTCAAAAATAGAGGAAGAAATCGTATAAAAATCAAACAATATAGGTGGCGCCACCAGTCTGCAGGAACTGATGGAACATCTCATGATCAATATGTATGACAAAAATCATGACCATCATTCAAGTATTTAATGAGATATTGAAGTTTTTGTATGAATTTTTTTACTTTTCTGTGGGGTAGTTTGGGGCCCCATAGCTGGAAGGATATGGGTAACAGAGACCTAATTTCTGGTTTCCATGGAGACTTTTCATAGGTCTCTCAGTGTGTCGAGAATGAAGATTCTAAGTCCAGTCATTACGATTTGTGCCTTGTTAACAGATGTTCACATTTTTAAAGGTCTCAAAAATAGAGAAAAAAATTCGTAAAAAATCGAAAAATACAGGTGGCGCCACCAGTCTTCAGGAACTGATGGAACCTCTCATGATCAATATGTATGCCAAAAATCATGACCATCAGTCAAGTAGTTAATGAGATATTGAAGTTTTTGTATGAAATTTTGGACTTTTCTGGGGGGTACTTTGGGGCCCCATAGCTCGAAGGATATGGGTAACAGAGACCTAATTTCTGGTTTCCAAGGAGATTTTTCATGGACCTCCCAGGATGTCAAGTAAGAAGATTCCAGTTCTAGCGGTTACGATTTGTGCCCTGTTAACGGACAGACGCCCGGACGGCCGGACGGACGACGGACAAAAGGTGATCCCTATAGCTCAGATGACTTTCAGTCAGCTGAGCTAAAAATTATGCAGAAGTACAATACGAGCAACTCTGTTCATTATTAAAAACAGGAAAAGCTATATAAAGAGAACACCCGGAAAAAAATATATTAGAAGCAATAAGAGGGAGCAGAATTTAAAACGAAACCACCCATAGCGATAGTGAATGCAACCACAAAATATAAAAGTGAAAAGAATAGAAACAACTGCATAGGTAAACGACAGGGAAAACATTTGAATATGTGTGCAATGATGAATAAAACAAAACTTCGAATACTAGAATTATTTATCTTGGTTTACTGGTTGCGTATCTTGTGTTTGTAAGAAGAAGAATGCATAGAATAATACATATACCTAACAGATTAAGTCTTTTTGAATATAAATAAACCCTTACGATAAAAGCATTTTCCAATCCGATCAAAGAAAGTGCACGTTCAACAAACGGGCTTGGTAAAACAGGCACGAACGCACGCGGAACAGTCCTCTTTTTTATCACATAAAGGTTATCCGGCTAGTTCAGGCCAACGCCAACGCAACTGGTGTAATGACGACCGGAAATACTAAACACTTAAAACGCAAAGGTTTGCTAATGAATACGACCTCTGGTTCCTTGAGGACGCATCTGTTCCAGTAAACGGTTAAGTCCATACTAAATTGTTCTACTGATTCGCCGCTTCTATTTTTCACGGAGCATTTTTATTTTGCAAAAACAGACCAGATCCTTGCTTATGTTTCTAATTATTAAGTCCTTAGAATTTTTAAAAGTATGAAAATTCATCTGAACGATCTCTTGATCTTATACATCATTTCAAGAACCGTAGCAAATATTGTATTTGTTTAGCATGCTGGCAAAATTCGTCGTACAAAATTAGTTCTGTGTGTCTGGACCGCTCGCACCAAATTTTTGTGGTTGTGAGACTTAGTCTGTAATGATATTCTGGTCAAACCCCTGATGGCAGGGTAGGACGCCCTTTCAATCGCATGTAGTTTTGTGCAGCTGTGGTAAAAAAAAGGCCTTAGAAAATTAGGTAATTAAACGTTGAGTGCACAACTACCCAGAACTAACTGAGGTAAGGGTATCATACGTCGAGGACAATGAACAGTCCCTTTAGGGTATGAGCATGCTGGTTAAATATGTTTTTAATGAATAATAAAATAAATAAAACAACAACAAAAAACTTTCACTTGTTAAATTAAAGCATCGCTCGTGTACCCCGACTTATCCTATTGTGCCCCCGAGGATCAGTGTCAGTCATTTACATGTATATCAGACACGCACTAGGCATAATCTCGTAATCTCGTAAAGTCTCGGCTTTTCAAACCATGCCGTTAGCTTCATTCTAACAATATTCACCTGAGAATAGGGTCGCATCCGGTAAACAGTCTGTCGTGAACTTACATATGTTTTTGAGAGGAGTGCATTGATATATATATATATATATATATATATATATATATATATATAAATATATATATTTACTTATATGAATAGTTTTAAATTATCATGCATCTGGAAATGTCTATTGTAAAATTTCCATGAGTTGTGTATAGAAATAATGAGGATCTTACTGATTTCAATTGGACCATTTCAAATATAAAATAAAACTGTAAAGACAGATACATTGTTTCCGCTCTAAGTAGAGAATTGACCTATAAAATGCATGGCCCTTTTGCATTGCGAGTTGATCAAACGCTGAACGTACCCATTACACACAGGGTCACGCTGTTTTTACATCTGAATTACATGAACACCTATTAGGCGAAGAACGCCAGCCATGTGATGCTCCTAACCAGGACAACGCGCAGGTGGTCACGAACAAAAATACACAACTTGTCCATTTTTGCCACAAATCTTTGCTTATGAATATTGATATCTTAAAGACGCGTGTATATAAACACACCTGTTTAAACAAACAGATGTGTTATATTGACATTCTGGCAAAACTCTTTAATTGCAGCACAATTACTATGTATAGAGCCCTCGAAACAAAGAGAGTCTTGAAGTACAAGATATTTAAAACCTTTTATGAAGAGCTATAGACGGAACTGCTCAGAATTATATCATTTGCTGTTAGTAGAGGATTCGACATGTATTGTGCGTCCAAAACAAGGAACAGCGCGAAGTAACAAATTTCTGTAAACAGGAGGGCCATGTTTTGTTTGGTGAGAACAGCGTCTTGGTCCCTCGAGAACTACGTCTTAGGCTCGCGCCGACCATGTTAACAGTATCACGGAGTTAACGAAGTGGATTGTAATCATATACATATATCTTCTTTTAAAATAATTGTTAACGATCCTCGAGAGGGCCAAACTTCCTTGGAAATGTCCTGTTCTAACCTCGGAGCATATTATTAATCAAATCCTAGGGTTCTAAATATTCTCATCAATCTCAGAGAGCTGCATCATGATTTTTATGTTATACTGACGCACCAGAAGGCAAGTCATATACAATTACCGACTATACCATTGTTGCCTGCAACTTTAACCAGTTTAACTGACCGACTAGACAACTTCATCAACAGTAATAGGAAACATTGGCGGGTTTCCTCGTGAGATTATCTCCTGGTCGAATCTATCAGGGATCTCTCATGAAATATTCTTGTAACGGTTTTATGTATCGAAAGGAGAAAAAAACCGAACGAATTAAAAAAAATTACTGTATAAATGAAAGGTACCAGATATACCTATATAAATAAAAATAATAGAGGGACATGGTGAGTTTTGGATTAGATAGGTAGGAATGTTACGAAACAGTTTTATATAAATGGAGTTAATATAAACAGTTATATAAGTAGAAGAAAACATAAGCATATGTGTAAGACGAAGAAAGAAGAAAAGCTGACATCTTCTATTCCTTGTAAAAGATCGATTTTTAGTATCAGAACCGTATTTTGTACCAAAGTTATAGAAAAATCGTCAAGTCCCTTACGTAATCTGACAAATAAATATTTCATTTTTTTATTTTACTATGGATTAAATTTTAAAGCAAAATACATGTTTGCACTCCGAATACAGAATCGGTTGGATCGTGGGTTATTAAATAACGCTACTTATTATTTCAAGGACGCGGTGTTTATCACGAACAGAACATAAAAGCATATGGAAACAAGTTTTCAGCAACAGCTGGCTTATAAAATTATGACTTCACGAAGACGCGTGTACATACGGCTGTTCCAACAAACAGGGCATTTAAATTAAAATATTACTCAAATTGTGTAATGGCAGTCAAATATCTGTTATAAAAAATGGTTGTCTATAAAGCAACATTATAAATTTGGTGTGAGGTGAGTGCGCAACAATATGTATAGCACCACGACGAACTCTGAGAAGAGAACTGTAACGGTGCACCAAAACCAATACTTTGCCCCTTATTTGATGAGTTCGACAATAATGATAGATAATAATGAGGAAATACTTTTCTATAAAAATAATATGCAATAAACAAAGCCTTGGCAGAGGTATAAAATATGAGGCGAAACATTAAGCGCACTGCATGCTGGGGTATATATTATCATGCTTAACTAATTTTAAACATATTTTTCTGTTCAAGTTTTGTGCTATAAAAAAGTTCTACTAATTAACAATTTAAAAGAACTTACCGGAAAGAAGATAGCCAGGTAGTGTGTCACATTCCGTAAAGTAAGCCAAATTCGAACAGAATGTGGGATGTGCGGACCCTATTGATTACACAGTCGAACGAAACACTGCCGGCACTCTGAGGAAGACCGGCTGACTGTGCCCGGGAGATTCCAGCCTAGCACCACACACGCCCGCTCGCTGCTGCAGCAGTCACAAATCAACTTGTAGTTCAGGGTTCTGTTACCAATTTGTGCTCACCTGAGATGCTTACTGTTCTTTGCCCTTCGTCAGACTCTAGAAGGGAGACTTGGACTTTGGGGTGATGGTCACCGTATGTCGGTACCGTGCCCCCGGATTATGCTGTCCAGAAGTCTTTGTTTACACAGCTCTGGAGCCCGCACCGCCGTGACCAATAATATTTTCGCTTGTTTCCGGGACCTTGTTATAACATTTGCCCTGATCAGCGGGAATCAGTTTCAATTAACCCCCACAGCATGTACAATCCCAGCTGTTTATAGGCAAACAACTTAAATATGAGCGCTATATATTTACTCTCACTTCTGACAACTCCACTGGTTGTAATAAATATACATGTTGTACTTTACTTTTGTTCGTAATTACCTGTTCTTCTTTATTTTTTTTCAGTTTAACTCCTACTTTCCTTTTTATTATGTATCATTAAAAGTTATATTGTATCACACACAAAAATGCATTAATTACCATCTCTGATACTTGTCTTGTGAACTTATGAATAATCGCTCAGGTTTTCCTTTTATAGTTTCATTATATTGTCATTTATTAAATTGTTTTTAGATAATAATATATTTATTCAAAAGAATAAAGGAAAATGCTGTTGACAAAAAAGGATAGGAACAGCACCCTTCCTTAATAGACTTTGTAACGGAAAATTACGCCCTTTGGTATAATCAAAGACTGTTTATTCCTGTCCTGGGCGGTCTGATATGCAGAAGTTTATATGTATTATTTATAGCTGTTATCTGATGTCCGAAACAGCCAGGAAAGTGTCGATTAATTAGCCCAGTTAAAAGCACTACACGAGGCTAGTTTGGGATTCTAAACCCCTTCACGCTTCCAGTGAGACGCTCATGTTTCGCACGCAGCCGCTGGACCAGTTTACCGAATGAACTCGCTCTTAAATTTATTTGTGTTTGATAAGGGGTGGGTTTGAAGAAATAAGTATAAAAAACGGATCTTCCACGAATATCAGTCTTGTAATGAAGGTTGGTTAATTACTTATAAATAGTAATCTTACCGACATATATAAAAATCAATCATACAAACGCTTTACCAAAGTAATAACATTTAACTATTTAAGGACATAATATCGGACCACTCTGCTGGATTTTAGTCATAAAGAGGCTGCAGCGTTCTATCAGCAGGGATTTATCGGTTTAAAATGGGGCATGGGGGCCTTTGAAGCAATACCCTCAAAGAAATCAAAGAGAGAATCCCCTCAGAGCAAAGAACTCCCATTGAGCATCTCTTCAACCAAAACACGCTAAACGAGGACGGAGACGGTATTATCTGGCATTGTGTAAAGTATGTGGAGCCTGACTGTCATTCTTGAACGAGGACGGAATGTCGGGGGATCACCACAAGGTATATAAACATATCCTTCCTGTGCTTAACCCGTGTGCACACCGTATGCGTAATGAATTGTGTTATACTCAGGTAGACGCTTTCGGACTGTGGAGAGGTATTTCTCGACTCGACCCTGAGTAACTGCTGCAATGGCAACAGTGTGAAGCTATTACTGGTATGTATCAATAAAGGGGGTATCAAAAGAACATGCTTTATATTTAATCTATTACTTGATAGCATCTGAAACCTACCTATATGTCCTTTTTAATCCCTACAATAATTAGTAAATAGAGAGGTTCTGTACGTTTTCAGGTACTGTATGTGTCAATCAAAATGCTAAGAACGAGTATGGGTGCGAATATTCGAGTCATTATTTGGACTCGGAGTACTCGGTTCGAATTTCACGGACTTGAATTTTGAATTCAGTTTATATTTTCTCAATTCCAATTCTCCTTTAGAACTTAGGAGTAATCATTAACTCCAGGGGAACACTGAAAGAGTACTTGCCTCCATCAGTGACACAGAAGAGTTATCGATTATTTGAGTAAATTTTGACTCGAGTACTAGGTTGGAATTACCCGGACGCAACTACTCGAGTGCTTTTTTCAGCAAAAAATCAAAATCAAACAGCAAGGGGGCAAAAAGAGGGCATATATCTACCAGTGTCTAAGAACTGATTATATATACTGATCTGAGCGGTGAATATCAGAGCCCAAAGCCATCCGAACCCCGACTCAGTTCCAGTCATAATGTCCCGGATTAATGATACTCCATGCTGAACAATGTTTCATTAAATTTCTTCCAGATCTTATCCATGAGCTATGTAATACTCAACGAAACTGTGCAGGGGTCAACGTCACTGACGGAGGTTATTATGAAAAGCTTGGTAAAATGAATGCTTCCCCTCCAGTAAATGATGAAAGGCGGATCATCAGAACGTATTACAATGGTGAGGCGTGACAGCTACTTCCGACTTATAAAGATGACGGAACGACCATCCGCCGAGAACCGAGGTGGACACGGAGAAGATGAGGATGATCCAGTAGCATCTTGATAAAATGCTGCTGATGCTGGAGGCAGGCCTGGTGGCTGAATCCAGAGAAATCATAACGCTCGCTCTATATGCAGACACGGGCGCTATTTTTGTTCTTCGTTCGTCCCGCCTCATCTCTCTCCTCTTTCGCTGGGCCGCCTGCGGCAAAAAACACAATTAGAGCGGAGACAGCTGCCCAGAGGTAATATGTTTGTGTCTATGGTTCGTGCCTGAGTGAAATTTTTCAATGGAGGCATCAAGTCTATGGTCCTGCCCAATAAATAGACTTTAATGTTCAACACAAGAGCTTCTTGTACAAAGATTTAACAGCGAAACTTAAAGCTGTTTAAAATAAAGTCTAAAGAACCCATTATCAATAAGTCATACCTTATACTTATAAAACATATAAAACTTTTTTTTCATGATATGTGAGGTTGAACCCGACTGCGACTGAAAGTCCGTTAAATCTTCAAACTATACAATAATACCTCAAACCCGATATATATAGTGGGGATATAGTTCGCTGAAAGAGATATAAATGCCTTGTAATGGATTTGAAAATATTATTATATCTGATTTATTTGTCACATTTTTATTCAATTTGTTGAAGATAATCTTTAAAATAAATCGTTACCCCTCCAGTGTCTCGCAAATTAATTTTTTATTTCTAAATGTATTTTCATATATACGTGAGGTTAATTATTACATTTATTTTAATCCAATTACAATATTGTAGCAGTACCAATGAAGCGAAGCATATTATATGCATCCACTAACAGACCCTATATATATTATACTATACTGAAAGCGGATGTTTCTGTGATAGCTTACATCATGCTGTGACAAATGCGTCCGGTTCATCGGCTTTAAACCTCCGCACAGCCAGGGAAAGGTTGATGAGACTTGGCCTAATTGTAGCGTCTCCGTCTTGCACTTCATTTAGAACTGAGACAGACAGTCAGTGTTAGATGAGAGGAGAGCTATTAAAACAACTGTCGGGTAATTTGCGTGATGAAATACCCGTCTCCTGCTGTCGGGCGGTAGTGGGATGGATTCATCTTGCTCTTGAAGCGTCATAATAAATCGGTTTTACTCACCGTAGGGATAATGCAGAATGGAAAATATCTATCTCATTGCCCCGATCTGATCTGTTTCTGTTTGTTTCAATTAGGTGGTTGAGCGCAATATTTCCTTTGGTAGTTATTTTGTCCTTCCTATGACAAATAGTCCTTGTCTTAATTAATTATATGAATACTTGATATTAATTAATCATCATCTTATTCTTGATATTTATTAATCATCATCTTATTCATGTCCATTATTTATCTAGCTGATTTAACAGACGATACTGTTAGTTCGATTGCACCGATAAAAAAAGAACGTTTTTTTCACAGGAAATAGATTAATTGACCATCAAAAACTCACTCTGCTCTTAAAGATAATAATTCCGTTTCCTGAGTTTGAAATATTTATATATATATATATTGCATCTTTGTTTGAAGATAAAAAGTGGACTTCTTTTTTAACCAGAACCCAGGAGCACTTATAACAACCCAAAAAATCCCCAGGTCCTGCAAAAGTTGCGGCGACAGAAAACAAAGGGGGGGGGGGGGGTTCCATGGGTCCGACCCCCCCCCCCCCCCCGATCTGCTTCATGTACCCACTGGTCTGTGTTTTCATCGGAGTAATTAAGAATAAATGAAACTTTGATTTCAAGGCAGAAGAAATGTATATTTTATCTCCTCAGATTTCCATACAGCCAGCATCTACTTCATTCAGTGAAGGTTTCATGTTCTAAGATGCAAACAAAGTCATATTAATTTATAGCGGGCCTCTTGGACATATCGTAATACATGGGGAATTAATTGGCTTAACAGTTTAAAAGTTTTGTACATTTTAACATAACACATGAAAAAAATCTATTTCAGCTGAAGATTAAGATAATCTGTTGGAGAGTAAATGATAATTCACGTTCATGGGTATGCCGACGCCATTTACTTCGTCATTATGTGCCTTTCATTTAAACAGTCATAATTAGACAAATCAATAAGGCCTCCACAAGACCAGCAAACAGCACATGTCCCATGTCTTGAAATGGTGGCGCAGCAAAACGAGGTAAATGAAGGGTGACTATATCGCTCGGCGTCACTAGAAAATTTGAAGCCTGTTTTGTTAATAAAAATCTGATACGCTTTCACGCGGTGGACGATGTAGGACACAGACAACAATATTTTACACTTCTGTGTAAGTCTCCGTTACTGCTTGGCGATAAGTGAACTGGGGAAATACTAAATTTATAATAATTGATTTAAACAGTGTTTCTTCGTTGCCTCTTATTTCATGTATCTTCTTCTTGTTTGGGAATAGTCGCGCCGGTGCAAATGGAACTTGTGATCACTTGTGATATTAAGCAGACACACGCGGACCATGATTACTCACACACAGAACCTTAACAACGAATAAAGCAGTTAAACTCGAGATGTTAAGCCTCTACAGCTGTGTATCGGGAAGGTTTTGCTGGGAAACTTTTGTTGGGAAGGTTTTCCTCTAAAATTATACGAAAATTTGCTTATAATGGTAGTTATCACAATCAGAATGCAGTCAGATTTTCAAATCATTAACCTTATTTATGATTTTATACAATACATTAAATGTTAACATTGTTTTATTGAAAAAAAAAACATTTTAAGAAACAACTGATACATGAAGAATAATTACTTGCTTGCGATTTTATCATCTCTAAATTCTAAAATATTGTCTCGTCATCAGTAAAATGTGACATAAGATTCATTTGTTATTCTTCTACTGTTACCAAGCACAAGAGATGGCGTAGAACTCCAGCATCCTGGTAACGAGCCGCGGTTACGGTCGTTCAGGTTAACCCTGGTTGTCCATCATCACCACAGATACAGAACCGCGTCCGACAGAGTACACAAATTATTGGTCTCCGATCATGAGCGTGTCAAATAAATACTCCCAGGCGCTGACATCATGGACCAGGCGGCCTGGCTGATTTTCCAGCAGACAACACACTGAGCCAAAGTCCAGACAAAAAAGGACTGTCTGCTGATATTATGATACATTCTTTTAAATATCGCACGATCTGGGGGTAATAAACTATTGTGCCCCCGCGAAAAGTAGTCTCAATTCAGCCAGCTATCCGGCAACATTATAAATCAGACTCAAATTATAGGTCAAGCTCGAGCTTGAGAATGTGATGGATATTATAAGTTGACCGATTATTTTATATTCTGCAAAGAATAACAAAACGAATGATATTATACATAACAACGAGTCCCAAGAGGACGCACTGAAGCAAGAATTAAAAGAAGAATTAACAAGCGATTTCTTTTGAAACTTTAAGAAATCACATAATGTAAAAACAAGGCACATCCTTTGCAAAAGGAATGGATTGCAGCAAGCAGTGGGGCTGCCTTAAATGGCATAAATAGATATATTTGATTTATAATGCACGCATTAAAGGGTCAAACAAAGCCTTTGTCATTTAACAAACAAATTTTCAACACCAAGTGTGAATGAAATGCGATACCTTTGGTAAATAAAGTCTGTGGTTCAAAATAATGGAACAGGACATTAGATTAGAATGGCGGAATGGAAAGGTAGAATAAAATGGTCGAACAGATTGGTAGAGTAGAATAGTTGGACAGAGTCGTGGAACGGAAAGGTGGGACAGAATGGTGGAACGACTGGTAGGGCAGAATGGTGGAACAATATGGGGCTGCAGAATGGTGAAGTAGAATGGTGAGACAGAATCGTGATGTAGGTTGGTGCGAACAGAATCTTGGGGCAGAATGGTGGAAAAGAATGGTGAAGTAGAATTGTGGAACAGAATCGTTAAGAAGAATGGTGACACAGATTGGGGAACAGATTGGTGGAGCAAAAAAGTGGACAGAATTGTGAAGTAAAATGATGTGACAGAATGGTAAAGTAGATTGGTGGGACAGAATGGTTAAGTAGAATAGAGGGACAGATTGGGAAACAGATTGGTGGAACATAGTGGTGGAGCAGAATAGTGGAACACTGAGCATGGAGCGGCAGAATGGTGAAATTGAATTGTGGGACAGAATTGTGAAGTAGATTGGTGCAACAGACTCGTGGGGCAGAATGCTGGAACAGAACGGTTGGACAGAATGTGGGAATAGAATGGCGAAGTAGAATGGAGGCACAGAATGGTGAAGTAGAATGGTTGGACAGATTTGGGAACAGAATGGTGGCCGGGACAGAATGGTGGAACAGAATGGTGAAGTAGAATAATGGAACAGATTGGGGAACTGGTTGGTGGAACAGAGTGGTGTTGCAAAATAGTGGGACAGAATGGTTAAGTAGAATGAATAAAAGTGGAACAGTATGGAGCTGCAAAATGGTGGAATAAAATGGTAAAGTTGAATGGTGGAACAGAATGGTTAAGAGGAATGATGGGATAGATTGGTGAAGTAGAATGGAGGGACAGAATGGTGAAGTAGAATGGTTGGACAGATTGGGAAACAGATGGGTGCAACAGAATGGTGAGATAGAATGGTGAGACAGAATGATTGAACAGAAAGGTGGAACAGAGTGGTGGAACCGAATAGTGGGACAGAATGGTGATGTAGAATGGTTGGACAGATAGGGGAACCGATTGGTTTAGTATAATTGTGAGATAGAATGGTGAGACAGAATGATTGAACAGAACGGTGGAACGGAGTGGGGGAACAGATTGGTGCGACCAGAATGGTGGGGCCGTATGGTGGAACAGAATGGTAGTACAGAATGGTGGAATAGAGTGGTGGGACAGAGTTAGGAAACAGGTTGGTCGGGGAACAGAATGGTTGGGATGCATATTGGGGCAGAGTGGGGGAACAGTTTGGTTGGACAGAATGGTGGAACAGACTGGTGGAACAGAATGGTCGACAGTATGGTGGAACAGATTTGGACAGAATATTGGAACAGGGGTGTGGCAGAATGGTCGAACAACATGGTTGAACATAATGGTGGAACAGAGTGGAGGAACAGACAAGTTTAACCATTGGAATCTAATGGCGTACTAGAAGAGTTGTACACAGTGGTAGAACAGAAGAGTTTTCCTTGTTTGTTCAATTTCCTGAGATGAGAGGAATGTTCGCTAAGACATGATCTCAAGAGTTATTTTACCTTATTAAATGGTGAACGATACCGCTACTATGGGTTTTTCCTGAGCACTACTGATGTTACTGAAGAGTCATTAAAATCCTTAGTTTATTCTTTAAATTGACTCAGAGGTACATAGAAAAAACAATTTCAGGTGGACAGCGAATCCGTTATTGTGAGTCACGGTTATACATATGACACATATGTCAAACCACTGCTGAGAACACTTAATAATTATAAAATGATAATAATTAATTCTAATAATGCGCACAAATCCAGAATACAAGACTGCTCAAGGCCCATAACAATTCAATATATAAATAGCAATCATATACATTTAAAATAAATGACAATAATTAGTAAACTTTAAAACAAAATGCCAATGTTAAGATCAATAAAATGTCATAATAATAATTAATACTAAACATGACATATAATCTGCCAATTAAAGTAAATATGATCATAGGCTTGCCTTAAAAAATATGTCTTCATTACACATTTAAATATAAATCCAAATAATCTGATTTCTTTATATAGTCTTGCAAACTGTTTCAGAGAACTTGAGCGCAACAACTGAATCTTTCCCCATATGTAGAAAATTTACTCCTAGGTTCAAAAGACGCATGCACTTATTACTTTATCTCAACGCATGAGGTGTAAAATGTAACTTAGTGATTCTGTGACAAAAAGTGGTACTTTCTCATTGAGAGCATTATATATAAGTAGTAATATTTAAAAATTATTTCGAAATTCTACAGGTAGGCAGTGCAACTCGAACAAGACCGGTGATATATTATATGATCACGTTTTGGACATCTGGATACAATGCAGGCTGTCTGATTTTGATTTCCCTGCAGTCTTAACATCTGTGATTTGAGTACTCTATATATTAACCAATTACAAGCATCTAACCGCGACAAAATCAAACTCTGTGCTAAATGTGTAGCAGTTGACTTAGACAGATATTTGGGGATCCGCCAACGTGCTTTTTGTTTTATATGATCATCAAAAATAACTCCCAAGATTTAGCACTCTATTGGTTGGTTTTATGGCACAGGTACCAATAGTAATGCAGCGATTAAGGACTTTCTGTAAGTGCTCAGCTGAACCCATAATAATCATCATAGTTTTGTCAACATTTGTATCATCCAGTTATGAATATGGTTCACACATTTCTCAAATTTTTATCAAGTTATAGTCAAATCACCAGGCTAGCATGATGTGTACAACTTTGTATCATCTGCGTACAGAACATAATCTAGGCCATGTCCTCGTATGAGGTTACCAGGGGGTTTAGTATACAAGGTAAAAAGAATAGGTCTAGAACAGAACCTTAAAGTACACCATATTAAAAACTGATCCATTCGAAACACTTTCGGCAATGAAAGCTAACTGTGTCCTGTCACTGAGGTTCGCCTTAATCCAGGCCAGAGCTACCATACATATCTTACAACCTTGATACCAGAAGCTGGTGATCAATTGTATCAAAAGCTGACAATTCAAGCAGGATCAAGACTGTGACTTGCTGTCTCTCAATACTTCTCAGAATATCGTTTTGAACACGCAACAGAGCTGTTCCAGCAGAAGGACCTATACGATAATTGAGCCGAATGCATTGGCTCTTCCAGATTATTTTAATTTAAGAAACAAGTTGTTGTGCAACCACTCTTTCTACTACCTTAGAAACAAATGATAAATTACAGACTGGTGTATAGTTCTTGAGACACTCAGCATCTAAAGGGTTATTAACAGTGGTGTTACCAATTATGCACAATTTTCGTGATAACGGGTGATAGTACAACATGTTATTTCTTAACCAACTAGGTTGGATCGGATCAAGTTGACATGATTTATTTGCCGACTTACAAATAATCATTCTAATTTCTTCCTCAGTAAATGGACGAAAAAAACTAGCAGAGATGGCTTATTAATATCTAGGTCTGGGGACTCACGTTCTGTATACATATTGTCTTGGTCAGCTGGAACAGGAAAACCTGTAAAATCAGAAACTTTATCTAGTTCATCTCTAATCGATGTATTTTTATATGAAAGAACATTCAAATTGATTTTCCAAATTCGATTCATCCCTGGAACTTGGAAAAGACTTTAATTTCACAGGAACTAGAGAATGTATAGTCTTTTATCAAAGTTTAGCATCAGAGGCAATAGTTTCTGAATAAGATGAAATGAATGCCCTTTTTCTTTCCTGAATTAATTCCCTAAGTTAGTTCCCATGATTTACATATAATTCTCTGTGCACTTTCAATTTTGTCCGTCTCCACTTAAGTTCTGTCTTCCTAAGATCTTGCTTTCTCTGCCTTAATTCTTCATCATACCAGGTGCTTGTGGTCTATTCACATCTGATCTATATTTTCTGAGGAACACGAATATGTAGCAAATCAGGAAGAACTTTGTTATAAAATTTAATCATTTGTTCTAAAGTACTACCTGCATGATCTAGGCCACTCCGTACAAAGGTAAATGCCTCCATGTCAAGGTCACTCTATCTACGTGATTTAACTTTGTTGATGATGCGTTTAGATTATCTGTTGGTATATGCCCAATAACAACTGCATGATCTGAAATAAATGTGTCAACATATATAATTCTACCAATGATGAGGGATCTCGTTTTATAACTAAATCCAATATATTTCCTCTCATATGTGTGCTTTCATCTACCATCTGTTTATAATGAGTACACTGTAGCAAATCAAGCAATTTAGAAGCCCCAGTATCCTTTGCATCATTCACATAAATATTTAAATTCCCAGCAATAACCAGATTTTCAATTGTATATTCAAACCTGCTTAAATAGCTCTCAAATTCGTCTGTGAATTGT
The DNA here is from genome assembly GCA_026874595.1 of Sipunculus nudus. NCBI lineage: Eukaryota > Metazoa > Annelida > Sipuncula > Golfingiida > Sipunculidae > Sipunculus > Sipunculus nudus. The sequence goes on along the minus strand of CM049311.1, from coordinate 55,015,266 downwards.
GTTACATTTAAACAATTTTGTTTGGATGGCGGAGGTCTAAAGATCACTATAAATCGGAAAACATGTTTTTCTGTTAGAATCGTGGCCTCCATGCATTCAAAGCTTTGGAAATAATCAGTCTTTTCAAGATAGACATTCAAAGTTTCTTTCGAAATAAGTGCTACACCAGTCTTTCCACATTTTATAGTATGTATAATGTTCTATTAGATGCAGAAACATTTTTAGAAGATGGAGTTCCCAAGACCCTATTTGTGCTTATAATGACATAAAATATTTTTATCAGCAATAACCGTTCAACCGTTTAATATTCTATTTGCATTCCTCCAAAGAAAATAAACAACATGTGTGGGTTACTGTCACATTTAACCAGATTTGTAGTTAGGATCCTGTAATCATATTTCACATATTTCGTCAAAACCCATCGCACATTTATTGAGTTAACCCGCCATCACAAGATCATCTACAGTGACCTAAATGATAATTTTCATCGAGTATTAAAAACGCTTAAACAGCATGGTTACAATGTACCTATCCTTCAGCGACTCAAAAAAAGAGAAGACACCAGCCGTTTTTCCTCATCCGCTTGAAAGATGTTGTGTAAAGGCAGTTCTGTATTTGATTAATATTTTTTCTCTGTCTAGTGCATTGATTAACAAGAAGGGCTAATTTAATTGTGCATCTTGTAGAGGTATAATTAAATAGTCCTCATGCCGCCCTTGATGGATTTCTGGATGGATTCATTGGTCGCCAGAGAGCACTTGGCGTCCCTCGGCCCCTATAAATAACAATGGTCATAGACTCTACAGGGCGCCATGGAGAACCTGTTATCGAGAGCTGACCACGTGATATGAATTACCGATTTTATAGGGTCTATCCCTGTAGCCGTTATGGGTAGCGTATACCTGACCGCCTGTATGGCGTGGGCCGTATCGTTTAGCTGTTGATTGATGCCGTTATGATTCTCATTAGTGGGAGATTTTTTGCATTACATCATAATTTTGACGACAGAACGCCATTATGCAAAAGGTAAAGGCCACAACTTCACTGTAAAAAAATGTTACAAAGGACTCGGTGAGCGCAGGCCTCCGCCAAGGTTTTCTGAGGGGGTAAACGTTGAAAAAGGGACTGTATAACTATACTCCAAGACGAGATCAATGCCTGGACAAAGACAGTTCTATTTAGGTCACACCTGTGCACATTGCAAATTTACATTAAGGGTTTGCTCTCAGAATGATAATCGCAGCTGGAGAAACAAAGTGTACCCTTTAACGTCCTGGAAAGCCAACAATGATAATTCAGTTTACCTGAAAACCTAATCCTGCGTGTTACCCTTACTGTCCAAAAAAACATCAAAATCCTTTATTCTAAAAAGAAAATTCCCAATAAGAATAAAAAACAACTAACAAACAAATGGCGCACATAACGTAACCTCGTCTTTAGGGAAGTAATAAAAAACTGCATCTGTACCAGTGATGAGGGATCTAATGTATATTTTAATTAACATCGGATATCTTTCATGTCACATTCCTGTCTACTTTTTAAACTCATAGTTACGTCTGTCAGCTCTCATTTAAACCATGACAATATTCAGCGTTGCCAGCCTGAGTAAGAAAACTAGCAAAAATAATATACGCATCAACAAAATAAGTGGTGATACGAAGATCTGCTGCTCTGTATAGTCACGTGACGTAGCGGCTTTTTACGATATGGTCAAAGGTCGGTCGTAGTGATACTGCTCGGGAGTCTGTTAGCCATGATTTGAAGCAAAGGTAAACCAAGCTCAGTAAGTAACATGTCAGTAGGTCCGGTGAGAGATGTCCCTCATACGTAAAAGATACACATTCCAGTCACCCCCATATCCTTTTTATCAGTTATTTCTAAATCCAAATCATTTGTGGGGTCATTTATGTATCAGACAATCGACCTCTCAGCAAATAAACCTGGGCGAGGACAAGCCCCATCTCACCCTTTAAAAAATTCAACAAATATTATAGTGATCCAGTTATAAAAAAATTAATTGTTTGTCCTTGGATACATAAGGTGGCTCGTATAGCATACACAGGAAAATTATTTTTATCTCGTTCCCACACGATAGCATCTCATTACCGTGCTTTAATTATCTCTTTCCCACGCGAAAGAATCTCATTACCATGCTTTAATTATCTCTTTCCCACGCAATAGTATTCATTACCACACAATAATTTTCACGTTTCCACGCGATAGCATCTCATTTCCATGCGATAATTATCTCTTTCCCACACGATAGTATCTCATTACCATGCTATAATTATCTCTTTCCAACGCAATAGTATTTCATTACCACGCGATAATTTTCACGTTTCCAGGCGGTAGTATCTCATTACCATGCGATAATTATCTCGTTTCCACGCGAAAGTATCTCATAACAACGCGATAATTTTCTCTTTCCCACACGATAGTATCCCATTACCATGCTATAATTATCTCTTTCCCACGCAATAGTATTTCATAACCACGCGATAATTTTCTCGTTTCCAGGCGGTAGTATCTCATTACCATGCGATAATTATCTCCTTTCCCTGCGATAGTATCTCATTACCAAGCGATAATGATCTCGTTTCCACACGATAGTATCACATAACCACGCTATAATTAGCTCGCTTTTATCGCGATAGTATCTCATAAATTATCCCGTTTCCACGAGAAAGCATCTTAATACCAAGCGATTATTATCTCGTTTCCATGCGATAGTATCTCATTCTCCCGCGATAATTATCTCGTTTCCACGCGAAAGTATCTCATTACCACGCGATAATTTTCTCTTTCCCACACGATAGTATCTCATTACCATGCTATAATTATCTCTTTCCAACGCAATAGTTTTTCATTACCACGCGATACTTTTCTCGTTTCCACGCGGTAGTATCTCATTACCATGCGAGAATTATCTCGTTTCCACGCGATAGTATCTCATTACCAAGCGATAATGATCTCGTTTCCACACGATAGTATCTCATAACCACGCTATAATTAGCTCGTTTTTAACGCGATATTATCTCATTAATTATCCCGTTTCCACGAGATAGCATCTCAATACCAAGCGATAATTATCTCATATCTCATAGTATCTCATATCTCGATAGTATCTCATTACCATGGTATAATTATCTCTTTCCAACGCAGTAGTATTTCATTACCACGCGATAATTTTCTCGTTTCCACACCATGGTATCTCATAACCACGCTCTAATTAGCTAAAATATAGCTGACTGTAAGTCATCTGAGCTAAATTCATGGTCCTTTGTCCGTCCGGTCATCGAGTCGTCCGTCCGTCGGTCCGTCTTACTGTTAACAGGGCAAAATCGTAATCGCTGGACCTAGAGACTTCTGACTGAAAAAAAAATCTCCTTTGAAACCTGAAATAAGATCACTTTGATATTTATCCTTTGAGCTATGCGGCTCGTATGTATCCCCCAGAATAATTAAAATTTTGATACAAAAGCTCCAGTATCAAAATATTTTATTTTGATTTTTCAATATAATCTTACCAAATCTGAGCTCAAGCTGCTCTGACAATTCTTTTAAGAAGAAAAAATCATACAATTTGATAAAATTTCATTTTTACCTCAGCTGACTGTAAGTCATCTGAGCTATAGCGATCACTCTTTGTCCGTCGTCCGTCTGTCCGTCCGTCTGTCCGTTAACCTGGCACAAATCGTAACCGCTCGACCTAGAATCTTGTAACTTTACATTCTGAGAGGTCCATGAAAAATCTCCTTGGAAACCAGAAATTAGGTCTTTGTTACCCATATCCTTCGAGCAATGGGGCCCCAAAGAACCCCCCCCAGAATATTCAAAAATTTCATACAAAAACTTCAATATCTCATTAACTACATCACGGATGGTCATGATTTTTTGCATACGTATTGATCATGAGATGTTCCATCAGTTCCTGCAGACTGAAGGCGCAACCTGTATTTTTTAATTTTTTACGATTTTTTTCTCTATTTTTGAGACCTTTAAAAATGTGTACATTTGTTAACAGGTCACAAATCGTAAAGACTGGACCTAGAATCTTAACTCTTGACACTCTGAGAGACCTATGAAAAGTCTCAATGGAAACCAGAAATCAGGTCTCTGTTACCCATATCCTTTAAGCTATGGGGCCCCGAAATACCCCCCAGAATAGTCAAAAATTTCATACAAAAACTTCAATATCTCATTAAATACTTGACTGATGGTCATTATTTTTTGCATACATATTGATCATAAGATGTTCCATCAGTTCCTGCAGACCGGTGGCGCCACCTGTATTTTTCGATTTTTTAATGAATTTTTTTCTCTATTTTTGAGACCTTTAAAAATGTGAACATCTGTTAACAGGGCACAAATCGTAAAAACTGGACCTAAAATCTTAATTCTTGACACACCAAGAGACCTATGAAAAGTCTCCATGGAAACCAAAAATTAGGTCACAGTGACCAATATCCTTTGAGCTATCGGGCTCGAAAGGCTATAGGCTGAAATCATGATTAATAGCATTCAGTCAGATGGGTCACAAATCGTAACCGTTAGACCTAGAATCTTCTAACTGTACATGAAGGAAAGCCCTAGGCCAATCTCCTTTGAAACCTGAAATTAGGTCAATGTGACCTATATCCTACAAGCTTTAGAGCTCGAAAATACCCCCCCCCCCCCCCCCAGAATAATTAAAAATTTGATTTTTAATTAAAAATTAAAAAAAACCTCAATTACCTTAATTACGAATGCATTAATTGCAATGATTCTTTCCATGTATATTGATCTTGCAGTGTTTCATCATTTCCTAAAGACTGTTTTCGTCACCTGGTACAAATTGTATCCCATTGGCCTATTATCTTCTAACTAAAGATTAAGGTAGGTCCTCAATAAGTCTGTATGGAAACCTGAAATTAGGTCATGGTGACCTGTAATTTTTTAACTATTGGCGAAAACATGATTCTTAGCACCAAGAAAATCAGATGGGCACAGATTGTATCTGCTAACCCTAGAATGTTTTAATGTAATATACAGGGAAGTATTCGGCAATCTCCATGGAAACCTGAAATTAGGTCATGGTGACCTGTATTGTGCATGCTACCGGCAAAAAAAAATCTTAGGCAATCTCCATGGAAACCTGAAATTAGGTCATGGGACCTATATTATTGGCCAAAAACACCTTAAGCACCCAGACAGCAATTTAAAAAAATGTGCAAGGTACTTTTTAGCTCAGTTAACTGCATACAAAAGGCTATATTTCATTGGAATGGCTGGATATATTATAATGAAACTACAGTTAATTGCTACAGATGACTGGGGATACCATCTTCAACATGTGGCATTCTGATGATAAAATTCCTTTTCTGAATGTATTCCTAGTAAGCTGAGCGTCATAACTCATGGGTCATTTGCTTGTCTTCAGACAACATGGATACATTGTTGGTTATCACGTTAAAGGTCCCAAAATAAAGGTCACGGCAACTCTTTGGCCCACTTGTCTGATAAATGTGATTTCTTAGAATCAACAGTCAAGGTGAAAAATTCCGAAAATTTTTGCGCTACTGAATTAAGCGTCGTATTATTTTTATAAAAATGAACAGCATTGCGACATTTATTTTCAATTTTGCTTTTAAATAAGATACTAGTATAACAGCATATTTCTGAATATGGAGGGAAAAATCGCAAAACTGTGCTGGATTTGCATAAACAATTACATTTATAATTACTTTGGGGAAGAAAAATAAAAAAAATAAACAAGAAGATCAAGTAAGTTGAATCCACATATGTCAAGAATGTCTAACCGACCTATGCCAACAGAAAAAAACAACATGTTATAAACTATGAAATAAATAAAAGAAACCGTCATAACAGTAACAACAATTCACATGAAAAGTGCTATATGTATTGTGCATGAAATCTGCAAATAGTGGCAATGATATACACATAAAAGCTCTACTGCTCTGTATTAAGCACTTTATCAGAGAACAGCAATCAAACAACGACTGTATATAATCCGTAATAATTTATATGTTCAAGTTGCGTTTAAGATATATTAGTGAGATGTCAGCAGACAGCAACAAAATGAACTTACGGGAAGATATGTACCAAGGGACTCACAACCATTCAAGAACACCAATGATTACATGTTTTATTAATGTTTTATGTGTGCCATAATCTAATACTAATATACAATCAGATCGGGTGTGCGGCTCGGAACTAATTTCTCCTGGGACTCTAACTAGTTTATCTCCAAGGTGTGATCATCATGTCAGTTATGAAAAAGACTAAATGTTGACACTTGAGGTGCTATACAAATTGCTATACAATTAATCAGATAAACAAAAACCTCTTCCGTCATTAGTGCAGGTATTCCACTGATGGAATCTAATAGAAAAATAAGAAAAGTTAACCAAAGCCTTCCTTGGAATCCCTGTGAAGAACTGAATAACATATTTATTTTTTTACTTGAATCGTATAATTAGAATTGATTGTTACGTTGAAATAATATAGATATGAGTATGGAACCAAGGAGTCAGAATAAAAGAGAAAGAAGATAAATGTATATCACTGAAAACATAAACTCGTCAAAATGACGAGTTTAGGGTCGTCATAAGGGTATACCTAATTTGACCGGTTGACTCGTCAAATCCCTCATATGACGAGTCTTTAAGGTCGTCAAATGCCCTCTGATGACTCTGGAAACTCGTCAAACTAGAAACTCGTCAAATCAATTTACTAGAAAATCGGGTCTGAATTTTATGTGTATTCACTGTATATACAGAAAAAAAAAACATAGACAATATTATTTAAAAATATATTTTATTAAAATCCATGATTTCCAAGTATACCTTTATACGTTAACGTATACATAAAAACACAAAATGCACTGTTGCTGTGATATATATATGTAAATGTAAATGTAAATATAATATGTATATATATTGTTACGGGGTGACATACCTTTGTTCTTTTGGAGTAATGAGCTGGATTTCATACCGAGACGATGATGTTTTAAAAGTATAAATGTGATATCTGATACGTGTTCGGAGAGATTATCATAACTGGTACGAATGTCCACACGCTGATAAGTAAAATCAAAATGGCCGTTGTGGATGTCTTCGTTCAAAGCTGTTGGACATTCGAAAATGCCGCTGAGATGCGGCCACGTGACAGTAGCCTGCGAATGGCAGCACACAAGAGTGACCAGATGTTGCCATGCGCCCCCGCTGTCTCAGGCCGTGCACGCCCAACTACATCTCGTCATTTATGACGAATCTAGGGGGAAATGACAAGTTTATGGTTTCAGTTTAGTGTAAGAATATGGAAGAGCGTGGCGCATTAAAGAATCACAATTACAAATTTGAATGCACATATCTACACACGCAAATATAATAGATATAAGTGTATATAAACTGCATTTTAAACGCGTTGACGTTACATCAATTACAACTCTGAATGCACACATCTACACACGCAAATATAATAGATATAAGTGTATATAAACTGCATTTTAAACACGTTGACGTTACATCAATTACAACTCTGAGGTGAAGGTGATATTTACTCTCCGGCGATCGTCAGGTAACTGGGTGCCTATGTTTGACAACATTTACTGTATTTGGGCCTTTTCTACATGAACTGTAACTCATATACTGAGATAAGCGTATATATATATATATAAGTACATATATATACACGCATTCAATTACATATATGTACAAACCTTACATACACTCTAAAAAATGACGTTTCACAGATGTTTTACATGATGTTTAGCATGTTTTGTATGCAAACATGTTTCAATTTTAAACATGTTTCAAAACATGTTTCACCGTTTTTTTTCAAAATCGGGTCCATTGAAACATCATGCTATGTCGTTACATGTGTGAAACATGTGTAACACATGTTTTAAGACATGTCTCGCGCGGGCAAATACATTTTACTTGTTTTAATCGCCGTTATTTTTTGCCACTGATCACATGACCGGATATTCTCCCAATTCATATGATAAACTAATAACCAGTGATCGCGGGAAAGATGAAAACTTCCGAGAAAACGGAACGTGATTTTGAGCAATTACCAGGTCCACCTTTGATGATATTCAGTCTTGGGCGCAGAGAAGGTTTCCTGTAGCAACCCAAAATATAATTTGCCAGAAATTAAAAGGTGAGTCAAACGTTAAGTTTGTGAACAGTATATATATTCATAATATCGCTCATAGAGATACAAATATTCATGCTTTATATAAAGTACAACCACATTTTACCTTCAAAAAAATTAATATGCAATGTAAAGTACAAACCATCATTCAAATACAGTAATGTCACTTATGAGACAATTCATATACAAGGGTATGTACAGGATTTTGGAAAGGTGGTTGGGGGGGGGGATCTAACCTCGGGGGGATTTCCAAAATAAAAGTCCTTACTTTTCAAAAGCTGATGGGATACAGCCCTCTGAAGGGCCAATAATTCACTGGTTGTCATTGTAAAGGGGGGGGGGGGGGGGGGTTTCTTGACCCCTTGGAACCCCCAACCCCACAATGCCGTGCCCCTGAATATAAGACTTTCCAGTGCACTTATTCCATGTAAGTCTAGAACACAAGTAAGTAGTAGCGTCAATTTATCTTCGGGGGGGGGGGGGGGGGTCAACCCCCCCCCCCCCCCCTCCATATTGATGCCCCTGCAAGTAAGTACATTTAAGAGAGGGCAATCAAGCAAGCAGGAATGTTAATGACTGTAGCAATCTTTGAAATTTGGAGTGTTTTTTATATTTAAAAAATTGATTTAAAATAGACATGTTGTTTTTATATTTTTTAAAGTAAAACAGGTGGTCATTAGCAGCTTTTTATTAGAAACTACTGTACAAAATTCAGTTTGGTTCAGCATAACCATGACCCATCTTTGGGTGCATTGTGGACCCAAGTTTACATGTATAGGCTGCTGAGTAGGTAAGATATTTATTTATCAAATGTGATGCAAGAAGTAGGCTGTGCAAAGATAATTTTGTTAAATTTTTCAAGGCAGTTTTACTGAAACCTTGAATTTGAAGATGAATAAGGAAGACATAAGTAATTTGTGATCAGAATGATAAAATTAGCAAATTGAAAACCTGTAATTATGTGCAATATCATATTTGTGTAGATTAAAATCTGCAGCATGTTCAAAAATTACCTCATGGGCACATCATAAACAAAATGGTAATTTATGCATCTTATCAATGTTGAATGTGTGCACATGGGTGGTGATGGTGGAATAGGTTCCAGAGTTACAAGGCTGGATGTGTGAATGGAGTCCAGGGTACCAATGCTTGATGTGTGGTGCTTGTGGATTTTGGTCAAGGGTACCAAGGCTGGGTGTGTGTACATGGGTGTTGGTGGAACTGGGTTGAGAGTACCAAGTCTGGATGTGTGAATACATCACTGGTTGTGAACTTAGGTCCAGGGTACCAAGGCTGGATGAATGTACATGGGTTTTGGTGGAATAGGGTTCAGGGTACCAAGTCTGGATGGTTGAAAACATGACTGGTGGTGGTACCAAGGCTGGTTGTGTGCACACGGTGTTGATGGAACTGGGTCTAGGGTATCAAGGTTGGATGTGTGTACATGGGTGTTGGTGGAATGGAGTCCAGGGTACCAAGGCTGGATGTGTGTACATGGGTGTTGGTGGTGGGACTGCCATTGGATACCCAGGCTGGGTGGGTAAATATTGGTGGTGGAAGGGTTTCCAGGGTACCAAGGCTGGATGTGTGTACATGGGTGTTGGTGGTGGGACTGCATTGGATACCCAGGCTGGGTGGGTAAATATTGGTGGTGGGAGGGTTTCCAGGGTACCAAGGTTTGATGTGGGTATATTGGTGGTAATGGTGGTATAGTGGTTCCAGTTTTCCCATGTTAGAGTGAATTTGGGGGGGAGTGAATATTTAATTTAGTAATTCTTGCTTCACTTTATCCATTTTTTTTTATTTTTACACAAGTATGCAAATTTATCCCTCTTGTATAATTTTTGGTAATAGTTGAAGTTTTCTAGTTGAACATATTTGCAGGTAATATATTTTTAATCCTTGATTAAATATAAAGTACATGTGATTGTTTATCTTGTTATTGTCAATGCCACTGAATTATTAAATGACAGATGCTTGCAACATATTTTGCTAACCAGAGCTTTAAATTCCTGAGGGATCTTTGATTCAATTGTTGTAAACATTCATATTATTCCATTAAAGAGGTATAACTTTTAGAGGCCTTATTCTTATATATCATCATTATGTTACCAGGTGTTAACAGTATATGAATAAAATGTAAGAAGTGGACATTTTCAAAAAAAAAAAAAAACCTCCATATAAATAACTGTTATAAATTCTTCTTGGACTTGTGTCAGTATCTAGCTGATGTCAGTGCATTCCATGCAGCTGCATGCATGTTTAAGAACTGTCAGCTGTGTTTCTGACATTTAATACTATTTCATCTTTTTTTCCAAACTCTAAACTGACTATGGAAATAACACAATTTAGCAACTGATAAATTGCTACACCTTTTTCAGAAAGATGTCAAAGAAGATTCATTTTGTACACAAGAGTGTACAGTACCAACACCTGTTTTATCATAGACAATGGAGAAGTGAGGTCAGGTGCTATTTTGAGTGACTCAATGAAAATATGTTTAATTGAGAATGGTTCAGTATGGAAAACCTTGTACCCACTTCGAGGTACAGTACTTCCTCACACTCTATTCCTAATATATCTAACCCAGCACAATACATGCAACTTCTCAACCCACTTCAGGAAGAGTGTCTTGAAAATAAAGTGTCCAATAAGGACAAGTCAACTTCTTCCACAGTTTGTGGCTGCATTAAAATAATTTAGTATTTGATTCTTTTGTTACATCCTTAGTGTTCTACATATTTTCTAAGAAATCTTTTATGAATTTTACTATTCACATATGTAAAATGTTTCACTCTTTTTTATGGTAATTGGATTTTTCCAACTCTTAGAAATGTTTGATGAATCACTGTGAACATACAGCAGTTACTTAATCTTGTACAATCTGGCTGATTTATCATGTATTTCATTATTTGTATGAGGCTTCATTTGCACCAAATTTGTATTTATGTTAAAGTTCCAAATGTGATGGTACAGGCCATATATGGCAAATGTGTAATTTGTAGTATTTAATTGTCATGATTGATTGCATAAATGTAACCTTGTAAAGCTTCAAGTATTTACAAATGGAGGCCTTGTTTTAGGATTCTAATTTTAAATTTATATTAAAGTGATACCAACCAAGGATTTGGTATTATGAAAATATTAGGTGTTTAATTAGGGTGCTTTCAGTATTGCTCTGATAGATTCTTTAGGTACACTAATCAGAATAGCAGCTGATGTGCCTCTCAACTATGCTGAATTGCTGAGAAATCTTCAGTCATGGAAGACTTTGTTGATGACAGCCTTTTCTGTATTTTATATTACCCTTTTTGGCTGTAAAAAATTGGCTGTAGTCAGACTGAAGCCAGAAACACTGAAAGTAATTATATTGGTATGTCTGAATTATGTAAATGCTCATTCATGATCTGAAAATTGCTACCTTCTAAAACATATAAATATTATACAGTCAGTTTTATATAATTGGGATACTTGCAGTTGTTACACACAGTGCATGTAAAAATTTATAGTACTAGGACATTTAATTTGCAGTTTTTTCATGCTAGTAAACCTAAGTTGTTTTCTGCTTCAGGATGTGTTAGGTTAGATTGTAGAAAACTGTCCAACATAAAAAAAGTATCTAAAAGGAGTATACTTCATTTTAAAAAATTAACACTCGTAAAATATAATGCATGTTTCAAGTTTTCTTTTGTAAGAAGAAAGATATTTAATGTTAAGAAAAATTTGATACACTTGTATGTTCTTATATCTATTAGAAAATTCAAGAACTTTTTAAGAGTTTTTTTATCAAATAATTATTCAACTTTACAGTTTTAGCTCGCTGACTAAGACGCTTTGGCTTTTAAGTGTTTAGAATTAAATGCAAGCTGTAAATTTTCAGTTGTAAATTGTAATAGGTTTAAACTTATTTATTATATATTAAAGCTATGAGAGCAGCTACTTTTAGCCATTATTTAAATGTTTCGAATCTGTTTTCTCTTGAATTGTCAACTTAGTTGATTTTTTTAAATTAAATTAAATTTCTGAAATTAAATATTGAAATAAAACTTGCAAATTGGTGTATACATTGTAGCATTTCATTCAAATCTCTTAAGCTGGCTGGGCATTACAGAGCATAACACTGGTGCTTGCAGTCAGGTATATTGAGTAAACGTTCATATAATTTCATTTTTAGCTAAACTGGCAATATGTTAAACCAGTTTTTAGAAATAATAATTAAGATTTTTCTTAATCAAATGGATTCTTTCATCACCAATCTTTTTTTCCTTATTGCAATTATTAAATTAAGTGTGTATTATTATACTGTAGCTCACCTCTCTTTTCTTCCTTATTGTATATTTAAAAGAGTTTCACACAGTCCAAGTGGGTATTTATTACATGCATGTTACAGTCAGAATATGAAATCTTTAATTTTACAAATGTATAATCATGAGAGGCTCCAGCATCTTTCAGGTTGTCCATAAAATTGTAAAATTGACACCAAACACACCAAATGTGTAAGTAATACAACTCGGTAGAGCAAATTATGTGTATATTTATATGCTGAACATTTTTAAAATATTAATAAAAAAATAAAATATTGCCTCATATCTATCTACTAGGATTTTATACAAATTTTCTCTTTACCAATTCCAGCTGAGCGCCATGACCCACAAGTTCCTTGTTATTCATTGTGCAGCAGATCAGATAAGGTTTGCTAGGTTTAATTATTGTTGTAATTCATAGTTAATAATATTTGTGTATACAACTATGGGGAAGAGAAAATTGTACCAGTACTGGTACATTCAGTATTGATATGATAAATGAATACGTGCAGACAACAGATATTTAAGTAGATACTAAATAAACCTTATCTTTTTGCTGTTAATGTGCGTGACTGCATCTATTGTAAAAGAACACTTACAGAAAACTGTGTATTTCAAATATAACATACATGGCCATTTCTGATAAAGGTCTGCACTATGTATTCCACATTTTTATGCCAAGCATTTTTAAACTAACGAAAATTTTGTAGAAGCCATGAACTGCCATCAAACTATCAGCATGGCCCATTTTAAATATACTGATATATAAAATATTCTTTTTTCATCTTTTGAGATAAGAGTTCCTGCCTTTTATAATGATATGGGACCAGTTATGAGTCTTAGACTTATACATGGTATTTTAAATCACTTTTAATATGTTTCTATACCCACAATAAGTAATTCTGTTTTGATATATGTTTCTATTATTATGATAGATAAGGTTTCGTCTTCAGCACCTGGCTGTAATGTATTTGATCTGGGAAATTTAGGAGTCAATTATTTCAAAAGTAGCTTTATATAATAACCTATAATTGATAACCCATACTGGAAACGTTTCCTGTTCAGTGCATCCTCTAAATAAGAAAGCATTGTCTGAGGAATAAATGTTATCTTTCCAGTAAATTTGTGAGTTGTTTCATCAGAAGCACCTCGTCAGGTTTTCATAATGGTTGCAGTGGACATAAAACGGCAAAGACAAACAACAAAGAACATTTTCTGTGACTTTAAATATTTTTCAAAACATGTTTTATTTTTGTAGACATTTATGAGACATGATTAAATTGCTAATATGCCTTCGATGGGCAAATGTAATTTTTTTCTAGGAAAACGAAACTTTCTTTTGAAACATATTTCATATAAAAACATGAAACACAGTGACATGTTTTACTCTTAGTTAAAACATGTTTCTTTGGAAAACACATGTTTCGAAAAATGGGACAAATACATGTTTTAGGCTGAACAGACGTTTTGAATAGTTACATGTTTTATGAGAGTGAAACATGTCTTAAAACAAGTCTTATATGTGACATATTTCATATAAAGACATGTAACACTGAGACATGTTTAACTCTAAGTTTAAAACATGTTTCTTAGGAGAAAACATGTTTCGAAAAATGGGACAACTACATGTTTTAGGCTAAACAAACGTTTTAAATAGTTACATGTTTTATGAAAAATGAGACATGTCTTAAGACATGTCATATATGCGACATATTTCAAATAAAAACATGTAACACAGAGACATGTTTTATCTTACTGTCCATGAAATTTTCTCTGTGTGTGAAACATGTTTTATATATAAACATGTTTCAAGAGGATTAAAAACATGTTTTCGCAGTTGAAACATCTGTGAGTCATGAAATATGCTGGAAACAAGTTTCGAAAAATGGGACAAAATGGTGTTTTAAATAGAAACATGAAACATGTCCTCAGTTTTTAGAGTGTATGCACACATGTGCATATGCACAGAATACACTCTTAGAAAAATGGGATCCAACTAGAATTCAAAAGGGTTCTTCAGAGTGGACTGAGTGGGGAACCTTTTAAGGTTCCAGCTAGAACCTTCAAGCGGGGTTCTTCTTGGAACCTCCCTAAGGTTCTTTTATGGAACCTTTAAGAAGAACCCTCTAAGGTTTTTCACGGTGGACTGAGTGGGGAACCTTAAAAGGTTCTTGGCGGAACCAATGTGTAGGGTTCTGCATAGAACCTTCAATGCATTGTCATCTAAGAAAAAAGTCTAGGATGTCCTATTATATGTTTAGGATTAATTATTTACGTCATATGTCCATAAATATTTGATAGTGTTGATTGATATGCAAAATAAAATATAAAAGCATTTCTCAAAGAAGGTCGGTACCTGCAGGGATCATAGCTGAAATCACATATATATATATATATATATATATATATATATATATATATATATATATATATATATTTGTATCCTTTAAATGTGGTGAAACCTTCGAGGCAAAATAAAAACAGTTTTTTAAGGAAACACATTTTTTATTTAGTTGTAAAGACCAGTCTGTGAAAAATGAGCAATTACAAAAAGCATTGATTAATAAATGCACGTAATTGATATAACAGACATTTGCCAGACAGAGTTCGTGAACACCTCGCACAGTTCTGAGTGGTTTTGTCAAACTTAAATAAATTCCATTGTTATCGTTCAGTGTAGAGTTTTTAAAATTCAGGTAAACTGTTGTGTTTTGCCTGCAAGAATATCATTTTTCTTGGTATAAACTAAAAATGAAATAGAATATTTCGCATTGTCTCTCTTATCTACACACACCAACATCCCTATAAGAATACAACATCCATGATGCGCAGTGTTCTGTTTTTGTGGGTTTGACGTCAAGAATATTTTTGATGAATTATTTGTGTGTTCTTAAGTATTCTTCTATTTCTTGCGAGTCTAGGTCCTCTTGTGTTGTAACTCTGTATTATAAAAATAATACTTATCTGTTTTACAAAATAAAATATATGAAGTCGCAGCAACATATGATCGATAAACAACAGGTGGTGCAACAAGTGTCGTGTACGATGTTTGTATGGCGATATACAGCTTATACGCCTTGGCGAGCGATTCAAACGAATTCCAGTCCCATAGGCAAATGTATTTTTTTGATGTATACAAATCTTCAAACGAAATGCCTGCATAGAATCGATGAGCTGTATGATCGGCGATAAAGTCCAAACACTGCGACGGTCGAACTAATCTCTGATTCCGTGTCATCATATCCCTTAATTGCCAAATGCGTACTTGGCAAGGAAAGGTACGGAGAATCGATCTGAAAAAAAAAATAAGAGATGAAATATATATTACCAGTAGTTGAGAATTAATAAACATACGATGTTTCTGGTCTGTGAAGTCGCTAATTGGAACTCTCCCCTCCCCCCTCTCCCTCTCTCTCTCTCTCTCTCTGAGTGGGGATCGCATTCTGAATGTTGATGTTGTTACCAAACAATGTTTTGGCAAGCGTCCCGAAATATCTTTGACACGAAAAATGTTAAGTCATATGAACTGCAGATGATGAATACAATAACTATTATAAACACGTACTTTTTACAAAGGTATTTAACATAGAATGCGTAATAATTCTGACTTTTTCTTAATTGCTTTATAATACTTATTACCTTGCTTTCAAATTATTTTTAGTCTCCTTATATAGAGGTGGTTAAGACAGACAAAAATAACTGTTTTTTTTTTTTTTTTTGCTTTGTGATACAGAATGCCAAGTGCATTATTAAAAACATTTTTTTTTATGATTTAGAAATAACTCCTGAACATCGTACCACATTATAATCGTCAGCCCAATTACAACGAAAATCCTCTCTTCCTTTTCATTTCATTCTTGCTAGCCAGGCAGATGTATCTGGTTCCTGCAAAGAGAAAGAATGGATGGGTGACCAGTATATTCCGTATTTGGTAATACACGTAATTAATCAATGCAATACCTGGTTAATTAGGGGACGCCTTAAACGAATGTGTAATTAAGCGTAACCACACAGTGAGAGGCCCAGTTCTGTCCCGCATGTCCCTATGTAGTGAAAACCCCAATACTAAGGTCTCAAAAACAAAATATTAACAAAACAAAATAGAATGCATATGTGTGCATTGGATTACAACGGTATATCAATATAATCAATAAGCAACCTCGTCTTATTCTTTAAAATGTATTGTATGTTCCTCACAATTAGATGTAAATACAGACATAAAAACCTTAATTTTTGTTTTGTGATACACAATACCCTTTGTATTGGTACCACTTGACAGGTTACAATTTAAGTATAACTCTGGAAAAACTTTTAAAACACGATATATAAACTTACCTTTTCATAGGAAAATTCCTGTCAATTTTTTTTTTCATTTGCTCTCTTAATAGCCAGGCAGATGTATCTTGTCACTGCAAAGAGGAATGCATGTGTTAACTAAGTAAAGTCTACGCTTGGTAATAATTAGCCCACTATACAACACCGAGTTAATTAGTGAACATCTTCAGTCAATGTGCAATTTGGTGTGACTTTATATTGAGAGAGTTCGTTTTGTCTCAAGGCCAAATGTTGAAAATCCACAGCAATTTAGAAAACAGTGCTCTTATTTCTACCATTTGCTGACTAAACTTAAAATTGCAAGGCTTGTGTTCTTTTGTCCTATGTAAAATAAATGATTTGTCGAACATTCTAAAGAAATGAAAAAGGATAGAGACTTGTAAACATTGTATACAGGCTATTTATGTTATGAATGTATTTCATGTATAATCGTCCAGCTTGTTCAGTTTCATTCACTCAAGCCGATTTTCACTTTTGTTTGGTGACTGTTCTTTTACAATGCTGGAACTGTTTCTAATTGTATCCGCCAAAACAGCAATAACGAAATATACTACATTTCAAAACAATCAAAGATCATGTGATTATATTCCACAGCTAGTGATTATTATATTTTAATATGAATATATCAGTTTGAAGCCATGCTAATGATTATATTATTATTATTATTATTATTATTATTATTATTATTATTATTAATCTATTAATATTATTAATCTATTATTGTTATTATTATTATTATTATTATTATTATTATTATTAATCATATGCATTCTGAATATAATCCTTCCGCCCAGAATACCGTACGGGGCAACAAAATTCAGCCCCGAACAGGCCTGGGATCAACCATGCGCAATAGCCAAATTAAATACTACATATTATAATATTAACACTTAAAAGATATTACGATTATATTTTTTAAAAGTATAAAATTGTTTGGTAGGCCTATATTGCCATGGCAATGATCATGTTAATATCATTATAATTAGTAAGCATATGTATTCAGAATGTGATTATACCCGCCAATATACCGTCCGGGGTTACAGAACTAGCCCTGAAAAATTCTCACCTAGTCGAGGACGAAAGTCGGGGAAAACTGATCCTTTGATCACCAACCGCCTGCCACTGTTTGCTCCACCGAAACCCTGCACGCCTGTCGGTGTGACATAATTAATTAGCGAGTTGGTGTGATTAGGAGTTGTTATACAATGCGTTGAACCGTTACCATCTTCCCGGTTTGACGGCTGTGGTCAATGGTGCTGTCACTGATACATGCCGTGTGCTTAACCGTATTGTTGTAATCATAACGTGTCATTAATTATATTTGCAATACATAATACTATCAGCAAGACGCACATCAATAAAGGCCTCATCCTCATGGTAAATATAGATTTAATTATATTCCATATTGATGATGTTACTTATTTTTATAGAGAGAGAGAGAGTTATAAATTTATTCTATTATTAATATATTGTATGAAGTTGTTTGCACAATTTTGGGTGGAAATTATAAGGTATCTATTATCTCTCTTTAAACCGATAGAATCATAATTAAATATAACAAAAATCACTGTACATGCAGTCGCTAATTAGAGCAATATTTCATGTGATCTGGACAATAAAATCGTGTACTTAACATCAATAAGTGTCTGTATACATTTAAGTAATATTGTTTAATCTAGTTCTTGTGTCCAGGGCGGTACAGCTAGGTCCCGGACGTTATTCAGGGAGTCCCGGACGGTGTCGGACGGTCCCGGACAGTTCCGGACGTCCCGGACGGTAGGTAAGTCACACCGCCCGACCGTTGACTTCATTAGTTCAAATAAAGCTGCGCATGCGCGTCTTAATCATCTCGGTATCCGGTCAAGGCACGGGTTCCATCTAGAACATCATTTTGAGTTATGATCATGCCACGAACCTCCAGGTTCCATCTGGAACCTTTTCAGGGGGAAAAGAGTTCCAGAAAGAACCATGGTTCTATCCAGAACCTTTTGGGTTCTTAATCAGGAACCATCAGGAACCGTTTTTTCTTAGATTGTACAGAGTTTGGTGTCGTAAAAACTCTGACCTAACCAATATTTTTTTTATTAAAACAGG
This sequence comes from Sipunculus nudus, assembly GCA_026874595.1. NCBI lineage: Eukaryota > Metazoa > Annelida > Sipuncula > Golfingiida > Sipunculidae > Sipunculus > Sipunculus nudus. The sequence continues at coordinate 54,996,376 of CM049311.1, read as the reverse complement.
ATTTGCATCTAGAAATTTCTGGCTCGTGGTAGTCTATCGTCCGTGGGGTTTCTGAGTGCTGTCTTAATGAAACCTCTGACAGGAAGAGACACCATGATATAAGTCATCCAGGAAATGAGGGTATATTCCTCTTAAAGGTGATTTAATTCAAGCTAAACAGAGTAAACTGATAATCGTCAGCCTGAAAAAAAAAACAAAAAAACTTTCATAGCTTGCGTAGAGGAGAACGATTTTCCTTTGCCACTGATGAACACATTGAAGCAGCAGCCTGACATTTTACTTTCTCCTAACTTTCTAATTTAAGTACATGGAGACGCCATGGCAGGTTTAATGACAGTGGAGTGAATAACGACCATGAAAGTCCAAATAAAATGATTAAACACAAAATTTTTATATTTTGATACCTCATGGCTTTTCCCCTGAGGAAAGATAGGCGTCCGCATGTAGCGGCAGTTCAAATCTTAACATAATTATGGCTGCTTTGTGGCGTTATGCATGACTATTTTGCCCTTTTTTCTAACTTGAAAAGGCACGATGTATCGTCTCAGATATAATGAGAGTGGCCTGTCAGTTATGTTGAGCGGACACCTGTCGTCTGCAATAAGACAAATGTCCTGTTTAATGTTACCATCTCTGTCACTGATCTGTAGTTAATATAAGTGGAAACCAATACTAGAGTTCAGAGAAAGCCTGGGGTAATGCGTCCTAAGGACTCACCATTTATTACAAGCCTTTGTGAGGTTACTGATTATGGAATTATGATAAACCAATTTGTGAGAACATCACTCCATCAATGAAGCAGGGTCCTATGAACATCTCGCTTCAAAGTTAAGAAGGCCATCACGCCACACTTGGTCAAATACTTTACTAGTATCGATCTAAATTACTGTACAGTTACCTCTTTACTGGAATCACATTTAAAATACGATAGATTTTATCCGTTTTACTTTCTTCAATCGAATCAGTTTTATTCGAATCATCTTTCTTCAATCCCGAGTTATTATACGAGATTTGTATATGTTAACATTTATCATATGTTCCTTTACAAGAAACCGGGCACTCCTAATATTGTAAAAAGAATGCGATAAGAAAGAATAACTAAAATATGAGTGTAAAATAATGGAATTCGAGTAGTATATATGTTTTAGAAAGGAGCCATTGATAACGTTTTAGCTCTGGCCTAGTGGAAATCTCTCACCATCATGCCGAAATATTTGACGTTATCAACATTTTCTAGATGCAGTAGCTTCTGGTGCTTGACTACTTCATTCTCAAGTAGGAACAGGCTTGGGATGAGGAAAGCTTGTTTATTTGTGTTTTTCTACAGAATATTAATCTTAAATCTTTCAGGTCTGCACCCCTCCGTCCTTGGTTTAATGAGTGAATCTATGTAATAGATAGCAAGCAAAAGTGCGGTTGTCTCACATATATAAATTTGTAATTTGGTCTGTTAATATTCTGGTCACTTTATTTTTCCGCCCTCCAGAAACCCCATAACGATCGAATGACGAAGCACTTTCGAATGCTGTAGCAGCACTTTCTTTACTGTGACATTTATGTCCAGTGTTTCCGTACATCAGGTCGCCTACGTATCACGTGATGACAAATGAAGACAAGCATGGCGGCTGGAGGTGTCCTGGTATGAAGACGTCGAGCCGCAGGTTATACGTTACCAGTTGGATACTTATGGCTAATTATTTTGTTAACATATTACACATGGGTAAGCTATTACAAACAAACTGATTTGTCTACATGTCGGTGGTTATTAACCAGCCGATTATCTTTCCAATATCTTCAAACGTCATTTAGTCATGTCTGCAGCAATTCACAAGCACACATGCACACACATTAACTTTACCTTCTCCGGATTACACTTGTTATCACTTGTTTTTAAGTACTAGGTAATCTTGATGTTGACTGCCTGATGTGGGTCACTTTTTTAATCCTACCTCCCCCGATTTGAAAAGATTTTGGAGAATGACTCTGGGGGGGATGCATGCATCACTTAAATGGCAGTTTCATTTATACAGATGCAACGCTACATTGCACCTTCTTTCAATTGAGTAGCGCTTATATAAAAGGCGCGTTTGAAAATTGTGCCTCCATTGTTTTCAGAACTGTTTCCTCTTTGTCCTACAAACTACGAATTTAGGTACTCTCGTAGGTAGGATAATAGTTTTTAACCTGCTCCTATGCCTAATACTCAACAGCAGGCGAAAAGTATGTCACATAAGGTATTTTCGACGCCAGAACATTATTCCCAGACACACGCGTAGCATGACCGTTCATAGATAATGGTTGCATGAGCAGCAATGAAAAATGGATACAAACACAAACATTTTTTTGGCCTTTTTTCACCTGTTAGAATCTTTCTGGAAGAAAAGTTTAGATATCTGAATCTTTTTTTGTAGAAAAAAAGGAAAAACATAAGTTTTTATAGAGGGACATTCAATTGATTCTCGCAATATATACATTAAGAAGAATTTTTCTTCATACTGTTACCTACATATGTACGTGTACGGAAGCGTTTTAGCCTCTAATAAAAATCCAACGTATGAGGTCATGCACCCCATTCCCGGTATGTGGATTTACTTACAGGGAATTTTCCAAAATAGATATAGTCTGAAGACAGGTACCAGACATTATAGGAGTTCTTGATTTGGAGTTCGAATAGCCATATATTCTACTCTTTGTCTGGAACCGCGAGTCTGCGTGTGGCTTCTGTCGAAATGACTAAACAGAGGAAGCAGCCATATTTGATAGCAGTCATCTGTTGTGAAAAACGCAATCACTGAAACCGTGAAAAATTCGCTGTTCGTAACGTATAACTATAAATTATAAGAAAGCCGTCTGAACCAGTTAAAAACTTCATTTGTTTATGTGTTTCGATTATTTTCGTTGGTCACACTTTTAAAAAAGCCAACGTTTGTAAACATAGCTAAACATTAGGCCAACAAAATTAAAGGGATGGTTCACAGGCACCACCCGCGTCAATTTTAATCCTCTGCATCATTTTTTTTTTATTTTCATCTTTCAAGATTCAATTAACAGTCACAAATTTATCAGCTTATTGATCTTAAGGATTCTTCGAACGTTCACACTGGTTTATGTTAGGAGGTATCTATATACACACAATGATTTGCAATCCTCTCCCGCAGGCTTTTTATCTCCGACCAGCAGAATTTTATGGACCACATTAGCTTCCTTAAGGGGGTGAGACGTTTAAGGGTTAAAACCTTTCATTTTTTTCGGGAAGTATAGACATGGGAATATAACTATTAAATCATCAAGTGAAATACATTATGATTACAAATACCAGGTATATTTTGTCTGCAAATGTATTTTCCCTTTTATTGATGTGCAGTCAAATTTACTGAATCAAATGGAGTTTGTAATTTTTTAGCGTTTTAACGAAAATACTAAAATTAATGGCAGGATAAATCAAGTGTTTGTTATCTATGTGTTAATACCTCAAAATGACACGCTTATTGAATGCAATGCAATTTAGTTTTTTTTTTGTGTGTCTTAATAAAGAGGTAAATAAAAGAAGTTAAAGTTCAGTGGCTGTAAATCTGGGATTGGAACGTAATATCAAATTTACTGAGACATACACTGACAGGTGAATGAATTTCTACGCTCTTACCATAGACCTTATAACAGGACGCTCATTTGTCTCTACAAAATGAAAATGAAAAACGTATCAGCTTTATCCTTACATTATAATGCAGCAGAGCGTAGATATTGGCAGTTATCGGTAATTGGTCAGATTCCATTGTTAATACTAATAGCTAATTGTGTTCTAATTGCCCTGATACCTGTTTTTAGTCACTCTGTAAGATGCAAGTCACCGTCATGTCCTCTTTATTATTTTAATCATAAATCCCTTAAGCAGTAATCTGTTATACATGGTCACCGTTATGGATCCCAAACTTAAATTACAATTGGTCCTTACTGATTAATACAACCGTCAGTAGGGCTGGAGGGAGGTTAAATTTTACCCTTCACCCCTGCCTCCTTATTTGCCTATAATTTGACTGTTGTTGTATGTGTGACAGTTTGTTTGCATGTTCATGCAATATCCCCTAGAATTCTTAATGGATCAGAGTGACCATTTATAGATGATCAACGTGTTGAACAAGGAACAGCTTCTCACATTTATAGATGATCAACGTGTTGAACAAGGAACTGCTGCTCACATTTATAGATGATCAACGTGTTGAACAAGGAACAGCTGCTAACATTTATAGATGATCAACGTGTTGAACAAGGAACAGCTGCTCACATTTATAGATGATCAACGTGTTGAACAAGGAACAGCTGCTAACGTTTATGACGGATCGATTGAAATGATATAAAGATTAGCATCTAAATCCAGTCAAATTTGTTCTCTGCACTGTCCCCAAAATTAACCGATGTGTCCCACGATTTAACACTTCTTATTTAACTATGGATTCCCAAAAAAGATTGTTTAAATTTATAAAGATTTATATATTGTATATATGAATAAATAAATATATATAAATATATATATGTCTGTGTGTTATAACGGTTTGAAAGATGTTGTTTAATCAGGGTGAGAACACGCATTATTTATATTGCTTACACACGTCGTGCGTACGAGATAAAATGTATACGTACGAGATAATGTCGTACGTACATGATAAATTATTCTTTATCTTTTTCCAGGTAGCGGCGAAACGCTTCTGTACCTATAAATATACATAGCCGCAAAGATTATTCCCTAATATTCTTCAAAAGAATAATAAAATTAACATTCACAAATTTACCAGCTAATTATTTTTAAGGATTGTCCGAACTTTCACACTGAGTTATGTTAGCAGGTATCTCTCTCCGACCAGCTAAATTTTATGGACCACATTATCTTCGCAAAGGGAGTGATATACGTTCTTAGGGCTTTGACCTTGCATTTATCAGGAAGTGTAGATGAGGGAACAAGGAATTAAATCAACACGTGTAATACAATAAGATGAAAAAACCAGGCCTCTTGTTCTGTAACATAACTTCGCTTTATTTCATTTTAAGTCAAATTTACTAAATCAAATGGAGTTTGTACTTTTTGTACGTAATAATGAAAATACTGAAATTAAGGCCAGGATAAATCATGTATTTGTTATCTATGTGTTCATCACTCGAATTGACACGCTTATTGAATGCAACGCAATTTAGTTTTTGTGTGTGTCGTGATACCGAGGTAAATAAAAGAAGTTAATGTTCACTGGCTGTAAATGTGGGATTAGTACGTGATTTATGATTTATCGAGACAGGCACTGACAGCTGAATGAATTTCAATGCTCTCACCATAAAACTTTTACGAGGAAGCTCATTTATCTCCACAAAGAAACATTTAAGCTTTTATGCCCTATTATGCAGCAGAGCATACATCTTTGTAGTTATCAGTAATTGATCAGATTCCATTGTTAATCCCTAGAGCAAATCATGTTCTGGTTGCCCTGGTTCTGTTTAATTCACTCTGTATGATGCACACCGCCGGGATGTCTTCATCTAATTTTTCTCATCCTAATCACTGAAGGAGTAATTAGTCATACTTGGTCAAAGTGGTGGAATACAACACTTGAATCACGTTGGTTTTTTTTCTGATTAATACAACCGCCAATAAGGCTGGATGAATTTAAAATACTATCTGTAACCGGTGTCTCTTAACTAATTACATTATGTTTTTGTTGTTTTATGTATTTTAGTTTGTTTGCGTGTTTGTGCAGCATCCCTGAGGATTCTCAATGATTCACAATGACCGTTAATGGAAGATTAACGGATAAATTGCTAACATTTATGACGTTTCGATTGAAATGAAATATCGATTTGGATCTAGATTCAGTCATTTTTCCCGTTGCCTGTGTTCGTAACACTGTTCCCAATATTTACTGATGCATTTCACGATTTTACACTTCTTACTTGACCTGTCGATTCTATAAAAAGGTTTGAATTCACTAAGATTGTTTGAGATATCATGTGGATTAGTAAACAGAAAACCAGTCGGCCCCCAAGTGTCGTAATGACGTCGTCACGTAGGCCCACTCTGGTTTCAAAGTGTGTTTGTTTTGGAACATCATCAAAAGTTTCAATGAAATGTGATGTAAAAGTTGGTTATGGAGTAATTAATAATCGAATATATTGTAGGGGGGACCTAGTGTTTTCTGGTCTTTTAGATATATTAAGGCTGGCGAATTCACTGACATCTTAAGGATTAATGGTTCTGCAAGGAGAAGATATGATGATTAAATTTTAGTCTGTGAGTCTCTCCTTCCCAATAAAACGTTAAATTAAGCCCTTTAAATCTTAAATAGAATGGGAAATCAGGTCATTCGTGTGCCGGATGTGATAGGTACTATGTATAGCTTGAACGTTCACTAGAGTACGGTTAGACTTGGAACCAGCCACACGCCAACTCAGTTCACATTCTCCTACCTGGCTGTAAAACGTGGGAAGTTGTCGGAGTACATCGCTGCGGTAGAGGATCCTTAGGTTTGTGGACGGACAACAGCACTGCAGTATTTTCGCACTGAACATGTCAGTGCTCTTTAGTCTTTACCAGACGAAATACACAAAACAGTATAAGTAATCAGAAGACGAAGGCAAGATTCTTCATCAAGACTAATGGTTAGTCAGAGGAGAGTGAGTATTTAGGGTCTGTAGAGCCATTTGGTTCTTTAATCGATGCAAGTATATAGACGTTCCGATTATCGATGGCTCTGACAAGAATATCTGACACTATACATGGCTCTGAAAAGAACCAGTACCATTATCGATGGCTCTGACAAGAACCAATGAAATAATCGATGGCTCTGACAAGAACCCGATACCATTATCGGTGGCTCTGACAAGAATCAATACCATTGCTGATGGCCCTTTCAAGAACCAATACCATAATCGATGGCTCTGAAAAGATCCGATGAAATTACCGATGGCTCTGTCAAGAATCAATTCCATTATCGATGGCTCCGACAAGAACCAATACCATTGTCGATACCCCTGACAAGAACCAATGAAATTATCGATGGCTCTGTCATCAGTTTTTTATTAATTCTCGTCCGTTTATTATTTCCCGTCCGTTTATTAATTCTCGTCCGTTTATTAATTCCCGTCCGTTTATTAATTCTTAACGTGATAGTTTATTTGTAGAATTAATATATTTAAAGGCATGTAGCAGTCGGAGACCGCGTACGTCCGCCATCATTCTGGATTATCAGACCTTTGTTGTTAAAAGGATACTATTGTGTGTGGTACATAAACGCAGGAAATACAATAACTAAAACTGAGCTAAATATGCATCATGGTTGACACATATGGTATAATACAGGGAACGTGAAACATTCATGCCCTTTAAAGAAAATGAAACATACATGTTTCAATGTGAATGCCCACCTCAACTGAAAACGTAATCATTGGTTCACAAAAATATATTCAAACAAATGTTCCTTTGGTCCAAGAGTTCCAGCACTAATCGTAGTGACATATGGTGAATACCTGCTATATACCGCTGTCGTCTAGGTTAATAGTTGTGTGTTTCCTCTGTGAACTCCTACGCTTTGTTATAAGGGAAAGGATTTTTTATAACAGAAACACAACCATGCAGTGTTATGTGTTGTAAATTATTTTAACTTTTTCGTCTTAACCGAGCCTGTAAGAATCCTCCCAGGAAGTGTATTACAACAGCCCACGCTCTTCTGAATTATTTTTTCAACCAACGGGACATAATTTGCCAGACTCATGATTTGGCAGATACTTCAGGATAATAAGGCTGACGAAACACGTTGTTAAATTAAACACAACCTGAATAGCTTAAGCTCTGAGAGGAAGATCACTATTATGTAAGACCGACACACTGCTATAGACAACACTGTGGTCGTTAGTAGCCTGCTGCTATCCCGCATTGCTTCACGCTGGCACCATTTACATTGATGTTGAAATGCTTTAGGTCTGTGGGGATCCATTTCGAAAGGATCGACGAAGTACAGACATACTTAACCATTGATCTGTAACATGCTGGGTTTTTTTTTCATAATTGAGCACCCTGCCTGAGGTCACTACGAGTCCGCAGCTGCGGTCACTACGAGTCCGCAGCTGCGGGACTGAAGGACACCGGACTGTAAACCGATTTTGAAACAATCGCATCATTTTTATAGGCGGCGCTGCAATTCACCCTACGCAAAATCATGTCATGAAGGGATTAATGGGAATATAGAGAAAATGAAATCCCTTGAGATATATTTTGTATCGTTCCTCAGACTTCAAGATAAAAAAAGAAAATTTCCAAGGCATTGCTCAAAGGAATTGAGTGACAACGGTTGGTTGTCAACACCGTCATTTGGTATATAGACTGGTTTAACAAATGAAGTTGTAACGTCAGTGGTTTTCCTTAATTAAAGGTTTGTTCAGATTATAAAGTTGTTCCTATTACCATCTACTGTATTCAAAAATTGACTGAGAGTGTCAGGACTTGCAGATACGACGTGTGTTGTTAAATTATTTCCCATATTTTCGTCAAACTCTTAAATACCGAGTCTTCTCGTAATCTTGAGAAAATCATAGACTAATTTTACCAAATTCCTAACATCTCTCATCATTTCTTAATCATGGTTTTGTTAGCATTTTTCGCGATGGTAAATTTATTGATGAATAAAATGAAAGATGTATTCTACGATCCTTGTGATTGGCCGTGTGACTAACATCCATGAAATGTATGTTATACCATCGATGATTGGCTCATGTCAGGGTCATGGATCACGTCATCATCCATGTTGTGAAGAAAAGGGGCTGACACTTGAAACATTTAAGTATTTAAGTATTTCACTTCAGTTGAGGCTCAATATGATAGTAACTCCAAAAGCACCGTAATGTATTGGTAACAAATTACAAACTTCGAGGTAGAGGTAAATGTAGTGTAAATGTCTTTTGTTTGGTTACCATAGTTACCTGCCGAAATAATGAAAACAGTTTTAAGTGTGTTTTAAGGTGAGTTGCTTATTAGAGGCAGAACATTATCGAAGGTAAAAAGTATCTGTACTGTCAGAAGCTAAGGCGGCCATCTGTGTGCACTTCAGCAAAGGTGATTTTACATAATTCTCGGACCTTATGCGGGATGTGTGCAGCCCGAGCATATATATATATCTCTCTCTCTGCAAATGTGGCGCCAACACCGCTAATGACACCACACAGTAGACAATTGCAGTTCTCAATATCTTACGGTGAAATATTTTGTCTCGAGAGATGGCCATTCAAGGCACCACATCAATTCAGACTAAGATGATCATACCTTATGTTGTATTAAATATGGTTTTATATATCTTTCTATACATAAATTAGATGGATTACAAAGGTAATTATTTTGATTAACAGTCCAACGAAATGTAGCATGATTTATTGTTTTCATAAATTAACATTAATAAATTTAGTTTAAATAGCTAACATCAACGCACATCCATCATAACGTATTTTCGCAAGACTCCCCTGAACTTAAAATACCCACAGACCGCATACCAACAGATCCAGAATACATACCAGTTCATGATCAAATTATGGTGTGCGGTACGTTAGCGCAGGAATTGTATTTATCCATCCCGAAGACAGATGTTTGTCACGGTTTACCACCATGATGGTTTCATCACAGGTTAGCTCTTCCCGCCAGAACAAAGGCGGTCCCAATAATGTACATTTTAAATAATGTATTGATGAATCACGACTTTCTCATCCTCGGCTCGAACAAACAAATACCCCTGTCCCATATAGGAAACTATCGTAGAATGTTAAATATGTATTTATCTTTGGATGCATTGATTACAGGATTAAAAAAAACCCTCATTAAATGTCACAAAAGTGACATTTAATGAGGGTATCTAATGAATTCTTGTTCAAGGGCATTACTAATCCTGCTCCATAATGATTCGGAGCGTAAGAACGACAGCAACACCTTATTACTTTTAATCAGACCGACATGGAGAAGGAAGGGATTTCTTCCTAAAAAAACATCTCGCTGGGAAGTATCTATTATTACCTGGCTTCTTCCCGAGAATCTTTATGAGTTTGTATCTTATCCTTCTGTTCGTTTCAGTTTAAATTACTTTCAGATTGAAGATAATGCCGAGCTTATTAATAAAAGTAATGGATGCACGCGAAAATCTAGCAAATTAATTACCGAGAATCAGAATATCAGCACAAAAAAACCACCGGGAAAACAAATTATTATGAAAAATCTTTATCTTACCAATTTTTTTTTCTCTTGGTGGATTATACGTCTCGTTGTCGGTAGGAAGATGAAGTGTATCCTGTATTGATTTCCACGTATACCTACAATTGAAATTGTAATTACACAAATGCCCCACACTGATTTTAATCTGAACCATCAATTATTGCCCCTGGCACGGGCTGTATGTGGGCAATTATGTAATATTAAAAAAACACACGTCCCATACTCCGTACCAGTTGTCACAAATATTGTCTGGCTATTTACAACGATTCAGTTTAATTAAAATAATCACATAAAGTTTTATTTGAATTTTTCGGTGGAGGCATATTTTTTTTGTAGTTACGATGGATTATTACTAATACTGTTAAGTAATAAAGATTTGTGTCTCTATATTCGCGAAGCTTTCATAACTTGATTAAACAGATCATGTATCGGGTATATCTCTCTTTAAGTCGGTCTTAATTAGAAAGTCTGTGTAGAACGTTATTTTATAAGATAATATATTAACTAATCATTATTTTCTCCCATATGATGATCATGGAGGTGGAAATGCAGCAGGGAAAGTCAGGCACCTATCTGAAATTAACGTTAGTTTCCATAATGCTGGTTTAAGTTTACTTGTTATTTGTTAATATTTATTTTAACTGTCCTCTCAAGGTGCCAAATAACACTATTGTGAAAGGTGTACACAAAGCTATTGAACTCTGACACCAGGGCACTATGTCAGTTTAGTTATACGTGTAATATCACTGTCGGTTAGACGCTAATATTCTTAGCAAGATATATTGATTCTACAAATGAAGTCGCACATCTTGCATTTACTTATTATACGTCATCAAAGGTTTGACGTTCGTCATCAAATGTTGACGTGATCAAAGGTTTACTTCATCAAAAGCCGACGTCCCTGTTTATCCAATTCTTTTAAAAATGGATAAATATATAGGTTAAACATATACAACACCTTGTCAACAAATGTCAATCATTAGCGTTACTTTTCCATGAGAGATAAACGGAGTATGTGTGTCTGTATGTTCTTCAGAACGTTTGTGTTTTTGTGTACAATCCCTCTGATGATCATATTAAGTCCTTAGTATCGTCTACGAATCATAAAACATTCCGCACAAAATGCGTAACGGACTAAATAGTTTATAAATAAGAAAAAAGTATATTGATTTACTTTTACCTCCCGCATATACCTCTGGAAAGATCAACGACATTCTTCAATCGCCGATTGACTATCGGATGGAGCTAAGACGTGACTGACATGCAGGACTGTGACCTTCAGTGGCAGACTGTTTGAGCTTGGACACTGCTGATCTGGATAAGCGGAGCCCTGTTTATTATATTGTAATTAATTTCCAGAGCGCAGGTCTATGTGGACACATTTCTATGCGCTATGCAGTTTCTGTATGCTTAAACAGAGAGGTCTTTAGGTTATTTTTGAAATTCAGATGTGAAGATGGCTTGCGTAGTTCTGGGTTTAGTGCATGCCATAAGTGAAGGGCTGCTACTTGAAAGGATGGTTAACCAGCTCTCCTGGAAATGTTGTGTATGTGAAGCTAACCCTAGTCACCGGGCCGAAGACACCATTGTGGTGTTGGGTTAACAGCAGCTTGGAGAGGTAGTCAGGAGCATTCAGGTTGCGAACAAACTTACAATTCAGCAAGTGGAATTTATATACTATTCTCTGTCTAACTGAGAGCGAGTGCCAAGCTTTCAGAACTTGGCCAATGTGATCCCTGCTCCGAGTAAGTGTAATATCACGTTCAGCAGAGTTCTAACCAAACTGAAGGCGATGTTTCCGGGTTCTCGGTAGCCCATACAATAGCCCATTGTTGTAGTCCAGCCTGGTTGTGATGACTGTTCTGCATGCGTCCTGAGTGAGATGCTTGCGAACCTTACTGATCTGACGGAGTTGGAGGTCAATTGACCTTCAGACATTGTTTACCCGATGGAACATACACGTTTTGATCGAATATTGCTCCGATATTACGTATACACATGACAGTTCTGTGGGTCCCTTCAAAGTATCTTCGATCCTGACTACAGGGTTGCACGCCTTGATGGCACCAATACGCTGCTTTGTTGCTATATCTTTGCATCATTCAACATCAGTTTGTTTTAGATCACCCAAGCCATCACTTCACTCGCACAAGCTTCCATTGACTGGATTGCCGACCGTAAGATGCCAGCATCCTTGACTGCTTGATGTGCTTGTACATTTGGGTGTCACCTGTATACCCTTTGGCGTCAGATCCCAGGGTCCGTCTGCTTCAGATTTTGATACTTACATAGTTGACATTTAAATACCTTTTTATACATGAAAAATGGTTAAGAATAATCAAACACGGGGGGGGATATCTTATTTTATAAAGCAATGATAGGCAATTTAAATTAAGATTTAAGAAGAATGAAGGATGATATGTATATATCTTTGGGCTAAATTTATTTTACTACATATATATGTTAGCATTCGTTGGAGCTTAGTTGATTGAAAAACATTCAAACGCATCCGGATCTTAAATGGACTGTTTTTCATTCGCTTTCTCTCTCTATATATATATAAATGCGTCATATTATGCATAAATTTGATTATTGTATCCCAGGCGTCACCCTGAACCAGCCAACTCAGGTCTCTGCACTCTGTTTTATCAGAGCCGGTTATTGACGGTCTTCCCGTTTATTCTCAGACTTCCGAATGACATCAGTTTGTTTTAGATCACCCAAGCCATCACTTCACTCGCACAAGCTTCCATTGACTGGATTGCCGACCGTAAGATGCCAGCATCCTTGACTGCTTGATGTGCTTGTACATTTGGGTGTCACCTGTATACCCTTTGGCGTCAGATCCCAGGGTCCGTCTGCTTCAGATTTTGATACTTACATAGTTGACATTTAAATACCTTTTTATACATGAAAAATGGTTAAGAATAATCAAACACGGGGGGGGATATCTTATTTTATAAAGCAATGATAGGCAATTTAAATTAAGATTTAAGAAGAATGAAGGATGATATGTATATATCTTTGGGCTAAATTTATTTTACTACATATATATGTTAGCATTCGTTGGAGCTTAGTTGATTGAAAAACATTCAAACGCATCCGGATCTTAAATGGACTGTTTTTCATTCGCTTTCTCTCTCTATATATATATAAATGCGTCATATTATGCATAAATTTGATTATTGTATCCCAGGCGTCACCCTGAACCAGCCAACTCAGGTCTCTGCACTCTGTTTTATCAGAGCCGGTTATTGACGGTCTTCCCGTTTATTCTCAGACTTCCGAATGACCGGATATTGGTATAACCTAATAAATATACATATAAATGTATGATGTAGATGTAACTCACGCTCTGTTATTAACTTTTCCTTCCATCACTTTTGAAGTTTTAATCGCTTTTATACTGAGGATAATATCGAGCATTTAGAATGCAAACAACGCTGTTATTTCCCCGATATGATATTGTACCTTTGTCTTCATTTTGATGAACGGTGCAGTCTTATAGTAGAAGAAAAACCCAGTAACCCTTATCATTCAAATGTTAAGGTTTGATTAAATCGTGATAAATTGTGGGGTAATATTTCCACGCTTCTGTTAAAAATCTAAGTTCTTGTTCATGATTGCCAAACAAATATATATATACATGCTCACAGACCTACTTTTGCATGACCTCTTCGAAACAAAAACAGGGGCGGATTTAAGAAAAGTCAGCGTCCAACCAAGTTGGAATAATGACAAAACCAAACTGAAGGTCCTAATGTCCTGAAGGGGGGGGGGGGCATCAGGCTGCAAAAACCGCTCTGTAAAAAACAAAAACCGGTCTGAAAAACTCCCTCATCCCCTCCTCGATCCGCTTCTGAAAAGTCCTTCTTCGTATTTTGTGGGAATATAAAATTAAAAGGCTGGATTTCATGGGAATTGCTTGACATACTATCATGATACTGTTTCTTCTTATTGATTTTAAAGAACTTTAATTGTTACAGTTGAATAGGGATCTAATCAACAAAATTTTGCATTCATATGATAAAATTCATTTTGTGAATCTTTTCCTAGTCTGCTGAGCGTCATGACCCATGTGTCACTTGTTACGTTTTTATTGGGTGTGAAAAAGTTTTGATTGAGACAAGATCTATTGGAACGACAAGAGTTTGTCTGATCTTTCTAATATCGCTGATATCTTGCCAACATTGCGGTGAATGCATGTGGAAGGTAGCGGTGATAAAGATTGTCCAGACGGTCTGCTAAAAAGACTGGTCATAACCACCGTTTTTTTTAACAGACAGGGTACGGTTTATGTACCATCAAATTGGTATAAAGATACAGTTAAAAGGTATCCGTCAAGCAGCCGTTAACATGCTGTACAAAAGAGTGAGTTACAGATTCATTGAGAGGTATATAAAGGAAGATGAGAGCAAGGAAGTTGACTTTTTTACGATTAACCAGACGCTCTGCAGGCCGACGATACAAGGTCTGTCGTGATTTATCATGTCGCGGTGTTGACGTCTTACTTATTTTCTGCTTTGCAACATATAACAAAAGGCTATCCTGCTTGCCGTTTTCCGGCACATTCGACATCACCGTTTTTTTCCTTCGGCTGTGAAATTCCAACATTGTTGATTTTTGGTCTTCATCAAGGCACTTGGTGGTGAGTGTAAAACAGATCCAATTTACAAATTGCATTAACTCACCACCGTCCACTCCATTACCGGTTCTGTGTTAATGAAGCATATATTTTACTCAGAATTTGTGACATTCTATACATGTCACGGCATGCAAGGAGCAGGTCACGCATCTTAATGGAAATTTTAACCTATTGATATATAAAAATAAGAGACTAAAAGACGAATAAAGACAATGATCCTAGATTCTCCAAGTTAACAACCTTAAAGTGCCATCGGCATACATGGCCTATTTACTGTTTTAAACATATTAATGTTATGAAGGCCGCCGTAACCATCTAATAAACGAACCAGGTATCTGTGGGGACCAAACATGTACCACTTAAATGTAGAATTACTTCTTCAGCACATTGTACTCAAAAACCTCCTCAGCATATAGCATTTTACAAAGATACACGTATATATCTGAACTACGAAAAGTAGAGGGGTCATTTTAATGGAACCCTTCACTTAATTTAGATAATATTATGTTACAGATGTCTGTTTTATTGTGAGCTGTTGACATGTCTCTTTTGTTGTGCGCTGTTGACATTCTGATTCGTGTTTGGCTCAAGCCCTGGGCGTTGCTAAGCTTCAGCGTTCCTTGTTCTAGCTGGCCGGGTGCGGCCCACGTGTAAAAACAGCGGTCATGTTAGTCTTGGACTTTCTCGCCTGGCCGAGCCGGGCCGGCCCATGTGTGAACCCTGATATATAGAAACACAGCGATGTTGTTCTAGATGTTTCCTGTAACGTGTGTACTATTGGGTTCTTTGGATTGTTCGAAAAATGGAAAGTTCTCGGCACATATTTAACACATTGTTATTGGTATAGTTGAGTAAACAGTCCACTTGTGTGTGTATACCATAACAAGAGTGTTTTGATTTGATCTTGATTTGTGAAGTTGTGCGGTTAGGGAACCAGGATGCGCCATGGATCGCGCAGGCTGCAAGCGTATTTCCACTCGTGTACAGAAGTAAGCAAATCCGTTCGAAAATATTGGCATATACCGTAATCTTGTGAAGATCACTCACTATTTTGCATGTATATGAAAATATCTGGAATGTGAATAGTTCTATTTAAATGTTACGAAGACAAATTGTTCAGGGGAAATATTGGGCCGATCTTGGTTTCGAACCCATAATGGTGGCAAACAAGTGCGGCATGCCAACCGCTTCGCTAGAAAAGCAAGCTTCCCTAGCGAGACAGTTCGGTCAGCTTTTATGTCACCACGTGACACACCCCCTCTTAAGAGCGTTCTGCTATCAGAACAAGACTAATTTTCCAAGGAGTCACATTTTGGTGAGCTTATTCCCTGGGCCACAAAGTTTACCGTCATCCCGAACGAGCCCCCATTTTGTTACGAAGACAAATTGTTCAGGGGAAAATATTGGGCCGATCCGGGATTCGAACCAATCGCGGTGGCGCATAAGTCCAGCGAGCTTCACTAGCGAGACAAATCGGTCCGCTTTTATGTCACCCCGTAACAAAATAGATATATTAAATGTTTTAAAGTTTTACAACAACTATACCCAGCCTATACTTTTATCTGACCCTTGAAACGGCTGTTCAGTTCGGACATGACTCCCAGGACATATCAATTTATTTTTTAAAAAGGAATGTAACTCATGTTTAAATGGCTAATAATGCCGTCCTTTTACCTTGATGAAAAAATCATGAACATGGTATACGACCCTACAGGAAATAACACAGAATATGAATTTCCTGCCGACTGCAGACGTTAGTTTCATTTCCGCTTCTACAATAACCATGCATTCTTATTCTCTAATTAGATACAAGACAGTAAAAAAGATATTTCATTAATAAGTGGACGAAAAAGCTTTACCCATTACATCACACTTTATCATCTCGAACTTAACTCGAAGGTTGTTATCATCTCAACTCGCACAATAAATATGTGTTAGTATCACAAAGTATAACTATTATCAAGTGTTAAAAAGACCTTTCATACAGAGTACCAGTGGAAAAAACTGAGGAAGTATTGCATCAATCAAAACCCAGTTTCAGGATAGTCGAGATTTTGGCTTTCTGGATGATATATAGCATTTTGGAGGATATGACACTAAACAGTAAAGTACCTTGTTAAAGAAGACCCGTTTAATCGTCTAGTATAATGTAATCGTTTTCTAAAATATCTGCAGCCATAAGCGACTCAATTCTCAGACTGTTAAATTTCCAAGAGAGAAATGAAGTGACACTTCTCAAGACAATGCCTTCCGACTCCCCTGAAGCAACACGACTTCTATAATCGTGCCGTCTATAATATGAGTGAAACGGGTGAAAAACCTATCAGGCGCCATTGAAGGAGGGAACGAGATTCACGGACCCAAGAGATCAAAAGATTTTTTAAAGCCAGAGTCAATCAGAGTTCAGTCAGAGTGATAACTGTAATATATATATATATATATATATATATATATATATATATATATATATATATATATATATATCCATGGAGATAGGTTAGGGAGGCCATTAACTGAACTATCCTTACAAATCAGTGCCCGTTTTGTTGCCAAACAGTTAAAATATTGATTGTTACAGAGCATGGGATATTGTCATAATAAAGCCTAATAGGATGGAAATGGTCAAGTCATTTTCAATCTATTTAGTTACTGATCTCTTTGAAATAGCGTATCATTGTGCCATGGCCATCAAGTCATATGAATAATTAGCCTGATTTATTTTTAAAGATTGTAAAACACCTTTATTTAACTTACCATATACTTCTCCTGTGCAATATCTTCTATCTATCTAATTAATACGGAGTTAGTTTTTTTATAGAGCACGATTTACCTGCTTCCGTTCTGATTTGACTCTTCAAATTCGGCAGACCTATCGGTGGTGTGCTCTTCTAGGACAAGTTTGTTTTATTTTGCGGGATTATGCCCTATTAAGGTGAATAATTAATAGTTTTAATATTTCCCTATTAGGTGCCCCAATTTCTTTTGTGCTGAAAGGTCCTCCACGCCTGTGACGCTTTTTTCAGGAGGACTCTCGGGGATTTTCACTGGCCTATTAACACCGTGGCCAGAGCGAATGTTCTGCCAAAAAAAGGCATATCCGTGCAATACGCGGTCACGCGGGTCCACTATAATCCCCATTGATTCCCAATATCCATTGTAACGCCTCTAAAAGAATTTTCTCTTAAAAGGAAGTAAAGGTTTTTAATCCAAACACCACATGGCTCTCCTTTCAATGCGAGGGCTTTTCAGTTTGGTCAACACTGGGCACTGAGTCCAGTGATGTGACCACCGTTTGACAAATTTTTTATGGGTTACTAGTATGTTGATTTTTATACATTCAAAATTATCTTTCTATGATAACCATGGTTTCAAAAGTTCGGCCAAGCCATGTGTTTTATGTAGTTTTTTTTTCTCAAAAAGAAGCCCCACAATTTAATATCATTAGATTTGGGGAGGGGGGATGGGGTCCCGGGGGGGGGGGGTTACATATTTTTTTAAAGATCCGTTGACTTTAGGGACGGTGAAACATGAAAACATATCACCAGTATATCTTTAAATATATAACAAACTAGAATCTGTAGTCAGGGCGTACAGACTTCCATCAGAATCTCCTTTAATATCAGTCATGTGTTCACGTTGTTACGGAACCTAATATCAACAGATCACGTATGCGTGATGAACATAAATTTTGTCAAGGAGATTAAAAAAAATCAGACTCTGTAACACTAGGCATCGTGAAATTTCTAGGGAATGAATAAAGAAGTCAGTGGTTTTTTTTTAACAAATAACTATAATTTATTCCTAAAACAACCCTAACATTACAATACACTAAATCAATACAATTAAACAGTATATCAGTGGTATAACAACAAATAAATACAATCACACAGTAAAATAAACAATGTGCACAGTACCTAGTTACCAACACCGTCACAATGATAAGTCTTTAAAATATATAAGCCGTCGAACAGTTCACACGAATTCTCTCGGAGAATAACAGTCCAATGTAAAGCTCTTGTAACAATCCAGAAAGTAAACTTGAGGCAGGCAGCACTAAATTGTAGAGTGTTAGTAATAGTAGAATCCCTAAAATTACTGGATAATCGGATAGGTCCCACACGCCTGGGTACGCTGGAATCTTCTCTCCTCTCTCGCGGCTAAAAAAACACAGCCCCCTATTTATAACTTCTTGCCCCAAGCCGCGAATTTTCCATTTCTCGAACAGTCTAAAGGATCTAACATAATACACAGTAAACACGCGTTACAGGAATCATCTAGAAGAACATCGCTGTGTCTCCACATTCCAGGGTCCACACGTGAGTCCGACCCGCCCCGGCCAGGCAAGAAAGCCCCAAGCTAGCATGACAACAAGAGTTAAACCAGTACGGATTAAACTGAGAGTGCAACTACAACACAAGTTACGCCCGTGTCACACAATAAAAAGAGCACCTGTAACAACGTGTATGCGTCATATATGAACACTCCTGCCTCAGTATCACGAGTTTACCTTACGAGTGGCAGAACAAATAAATACGAATGGGTGGCTTCCACACGGGGACAAAAAAATGGTTCCTTGTCATTATGGTTAATAAGAAAATATATATTATGGTGATTCTTATTACCTGCAAAATGAAATGGATTATTGATATGTCTTAACCCTAACCCTCTACAAATGTTCAGCAAAACATTTTTCACCTATCACGCTTTTTCAGGAAACGACCTGTAATCCCCACTGATCCCCAATTCCTTTATATCGCCTTTTAAGGAATTTTACTCTGTCAAAAGGAAGTAAATATTTTGAATTCAAGTGCGGAACACATTTCCACATGAATCTTTTAATAGGAAGTACTTTTCCGTTGAGTGGATACAAAGAGCTGAGACCCTTTACACAATCACCATTTTAAAGGTTTACAGGTAGGTTGATTTTTATACATTCAGAAGTATATTTCCATGATAACTATTGTTTTAATACGTCACGTCTCCTTCAAAATTTATTTTTTTTGGTGTGATTTCTGGAAAAGAATTATTTTATTTGTTTTAATATTTTAGGGGAGGGTGTTACTGGATCATTCCAACTTTATATGATATAAGTGAAACACATGACAAAAGTTCCTGCTAAAACCTTAGGATTAAAATATGCATCGTTTAGTTTCTATCAGCTGATTACAAAAAATACACCAGTTAGAGCCGTGGACTTTCCACGGGAGCAGCTAGTTTTCAATTGATGATGACATTATTACACGTTACTTTTACAATTTATTCAAAGTGAAAACAAAGCAACTGAACAAGTACGTTTGACACAGGAAGCAGGAGAGGTTTCTGGTTAAAGTGATAGTAACCCTTGTCTTTTGTTATTACCTTTAGATTTTACATATAATCGGACATTCTATTTAGGTAAGGTTAATGTTTTGGGATAATAGATTTTTTTTAGAACTGACAGTTAAATTGCAATATATATACCTCAAAAATTCAAAACAAAAAGGAGTAGCCTTATACGTATGGTAAAAGGTCATGGGTGACCTTAAAACTGTTCATATTTTTTCCTGGCAAGCCTCATGCCGCAGGACATGAAATCTTGTTCAGGATTTGTTTATCTGAGGCTTGAATCCTCGAACAGATAGATCTGGTTCATGTGTTAAGTAAAGTTGCCGATCAGGACGATGAGCAATGCTCTTCTAACGTTCTCTTTCCGTGTTTGCGACTGCTCCCTCTTAACTCTTAATCCGGTCAAGGGAGACCTTTGATTCTTAAAGACGGTCTCCTGTTGTCTGACGACTAGAAATGTTATTCTAAGGAAAAAGCTGACAGTTTAATCAGATATCAAACCATTAGAAATGCTATCTTCTTAATTATTTTATTTTTTTTTTTATTTTTCACAGTTCGTCTACGATTCACGGTTTCACTTTTACATTTGAAACCAAAAGTGACAGACTAATCAGGCAGACCAATAAAAACGCTGGCATGACATCTTACATCTGCTTAGACAGGTTGAAATAAATATCAGAGAATGATATAACAGGTGACAGCTAATCTGAATCCATTTGTTTTTGTGCGTGCAGTGACCATTTATGTCACATGTAAGCCTTCCTGTAAGTCTTTCACATGGTATTTTTCAGATGACTGGGCTGTCAGTGTAAATTGATACCTCTAATAAGGAGAGAAGCGTTTTTTGTTGGAGAAGGATATTTTTGCCATGAGGGACAGAAGGCTGTTGCTACTCCCCTTTAACCATGTTTCATTTTAAAAAATGAAACACAGAGAAACAAGGATCATTCTTCTCGTTTTTAACTCTTCTGTCGCTTTATCTCCAATTAGGAATGTCATGGTTGTACAGAGTTTTATTATGGTAACGCCCTGGTACTTAGTGATGATGTTGTACATGACCCTTCATAATTTCATGGCGGACAGAGGACTTTAGAATAGGTGAGTGGCAGCTGAAGCCGCAAATACCAGAAAACTTTATATAGACGTCCCGCCTAGTTAAAATGAGGAGCCCCCCCCCTAAAACCGCCACTGCATTCATCCATCACAGGAGATAAACAAGTTTAACCCAAGTACAGAATTAATCTTAATACACCTACAAGAAATGTTATGATAAAACACAGGCGAGACGTCCATTAGGCCGTCATGTGGGAGATCCTTCAATTCTTTGTTCTGTTACTCCTGTGTCAACCCCCGCATGCGCAGTATATCCATTTTGGACAGGCTTTAACTTTCAGTTAACAATAAACGTTATTAATCAGGACAAAGCCGGATGTCAACGGGGAGTTTCCTGACGTCATTTCCTTCAAAGAATGAAGAGCTGTCAAGGTAACTAGATTATTCTCGTCGCCTGGTCGCTAACCGCCCATTTTGTTTACTTCAGTAACGTCTCTAAGGTTCTGACGAGAGTGAACGTTTCCGTAAGTTTCTTTTCCTAAATGATCACAGTGATCATGAGACTCTCAGACAGATCGTCTCCCTTATGGGACAAAATGTTGACCGCTAATCAGTGCGGTTCAAGAAAACGAATCATTCTCATTACAAAACAATCCACAAAAATACAACACAGCACTGGTGTTAAATTTCATTTGATATGACAGAATTATATATATTTATATATGAATGTACGACCACATAAAAGTACCGCCGATCTCCAAGGAGCACTGCCGTTTAAGCCCCTTTCACTATTGGGGTTCAATCGCTTGCAACCATTTGGTTGCACAATATGCTGCGTCAAGGGTCTATCGCCACAGATCGCATCAAGTGTCGCAAAAGCATTCACAAATGCCAAAGCGGTCTTATAACCAGAGCGATTAGCAGCATGCGAGTTTTGCACGAGTTTGAGCGAATGGGCACAAATAACTTTCGTGTGACTGATCGCATGGTCGTACGAGTTGATATACGACTATATGATTACTCGGGTGATTGGATGAGACCGTTTGCACGATCTTACGTGTGGTCGTGCGAACGGCTGAGAAAATATAAGAACGATTACATGTCTTCTCGGATTTACTCTATTTGTAGCCGCAGATGCAGCAACCTCACCAGCTTGTGAGGGGTATTAGACCAGCAGCCATCTTTCCTTGAATGCTGAGGGCGTTTTGATGGTCATCTCTATGGTCTACCTATATATACCCAGAGTAATCGCAAATAGTCTCACACAGAATTACGATGGAAGACAGATATGATGCGAACTGTTGGACAATTGACGAATGGTCTAATCTCAAACGCAACCAAACGCATGACTTATCTGTAGACATCACTCGCACTCTCTACAATCGACCTTTGACCTTAGGGTAAAGAACTGTCTTCCTCCATGTAGGGGGCCGTCGGACTATTTTTCGATCTCGGTTACCCGAGAACAAGTCTCGCCTATCGTTACCAGCGTAAACAATATTGGTGTTCCAGCATGTCAACATCAGTGCTTACACAAGATACCGCATACGTCTTGAGGCGAATGGTTATACTTTGTGCAGTTATCAGCATGTATTTCCTTTCTTGTTATGCAGAGTCGGCCATCGAGCTGGTATTTTTGGAATGTCAAAGTATAATCAACTTGTTCACAGCATGATGCACAAGTTACAACACAAGAGAAGTGTTCATAGTTATAAATAATATGATGCAGTTAAATGGCATGACTTAATAAATAATATAAACTATGGTAGTTCCCCGTTCTGCGTTCTGAGATTTGTCGTAATACTCATTGCAGGTCAGGGAAGGCAAAGTGATTTTATTATCGTATCATTCCATATATAAATATTTTGTTATCAGTCTCTATGCACTGTTCAAAATATACCATGCCTATAGTACATCCCATCCAGGTAAGTGTGTATATCACAACAGTTTTTTTTCTGGAAGAATATGTTCTGACATTTTTTTATAAGATACTTATTCTATATCAGTTTTTTTGTTTTAAAACTCTGTTAAATCATTTGTGATGACTACCTTTCATTCACATACGAATATCTTAATTTATATAAGCAATAAACAAAAGGTTAATAAAGGTGTAGAAAATTAACTGTTTTTTGTTTTTATTTGGCCTACACAAAACCTGCCCTTGCGCAATCAGCAGATTGGGGACATTAATCCATCAAAATATAATTCTACCATACATCAGTCAAAATAGTCGAAAGAAATGTGTGTAACATCCAGGTTTTGTTGATGGTGCATTCAGTTTTTTAACCAAAAAGAGTACCTATAACATAAAAATGCCCTGTTAATTTTAAAAGAACTTTATTTTGAGATTATTGACAAATCAGGCATTTCTGTTATTCTTTATGCAACATTATGAAGGATAATATTTTACAAATATAATGGGAAACTTACAAGAAGTAGAAAGGAAGATCTGGTAAAAAAATTATATGATATATACTGTTAATGATGCATACTTTCAAAATATCAAATACAAATTAAGCAACCTGAATACGCTTAGTATGTCAAATAATATATATATAATTATATGGTCAACATTTTGTTTGCTCTTAGGCTCTGAGAACATGGTCAACTTATTTAAGATTTCCTTTGAGTTTTGCTCAGCTGTCATGATATCTTAGTTCATATTTGAGCCCTGCTTACTGATGGCAGTTAACCATCTCTGTTTATAGGTGAACTTTATCATTAAAAATATTTATATTCCTCTGAGTGAAATCCTGCCCTAATATCAAACCATTTTCTTCCTGAAAGCCCACCATGACCATTGCTTTACTGTAAGAGACTCACACTTTTTCTGTAATCTGTGATCACAATACATTGATTTAACTGCTATGTATATGTACTAGTACAGCAGTTTTGATCAGCCTGTAAATGGTCTAGGACTGAAGTCAAGGAGTCATCTACAGTAATGTCTGTACCAGTGATAATTTAATCTACTTGGTTTCAGTGACAGCAGTTTGGCAAACACTACAACAAGCTAAAGCTGGCCCCTCAACTGAATGTCAAAACCAAAATATCTCACAAGGAAGACCCTAAGACATCCCTTACTTTGGCAGTATTCTTTCATCTCAGATGGCATATTCTTTGACTTTAGGTGATCACTTTTGTAGTAAAGTGCTGCTTTTGAATTCTGTCCCACCCTTCTAGCTCTGCCGGACTCTTGGACATACGCCTCCAGAGTAAAGGGGGTCTGAAATGTATAACTCTTTCCCCTGCCATCCCGGAAGCTGTTGTAGCTAGTATCAGTCTGCAGCTTGGGTTTTCTTGTGATAGCTCTTTGATAATCCTATCTTTATCAGTTGCTGGATAACCATTCTGATATTGGACATACATTGAGCTGCCACTAACAACATCTTTCATCTTTTCCTCACTACAGTTCCAGCAGTATGCCATGTGATCATACCCTTCCATGTATGCAATAGTAACTGGAAAGTCCTTTTGCTTCCGAGAGCAGCTCCAGACAGAGTGTTTCCATAATGGCATCAATATATATATTTATAATGTTGAAAACTGCAGTCCTTAAAATAAATGCATTAAAAATGTACAATTAAGCACACAAAGGTACTCTAATAGCCTTTGAATATAACATATACTTTCATGTTTACTTTCAGTTAGACTTTGATATATTGGCAATGTAGTCCACACTGAGTACACATATCTTATAGGTTCCTCACATTTCATTTGAAAAAATAACTTAAAAGGTAGAAGATTATACCTGCAACAATATTTAAAATAAACATTTTGTATGTTAGAAGCAGCATTCTGAAAAAATAAGATGAATAATTTTTTTTTATAAAACTCTGTTTTTACCTCATATTTGATATTTGCTCTGTCTGGGTTGGCTTTAATCACTATTGGGTTTTGGTAGCCAAGAGAATCTGGTATAGTCTTAATGTTGCCCTCAGTTGCAGTGGCAGTCAGTGCAATATGTGAAGCTTAGGGAAAGAGGGTTAGCAATTCACCCAACTTCTGGAATTCTTTCCTAAATTCCTTTCCCCTGCAAAACCAAGATAAACCTTTTTACCATTATTAAGGGGGGTAACCATTTATCATCCAGGCTATTTCTCTTAATGGGTCCATTGGTAATCCATCTTATACTAGAAGTTCCAGGTGACAATTACACTGATGAAATACAAAAGTCATACCAAAGCATAACAATGCAGACTGCTACATGTAGTTCAGAATAATTCTTGTCAGTGTTTAAAATATGACAAAATGCAATAAATCTGAATTTATTGACTATAACACCTGCAAGCCACCGACCATATAGGATCCCACATAGGGTTACTTATTTGACAGTGTTATTGAATATCAAGAAGCAGAAATGTACTACTTAATATAGGAATTATAATTTCATGCAAAAATATCTATATCTGAGAAGCAGCTGTACATTACTTTTATACCATTTATAAGGTTACAACACAGCTTTAAATCAGGTAAACTAAGCAGATGTGACTAAATTCCTGTGATACATGAAAACTGGTAATTTTTTTACATCCAAAAGGTATTTTTTTAGTAATTCATTAAGCTTTTTGATTTTTTTTTAAACAGAGTTGAATAATTTTTATGAGCTGCATAAATTACCAGAAAATGAACATTGGCAAAGCACTGATAATAAGCCATTAAGCATATGACTCTGTACTCAGCTTGGGTCAACTGTTTAAGATATTTACTAAATGTTGTTTTCAAATAATAAAAGCCATGCAGGATTCTTGAACAAAAATCATTAAAGTAATCGGAAAGTATTGACATTACATGATACATTTGGTTGTAATCATTACAATAACAAGTAAGTATTTTTTTTAATTACCAATTACATTTTATTACAGAAGAAATAATTACAAGTAATTACGATTACTCATTACAATGACCTAAACCATTTATTAACGAAATAAATATATATAATAATATATGGTAATTATATTGCATTCTACTTTAAATATTTATACATAATAAATATTACTTTTAAATAATTTAATAATACTGATTTAAGTTAAAGGAATGTATACATAACCAACCCGGTAGGTAGCACGCAAATAATGTCCTTCTGATAAATGGCCTTCAGTGCTTTCAATCTGCTTCTCTTCATGGCCTTGCAAAATTCCTGTGTTGCTTAAGTCAGGCGTTTTTCAAAATCGCAACTTGTCATTTTGTCAATCTCCCTCGCACATTACCATGAACAGACCGTGTTGTCAACTGACAACTCCTTCCAATATCGCTCAACTCCTACACGTGCTTATGTTTATATTTTCGTTCATCAAGACTTGTCAACAACTAAATTAATAATACTCTGACCTTTGAAGTGTATGCTTATGTTTATAAAACAAGTTAAAATAACCAATTATATGCACGAATCTCTAACTGACCAGCGGTATACTTAAGAACTTTTTTCTACAGCGTAGTGGGTTAACCGGCATACGTCCGGCGCATCACATGGTTGCCGTGAGGCTACTGTGGTTGTCTTCTTATTTGCGGTGGTTTCAAATTCGCGATATTCGCGGTCGCTCCCTGACCGCGAAAATGAAACCGCGCAGTTTTGAATGCACATATACCAGACCATAATCATTAATTTCAGAAGCTGCCGATAGTTTGCGACAGTTGATATTTATCTTCAGCTACGTAGTGGTTGTCCATCGAGCCTGGAGCATATACGATAAATGATTCAGGGAGAATGCTGGGCCCATTTTAAATAATATCGGTTGGCTTTGATGCAAAAAACCGGGACCCTTTGCAGGTGCGTGCTAACTCCGGCGGACGCGCCCGGCAGTTATTCCTTTCCCCCGGCACATGACTGGAAAGTGTCAATGCCCGCTGGGCAGTAATATTTAAAATTTACGTGTATGTGCGCCAAGTTAGATGACATCCAGTGCCGCTTAAAAATGAATATTGAGTAGAAGGTACTCGTATTTAGTCATGTTAATGAATAAAATTTGCCACTAAAGTAGTGAACATAGCCGCTAGGGTTGCGCCACCTTGTAATTGTATAAAAGACTAATTCTGTGAAATCATGACGCGCAAAACGATGTATGATTGGCTAGTGATGACGTGAGTTTTGAATATATTTGAAAGGTCGCAGTTCATTTTGGGGCCAAAGTGCCTTAAAACAGTGGAATATTATGTTTTGCAGATTTTAACTGTGAGAAACTGAATACGGTTCCTTCTTCCACCTATATGGAAGTAATTAGCAACATATATAAATGGCATTCAAATTATTCTGGGCACATCCCTGCCTTTGATACTGAAACAAGGGGGCTACCTACAGGCGTCCCTTGTTGGCTGAGCAGGTGATTACGACTCGACTTTTAATTAACAGGAGTAAGATACCCTTATCAAGACAGTTTCCCTAAACAAACTTAATATACCGTTTTGTAGTTACAGGTTGGTTTCTCGACACACCTTAATAACATTTGAGTTGTTTTTAATGAGCCTCGGCCCTGAACTAATTACAGCCAGCGGGGTCAATGCCTCCCGCAGGCGTCGGCTCAGCCGTCTGTGAATGTTCGAACATGCGATATCCGGACAGAGAAATAGGAGACCTAGATAATAGTGAAATCACCGGTAAATGAAACTAATTTTGATAATGAAATATACTACTAGACCAATGATAGAGCGCGAAAAAGGAACCCCGTGAAACTTTTAAAAATATAAAAACCGCGAAAATTCAGCCCCGCCAATATAAAGGCAACCACAGTATTCCCTGCCCTGGAATAGCCGTGACGTCACGTGAATGCATCACTCGCACACGTGCGACTTCCATCGGATCAAATGCAACATTTTAGTCGTGCCAACTCACGCGTCAATCGCGCGCCTGTGTACAACAGTCGTTCTCCTGTCAGTGTGACCTAATGCAAGTGGGTTGATCGCACGGAAGCGTTTTTGGACGTTGAACATGTTCAAAAGTCTGACGCGATCAGTTACGACTACCCGACTACCCGCGGGCATGACCCTCTGCAATGAATGCGACAACTCGCAAGCCACCTAGTGATTGCTCGTGCAACGACCCCGAAAAAAGTGTTACAGGCGATCGTAAACTGGTCGTATCTCAACTGTGAAAGGCAATAGAAATGCGAACCTCACGCGTTCCACTGGTAAGTACTTACGTCTGCTAAGGACAAGCTACGACGTCTATTCAGTGGTCAGGATTATTCTACGTACGATTTTTAGGTCGCGAGTGATCTTTTTCTGTCGTAAAGGGCTTAAGAGCGTAACCAGTTACAAGACACTACATGAAAATATAATGTGCCAATAGGTGTTCAAATTTCAAAATTGATCCTGACAAATCTAAAACACGTGAAGCTTCATATTGATAAAGCAAGCATCCTGCAGCTGATCGGCAAAAATGTCAGCAACCTCAAATTTAAATGTTCAAAGGACCATGGCATTGATGGTTTGATGACAATGGAGAGGAAAAAATTGGTATCAGCCCGACTAAAGACATTTAGTTCAATATCTAATAAAGCGGCCAGGCGAAGCTGTATAGATCGAGAGCAATGGTAATTCTAACCCGTTTACCTGTCACAGCCTCCCGGGGAATCCTTAGTATTTTCAGGTCCACATGAAATTAATCTTGAACTCATTAGGAACACGGCAGTTAAACAAATTATGTGTCGCGTTAATGAAGGTGGCTCTTATGTATTCAGTTACAAATGTTTTATGATGCGGAAAAAAGCTACAATGAAACCAATAAGAGATTTCAGGGAACCTGGTTTAGGGCCGCTTAGTCCCATAAAAATGTTTGGGAGTGTTCCAGTGGAACTTGTTTTGAATGTGCCTAGTCTTTCTAATTAGCCTCGGTCCCAATATAAACTAGATGTATGCAATCGTCGAGCGATCGAAAGAAAAACTTTCCTACGGGGTGAGGCTATATTGGAAACATACCAATTCTTGTAATTTGTACCAAGTACCAAGCAAGGCAGCTTAACATTTGTTGTAATTTATTTCGATAGATGAAATCTTCTCAAATTGTTTCAAAATTAATCTAGCCTCTTTCATAGATTGTGGGTCCCTTAGAAAAAAGGTTGTGTCGCCGGCATACATGCATTGCTTTATTTTAGAACGGTTTATACTTATACCTTTTACTTTACTAGAGTGGCGAATCATTATTGCTAATATTTCAATCACCAATATAAAAAGATATGGGGCCAGGGATCTCCTTGTCTTGTTCCTGGTTCCAAATTAAAGTACCCAGTGCTGGACCCGTTGTTCATTACACAGCTTTCCAAGTTATTTTGCTATACATTAATCCACCGTAATAATGTACTCTCAAAACCAAATTTCTTTACAGCAGTGAATAGAAATACATGATCAATACTATCAAAAGCTGCTGCAAAATCTATTGCGAAAATAATAACCATTTTCTCTTCCAGGCAACAAAAATCTAAAAAAATCTCTGATAAGGCAGTTTGTATCAGAAATCCTCCTTCCTTTCACAAAAGCACTTTGGTCTTCATCTATCAGTATCGGTAAACATTTTTTTAATCTCTCTGCCATAACTTTGCTTAATATTTTTAAGTTCACGTTCAATAAACTGATAGGTCTCTAGGATGAAAGTCTCCTATTGTCTTTTCCAGGTTTTTTTCCAGGTTCCTGAACGTGGAATGTGAGAACCGTCTGCCCGTCTGGCTTATGTAGTGTTGATATTGTCATTGCCTATCGTATAATATATATATATGTATAATGTATACCGGATTTAATATTACATATACCTTATAGGACCTACAAGGGATATAACTTTTGAAAAAAAATTAAATGAAGGGTATTTTCCAAGAGTGCTACCTTAAAACGATATGCAAATATGCAGCCTGGTTTCAAATTGCTTGCAATGTTAAATAGATATTAGATTGCTGTGCATATATTCTGGGAACAGTATAAGTAACCTTGAATAGGAATTTATATTAACGTTCTGTCTCCTGGAGAGCTCCCCACATTTTGGCTATCAGGAGGTCTTCAACAGATCAATGAAGGCAATGTGAAATGGTTAAAATATTTCGGCAGTGCTATACTAATGATTACTGGGATGGTCTCTCTCTCTCTCTCTCTCTCTCTCTCTCTCTCTCTGTGTCTATCTGTCTCTCTTTCTCTGTCTTTGCTGAACTATTTTATTCAGGTATGTGTAGACAATGGATACTTTTGAAGTTAACTTGTGATAAATCCGAGTTTTGAATTATGAGAAATAGCGGTTATATGTTCCCTCGGCAGCAAAACAGGTACAAGCATTCTTAATCTTGGTTTACGAGGAATCTTGCTTGTTTTTTTTTGTTTGTTTTTTGTTGAAACTGTTAATGTAACATTATGTCAACTTTAAAATTTATCAGCAGACCTTGCCTTAAACAAATAAAAAGAGCAGTTTCACTAAGACTGTCAGGGCCAGTTTCGTCCCCCCCCCCCCCCCCGAAATTCAACAAACATGGAAAAGATTTACCAATATACTGAGTTAAAACGGCACTTTCCTCGCTCTTGTTTGGTGTTGTTTGAAAGTATACAAATATGCTCACGATTAGTTTAGTTCATGTCAATTAACAGTGTACCTGTGAAGACAAGAAGGCGTTGTCAAAAATGACGAAAATATTTGCATCCTCATGGGGCCTAATAATATGTTCTTCAAACCTGGATGTGCAGGCACTCAGACAGCCAGTAATCTGGTCGTGATGTCTGAGGGCCGATATGGCGCTACCCCCTTGACTGCTTGGTCAAAGGATGAATCGATATATATTCATTGCATATTTTATTTGTTATTCTCTGGTCCTATATTTACACCCTGAATCAATAGACGGTATTTTTAA
Source organism: Sipunculus nudus (assembly GCA_026874595.1). Classification (NCBI taxonomy): domain Eukaryota; kingdom Metazoa; phylum Annelida; class Sipuncula; order Golfingiida; family Sipunculidae; genus Sipunculus; species Sipunculus nudus. The sequence continues at coordinate 54,965,307 of CM049311.1, read as the reverse complement.
TCGATCCTCACCAAAATTTGTTTAGTTATTAATGTTTGTCTCTGTATGCGCGAAGGTTTCGTAACTTGATTAAACAGATTGTATCAGATATGTGTCTGTTTCAGTCGATCTTATTTAGAACGTCTGAACAAGAACCTCATTTTATAAAATAATATATATTAACTAATCAATTGTCTCCCGTTTGGTGTAAATGATGGGGAAATGCAGAATGGACAATCACGTACTTCTCTGAAATTGATGTTTCCATACTTTTATTTTAAGCTGACTTGTATTTTGTTAGTATATACATTTATTTTTTCTTTCTACTCAAGGTCCGAACGTGTACCCTTGTGAAAGGTGTACAAAAACTATTGACACGATCAGTACACTGTGTCAGTTTAGTTATACGTTATCTAATCACGTTAACAAATCTCAACATTATATAAATACACTTGCAAATTCATGTCACTGACTAAAACAATATTAGGGAACGCTTAAACAAGGGTCATCTTTTTGTTTATACAATTCTGGAATTGTAAGGGGGTGAGGGTTGACTTGTAATATAAACATTATAAACGTTGAGAGTGGATAACATACCTGACAAATGAAGGGAGAATTTATTTATTCCGAGGCTCCAGGGACAGTCCTGGGCAATCCCCTTTTTATGTACAAAGTTTAATGTGCATATATATTGAAATAATTATGCATTGCATGCACGTTAAAGGTGTGTTCCATTACGTTAGACACAATTGTATTGATGCCGCTCATTGTCGGTTAGCTGTTCACATTTAAGTGAGGTATATTAATATGACAAATACTTTTTTTTATAATTTTACGTTATTAAAGGTTGACCTTACTGTGTATCCGACATGTTTTCGTTATGTGTTGATCGAAATAAACTTGAGTAATATGGGCTTAAGAAACTGAGTTGTGTATATAATATTAAACAAGTTTTTTTTAATTAAGTGCTGACATTTTAAACATAAGGGACTATACAAACCCTTGATTTATCACATGTCAACCAATAGCGTTACCTTCTCATAAGGGAGAACGGAGTATGTGTGTTTGTATGTCCATCAGAATGTTTGAGATTTTGTGTACAAGACTTCTGATGATAATATTAAGTCCTCATATCGTCTACAAATCATAAAACGTTCTTTCAGTAGCAGGTCTGCAGAGCTTGAGCACTGCTCATCTCTATAAGTGGGGCCCTTAATGTAAACACTTAGTAGTGCTAGCCACAGGTCTGCCAGATGACCTATTGGATATACCGTGGGATCCTAGGATCCGCCAGCTACAAAGTCTGACAAAGAGTTGGCATCAAGATATCTTTTTATAGATTATTAATGGTTAAGAGTCATTCAACAAACTTATAATCATTTGGATTCATGTCATATGACTGTCAATACTACTCACATTTCAACAAGCAAACTAGGACAAATCTACCATATTCTACACATATATTTCAAAAAGAGTATTCTTCTCCTTTTATATCATATTTTATAGGCAGTTACAGGTTATTTATTTCGGGCTTAAATTTATTTGAATATATAGTTTATAGCTAAAATTAACATAAGTACTGAAAGTTATCGGTATAATTAAAGTACTGGCAGTTTAAGTCTTTTGACACTTGAGATGAAAAATCACTCAAGGTTTATGCCATGGATCTATTTGACGCTCAGGCAGTGTAAATACTACAATTACTTATTGTAATTTGATTCATGATAGGTAATGCCATTTAATGACTTGGTTTGCTCGTTGCCGATCATGGCTTGTTTTTTGTCTGGTTATTTTCTGTTGGACTAGCCGTGTTCCCTCGGGTCTTTTATATATTCAGGATGCCTACTTTTTATACTACAGGAAAATTCATGGATACCTTCGATGCAGCACCTTGAAAGTTGATCGTACCTGGAGGGTTGGTTGTATAAACAAGTTACACATGCCTGTGAATACAATAATCGAGAATTTTCATATAGGTGCCGAGAATATTAAGTACCATAGTAAGGCTAAATCTCGCGACACAGAACAGGGTTGTCTCCAATGGACGATATGTAATATTTGAACAGATGTTGCTGGTGGTGTGCGACTTCATTTTTAATGCGATATATTATGCGTTCCCACCAAAATTGAATTATTGTATCCCAGGTGTCACCGAGAGCAGGTTTAGCTCCAGTCTCCTGGTGACGTAACTACTCAAGTCCCGGGACTCGGTTTGCTTTTTTATCAGCGCCGGTTCTTCACGGTTTACGCGTTTATAATAAAACACCCCGCAGGTGTAACATTTAAAACATCACTGTGTAGACTCAGCTTGGTGACTTCAGTAACCGGTCACAAATATAACATTAACTGCTCTGACGCTTTTATATATCATCCTGGAAATAGCTTAACCAACTTTCAAGGACACAGTAACAACACCTAATAAAATATAAGCATATTTATGTATGATTTACATGTTACTCGCGTTCTGTGATCAACTGGCCCGTTACTTTTGAAGAATGCAAAATTCTATTGCATTCACATTTATACTGAGGATGATATCGAGCTTTTAGAATGCACACAACGGTGTCGTTTCAACAGTGTGACCTAGTAACTTAGTCTTACCTTTGACCAATGGCGCAGTCTTATAGAAGGAAAACCCAGTAGCCCCTTATCATTGTAGGGTTGTACGGTAATAGTGTAATGCTTTGTAGACTTGTAAATGTCAAAATTCTTGTTCTTGATTGTTAATATTTAAATTCATTCTTACAGAATTATAGTCTTATGACCTCTTTGAAACAAAAGTCTTCCTTCGTTTCCTGTGTGAATATGCAAGAAAAAAATGAAATCGGGACCAGAATTATATATGATATATCAACGGTGAAATATTGCCTTTAATATTTTATTGGTTGAGACAAAGTTTAATACGTGACAAGATATATTTGAACGACGAGGGCTTGTGTGTCCTTTCTAATATCGCTGAGCTCTTGACAACATCGCGTTGAATGCATGTTGAAAGTAGGACCCCTTTTTGAACATACAGGGAAGTTAATGCCCAAGAAAAATGTCATAAAGATAAAGATAATAGGATGCCGCCAAGCATTCTCCAACATTGCTGGATAAAAACGTGAGTTACAGATTCATTGAGAGGTATATAAACGAAAACGAAAGCCAAACATTTGACTTGTTCCATTAACAAGACGCTCTTCAAGCCAGAAGAATGAAGCCTGTCATGATTTGTCATGTCGTGGTTTTGACGCTGTTGTCATTATCTTCTTCACGACATATATAAGGGAATAAAAGATGCAGAAGTACTATGGAGTTGGATTTTGCCAGGGTTTTTTTCAGCTAGCATGGTCTCTTTGCGTTTTTTCCACAAATATCCAATTGGTATTCAATCATGGAAGGCTGCCCATAAAGATCAAATAAACGAACTAGGTATAAGTGGGAATCAAAGAGATACCACTTATATGTAGAACAGTATCCTCAGCATGTGTATGCTCTTAAAACCTGATCAGCCTGCGGTATGTTACAAAGCTACGCATATAAAGTTGAACTACGAAAGGGAAATCCTACACTAAATAAAGTTTATATGAACAACTGTTTTCAAATGCTTTGCAAATACTCTGGAAAAAACATGTCTAGCGTCATATACCACCACAAATCCATGTAAGCTTATAAAAAAAGTAAAACCAACTGTCACAAAATTTTGTATGATTAGATAAATCTATAAAAGTTTGTGACATAGGTTTACTGCTGCATTGTAAATAATTGGAAGTGCATTCAATAAATTACTCTGGCACCAGTATGTATGGTTCAGTTGTACTTGCCAGGGTTCATACAGCTTAGTATGGGGCTTCCCTTGTACAGTTATTTTGGTTTGAGCGGGTCTATTCAGCATGTGGATTCCTTGCCCAGTCATCTGTATCACCTTTATTAGTCCTGTAAGACCATTCAGTGTGGAGCTATTTTAGGCTGTAGATTTCAGAGGTTGTATTTTTAACTTGAGATTCAGGTTTTGCTGTTTTGGGTGGTCTTGCCAAGGCACCCTGGCCACTGCTGGGAAAGTCAGTTGGTAAGAGGAGGGACGTGGAGGGACGCGCTTGATACCTGCATGGCAGAATGAACATTTACAATTTAGGCCTGATGGCTTGTTAATATGATGTATGGGGTAACCAGCGACCTGCCTTGAGTTTTATTTCTCAAGCACCAAGTATAGTGTGCATGGACACTTATAAACGTGGGACAATATACTAATATATTCAGAAGTTCTCATTTGAGATCTATTTGCTGGTATGCACAAGTGCCTGGTTGTGGCTGCCTAGTTTTCCTGAGGACAAACGTGCCAAGAAGGGTGTGGCTATCAGCGGTTCACCGGCAACCCCGAAGGGTGGATCCTGTGGAGGTCCATTGGAGGGCATGGTAGAGGACACCATACAACACAGGGCCAGTGGTAAACCTAGTGAGTCCCTAACCAATTCAGCAAAACCTCATAAAACGCAGCCTCATATCCTTTACCTATCGTGATTCTTATTATCTAAATAACTGGATAAAGTTATATTATATTCAAAGGGGTAAGAGCCCATTAATCGAGTAGACTTTCCCTCATTTGTCAAAATATATACATATGTCCTATATTAGGAGGGGGTTTTCGCCTGGTGTTTCTTCCTGTGTAATGTTGAGACCAGAAAATTCCCTAGGGTTGTATTCACCCAGTATATATTGGAGTGGTTAAGTAAAGTATTAGAGCTATAAAGTTTTTAAAATCCTTCCAGGGAGAAAAGGCTGGCAATGTGCTAGGAGCTGGCAATGTTCTAAGGGTTAAACGTGCCTGATACTTTTGGGAATATTATCATGTTTCTTTTTTTCAGGAGTTGCTTCACCTTTTTACCAGTCGAGGGGAATGATATCTTGGTTCTGAGTACTGTGGGACGTTGGCTGTGCCGGAGATCTTTACCATTCTATTTAAAATTTGTGTACAGTATTAATAAACTAGTATTAAGTATCATTCTGGCTTGTTTATTTGCTGAAATATCCATGCTGATATGAGAAGGCGGGTAATGCTTGTTTGGTCCATTAAATCCCCTTTTTTATAATCCTATAACTCGATTTTTCGACCGAATTGATCTTATTCTAAGTCCAATATGAAAAGAACCTAAGTCCGGAGATGATCTAGATAAGGCTGGATCCTATCCGTGACACCAACAGTTTGTGCATGTCTTCTATCCTACTCTAAATTCAGACATGTTAAACTGGAACTATGAATGATTCCTACCGCAGTATTCACTTGTTACTCCCTGATAATTTCACTCTTTCTAGACAACCCTGTCTCCTTCTTATCTACTTTATTGACTTTTGAGTTGAAACAAGAGTCAAATGTGACCCAATTTTGTTTTTTTCTCCCAATGCAAAATGACAAATATATTTTACAAATAAAGAGCATCGTTTCTAGCTCAGCTAACTGAAAGTCATCTAAGCTTTAGCGATCACTCTTTGTCCAGCCGTCTGTCCGTGTGTCTCTGTTAACCAGGCACAAATCGTAACTGCTGGACTTGGAATCTTGTAACTTGACATCCTGGGAGGTCCATGAAAATCTTCTTGGAAACCTGAAATAAGGTCACTGTTACCCTAATCCTCCGAGCTATGGCGCTCAGAGTACCCCCCTCCCCCCCCCCCCCCCCAGAATAATGAAAAATTTGATACAAAAGCTCAAGTATCTTAACATCTAATGCATTGATCACCATTTTCGTCAGTTTCTGTAGAAAGGTGGCGCCACCTGTATTTTTAAATTTTACGCATTTTTTTCATTATTGTTGAGTTCTTGAAAGATGCGGTCATCTGTTAAGAGGGAACAAATCTTAATCATTGGAACTTGGATCTTCTTACGTGACATGCTGGCAGGCTGGGAGGTCCATAAAAAATCTCTATGAAAGCCTGAAATTAGGTCTCCTTCACTCATTTCCTTCGAGCTATGGGGCTCAGAATAAGTCCACAGAATAATGGAAAATTTGATACAATAGCTCGGGTATCTCAGGTATCTAAGATCACCAAATATATCCAGTCAAATGATTATTATGAATTATTTTGGGATACACCGTCCTTTTAAGCCATTTAAAGACAACCGCGTCATTACGCATGCACCCACGGACAGGTAGCCTTGATAAGGGGGTAGGGTTTGTAAATGCTTTCAGATCGCTTAATTGTTTACATGCTGATTGATGTTGATATTTCTGAATTTATTAGTGCATGAATACATTAGTCATTAGTTCTTGACACTTTGACAGATACTTTTGATAAAATTATGAATATTTGGCCATATACACATGCAGTGAATGACCCGTCCATGCTATAGTACCCTTTGTATATAAGATGAATATGATGTCCCATGTTCCTGTCGAGATGTACATGATTTTCATTGTGATACTTCCCTATTACTATAAATAGTTATATTCCTGAGCCTGAATGCGTTATTGGATTTAATAATCATAAGAGCCCTCTCTGGATCAATATATAAACACAATAATAATCACAACAATAATTATATGAAATTTCTAATAGACAGAAAATCAATCCGTTATGCTGATCCACCTGAAATATTGTGATGGATTTTTCTACAAAAATGGAAGACCAAATATTAATAATTTAGTCATGTTAAAAGGAGAAAGAACAGCAAGGCATGTGCAACAGTTCCAATTATTATACAACATTAGCAATTACGGCGTATACAGCTGAATAACATTATTTGGTATTCATTGATTTTTTTATGTATTCATTGATTTTATTTTCATATTTTTGTTACAATTATATGATGACTGAGTCATTAGTTGCCTTTTTATATTATGCCTTATGTTGCTTTCAAATTTTCTTGCATGGAAACGTACTTGGTAGTTTAAATTGTAACCAAATTAGATTCTATTCTATATAAATATATATTGATGGATGACACTTGTAATGGTTTCTTTTCAATGCGATCGTAAGTATTGGAAGGGCATGGTTTAGGAGAACATGTATTAACAGTGGAGCGGAGGTTTAACAGTTACAGTACCATACAGGAAGGTATCATACCTGTGCTATTCATTGGGAAGAATCTAAAACATACGTATGATCTATGATCTATGATGCGTATGATTCTAAACAGAAATGAACAAAACCTGTGCCCTTATCCCGGACACCGTATAAGGGCACAGATACCATTGAGATTTCTACTAAATATTCAATTTCTGACGTTTTCTGATGTTTTATTAATATCATAATTAATTGCTTCATCACCAAAAAGTGTAAAAAATATGATTATTTCTATCAGTGACTTTTTCCAACTGTTTGCAAATACAATACAGTTTATTAGAATGAAAATTTATCAAGTGTTAAGCGAGCTATAAGCATTTACATACCCCTACCCCTTTATCAAGGCTACCTGTCCGCGGTTGTTGTGCGAAATGACACGATTGTCTCTCTCCCTCTCTCCTTCTCTCAGTTCCATGAAAGGGTATAATGCATCCTAAAATAATCAATTTTAACATCTTAATTCTTTAATTGGACATATTTGGAGTTCTTAAAATACCCATGTCATAAAAACCCAGAGGGGGTGCACGGTAACCATTCTTATATTATGGCTGAAATATGATTATTTTTGTTAAATTATTATATGTAAAGAAATTGCTCAAGGAAGGGTTCCATTATTTTTAAAACATATAAAACCTTCAGGTTCAGACGAATAACAATTCATAGTATCTAAGAAGCATCACAGTGAAAATCATTGCATATGGAGAGGAACATGGAACACCACATCGTCTTATAAACAAGGGATTACCATAAAATTTAATGGGTCATTCATTGCAGGTGTGTATGGTCAAATATTCATAATTTTATCAACTGAATTGGTAAGAATGTCAGGAACGAATGTATTATTGCACTAGAAATTTGGAAATGCAAAATCATCTCAAAAATAATCTGTTTGGAAAAATTAAAGAAAAAGCTGTTCTTTTTGGATATTTTATATGTAAGATAATTAATTGCTTAATCAACAAAACACATTATATTTTTTATGATTATTGTTGTCAGTGACTTTTTTCTCACTTTTTGCAAACTCAATGCAGTTTATTTGAAGTAATGTCTTTGAAAGACATAAAGGGGTAGTATATCCCAAAGTAATCAATGATAAATCTTAATTCATTAATTGGACATACTTAGGGTTCTAAAAAATGAATCGGACATACTTAGGGTTCTAAAAATACCTATGTCATAAAATCCTAGACTGGGTGCACGGTGACCCCTCCTAGCCCAAATAATAAAAAAATTGAGACAAAAGCTCGAGTATCTGAATAACTCATCCATTGATTACCACGATCCTTTGCATGTTTATTTTTCATAGAATGCTTCATCAGTTTCTGTAGACTGGTGTTGCAACCTGTATTTTTTTTACAATTTTTACGATTTTTTCGTTACCGCTGGACATGAAATCTCCTTTTTTTTCATCATGGGAGGTCCATGAAAAAATATCTCAGGAAACCTGAAACTGGGGCTCTGTTACCAAAATCCTTCGAGCTTTGCATTCAAGAAGCTGTTGTCTGTTGACAGGTCACAAATTGATAAATCTCCTCCGAAGTCTGAAATTAGGTCTCTGTTACTCATATCCTCCGAGCTATGGGGCTTGTAAGTACCCCCATCCCCTCCACCCCCCCCCCCCCGGCCCAAATAATAAAAAAATTGATACAAAAGCTCCAGTATCTGAATAACTCATCCATTTATTACCACGATTCTTTGCATGATTATTATTCATGGAATGCTTCATCAGTTCCTGTAGATTGGTGTTGTAACCTGTATTTTTTATATTTTATTAACAATTTTTACGGTTTTTTTATATTTGAGACCTTCAGAGAAGCTGTCGTCTGTTAACAGGGCACAAATCGTTACCGCTGGACCTGAAATCTCCTTTCTTTACATCATGGGAGGTCCATGAAAAAATATCTTTGGAAACCTGAAATTAGGGTTCTGTTACTAAAATCCTTCGAGCTCTGTTATAAAAATCCTTGGGCTCGTAAAAATCCGCAACCCCCCCACCCCCCCCCCCCCCCCCCCCCCCGAATAATTTAGAAAAAATGATACATAAGCTCCAGTACAACTTATGCATTGATAACCAAGATCCTTTGTATACATATTGATCATGGATTTTTTTATCAGTTCCTGCAGATTAGTGGTTCCACCTTATTTTTTTTTTTAATTTTTAAGCATCTCCAGCCCCCCCCCCCTATTTTTTAGACCATCTGGGTCTCATCTGGTGTAGCGATTCAGGATACGAGGTCAAAACAAACAGCGCTTACGATATAGGTATTGGGCCTATAGGTGAAGCCCTGTGTAAAGAGCGTATGACCCATGGGTCACAAGTTCTGCTGTGTGATAGGTTTTACAATAGCATTTTATGAATGGGACGCGACTGATCTGCTCATGGTGTGAAATTGTTGTTGGTTCGACCTATTTTAGTGACGGTTAATATGTATAATCACCTCGGACCATGCCAGCTCCCCCCCCCCCCAAAAAAAATTAAAAATAAAAATAATAATAAGCCAGCGGGGATTGTCAGTGTCTATCGCTTATTGGCTATCAATGCGGCCTCCGGTAGTTAACTGTGGATTTTCACTGTTGCCGTTTCTAAAGTTGACCAAAGGCATAATACACCTGACAGGCGTGTCATAATCCTTGCATGTACATGTATATAATGATTGGCAGTGAAGACATTCAACCGTTGTTACGCAATCCCTACGTGGAATTGTCCAGGTTTTTTTTTTAGGTCTCGAACTGTCAGCAAATGATGCCGGGCGTTTTCGGGGGGGGGGGGGGGGGGGGGGGGGGGGCGGGTTCATTTTTCTGTTCGAGCGCCATCAGTTATTTTCACAATTTTGAGTTTACCTCATCACGTATCTAGAATATTATGATTGATAACGAAGGTTTTTTTACACAAAATTGCCTTTTACTGCATGAATATACAGACAGACGCTTCTATTTAACAATAAAACGTGAAAAGGCTACGTGACCACGACAGCATCCAAACACGACATGCGCGACAACTCCCAAACCAGGAGAGGTAAAATCAAGGAAGATAAACTGAAGAAACATCGGTTTGAAGTTTCAAAAATGCGCGGTAAGGGAACCAGGTGGTTTGCGCGCACTTTTTATTTTATACGCCACCAATCGGGCTGATTCAAGCGTATTTCCACTCGTCAACAAGAGTAAGCAAATCGTTCATGAATGAAATATAATTTTCATATACCTTAATATATTGTTAGGAGAATTTACTATTTTGCCTGAATATTAAATCATAATTGGTATGTGAAAAAGTACCTTTAAATAGATATCAAATGGGTATACTTTTATACTGCTCCGGCAATACCGACCCTTGAAACGGCTCTTCAGTTATGACTGGTGTCATAGGTCCCAGGCCTTATCAGTTCATTTTAAAATGGCCTGTGAGTCATGACTTAATGGTTTATTGTGGCTTGATGAAAAAGGTATAAACACGAAATAGAAACCTGCGGAATAAAATAACATAATATATGAATCACCACTGAATGTCTTTGCCGATTGCAGGCACTAGTAATGTAATATTATTGTATTACTATTCCTTAATTATATACAAGACGGCAAGAAAGTGATCCAGGCTCTAGACACATTACATCACGCTGTTATCATCTCAAACTTTACTCAAAGAGTGTTATTATCATAATAAATCTACAATAAATAAGTGTTAGTATGAATAATATCTGGTGTTCGTATTACTTTTCATAAAGTATATCAAGGAATATTGTTTTTCATCAAACAAACCCAGTTTCATATTTGTCGAAACATCTCCTTTCTGGCTGATATAAAGTAAATTGAAAGGTATAACACTAAGCAGTGATATACCCTGTGAAAGAAGCCGCTTTACTTGACCAGTCTAGCAAAGGCCTATGTAACCGTTACCTAAAAATAGCTTCAGCCTTTAGCGACTTAATTCTCTGCGGAGAAAGAAAATGGAGTGACATTTTTCCTGAAGCAACACCACTTCTGTAATTGAGCAATCTAGAACTTCGGTGGGTGTTAAACCAATAAACCACCCTAATTGAAGGAGGGGTTGAAATTCACAGTCACAAGCAAACAAACGTTCAGTCAGAATTGTATATATACTTAATACCAGAATTGAATTCTTTGAGTCATAATACCCTAGACTAAATGTATTGAATGACCTTATATGTCGAATGTTGAGATTATCATTGCATTTTTGCTATTATTTTGGCGGCCATTCTGATTGATGCTAATTTACTCAAGTTAACCATGGCTGACAGTGGTCTAACCAGCATATTTTTCACACTTGATATATTGGCAAACTAAATTCACAAAGAAAAAATTAAGACCCTCAAACAAGATTTAGTGTAGCATCTACCGGACTAATTGAAGGAGGGATTAAGATTCACAGTCAGAAGAAGGAAAAAGCGTTTTAATAGCCTGAGTCAAAATTGAGTCAAAATGATACATATATGTGTGTGTGTGCGTGCGTGTGTGTGTGTATTAAAGCGCTGTTAACCCTTTTCTTCCTTAATTTTAGATTGCGCTGAATTTCGAACACTCTCTGTTAAGATAAGCGAAATGTTGTAGGATAATGAAAATCTTCAAAATATTTCAGAATTCAATATGAAATATATGACCTCAGAAAGTCTAACCAAATGAGTGGACCTACAAGTATTTTAAAGGGTTTAATACAACAATAAAACTATTCGTATATTTCATAGGTGGATTAGACATGAAATCGGTTTCAGGTGTTGTATATCTGAGGCTTGAAACCTCCGACTAATAGATTTAGTTCACATGTTAGGTTAAGTTGCCGATCAGGACGATAGGCAATGCTCTTCTAACGTTTCCCTTTCACGTCTGCGACTGTTCCGTCTCATCTCTTAAACCTCTCATGGGAGACCTTTGATTCTCCTCTTGTCTGACTGCTAGAAGTTCTTTTCTCGGAAAACCCTGGCAGGTTAATCAGATATCAGACCATTGGTTATCTTATGAATTATATAAATTCTTTTTATATTTCAAAGTTCGTCTACGATTCAAAGTTTTACTTTTACCTTTGAAACCAAAAGTGACAGATTAATCAGACAGACAAAAAGAAATGCTAATATGACATTTTACCTATATTCATTCAGGTTGATAGAAATATCAGGGTATCACATAACACGTGACAGGTAATCTGAATCCATTTGTTTTTGTTCTGGTGTCACCAGAGAAATGTGACTTGTTTATTTTATATTATTATGGTACAGAATATTCAAGAAAATGATAGTATGCATGTCATGTATCGACGTTAGTGTGGGTTCGTGGGGTGGGGGTGGGGGGGGGGGGGGCGGAGAACCATGGAGTTTTATTTGACGTTGGTTTCCGTACAATCGTAATTTCGTGAGAATTGGTTCTTACTCGTCACAGTCTAGCCGGTTCCCTCAAATACCATTGTTTACTGAAGACTTCAAAGACAACGAGTTTTCTCATACTTGAGTTTTCCCATACTTGAGGCTCTGGAGGCATATCCATTTTAGTATTCATGCACTAAACAACAGGCCAAGAGAGCGGTCAGGATGTGTGACGTAATCATCAGTATATATGCTGGAAATACGAAAGCAAAGGTACAGTCTCCTAAGTCAGCACGCTAGAAGTCGAGTCTGACAGTTTTTACAGTGTTTACAGATTGGCTTGTAAGCAGCCGATGTGTTTCTCCCATGGTGAAGCCCAACAAACAGACAAGGACAATTGATTCGGTGATCAATGTGTACGGTACCGAATATTGTCGAGTGCAGTAATATAATCCGGTACAGACTACTAGATATACCCAGGGTAATTATATAAGGACAGATGTTGCCTGAGAGTGATACTACAGAGAATGCTTTGAGTCTTTCTGTCAGCAATTCAGCTAAGCGGAACTTCAAGAGTAAAGACTCTGTCAAGCCAGTGATTTGTTTTGCGGCGATGTGTACAGTGGAAAACCCGCCTGGACTCCGCCTGGAGTGCATACCTAAGTCACGTGACCAGCGGCAGTGGTGCCAGGCGAACTTTCTGTGATGAGTGCTTACGGCGAGTGTCAGGATTAATACTGTGTATCAGTATAATCATATAGACTCTAAGGATTATTGTACATTGCGCGTGCAACGTCTGTCTCGAGAATTGTAGGTCTACTTTTAATATATTTTTTATGTTATATAACACACGCCGTTCTCATCTATTTGAGTGTATGTGCGAGCTTCAGTCGGTTTAGTTTAAATTTTAAAAGTACCTGAAAAGTAAAGGTCCTTCGCTGGGATAACAGCTGACAGCCACCCTTTATGCCATATGTAATCCTTCCTTAAAAAAGGGGGGAGCGCGCGCCTCTTCCCCCTCCAATAAACGCGCCCTGTATTCGTCCATCAACTGGAGATAAACAAGTTTGATTCTTATACAGAATTAATCTTGATACACCTACAAAAATGTTTTGATAATACACAGGCGAGACGTCCATCAGGTCGTTAAATAGAAGAACCTTAAATTCTTTTGTTCTGGTAATCTTGTATCAACCCCCGCGTGCGCATGATATCCATTTTGGACAGGCTTTAACTTACAGTAAACAATAAACGTTATTGATCAGGGCAAAGGCGGATGTCAACGGGGAATTTCCTGACGTCATTTCTTTCAAAGAAGGAAGAGCTGTCAAAGTAACTAGATTATTCATGTCGCGTGGTCGCAAACCGCCCATTTTGTTTACTCAAGTAACATCTCTAAAGTTTTTAACGAAAGTGAAAGTATCCGTGAGTTTCTTTTCCTAAATGTACACAGGAATTTAACTAATGCTGTGTTTTTATATCTATGGAGCTCAGCTGACTGAAAGTCTTCTGAGCTATAGTAATCACTCTTTGTCCGTCGTCCATCCGTCGGGACGTCCGTCTGTCCTTCCGTTAACCAGGCACAAATCATAACCACAGGACCTTGAGTCTTGTAACTTGACATCCTTGGAGGTCCATGAAAAATCTCCGTAGGAACCTGAAATAACGTCTCTGGTACCCATATCCTTTGAGCTAAGGGACTCGAAAAGACCCCCCCCCCCCCCACCGAATCATTGAAACTTGATACAAAAGCTCCATTATCGGAATAACTAATGCTTTGATCGTCTTGATTCTTTTTATGCTAAATGATCATGGATATTTTACCAGTTTATGCCCACTGGTGGTGCACCTTGATAATACGAATTTTTAAGCATTTTTTCCCTTGAGACCTTCAAAGAAGTGGTCACATGTGAACATGGGACAAATCGTAACCACTGGACGTAGAAACTTCCTAGACAACCAGGAGGTGCATGCAAATCTCCCTAGAAATGCTAAATTTAGGTCTATGTTACCCATTTCATCCTAGTTATTGGGCTCAGAAGTACCCCCGAGTAATGAAAAAATTGATACTAAAGCTAAAGTATCTGAACAACTAATACATTGACCACAATGATTCTTTGCATGCATATCCATCATGGAGTGTTTCATCATTCCTACAGACTAGTGGGGCCGCCTAGATTTTGTTTTTCAACTTTTGCATTTTTACTCTGCTTTTGAGACCTTCAAAGATGTGTTCACCTGTTAACAGGGCACAAATCGTAACCATTGGACATTGAAACTTCTATCTTGACATCAAGGGAGGTCCATGAAAAATCTCCCTGGACACCTGAAATTAGGTCTCTGTTACCAACTTCCTCCTATCTATGGGGTTCAGAAGTATCCCCCAGAATAATAATAAAAAATGATACAAAATCTCCAGTATCTGATAAACTAATGCATTGATCAACATGATTCTTTGCATATTCATCATGGAAAGTTTCATCAGTTCCTGCAGTATGGTGGCACAACCTTGATTTTTTTTTTAATTTTACGTATTTTTTTAGGCCTTCAAAGATGTGGTCACCCGTTAACAGGGCACAAATCGTAACCATTAGACGTAGAAACTTCTTAGACTTCCAGGGAGGTCCATGTAAAATCTCCGTAGAAACCAGAAATAAGGTCTCTGTTACCCATTTCGCAATGACTGCGACAGCTCGCAAGCCACCTAGCGATTGCCTTTGCGACGACCCCGAAAAAAGTGTTGCAGGCGATCGTAAACTGCATGGTCGCACCTTAAATGTGAAGGGGCCTTTAGCCATAGAAATGCGAACCTCGCACATTCCACTAGTTAGTACTTACGTCTGCTGAGATCAAGCTACGACGTGTTGTCAGAGGTCAGGACTGACCTTTAAAAAAATATCTACGATTTTCAGGTCGCAAGTGGTCGTTGCCTGTCGTAAAGTCCATGTGTGACTTGGGCTTAAGAGCGTAACCATTTACAGGACTCTACATGTAAAAATGAAAAGATGATGTGCCAATAGGTGTTAAAATATCGAAATGGATCCTTACAAATCTAAAACATGTGAGGCTTTATATTTATAGAGCAAGCATCCTGCAGCTGATCGGCAAAATGTCAGCAACCTACAGTGTAAATGTTCAAAGAACCAGGACACTCATCGTTTGATGACAATGAACTAAGTAGAGAGGAAAACGTTGGTATCAGCCCGACAAAGGCAGTTAGTATAAATTCTAACAAAGCTGTATATTTCGAAAGCAAAGGAAATTTTTACCCTGTTAAAAAAACAGTTTACGTGTCACAGCCTTCCGAGGAATCCTCAGTAGTTTCAGGTGCAGATGAAAGAAATCTTGAAAAATCGGGAACTTTGCAGAAAAACAATTTATGCGTCGCCACCATGAAGTTGACTCTTCGGTATTCAGTTACAAAGGTTTTATGATGTGGAAAAAGTGCAATGAAACCAATATCAATTTTCAAGGCACCTGATGTTGGGCCGCTTACTCCCATAAAAACGTTTGGAAGAGTTTCCTTCGTAATAGTAATTGTTTTGCCTTTATTAATATTTTGTTCTATGGTATTTCCAGTAAGGGATCTCTCTCCCTGGTGAATTGAGTAAAGCAAAAATATTTCTCATACACAAGAAAGGTCCGTTAAATGATCCTAGTAGTTATAGAGGGATATCATCATTGGATGTTACGGGAAAAATATTTACTTACGTTTTGAATAATAGACTATGTCAGTACATGGAGGAAATAAATATTTTATCCAAGTCTCAGGGTGGTTATAGAAAGAGGTATACTACCATTAATCAAGCATTTGTTTTGTTTGCTTAAGCTCAGAAATACTTAGGTAAAAGAAAAGGAAGTTTTTATTGTTTACATATTGATTTTGCAAAAGCTTTTTGACAACATCATTTATTGTGGTATGTGTTATTGAAACAAGGCATAAATGTTTTGTTTATTAACTGCTCATTAGGTACCAGGGAGGGTTGCATGTTAAGTCCATTACTATTTTCTTTATTTATAAATGAGTATTGTAATATTTCACACAGAGATATATGTAAATGGTTATATTTCCAATTTAATGACTGTGTTATTTTCAGATGATATGGTTAATTTTGCAGATACTGTAGGTAGTCTACAGCAACAAAAAATAATCTCTTGCAAAGTTTTGTGAAAAATGTGGTTTTAATATTATTACAGATAAAACTAAAATTATGGTTTTCAGGAAAGGTGGTCCTTTACACCATGTTGAAAGATGGTATTTAAATGGTAAACAGTTAGAAGTGGCACCGTACTATAAATATTTTGTTACTACTTTCTCTTCAAAATTATCTTGGCAAACAAAGCTGTATGATGTTACGAAGACAAATAAATGAGGGGAAAATCCTGGGCCGATCCCGGAGTCGAACCCAGGTCGGTGGCGCACAAGTCCAGCCTACCAAACGCTTACCGCTTCACTAGAAAAGCAAGCTTCACTAGCGAGACAGTTCGGTCCGCTTTTATGTCACCCCGTAACAATGTATGATTAAATAAATCAGTAAAAATGTTAATATGTTAGTACAAAACATCTCTTTTATCATTTTGATCAAATGGTAGTGTATATTAATATATTAATATATAATTATTTGGGTGCGGATTATGGGGTTTTAAAAATCAGAAGGTATAGAATAATTAAAATATATTTTAAACGTAGACAAGAAGACTCTAAAATCAGCAGCATTAGGAGATGGCGGCAGGTTTCCTTTGTTTGTAACTTGTTAATTACGTTATGTAAAATATTGGGTTAAATTTTTGTGTATGCCAGAACATGCGTATCAGAAACCGGTGTACTGCATGTTAAAAAATTTAGATCTGTAAATACTGTTTACATCATGGATACAATATTAGTGAGGATGAAGCTTAATTTATGCTAGAATGTATATTATACAATGATATGAGGTTAAAATACTTCAGACTATCTTCAGTCTATCTCTCGTCGCTGAACCGACACTGTTTCTATTCAGGTATGTGTAGTGAATGGATACCATTAAAGTTAACTTATGATATTAACGAGTTGTGGTTTTAAAAGAAATGAGTGGCTAAATGCCCCCTCAGCAGCAAAACTGATACGATCATTCATAATCTTGGTCTGTGAAGAACCTCCGTTGTATTTTTGATGAAACTGTTATGCAACCGTTATGTGATGTGAATGCATTTATCAGCTGACCTTGTTTTATACAAGGGGAGAGAAAGGTTTGACTTAGACTGTCAGAGCAGGTCCCTTATCTAGTTACCTAAGTTATGAAGATAAACGATAAAATACGTAAGCCAGGCGGACGGACTATGCTAATTAACCCCGTATTTTACTCGGTCAAGGAAAAATCAATACATTTACTTATAGCATATTTTATTTGTTACTCACTGCTCTTTTATTTAAATACTGTACTGATATTTTTTAAATTTATTTTCACAAAAAAGTCATTATCATTAAGTCGTTTGAGTTTGATGCTGAATCGACTGTAAATGGCGTCTACTACCTTCTAGATTACACAAGTTTACACAAGAGGCACCATGTCCCCTAAACATACTCGACATTTTACCCTCTCTTACCCATTTTATATTTCTCTATATCTTTGTATATATATATATATATATATATATATATATATACCGATAGTATATATGTTTGCAGAACGATTCCAATACTGCTCTATAACGGGATGCTAAGAGCTGTTACATAGTGATTATTTAGGAAAACGTTCAGTTACACATGTGCAATTTTCATATGTGATCTGTCAACGGTTCATGCAATTATGTAATTATGCATTGACGCACTTAGCCATGGTCAGGTTAAATGTTGGGGAAACAGGATTATGCCTGCATTTCGAAATGATTTCTTATCTTTTGTTCAGCCTTTGTGACTTCAGGAATGTTATTATTTGAACCTTTTCTTTGAAGCAGAGATTACAAGTGCCATTGCGGAGCTTTCTCGGGGATGCGCTTTTAAGAACCCGCAAGCTGATTGAATACGGGGTGTTTTGATCCTTCTGTAGTCAAATGTACTTTGAGAGCTCGGAATCTTTTTCATATTTAAGGTCATTAAATGTTTCATCAATGATTCATATGTGTCTTATTATCTACTTGACAAAGACCAGGAACAACGAATACCCGAAACACTGAATTACTGTTTGTAGAGCCATCTGATTTAGAATAATCAATAAATTCATTGACTTGTATTTTAAGGTGTTGGTCACGGCTTGTTTTGTCTGGTTATTCCTGCTGGACTGGTCCCGAGGTTGTGTGTAGTCACGAGGCTTATAGTGTTCGAGTTCTTACACTTCTTGTCTGCAACATCATGTAACAACCAACAATTGCTAGTAACAGAGTATCCCGCCAGTCTGGGTCAAGTATTGCCAGTTTAGGAGGTCTAGAGACTGTTTAACCAGACTCTTTTTTAACTAGTTTTGTGTGTGTGTGTGTAAGCAACCAGTGTAATTCATGTCATTGGAAATATGCTGGTAGATTGTTTTGAATTCTGTAATTACTTTAATGTAATATTTGATGCTTAATCACTGCCTTGTCTTTTGTCGTGTACCTGAGTGCCGATACGATGAGTCCGCTATATAAAAAAAACACCATCTCTACTTTACCACTTTGAACCATAGGCAAGTGAGTCCATCACTTGGCAAGGGCAGTATTTTTCTTAAGCTACCCGTAAGGTTATCGGGTGACAAACGTTTATGTGATATGAGGATAATTACAACATTAATGATGTAAACGCTGTAGTTCCATGAACAGTGCGCAGATGTTACTCACAGAACCGTTCCCGCATTTCTAACGTAACCTGAGAACAGTTTTTGCTTTTTTAAAATTGCTGGATGATATTTCATCTATTGTACAGTCATGTTATCAAGTCTTATCAAGACCTGTGGTAGCTACCTAATTGTTTTTTAATCAGACTAAGGTTTTCACTTGTTCTCACATTAAATGATACCTATTGTTCCTTGATAGACAATTACTTATATTAATTATCTCTACATTAGAAGATACTTCGGGGTCGAGGGCCTCGACAGTCGACGAGTAAAGCGCTCGGCTCTCTCCGCTGGTAACCCGCGTTCGATCCAAGGCGTGGTTATGACAGTGGGACTTTTTTCTCCGGGTTGTCCTTGTTTCCTTCACCTTTAGACACTACAGAACGACACCAACTGAGCCTAAGAGAGTGCCTCGATAAGCCATAATAACTATTTGTACCATTCATGCGATATAAGTAAAGACACAGTATATAATTTTTGTTTGTTTTTGTAACATTTCTTATTCTTTATTCCTTTTTACTTTGAATTTTCACAATTAGTATTCTTGAGTTCCACTGCCGTTACAACTGGTTGTGTTTACCTGAAAGGGTATGTTTTCATATGCATCAATTTATCTTTCATGGGGAGGAGATAACTCGCAGACACACACAACACACACATAAATGTGTATATGTATATATGTATATGTATATATGTATATATCAACGTCTGTATGACATATTTCAAATTTGCTTAATCGCATTTCAGGTATACAACAATTAAGTATAAGGTTTTAAAAAATAAGGTATTATGTTTTCAGTTTAGTTTTTCTAAACCAGGTTTAGCAATAATATTGCAAAGTAAACTCATTAATCGGGCCAAAGTCTATAATTCTATTTAATAATATTTTCAATTTGCAAAATATAAATATTATACTCTGAAGAGTATGGGGGGATGATTACATTGACCACCCCCCCCCCCCCCGCCTTGTCAAAAAGTAGGGGGATATATACCCCCAACCCCCCTATATTGACGCCCCTGATTTCTTACATCATTCTAATAAGAAAAATAACTTAACACCAGTATCTTATGTTGGTCAAAAGTTCAATGTATTAGTTATCAGTTATGAAATTACTAACCGAGAATGATCTTTGTACACCACTGTTGTCGTGTAATACTATCTATAGTTACAAGGGCTGGGTATTGGTCTGCCTACTCAGGTACAATACGTATTACAGTACACTCAATTCGATACCCGATACGTTGACGATACGCTCCATTTTTCTTTGTATATAATTTTCTGAATTTAAGCTCTGGGGATAAAATACTTCTTACTAATTTAATATACAGCATGCCTATAATGTTCTCCATTAATGCTGGATATCAATTAATAAAAAAACAATTAATAAAAACAATTGATTAAAAATATTTTTCAAGCAGGCATATGCATATTTTTCTATTAAAAAACTATCCAAAAATTGCGTGGGCTGCTCTATTCTCTTTGGTTATGGATTGGTAATTCTTTCAAAGGATGAGCCCAATTTGTGCAATGATAAATGTCTTAAGATACGTAATATGTCGGCAGAAACATTTTCCAAACCCTTTTTTTTAACCTCATTTACTGAATAGACTATTGAATTTAGAAAACAGCTCTATCTTTTACGCCCTTTACATACCTATCTCCCTCCCACCGTTCTTTTCTGTTTCATCTGGAAATTCATTGGCTGTTTTCATGTTTTTAAATTACATTTTAATTCCTCGAAAATGAATCCATGAATCGATCACATAGTGCTGTGTTTTTCTGGTTTTCCCACCAGGCTTTGATAATTTATTTCTTCTGATGTCGAACAAGGAAATGCATGCCCTTATATGGTCACAGAATGGAAATAATTAACTGATTGGTAACAATATGTTATATGACTCGACTTTATTGATAAATAACAAAGCTTGTAATCATGGCTTGTAATCAACCACCGGGGAGGGTACGGAGGGAAGGGGGGACATATCCCTGTCACTTTTAGGGATGGGGACAAAGTATCATTTGTCTCCCTCATTTTTTACGTATTTATTTTTTGTTACTGTTGTAGATAGCGATTTCGAGGTCAGTGTTCCGTTTTTACCCAATTACTCTTTCATCTCATATCATAAAAATGGATATCGCTTGCTTCAGTGCCCTATATGTTTCATCATGAATCTTTTTTCTATTGAATTATATATCTTTGATGTTCAAAACAGTTTTGAATATTGAACAAATAGTACTTTCATCACCAATATATTCACACACACACACACACACATATATATATATATATATATATCGTATTTGGTGTTGGAAAACGGGGGCCTCTGGTCGTAATCCATTGGATTACGATGTCCCCCTCACATTTCTTCAGCAACAATGGTCATGTCCGTAATATTCCACTTATATCGCTCACACGCGCCGGCTTCTCATCGGAGCCTTCAGAGGCTTTAATACATTTCTTAATCAATCGATCACGAGATGGATGACGAGAATGTATGAGGGAAAAGAATAGTTCCTTTGGTAACATGTTTTATATAATCCCCTTGCTTACGGACCCCCATGAAGTGATTAACTTCATAAAAATACACTCACCTATACAGTAGAAACAGAGGAAAATTTCATCGTAAGACCTCTGAGCCCTCCAGCTTTTATCACCGCAGCACAGCTCAATTAATCCTAATAACACCACGTAGGCCGGAGGCAGAACAAAGGGTGGATCCCACCTGTTTTAATTTTGTACTCTCTAAAGTGGCCATAAACCATGGATGGCCACAATGCCTGCTGGAATATTCCGCTACATCAGTGGGGTAACTTCCATTAGCGATGAACAGTCTCAGAGAAGAAAAGGAAGTAACTAATGATGTGTGTGGAGGAGCTTGTTATCTCAGGGGGCATCAACAAAAAGGTACTGAACAAAAAAGGTGATGAACAGTTTATGATATGTGGTTGATTTTGGTAAATAGTAAGTTTTATGGATTCCTGTCCTGTCATACTGGAAAACTGACATAAGACTTGTCTTCCTTGAATTTCATATTCCGGCAATATATCATATTGTCCAATACAGACAGCCGGGTCGCAAGCGGCTAGATATATAACGTATATTTTTGGTCTTGCTTAAACGGTTTGCATTGCTTGTACATTGCAGGAAGGATTTTTTTCAAATGCATATACTACACAATGGTACATCTCCGGCTTAGATTTCCGACATGCCAACACTCTCATGAATATCAGTAAGCCCAAGTAATGAATGGTAAATTCTGTATGCGGACATATTCATTACATTATGATTTAAGAGGTACCATGGTTTGTTAAAAAGTGGTGCCTTGGTATTTTGGACAAAGACTGGAATTTTTATTAGAATAGAAGAGCGATAATGAAAACACTGGTGTATCGGATACTTCAACAAATTAACAAACCGGTCCTGGCAGCTGCGTACTTTTTTGGTAATATAAATGTAATCCTCATGTTCAGTTTTCTATGTTTTTTATTTTTAATTTAAATCCAGTGTTGCATGTGCAAGTAAGTAGAAAACATGATGTGTTATTTCGCGGTTATTGTTTGTCCATAGAAAAAAAATGCGAAATAAACTTTTATTTTGCCATCTGTATTACTCAGGAATCTTATAAACAGATTATCCGTTTAAAGAAGAAACGGGAGATCTGTCACCAGTAATTTTGTTCTGATTATATAAAAAACGTCCTCACGGGTCATCATAGTGAAACAAAAAGATTAAAAGGATCAGAAATAAAGAGATTAAACGGGTATACCATTTGCATCTGAAAACATACCATGTTTGTCTCAATCACTTCACGTGTAATGTAAGGCTCTGTTTACTATGAATTATTAGGAACCCAAAGTTTCTTCAACCGGAATAGAATGTGTCAGTTTTGCACGAAATAGAGTGAAACCTGTAAAACCGTGTTCCTGGTAACCTGTGGGACTTACAGGCCAGTTAACCAGTGTGAAAGCTTCCGGTTCACTAAAGGGTGGTCTTAATAGGCCCGCGGTCTTATTTGAGACATGGTCTTTAAAAATCCGCGATGGCGGAGATGTGCGCTTTCTCAATGTTCATGATCCATCATGAATATTCATTTAACGAAATGCTTTACATGAATATTTCTGATACATCGTAATGTCATTGTGGAAAAAAGAGACCCCCCCCCCCCCATTCATTGTTCACATAAAAACAGGGGTCATATTATTTTAAGAAGAGCCTCCTGTCATCAATGTATCCAATTGTCTCCCCAAGATGGGTTGTCTGGTAAAGTAATACGAGCATGAGAGCAGTCTGAACAAAACTGTTAACTTCACAGTTGCTGCCAGCATAATCAGCCGTTATTGCCCAGGTAAAAAATGAAGTAATGAAGAAACAGGATCATTTCTTTTACAAACGGACTCCCGCTGTCCTTGTGGGTGAATTTACTTTATTTACCCACCTCGTTTCCCATTGTCGACAGTGTAAAAAGTTCCGTTTATTCCCATTATCTGGCAAAATGGTGTGTAATTTTCTCTGAAATCGAACTACTGCAGTAAAGGAATTTTATCCACATCTGTGTACTTTTATTTTTTTCCTTTCCATAGAAAAACGATGCCACTGTTCTCCAGAAACTCTGAACAGTCTTATAAATTCACACATATACCGAATAAAGATAAATATACTGGTGATAATCTAACCTAATCGGCCCTGAACTTGTGACATTCAATTTTCATGCCACTGTCTGATCAGCTGACAGCATGGTTTCAGGCTAACAACACGCCACGCCAAAGTCTGTCCTCAGAATCAACGTTACAAATCGCTTTAATTCCGCTGACTGAACAAAAAGATAAAGTTTTTGATCCACCATATTATTATTATTATTATTATTATTATTATTATTACAACTATTATTATTAATAGTAGTAGGTGTAGTAGTGGTAGTATAGTAGCAGTAGTAGTAGTAGTAGTAGTAAAATAACAAAATAAGAAAGACTTTATATTTCTACCGATTTACTTACTATTACGTACGGACCGCCAGGTTGAATATCTCCGCACATATGTCAGAACTTAAAACTTCAAGAAGCAAACCTGACCAGTATTCCTATTAGCTATTCAGATTCGTCTCTCTTTCCCCAAATTATGAATTTGTTACCATATCATGGTGGTACCTTTTATTATCAATATGATTTATATAAAATAAATATCATTTTAATCACACTTTCAGTAGATCTTTGTGCAGCAGCACGTCAATAAATGTTTGGTACACGCCATGCATCCCCTTCCCAAAAATCCATTATTGTCCCTAATTTCTCACTAATGTACCATTATATCTCTTCCGGATATCAGATTGTAATTATATTATTTTATACAATGAACCGATACATAAGAACGGCTCATTACACCTCCAAATGAAAAAGGGATACCATTTCCTATGAATTGGTCTCTTTGACTTTTTTGTGTCATCACAAGGGAACCAGTACGTTTTGTCGAAGATTAATCTCTTGTCTTGAAAGTTACGAGAGAAAGCTCGGTAATTTAGGCTTGTTATCTAAGGATATATTTTACACAGTAATTTTCTGAATTAATGAGACGTGTCTTGCTACTTGGAAACAGGAACTTATGTTTCACATTTAATTTATGTGGCAAGACTGGCGTCGGTAGTTGCCAGAATATTACTGAGCTGATATAATGTTCACTGGATAAAGATTTTTATAATCCTAGTCCTGACTAAAGCTTGAGCTCTATGTAGTTATTTTTTGTGACTGGGTGTCAATCGGGTGAATCCGGAATGGGGTGAATCCGGAGATTTGTTTACGATTCGCTCACTCGGGTGATTCCGGAGACATGTTAACAGTGTATTCGGAACGGAAATGACGACACGCAAACTAGATGGCGCAAACGGGAAGGCGATCGCGGGCTGGTACAAACTCCTAAGTTTGAGGTTCCAGACCGTATTTTGTGCCTGATTGTGTCCAGCCTTCATTTCGATACTTTCTCAGGATGGTCCACACCTCTGCTTGTGAACGTAAGGGCTTAGATATACTTGTTTTATTGTGAAATAGTTTTCTTACAGAGTGATCCGTTCTGTTTCACGTGTATCAGGAGCTACTGCGTCATTAGGCTTATGTGTCCCTGTATTTGTGCTCATTCCAGAACAATCTTGTCACAGACAGTATTTCTTTGCTTACTAAACATGTGTACTGAGAATTTATCTGCAGGTATACATATGTTTATTGTTGATCCCAGGCATGTAGAGTGCTTTTGAATTCTTAGATTTATATATATACATAACGCTGGAATGTCCTTGCCAAGTCATGACACGGTGATCATGGCGGTATCAGTTTATTTATTTGTATTACTTAATACCACTCTGACAAGCATTTAAGCTGGAAATTGAATGTTGCAATGAAGTATGTGTGTCATCCATGCTATACTATGAACTGCTCATGTTAATGGTCCCTGTGATATATAAAGAAGCAGGAAGGAGGTTATGTTCAGAATGATGTTTGTTCACTGAAGGAGGTTATGTTCAGAATGATGTTTGTTCACTGAAGGAGGTTATGTTCAGAATGATGTTTGTTCATTGAAGGAGGTTATGTTCAGAATGATGTTTGTTCATTGAAGGAGGTTATGTTCAGAATGATGTTTGTTCACTGAAGGAGGTTATGTTCAGAATGATGTTTGTTCACTGAAGGAGGTTATGTTCAGAATGATGTTTGTTCATTGAAGGAGGTTATGTTCAGAATGATGTTTGTCCATGAAAGGAGGTTATGTTTAGACTAATGTTTGTTTGATATAAATATATATACTGGGGCAAGCTTTACCAATACCTACATACACACACGGGTATTCAGTAGAATTTTTAATCTCTTACATGAGCCACTGATGTTTTGGGTAAATGCTGCAATGGAAAATATAAGTCATAGGCCTAATGTCTCGGTGAAATTTCTATGGTAATTCCTAGCAGTTAGCAGTAGGGATCTGATCAGTTCCTACTCCATGAGCTTTCTGTTTGGGGTATATGTATAGTTACAGAGAATTTCCCTTGTTCGGTTTGTAGGTCACACTGACGTGTACGTGTGTTGCTTATCCTGGATGTGTATTGCACATGGATGAGCCCAACATTTTGAACCCGTTACTATGGTTTGTGTTTGTCACATCAAACAGTATACTGTAACATTTCTACCAACATGTTAAGTGTGGTCATTGTAAATTTGCTCATTGTCATGTAAGTTCTTTATGTGTAGAATCTAAGATTATTATTTCTGTTTAACTGTAAGATGGAAACTATAATTGACCTACATTTTACTCAAATGGCACCCAAACTGAACAGTGCACTGTACTGTTATTTCTAACTTTAACTTTGTAATATAAGGGTCCACATGTCTGCTTTAGTTTTATCAACACTGTATAAAGCTCTTATATACTTGTAATTAGAGTCATCTGTACCACAATCAGTGCAACAGTATTCAGCAGATTAAACTCGCTGACGGAACATCAGGCCTTGACCAGGCATGACAATAATAGATGATAACTAATTAAGTGACTTAAAGACACTAAATACGAAAGCACAGTGTCATGTAAACAAGGATACTTATTTTGAGCAGTAATGCTCTGGCATTGTTTATTAAGGAATTTTATTTTGTATGTTTTAGGGTTTTCTAGTGCGGGAATTAAACTCTGATACATCCTTGATGGGTTGTCGTCATTGTCGAACCTGAGTCCTCCCACATTCATTCATCAAATAATCCTCATATTCATTTTCATGTCAGCAAAACATACAATTGTTTGATGTACACAAAGGAATGCGTTCTAGGTAGAGAGTAGATGAAGGTAGGTAGAAAGTAGGTACAGAAATACCTGTATTACCACATCCTTACAGATGAGTTAAGAATGTACCGTGACTAATTGTCGCTACCATCTTTGCTTCACAATATTACTGTCAATTGTGATCAATATTGCTCTTGGTTGCAAAATGTTAATTTCAGATGTAAACTTTTATTCCTTCGAATAGGATAATGACAAGAATTCATTCTTACAGGACCACGTCTCAATCTCAGAACCGGGACTGTGGTCCGGGCGGTGAGGGAATGGTTTTGGATGCTCCGGGCTTGGCTTCGCAAGAGTGGATTTCGCATCGACAGGCATTGCATGATCTTGAAGGTCATTTTCCTGGTCTCTGCAGTTTGCCTTACTCCAAGAGTTTCTGATAATGATGGAGGTCCCACCTTTTTCCTCAGAAGTTAATTTGGTCTCACTCCTGGAGCTTGGGACCTGATCTTGTCAGCTTGGTCTCGTAAGTTTGTATTTCCTGTGCAGAAGAGAGGGACCACCGCTTTTATATTACGTTAACCGCTTGTGCTATTTGCTGAATATGTTTTATTTGACAAATTTCGACCTGCAAGACTTTTTTTGAACAATTTGCTTGTGTTTTGTATGTACTTTCTTAGTAAAGACTCCTTAACCAAGCACTATAACCACCAGCAGACATTTTGTTTCGAGCAAGATGTTAAAGTTAGTTGAGACATAGGATTTCCGGGACTATGAAGTTTGCAACAGCTTGTGAATATTACTTTTTTATCTGAGGGGCTCACCTTAGCCGGCCAGGATTTTTTTTAAAAGGGGGTGGGGGGGGTAGAAGTGTTATAAGGCCAAATGAATTCCTGAATATGTCATTGTTTTGGCGAGGAGGGTATGCGTTAATGCTACTCTTGTGTTTGTGTGTATCTGTGCGTGTGTGGTTGGGTATGTGCGTGTGATTGTTTATCACATAACCCACGCAGTCATGAACGAAATCCAATGACATTTTCGTGGCTTTTCGGGAATTGGCCAAAGAATTTTCGATCAAATTTTGGTGTTAAACCAGCATCTGCTGCGAATAATGGAGCGTCATCAATGGATATTCAAAAATGTACTGTCACTTGTGCACGAAAGCTTCTCCAGGGTTCTATCATTAAAACCTTCCGGTCAGGCAAAATCTCATATAAACCGGAACATCAGTCACTCAGTTACTCTGTGTTCCACAACAACACGTCGTTTCTTTGACAACATCATCTCTAATAGAGTTAAAAATGAACCATTTCCGCATGGTAAGTCGGGAGGCGGTGCTCTCCTGCTTGCTCCAATTTGTCAGTGGAAGATAAAAAATTGTTCTACCAGATAAGTGTATGAGTAGAGGTCGTGGCTTCCGTAATTCGGCATCATTTTTTTTCCAGTTCACCGTAACTCTCTTTTTTTTTTATATTCTGTTCTGCTACACGTTGTTGGGTAAATGTTTTGAGTGCTATTTGCTGCAGAGATCATACATTATCTTTTTACACAGTTTCACCTGCTACAATTCCATTGATTTATTTGCTGAAACCTGACTCATTTATTAGATTAGAAGGATAATAGATATTTCGCATAATGTATCCTGATCGTAAAACACTACTGCTGACAGAAAAGCATAAGGGTAAACACGTTATGTTAAAGAATAAGATGACGTGTTCAAGAATTTGGTATTTTATTTATCAACACAGATACTGTTTT
The DNA here is from genome assembly GCA_026874595.1 of Sipunculus nudus. Taxonomy (NCBI): domain Eukaryota; kingdom Metazoa; phylum Annelida; class Sipuncula; order Golfingiida; family Sipunculidae; genus Sipunculus; species Sipunculus nudus. The sequence continues at coordinate 54,936,684 of CM049311.1, read as the reverse complement.
TATCTGAATATTATCTGTTTTTATCTCGGTTTCACGGTACTTTGTTTCACAGCTAGTTATAATAGGAATCCGAAAAAAATATAAAGACATTTTCTGTTCAAATTAGTGTTGTATATACAACAAATCCGGTGATAATTTTAATTTTTATTAACAGAGTATTTCTAAAGTAAATTTTAAAAAGTCGTTACAGACATTAGATCCATGCTGTTGTTTTTAGGTAATTCATATTGATCATGTAAACCCTCGGTATATTAGGAAGACGTTTCTGGCGGACACTGATCGATAACGTTATGGAGAACAAACCCCATCCACTGATTGGTCTGGGAGCTATCAATTATAATCTAATATAATCATACTAACTTGTCGGTCATTAATTCTCCTATCCGTCGTTTCTGTCAGCAGCTTTCCTGTGGATCTAATTAGTTATTTTTAACAACGCCTAGCGATAGCGAATGTACGGTGGCTGATTTAGGACAGAAAAAAAAATATTTCTCGAGGTGTTAAGTCAAGATCTCCAGATGTTAATTCGAGACCTCGGGATGTTGAGTCGAGATCTCGAGATATTAAGATAAAATTTCAAAGAAAAAAAAAATAAATAAATCCACGTGGGCATTGTAGGAACCATTCAATGCTTAATTGACGTAAAGCAAAACCAAGTTAAAGGGGCCGACTTCTGTATCTGACGTCTGTCAAATAAACATAATCTTTTGAACCTTTCATAAAAACAAGGGACCCATGGGTCACGGCGCTCAGCTGTTATATATGATAAAAAATATGATTTGGGAAAGAGGCACATGCTTGTTATGTGTGGTAAAAAATATAAGCTTTATTATGAGTTGTTGGTGTTTAGCTTATGTATGATTTTGATAGTATCTTTGATGACGGGGAAGAGGATTGATTTCATTTATTTTATAAACAAATGGAGTGCTATTGTCACACAGATTTTGACTTGGCCATATAACTTTAAAGCAGCACATATAATAAAAGAGTTTAACTATTTATTAAAATTTAATAAGAAATATTGTGCCAATATAATTTTTATTTTAAAAAATAATAAGAAAATCGTATGAATTTTTAAAATAAAATAGAACTAAAATGATTATTAAAATAATATTATAGAATATATTCATGAATGCATTCATGAATACATTTTGAAAGTATCTGCACTGGTATTCAAATACTTTCATTTTTACCTGAATTCCCATTCTTATGCAATAAAACTTTTTAATGCAGCACATATTCATATTCGTAATAAATACATTTGCAAAGCATTCGCACCATGTCTAGTATTTATTCAGTTTTAGCCAAACAATGATGTTGAGAATCCAGAATACACAAAATTCACAAATTTAAATAATGATCGTAAGTTAATTTTCTGTTACTCATCAACTAACAAATTCCTTTTCTATTAGTTTTTCTTAAATTTGTTTAAACAAAATACAAAATTATTAAGTTATTGTTTATTGTTATGTTGTTTTTCAAAACAACTACTTGATGAGTTGGGTTGGACACCTGGATCAACTGTGGCTGGGCATTAGCTGCCTGGCTGCCCCAGTGTATGCTTCGCTCAAGCATGCATAATCTGATGAAAGGTCAACAAGGTCAACATACAGGTGACTGAAGAGGGGCTGGATTTAAGCCTGGGTCTGACATGGTCTCATAAAAACATTAATAAAAGCTACAATATTTGGCCAATTTCTTTCAGCTTTCTAAACTACAAAGATGAAATCCTTATGTGTGCATGATATGAAAATTATATCAACAGTGCTCTCAGGAAACAAACGTGCCATGGTCAAAGTTGGGCAAAATTTAAGGTACTAATTTTATATTTATACTAATAACTTATAAAATTTGAAAAATTCAGAACTAATCCCCTTTTTATGGGAGTAAATATATTTCTTGATTTTTTAAAAAGTGCATTATGTTTGGGCCCATAACTTAAAACAATTACACAATACTGACATCATTTCTGGAAAATTCAGAACTAATTTTTGGTATTCAATTGAATCTTGAATAAATAATGTTACATCCCTGACAAAAATCTCTAGCTTCAGCAATCCTCTTGTTAAGGGAGTAAATATATTTCTTGATTTTTTAAAAAGTGCATTATGTTTGGGCCCATAACTTAAAACAATTACGCATTACTGACATCATTTCTGGCATGTGCATAGCGAATATAGAGAAAAATATGTATATGATCAAAGTCAGATCAGTGGTTTTGATATTAGGCAGTCTTACAGTGTAACAATGGGTTTTTAATGGAAAAAATGAAGTTTTTCATTAATATTTCGAAGGAATTAAGTCCTAGTGATCAAATTCTTGGAATGGTAGGGGATTATGGAGACATCTAACTGTATGCTAAATTTAAGGAACTTAGAGCTGAAGCTGGGGAGCTGAGCTCTAGCAAACTGCATAACACTAGCTTGATGTAAACTTGATGTGACATGGTGCTTGAAACTTGAATAAAATCTAGAGTTTTTGATCAACTGGTTTCAAATTTTTGGTGTTAACAGACAAAATGCTAACAAAAACAGGCTGTGAAAATTAAATCCACAGTAATGACAGGAAAAAAACGTGCCATGTCAAACTTGGGCAAAATTTAAGGTACCAATTTTATATTTTTGCCAATATTTTAAAAAAAATTAACAGATATTGATCTAATTTTTGGTATACAATTAAATTTTGATCAATTAAAGTTGTATTACTGAAAAAAAAAGTCCCTACCTATAACACTTTTGGTCTTAAGTGACCAAATATCTTTCCTGATTTTTTTTACAAAGTCCATTATGTTTGGGCCCGTAACTTTTTTAAATTAAATAATACTGACTTAATTTCTGGCATGTACATAGGAACTATATAGAGGAATATTTATGGTAAATATGAAGAAAACCAGATGAATGGTTTTGATATTAGGCAGTCCTGAAGTGTGAAAATAGATTTCTAATAAAAAATTGAGGTTTTTCCTTAATATCTCAAAGGAACGAAGTCCTATTGACCTAATTTACGGCATGGTAGGAAATTTTGGGGACTAACTATATGGCGAATTTCAGATTCGTAGGTCCAATGGTGTCGAAACGTGCCAGTCTTACGGACGGACATCCGGACGGACGGACAGACAGACGGACGGACGACGGACAATGGACCACGACTATAGCTCAGATGACTTATAGTCAGCTGAGCTAATGAGCCAGTCCCACGGGGTAAAGGCGGTGCCTTTTGTTTATATCCACGTGTTTATAATATGGGTGGGGGTGGGTGGGGGGAGGGGTTCAAAATTGGCCACCGATCAAAATAGAAAGACTTCCGGCAGAAACATCTGGTTTCAATTCAGAGAGTACAGATTCAGACAAATATTGCATTGCTTCACATGTATGCTCAACTAGGGATCTTTCAATAACTTGGTTTCATGTTTTTATCTGTATGTTATCACTGGCTCAAGTACCTTGTGTACAAGTAGCTTGTAGATAAAATGTTTATACGTCAAAGTGGCGTTATAAGACCCTTTTCACAGCAAGGTTTACCTTCACTTCTTTAATATGTATATTCAGAATTACCCGGTATCACAAAAATTCTATAAATAAGGCAGGTGAATAGTGACTTTAATACCAAACCAGAGCATTTTGCTGAAAGAAAAACATGATGAGAGATCGAAATATTTAAACCGTTTATTTATGAATATAAAACATGATGATAAGTTGACTAAAGGTAATCTAAGCTATAGTTATAGCTATGGTGGATCAAGACTGGGGCTTTAGGGGCTGAAGCACCTACCCGAAAACACAGTGATATGTTTTAGCATATTTACATTTATAATGGTCAAATACATATGTCATAAAACAAACCACCATTTCAATAAAAACAAAAGCTGAAAAAATTATACGAAAAGCGTGTTTCTATACCAAGCTCTTATTTGTTTGCATTTTTTAAATAATAAGGGACCCACAATGCATGCATGCAGACCTCAACATTTCTATTTGATTGATTTCTTAGCCATGGCTTCGAATCCGCCGTTCAGGTAGAATGTTTCAGTTCCTTTAGGCTTTGATATGTTCCTCAAGGCTATGAATATGTAAATATTGAATTTTATATTGAACTTTTCTTCACCTCGCCTTATCTTAGGGGAAAAGCAAACCTCCCTTGGTTGATTTTAAATGAATTATATTGTATAACCGTTCAATTAAACACAGTATACATGGTCTTTGTTTTTATAATTGCAATAGTAAGCACTGTTAACGAATACTGTCCCTTTAACGTTGCTTTGCTTTATGTCAATTCAGCATGGAATGGATCGTACAATTGTGAAATTTTATCTCGAGATCTCGAGATATTATGTCGAGATCTCGACTTAACATCTCAAGATCTCTAAATAAAATATTTTTCCTCTGCAGCAAAATATTTTTTTTTAATTATGTCGAGATCTCGAGATATTTTCTCGAGATCTCGACTTAACATCTCGAGATCTCAACATAAAATTTCACAAAAAAAATCGTTGCAGTTGCATGGGGCACACGTTAGAACCAAATAATATTACTTATATCACGCCTTTAACACCGTTTTACCAGTAACTTCGAGTCTTATGTATCACTCAATTGATACTTTGAGCGATCAGCAAAGTATTTCAGCTGAAAGACGTCCTTTTGAATGAAATAATAATAATTTTAATAATTAAAAAACTCATGTTCCTCCTTGTTAATCTAAGGTATCAATGCGTTTACATTCAAATGTTATGCACCGTCAGGTTACATAAACATATTCATGAAACCAGAAGTGGATCCCGGGGGGGGGGGGGGGGGGGTCCGGACATTTTTGTAAAGGTTTCATTCCAGTTTTGCGATCTATACACACACCCCGCCCGCCTTTTCCGGACCTTGGGATCTTTATTTAGGTTTTGTCCTTAGTCCTCCTGGGTTTGACCCCACCCCACCCCCTTTTCTTAATCTTGGATTCGCCCCCTAGAAAATGCAACTAACTATGTTACTAAACGGCCTTGTGCTTCAAGTTCAGTAGAAGAGTTTGATCACAAACTCAAGTTTCCTCCCTTTTCTAATGTTATGTAAATACATCAGTTAAACGACAATAAAACAAACACACAAACTACAACAGTGGAGCTATTACCGCTATCTTTATTCCTCCTGTGTATCAATTAATGTAAGGAAAACCTGTGATGAACAAGGTTTTTTATACTAAAAAATAAAGTCAGTTGCAAATAATTTTACTGGGGCTTATCAAAACAAATTTCTTTTTTTTATTAATAAACACAATTTAAAGGCCTGAAGCTGAAGATTTTTGTGACCCGAAAAAAAAAATCCTTAAATACCTGCATGCACTGGCATCAGAATGTATTCCATGGTCAGGAGTAAATTATCATGCAAACAATATCACTTGTATGACATATGCCTGTCTGTCTGTGTGGTTTGTCTGTTATTACATTTCGTCTCGGTGTGTGTCCTTTGTTTTCTTTGGTACACACTTACCGAGGGCTATTACTCGGCAGACGAAGACTTATTTTTTTTTCAATTCTGCATCACCCAGTGATTCAACTCATGCCACAGTCCTTTTGACATTCATTCAGAATAACTCCAGTTTCATGTTACTCTATACAATGTGTTGTGAGACGAGACACCGGAAGTCTGTAGGTTTTTTTGGTGTTAACATCGCAGCAGGTGACTTTGTTGTCCATGAACCAGGCCATATACTCCTATTATCGCCCAGGATATGACAACACTACTGAAAACTGAAACTTCCACACGCGTCACCCGCTGTGTATAAAAAGGACTCTGCATCTTTCACTTGACATTTTGCGTGCCTACATAGTGAATAGGCTCTAAATTAAAGCCGATGTCATTTAAGGGTATATAATTTTAGCCATAGAGCCAGTTTATGGACACCGTAGTTTTCTTTGGAGAATGATGTTCGCTCAAATACAAGTAAGACTTTTTTACTTCTCTACTTATTTTTTTCTGACAATGTTAAGATATGATCGGGGCTGTCCGGGAGCCATGGATCTTTAATGCTACTATCCAGGGTCTGACAGCCACGCTTTCAGAGACCTTGCTTGATCGAGCCTCTCTTGGATAATGAACAATACAGTTAATCAATCAAATGACTCGCGTAAAATGCCTTGTCCTGCCTGTCAAAACTCATATATTGCTATTTTTAGATCAAATGTACTGCATTGACAGAAGGGCATCGAGAATCTGAATAATATCAGGTAAACCAATCTTAAATTTCGGTGCATGTGTATTTTGGTTTGTTGGACTCGACTGGCAGTTCAGATTCCTGCTGAAACGTGTTTGCTTGGTAATTATTCATGAAATAGATGCCAGAGCGGCTCGATAAAGCAAGGTATATCTGATAACTTTAAGACCATGTACAGTCTGAATGGTAAGGAGATGTGGGAACCAGTTAATGGCAATGTCCCGGGAACAAGTTATCTTGTTTTCTGAAAGTGCCGGAATATTGACATGAAAAAGTGTATCCTTGAAGGATAATAGGTTTGTAACGGGGATTATATAAAATCTTTACTGTTGAGCCGATTTCTGTAATAGTGATCGAGTTCGCGGTATAGAGGTGTTGTCCTAGTGCGTAAATGAACTGATTTTTTTCTTGCTTTTTAATGGAAACCTTCTACTATCACTCTCACCTCCGAGACCGGAAAAATGGAAAACTGGGTTCTCTTGATACTTAGTAACAATTCATCAGACGCAGGCATGAACCAACATATTGATCGTAATTAGTTGCATGGTTATCGCGTTTCCTTGGTGATAGATGTGCTAGAATTATGATGTGGCATTAAAATCGTTGCTAAAATCCAAACATCGTTTACCAAACTATGAGTGAATTTGGAAAATGATATTTTTTGGTAAACGCGTATTATAAGATTTATATAATTCGTGTAAGAAATACACCACTTTATAATTTAATAATCATACTGGTGAGAATCTGTTATCCAGGCACTCAGATTTAGAGTGTAAAAAACATGTTATATGTAAGCATCCTGGTACCAGCTCTGTGTAATAACATTTAACCATAACGTGAACATGTATCAGAGACCACATTCATGAGACTTGGAGAGAATAGAAAGCGGTGGCGGGGATTTGTTTGCGACGTATTTATATGACCGGGCTACTACTCCGCGAGTCCACACACCCACGGCTATCTACACTAATGGCTTTCAGATTATTTCTAGAGAGTGCAACATGATCGATTTTAATTGGATTCGCCTGTATCTGGAACAATCGCGAATAGACTTGCTTTGTTCTATTTCGCGTGAAAAGTCAGAACAGACAGAGATATTTGATGAAAGGCTCAGCGTTTTTTTTTTTTTTTTTGTATGTAATGCAGCATCGTTTGTATAGATATAAAATAAAAGCTGTGAAAATACTTTAAATGCTTTATATCTGCTTTTAGTTGACTACAGTCTAGCCTGTTGGGTATTCTGTAGTTTCCATTATTTCTTTTGTCTGTGATCGTTCTACGCCAGGGAAGTTAGCTCTGATATAATTTAATCTGGTGAATCATCTGAATGAAGAAGAAGAAAAAAAAAGCTCCGTCAGAGAAAAACTCTTTTACATGCTTCTAACATCCATAGAACCCAGGATTACTGTAAGAAATCCTTTTGTTATCTATCAGTGTATTAACTTATAGATAGACATTATCTTGTGAGGTAAACTGAATTACATCCACTATTTTATACCCGGATTTATGTTCTAAATGTCAGAGCTAGGGCTTACACAGTTTCGAGCACGATTCTGTAATGCTTATCAAATGCTTCGCAATTGACCTATCCATGAACTCTATGCGACCTCAATCGCATATTCATTCAATGAATAAACATAAACATGGGACTAAGGAGCAACCAATCAGATGACCTTAAACATTGTAAAGCGTCAATCATCTGACAAAAACAAAATTTTGCATAATTTGACAGAGCTCTGTCAAACAGAACACGTGTAGTCTGTAAATACTACCAGTACACATGTCGTCATGTTTTTTTGGATATTTTATTATACGAAGGAGACAGCATCAACAGTTTCTAAGCTATAGGTTGCGGGAGCCATTCCTCCGACTACCGAGTGAATAATAATGTCTTACCTGGCACGTAATTCGTATGTGACAAATGATCCAATATATTGCAACACAGTTCATATATTACTGCAATATAGTAAAAATGGTCAGGTGGTACCAGTTGATTACGTCAGTCAATACGACGTCATGCGCCATCACCCTTCGTTACGTCATTATTATGTTATAATCAGCTCTCGCTACCATGGGCATTGAAGTCCATATGTGTAGGAGCGTTTTGGGGGCTCCTTATAATAATAAGTTAAAAGGGCGGAGCATTCGGGCTGTGGTGGATAGGTCAATTGAATACCTAGAGACTGCTGACAACTCTACTGTGGCCCCCTGGATTAAAAGAGAAAAACCGCTTCTTTTTTACCCTCCATTCAACTATAAAGCAAGCAAAGGGTTAAGGGGTTACAATAGCATGATTTATTCTTGAAATTTCCAGACACAAGAATACAATAACAACAAAAGCAATAGGGCTGTATCAATATATCGATATATCGATACATAAAATACATTGTTTCGCTCTTACACAGTGCGAAACAGTTGTGCAGTTGACCTTGCCTTCCCGGAATAATTTCAATGGCGGCTCCCTGTACATCCGAGGCTATAAGCCAACGGATCCGGCCGGGATGTACCGAGTGTACCTTCACTTACTTTAACTGCCTCTCTCCCTCTCAGGTACAGTGTACACTTGATGACGACCGTATTTTTATTTGTTCTTCGTCCGCATATAAGCGGTTTCTTCTTGTTGAAGCACGAGTGTCCGGCAAACTTGCCCGAGTGTCTTGCAAAGTTTGAATTCTCACTGCGAATCTTACTATGTGCAATTATTGCAAACTTGCTAGCAATTTGCCAGCAATTAAAAATAAATGCTTTCACGGTCCATTGACTAAAGCAGTTTTATAATTATATAATAAAGAACATCATGAAGAACAACTGCACAACCAAGAAAGGCATCAGAGCATAGATTCTAAACGTACATGGACGCTGTAAAGTGCTGACCCCTGGTAGGCAATTCTTGAAATTAGACTAAGCCAAATAAATATTTCTTGAGTGTGTGACTTGCGTTTAAGAAATCATGAAGAATAAAACCATGATCCCAAAATAACAGGGAGTGAACAAAATATCACGTTAGTTCAGTGATGAATGTATTGATTGTTCCCGCGTCACTTTATATGTATAACTCCGGTGGCCATCTGGGGAAATTTTGTTTAGATATATCCTGGAAGAACGGTATTCTAATTTTTTTTTCTCAAGCTAATGCAAGTAAGTCTAAACAAAAACCTGTTATCGTTCATGTATTTTCGGGCTAAAATTACGGGGCACATATATGTTAATCGTTTGCAGTCTGTTATGAGTTTATACCTCCATTTCTACATAACGACTGAACAATCCCATGGCAAAATGAATGCTATATATAGATATAGATACAGTGGCTTACGGGCATGGATGGTAACGCAAAGTGGCAAAGCCTGTATCTACAAAATCCAGTATGTTCAAGGTAAAGCTGATTTTGAAAAACTAGAATATTTACACAGAGACATATATGACACATTTACCAGAAACAATTCAATCTCTTAATTCACAAATAATGCAGCAAGGATATGAATTACACCTAACATGTCACCGAGCGCAATATGGGGTCTTATATGATGTTAGGAAAACTTTCATACACGCTCACATATATAGCATTAAACTGTGAATCCCTGTATGAAAATAAAGTTGCTCAAACAAAATAAAAACAGAAAGTACTTACAGACCATATACCTCCGCCAACATTTTGATCACCATATCCGGAAAATTTCCAGAATTCTCGTAAGGTGTGTGGTGCGTAGGGACAAGAACGATCATGAAATCAAACCGGTTGAAACGTGCCAGTATTCACATATTCACATGATTCTATATTAATCGACGCAAGAGCATCGAAAAAGTCTAAAAGGCAGAATAAAATAAAAATACAAACTTCATGACCGGAACATGAGCAAAGACATGACGTGAGGCTTCATTTGGTTCACAGGGATAGCGTTGGAATAAAGGGCGGAAGAATATGTTAATATATGTCTAGGTACGATGAACATTTAAAATAATATGCGCATTATCTTACGCTGATATTAATTTCCAGTTTACCTGTTTTATACGTTGTTATGGTTTTGTGTAAATAAACACAGTCGATGTGAATCTGTTAACCATTTAACTGGGTGACCAGAGGTCCGATCTTGGCCGTGCGCGACAACTCCTGTGTGAGGAGAAGAAGCATCAAAAATTGAAAACGTAAGAAAAACGTGTTCAAAGTTTTTTCACAAAAAAATTGATATGTGAAGTTACGGCGACAAGGTGGTGTGTGCACTATGTTCTGTTTTGCACCACTAATCGCGCCCGGAGCAAACGTTTTTAGGTCGAAATATTTGTGGATAATTCAATAGATAAAGAAGAAAACACTATACTTCATGTATATTTACCATAGCTGTATGTGAATAGGTCCCTTTAACCTTTTTGTTGGTTTTATCCAGCAATTTAGTATTTTTATGTTGTTGTCAGCTGCAGTTACGTTGCTGTCACTTGTGATCTTTTATTTAAATAAACTAGCAATGACCCGTGCTACGCACGGTTTGTCAAATAGTCTTTCATATAGTTGAATGTGTTGGTTGTACACTGTGTCCGTCATAAGATCTCTTTGGTGTTAGAGGTGCCCCTTTTATTGTGTGCAGCGGTCTTACAGATGATTGTTTTATTGTGCACACGGATGTTCCATGTGTTTTTGGCATTTGGTTCGTGCAGCACGCGTAGCTCGTTGCCGTGGCAGCATCGCCGGGCTGGCCAACGTGTGAACCCTGACACGGCGTCCTCTGTTCGAGATGTTTCCTGTCGCGTTTGTACTGTGTAGTATGTATTATTCTTTTTTATTATTCGTGAAAGGGAATTTTCTAGAGTTTTCGGATGAAGGGTTGTAAATGGGGGCTGAGTTTTGGAGCCGGGAGAGAGGGAGAGAATATTCCAGCGGACACAGAAGCGTGTATGTCAGTTTTTGGGACATATTCCGATAAGTGCGGCAATTATAGATTTTCTTCTGGATTTGTGACAGATCTTGTTTGGTTTTCAGTTTGCTTTCGGGATTGTTACAAGAGCTTTACATTGGACTATTATTCTCTGAGAAGATTTGTGTGAACTGTTCATCTGAATTAAAGGACTTGTCGCTGTGACAGTGGTGGTATCCAGGTCCTGTGCACTTTGTTTATTTTACTGTGTGATTATATTGATTATATACTGATTATATACTGTTATACTGTTGTTGTACAGTGTAATTGTATTGATTTAGTGTATCGTAATGTTAGGGTTGGTTTAAGAATAAATTTTAGTTATTTGTTAACTAAAAAAAAACACTGACTTCATTATTCATTCCCCTAGACATTACACGCTACCTAGTGTTACAGAATCTGATTTTTTTATCTCCATTACAAAATTTATGTTCATCACGCATACGTGATCTGTTGATATTATTTTCTGTAACTTAAAATTGGGGGCTCTTCCGGGATTTGAACCCGGGACCTCCTGCTATCTGACGTTTGGTGTAAGTGTTCTGTCTTTGAGTTGATTTTGTGTCGGAGTCTGGATGACTTGGACGAAAACGTTGCTGTGCGAATAATGGAAATATTCTGACAAATCCGGAGCATATGTATGCCGAAAATCACGGCAGTCCGTATCGTGGTATCAAAGGAGATTAGCGTCAGGCAGTTAATATACAGATCCATTATATATGTTGTTATGCATAAAAATCTAATTGAAGCCTACAGATTGGCCGGATGAAATCATTTTTATATGAAAATATATTATTTCGAACATCGCTATTTAAAGTTGCCCTCCCAGCCCGTGAATCCGCCAAAAAAAGGGAACCTTTTTCTTGCATGGTAGTACAGGATAGCGCTGAGACGTGTTCTCGGTAAGTGCATTTCCATTATTACACAAATATTGACCAGTAACATGGTCGGAAAATTCTGCTACGCAGAAGTACGTGGAAGCATTATAATGTGTGGAACATTTAATGCCTGTATATTTTTTTAAATATCACGCACTCCCTAAGACCATTCCTATTTGAAAGCTGAGCCAATGTTTTCCAGTGAGACAGTCAATGCATTCAATTCTGTTCGGGTAATTATGATTCTTTAAATGATCCCCCCTTTTGAGCATATTACTCATGCGAGACCTCGCCTATGAAGACAGTTAATATACAGATCCATTATATGCATGCTGTTATGCATAAAACTCTAATTAAAGCCGAGAGATTGGCCGGAGAATTTTCGAAGAAGTTGATATGATAAATGAAATCATTTTATATGAAAATACATTATGCTGAACATCGCCATTTAAAGTTGCCCTCCGAGCCGGTCAATCCGCCAGTAAAGGAACCTCTTAACTTGCATGGTAGTACAGGATAGCGCTGAGACGTGTTCTCGATAACTGCATTTCCATTATTACACAAATATTGACCAGGAACATGGTCGGAAAATTCCGCTACGCAAAAGTTCGTGGAAGCATTATAATGTGTGGAACATTTAATGCCTGTATATATATATTTTTTTTAATATCACGCACTCCCTACCCTGCAAACACAGTACGTAAACCTAACGTTCGTGGAAAGTTACAGGTCATAACATTATTTAGAAACGTGCAGGCAACGTCAAGTTTACGTCATATTGAAATACAGAAACGTCCGTCCAAGGTACTTCATGTAACGTTTTAATACAACCTTGTATTTACATTTAAAGAACGTTGCCCTGTACTTCCAAAACGCCTTTGGTTAAAACGCATTGTATTGTTATTATGTAACGTACATCAAACGTTATGTACACGTTAATAAGCACGTTCTGAATTTTGACCAGGTTCCTTATTCTGCAACGTTGTTTAAAAACATTTGTAAAACATGATGCGAACGTTATACTTAACGTCCTAACTACTCTAAAGTAAAATATTTTTGGCAACAGCAAACGGACGTTTTAGAAACGTTGCATTTCAAGTTTTTTATGTTGTGCATGCGGTTAGGTTTGCGACGTTTTCCGGCACGTTATAGGGACGTATCGTAAACATTGCAAAGTTTCGGTCCAATATGTTTAAATTACAAATATACGCAACGTTATTTCAAACATTAATATACGGTTTTATATACGATACGGTGCACAATGTAAAGCTGATGAAAAAAACAGATTTTTACGACGCTGTATACAACGGTCAAGAAACATGTTGGGAACGTTATGGTGAACGTCTGCAATACCCGGAAGTATAACATTTTAGGCAATGTCGAAGAGACGTCTGTAAAATGTTACACATAACGTTTCACATGTTGTGCATATGGTTACATTTGCGACGTTGTTTTGCACGTAAAATGTACGTATCCTTAACATTGCCAATTAGTCGGGTCTGTGAATGTAATTTTCAAATATACACAAAGTTATTTAAAAAATAGATATCCTGTTATATAAACGTTATGGTGCACAATCTAAAACAGGTGAAAATACAAACTTTTACTGCGCTGTATACAACGTATTTGGCACATGCTGAGAACGTTTTATTGGACGTCCTAAAAGTCGGAAAGTATAACATATTAGGAAATGTTACAGCGACGTTAGCAAAATGTAACATATAACGTTATACATGTTGTGCGTGTGGTTACATTTACGACGTTGTTTTGGCACGTAAAATTAACGTATCCTAAACATTGCAAATTAGTCAATTCAATATGTTTAAATTACAAATATACCCAACGTTATTTCAAACATTAATATACGGATTTATATACGATACGGAGCACAATGTAAAGCTGATGAAAATACAGATTTTTTGACGCTGTATACAACGGTCAGAAACATGTTGGGAACGTTATGGTGAACGTCTGCAATACCCGGAAGTATAACATTTTAGCCAATGTCGAAGAGACGTCTGCAAAATGTTACATAAAAAGTTTCACATGTTGTGCATATGGTTACATTTGCGACATTGTTTTGCACGTAAAATGTACGCATCTTAAACATTGCAAATTAGTCGGGTCTGTGAATGTAATTTTCAAATATACACAAAGTTGTTTAAAATATAGATATACTCTTATATATACGTTATGGTACACAATCTAAAAAAAGTGAAAATACAGACTTCTACTGCGCTGTATACAACGTATTTGACACATGCTGAAAACGTTTTATTGGACGTCCTAAAAGTCGGAAAGTATAACATATTAGGAAATGTTATGGAGACGTTTGCAAAATGTAACACTTAACCTAATACATGTTGTGCGTGTGGTTACATTTGCGACGTTGTTTTGGCACGTAAAATTAACGTATCCTAAACATGCAAATTAGTCGGTTCAATATTTTTAAATTACAAATATACTCAACGTTATTTCAAACATTAATATACGGTTTTATATACGATACGGTGCACAATGTAAAGCTGATGAAAAAACAGATTTTTACGACGCTGTATACAACGGTCAAGAAACATGTTGGGAACGTTATGGTGAACGTCTGCAATACCCGGAAGTATAACATTCTAGGCAATATTGAAGAGACGTCTGCAAAATATTACACACAACGTTTCACATGTTGTGCATATGGTTACATTTGCAACGTTGTTTTGCACGTAAAATGTACGCATCCTTAACCTTGCCAATTAGTCGGGTCTGTGAATGTAATTTTCAAATATAAACAAAGTTATTTAAAATATAGATATCCTGTTATATATACGTCATGGTGCACAATCTAAAACAGGTGAAAATACAGACTTTTACTGCGCTGTATACAACGTATTTGGCACATGCTGAGAACGTTTTATTGGACGTCCTAAAAGTCGGAAAGTATAACATATTAGGAAATGTTACAGCGACGTTAGCAAAATGTAACATATAACGTTATACATGTTGTGCGTGTGGTTACATTTACGACGTTGTTTTGGCACGTAAAATTATTGTATCCTAAACAATTCAAATTAGTCAATTCAATATGTTTAAATTACAAATATACCCAACGTTATTTCAAACATTAATATACGGATTTATATACGATACGGTGCATAATGTAAAGCTGATGAAAATACAGATTTTTTGACGCTGTATACAACGGTCAGAAACATGTTGGGAACGTTATGGTGAACGTCTGCAATAGCCGGAAGTATAACATTTTAGCCAATGTCGAAGAGACGTCTGTAAAATGTTAAATAGAAAGTTTCACATGTTGTGCATATGGTTACATTTGCGACATTGTTTTGCACGTAAAATGTACGCATCTTAAACATTGCAAATTAGTCGGGTCTGTGAATGTAATTTTCAAATATACACAAAGTTGTTTAAAATATAGATATCCTGTTATATATACGTTATGGTGCACAATCTAAAACAGGTGAAAATACAGATTTCTGCTGCGCTGTATACAACGTAATTGACACATACTGAGAACGTTTTATTGGACGTCCTAAAAGTCGGAAAGTATAACATATTAGGAAATGTTATGGAGACGTTTCCAAAATGTAACACATAAAGTAATACATGTTGTGCGTGTGGTTACATTTGCGACGTTGTTTTGGCACGTAATATTAACGTATCCTAAACATTGCAAATTAGTCGGTTCAATATGTTTAAATTACAAATTTACTCAACATTATTTCAAACATTAATATACGGTTTTATATACGATACGGTGCACTTTGTAAAGCTGATGAAAATACAGATTTTTACGACGCTGTATACAACGGTTAAGAAACATGTTGGGAACGTTATGGTGAACGTCTGCAATACCCGGAAGTATAACATTTTAGGCAATGTTGAAGAGACGTCTGCAAAATATTACACATAACGTTTCACATGTTGTGCATATGGTTACATTTGCAACGTTGTTTTGCACGTAAAATGTACATATCCTAAACATTGCAAATTAGTCGGGTCTATGAATGTAATTTTCAAATATACACAAAGTTATTTAAAATATAGATACACTCTTATATATACGTTATGGTGCACAATCTAAAACAGGTGAAAATACAGATTTCTACTGCGCTGTATACAACGTATTCGACACATGCTGAGAACGTTTTATTGGACATCCTAAAGGTCGGAAAGTATAACATATTAGGAAATGTTATGGAGACGTTTGCAAAATGTAACACATAACGTAATACATGTTGTGCGTGTGGTTACATTTGCGACGTTGTTTTGGCACGTAAAATTAACGTATCCTAAACATTGCAAATTAGTCAATTCAATTTGTTTAAATTACAAATATACTCAACGTTATTTCAAACATTAATATACGGTTTTATATCCGATACGGTGCACAATGTAAAGCTGATGAAAATACAGATTTTTACGACGCTGTATACAACGGTCAAGAAACATGTTGGGAACGTTATGGTGAACGTCTGCAATACCCAGAACTATAACATTTTGGCAATGTCGAAGAGACGTCTGCAAAATGTTACACATAACGTTTCACATGTTGTGCATGTAGTTAAATTTGCGATGTTGTTTTGGTACGTAAAATGTACACATCCTTAACGTTGCAAATAAGCCGGGTCTGAGAATGTAATTTTCGAATATATACACAACGTTATTTTATTCATAGATATACGGTTATGTATACGTTATGGTGCACAATCTAAAACTGGTGGAAATTCGGATTACACGGCTCTGTATGCAACGTATTTGTCACATGCTATGAACGGTTTTCTTGGACGATCAAAACACTCGATAGTATACCTTATTAGGCAATGTTATAGAGACGTCTGCAAAATGTTACACTTAACGTTTTACATGTTGTGCAAGTGGTTACATTTGCGACGTTGTTTTGGAACGTTAAATGAACTTATTATTAACGTTGCAAATTAGTCGGTTCAATATGTTTAAATTACAAATATACACAACGTTATTTCCAAGATAAAAAACTTTTTTATACGTTACGGTGCACAATGTAAAGTTGATGAAAATACTGATTTTTTCGACGCTGTATGCAACGGTCAAAAAACATGTTGGGAACTTAATGGTGAGCGTCTGCAATATCTGGAAGTACAACATTTTTGGCAATGTCGAAGAGACGTCTGCAAATTGTTACACATAACGTTTCACATGTTGTGCATGTAGTTAAATTTTCGATGTTGCTTTGGTACGTAAATGTACACATCCTTAAAGTTGCAAATAAGCCGGGTCTGAGAATGTAATTTTCGAATATATACACAACGTTATTTTATTTATAGATATACGGTTATGTACACGTTATGGTGCACAATCTAAAACTGGTTGAAATTCGGATTACACGGCTCTGTATGCAACGGTCAAGAAACATGCTTGTAACGTTACAGTGAAGGTCTGCAATAATTTGAAGTGTAACATTTTAGGCAATGTCAAAGAGACGCCTGCAAAATGTTACATATTACATTTCATATGTTGTGCATGTGGTTACATTTGCCACGTTGTTTTGCACGTAAAATGTACGTATCATAAACGTTGCAAATTTGTCGGTTCTGTGTATGTAATTTTCAAATAAACACAAAGAGATACACGGTTATCTAAACGTTACATTCAACGATCCACCAATCAAAATGTGGTTTTCTATGATACGGCATGCAACATACATTAAACGTGTAAAGGACGTGAAATATCTGATGTCTCCCATACTCAGTAACATAACTTTCAACGTCACTGAAACATTTGCAGTATGTTGCACTCAACATGTTGTGTCTATGGATATATTCCCAAATTTTCCGGCAGATAAACGCATTGTATCAGACACATTGAAAAGCGGTGAATGTTGTTAAAAAGCATGCTACACAATTGTAATTACAAGTATATATATCAAAGGTTATGCAAAATACATTTATCACAGCCACTTGTGAGTAGAAGCATTTATTAGCAGCAGCCACATGCAAATTGCAACCATGTATGTTCACCAAAGTATCAGTAAAATCCTGCATTTTGAACACCCTAGCTGAAATTAAACCTGATCATATGTACAAAAAGCCATGTAAAGTGCTAAAAATCCATTTTTTTGCTCCTCATTGGTACAAAAACACAGCCAGCCCTCCCAATTTTTATATACATATTTCACCAAGAGATCATCTGCAGCCCAAAACTGTTCAGACTAATCAGCCAAATAACACAGAATTTAGCTCAAGACACCACATGTATTAAAGCCAGTTTGATTCGGTACGGATGAAAACACTTTAAAGGATACCTCAAAATTGTTGGTATTAACAGGAGCCATATGCAAATTGCAACCATGTATGTTCACCAAAGTATCAGTAAAATCCTGCATTTTGAACACCCTAGCTGAATTTTAACCTGATCATATGCACAAAAAGCCATGTAAAGTGCTAAAAATCCATTTTTGCTCCTCATTGGTACAAAAACACAGCCAGCTCTCCCAATTTTTATATACATATTTCTCCAAGAGGTCATCTGCAGCCTAAAACTTTTCAGACTAATCAGCCAAATAACACAGAATTTAGCTCAAGACACCACATGTATTAAAACCAATTTGATTTGGTACAGATGAAAACACTTTAAAGGATACCTAGAAATGGTAGGTATTAACAGGAGCCATATGAAAATTGCAACCATGTATGTTCACCAAAGTATCAGTAAAATCCTGCATTTTGAACACCCTAGCTAAAATTTAACCTGATCAAATGCACAAAAACCCTGTCAAATGCTAAAAATCCATTTTTTGCTCCTCATTGGTACAAAAACCCAGCCAGCCCTCCCAATTTTTATACACATATTTCTCCAAAGGGTCATCTGCAGCCCAAAACTTTTCAGACTAATCAGCCAAATAACACAGAATTTAGCTCAAGACACCACATGTATTAAAGCCAGTTTGATTCGGTACGGATGAAAACACTTTAAAGGATACCTCAAAATTGTTGGTATTAACAGGAGCCATATGCAAATTGCAACCATGTATGTTCACCAAAGTATCAGTAAAATCCTGCATTTTGAACACCCTAGCTGAATATAACCTGATCATATGCACAAAAAGCCATGTAAAGTGCTAAAAATCCATTTTTTGCTCCTCATTGGTACAAAAACACAGGCAGCCCTCCCAATTTTTATATACATATTTCTCCAAGGGGTCATCTGCAGCCCAAAACTTTTCAGACTAATCAGCCAAATAACACAGAATTTAGCTCAAGACACCACATGTATTAAAGCCAATTTTATGTGGTACGGATGAAAACACTTTAAAGGATACCTCAAAATTGTTGGTATTAACAGGAGCCATATGCAATTTGCAACCATGTATGTTCACCAAAGTATCAGTAAAATCCTGCATTTTGAACACCCTAGCTGAATTTTAACCTGATCATATGCACAAAAAGCCATGTAAAGTGCTAAAAATCCATTTTTTTGCTCCTCATCATTGGTACAAAAACACAGCCAGCCCTCCCAATTTTTGTATACATATTTCTCCAAGGGGTCATCTGAAGCCCAAGACTTTTCAGACTAATCAGCCAAATAACACAGAATTTAGCTCAAGACACCACATGTATTATAGCCAATTTGATTTGGTACGGATGAAAACACTTTAAAGGATACCCCAAAATAGTAGGTATTAACAGGAGCCATATGCAATTTGCAACCATGTATGTTCACCAAAGTATCAGTAAAATCCTGCATTTTGAACACCCTAGCTGAAATTAAACCTGATCATATGTACAAAAAGCCATGTAAAGTGCTAAAAATCCATTTTTTTGCTCCTCATTGGTACAAAAACACAGCCAGCCCTCCCAATTTTTATATACATATTTCTCCAAGAGATCATCTGCAGCCCAAAACTGTTCAGACTAATCAGCCAAATAACACAGAATTTAGCTCAAGACACCACATGTATTAAAGCCAGTTAGATTCGGTACGGATGAAAACACTTTAAAGGATACCTCAAAATTGTTGGTATTAACAGGAGCCATATGCAAATTGCAACCATGTATGTTCACCAAAGTATCAGTAAAATCCTGCATTTTGAACACCCTAGCTGAATTTTAACCTGATCATATGCACAAAAAGCCATGTAAAGTGCTAAAAATCCATTTTTGCTCCTCATTGGTACAAAAACACAGCCAGCTCTCCCAATTTTTATATACATATTTCTCCAAGAGGTCATCTGCAGCCCAAAACTTTTCAGACTAATCAGCCAAATAACACAGAATTTAGCTCAAGACACCACATGTATTAAAACCAATTTGATTTGGTACAGATGAAAACACTTTAAAGGATACCTAGAAATGGTAGGTATTAACAGGAGCCATATGAAAATTGCAACCATGTATGTTCACCAAAGTATCAGTAAAATCCTGCATTTTGAACACCCTAGCTAAAATTTAACCTGATCAAATGCACAAAAACCCTGTCAAATGCTAAAAATCCATTTTTTGCTCCTCATTGGTACAAAAACCCAGCCAGCCCTCCCAATTTTTATACACATATTTCTCCAAGGGGTCATCTGCAGCCCAAAACTTTTCAGACTAATCAGCCAAATAACACAGAATTTAGCTCAAGACACCACATGTATTAAAGCCAGTTTGATTCGGTACGGATGAAAACACTTTAAAGGATACCTCAAAATTGTTGGTATTAACAGGAGCCACACTCTAAAAATGGATCGGTTAAATTCAACCAAAAAATTGGTTGAAATCAACCGGTCTTCTCGGTTGATATGTGTCCAACCAATTAACCGGTTGATTTCAACCGATTCCTATTGGTTGATTTTTCAACCAATTTTTTTGGTTGAAATCAACCATGTGACTGGTTGAAATCAACCATGTGATTGGTTGATATCAACCAACAATAATAGTTGAAAACAACCAATACTGAATCAACCAATTTGATTCAGATGACCATATTGGTTAAAATCAACCAAGAAAATTGGTTAAGAAGGAACCAACTGAATACCCTAGCAAAATATGAAATGGTTACAAAATGCAGTTGAATTCAGCCACAATTGCCTGAAAACAACTAACATAAAAAAAAATTTGCATAAAATTGTGATGCAGTGTGCTCAAATATCATGGTGAAAAAGAATTAAATATACCTTTGTACCAAGTAATGTCAAGGAATATTCCTCAGCCAGTCAAATGAACAAAATAAAACACAATTTGCACTTTGCATGATACTGCTGTTCCTCTGATTGTAGAAATGTAATGAAATTGGAAATATCACTTTGTGTGGCAGTACAAGTGCTCTGATAACCAGCTTGCATTCATACATCAACCTTTTGTCTGAAATGGTAGACACAAAACAAGAGCATTATATTTATAAAAATAATTGTTTAATAAGTCCAGTAAAATAACAATGTAACATATAATTAAATCATGCATGCAGTACACAACTTGTAACTGCACAACTGGCGACACAAGCCTCCATTTAAAAACATATATATACAAGTAAGATATTCTAGAGTCCAATGCTAAAAATTGAATTTCAGGAAATTGAATTCACAATTACTGATAATTTAAAAATGGACAGATAGACAGGTAGACAAAGAGATTTAATCACTTTATCTCCCTTCCTGCTGAAGCTGGAAAATGATTAACATATGTTTGAAGTACTCTGGAAGTGCAGTGTCATAGATACCTGACTCATAAAATGATGAAACAAGAGTCTACAGTCAATACTGTTCCCTGATGACTGTCTTCATTCCATATGCCTGCATGCATCATGGTGTCTGAGAAACACAGCAACACTGAACTCAGTCACTGTTGATCTTCATCAAACATTTAGAAACTGAATTTCTAGATCTGAAAATACATCAAATTTCACATTAATAATAAAAGATGAAAATATGTGTTGGTGTTAATACTGTTCAAATTATATATATATATATATATATATATATATATATATAATTACACACACGCAATTTTAATCCAACCCCTAATAACTGCTTGTGATATAGGCATACTTCATGCACAAGGAAGTACAAGAGGGCGAGACCTAAACAGTGACAAAACATGCAATTACATGTTAACAGTTTGTCATGATGACGATAGACTACCTATCATCAATGGATATTAAATTAGTCTGAACGAGGTAGGCCTACAAGTATAAATGTACTCATTATTGATTAAATATGTACTGTAACAGAATTCAGACTTTGTGCATATCTTGCAATTGTACAATAATATAAGAAGAAATACAATAGAATATGGGTCATCATAACATGATTTCAGGTGATGGAGATTTGCCCAATTTCCAAAATTTCAAAGTTAGAAAGTTCTAAACATATTTGTTTTGCTTATCTGAATTTCAATGCTAAAACCATGTACTTTCTTAGAGTTCACAGAACATTAGTCATAGTGTCCAAACTTCAGGATTCAAAGGAGACCTCCCTAGATATTGAGTATGAATGGCCTAATGGTTAAATATATGCCCTGTCAGTCTTTCAGGCTGCTCAAAATTATGTTTTCGGCCCATATCTCACAGAATAAAGTTCACTATGTCCTACAGTTTTTGACAAATTGCTATCGAATTTTCATATTATAATAGTTTTAATCTTTGCATTTTGTACATACAAAATGTCAACAGTGCTGACAGGAAAGCAAATGTGCAATGGTCAAGGTTGGACAAAATTTAGAGGTCTGATTTTACTTTTATGACAATAACTTAAAAAGATTATAAAAATCTGTTATATGCTAGAAAAAAATATATAAATCTGTTATATGCTTGAACAAAATAAAAAAAAAAAATCTGTTATATGCTTGAAAATTTTTTTTATAAAAATATCTGTTATATGTTTGAAATTTTTTTTTATAAAAAAATCTGTTATACGCTTGAAAACGACTCTTATCTTCAACATCTATCATGTAAAGTAAGTCAATATCTTTCATGATGTTTTCACAAGATACATTTTATTTGGGTAAATAACTGCTACAAATTGTGCAATTTTGACCCAATTTTTGACACTAAAGTGCAACAATTGGCTTTTACTGAAAAATGGAGGTTTCTCCTTAATTTCTCATAAAAAATGTAGTCACAGTGACCAATATTCAGGTTTGTTAGAAAATAAGGACATCTACCTGGATGTCAAATTTTGGATTCACTGGTCCAGTGGTTTTGAAACGTGGCATGTAAACGGAGATCGAGCTGGACAACCAGACCGATAATGGACAAATGACCATAGCTACATCTGACATAACGTGTATACAGGTAGTCATCTGAGGTAAAAATGGTGCTACATAAATATTCCCTTTAACACAATATCGATTATTCTCAATTGAATGATAGCTCTTATTTCTAGAATTGTAAGAAATCTAAAAGCCTAAATCAGTATATACCTTCTGAACATCATAAATGCTGCCTTTGCTTCTGCTATGGTGGGCTTGGCATTTCTTCCTCTGTGCTGGAATCAGTTTTGGCAGTAAACGAAGCATCATAGCACTAATGGCACCTGAAAGAAACCAGGAATATAACAGAATGTCAACTTGTAGGACAATAACAGATTTACTACGAAAAATTTAGTTTCTTGACCAATAAACAGATTTCATGGAATGTCCACAGGCATTATGAAAATCATGATCCTGCTGATCATGCAGTGGTCAAGATTTTGAAGCAAACTGGTTTGATAACCTTCCTTGTAGATATATATACCATAACACATGAGTGATCATATGGAGTGATTGATAAAGGGACTATTTAAAAGTTAAATGTGTCCATTAGTCATTTTTCTCCATGAAATGCATTTAAAACTGTTTAAAATGTTAATGATGAGTCAGAAACAGGTTTAAAAGAGACCATTACATCAGCTTTATTATACCTATATAAAGATGTAAGAGGGCAGATTTATAAAAAGTCACATACATGTCACTCTCAAAATCCATCTGGAACCTCTGTATAAACAACAAGGGATCCATCAGTCACAGTGCTCAGCAGAAGTTGACCTTGAGGTAAAAATCTGAAAATGGAGGTAATGTGTGGTAAGAAGAGGTAATATAGACCATGGCTGGATGATATGATTGGTTTGTATTGATGAGTAGGAAATTGATGCAAATAATATTTTGTGACCTGACCATGTGTTTTCTAATGTTAAAATTAAAGCATGTGAGCAGTTTGTGAACATAAGATTTATATTATTACCATAATCATTGGTTGGCTTTTTGATAAATTGATGACAGTACAGTAGTTTACACATTTTTTTGATTGGGTCTATTTTTTTATTAATATTTTTTATATTATTAAATATATGTATTTTTTATTTTTATAAAATGTATACAGTTGAAATATAACTTATGTTCCCAGTCCACAGGTGTAAGGACTTGGTGGTGGTGTGGGGGTGGTATGACCGGAGTTACAACATCTCTGTATTATCAAAGTGTATATACATAGGATTTTCACTTAATTCAACAAAGCTTACAGAATAAAAAGTTCATTCACAATTACTTATATTTTAAAAAAGGACAGACAGACTGGTAGACAAACAAAGCTGATAATATATGTTTCAATTATTTCTTAATTTTTTTATTATATCAATTTTTTTAAAGCTTAACATCTGAAATATTACACAATTGAGTTTATAAGTTTTCAAATTTCAGACTTTAATAGCTTAAATCCATACACATACAGCATATGAAAGTTATTTCAACAGTGCTTATAGGAAAAATATCATAATAAATATATATTTAATGATAACAGAGAGATGATGGACAGACAGAGCTGATCACTTTATGTTCCATTCTCCTGAAGCAAGAATGTGTTTCAATTAGATCTTTATTTTTGCTTATCCAATTGTTTTTAAAATGAAATAAATTTTACACACTTGCACAGGTGCAAAGGAATCAATGGTAGCAGGGGGGGGGGGGGGGGAAAGGGGGATTAACAACACTTCTGCATATACTTACAGGGCAAACAAAGCCTGATCTTCTGCTGAGGCAGGAAAATAATGAACAAATGTTTGTATTAAATCCTCATTTTTTTATCACATTAATTTTTTTTAATTTTAAGTATATATTTCTATACATTCCCAATATAACATATATATCTGAATATAAAAGTTAATTCATAATTCTAAATTGCATCATCATATATCTCAATCTTGTCAGATAACCCCACATCATGCATACAAATGCATATTTATTTTTTTACCACACAAATATATCTTTTAAATTTGCAAAACAATAAATATCTAAAAATAATACTTGAATCAGATTTCACAATTTTATATTGTGCCTTTATTTATCTGTAATTTGCTTCATATTTTATAAATTTATGCATACTGATGGGTTTAATTTTAATATTTTAAAATCATTTAAAAGGAAACTGATTTCTTTAAAAGGCTACATTAACCCAAATGGCTTCTTCTGGATTACTCAATGAATTACTCATTCAAGGAAAGTTTTGTATATTGGAGTGGAAACAGCATTACAGTTGAGGAAATACAGGGCAAACAATAACAATTACTGCTTAACACTTGGTGGGTAGGGTTGGCGGGGGGGGGGGGGGGGGGTGGGGGGGGGGGAGTTGAAATGAGAATAACTGTACACCTGTCACAGCAGGGGATCTCCCCCCAGTGACCTGTAACAGATCAGGAACCCTGGCATAGCTAACTTAACTTCCAGTGACCAGGAGTGGACTGCCTGCATCTGGACAAAGCACGTGACTATAATAAGAGCCTGAACAAAATAAATTCAATTATTAGCCTAATTTCTGAGCTTTTATTTTCTAATTTCAGGTTTAAACAAATCAAATACTTAAGTTTACATGCTGTGAAAATTTAATCAACAGTACTCACAGGAAAAAAAAAGTGCCATGGTCAAAATTGAAGGTACTGATTTTATTTTTATGCTAATAATTTAAAAAAATTTATTAATTCAGATCTAATCTTGGGTATACAATTGAATCTTAATTTAAACAAAGTTAAATACTTGAACGAAAGGTCTCTAGCTTCCAAAATTTAATGTTAGGTGAGTAAATTTCCTGAATTTGTAATTTACATAGTCCATTATATTCGGGCGCACAACTTGAAGAAATTACACTTAACAGACTTAATTTCCAGCATGTATATGGAAAATATATAGGAGAATACCAGTACTTCTGGTAAATATTAAGAAAGAAAAACAGACAGATCAGTGGTTTTGATATAAGGCAGTCCCGAAGTGTGATAATAGGTTTTTAATGGAAACCTGAGGTTTTCCCTTAATTTCTCAAAGGAATGAAGTCACAGTGACCCAGTTTCCGGTTTGGTAGGAGATTTTGGGGACATCTAACAGTTTGCAAAATTTGGGATTCATAGGTCTAATGATTTCAAAACGTGCCAATCTAACGGACGGACAGACGACGGACAATGGCTATAGCTCAGATAACGTATAGTCAGCTGAGCTAAAAAAAATTTAGGCAGCTTCTGTACTCTAACAGGTAGAACACATGATTTATACCTGGGAGGTGGAAAGATAAAATCATAGCCTAGAAGTAGTGTGCTTGTCTTGGACGGGCCATGAAAGCCATGATTGTTACAGAAGATGGACAAGATACTGAAACTTGTACAACCGTACTCAACTGATTAGCAGACAGATTAAAATCATGTACAATATTTCAAAAAGAACTATACAGCTACTTATAAGGTGGTCCAAGATTACCTGCTGATGGCTCTGATGAATTCAAACCAGCTAACATCTTCATGCTGTCTGGGTATTTCACTGCCACCTGGTTCTTATCCTTCAGGATGGCTGCCATGTCATCTCATTTAGCCATCAACTCCATCATGCCTCCTCATCCAGATATATTCCAAAGAAGTCTCCCTCTACCAATGAATGTCAAGTTAGCCAAATCAAGAATCAGTTTGCTTGGAATAATTTACTGATAGATCAGGTATTATATAAAACCTTGAATTCACCTACACAAAGTAAAATAATGAAATCATTTACATGATGAAAAAGATTGGGTGCCTCTGGCTTCTCATATTATTATTGTAGGAGACTTGTTATTCTCATGTTGAAGAATCTGCACATTGTAAACAGGATCATGCATGCAACACGTCACTAGTAACTTGTTTACCTTTAGCCTAAAGATCCATTGGGATTATAGTATCATCTGAAAGAGTATTTTCACTGGTAGGACTAGTGATTGTAATATAGATTTTTTAATAGAAAATCAGGAAGTAATTACCCATATACAGGGGCGGATCCAGGATTTAGAAAATGTGTCATACAGACCCTTATGTGTGTGTCTGTGACTCCACCCCCCCCCCCCCCCCCAAGAGTCTTGGAACTTAAAGATAAATTGACGCCACTGGCTGTCAGGATTAGCAAACCTTAGATATCTCATTTACTTTATATCCAAACATGGGCCTTCTTCTCCACAAATCCAGGGTAACCTCGACACCCTGTCTCTGCCATGTACTCATGCATCCTCTCTCTCAGTTCCTGATATTAATGCTGGAGCCACTTGGTCTCGAGCTTGATGGAGGCAGTGTCTGGATCTGTAACATAAAATTACCGGTACTCAGAAATACTATATATACCGTATGAATCTGTATTAAGCAGGCCCCAGGCAAAGCTGATTCATTGGGATTCAATTTGCATTTTTTTTGCAGGAAAACAAGTCATAATAGAATAACTACTTATTAAAACTACTTCTACTAAAATAATAGTTTCCACTTTACCAGTGAAATGTTCTGTTTTAATACTTACTACCAAGAGTTATTCTATTTTTCAAGAAATGGAACATTTTTTCTTTAAAGGGGAAAACAATTTTGTACTGTTTAATAGAAGAAGGGGAACCTTTTATTTTTGAACACATTGTGCACACATGGAAAACAACTTGGCTTCATGTCATATTGCACCAACTTGTAATTTAAGTGATTATATATATATATAATTATATATATATATATATTTATATAATAAACATGCACACACACATATATATATTAAATACACATACCGGTATATTTTTTTAATACCGTTGTATGTTTCCTTATTTGAATTGCCCTACCTATGTTTGATAATTTATGAAAAAAACATGACGGTGCATGCATGTCCAGCACTTCGGCCCCTGCTCAGTTATGCGTGACATGCTCTCTCAGACCAAACATGTACGCTCGCACTTGGTATTCTCTGCACCAAAGGTGTGTTGGCCCATGTAACTATTTAACTGGTCTTATGCCACTGCAATGATGTTCAAGTTCCACTGATAAAGAATGAAAGGAATAAATTGTATGGCACTGAGAAGCTGACAAGTTGGTATTCTCACTGGAATTGAAATTCCTGTTGGGTCTCCAATGAAATATAGGCAAAACCTGCCTCCTCTTACCTTGATCATGTTCTAGGTAAGTAAATCATTATTCTTGTAAGTCGTTTGAGTCAGGTTTACATTTGCACTGAAAAAGACATGATTTGGGTTTTATCTGACACATGACTTCTTGGCCTTGACCCTTTTATTCCAAGCGGCCAGGGTCTTGCTGCACACAGAACACAGGGTGACCCGAAAGAAATGAACATGCTGTGTAAAATGATGAAACTTAAATTGGACCACATCAACAATTAATAATAAAGGCCTGTGAAAAGACAATATATATGACAATATAAACATATATAAACACACATATCAATATTATATATACACTATAATATATATATGTAAGTATATATATATATATATATATATATATATATATATACATATATATATATATATACTTATTTAGTATATACTTATAAAGCATATATATATATATATATATATATATATATATATATATATATTCATTTAAAATATCTTTTGAAGATGTTACTGTTTTAATGTTATTTTATAAAGGAATATATTTGTTTTATATTCCTGTGACGTCACACAAACATGTTTTTAATATTTCATTTTATTTGTACTTAATTTCTATTCATATTAAACATTTAAATATTTATTGGAAGGGGCATATGACATATAAAAGGCATTGGAACTGAAGCCCCCCCCCCCCCCACACACACACACACACAGACACCCCACACAAAAATTGAAAGTTGGGGTGGGGGCAATTTAATGGAATAGTTTTGCCCATGTGCCTGATATATATATATATATATATATATATATATATATATATATATATATATATGTCCTAAATTTAAATTGTGTAAAATTACCTGAAATCACTATATTTTTTCTTAAACATTTTTTATGGGCCAACTTGGCCCAAGGTTAGTGTCCTTCTGTAAAGATTTCCTATAGGATTTTTGTCACCAATATATATTATATATAATATATATATATATTATATATATTTATTTTTCAAAGAAACGATGTTCCCACGGGCCACGCCTATGTTTCTTCTAACATCTGTCAAACAAATAAATTTAGTCTGCGCATGCGCACTATTTGACAGTATGCATGGTTTCCCTTCGTATCGTGCCCCCTGTGGCAGAACAGTCAGCCATTAATTTTTATTTACACCAAAACACTGCTTCATATTCATAAGAAAAATTAAGAAAGGGTACAAAAAAATAAAAGAACATTTTCTCTTTGGAATATGAACATTTTTAGAATCGGATGACTTAGAATATGCAAGATGTTATTGGATTCAAATGAAGTGATCTAATGTTTTTTACATCATCAATCGATCATGACGGCAATGAATTTAGCGTGTCGGTTTTAAACTAAATACACTGGTTAAAGTCAGTTCTAAAAATACTTTACAGCCAAATTAAATACCAAAGCCAGTAAAATCTAACCAGAAAAATAAGCCTTACCCTTTATATGACCTGTGAAAAACACCCAGGTCCCTTGCTCCTGCTTCAACTTCAACTTTTCAAGTATCTTCTTCACAAATTTGTCCATGTTGAACTAGAAGACGCTACAAAACACGTGGACAAACACGCAGCTCCTATGCAGCATCCAATGAGGAAAGGCGATCGCGCACGTGCCCCCGTGTCGGAAACAAATCTAAATGTTACTTTGTATCAGATTATCAGTTTGTGGGCAACCAATTGGCCGCGGTCGGTGTCAACCAATATTCTGGGCTCTACTCAAACAATATATGGTTGATTTTAACCAATATCTGCTTCAACCAATTAAATTGGTAGCTGTTTCAACCAATCCGTTTTTAGAGTGCATATGAAAATTGCAACCATGTATGTTCACCAAAGTATCAGTAAAATCCTGCATTTTGAACACCCTAGCTGAATATAACCTGATCATATGCACAAACAGCCATGTAAAGTGCTAAAAATCCATTTTTTGCTCGTCATTGGTACAAAAACACAGGCAGCCCTCCCAATTTTTATATACATATTTCTCCAAGGGGTCATCTGCAGCCCAAAACTTTTCAGACTAATCAGCCAAATAACACAGAATTTAGCTCAAGACACCACATGTATTAAAGCCAATTTTATGTGGTACGGATGAAAACACTTTAAAGGATACCCCAAAATAGTAGGTATTAACAGGAGCCATATGCAATTTGCAACCATGTATGTTCACCAAAGTATCAGTAAAATCCTGCATTTTGAACACCCTAGCTGAAATTAAACCTGATCATATGCACAAAAAGCCATGTAAAGTGCTAAAAATCCATTTTTTTGCTCCTCATTGGTACAAAAACACAGCCAGCCCTCCCAATTTTTATATACATATTTCTCCAAGGGATCATCTGCAGCCCAAAACTGTTCAGACTAATCAGCCAAATAACACAGAATTTAGCTCAAGACACCACATGTATTAAAGCCAGTTTGATTCGGTACGGATGAAAACACTTTAAAGGATACCTCAAAATTGTTGGTATTAACAGGAGCCATATGCAAATTGCAACCATGTATGTTCACCAAAGTATCAGTAAAATCCTGCATTTTGAACACCCTAGCTGAATTTTAACCTGATCATATGCACAAAAAGCCATGTAAAGTGCTAAAAATACATTTTTTGCTCATCATTGGTACAAAAACACAGCCAGCCCTCCCAATTTTTGTATACATATTTCTCCAAGGGGTCATCTGAAGCCCAAGACTTTTCAGACTAATCAGCCAAATAACACAGAATTTAGCTCAAGACACCTCATGTATTACAGTGAATTTGATTTGGTACGGATGAAAACTCTTTAAAGGATACCCCAAAATAGTAGGTATTAACAGGAGCCATATGCAATTTGCAACCATGTATGTTCACCAAAGTATCAGTAAAATCCTGCATTTTGAACACCCTAGCTGAACTTCAACCTGATCATATGCACAAAAAGCCATATAAAGTGCTAAAAATCCATTTTTGCGCCTCATTGGTACAAAAACACAGCCAGCTCTCCCAATTTTTGTATACATATTTCTCCAGGTGGTCATCTGCAGCCCAAAACTTTTCAGACTACTCAGCCAAATAACACAGAATTAAGCTCAAGACACCACATGTATTAAAGCCAAGTTGAGTCAGTACAGATGAAAACACTTTAAAGGATATCTCAAAATGGTAGGTATTAACAGGAGCCATTTGCAAAGTATCAGTAAAATCCTGCATTTTGAACACCCTAGCTAAAATTTAACCTGATCAAATGCACAAAAGCCCTGTCAAATGCTAAAAATCCATTTTTCACTCCTTATTGGCACACAAACACAGCCACCTCTACCATTTTTTGTATGTAATTTCCCCAAGGGTTAACTTCAGCCCAAACATTTCAGACCAATCAGTGTAATAACACAGAATTTAGGCCAAAACTCCACATGTATACAGCCAATGTTGAGTCTGTATGGATGATTTTTGTAATAAGCATGTTATATGTAAAAGTTCCTATTTTTTTGTAATTTTACATGCAATTTAAAAAAAAACTCCCCAATGGATGTCATTTCATCTATTGTACAAACCTCACAAAAACATATATATATATATATATATATATATATATATATATATATATATCCTATTAATAACTATGGTTATAGGCTTGGTTCCATAGCTCAGTTTACCATGAGAGAGAGAGAGAGAGTGAGAGAGAGAGAGAGAGAGAGAGAGAGAGAAATATTTAATTGACATAAAAGTAGTGTATCCATAAACAATTATTCAACATCATTTTTTGTTTTAATTGTGTCTGGAGACTGTTGTTAAGGATTTTTATCTGCTTACACAAAAGCAACCTGTGACACATAGAGAAATATACATACATAAAACATTATATGCAGGTTATGTGTTATACATTTCACAAAATATGAGATTATATGATTAAATGAGGAAAATTAGTGAGAAACTGGGAAGATTATCCACTTGAGTTACTGAAATAACAGTTTGTAATCTATTTTGAGGGTTTTTTGTGTTTGTTACAGATATAACAGTTTATCTGAAGGCATTTGTCTTTATATGTATTAATGAAATTTTGTAGCAAATCAATCCTTGGAGACTATGAGTGAAATTTTGTCAATAATGAATTGGTCAGTTCATGTATGACTTTTGTTGTCATATAATGTTTTTCAGTCAGTTGTCTGCTGTCTTAATTTTAGTTCTGGTTTTATTTGTAACAAGGGTTCCTTTATGTCTTATGTCATGTTCGTGTGTCATCGTCCTTGTTGAAAAATTAAATGTTTGTTAAAAATCGCTGTAGTGCTTCATGACAGTATTTATAGTATAATTTTATTAAATTAAGTCTGAAAATGTCATTTATTTTTCAGAAAAATTTTTAATGATTTATACATTATAAAGCTAAATCAGGATTAGAATTAATTAAACCTAAACTGGAAACATAATATATCTTATTTTTAAAACATTATACCTGATTCAATTCCCCAACCCTAACTTTAAGATAAGTTGACACATTATTTATATAACTTTATGGTCTATACCAGCACTCAGTGATGTATATTTGAACAACATTTTCCTTAATTGTGGGCGTAATACATAACCATTTAATGTTTGATGAAGGCCTATGTGTCACTTTGTGTTGCTAGCCTCCTCTCAAAATGAAGATAATTTTTTTTTTAATTATTTCGTATATGGCACATTTCCTTATATATGACATCCATATTTTGCTCTTATAAAAAAAAGTTCATATAGATCGGACATAGGCCTATTTAGAAAGCGGGGGGGGGGGGGCTTTATTACATACAATACATATGACTTTTTACTTATAACCTGTTGCTGTAATTTATGTGATTGCATGGACAACGAGATGTGTGTGTGTGTGTGTG
Organism: Sipunculus nudus; assembly: GCA_026874595.1. Classification (NCBI taxonomy): domain Eukaryota; kingdom Metazoa; phylum Annelida; class Sipuncula; order Golfingiida; family Sipunculidae; genus Sipunculus; species Sipunculus nudus. Next base: position 54,903,507 of record CM049311.1, on the reverse strand, counting down.
TGTGTGTGTGTGCCATTCTGAGTCATTATTCATAATGTGGAGAGTGGTTCCATATCCATCTGGGGAAGGTGGCTCATGAATAGACGATAAATAAAATGAACCTGACACTTTTTCATATATATTTTCCTACCCATGTCTACAGGCGTAACACACTTGTGAATTTGGCGGGTAAAAAGTTTCAAAGCACCTATCGTCCAAGTTTAAAAGAAAATATTTGGATATGATAGGAGGTTATGATTTCGGCATTTACTTTGTGCTGGCGGGAAATATGAATCTGCGGGCAGGCAGGACGTGGTCGTTAGCTCCTTCGGTAAGTATATAATATGACAGTAGGCCCATCTAGGCCAATGTAACCAGCTAATGTCTTCAGGCACATCACTGTTTCCTTAGCTATGCAAAAACCCATAAAATATTTTCTTCAAATTGAGTAATAATGACCCTATGATAAGACAGTTTCTTAGATCTTTTATTATCGCTCAGGTCAAGTTTTATGAATGTATGTCTTTGGTTTAGATTGCCTCGTCCAAAGACACAATATTCCAATTCACCCTGCTGTCTGCAAAAAACATTTACACATGAAAGGAGAATCATAGTTGTTGTTCCACCACAAAGGTTTAGGGCAATTATAGCCAACCCGGACATAGTCAAAGACCATGCCCCTAAAAGTGCAAGGTATAACATAACTGCATTAAATGTGGCAGTATCGCTGCATAAAAAGCTTCAGAGTAAACTGGAGAATTTCAAACCCTTGTCGGAAAAAAAATTGTTTAAAATCAAATATTGTGTTTATGACAAGGAAACTGTAAGTAATCTAAGGGAGATATAGTACTTTATTCGAATGACCAAGAAATTCAGATAAATATTATGTTTTAGTATGTAAACAAGACCCACTTTTAAAACTTTGCAACCTTGCGCTTGAAACTGTCTCAGAATCTGAAACAATGAACTGCGTGACCTTTGCTTGCTGAGCCAACACGGCCGGTTACCACTGGTTACACAGGGGCCGCCTGCCAGCCGTGGCTGGGGGAAAACCCAGAGCAATCATCGTTCCCTGTGTATCACCGTTTATTAGGATAATACATATTCTTCTAATCAACATTTGAAGTGGACAAACACTGTCTAAGTGGTATGTTATATGTGTATTTGATTAGAATATCTTTATTTCCTAACGAATACGACATTTTTAGATGAAATATCAGAATTTAATTGTCATGTGGAATGTCTCCAGTTTCCTCAAATCATCTGGGCTCTAAACAGCTTAACGTAGAAAGAGAGCACAGGTGCTAGGGCTAGATAGAACAGAATAGTCTGTCCTTGGCTGGGACAGACTATTCACCAAAATGGAGTAAAATTGATGGAAATTGACCATGATAAAAACATTAAATGAATTGGTTGTTTACCTGTTTACATGTTACCTGTGTCATTTTTCATCGAGTATGAGAATATAAGAGCATTTTATTTAAACTTTGATGAGATTTTTTATGAAAACTTTGGTAAAACCCAGGTAAAACATATTTTTCCCAACCTGGGTTAAACCCAGGTTTTTACCGTTATACTAAGTACAGGGTTGGCAAACCTGTTGGGAAGATATTTTCCCCTTCTCAGGGAAGAAAAGGAAATTTCTGGTAAGAAAAAAAAGTCAGGGAAGAAACTCTTTTTCCCACAGGTTCCCACAACCTTTTATTTATAATATATAACATAGTTAATAAGCATATATACAGAGAACCACTGAATAATATATATCAGTTGTTCATTAAGCACACATTGTTGTTCAATATTTACACACTCAGATAGTTTAGACATATTTCATAGAACACAGTGAATCCAATAGTCCAAAACATGGTTTCTACTAAGCATCCTGTAAGCAGATACAAGCTTGTTCGTATGCTCCACAATGAACCTGTTTCGAAGTTTTGACTGAAATATACCCATGGTTGAGACAGCCCATTTTATGGATACGGAGGATGCATATGCTGTGTGGAGGTTCAATACTAACTCCGCAAACCCTGCAGGTAGAGTAGGGCTCCCATTCTTGATTCCCATTTACCAGGATACAGCAGGAAAAAACATAGCTGAGAAGAAGAAAGCTGGATATGGTGCAGAATTTGTCTGAAGGCTGTATGTCAGCTGTGATGTACTCATGGTTACGCTTTGCCAACAAATCTTTAACTCGCTGCTGCTGTCCATTGGAGGTTTTTTACATTTTTTATTTGGTGGAGGTAACCTTATGCTTGCTTATTTATTACTAAGTACATCTGCAGAGTTCTATTTTGGACTACGTGACAGGGGCTTATACCCAGTTATCCTGGTGTCAACAGGGCTCCTGCGGGTCCTTGGTGTTTGTCATCCCCATTGCTTGGTCAAAACACCAAGGAACCCCCGAAAGGTGCACTAATTTTTCAGTGAAACATGACTGTTAGGCAAAGTCTCCCCATTCAGCTTTCAGAGCGCTAACCCTGGGTGGGGGCCAACCGTGATAAAATCTCACCGCCTGGCTTAGATTCAAACTCATGATCTCTCGGCTTCGAGTCCTGAACTCTACCCCTGAGCCACAGAAGCTGGTAGTCCTGTGTCGAATTGCTGACCTTGATAAGTTGGATTGAGTAGGTGAGCTACCAGAAGACATGGCTGGACTGCCAGTTACTAAGCTAAAGATCAGCTCAATAGTACAAGCTGACCTCCACCCCTGAAGGGTATAAACTAATGTTGAGTTCATCCTTATAACTTAACTAAAAACCAGCTCAATTGTACAAGCCGACCTCCACCCCTGATGGGTATGTACTCATTTTGAGTTCATCCTAATCACACAGCTGAAGACAAGCCTTCAGCAACAACAACACCAATGGACTGAGTGGACTCAAGTTGAATTCATCTTGATTACTCAGCTGTAGACCACATCATCCAGCCCCATAATAAAATAACACACCAGTCTAATCCACATGGTTTGTTTGCATGTCCTTTATTTACCAAAGGGTGTGAAATCAATCATTCTGATTTGCACTAATATAACAAGCCAGAATGACATTTGAACAACGTGAAATACAGGTATGTTGTGTATCTTATTTCTTCCCTGGGAAGAAATTGTGGGAAGAAAGTATTTCTTCCCTTCCGAAAGAAAATATATCTTCCCATCCCTTCCCTTCCCTCCAGGAAGATTGTGCCAACCCTGACTATAAGTAGTGGGTAAAACCTGCAAACCCTGAAAAAGACATTAAAAACAAGGGACCCAGTGGTCACAGCACTCAGCGCATTTTGTAAAATTTCAGAAAATGCAAAATTAACATTTCTTTTTTATTTTTTCTATTTTTTTAGCATTTAAAGAACTAAGATATATCTGGTGATAATCATGATTCCCTGCTCAGGTCAGGATAAACATGGAAACCACCCCAGGTCATGTACTGCTGCTCATGTGTTTTAAGCAGTCTGTTACACCTGCTTTTATATATACTAGGCATTTCATCTAAACAGCAATATGCTGTCAACTTATGATATTTTACTATAAAACTTCAATATTTATTTTTTAAATAAAAAAAGACTCTTAACTTAATACTAACTGTCTTTCTGCCAAATAACCAAATCTACCATTAGACCCATTATATTTAATAATTCCTCTCCAACATATTAGTTTGGTTATGAAATCCAACAGTGTAACATGCAGTTTGCAACATGTACTGCATGGCCATTTATTTTAAATACATTTTGTGCACACTGACATACCATTTGTTAAAAATAATAATATTCCTTTTGATTTATGATTTTCATTTCAAGCTGACTTCTCTTCACACACACACACACACACATATTTATTTTAGAGGAACCTGTCAAATGCATATAATCTATACATTGGACATTTACCCATTATCTGAACACATTTATAGACTCCACAAACACCTATAATTTATTTTACAATATTGAATTTAAAATTAAATTGACATTATCTGTCTGAAGAAACATAGGAATAAAAATGATTGATTCTTTAAAATAGTCTCTGTGAAAGAAAAGCTAAAACCCCCAACCTTCCAGTTTCTCGCCTGAATTTAATGCTCTAATAAATTGGTCTTTTGAAGAATATTGATACTTGTACGTATCAATATTCTTCAGAATAAATCAAAACTAGTAGTGATAAACTATGCAACAGTGCATTTGATGAAATTAAGATCAATGATCACTTTCGGCCAATTTCAGTCAGTTTTTAGTTAATTTAGTCAATTTTCGGTCAAGTTTGGTTGAATTTGGTGAACAGTCTGCTCTTTGCCAGTATAATTCTTATCATAACATCTAGCTACAGGGCTGTAATGCAAACAAATCTTTTTAAATATACCTGTAATATAGTGTTTTCATCTTATAATAGTATGCTTTAGTTTGTTTAATCCTGTCCATGATTTGGAATAAGCTTCTCGTTTTTTAATTGTTGCCTAAGTGCAGAATCAGACCTTTAATAAAAACAAATATAGTAGAGCGCCGTATTTCCGAATGCCAAATTTCCGAAAATTCTTTTTTCCGAAAATTAAAATGGGGACCAAAAATTTATTTGTATTTCCAAAATATACTTCAAGTATGTCAAAACCTAAAATGAGTATTGTAATGACGAGTCAGAAGGCCTGCAGTCATGTGTTAAACCCAGTGGTGACCCAAATTAATTAGTCCTGGGCCGATGTTGTCGCCGGGGCGAAGGTGTGAAAACTACAGCTAGCCCCGCAACGCTCGGCCCCCTGTACCCCAAGCGACTTATAAGCAGTTTATCCCAGAGCACTTGTGTGTTATCAACCGCATCTCGTTTATACTCAAGCAAGCATAGTTCGTCGGCTTGAGACAGGATGTCATGCCAAATAACTGAGCAGTTTACTCGCATGAGCATTGGTGAGGTATAATTCATTATAATTCATTTGTGCTTGAGCAGCTTTTATATGTACCAGTCTTCAATTACGTAGATCGATCAGAATCACCGTGTTTCTTGGCGATGTTATTTGACCTTTCCCTCCAGTGAGTCTGATGAAATCTGATGAAAAGAAGAGCACGCACGTTTCCTTTAAGCAGGTTAGACCGATCTTTGCCAATTATGCTCAGCAATAATCCAAAATCTTTTATAAGTCCAGGTCGTCAATTGGGAATATCGAAAGAAACACCGTGTTTTCTCGGGTAAAATGACAATAAGTTAATCATTAACTGTCATACTAACTAGCCAATAGACCCTTGTCCACATTTCGGAATTTTTTTTTCACGAACAAAAAGCTTGTCCTGCGACACTTTCAGAAAAACGGCGCTTTACTGTTTTTATAATTTTCATAGCCTGAAAATAAATTTTGTTTAATGATATATATAAACATATGTATATATATATATATACATATACTTTTACAAATGTTTATATATATGTATATACAATACATATATATATATATATATATATATATATATATATATATATATATATATATATATATATATTGTGTATATATTAAACAAAACACCCCTCATCCCCTGATTTTGAATTACTGGATCTGCCACTTTATTTTTATAACAATATATAAACATAAATATAAAATGTTGACTTTTTTCACCTCTAATGAAGCTTCAGAATAAATTATTATTATAATCAAAACAATAAAATAATAATCAAATTGTTGAAAGTAGTTCCTCTGACTTTTAATATAATTTGAGTTATAATCTTTACTTGATTACTTTGTTTTCTCTCCCATTTCAGATTCTAATGTTGCCAGAATGTCAGATCATTGCAGGGGAATGCTAGAGATGACCAGTATGATTTAGTTATGAGGTGCAGCAGCATTGATGGTAACACATAGCTTCTTGATTCCTTGTGGTTACAATCGTATTAATGAAAGAAAATAGTATTTTCAATATGATAAGCTACATCTTTTTTAGTATTTTTAAAATATTTGCATGGTCTTCCTTTGCTCAAAGATACTTCATATATGGGGCCTTAGCGTACCAGTAACAAGAAGATAGTACAGGGACAAGGACATGGTATTATCAGTCATGGACTTGCCTGAGGAACATAGGCCATGCATCCTCTCAATACGGGTATTGTAAAGTTAACCACTTCTTTGTCCACCCTCAAGATGTCCAATGCAGTGGAATAAAAATGTCATCACATTCAAATGTACATGCATGCCACAGAAGCTAGGGTACTCTTCATCTGTTGTGTCAAGTTTGGTTCTCTCCATAATGTTTATTGAAACAGTATTTTTATTGAATGTATCAATTAGGATTGGGAAACAGGGCATACCCATGTATAATGCCTCTCCTGATACATAGGTTTAAACACTGCTTTGTCATCTTTGATAACAGACTTGGGGTCAATTCAATTTTAAGCTCAGCTGACTATAAGTCATCTGAACTATAGTCATGGTCCATTGTCTGTCGTCCGTCCATCTGTCCATCCGTCCGTCTGTAGATGTGGCATGTTTTGAAACTGTAAGACCTAGGAATACAAAAAATTACCAAGCCAAAAACTGGGTCTTTGCGACTTTGTTCCCTTGAGAAATTAAGGAAAAATCACAACTTTTAATTAAAAACCTATTTTCACACTTCAGGACTGTCTTATAACAAAACCACTCATCTGTTTTTTCTCATATTTACTATAGATATACCTCTATATAGTTCCTATGTACATGCCAGAAATTAAGTCTGTTAAGTATACTTTCTTTAAGTTATGGGCCTGAACATAATGGACCTTGTAAAAAATCAGGAAAAAATATTTACTCACTTAACATGAAAAATTTTGAAACTAGAGTCTATTTTCCCCAAGTATATAACTATGTTTAATTAAGATTCAATTGTTTACCCAAAATAAGATCTGAATTTTGTAAATTTTGTAAGTTGTTAGCATAAAAATATTATCAGTACCTAAAGTTTTGCCCAACTTTGACCATGGCACAATTTTTTCCTGTCAGTACCATTGATTTAATTTTCACAGCATGTGAACATAAGTATTAAATTTGTTATAATTTGAAATTTGAAAATAAAAGCTTGAAAATTAGGGTAGCTATCTTATTTTTAGCTCAGCTGACTATAAGTCATCTGAGCTATAGTCGTGGTCCATTGTTTGTCGTCCGCATGCTGTCCGTCCATCTGTCCGGATGTCCATCCATAAGACTGGCACGTTTCGACACCATTAGACCTATGAATCTGAAATTTGGCATACAGTTAGATGTCCCCAAAATCTCCCACCATGCCAAATATTGGGTCAATAGAACTTTGTTCCTTTGAGATATTAAGGAAAAACCTCAATTTTATATTAGAAATCTATTTTCACACTTCAGAACTGCCTGATATCAAAACCACTCATCTGGTTTTCTTCATATTTACCATAAATGTTTCTCTATATAGTTCCTATGTACATGACAGAAATTAAGTCAGTATTATTAAATTTAAAAAAGTTATGGGCTGAAACATAATGGACTAAAAAAATCAGGAAAGATATTTGGTCACTTAAGACCAAAAGTGTTAAAGGTGGAACTTTTTTCAGTTATACAACTTTAATTAATCAAAATTTAATTGCATACCAAAAATTAGATCAAAATCTGTTAAATTTGTTTAAATATTGGCAAAAATATAAAATTGGTACCTTAAATTTTGCCCAAATTTGTCCACGGCACATTTTTTTCCTGTAAGTACTGTGGATTTAATTTTCACAGCGTGGCACATAAGGATTTAATCTGTTAAAATCTGAAATTTGAAAATAAAAGCTGCAAAATTAGGCTAGTTATTGAATTTTTTTCAAGGCTCTTGTTGTATTCCCTTTGATTGTCAAGCAGTCAACTTTGGTGACTGTAGTTCATTCTGTGCACATCTCTATGCTCCCCAGGCTGTTGGCATAATGTTAGATGTCCCCAAGATCTCCTACCAAGCTGAAATCTGGGTCTTTGCAACTTTGTTCCTTTGAGAAAATAAATTAAGACCTCATTTTTTAGCGAACCTGTGAGCTTATGCGATGGTGTGGCATCGTCCGTCGTCCATCGTCTGTACGTTTACCCATACTATCTTGAAAACGGCAAGAATTAGCATCACGAAATCTTGTGCATAAAATTAGTCATCTAAAAAATTCTATCGGATTTTGCTTATTTTTTGGCTAACTGCATATTCTTAGATTTTATAGGGAAAAAGCTAAAAAAACTTAAAAAATCTTCTTCTCCGAATCTGTTCAGCCAAATTGTCCAATATTTTAAATGATTCCTGGAACAATCTCTCTCAAGTTTGTTTGAATGGTTTAAGTTCGGTGATTTTTGGCCGAGTTACAGGAAGTTAAACTTAGTCATCTGTCCAAAAAAGCATACTAAAATTACAATCTCAGAAATGGCTTGAGCTATCATCACCAAATTTTATGCCAATGGTGGTCTCATGAGTCATATCTGAAATTGAGGTATTGGTGGCGCCACCTGCATCGGCCTTTTTTGTACGGGGGTCATCAATGCCCGTATCATACTGACAGCTACAAATAACTTCTTCTCTGAAACGAAATGGCCAAATTGTTTAATATCGCACAGAAATGATCCTAGGGTAGTGCTTTCTGAAGTTTGTTCAATTGGTCTCAGTTCAGAGACTTTTGGCTAAGTTATGGGAAGCTGAATTTAGTCATATGCCATAACAGCCCATGTAAGCTAAGTGGCTACAATAATCTTCTTCTCAAAAACCATTGGGCCAAATTCTTAAATCTCACACATTTATTATCCTTAGATGTTGATAATTCAAGTTTGTTCAAATGGTCTCAATTCAGTGAATTTTGGCTAAGTTATGGGAAGCTGAATTTAGTCATATGCCATAACAGCCAATGTTAGCTGAGTGGCTACAAAAATCTTCTTCTCAAAAACAATTGGGCCAAATTCTTAAATCTCATACATTAGTTATCCTTAGAAGTTGATAATTCAATTTTTTCAAATGGTTTTGGTTCAATGATTTTTGGCTGAGTTATCAGAAGCTGAACTTTGCCATTTTGCTGTAATTTCCCATATGAGTTACAAACCTACAAAACGTTTTTCGACTGATGATACTGAGGCCAGTTTGTTTAATATTTTGCTAGAATAATTCCCTGAATCATTCTAATAATAATTGTCTTTTATGGTTCCAAAAATGAATTTTAGCTGAATTATAAAGATTGAATTGAGTCATTCTACCATATATGTTAGCTGTGTGAAGCAGATACATCTAGCCTAGCACCAGAATATCAGCATCCATTACATCATGCCTCTAGACATTTAGATTTCAGAATATCTATAGAAATATTGACAAGGATGTTTTTTAAAAGCTTTTAAAAATGTAGATTTATGATATTACATATCATCTGTACACTATTCATAATTTCTCAGGAATAGCAGGAGCTACCATCTCCAAATTTTATGCAATTATCAGTCACATATCAAATGTTGATGGATTCAGCTTATTTAGTTATCTGCATTTACTTATATATAGATTTTACAGGGGAAAAGCTGTAAAAAAACTTCTTCTTCTTGTAAAGAGTCCAGCCAAATTGTTCAATATTTTACAGAAATGATCCCAGAGGCGAGCCTTCTCAAGTTTGTTCAAATGGTTTGTGTTGGATAAACTTTAGCAGAGATACATAACAGGCCAAGATTGTGTATGTTTCTTGAATAGGTTGAGAAACTGCCAACTGTTTCAGATTTGGCAACAGATCAAGAGTTATTCAGTGAAGCCAGATTTAGGTCAAGAGTTCAATCAGTGCAGCCAAGCACAAGGCATGTGATCACCTCATGGGCAGCATGTGATCATTTCCTGGGTAGCATGTGATCACCTCATGAGTATCATGTGATCACCTCATGTTCATTCAGTGCAGCCAGGTGCAGGTCAAGAGTTCACTCAGTGCAGTAGCCTGAGCCAGTAATTTGTCACAGTACACTCGGGGCAACAGCCTTTCTCACCTTAGCCTGGTCAGTCCCGTGCATCAGACTCAAGGTAAGTTTGATGTATTGGCCTGATATTCTGACCTGTCTATGTGTCTTTAATGGCTTTCTCGTTCACAAGACAGGTGTTGCCATCTACAATGACTTTTGCAAAGTGTATGTGCCTGCTTAATTCTACGGAAGAATTTGATATATCAGCCTGAAATTGGGCATATTTATACATGTCAAATAGCTTTGTCGTATACAAGACTGGTGGTGCCACCTACAATAATTTTTGTGTTGTGTGCACCCATGCCAGAATTTCAGCAGTGATGTTTGTATATTGTTTCTTGTTCAAAATGTTTAGTACTTGCATTGTTCATATATATGAAAATTAGTGGTTCAGCATTGAAGCGTTATACCTAGTGTATATCCATATGCACAGGTTCGCATTGGGCCTGTAGGCCTTGTTTATTAAAAACATATTTTCACACTTCAGGACTGCCTAATATCAAAACCACTCATCTGTTTTTCCTCATATTTACCATAAATATTCCTCTATATAGTTCCTATGTACATGCTAGAAATAAGGTGTGTATTATATAATTTAAAAAGTTATGGGCTCATACATAATGCATTTTGTAAAAAACCAGGAAAGATATTTGATCGCTTAACACAAAACATGTTAAAGCTAAGGACTTTTTTCCAGTAATATAACTTTAATTTATCAAAATTAAATTGTATACCCAAAATTAGATCAAAATCTTTTAAATTTTATAGAATATAAGCAAAAATAAAAATTGGTACCTTAAACTTTGCCCAACTTTGGCCACTACACATTTTTTTCCTGTAAGTACTGTGGATTTAATTTTCACTGCATGTGCACATAAGCATTTAATCTGTTTAAATCTGAAATTTGAAAATAAAAGCTGCAAAATTAGGCTAGTTATTGAATTTTTTTTAGGCTCTTGTTGTATTCCCTTACATTGTCAAGCAATCCATTTTGGTGACTGTAGGTCACTCAGTGCAGCTCTTTATGCTCCCCAGGCTGTTGGCATAATGTTATGCAATTCCATCACTAGGGCAAGCCCTCTCTCCACTAAGTTGAGCTTGATCAGGCTGTCTGCAGTTAATACCATACCACAGAGAGCCTTTTTCTCTGGCACCCCCCCCCCCCCCCCATTCTGTTGACAGACCTGTACTATGAACTAGATGAATCTTAAAATTAACATTTTTTTCAGCAAAGAGCAGTAACAACAAAGACCCCTTCCCCCCCCCACCCCTTCAATACACAGGACTGATAAACAAGATGAATCTTATAATTTTAATGTTAAATAAATTCTTTTTGATGAGACTTGGACAATTTTGATTTTTTTAAAGAAAAAAAATTAAGGAATTTGATCCAAATATTCAAATGTGATTAAATATTAGGATTTAATGTAAGTGCTAACTGACAAGATTTAAGAAGATATAAATACTTTGTAGCCTTTCATTCATATCTCTTAAAGTTGGCGGGGCCTAGGTGTGAATAACAATGTTGACTTTGTATTAAAATTAGGAATATTGGTCAAACTTTGTGGGATTAATTTTTAACTCATATGGCCATATATTTAACTTTTGAAACTTAATTACTTTCTCACATTATTTGTTTATGAAATGTTACTTTCATTTAATACTTACCATGGGCCTATTTGTTCCCTTGGTGCATCACTAAATGGTTTAGCTCATGTCCATTATTCTATAATTTACAGAGTTTCATTTTAGCAGGGCCATTTTCTCATAGCTTTTCTAATGATTATATACATGAAAAACCAAAACAAATAAAAATATTTTGCAGTTATTAATATTTTCCAAAATTCATCTGAGCGATGTGACCCATGGGTCCCTCATTCCTTGAGGCTCTATTGTAGTCATTTGCTTTGATTACAGATTACAGATGCAGGGTCCCACTCCAGGTCACTTGAAGCCAGCTATACCAGGGGTTCTGATTTGTTACAGTCACTTATATTGGGGAGATCCCCTGCTGTGACAGGTGTACAGTTATTCTCATATCAACACCCAAATCCCCCCCCCCCCCCCAAAAAAAAAACCCCACAAATTAAGTGTTGTGCAGTATTTGTTATTGTTTTCACTGTATCTTCTATTATTATAATATTATAATGCTGTTTCCACTCCAATATACAGAAACTTTCCTTGAAGGAGTAATTCAAGGTGTTATCCAGAAGATGCCATGTTGTTTTAAAGTAGCATTTTTAAAGAAATCAGTTTTCTTTTAAATGATTTTAACTAATATAATTAAACCAACCAGTATGCTTAAATTTATAAAATATGAAGCACATTATGGATAAATAAAGACACAATTTATAATTGTGAAATCTAAATCAATTATTATTTATATATATATATTGTTTTGCAGATTTGAAAGATATATTTTTGTGGTAAAAAATAAATAAACATTTGTATGTATGATGTGGTGTTATCTGACAAGATTGTGATTTATGATGATGCATTTGAGAATTATGAATCAACTTTTATATTCAGATATATTTGTTATTTTGGAAATGTATAGAAATATAAACTTATAATAAAAAAATTGATGTGATAAAAAAATGATCTAATACAAACATTTGTTCATTATTTTCCTGCCTCAGCAGAAAAGGAGATCTGGCTTTGTTTGCCCTGTATGTATGTTGTTAATTAGTTATATTTCAACTGTATACATTTCATAAAATAAAAAAATACATATATATTTTATAACATATATTATAAAAAAATAGATTCAATTGAACAAATGTGTAGACTACTGAAATGTCAACAGTTAATCAAAAAGCCAACTAATGATCATAGTAATAGTACAGATCATTTGTTCACAAACTGCTCACATGCTTCAGTTTCAACATTAGGAAACACATGGTCAGGTAATAAAATATTATTTGCAACAATTTCTTGCTCATCGATACCAACCAATCATTTAAACCAACCATGGCCTATATTACCTCTTCCTCTTATATTTTATCTCCATTTGATATTATTTTAGATTTTTACCTTCAAGGCCAACATCAGCTGAGCACAGTGACCCATGGGTCCCTTGTTTCAATTACAATTCAAGAAATTTTATGAAACTTCAATTCAAATTTAGTTCAATATGCTGGAGAAAAATATCAGTTCAATTCAAATAATTTTATTCAATTCAAATTTGCAATTCAAAAAGTTTTAATTTGAATACATTTCATTTGTGTGATGCCAGTGTTATCATAGGTTTTTTTTTTATTTTTACACTAATACACAACTTACAGTTTTGTTCAGAATTGGTTGAATTTACTCAAAAGCTAGTTGAAATATCATTAATTACAAGTTTTGCCATTTCATGTGGTAAGGAATAGCAGCCAGATAGGTTTTACTAGTTCTGTTGGGCAATTATTCCTTAAGATCATGTAAATCACCATGTAAGTCAGTGAAAGGTTTATTTGGCCATTATTACCCAGTGCAATGAATAAATATGCAAATAATCTTTTTGGGTGGTGAAAAACATTAAAGTTCTTTTAATCATCGAGTGGGGGAAAAAACCCCAACACAAAAGGGACAAAAGCCCTCCCCTCCCCCTTATCATATTAAAAAAAATGTCTGTCTACCCTTAAAATTCTGTACATTTTATCTATTGATATGTGTGTTAAATGTATGTAAGGCATTAAAGGGGCCTATTCACATACCAGGCATTGCAGGCATGTTAAATATACATGAAATATAGTGTTTTCTTATCGTAGTATGGAATAAGCTTCTTGTTTGTGAATTGTTGCCACAGCACAGTATCAGACGTTTGCTCATGCTTTCTTACTATAGTAAACATACACACCTGGACATACATACTGTTTATTTACACACAGAACCATAATAATGTATAAAATTTGAAACTGAGATAGTAAGTTCATGTGCAAAGATGAAAGATGGTGTTGCGCGACCATCTATTGGGTGGGGGGTGGGGGTGGGGGTGGCTGATCTCTGTTATATCCCCTAACAATAGCAAGGTCAACAAACTTGATGCTTGAATGAGCACAGTCATGTGCAATATAATTTTACTGCTTTTAGTCATCAAAGACCAGTAATCTATGGAATATATACATGTACTTTGCTGTCTCATGGCTGTTGCTTGTTCTGGTCTGCCCCAGGTAATCAAAACCAATGGTCACAATGTAGCGCCCTCTGACATAAGAGAGCCTACAACCAGTGTGCTTGCAGTCAGAGTGCTGTTACATCCTTCAGTGATGAACACCCTTCAAAGCTCTATAAGGATGCAATTATTTTCATCAGTTCTGACAACACCTTATCGGCCTACAAGTATGCTGTCACATGATATACACTTTACCAATTGTCAGCTTTTCAGTATACTTTTTAACAGCATCTGACATGAGCTAGAAAAATTCTGTTTTAACTTAGCACTGGTAAACCCCCTCAACATATTTGTTTAATTTCTGACCTTATTAATACAAAGCCTTGCTCACACAGGTTACCAAATGAATCTTTACCATAGAGATAGAGTTTCAGTTTGGGTTCATGAGTTCACATCATATATTCTTTGTGTGAATTCATTATTTGTAACCTAATTGATTGTTAGTTCAGCATTTCTTAGGTTATAACATTAGAAAATGGTCAAAATGGTAATTTTTCATGATCATAGAGGACAGGATCTATGGGCAATACTGTGCTATGTTACCAATGCCTCTTTAACCCTTTTGGGCAAATACTTGAACTTGTCTGAAACATCTTGGCTGGGTCAGAATAAGTACCTTGCTTGAAAAAAAGCTCCCTTTCAGAACCCATAAAGGTAAGATGTCATGCCAGAGAGCCCCCTCATCCACTCTTACCCCGCCATTTTGGTCCTCTAGCCTGTCACATAGATATGGGTGAAACCATAACCTTTGAAAAACATGATGAACACACTGTCATTGTACTATGTGCCTGTCACATAGATATGGGTGAAACACTAACCCTTGATATACAAGATGAGCACATTAAGTCACTGTAAAATGTGCCTGTCACATGTACATGGGTTAAACCCTAATCCTTGAAATACAAGATGAACATAGTGTGTCACAATACAATGTGGCTGTCATATAAATATGGGTCGAACCCTAACCCTTGAAATAAAAGATGAGCAAATTGGTCACTGTTAAATGTGCCTGTCTCATAGAAATGGGTGAAACCCTAACCCTTGAAATACATTATGAGCACACTGTGTCACTGTGCCTGTCACATAGAAATGGGTGAAACCCTAACCCTTGGAATACAAGATGAGCACACTGTGTCACTAGTAAATGTATCTGTCACATAGACATGGGTAAAACCCTTACCCTTGAAGTACATTATAAACACAGTGTGTCACTGTACAATGTGCCTGTCACATAGATATGGGTGAAACCCTAACCCTTGAAATACAAGATGAGCATGCTGTGTTACAATATTAAAAATATGGCTGTCATATAGATATATGTGAAAAACCTAACCCTTGAAATACAAGATCAGCACACTGTGTCACTGTACAATGTGCCTGTCACATAGATATAGTTGAAACCCTTACCCTTGAAACACAACTTTGCACACACTATCAAAGAAAATATGCTCGGCAAATAGATACTGGTGAGGGTGAAACCCCTCTAAAATGTGCCTGTCACATAGATACGGGTGAAATCCTAACCCTTAAAATACAAGATTAACACACTGTCACTGTAAATTGTGCCTGTCAAATAGATGTGGCTGAAACACTAACCCTTGAAATACAAGATGAGCACATTGAGTCACTGTAAAATGTCACTGTCACATGTATATGGATTAAACCCTAATCCTTGAAATACAAGATGAACATAGTGTGTCACAATACAATGTGGCTGTCATATAGATATGGGTCGAACCCTAACCCCAGAAATACAAGATGAGCAAACCATGTCACTGTTAAATATTCGTGTTACATAGAAATGGGTGAAACCCTAACCTTTGAAAAACAAGATGAACACACTGTCACTGTACTATGTGCCTGTCACATAGATATGGGTGAAACCCTAACCCTTGAAATGCAAGATGAGCACACTGTGTCACTGTACAATGTGCCTGTCACATAGATATAGGTGAAACCCTCACCCTTGAAATAAAACTTTGCACACACTATCAAAGAAAATATGCTGGGCAAATAGATACCGGTGAGGGTAAAACCCCTCTAAAATGTGCCTGTCAGATAGATAAGGGTGAAATCCTAACCCTTAAAATACAAGATTAACACACTGTCACTGTAAATTGTGCCTGTCAAATAGATGTGGCTGAAACCGTAACCCTTGAAATACAAGATGAGCTTGCTATGTCACATTACTAAAAATATGCCTGTCACATAGATATTGGTGAAACCCTAACCCTTGAAATTCAAAATGAGCATGCTGTGTCACAATAGAATGTGGCAGTCATATTAGATATGGGTGAAACCATAACCTTTGAAAAACAAGATGAACACACTGTCATTGTAATATGTGCCTGTCACATTGATATGGGTGAAACACTAACCCTTGATATACAAGATGAGCACATTGAGTCATTGTAAAATGTGCCTGTCACATGTATATGGGTTAAACCCTAATCCTTGAAATACAAGATGAACATAGTGTGTCACAATACAGTGTGGCTGTCATATAGATATGGGTCGAACCCTAACCCTTGAAATACAATATGAGCAAACCATGTCACTGTTAAATGTTTGTGTTACATAGAAATGGGTGAAACCCTAACCTTTGAAAAAAAGATGAACACACTGTCACTGTACTATGTGCCTGTCACATAGATATGGGTGAAACCCTAACCCTTGAAATTCAAAATGAGCATGCTGTATCACAATATTAAATATGGCTGACATATAGATAAAGGGGAAACCCTAACCCTTGAAATGCAAGATGAGCACACTGTGTCACTGTACAATGTGCCTGTCACATAGGTATGGGTGAAACCCTAACCCTTAAAATACAAGATGAGCATGCTGTGTCACAATATTAAATATGGCTGACATATAGATAAAGGGGAAACCCTAACCCTTGAAATGCAAGATGAGCACACTGTGTCACTGTACAATGTGCCTGTCACATAGGTATGGGTGAAACCCTAACCCTTAAAATACAAGATGAGCATGCTGTGTCACAATATTAAATATGGCTGACATATAGATAAAGGGGAAACCCTAACCCTTGAAATGCAAGATGAGCACACTGTGTCACTGTACAATGTGCCTGTCACATAGGTATGGGTGAAACCCTAACCCTTAAAATACAAGATGAGCATACTGTGTCACAATATTAAATATGGCTGACATAAAGATATATGTGAAATCCTAACCCTTGAAAATACAAGATGAGCACACTGAGTCACTGTACAATGTGCCTGTCAAAAAGATATAGGTGAAACCCTTACCCTTGAAATACATCTTTGCACACACTATCAAAGAAAATATGCGCGGCAAATAGATACAGGTGAGGGTGAAACCCCTCTTAAATGTGCCTGTCACATAGATAAGGGTGAAATCCTAACCCTTGAAATACAAGATGAACACACTGTCACTGTAAAATGTGCCTGTCAAATAGATGTGGCTGAAACCGTAACCCTTGAAATACAAGATGAGCTTGCTATGTCACAATATTAAAAATATGCCTGTCACATAGATATTGGTGAAACCCTAACCCTTGAAATTCAAAATAAGCATGCTGTGTCACAATAAAATGTGGCAGTCATATAGATATGGGTGAAACCATTACCTTTGAAAAACAAGATGAACACACTGTCATTGTACTATGTGCCTGTCACATAGATATGGGTGAAACACTAACCCTTGATATACAAGATGAGCACATTGAGTCACTGTAAAATGTGCCTGTCACATGTATATGGGTTAAACCCTAATCCTTGAAATACAAGATGAACATAGTGTGTCACAATACAATGTGGCTGTCATATAGATATGGGTCGAACCCTAACCCTTGACAAACAAGATGAGTGCACTGTGTCACCGTTAAATGTGCCTGTGACATAGATATGCGTGTAACCCTTACCCTTGAAATACAAGATAATATGCTGTGTCACAATAAAATGTGGCTGTGAATAGATATGGGTGAAACCCTAACCCTTGAAATACAAGATAATATGCTGTGTCACAATAAAATGTGGCTGTGAATAGATATGTGTGAAACCCTAACCCTTGAAATACAAGATGAGCATGCTGTGTCACTGTGCGATGTGCTTGTCACATAGATATGGGTGAAACACAAATCCTTGAAATACAAGAACAGCAGGCCTTTTCATAATACAATGTCGCTTTCATATAGATGCGGGTGAAAGCATAACTGTTGAGATACAAGATGAACAAACTGTGTCACTGTAAAATGTGTCTGCCACATAGGTATGGGTGAAACCCTAACCCTTGAAATACAATATGAGCACACTATGTCCTTGTTAAATGTGCCTGTCACATAGATATGGGTGTAACCCTAACACTTGACAAACAAGATGAGTGCACTGTGTCACTGTTAAATGTGCCTGTGACATAGATATGGGTGTAACCCTAACCCTTGAAATACAAGATAACATGCTGTGTCACAATAAAATGTGGCTGACAAATAGATACGGTACGCTCTTTACACAGCGCTTTTCCCTATAGGCCTCCTTCATATATGCTATACCGATAGCTTCTGTAGAAGTGTAAGATTGCCGCTGCCTCGGGAGCGTAATAGATACGGGTGAAACCCTAACCCTTGAAATTCAAGATGAGCATGCTGTGTCACAATAAAATGTGTCAGTCATATAGATATGGGTGAAACCATAACCTTTGAAAAACATGATGAAAACACTGTCACTGTACTATGTGCCTGTCACATAGATATTGGTGAAGCCCTAACCCTTAAAATACAAGAAGAGCACACTGTGTCACTGTACAATGCGCCAGTCACATAGATATTTGTTAGACCTTAACCCTTGAAATACAAGATGAGCACATTGTGTCACTGTAAAATGTGCCCTTCACATTGATATGGATAAACCTTGGTATGATGAAACTTCCATGCTAATTTTTAGTGGGTGCCACCTCCTGGAAATTTGCCAAAAATAATTTATTACCCAAATTTGGGCTCTAAAATTGACCCTCTGCTAAGTCTTATGATATTCATTGAATTGTTGTAAATACACATTTTTTAATATGTATATAAATTCTGTTTTGGTCTGTTCCATACCTTTCTATATAATATAACTTTCCTGTTTTCACTTGTAGAATCTTTAAAAAAATATACCACTGACCATTTTAAGAATCAAATATAAAATCCCATCTCAATCATCGGTTTAAAGTTATCATTATGCTGACATAGTGATCCTTAGTAGCTGGCAGATACAAGATGCTGAAAAATAATTTGTGCCAAAACTTGAGGCTCAAAATTGGGGGGGGGGGGTCGTCTGATACATGGGGTTGTCTTATACAAATGTAAATACAGTAATGCTAGTTTCTTTTTCCTAATCTGTTGATACTGATACTGGTAAGGTCTTTTAATCGAAATACACTGACTGATGCTGGGTTACAGGTAAACATACTCATATAGCTAAAATATGCATTTATTGACATAATGAAGTGTACTACCAGGCCATATGCTTATTTTTGGTGACTGTTGGAACTATTGATGCCTGTCAGAAAAGTAGGACCTTCATACACACTGTTATGTGCGACCTGTCATTGACTGTCAGAGCTGTCTTGAGGGGGGGGGGGGGGGGGGCTTCTTAGAACATTTAGACCTTTATACTACCAGAGGATATGCTTACTGTTGGAACTGTCAGCGGCTTATCAGAGTAGTAAGACCTTCATATTGCTAGTTTATATGCTCACTGTTGGTGACTGTCAGAGCTGTAGGATCGAAGCCTCTCAGAACAGTAACAACTTCATATTGCTACATTATATGCTCTGTGACAGAGGTGTTATAACCAGTTCATTCCTTGATGATAAAATCACTCATATCTCGGCAGTGGTTTGACATATCTGCCTAAAATTTTGCAGGTTTATACATCCCCGACAGCTCTCTTGATTTTATGACAGGTGGCGCCACCTGCATTTTAGTTTATGCAGTAGACACCCAAGCTCATATCTTGGGAACCGTTTTACTGATTGGGCCAAAGTTTTGCATGTGTATAGTTCTTACATAGCTCTTTATCATACGCAAAACTGGTGGTGCCACCTGCAACCATTTTTGCTCAGCATCAATCTGTTTGTCTGCCACGGGCTAAAATCACTCATATACATGTAGTGGTTTGACTTATCTGCCTTACATTTTGCATATGTATACAACTTGGACGGCTTTCTGGATTTTGTGGTGGGGGGGGGGGGGGGCAACCTACATACACAATTCGGCTGCAGACATCCATGCTAATATGCAATACTTCACTCTATTTCCCCTTGCCACTCAATCCATGCCTCACTTCACCCGTTCCACTCTGATTTAGGCGGATACAAGTAGTCACTTGTCGCTAGTTCCTTGATGGTAAATGTTAGAAAGTGTACATTAGATTTTTGTTATTTTGAATCTGTCTCTAAATGGTTAATTACATGTAAGTATAATTAGCAATTCAATGAAGGCCAAAGAATGTTCAAGGAGGATGACACTTAGGTTAGAACTAATTAGCAGTTAGGTAAGGGCTATGGATCTTAAAAAGAAAATCACACCTTTGTATGTGGTGCCAGTCAGACAAAAAGATGTTCACACTTATGCTATTGGAGTTAATCGAAGCATTCTAGTTGATTAGTTATCAAAGAAATAATGACCAGTTCAATATGTTTATAAGGATTGGAAATCGGGTGATAGGGCAGACAGAGAGAGATAGGAGACAGAGGTGTACACCCTGTGCATCTCTGTCCCCCCTTGTAGGACATGGCGGACATGTGGCACACTAAGATGTAACTGGCTGCATCCTTGGAATATTATTTAAGTAAGTTATGGACTTCCATCAGCAGAAGTAATGACCTTTGATGTGATCCGAGAGCTTCCTCCTATGATTGTTATGTTCTGTTAAGTACCTGTGAATCTGTGATGTTCAGCCGGAATTTGGGCCAAAATGTCAACAGGGACCAGAATCTGTATTAACCGTGAAGCTGTAGTGTTATGTTCAGCAGAATAAATTATGTGTTAAAGTTTGAAGGACTTACTCTTTTAAGTCACCAAGATAATATAAAAACAACTATGCCATGTGACATATGCTCACTGTCAGTGACTGTCAGTACTGTTTTAGGCTTCTCAGGACAGTAACACCTTCATACTACCAGATGATATGCTTACTGTTGGTGACTGTTTGAACTGTCAGAGGCCTCTCAAAACAGTAAGACCTTCATAATATTACTACTTTATATGTTCACTAGCTCGCAACCACTGACTGTCGGAGGCCTCTGAGAACATAATTATAGTTATCAATGTTTGGTATGTTTCCAAATAGAATAGTTTCAATTGGTTGAATATTAACCTGCATTCCTCTCAGAAATTTTATAATTTGTGAAACTTTGTTGGAAAATACAGTGGAACTACTGTGAAGATGACAAGATAACAATAAAACCTGAAATTTCATTCTGTAATATTACAATAAGTTATGCTAATGAATATGTGAGGAAAGATGTGTCTGTGCTATATTTTATGTAGTATTAGTATGGTAAAATAAATGCTTCTTTTTCAAAATGCATGATAAGACTGATTGATAAGGTAAAATTGAATTAATCCCTTGCAAGGAAATTGCATTGTCTTGTATTTTATACATTGTTATTTAGAATATAAAGTAACATTTGTAATGAAAATATTGATCATTTAGGTTACAAAATGAAAATGAACAGAGTTAAATATGCTTAAATAATTAAGGTGTCAAAATTATAATAAGCCTTCTGTCGATGACAGACTTTTTATAAGAAAATGTTAATAAAACTTGGTCATATATCGCCTACAATATATTTTAATTTTAGTTAACACAAGTGATGATAGTGCTGGTTTACAGCACTGTTGGCTGTGCGAGGTGTAGAAGCATCCCACATGTATAGGTAATAGTAAGAGTAATTGATACCCTAGTAATAGTAAGAGTATCCCCAGACATAGTACCCCCCCCCCCCCCTTTAAGAATAGGCCCCCATTTTAAGCAGCATATATACTGAAACTTGGCATATTTATTGTTTCTTCCATCTATCAATCCACAATCTTGTTGAAGATGTTGGTCCTGTGACCTTGATCTTTTTAAAGATGTCCTGTGACCTTGACATATGACCTCATGACCCAAAAATCATTTTGGGTCTTGCTTTCCAATGGAACATATACAAGTCAAGTTTGAAATCCATACATAAATAAAAGCAGGAATTATCATCGAGAAACTAATTTTTGGTCAGATGGCTCTTGTGACCTTCACCATTTACCTTGTGACTTCAAAATTGATAGGGGTCTTCCACTCTTGGCAGGTGAACTATAAGTGCAAGATGAAAGATCTGGGATGAATTGTTTGGCTGAAAATGCATCCACAATCTTTTTAAAGAGGTTTCCTGTGACCTTGACCTTTGACCTCATTACCCGAAAATCAATTCTGATTTTGCTTTTCCAATGGGTCAAATACAAGTCAAGTTTGAAATCCATACATCAATAAAAGAAGGAATTATCATCCAGAAACTAATTTTTGGACAGATGGCTCCTGTGACCTTCACCTTTGACCTTGTGACCTCAAAATTGATAGGGTTCTTTCTCTCTTGGCAGGTGAACTATATGTGCAAGATGAAAGATCTAAGATGAAATGTTTTGCTGAAAATGCATCCACATCTTTTTAAAGATGTGTCCTATGACCTTGACCTTTGACCTCATGACCCCAAATCAATTGGAGTCTTGCTTTTCCAATGGAACATATACAAGTCAAGATTGAAATCCATACATAAATAAAAGCAGGAATTATCATCCAGAAACTAATTTTAGGACAGATGGCTCCTGTGACCTTCACCTTTGACCTTGAGACCTCAAAATTGATAGGGGTCTTCCACTCTTGGCAGGTGAACTATATGTGCAAGATGAAAGATCTGAGATGAATTGTTTGGCTGAAAATGCATCCACAATCTTTTTAAAAATGTTTCCTGTGAACTTGACCTTTGACCTCATGACCCCAAAATCAATTGGGGTCTTGCTTTTCCAATGGGTCAAATACAAGTCAACTTTGAAATCCATACATCAATAAAAGAAGGAATTATCATCCAGAAACTAATTTTTGGACAGATGGCTCCTGTGACCTTTACCTTTGACCTTGTGACCTCAAAATTGATAGGGGTCTTCCTCTATTGGCAGATGAACTCTATGTGCAAGATGAAAGGTCTGAGATGAAATGTTAATTTGGCTGAAAATGCATCCACAATCTTTTTAAAAATGGGTCCTGTGACCTTGACCTTTGACCTCATGACCCCAAAATCAATTGGAGTCTTGCTTTTTCAATGGGACATATATAAGTCAAGTTTGAAATCAATACATCAATAAAAGCAGGAATTATCATCCAGAAACTAATTTTTGGACAGATAGCTCCTGTGGCCTTGACCTTTAGCCTTGTGACCCCAAAATTTATATGGATCATCCACTATTGGCAAGTGAGCTATATATACAAGATGGAAGAATTGGGATGAAAGTTTGGCTTAAATGCATCCACAGTATCTTTTAAGATGCCAAGTCCAGTGACCTTGACCTTTGACCTCATGACCCTAGAACCTATAGGGTTCTTACTTTAGTGGTGAGCCATACATAAGTCATGTTTGAAATCCATACGGCTATCAACACTGGAGATATCATAAGAGGTGTGTGATTTTCACCATATATGGCAATATTCAAGGTCAAGGCCACTCTCATAGGAAAAGTCATGACCCCAATTTAAATAAACATTATCCCATAACCCATACCGATGTATATGCATAATATAAAAGAAATCTGTCCATCAGTTTTTGACTTATAATGCTCACAGTACTGTAAGGTGGCAATTTTGGGGGTATTAAATGGCACAAATACAAGTAAAGAATAACAGGTGGCGCCAACAGTTTCTGGAACATGACAACCCTATCCATGATCTTCCACCAACTTGATTTTGGGATAAATCCATGCTAGATTTCTTGAGATATTAAAGAATTTGTATGATTTTCCCAAAAATTGGACCTATTCAAGGTCAAGGACACTTTCCTAGTAAAGGTCATGACCTCATTTTAAATAGGCGTCGTCCTCTTACCCATATCTATACATCTACCAAGTTTGGTAAAGTTCCTTGAAATATTTTTTGGGTTATTGCGCCAACAAGATTTATATGCGGCGGCGGGACCGGTATGAAAACATAGTATCCCCCTACTTTGTCTGGGGATACTATAATAACAGATGGTAAAATAGTACGTGATATATCACAAACAGAAAGATATTGTTATAATAATACAATAACTCTAATAGACTCCATGTCTATTAAAAACATCCCACTAAAATATCTTTTGAAATATAAAAAATATATAAATGATATAAAATAATACAAATTTTATATTTAACATATATTTAAGATAGATTTACCAACATTTTATCAAATTAATCCACCCTATGGTTGTTTCGGGGTAGGTGTATGAAGGTTTTGACCATGAACCATCCAGTGGTTACTGAGTTAGTGTGACAGACAAAAACCCATCCATACAAAAGCCCATCTCTGAACTTGCAGAATAGGACAAAAGCCCACCCTTGACTAAATATATATTTGTTAAAAATATAATTTAATTGTATATTTTAGTCATATGTCCTGGTCTGCACTCTTTGTGGTGGGCTTTTTGTCCATTCGGCTTTTATCCTACACTTACTTACAGTGCAGTCTGTTGTAACTTGTATGTGGTAATTTAGGCACTCTGGTGCAAATTACACTGGTTATAGACTCTTTCAGAGGGTAAAAAAAGAGGCTGCTTACAGCTTAGATGATAATGAGGTACAGGTGTTAAAAAATGTATTAATGTTTAAGTGGCTAAACCCTGAAAATATTTAATTTTTCCTCCCCTATTTATTTTGCTTTTTTATATCCATGTTTTTTGCTCGGACTTTAAGTCATGCTGAGTTTTTTTAAAGGATAGGTCTATGGCCTGTTGGTGGCACTGTTTATTGAATGAGGATGAAGGTATTCATATGATAAGAAACAAATTTTTCAGATAAATGTGAAAACTACTACTCTGACCTTGATTCAGTTGAGGTCAAATCTGCCAAAAATATTTAAGTAGGATGATCGAACCTCATAACTTTGAATTGTGGCATGTTCTTCCTCAAATTTGATAAACAAATTGTTTAGACCAGTTTCTTGATTAAAATAAAAAAAATGGCATTGACTTTGATTTCAAAACCTGATCAGGCAGAATATATATATATATATATGTGTGTGTGTATATATATATATAATATATATATATATATATATATATATATATATATATATATATATATATATATATATATATATAACATTATTGTGAAACCCACAACTTTTAAAGTATATTACCTATTTTCCACTCATCTTTGTTGTATGCATCATGTCAACTAATTCTTTGAGAATATCAAAAAACTAGTGACCCGGCCCTTTTTTGTCAAGGTCATGCAAATATGCAGATATACATACACTGACTGACTGAAGATGTTTTATTGAGCAGCTACAGGTGGCTGTAGTCAAGGCTCCAGCCCTTTGTGCTCCTAAAGCATAATTGACATTTGATGGGCCTATAGACTTGATGCCATGCAAGCATTGCAGGGAGCTGCGAGCTAGACCACCAGCGTTTTACCCATACTGGTGACCTGAGGAGAGCCACAGCACCCAAAGCCAATAAGGCTACAAACAGAATACAAACTGACACCAGCATCAGCAGCAGAGACCCAGCCAATCCAGAGAGCAGAACTTGATCTTGAATGATTGGAGAGCTATTAACATTTTCATCATAAGCCTGCAGCCTGGAGTACTGTTATGTTTTCCATTTTACTCAATAAAGGTGTATGCATTTGTTTTTAGTGATATGAGGTATTTGTTTATTTGTATTTGTCGTGTTGTTTGTTGCCTCTTGCAGGTGTGTGTGATAAGTTTGTATTGTGTTATATACCGTAAGCAATGATGAGAATACAACATATGCTGGTAGGGATAGGCTGTCCTCAAAATATAGTACTGCCCTTCCAGTACCCTCCAGAGTACCCCTGTCATAGCATGTTGTTATCCCCTGCATATTTTATATATTATTTTTGTAAAAGGAATAAAAAGTATATTTTGTGTGTGGGTGTATAAGCAAGTGTTTTTTTTTTTAATTTTTATTTTTCTTGGCTAGTTTTTCGTATGGTAATGGTCTGGTATTACCATACATTTTATTAGTAGCTTCTATAGTGGTTATTGCAGTGCATTCTTCATGCTTCTATATACAGTAATATTTTGAACCCCTTAACTTTTGAAGAATTACTTATTTCCCTTGAAGTTGGATATATAATAATTGTCGAGGTGTGTATGTAATTATATATACATTTTTATGCTCTGCAAGAAATGCTCAGTTTTCATATTTCTTTGTGACGTTTTGAATTTATATTTGTAGCAGACATTTCTTTAACACCTATCACAGAACACTTTGAGTACAGTCTATCCATTAATTCAGGTGCAGAAAAAGGAATTTGATGAACTCAAGCAACAAAGATAATAAGTGACTGTCCAGGATCATTCACAAAGGTATAGATGAAATTTTTTAATGTATTTACTCCTTTTAGTTCCCCGAGATTGCTCCTTACAAATAAACTAGTAAGAGCTTCCCACTGTTAAGCTTCCAATCATACTTGTTGCTCACAATGACCATATATATGGTAGAATATTACCTGTTCTTGAGTTTAAAACTTCAGCCAGGTTTCCATGGGCCGAGTTCACCTGCTGGATACACTGATATATAGTTTCTAGTAAATTGCACTGCAATACACGTACCCTTCACATAATTTACTTTTTTTGTTGTTAGAACCCTGTTTGAAAAGGGGTGTGATTGACTTGTCCATCTGTAAAACCCTTTCATCTATCTTTTCTGTCCATCCTGGATGCTTTCTTTCGAGTGCAGTATTTCAATTAGATCCTTCTAGAATTCATTGTTCAAAATGGTGCCTGTTATCCAATTACAGACCTGCTTAATACCTATTATGGAGACTGGACCTCAGTAAGTGATTTTCATGCAAAATTTTGACAGAACATTGACACCCTTGAGGGTTTGTGTGCTTTAAAATTTCAGACTGCTGTTGAATCCATTATGGCTGCCAATCAAATACTTTAAATCTTTTTACAATAACATTTTAGACATTCCTGTGATTGTTTTATTATTTTTTTTACCCTTTTAGATTATTTATGGTAAAAAATTTCAGACCAATCTGACTTTCAATATGGATATCTGTCCCTTGGGCTGCCATTTTTAGGAGCTGGTGCTAATTGAGGACCTTCATGGTCTCAACCTCTTGTTTCATAATTGACTAATTTCTTTTGTGATTTTGTACCTGTAATTTGCTTCAATATAAGTTATTTACAATGAGGTCAGAATTTGTCTAAGGACACTCTAATTGGATTAGTCTTAGTAGAAACAGCAGTCCTAATAGCAAAATAAAAAAGGATCAGTGTTTGTTTAGTGACAACCCCTCTGAGTTTGGCCTTGCAGGATCAATGATTCTGCTCCAACAGATCAGGGTAGGAATTGCTACATATAGTTTATTTATGTTAATATTTTTTTGTGATTCTTAAGTTGATATAAGTAGTTTCCACCATTGTTTTCATTCCTATCACAGAACTCCTCAGCAGACATACTTTGATTGGGATGCAAAAAAGGCCTGTGCTGTAGTGACTCAACATCAAAGACATTTAAAGTGACAACCCTGGACAATTCCTGAAGGTATAGTTGGAATTATTTTAATACAGATGTTCTCAGAACATATCCTTGCAGAAAAAAACACATTTGAGGCAAACTCAATAAGCACAGAAAAATTAAAAATGAAATGTAAATGAACATGGTTTAAGCACTACTTGTGTAAAAAACACCTTTGAGGTATTGTTCAGTGAGCATAAATGTTACCACAATTGAATGGTACTTTGAAAATATTTGAGCAGACCTAGGAGCACTATAAAAGCAGTTTATCAGTTTATTTGGAGCACCAAAGCAGCAATTTCAGCACATTGTATTTCTGAAGCACAGAATCAGTACACTTGGAGCACTAAAGTAGCACATGCAGTTTCAGCATTTTAAAAGTTTTTCTGTACAGCATTTCACTGAAAGCACAAAATAAACACAAATGAAGCACAATTTAAGCACACTTCATGTCCCAAAATTTCTGTAAGGGTATGTTCAAATAGATGGTGGGATTATCCCAGATGAAAAATCATGGGATGAATTTACCGTTCCAGCAAGTATGTGTGAACAGCCTTTCATAATAAATATATTTACAGTACTCCTGTTAATTCTTCAGACATTTTTTTATATAAATATATTTGTTACTAAAGAGAAACAGCTGCCATTTGTCATCATACATGTTGTACACAATAATCATGCTAGTATATGTGTATAGCCAATTCTTGAGTTCATGACTTTTTTTCCAGGTTTGCATAAATTAGATCACCAAATTGAAACTCTTATAGTTTCTGACAAATGGCACTGAAAAAAACCCTTCACTAAATTAAAGATATTTTGATTTATTAATTCTTTTTTTTGTGATTTTGTATCTTTTTTGGTAAATTATTTTAAGTAAGATCAGAATTAATTTAAGATATTCTAATTGGATTTTGTCCCAGTGGTCAAATTACAATCCTGCTAGCATAAACAAAGATCATGGGTTTGTCTGACATCAACTCCTATTTGAGTGAGTTCTTACAGGATAAACATTTCAAATTGATTGGAACAGTCATTGTTACATATTAAAGTATATTTATTGGGATATTCTTTTTTTTATTTTTAAATTTGTATGAGTCACTTATATTGTTTTAATTCCTATCACAGAACTTTGTTGCAGTTTTTCTCCACTGATGGGGTTACAGAAGTACGTGCTCCACTGGTGGGGTTACAGAAAAATTGTGGTTCCTTAAAAGCAACCGAGGTGAAATGACAATACCTGGATACACCTTGAAGGTATACTCAAGTGAAATTATTTTTAGCTCAGCTGACTGTAAGTCATCTGAGCTATATCTATCACTATTTAGCACTAACCTCCTTTTGTGTGTTCATCTGGGGCACAGCAGTTCATAGCTCATAGAAGGGCACAGATTGTAACCATTCAACCTAGAAACTTCTCACTACCTAGGAACTTCTCAAAATTGAAACACCTCTTGGGAGGATCTTGGAAAATCTCCCAAGAACTTAAGGTCAAAACTGTTTTACATGATCAATATTCTGTGAGCTTCACAGCAAAAATATGCCTTAAAGCACTAAGATTATCTGTTGATTACCTTATTAACACCATATCGTTTGAAGTATAGTTTATTTTAAACTCATGTTTGATACATTTTATTTCTCTAAGTTTTGGCAGGAGTTTTAAAACTGATGACCTTGACCTTCATGTCAAATATGTGGCTTTATAGGATTTCTTGTGAATTTCAAAGTATTGCATATTGTTTCCTCAAATTGTAGTGGCAGGCAAATACCTGATAGTGTGGTAAGCCTCACACAAAATGCAACAAAAGCAAAATCACCTCATTTTGATTCCTGGTTTTGGCCTTAATGTAAAAAAAAGTTTTATGCAATTGTGTGTTGGGAAAGTTTGAAAATCATCACACTTGTCCAGGCAGAAAATACCTTTATTTCACTATACATCAGCATTCAAATGGAGTTGTATGAATGATCTCATCTCTTGGTTATCATCATGCTTATTCCTGTTCAAGATGTTTTGAAATAGTGTATTTCATAAACTATAAAATACAGTGGTATAGATCTAAAAAATCAGTGAATTCAAGGGACATGTACAACACTATTCAAGTTGAAAATGATAAAAATAACCAAAGATCTCTATAAAACATTAACATTGTAAAAACTGTTAATATACATTACGATTTTTAATGCAGATGGCATAAATTTATGTCATCTGAGCTATAGTTATGATGA
Organism: Sipunculus nudus; assembly: GCA_026874595.1. Lineage (NCBI taxonomy): Eukaryota > Metazoa > Annelida > Sipuncula > Golfingiida > Sipunculidae > Sipunculus > Sipunculus nudus. The sequence continues at coordinate 54,873,516 of CM049311.1, read as the reverse complement.
ATTGTATGTCATCTGTGTGTCTGTCTGTCTGTTCATTATAAGTAGCCTGTCACATTTTGAAATTACACTTACAAATCCAAAATTTGAGACACTTTATTTAATCAAGATTTAATTGTATGTAAGAAATTAGATCAAAATATTGTAAATTCTTCAAGTTTATAGCATAAGTGTGCGATCAGCACCTTCCATTTTGCCCAAACAGGGCTCGTTCTTGATTTTTCTGGGGGGGGCTCTGTTATATTCACTTGCATTGTTAACTTAGTTCCAAGCAGCCCACTGTTGGTCACTGGAACTCATTTAATACAGCATTGCCTGCATTATACCCCACTTCGGGGGGATACTTATTCCATTGCACTTGATGTATATTGCTGTGGGGGTGGGATGAGATATGATTTGAGATTAACTGCAACAGTAGGGGTGCTTCTGAGTGATGCATTTCATATTAGGTATAGTGTTCAGCTCTGTCCATCCGTAAACAATTTTATTCAACATAAAATATCTATATAAGGCCAACAAAATAAAAAGGTATGGTTCTCAGGCTCTCTTTTTTCAGAAATCACTGCAGGTGGGCGTTATTTTTTTTTTACCATTTATTGTATGTTTCAATAACAATGTCATATGACCATGGAAAAGTATGAAAATAACAGGGTGTTTTTGCTAAACAGGTAAAAGCACTATATAAATGTAACAAAGGAAATTGTATCAAAATTGTATTATTTTATCTTCTTGAAAGATGAAAATCAAAATAAAAATGTTTGATGCGGGGTATTAAAATTGACATGGGCGGTGCCTGAGAACCTTACCTTTTATTTTTTTTTGCCCAAGATATCTCAATTGTTGCTCAGATCTACTCCTAATTGTTGTAGCAGGTGCATCGTATGGATTTCTAAAGCTGATAAGGTTTTGGTCATACTTAAATGATTTTTGGAATTTTAAAAAATTTTTTATACAAAATTTTTAAATTTCATATGTGACACTAAAAAGTTTTTCTGGGATTATTGGAATAGCATGAAAACTGACAAGGGCTTTGATGGATTTTCAAGAAACTCACCATAACTATTTACCAATAGATTATCTCACCAGAGTTTGATTAAAGGCAAATACCCAGCCACATATTTAATGAGGTCAGCGGTCACAGAGCTATTTTGAAGGGTTGCCGTGATAACTTAGTAGGAATATGATGGATTTTTTTCAATCTCAGCAGAAATATTAATCAATTTAATATCTCGCCTAATTTTTATTCCCAGCCAAATCCACGCATATTTAATTAGGACACCAAACTTTGGTGGCACCATTGACTTACCAAAATTCTTATGAATTTTCATGAAACACTATAAACATAAACACTTATAGAGTTTCCCACTTGAATTTCATTCTCATAATAATTCAAGCATATTTCATGAGGTCAGAGGTCAGCAGATTAGGTTCTCTGATTAAGCCTGCACAAAGTGTTTTTGAACAATTTTCTGACTGTGAGTGTGTATTTTCTAGTTGTTATTGTTTGAACTGTATTTCCAATACTAAAGTTGTTTCATCACAAATGTAATCCACAAGATGCCATGTTGTGCTATTATGGCACTTTTAAAGAAACTAATTTCCACTTGAATAATTTAACCAAGTTAACATTCAAAATAAAATTAAATCCACCTGTGTGCATAATGTGATGTTATATGACCAAAATTAAGGATAAATGATGATGATGTTGAGAAATTTGAATTGACTTATAGATCAAGATATATATATGTTATATTGCAAATGTATGAAAATCAGAATGATGAAACATAAAGAAAATTGATAAAATGATAAGTGAGGATCTAATGCACATTAATTATTTTCCTGCCTCATACAAATTTGAAATAAAGTGATCAGCCTTGTTTGTCTCCCCTGTCGGTCTACCCATTTTTATATTCAGTTTATATACTGTTACCTGTACTAACTGTTGAATTAATTTTTTTATCCCATATGTATATTCAGAGATGTTGTAACTCCCACCATTAGGGCCATCGACAACCCCTACCTTGCATCTGGGGACTGGGGCTGTTTTTTCCTTTAAGGTCAACTTTAGCATAGCACAATGACCCACAGGTCCCTTGTTTTAATCACCATATCAGTAAAATCGTGCAGATGTGTAATGATTACAATTTAAATTAGCCATCCTCTTTCGATCCTTATCACAAAGTGTCTGTGTGAGTTATTCACAGGGTTGCCAGCAGTCAACTCTGAAAAAAATCTTGGACTTTTCCCTGACTGTTCCTGGACTTTAAGTTGATTTAAGGGATAAACTAACCCACAAAATTTAAATTCCCTCTAGGAAAAGTCATTCTACTGCTAACACAAACCAAATCTTTATTTGAAAAATTGTAACTGTAAAGCCAAGCAAACTGAAACTAGAAATTTGGAATGACAATGTATGATTTAAAAAAAAGATTCACTTTGTTATCTAGCATAAATCATGTGTATAAATTTATCATACAATAACAACGAATAACTTCTATAGATCAGTGTAACTACACTGTGTTCTGCCTTTCTAGTTTGTTACCTGGTCAGATTCATGTCCTTGCATAAAATGTTTTACTAGTACTAAATATTAGTTCTATATTACTGCTAAGAAACAGGTGACCTTTCATTGATGGCTGGTGCTGTATACATTTTGTGTATCCATGCTCTGCATCATCAACCAATATGTATGTTAAAAAATCAAAGGGATTTAAGATTTAATCAACTTACATAACACAACAATATTTAACAGGAAAATGAAAATGTAGTATGAAATTATTGAATGCTGGCTCATGAGATGAAAAGGTCTTCCTGTCTGATAATCAACTACATGCAGTTGCCATATAAGCCATTAAAATTCCAACTTCTCCCTTGCCTACAATCATCAGAATATCCAAATACTTTTTTTGAAATTCCATGACATTTCCCTGCCCTTGAAAACATAATATTTTCCCTTTCTTTTCCCTGATCACTGGCAACCCTATATGCAGCTAGAGCCCCCACAGTTTCCACAAGCCAGGGTGCATGATATGTGATTCTTTTTGCATGTGCTTTTGAAGAAGCAAATGCCTCACCACTTAACATAAACCAGACCAATCAGGAGCTGTTTTAGTATACTTTCTAACAACACCTACTAACCAAGAGTATTGGTCAATCCCTCTGTATCATGGTTGAATATCTAATTACTACAATATCAGTGCAACAGAAAAGATAAGTTCCCCCCGCCCCCCCCCCCCCCCAAAAAAAAAAAAACCTTCAATGGTACAATGTTTTTGTCCAGCAGTATGACAGGGGAACCATCCATTCACGTCTGGATAAAATATTTTTGCAGTTTCAGGACCTAAGGAAGAATATCTTACCCAGGAGTATTATATCAGAGATCGTGTACATTGACACTTTTATTGCATAAAATTCTCTAATATGCAAATTAGTGGTTGCCATCATTTTCCTAGCTGTGACAACCAGCCTCAGTAGGCAATTGGATAATTGGGCTGGTAAGCCTACTCGAGTTGTGATACAAGTAATATCGAGGAATGCATCACAGTGGTCTTGCATCAGGTTGCTTTCATATTGTGGTAAACATTTGGCCCATAATCTCAATATCATGCTTTGAATGATGAATTAAAACAATAGTATATATGTGAGCAATGGTACCTGGAGATCTCGGACCTTTTACATCTCGGCCCACACAAAGTCAGACTACTTCAGATTAGACCAACTACGATCTCGGACCAAAGTAACATACATGTCCTGGCCGTCTAAACTGTTATGAAATAACCGATGTTATGTTTATAATACACAATATTATTTTCTCTGTGCGGGATTCAGATATTAAAAATTCCATTTGGATATGTTAGGCCTACGACATAGCTCAATACGTATATCCACTCAGAAAACATTTGACACACACAAGCACACACTCTTACACTTACTTTATAATAGTTTGTGTGAAACGCATGACACCATATTCTAACTCAAAGGGAAATGACAAAGTTTATTAGAATTTATTTAATATAAACAATATTAAAAGAGGTATGAAAACCAAAATATGAAATTTGTGATAAACTACGTAAACCAAAAATGAACAAGTGAGCTTGTATGAATCAAAGAATAAGAACTGTTGTATTGCTGTTACATATCTACTATTCAACTACTGTACTAGATAATATTAAAGAGTGAAAACAGTTGTAGTTTACATATAAACATAAAACAGAAATCCAAAAGTGGGAATTGACACCATATTTAAACTTAAAGAGCTGAAAAAGTTTTATTAGAATTTTGTATATATACAATATAAAAATGAGATTCAACCTTTCTCTCATTCAATCTTTCATTCATTTTGACTATCTATCATTCTTTTTTTTTTTTCATTCAAACTGTCTATCATTCAACCTTTCTTACTTTCATTCATTCTTTCCTTTCTTCATTCAATCTTTTATTTATTTTGTCTGTTTATCACTCAATATTTCTTTCATTAATTCATTAAATCCTTAGTTCATTAATTTTTTTTTATTCATTCTTTCTTTCATTCATTCATTTAGTCTCATTCAAACTTTCATTTATTTTGTCTATCATTCAATCTTTCTTTCATTCAATCTGTCTATCATTCATTCTTTCCTTCCTTCATTCCTTCAATCTTTCTTTCATTATTTTTTTTCATTAATCTTTCTTTCATTCATTCTTTCCTTCCTTCATTCAATCTTTCATTTATTTTGTCTGTCTATTATCCATTCTTTCATTCATTCATTCATTCATTCATTCATTCATTCAATCTTTCTTTCATTAAATCTTTTTTCCATTCATTCATTTATTCATTCATTCATTCATTCATTCATTCATTCATTCATTCAATCTTTCTCTCATTCAATCTTTCATTCATTCTTTCATTGATTTAATCTTACATTTATTCTGTCCTTCTTTCATTGTTTATCACACACACTTGTATACTTTAATACACGATCAAATGCACAAACTTCAGAATTATTTATAGATTAGTATTAAGACGATATGTAGCTAATGATTAATGTTGGAGAGAATGATAAAGAGAGAGAGGCAACAGTTATGCATGGAGTAATAATGTTTTAATAATTAGCTTAAACATCGTTTGAAGATGGAACATACACATTTGACAACGACATCATGAGTCTTATCGAGGTCTGAAGGGGTCCGATTACGCTCTTTACACAGCGCTTTTCCCTATAGGCCTCCTTCCTATATGTAATATATACCGGTAGCTTCTGTAGAAGCGTAAGATTGCCGCTGCCTCGGGAGCGTAGGGTCCGATATAGTGGTCCGAGATTGTACAAAATGTGGTCTGAGATCGTTGACGGGGTGGTCCGAGATTGTACTAAGTGGTCTGACTTTGTGTGGGCCGAGATGTAAAAGGTCAAAGATCTCCAGAAAGAGAGCTCACAACCCAAACTGAAACACTGTCTCCATGGACACAGGTCATTTCCTGTATTGTATGCAAACTGCCTGCCTATTGTTACCTGTACGAGCCATGCTTGTGTTCATGCGGTCATAAATTCAACAAACATGCCGAGGGTTTTACCAATGTGCCGGGTTAAAACTGAACATCTTCGCACATGTTTGGTACTACTCCTCCCCCAACACACCCGTTCAATACATAGGACTAATAAACAAGATGAATATTCTTATAATTTCTGTATTAATTTTTTTGTTGAGACTTGAAAAATTTGCTTGATTTGATTACTAATATTCAAATGCGATAAAATATTAGAAACTTATGTAAGTGCTCACTGACATATTTTAAGATTCAGTCAGAGATAATTCTTTATTTACATTTCATTCATTTCTCTTAAGGTTGACTGGCCCTTGATATGAATAAAACTATTATTTACTAAGTTAATCAGGAATATGGGATAAATTTTTTCGCTCATATGGCCTTATATTTAAAACTAACTTTGGTTTCATCTGGCTGCCCTACAGTAAGCACCATGTTTGTCCTTCCACAAATTTGTTTCTGGTGGTAACTCCAGTTTGGGTTGACATATGGATTTTATACTTTACTTACTTATGTAAGAACTTTATTGAATCTGAGGTCATAAGGAATAATAATAACCCCCTACCCCCAGAATAATAAAAAAATACAATACAAAAGCTCCAGTATCTGAACAACTAATGCATTGATCACCATGATTCTGTGCATGCATCTTCATCATGGAGTGTTTCAACGGTTTATTTAAAGATGCAGTCATCTGTCAACAGTGCACAAATCATAACTACTTTTACTTGACATCCCAGGAAGTCCATGAAAAGTCTCCTTGGAAACCTGAAAATAGGTCACTGTTGTCGATATCCTTCAAGCTGTAGCTATACCCAGGTCAGAAGTACCCCAAGAATATTAAAAATTTGATACAAAAGCACCAGTATCTGAACAACTAATGCATTGATCACCATGATTCATTGCATGCATATTGAACATGTAGTGTTTCATTAGTTCCTGCAGACTGGTGGCGCCACTTGTATTTTTAGCTTAGCTGACTTTCAGTCATGCTGAGTTATAGCAATCACTCTTTGTCCGTCATCTGTCTGTCCGTTAACCTGGCACAAATCGTAACCGCTGGACTTAGAATCTTTTAACTTGACATTCTGAGAGGTCGTTGAAAAATCTCCTTGGAAACCAGAAATTAGGTCTCTGTTTCCCATATCCTTTGAGCTATTGGGCCCCATAGTACCCCCAGAATAGTCAAAAATTTCATACAAAAACTTCAATATCTCGTTAAAAACTCTCCTTGCAAACCAGAAATTAGGTCTCAGTTACATATATTCTCCTTACTATGGGGTTTATAAGCTCACCCCAGAATAATTGAAAATTTGATACCAAAGCAGGGCACAATTCATAACCATTGGACATAGAATCTTCTTACTTGACATTCTTAGGATATCTCAAAAGTTCTCCTGAGAAAGCTTAGCTCAGCAATGCACAGAGTTCAAAGCACTATGTTTTTGTTGACACGTAATTTTGATCGTGCCCAGTCCACTGTTTTTAGGCAAACGGTTTCAGGGCAGGGGGAGCATGTAATACATTTATTTTAAAGGGAGGAAGCTATTTTTCATGTTAATTCAACATGCTTTATAGGTGATTGGGCACCCTTAACACTAAACGAAACCATTTTAATAGTCATAATTCACAATCATGAGGCAGACACACATTAATACATAAAATATACATAAATCTCACAGAAAAATAGTCATAACTTCATTGAAGCACTGTCACAGATATTATATTCAAGCACTTGCAAAGATCTAGAACTTACAGAAATGTTATAAATTTACTTGAAGATATTCGAATACATAAGAGCATCACTTTTCAGTAAAGACCTAAAGAATCATGATAGCACACCCTTTAATAAATATGTATGTATCTTGTGCATATAATTATTCAGCTGATAAACATTGGCTAGTGAAAAATCAATACTATGTGAAGTTGATAAGCTAAGTACATTTGTAAAGTGTTAACTTAAAATTATTATACACTAAAACATTATGTACTATATTCTAGCACTTTTGAAATCAGGGATATAGGATGAAAACTTCTAAAATTGTGATAAATATAGTTTAAAAGAAATAAAGAACAACATTGTTGTTTGAATTAACACAGCACTTTGTGTTGACTATTATTATAAATTCATTTATACAGTGTCAGCATACACACATAATCAGTTAATATCATGGAGACAACTCATAATTAGAATATATTTGTTGCATCATTGCAAAGTACTAACTTAAACATTAACTACCTCGGTTTCATTCTCATAGTTCAGACACAAACATACAAAAATACAACTACAAAACACTATAGTTTTACTATTAATACTTCATCTGATGCCATATCAACATAAACTCCTGATAATCTATTACCGTAAAATCTCCATTTAAAACTGCGGTTTAATCAAGAAATTCAAAATCTTGAAATCAGGTTGATTTCCTGAAAGCACTGTGCGGTTTATACTAGAAGGGTTTCCTGAATATCTTCCTGATAGACTTCGTTTTTGGGCCGGCGCGTGGGCGGTTATATTGCAACTTTCGAAGGCTGATCTTAGCATCCATTGAGCCGTGTGTAAATGTACTATTTACGATTATTTGTTATTTATAAATTAAATATTGCTGATTAGTTTTCGTGTGATATATAACTTGATATAAAATCTTGGTAATTGTCACCAAATAATACGTTTACAACAACCCTGCTGTTACACACAGCGGTCCACTTCGTTGGGCATGGTCAAGCACAATTGAAATAAAAGCCCACTTTAAACCCATTTGCGGCATTATTTAGCAATGATTATTTGTTTAAAACGTAAAATGAATAAAAAGCTGACATCGTAAAGAGTCACACAATGGCAGACGATCGTTTTAAAATCAAGTTTGAGTGCCGCCATGTGCTGAAACACCCCGGTATTCTGCTAAGAATATTTTGAACGGCTGTACGCGGTGGGTGGTAAATAGAACAGCCACCTATTTCGTCCCAGCGTGCCTTGCGCGAACACTGCCTTGACAAAATGGCTCTCCACATGGAAACTTTCTTCAGGAAAAAAAACTTGCTAGCCCGGACATGCCACTTTAATTTTACCTTAAAATCACTCGTTTTCAAGCGTCATGTTTCCTATACGTGCGTATCTCAAAAAGGTAACTTCAGTTACTTTGATATTTAGTTAAGTTGACCAGCGATGTTTTCAAACGCACCAGCAAAGTGTGACATGGAGCGATGTCAACGTACGATGTGACGAAGATAATACCGAAGTAACCGGTATGAAAATGATTTGAATCTTCCGAGTAATTCCAGAAAATGGAATTTTTTCAAAAATTAAGAATTCAAAATATTACTTTTAGAATTAAAATATACAGTGACTTGAAATGGATCAGCAGAATATTTTTTCCAAAATATTAATGATAAATCAGTAGCAAACAAGAATACGGCACGGAATATAAAATCTGTATAAACAGGCAGAGGTTCACCGGCCCTTACGTCTTCCCAAACTTCATGCTTGAGTGACCCTGCAAAAAAGTGTTATGATGTGTTTAAATAAAATGCCCAAGGAATTTTTAAAGTGGACAGGAATGGCCGAGTCGCAACCTACGCGTGTTCATTTCTAGATGATTGCTTGATTGTCTTTTGTCAAATCATTCCGTAGCGAACGTTGGTGCGGTTTTAAAGGGGGGTTCTTAGTATTTGAGCCCCTCGTGGTGTCTCGCCTGGAATTTCGGCGAAGTCTGGGTGCGGTTTTAATCGGAAGTGCGGTTTTAAGTGGAGATTTTACGGTATGTCCTGCCTGTATCATAATCTCCTCATTCTTACCTAAGAAACAGGGGCGAATCCAGGATTTTGGAAAAGGAGGGGTCCAACACAAGAGGACAAATGACAAAAGCTAAAAAAAGGTCCCCAGGTTCGAAAAAGGGGGGTCCAGGCTGCAAAAATAGGTCAGAAACCCTTAAAAAAAAGGTTGTGATGGCTGAAAAAGGGAGGTGGGGGTGGGGGGGGGGGTCCGGGCCCCCTGGAGCCTCCCCATTGATCCGGTTCTGAGAAATCAAGCTGCCTGAGGACATAGATCCTAATTAAGTCTCTATACCCAACATACCTGAATAATTTAGGTCTCATTGTAGTCTACCTATACCATGCATATTGGGTCGACATTGATTTAAAAATGCAACCACTTGTTGTAAACATGATCCAAGTCATTTCAAGCATTGTGCACAATATTTCCTCTTTCCAAAAGTTGTCACTTTTTGGCATGATTTGTGGGACCAGTTTGTGCAATCATAATTGTCCAATGTTGTCATGTTTTCTACATACCCACACTGTTTCTTTTAGGAATACATTCCATTTTCCCTTGCTCTAAACAATAAACTTAGTGACTCCTGAGCATGTCTTGATCAAAAATATTTGTCCCATATTTGTATTCCGTAAAACTTTATGAAGCTAAATTGACAAGTTTTTCTCCCCGTCCCTTTCAAGCCCCCCCCCCCACCCAAACCAAAGAAAGTAGTTCTCCCCACTGGGATCATTATCACACTGCTGATCAGGTCTGTATCAACTGATTACCTCACTGATGGCCTATTACGTACCAGTAGGGTGGGAGGACCCCAAAATTTTGTCCAAGATTTTTAATGGGGATGTAGAGTCATGCTGAAATCAGGTCACTGTGAAGAGTTGCGGAGCAATGTATGTTTGAGCACCCAGAAATAATGCAAAATACACACAAATTGCCAGATTTCTCATAAATGGCTGGATGAATTTTCATCAAATTTGGTGTGCTAATGGGTCTTGATGAACTTATGCTAATATGCATGAATGATGATACCACCTATATTATCTTAATTTGTTGCCTGTGCATGGACATGTTGTCAGCATGTCATCATGCTGAGTGTCATGACCCATGAGCGTCATTTGTTTTGTAAAAAAACACAAGCGGAAAAAGCAATTGAAGTTTCAGCGTATATTATTTAGTACTTAATGGTTAATCAATAGGTTTTAATCTTGGACATTCTTTTTTTCAGGCCTGGGTAGAGATTGACCATATATATTTTTTTTTAAATTATCATTTGCCCATTTCACACTTTTTGGACAGAATAGTATTAACTCATTTATTGAAATTACTAATCCATTAATTACAAGTTGAGATCCATGCATTTAAATTTCTGTTTCAAATTTTCATTCACTCAACCTGTGGAATTTTGATGTATTGCAGGGCACTAATTGTAATCATTGGATCACCACATGGGTGATTAGGTCACTATGGCCTTTTTGGCTTATTTTACAGAATTTGTAGAGTTCCTCAAGACAACCAGTACGAAAAATATTGTACCCAGTACCAATATATGAGTCAGCTGGAATGATGCCTGGGTCACTTCTTTCAGTTTAGAAACACCTATAGTTGTTCGCTGTATGTTGTTATGCATGAATGAAGGGGAAGGGGGTCATGTAAGACAGTTTGCATGAATGCTGTGTTTTCCTGCCCTTAAATAAGTATTGGACTATTAATATATATTAATAAATATATATAAAAATAGGATTTGTATTGTTCCCAATACTTGAAGAGTACGAGCAACTTTAACAATGCTCCTATAAAATTACTGAATATATAATGGATGAAGTCCATTTAAAGTAATTGAACGTATATATATATATATATATATATATATATATATATTAAATTATTAAATTACAATTAACTTACTTTTCTTTTACAGGCCATGTAAATCTGAGAGAAGAAAGGCTGAGAGGGACCAAGAGTGGTATCACACAGAAATACTTGAACTCTGAGAGTACTACAAGTACTCTGACTCTGTTGTAAAATAAATAAATAATTTTAATTTCTTTTAGTATTTTGTTGAATACATGAAGAGAACGTTTGATGGTACCTTTCTGTTGGTAAATGGATTTGACAAATGGATGATCTCCTATTTTGCCGGAAAACAATAGTACTGATCAGATTTATGATTAAAGCTATGCACATGCACTCATCAATTTTAGCATTTTATTGAAAATGTCTTCCACCGACTGAAATGAAAAATACACTTGCGGTCTAATCAGAAGCTGAAGTATTGCCAGTTATATGAAAGCCTACTCTGTGATGTATAAATAAAGTACAGTGTACTATCTTTTAAAATGTATTAATGTATATGGATTAATCATGCCGGTTCACACGGTCGGTGACAGATCATAAGAATTGTCAACATGTTGATAACTTGTTGAATCATTAAGATATTGGTTAAAATACTCGAAACTGTTTAACAGAATTAATGTTAGATAACTTAAAGTTATTAACTTGATATAGATAATTTTTCAATGGACTTACTCCGAGTGAACAAATATTAGGATATATCGAGTATACAGGCGTTGAGCACTTTCCCCTTTTCCGGTATTTTTGTACCTTAACAATACATTTTTTTTATGTTGAAAGAATATCGTTAACTTGTTATCATTATACTTAGGAGCAAAAATTAATGGGATGTATTCTCAACGTAACTGCAATAACATTGTGAAACGTTGTAGATTCATGAAAAAATCGACGACAAAGAAGGTTTTATCTTACGTTAAATATTCCGTAGATAAAACCACATTTATGTGACCAAAGAACGTTAACAAAAATGTTGCTAACACTTGATTAAACTAAGAGCAAATATGTATGAGACATTCCCAGCGTATGTACAAAGATAAAGTGAAACTTTTCATACACGTAATAAAAACTATGAAGAACGTTAGGGTTTACGATCAAATTCCGTACATAAAACCATACATTAGTATGTGCTAAGAACGTTCTAACAGGAACGTTTCTAACATGTTATCATCATACATAAGAACAAACGTCGGTGAGACGTATTCCAAACATAACTACAATGATTTTATGAAACATTGCGGACACGTTATAAAAACGACGACAAAGAACGTTAGGCTTTGCGTTCAAAGTCCGTACATAAAACCATACATTTTTGCGTGCACAGAACGTTTAAACGGAAATGTTTCCTACACGTTAGCATTATACTAAGACCAAACGTTTATGACACGTATTCTTAACGTAACTACAACGACTTGATGAAACGTTGCAAAAACGTAATAAAAAAAACGACAAAAAACGTTTTATTTCATGTATAAAGTACGTACACAAAACCATACATTTTTGCGTGCACAGAACGTTTTAACAGAAATGTTGCTTACACGTTAGCATTATACTAATAGCAAACGTTTATTAGACGTATTCTTAACATTACTACAACGACTTGATGTACGTCGCAAACACGTAATAAAAACAACGACAACAAACGTTTGATTTTACGTTCACAGTCCGTAAATAAAACCATACATTTTTGCGTGCACAGAACGTTTTAACTAAAATGTTGCTTACACGTTAGCATTATACTAATAGCAAACGTTAATAAGGCGTGTTCTTGACATAATTACAACAACTTGAAGACCGTTGCAAACACGTTATGAAAACAACGACAACGAACGTTTGATTTTATGTTCAAAGTCCGTAAACAAAACCATACATTTTTGCGTGCACAGAACGTTTTAAAAGAAATGTTGCTTACACGTTAGCATTTACTAATAACAAACGTTAATAAGGCGTATTCTTGACATAATTACAACGACTTGAAGACCGTTGCAAACACGTTATGAAAACAACGACAACGAACGTTTGATTTTATGTTCAAAGTCCGTAAACAAAACCATACATTTTTGCGTGCACAGAACGTTTAAACAGAAATGTTGCTTACACGTTAGCATTATACTAATAACAAACGTTAATAAGGCGTGTTCTTGACATAATTACAACGACTTGAAGACCGTTGCAAACACGTTATGAAAACAACGACAACGAACGTTTGATTTTATGTTCAAAGTCCGTACACAAAACCATACATTTTTGCGTGCACAGAACGTTTTAACAGAAATGTTGCTTACACGTTAGCATTATACTAATAGCAAACGTTTATCAGACGTTTCCTAACATTACTACAACGACCTGATGACCGTTGCAAACACGTAATAAAAACAACGACAACGAACGTTTGATTTTACGTTCACAGTCCGTACATAAAACCATACATTTTTGCGTGCACAGAACGTTTTAATAGAAATGTTCCTTACACGTTAGCATTATACTAATAGCAAACGTTTATAAGGCGTATTCTTAACATTATTACAACGACATGATGACCGTTGCAAACGCGTACTGAAAACAACGACAACGAACGTTTGATTTTATGTTCAAAGTCCGTAAACAAAACCATACATTTTTGCGTGCACAGAACGTTTTAACAGAAATGTTGCTTACACGTTAGCATTATACTAATAACAAACGTTAATAAGGCGTATTCTTGACATAATTACAACGACTTGAAGACCGTTGCAAACACGTTATGAAAACAACGACAACGAACGTTTGATTTTATGTTCAAAGTCCGTACACAAAACCATACATTTTTGCGTGTACAGAACATTTTAAAAGAAATGTTGCTTACACGTTAGCATTATACTTATAGCCAACGTTTATAAGACGTTTTCCTAACATTACTACAACGACTTGATGACCGTTGCAAACACGTAATAAAAACAACGGCACCGGACGTCTGGTTTTACGTTCACAGACCGTACATAAAACCATACATTTTTGCGTGCACAGAACGTTTTAACAGAAATGTTGCTTACACGTTAGCATTGTACCAGGAGCAAACGTTTATGAGACGTATTTTTAACATAACTACAACGACTTGATAAAACGTTGCAAACACGTAATAAAGACAACGGCAAAGAACGTCTGATTTTACGTTCACAGTCCGTACATAAAACCATACATTTTTGCGTGCACAGAACGTTTCAAAATAATGTTATCCGAACCTAACTAAAATGTTGTGAGGACGTTTTTAGAACGCATTATTGTTTGCAGGGTAACCCCTTTCCTGTTTGAAAGCTGAGCCAATGTTTTCCAGTGAGACAGTCACTGCATTCAGGCAGCGTGTAAAACCCGGACCCCACGGACTCCGGATCCCGGACCCCAAGAAAAATCTGTAATGAGGGTCCGTGCAGATGTTGACGCCAGATGGCGCTTGTGTAACAAGGGTCCCAGTGCTGGTTCACGTGCTGTTACAGGAAGTCAGTTTTGTCAGCAGCTGAGATCGTTCATATTTCCTCGCGATTAATAGTTTTTGAGATTTCCTTACCAAAGAAATGGAGGCCAAGTATGAAGACTGGACCCTTGACATGATCAGGAAGGAATTGAAGCGCAGAGAAGCTGAAGTTTCAGGGCGGAAAGCTGACTGCATTGAAAGGTAAATATGAGCGATAATAGGTGTTTCGATCGCCAAGCGGCAACAATGTTGATGTGAACAGTTGAACAATGAGAGAGGCTCCCCCCATTTCTTGAAAGAAATAACCTCTTTTGAGTTTGTAAATTAATTATTATACTTTCTATAAATGGCATCATAATATCCATGATGTAGATGGTTCAGATTCGCTCACAAGTGACAGTTTTAAGTCCATCCCAAGTCCGTTGTTACCGACAATGCAGAGGTTAGTGAACTCCGGTCTTCTCGCCATCTCATGTCATGGTGACAGTTAAAGGAATATTCATGTTAAAAATTAATAGACGGGTTATCAGATGAGATTTTATTTATATAATTCATCATGTCAATTTTCAATTACTTTATACTTTGCAAGACGAGTGAATTTTCTCAACAGATTGCTGTCCTATGACAGGAACAAGAACTTCGGTGGCCAACTGGACGACAGTTAACCCACATTCAAGATGAACCTGCCTCCTTATGATGAATACAAGGATCTGAACACTGGAGCTGTGGTGGGTTTACCTTTTTTACCATGGCCAATCCAAAGAGAGACTTTTTAAAACTCTTCCATATGACATGAAGCAAACACAAACATCCTGTGGAACAACAAGAAAACCTCAACCATTTTTATTTTAACCATAACTTTAAAACATGTTAGAAATAATCATTCATATATATATATATATATATATATATATACCCAGACAACATGTACACATCGGCCCCATATGGGTAAAAGGTGGGCAGATGTGGGCATATGTGGGCATGGGTACGCCCACATCGGGCCCACGCTGGCCCCTTTCTCATCTGCCCATCCTGCCACTAATACTTGTCCTTTAAGGTACACATGATGGTCCCCTAGGCAATGCCATATCTCAAGAGTGACTTTTATGAAGGAAAAGATCAAATGAGTGCCTTATATAAAGTCAACGGGGCATCAGAAGGGGCAGCCCATGCCGGGCCGGTATGGGCAAAGGCACGCAGGGCCCACCGTTTCAGCCCACATCGGCCCTACGCTGGTCCCATGAGTGTTATGTACACTTCTATATGTACACGTGTGTTCTATCTTTATGTCCCATTATCCATGTGAAAGTGGTCAAACTGTCTTTTCTTTATAGAATGAGTTCATCAAGCTCATCAAACATTGTTAAAATAGAGTTTTAGATTTCAAGCATGCATATTTCTGGAAAGTCCATATTTTTGTTCTCCTTTTTTACCCTGTACCTACATGATTCAATTGTGTATGTAATGAGCATTTTCAAACAAACTTTATTTAGATTAAAAGGATTTAACTATCTAACAACACACACATATATTTATGAGACAACAGGTCACACTTAAAGATAACTTATGCAATTTCACTAAGACAGTTTCTTAGATCCCAAGTTCGCGCAAACAACAACAAAAAAAGCCTTCAGCTTATAAGATAAAATGCTGGTCGTGAATGTGATTACTCTCTGCACCAGGTGACCTAATTACGTCAGTTGGTCAACTGAAGTCCTTTTACATGATGGCATTATAAAGTGCATACCAGGCAAATCAAATACATCAAATATAAAATAATTGTTATTTTTAAAACCCCAGTTCTACCCATATTATGAAACTGATATATATTCTTTTGTTAGGTGCCACATGTACAAAACATGTCAATTAAATTATGAAAATTAAGTTTTTTTTATTTTACTCACGTCATTTTTTGTACAGTATCATATGTATAATCACTCAAAGATGCATTATTTCTAAAAAATTAGCCTCCTAGGACATTTTATGGACTTAAAAAAAAAAAAAAGAAGAATTTCCCCAAATTTATCTTTTACCCAAGGTATAAAATCATTACAATTTGGTACCCAGAATGTACTTAGAGTGATATATCATTACCCAACATTTAAACTCCCAAACTTAAATACGTGTCTACGAGACCGCAAAACGGAGGAAAAGGGATTTTTGTTGTTGTACAGAATGTTTCACTTGTGAACAAAGTCTGTTTTGACCAGTCATCATAAAATATTTTATTTTCGTACACCAAACCGGATAATATATCTTTCTACTATATGGTAATAAATAGCACATCAAATCAGGAAAATTGTCACACATTAAACCCCAGTTCTATCCATATTCATGCAACTCATAGATACATATTCCATGTTTAGGTGCGATATGTAAAAAGAGGCGTTTACCGGTCGGTATTGGGATTACGGCAGCAGAACGCGGTATATGCGTAATGCGGTATAGATTGCGTGGAGCATTTATCGGGCGGGCGATAAACACTGAGATATAGGCCCGATGATGTAAAAACCCGCATAATCGCACTGCATCCGTAGATTACATAAACATGTATATATATATATATATATATATATGGTAACCATAGCCATTGGGTGCTTTACCGCGCGCGGTATATGCGGATCCAATTCTCCTATTCATGAGAATTCCATTTTACCGAGTGCTTCTTGCCACATACCGCGCGGGTCCCCGGTAAACGCAGCATTAATCATACCATGTATGAAAAGGGTGTCATCTTATTCAACTGAATATTGGTCCCCTGAATATTCACTCAAAGATGTATTATTTCTTTAAAAAAATATCAGCACCCTAGCTCAAACTATATATCTCAAAATGGAAGAACGGGGAATTCTCTTATGCATTTATATAGATTTATTCATGCAAGACATAAAAAGCCTCGCTTATTTCCTACACACCCCACACCATTTGTGAAACTTCATTTAGCACGCTTCTTTAAATAAAATCAATATAACATGCAATATAAAAAATCTACTTTTCATATAAAAAGCCTATATAATAAACAAGATTGCCCATGCAAGTGTCTGTCCCACAAGATTGATATAGGCCTTTAATTACTAAGAACACAAGAATCACTTTATAATATATTCAATCATGCATCGTACAAATGTATTTGTAAGATTTGATTCTATGACATTATTTAAGACCTATAGGAGACTCGTATAACTCATACAGGATCTGTCAAATATTCATTATTCACTGTTATACAGTGTATTGCCTTCACTACAATAATATTCTTCGTGATTGCAAAGAATCCACAATTGCAGAAAAAATCAAATCACCATTAACCGAATGTGCTAAGCGGTGTATTTAATCAAACCGAAAAGTAAAACTGCTGTGTTTCCATGTATCCGCAAAAATCGGATCCGCAAAAGACGTACGTACGTTCCATAGTGCACAGGCCGCAAAAAATGTTTCCATAAGTACTTATACGTTTTTTTTTTTCGAATACCCTTGCTATCGCGTGCCTCTTTTGAAACTGCAAGGACGACAGCCAGGAAGAAGGTCAATATGTCTCGTCTCACCTAGCGCCGGGGCACTGTAGGGAAATGTAGGCATTTTTCCCATCGATGCGGTCTGTTTTGGCGGATTCGCATGCGGAGCACGTTAAAATGTATGCATGGAAACAGTTCATCTTAAAAAGAGGGTTGCGATATTTTGCGTACGAGACGTACGAGATTTGCGGATACATGGAAACACAGCTTTATTAATCAGCAAGGTTCATTTTGCAAGCATGCATGCAGCCTTCACTGTGTTTTGAACATTAGATAAACTTTAAATGGTTAAATATGAATAGAAGAACACGCATATTAACACACACACACATATAATATATATATATATATATATATATATATATATATTCATATGCGGAGAATGTCCATATGAAAAATAATCTGAATCATGTATTATCATATATGCATCACATTAAATGATTTTATTAATAATAAAAATATACGATTTGTTTCAGTATTGAACATGCAGGGGCATTATATAAATATAAAATAACCTAGCCATATATAGATATGTTTAAATATGAAACGTTTAATAAATATGTTTTTTTGCCAAAATACATATTTAAAATATATATAATTAAAATAAAATGAGTTTTATTTATCTGTATAAATATGATTCATATGAAACTCCAAATTAATCTTAAATAAGTAAGTAAAAAAGAATTACTGAATATATATTAAAAAATTGAATAGTTAGTATTACAGAAGGGTGTTTTTTATTATAAATAAACCTGGCAACCTAAACTCTGAAGTTTAAAGAGTAAACTGTTTATATTTTATATTAAAACAAATTTATTCTTTCCGATGTAATTTCGTAACCAGTGATATTTGGACACTTATAACCCCTCTGTATTGATGCCTCCTCTGAATTATCATTTAAATTCAGGATATAAACAAGAAAGAGGTTCAGTACTTGTTATTACATGTCATACACGTACGGTTTTGCGTACGTGTATATTGTACATTCAGCCGGCAAAGGTATAAAATTCGCGGTCACATCTGGCATGCTCTTCAACTGTCCGAGGCGGGAACTTTAATATGCGCCAGCCATGACGTCACGTTCACGCGAGACCGTGATAGCTGTGCGCGGCCAATTCAAAAGCATTGGTGTTGCTGTACTGGTACTGGGCAGTGCTGCGTGACCTCTTTGTTTGGTAAACATACGTGTTATAATAGTTACATCAAGACAGAGTGCAACCTTTACCAAACGACTACAGCCGAATATCACAGGTAAGACTATCATTAATTTATTTTTGTTATTTTACAGACTGCATGATTATGTGATATGAAACAAATAATACAGTCTGAGGTCATTTTAGTTGTAGATTTGTGAAGGTTGACCTAATTAGTAGCTTAGCCTTTAATGGGCAGGGTACGGTAGCCATGTTGGTTTCATGGCCCCTGCCTATTCGGTCAACGTTCGATTAGGGCGGAGCGTGTTGTTCCTCCCGTAGCCTGCCGAATATTAAGTACTTAATTTAAGTAAAATGATTGCCACCTTTCTTAGTTTTATAACCAAATCTACAATTTCGGCCTCATTCCGTCAAGCATTTTTTGCTATTTTAAGGCTCGCTGGATTAAGATCTGTCGGATTTTTCAGAAAAGGTGTGATCAGAATCCAGCTAAATCGATTTCACTAAAGAAGAATCAGAAATAAGAAACATAAAATAATGACCTTAAGGGCTTGTAGTTTCACATAGTGGCTATATTTTTAATTACATGTTAGTCACCAAAGGCAAAATGACGATTTTGTAAGCATATGGTCGATCCTTCTACTGTAGATGCCAGTTGCAGCCACTGCGTATGAAATACAATTTTAAAATAAATATTTAGGACGTATTGTTAAGAGTTGCTGTATAGTTTTAGATGAATCCTATAACAGTATTCTACTTTACAGTCCACAAAAGCATTACCTTTTAGATTTGGTGTAGACATTTTGCATTTTGATTGAAAAAGAATGCAAAAAGAACATTGTGTGAATTGCTATTTCCACAAAGGCAATTATTTGAAAATAAAGAACATTTTTTAACATATTTCTTGTGCATGTTGATCTTGAATAACTTCAGTTTTCCAAAATTGAGCAGAATTGATCTTCATAAAGCTTATTGGAAATTGAGCAGAATTGATCTTCATAAAGCGTATTGAAAATCATTGTTCTGCATGAGCTATATATAACGATGACATTTTGCCCGTCTATATGAGGCGTCTGTTAAAAATTACTGTCAAACAGATTATGATTATTTTTCATTTTTAATTCTTTAATGAATTGTATATATTTAACATATTATTAGGAATGCTCTATCGTTACCCCTGATATAAGCAATATTCATGTTGATACCAGAGGTGTAGTCAACCTTTATGAATTCAGTATTAATTGTACAAATGTATGTATACATTGTTACCTGTATAACGACGGGGTGGGGCATATCACACACACACACACACACATATTGTGTGACTTAAACCGTCTCGGCCTACCAAAATACCGTCCGGGACCCAACTGTGCCGTCTTGGGTTCGAAGACTCCGTCCGGGATACCAGAACTAGCTTAAAAGTATTACTTAAATGCATTAAGGCCTCCTTAAACACCGTCTGGGGCAACAAAATATGAACAGATCAGACCGGTATATAATGTATTTATTTCATATTATATTATACTCTCTATAAATATAATATATTATACATATATGTATTAATTTTAAATAATTATACATTAATTGCACTATATAAGTATATTATAATATAAATTTATATGGGAAAATATACAGTATTTTTATCTTTCCCTCTATTTCGGGCTCTCTCTCTCTCTCTCTCTCTCTCTTTATCAAAATAAGTATCGTCGTCACAAGGGCATATATATGGTCGCATTTTTTACCATGAGGATGTTGCGTTAAATTTTGTGTGTAATGCTGAAACAATTATGTATTTCTCATATTATGACTCGGTATGATTACAACAATTAAGACTACCACACGAAAAGTAACCGTTACGGTGGCCCTACCATTGATCACAACCGTGCATCTGCGAGGAGCTAACTGCATACAGTGTTCAGCGCAGTGCGTAACAATTCCTAATCTCAATACACGGCTGATGAATTAAGTCACACCGACAATCATGCAGTCTTTCCAGGTGGCAGACTGTAGGTGATCAAACTTCAAAGGGTCATTTTTCCTTGACTTCAGTCCTGGAGCAGGTGGACAATTTCAGGGCTAGTTTTGTTGCCCCGGACGGTATCCGGTATCATTTTATCCACAAGACTTCAATTTCTTTTGAACAGCAATAATTCCCTATGGACAAATACCTTTGGAACTAAAAGCAAGGGGTTAATTAATAACCTGAAAGAATATCTTCAGTTAACTATTAAACTGATATATTCAACAAATTTGAAGAGAAAATATACTTAGGTCTGCCGGTGTCTCCTTTATCGCGCACTTTTTCTCTCATTCGACTCGCATTTAACGAAGATTGGTGGACATATATGAGCACGCGAACACGTCATTATCCGCATATGCGTTCGTCTTTTGATTATACATTATGCAAAATACAAATATTCACTACCGCTTACGATAGACTAGTATTTAACTTGATATACAAGTCTCTTCAATTCCTTTATAGCCGTATTTCGGGGGCGGGGGGGGGGGGGGGATGTAAATATTAAAGCCCATGTGGGCTGACTAATTATTGCATATACACACTCAAATTAAAAATTTGCAATTGTTTACGAATTGATAAGACATCCTACACATATTAATTGTTTAAGACCACGTTCAAGATACTGTAACATTATTCGATCGCCTGAGATTACCACCAATATTTGGATGTTTTCAACAGAAGAGATCGTTACGTGAGCGATAAAAGGTGTTTATAGCGAACCGTAATCTGTCAGTTCACCAGACTGACACTTAGTTAAAGGGGCCCCTTTTCACAGAATACTAGTAAATATATCGATGCCATTTATTTATCCGAGTTCTTCAGACTAAATAGTGCATTAGCTTGAATATCAGTGGACACAAAAGAGAATTCCATATTCTTTTCTTTAAAATTCTTTTATATATATTGGGTCTTCAATTCTTATGCCCTTAAATAATTAATAATGTAAAAATATCTAATAAAATTTAATCTTTATTGTAAAACATTTCGGATAAGATATTTATTATGACAGTTCAGCTATGATATCCTTTATATCAGAGGCGGATCCAGGATTTAGGAAAAGGCGGGGGGGGGGGGGGTCCAACCCAGGAGGACTAATGAAAATCCTAAAAAAAGATCATCACGTCTGGAAAAGGGGGGTCCAGGCCGCAAAATTACGTTTAAAACCCCTTAAAAAAAGGTTGCTTCGGGTAAAAAAGGGGTCACACGAGAAACGTTTTAATTAATTCTCTATGGCGCCACCTGATGCCTGCGGTGGCATCATCTGTGTTCTTCTCGTGGTGCAAGATTAAGTTTTATATTGATGTAATCACTAATTTGATATGGATATTGATGTATAAGGGTGAATTGCACTATGATGACGAATAAAGGCTTTACCAATTTTATGAAAATGTTTTGAAGTTGTGACAAAAATTTATTAAAATCATGGATAGGGTTGTCATGTTCCAAAAACTGGTGGCGCCACCTATCATTCTTTACTTGTTTTTGTGCCTTTTAATACCCCAAAAATTGCCACTTGTCAGTACTCTGAGAATTATAAGTAAAAAAACTAATGGACAGATTTCTTTTATATTATGCATATACATAGATCTATATGGGTTATGAGATGATGTTTATTTAAATTGGAGTCATGATCTTTCCTATGAGAGTGACTTTAACCTTTTAATATTCTCATATTTGGTGATATTCATACAAAATCTTTAATATCTCAGTAAGGGATTCATGGAATGATCCAAAAATCAAATTGACATTAAATTTTGGATAGCTCGGTCTTTTGCAGAAGACAGGTGGCGCCACCTTGTGTCGTTTTCTTGTTAAAAATGATGTTAACGCAATAACTTTGTAAAAATGTGAGGTACAGTCACCAAACCCACAGGTTTGATGCATCTTATCAACAGCTAGGTCAAGTTTGAACATGGATGACCTTGATGCATTTTTTTAAGGTCACAGCAGCGATTATGCTAAAATGAAATTACGGCAATAACTAAAAAAAAAATTGTTGGTACAGTCACCAAACTTACAGGTAAGATGCATCTTATCAAGGGCTGGGGGGGGGGGGGGTAATTGTCTGGGGATACTTTGGCACCTGCGGTGCCAAGAAATTTAACTAGTTTTGGTACAGTTTAGTTAAATCTATTTTTTTACGCCTTTCCAATTTTTCAATACGGACAGATTCGTAACCTCCTCAGTTTTAAATTACAGGCAGTATTTTGCCCAGATTTTGTTGTTTCTCTGGAATATATTCATCAGTTCATCAGTGTGAATACAAAAAATCATGAATATCAACAGTTTGGAATTTTCTTTGCAGATAAAAATATAGTCACCGCTCATCGTCAACGACAGTGCAATTGAATATAACTACAGCTAAGCAAGAAGGTAATTTGACCAAGGGCCAGGTAAAGTTTCGTGTGCACAAATATTACAAGTAATATCAGCAATGATCGAATGAATAGTAAAAACAGGATTACAGCCACTGTGCATGAATGCATGTGTGATATCATAGCACCAGCCTTGATATAACATCAGGCCAGCTTTTATAGGTTTTGACATCGTTATGCAATAAATTAGTAGATTCTCGTTAACCTATAACTGTCATTCTTGCCTAATTGTATTGGGCCACTTCATTCAGTTACAGATTATAGATTACATTTATATTAGTCTTTAGCTCCTTATACATTTCCAAAAACTTTTTCTTTTCAGTTTATATATTGACTTATAAAAAGAGACACAAAAAAAAACTATGAGTTACCACAAAATTGTAAGGGGTGGATCAAGATGGGCTTTGAAAAGGAGGATTAAAGCAGAAATTTCACATGCTAAGCAACATATTGGACATGAATGTGATGTTGACACTTTGTCCAATTCTCCTTCAAATGTAGTCATACAAGATCAGATTGAACCAAGTCCTAATAATCATGACTCAGTTGACACATCGCCGGATAATTCTCCACCTGATAGAAGTATTGAACGTCTTTCTCGTGGGTATCTGAGAAATGGGCGTTCTGTTTCCCAGTTCCCTGGTTCAGGTGCGGAACCTTTACAAGATGATGAGGATGTAATTTATAACCACAGGCTTTCTTCTGACTCCGACAGGGATCCAGGTTCAAATTCCGATACTAATCCTGATAATACTCTAAATGACAAGTTGAGAGAATGGGCTGTAAGCAATAACATTTCTCAGGCAGCTCTGTCATCTTTGTTGTCAATCCTGTCTAAGCACCACCCAGAGCTTCCTAAAGACCCCAGAACTATTTTGAAAACGAAAAGTGTTTACAATGTTAACGCTGTTGCTGGTGGAATTTATTACCACTTCGGCTTAGCTACTGGACTTATTGGCAAACTGGAGGATGACTTTGAAAAATTTCATGGACAGAGGACTTTGGATATTCAAATTAATATTGATGGGCTACCTTTATTTAAAAGCTCAAATGCACAATTCTGGCCAATTTTAGGCATGATCGACATGAACTCAGCGAAAGACCCATTCATAATTGGTCTCTATTCCGGCACATCAAAACCATCCAGTGTTAGCGAGTATCTCAGTGAATTTGTTTTGGAGGTTAAGAAATTGGAAGAGTCTGGGCTGAGATTCAGAGACCAGTTGTATAAAGTAAACATAACAGCAGTCATATGCGATGCCCCTGCTAGGGCCTTCGTAAAACAAGTCAAGTCTCACAGTGGTTACTATGGGTGTGATAAATGTGTACAAGAGGGTGTTCATCAAGGTAAAATGACTTTTCCTGATACCAGCGCAGCTAAAAGAACAAATGAAACCTTCAGAAGGAAAACACAAGAAGAACATCATATAGGTGACAGTCCTGTTATGGAACTTACCATTGATATGATTACTCAGTTTCCTCTTGACTATATGCATCTTTGTTGCCTAGGTGTCATGCGAAAACTTTTGAAGTTTTGGACGAAGGGTACACATAGTTCCAGAATTAGTGGGGCTCTTAAAGACCTGATATCTGAAGAATTGTTGGAGTGTCGTTTTTCTGTGCCAAAGGAATTTGGAAGGAAGCCTAGGAGTTTAATCGAAATGGATAGATGGAAAGCTACAGAGTTCCGTCAATTTTTGTTATATACAGGCCCCGTGGTTTTACGAAAGAAACTTTCAAGAGAATATTACAGTAACTTTCTGCTTTTTCATGTTGGGATGGTATTATTACTCAGCCCTGGTGCTAATGCACAAACTATTGGTTATGCTGGGGAATTGCTGAAAATCTTTGTCCAGCATTATGGTGAATTGTATGGTGAACATGAGGTAGTATACAATGTCCATTGTTTGATCCATTTGTCGGATGATGCCTCCAAATTTGGTTGCCTTGACTCTGTTTCTGGTTTTCCATTTGAAAATTTCTTGGGGTCCTTGAAAAGGATTATACGAAAGCCACAGCTGCCACTGTCGCAAGTAATTCGGCGGATTTCAGAGGGATCCCTTAAAAAGAAGACTCCAAATAACCAGATTCCAGAGCAAGGTGTCCTCAAGATGCAGCATAATACTGGTCCAGTTCCTCAACAATTCACCTTCAGCAGGCAGTTTAAAGAGTTGCAGCTTCCTTCATTTAGTCTGACAGTAAAAAGAGGTGATAACTGTGTCCAGATTGATGAATTGATTGTGGTGATTCGCAACATACTGAGCGATCATACAAATACATATGTTGCTTTTGAGAGATTTACCGTTAAACAAGATTTCTACACTTACCCTGACAACTCTTCAAAACTTGGAATTTTCAAAGTTTCTAAACTCTGTGGATTCATAGAAGTAGCACCGGTGTCTAGAATTTCCAGAAAATATGTATTGCTACCCCAGTCTACTAGTAATGATGTTTCTGTTGCCCTTCCCCTAATACATACAGCAATGTAAAAGTATAACTGTATATAAGCTAGTTAGTTTAGATGATATTCAGGGCATAAATATTAAGGGAATGTGTGTCAGTAAAGACTGACTGCGTTGAAACCATGGATATAGACAACCAGTGAGATTGTTATTAACCAAAGGTTAAAGTTATAAATTTTCTTTATATTCAGTTATTTGTTTGATTAAATGTAAAATCTGGTTTCTCTCTCTCGCTCTCTCTCTCTCTCTCTCTCTATATATATATATATATATACACACACAATCTAAATTTTCTTGTCAAAACAAGTAAAAACTGTATGTGATCAGTATCTACCATGAAATATGCTAAAATATACTACCAACCATGTATCATGCACAGATCGCCTGTAAAGTTTGGAAAAAATAGCTTTTCATTGCTGCTACTCGAATATTTGTTTCCATGAAGCACTACTGTGGTCCAATAATCAGATTTCCTTTTTTCCAAAACCAGTAAAATGGAGGAATTCAAGCAGTATCTGGTGGTTGAGTTCACAGAGAATGATTGCACTGAAGTGAGCACCATCCCAAAAGAATGGGTTAAGTCTAAACATGAGTGCTACTGGCCAGCACACTTATCTGCTCCAAGAATCCAAAAAGGAATCAGACTTGGAATCGAGGCAACTGATGATTGGCCAGTTTACATGATGAACATCATGAAACAATTTGGTATGTATAACAAGGCATACAGGAAGACCCGTATTAAATATTATATTCATGAAAAGCTTCATTGCATGGTCTTGATCAGAATATGTGGAAATTTTATGCTTCTGGTCAGCATATTTGAATTTTGACAGAGCAGATCATTGGACAAAGTAAAACTATCAAATAGGCTCAATATGATTTTTCTCCTTGAATCAATTTCGATTGACTCTACACTGTGCTTAATTATATTTTGAGAAGTGATGTGAATAATATTCAAGCTTGGTGCTGGGAATTAATGTATAATTGTAAATATAAAGAACCTAAAAATGAAAAGTATAAATATATCAAAAGTGTATGTCATGGTCAAAATTATACATCATTTCCTTCAAACTATCAAATTAAATAAAACTATTTGTTGTAGAATACATGAAAAAAAAAATAAAATATAATACAGCATATTATGTATAATCATACCTCTATTGCTCCCATGTATGCATTCTTCCTTTTCAGATGATTATGAGAAGGCTATGCGCTTCTGTCAAAGGGCACTTGAGGAATCTGATCCTGCTACAACAGGGGCTGAAGACGATGTTTCAAATCGAAAGAGATCAGTAAGGTGGGTACAGTATTTAATATAGTCACCAAAATTAAACATGGGTCCCACTGACTGAGGGTTAAGCAGCCTCACGTTTGAAAACAATCGGTAGAACATTTTCTCTGGTTCTCATGCATTGATAAAAAATAGTTTACACATGGTAACACTTGGTATAGCTCATGGCCTCATGCACTGATGTGAAAACAAGCTAGCTGCTCTCTATCCCAGAATGAAATACATGGGTCCTTTTAATTGAACACATGTAACAAATAGCTAATTATAATACATAAATAATAATGATTTATTTGAATGTTCTAAACATGTCATAATAATGTATAGGATGGGGGTTCAAAGTTACGTGACAGTGTAACATGGAATTATAAATGTTTTCATGTGTTGACAGTGTAAATATATGTTGAATTTTTTATATATGTATTTATTGCATATTAACTTCATAAAGTCACATACTAATTTCCATCTAGCTCACACAGAAGGTGCTATTGCAAAACTGTTAGATGGTATTTAAAATAACCCCCTTCCTTTAACTCCTGTATTTCTCACCAGAATGTATAACAATTATGCATTTAATGTTTCACATGCACATGGGTAATTTATAATGAATTTAAATTGTTCATGTATTTGTTTTTACGTGCAAGAGTGGGATGCTAAGTTGCTTGATATTTACATGTATTACTTATTGCATTAATTTCTGTTGTTAGGTTACCAAACAGGTATCGCGAGGCTTATGGGGAAGAGGACGTTGAGGGCTTTCTTAAACAGCCAAAGAAAAAGTTCTGTGGAAGGCCTCCAGTGGGAAGTGAGAGCAGTGACGAAGACATCATTGGTCCTGCTCTGCCAGCAACCCCTAAACTGCCAATCCTGCAGGAGACAGGCTGCAGGTCAAAAACCACCACTCCAGCTGCCAGATCAATTACAGCAAGCCCAAGTACCAGCAAGCAAGGTATAGTTAATATGGATTTTGAAGAGAGCAGGAACTTCTTATTCAATATTTATTAACATGGTTATTTGGTACTGGTTCAAAGAAAATATGAAACAAGGTAACAATGACCTTGCAGTCATAATCGGCCAGCCCATGACTGTTAAGGTCTACTTTTCCGCTTTTGAGTGACAATAAGTGGCTACTGTATTGGCAAAAGCTTATAAATTATCATTCTTGTATTACTTAACATAACATTCTGCTTATCGTCGTAGACCTATATATATGCTGAGGTACTGCAAAGCCTTTTGGCAAGCTTAAATAAAAAAATATAATTTCATAGCTTCCTTCTACCAATTCACTTTAAAAATGTTTTTAGAAATTGTGCAAACAAGAATGTTAACTCAAAGGTGTGAATGTGTGTCACTGAGCAAAGTATCATCAATATTAATGTAATATAACTAGTTTACATACACATACATATTATCTCTCTTATATATGTATTTTGATTTTCAATGTCCATTGTATCATTGTAGGTCTGGGATCACAAACGTATGATTGTTTTGTGGAGATTAAGCATTATCTCCGCGAGAATAACAGGCTGCTAAAGCAGCTCTTAGCTAACAGCATGACCAGTGCAGCTGCTCCTTCTGCACCAGCAGAGGTTCCGCCTGAAGTGGCCGACCTTCTGCCATTCAAAACAATTTGTGAGAAGAAAACATTGGAGAAACTACTTGAAGATGGCCAAAACTCACAAGCCCTGGTTTGTATTGATTAATTAATGGAAATTTGTTTGTGTGTGAGAGAGAGAGAGAGATGGAGAGAGAGAGTTGGAGTTGTCAGCAATAAACTCTGAAAGACTTTTCTCTGACTATTACTTGCCTTCCGTTGGTTTAAAGGCTTAACACATCTCGCAAGTTTCGAATTTGGACTGAAAAAAACATTTTATTGCCAGCAAAACTTAATTTGAAAAAATTGTGGAAACCGACAAACATACATCATATCATGTTTTTATTACAACTCGCACAGAATTGGTCTCATCAAACAATTTTTTTTAACCATAATCGGCATCATCTACCTTAGATTTTTATACATAAATTAACAAAGATGCCAAAGTCATTCAGCTTCATACCTAACTGCAATCGAGATAGCCTTTAAAAATTCTCGGATTTTTTATAATCTCCTGACCCTTACTGCTGGCAACCATGATAATATATATATATATATATATATATATATATATATATATATATATATGTGCAAAAAAATAATACATATACATATATATGTATTTTTTGCATTTTTTTAGTTTATAAGTCATTTTATCACCAAAGACTTCAAGCAGACAATCACACTTGAGTACTTTATTCTTTAATAGTAATACAGAATATAGTGTTTCTTTCATTTTAATTATTCTGTTTATATTCTTTTTATAGTCAGTGTATCGTATTTATTGTTCTTTCCTTTTTACAGATACATGAGCTTGGGCTTCTTGGTGGAAGAAACATCAAGGACTGTGTAGGGAACATCATGTCCAGGGTATTCAGCCATAATATGGCTATGTGCCATAACTGGCAGGGCCATGGAGGAAAGAAGGAGGGGTTTGAATCCTCCCCTCTAGTGACAATCATTACCAGTAAGTGAAGCACTGACATGATTCAACATGGTATTAACTTGAATATTTGAAATTTCGCAGGCACATTTAACCGGAAATACCCTATCCCTTCAGGTAGCTCTGCTTGCAGATTGGACCTTTAATTGCTGCGCTTTGGGAAAACAGGGTGTGTTAGGATAAAGGAAAATTCAGATAAATGAAAATAAACATAGAAAATACAAGGCATTTGAAAGTCAGGTTTAAATATGGATAACCATAATATATCATAAAAGATCTTGCAGTATTAAGGTCACAATAAGTTTGCTGTTGCAGCTTTTTCAATTATTTTGTTAAGTTCATATGAGATAACACAAGAAGCAATTACCTTTGCATATTAATAATGATAAGATTCACATGTATAACGATTGATTTACAACACAGTTAATCTATTCATTTTGATGCCTCTTTTGTTTTAGCACTAACTAAAATAAAATGGCGCTTTCAGTCAGAGCATAATGTATTTCTATACAAAAAACAGATTTTCTTTCAACTTTTCTATTTTTGCCATATTTCATATTTTGGCAACAACTGTGTTTGAAATGTTACAGTTTCTCAATATGTCACATTTTAAAAATATATTATTGAACCATCCCATACAAAAAATAAATATTTTTTGACAGCTGCTGTGCGAAAGACCCAAAGGGGGGCCACAAAATCCGAAGTTGAAGATACAATGAAGAAGTGGTTAAGGAATGCGCGTGACAGGAAAGGCGGGAGACAGGCGAGATTAAAGCAAGGAGCTAACGGGGGACAAGGAGTGACAAGGGAGGAGGAGGAGGAAGACGCTCACAGCTAGATGGCTTAATTCATGAACTCTATGTGACCGTAATTGCATATTCATTCAATGAATAATCATAAGCATTGGACTAACGGGCAACCAATCAGGTGACCATAAGCATTGTAAAGCGTCAATCATCTGACAAAAGCAAAATTTGGATAATTTGACAGGCCTCTATCAAATAAACACGTGTAGTCTGTACCAGTACCCATGTCGACATGTTTTCCGGGATATATTTTTATACAAAGGAGCCACTAGGTTGCAGGAGTCATTCCTCCGACTACCAAGTGAAAAAAAAATTGTCTTACCTGGCACTTAATTTCTGTGAGACAAATAATCCAAAATATGGCCAGAAAGTTCACAATGACTGTGATAGGTCAATATTCAACAGAGAACAGCTATTCCAGTTGATGACAAGAGTCAATGTGACATGCGTCCTTTGTGCCATCATTATTGTCTTGTAAAAAATACAACGGGCATGTAAGTCAATATGTGTACGAGCGTTTTGGGAACTCATAACTATTAGTTTTTAAAGGGCGGAGGATATTGGCTGTGGTGAATAGGTATTATTTTAACCATGTGTGTTTTTTTTTAATAAATCTTTTTTAAAATTGTGGATTTGTTGTGTGGATTTGCCAATGCCAAGAAACACCATTCATGATTGGTTTTAATACCTCTATATATAAAACCATACAGAGAAAGACAATTTAGTGGTAGTGTAAACTGTTGATCGATAAAATATTGATTAATCAAATAATAATAATAAGGAGAAACATTACATTGAAACAACCTTTTTACCCATATGAGCCCCCCCCCCCCCCCATGGGGCCCGTGGACCAAACCCTTAATAATATTGGCCCCACATTCTACCAATTATGGGCCAGTGTGTTTCCCCATATGGGACCCA
Organism: Sipunculus nudus; assembly: GCA_026874595.1. Classification (NCBI taxonomy): domain Eukaryota; kingdom Metazoa; phylum Annelida; class Sipuncula; order Golfingiida; family Sipunculidae; genus Sipunculus; species Sipunculus nudus. The sequence goes on along the minus strand of CM049311.1, from coordinate 54,841,852 downwards.
CATGCAACCCGAAGGTCAACTTTCCAGTATGAAATAAAATTGGCCCCACGTCTTACCCACAGAGGACCCACATGTTTGCCCACACGGGACCCACATCGCGCCCACATGGGGGCCCGGGTGCAAAAACTGAGGGGCCCCATGTGGGTTTGGCACATGGGGCCGATGAAACTGTACACATTGGGCCCCTGTCGGGCCGATGTATGCATGCCGTCTGGGTATATATATATATCAGGCCTCGATTTAATGCATTCCCGCATTCCCGAGGAAGGCAATATTTACGGAGGGAATGCTGTATTTTTCATTGAATTCCCGATCGGGAATCCCAGCCTATTATCAAAGAAATTGGTTTATTTTAAAATGAAATAAATCTACGTAAAGAAAGGGAGTTAAAAAGAAACACTACCAAAATAGACGGTATACGAGGTTGCTTTAATTTTGTCCGGTATGGAGACGATTTGCCAGAAACTGATTTAGAATCTGCTCCTAATACCTTCATGATCGTTACAGAACTGAAGAAATCACGCAGTTCTTGCTATAACAAACATCTGATCTATGGAGATCGTGCACTAGATATCATCAGTTGCAGGTTCTATTATAAAGCCCTGCATTGTTTGTTTTATATACGCACGGTGCCGCCGTGATCTTAGCTGGAAAAATATGTTCTATAACCACCGTAAGCGACGGAATGTCAGTGAATATTTTCCCGCTAAGATTGTCATGAATGAAGTCACATTGGGTGGATTTTCACTACGAATCTCTATCTATGACACGTCATCGCTCCGCCAATCAGAACAACCTATGCACGAGGCACGGATTTATGCAATTCAATGTGTCACATGGTTTCTGTGCAGCTTTATTGCCATCACAGGTCGGTTGACAGTATGAATGTCGAGCATTAAAATGTGACAGCGTTGAGCTTGCGCTTTATATGTAATCAAATGAGAACGATTTCTAATTGCTCAGTGTTTTTTCTGGGATTCCCTTTTTTTCATAAATATTTGTGCATAATAATTTGTGAGATTTCATTATCTCAGGCTGATACGCGTAGGCTGTTTCGCCTGAGTGACAAATTATGGGAGAGGTTTACCGGGAGTTTTTTCCCCTGTAACGCACAAGAATGTATCGGTCGTTCGTCGAATATATAGACACATCAGACTAATTTGAAGGCTCAAATTAAACTATCGTCTTCGTCATGATATACCTTTCATTATGGGCATTAGGAACTACTTCCACATGGAGACCAAGGGAGTTTAAGAATATAAATATAGAGGGCTCTTTATTCTTTATTCTAGAATGTGAAGGCGGACTTTTACGGACCCAGGCTTGCACCTTCACATTATTCTGGCCCGAGCCAAAAAATACGGACAAGCTTGGTACGACGATCAACTGAAATTGCACGCTTGTTAATGAATAAATATATGTATCTTGATGTGATTGATGTTCACACAAGCAATGATGAAAAATCGCCGTCCGACAGAAAAAAAAGGATATTCATTTAGTCCAACGGAATTTTTCAAAACGTCGTCCTGTACATGTATGTCTGCAGCCGTAGGGATGCGGTGCTAAAATTGCCCTAATCTCTGGTGATGACACATATGGTGTTAGTAGTAAAAAGTGCCAGCGAATTGGTTAACAAGGGTTTCAAAACTGGAAATCAGGTACTTCTTCAAGAAGAGTGGACCGCATCATAAGAAAATCTGAGGTGATCCACGAACAATTTATTATCTAAAAAATGAACATTACTACAGCTGTTTTTTCTATGCAAATATCGTGAACGGAAATAAAATAACTTGTCCGAACATACCCACCGAAGTTTTTGCACTTGAGTTTCTCTTGGTCCACGTGTGTCATTTGGCTTTAGTGGGAACATTCATTATGATCCCGGGTACAATACACAAATGCTAATTTTTCGCGTGGTACCCTTTCGAAATGTGCGGGTCCCGCATGCTGCCATCGCATTTACGTGTATTTGTATAGTATTTGATTAGATACATCCAGTGCAGAGGGCAAATACAAATGTTAATACAAATATTATAATTTTACGCAACACAAATGCAAATACAAATACACAATGTAGCTGTATTTAAATACAAATATGTTTTTGACCTCAGTCCTGCAAAAATCCCATTTCACTTAATACCATTTGTATCATAAAGGATTTTTATATGGTGAACACTGTCAAAGCATTCTGCATCAGATTATCCTTTATCTATGGCTTCAATAAGTCATTTAGATGTATACACCTTGTTGCTCTTTTTCTATATTTACATTTCTATATTCAAATTTACAAGAAAAATGTTTTAGTGTCATTTGATTAGTCATAGGGACATTGCTTATTCTTTTTTCAGCTTAAAACATTCAATATTTCTGAGGGAATATTATAGAGGGAATGCCAGCAAAAACGATTATTTCGACCCCTGTATATATATATATATATATATATATATATATATATATATATATATATATATATATATATATCCATGAAAACAAATACATGCAGTGAAGATAATTATGACAAATATTTCCTAGTGGGACTACACTGTCAGTTCCATTTGGCATATTCATTCTTTTCTTATTCCTGAGCTAATTCAGCAAAAGCTAATCAATATTATAGTACTATTATAAGATGATACTTTAAATATAAACATTGAATTCACAAGGAAATATGACCTATGCATATACAAGGTTCTACGTTATTTTGACAAGAATACAATATTTTATACAATATATACAAACACTTTTAATAGTACAAATCATGAAGATGGATGTTTTGATTTATAATTTCAGCTACCAAGAGTGACTGAGCTGCTGCTAACCAGTACCTTATGCCGTTTGATAAGGAACTTGGAAAAAAAGACAAGCTCTGGGAATCAAACTTCCGGCGATATGTCCGCTTGTGTCAAGTTGATGAAACTACCTACATTAGAGGCAACTGTAAGGCAGAAATGAAAAAAAACTGTTACATATAATGTTGACCTGAGTGTGGATAAATGTGGAAATGTCAGGCAGTCTCAGTGTGAATGTGCTGCCGGCATGGGTCCACATGCAAGCTGTAAGCATATATTGTGTCTACGCAAAAACTCTAAACCTTTCATAAGGCAAAGAAATTCACTGGTTCACCAGTCAAAATGGGGGGGGGGGGCTTGTCTTTTGGCAAATTGTCAAACTCTGTGGGTGAAAATTCAGATCAAAGTGTTTGTGACAAAAGTGAAACTCGATTCAATACAAGGAAACCACAGTATGTAAAAAAAAAAGGTTACATAAATTATGTTAGACATTTGGCTGTTAGCTTTTCAGCAAAAGAAACAAAAATGTCCTTAATTCAGACCGTTGATCCAGCGAATCCCTTTGCCTTATACCATGATCATGATTATTGCAAGGAAACAGGTCCTGAGAGGCTAGTGAAGCATCTGAAAGTTTCCAGTATCAGCCAAAGTAAATGTGATGAACTGGAACATTCTACAAGGGGTCAAGGCAGTTATCAGCTGTAGAAACAGGAGAGACTGAACAGGGTTCATTCATCTAATTTCGGTAGAATCTGCAAGGCGACATGCAAAACTGACATGGATGTTCTGGCTAGGGATTACACTCTGCCCACAAAATTAAAATGCCCAGCCATTAAGCACGGGCAGACATATGAGAGCGAGGAGGTAAAAATGTAAGAGACTATGACAGGTAATGTTGTTGAAAGGTGTGGGAAATTTGTCCAGCCTGAACATCCATATTTGGCTAGTTCACCTGATAGCATAGTCAGTGAGAGTACACTGCTGGAGGTTAAGTGTCCCTATACTGCCAGAGATAAAGATATCACACATGTCAGTGTGCCTTACCTTACCTGTAGCAATGGGTCCCTGAGTCTTGACCAATCACATGACTATTACTTCCAAGTTCAGGGACAACTTTACTGTGCAGGAAGGGAACATTGCGATTTTGTTGTTTATACAAACAAGGGACCCATGGGCGACATCGCTGAGCCAATGTTTTCCAGTGAGACAGTCACTGCATTCAGGCAGCGTGTAAAACCCGGACCCCACGGACTCCGGATCCCGGACCCCAAGAAAAATCTGTAATGAGGGTCCGTGCAGATGTTGACGCCAGATGGCGCTTGTGTAACAAGGGTCCCAGTGCTGGTTCACGTGCTGTTACAGGAAGTCAGTTTTGTCAGCAGCTGAGATCGTTCATATTTCCTCGCGATTAATAGTTTTTGAGATTTCTTTACCAAAGAAATGGAGGCCAAGTATGAAGACTGGACCCTTGACATGATCAGGAAGGAATTGAAGCGCAGAGAAGCTGAAGTTTCAGGGCGGAAAGCTGACTGCATTGAAAGGTAAATATGAGCGATAATAGGTGTTTCGATCGCCAAGCGGCAACAATGTTGATGTGAACAGTTGAACAATGAGAGAGGCTCCCCCCATTTCTTGAAAGAAATAACCTCTTTTGAGTTTGTAAATTAATTATTATACTTTCTATAAATGGCATCATAATATCCATGATGTAGATGGTTCAGATTCGCTCACAAGTGACAGTTTTAAGTCCATCCCAAGTCCTTTGTTACCGACAATGCAGAGGTTAGTGAACTCCGGTCTTCTCGCCATCTCATGTCATGGTGACAGTTAAAGGAATATTCATGTTAAAAATTAATAGACGGGTTATCAGATGAGATTTTATTTATATAATTCATCATGTCAATTTTCAATTACTTTATACTTTGCAAGACGAGTGAATTTTCTCAACAGATTGCTGTCCTATGACAGGAACAAGAACTTCGGTGGCCAACTGGACGACAGTTAACCCACATTCAAGATGAACCTGCCTCCTTATGATGAATACAAGGATCTGAACACTGGAGCTGTGGTGGGTTTACCTTTTTTACCATGGCCAATCCAAAGAGAGACTTTTTAAAACTCTTCCATATGACATGAAGCAAACACAAACATCCTGTGGAACAACAAGAAAACCTCAACCATTTTTATTTTAACCATAACTTTAAAACATGTTAGAAATAATCATTCATATATATATATATATATATATATATATATATATATATATATATATATCAGGCCTCGATTTAATGCATTCCCGCATTCCCGAGGAAGGCAATATTTACGGAGGGAATGCTGTATTTTTCATTGAATTCCCGATCGGGAATCCCAGCCTATTATCAAAGAAATTGGTTTATTTTAAAATGAAATAAATCTACGTAAAGAAAGGGAGTTAAAAAGAAACACTACCAAAATAGACGGTATACGAGGTTGCTTTAATTTTGTCCGGTATGGAGACGATTTGCCAGAAACTGATTTAGAATCTGCTCCTAATACCTTCATGATCGTTACAGAACTGAAGAAATCACGCAGTTCTTGCTATAACAAACATCTGATCTATGGAGATCGTGCACTAGATATCATCAGTTGCAGGTTCTATTATAAAGCCCTGCATTGTTTGTTTTATATACGCACGGTGCCGCCGTGATCTTAGCTGGAAAAATATGTTCTATAACCACCGTAAGCGACGGAATGTCAGTGAATATTTTCCCGCTAAGATTGTCATGAATGAAGTCACATTGGGTGGATTTTCACTACGAATCTCTATCTATGACACGTCATCGCTCCGCCAATCAGAACAACCTATGCACGAGGCACGGATTTATGCAATTCAATGTGTCACATGGTTTCTGTGCAGCTTTATTGCCATCACAGGTCGGTTGACAGTATGAATGTCGAGCATTAAAATGTGACAGCGTTGAGCTTGCGCTTTATATGTAATCAAATGAGAACGATTTCTAATTGCTCAGTGTTTTTTCTGGGATTCCCTTTTTTTCATAAATATTTGTGCATAATAATTTGTGAGATTTCATTATCTCAGGCTGATACGCGCAGGCTGTTTCGCCTGAGTGACAAATTATGGGAGAGGTTTACCGGGAGTTTTTTCCCCTGTAACGCACAAGAATGTATCGGTCGTTCGTCGAATATATAGACACATCAGACTAATTTGAAGGCTCAAATTAAACTATCGTCTTCGTCATGATATACCTTTCATTATGGGCATTAGGAACTACTTCCACATGGAGACCAAGGGAGTTTAAGAATATAAATATAGAGGGCTCTTTATTCTTTATTCTAGAATGTGAAGGCGGACTTTTACGGACCCAGGCTTGCACCTTCACATTATTCTGGCCCGAGCCAAAAAATACGGACAAGCTTGGTACGACGATCAACTGAAATTGCACGCTTGTTAATGAATAAATATATGTATCTTGATGTGATTGATGTTCACACAAGCAATGATGAAAAATCGCCGTCCGACAGAAAAAAAAGGATATCCATTTAGTCCAACGGAATTTTTCAAAACGTCGTCCTGTACATGTATGTCTGCAGCCGTAGGGATGCGGTGCTAAAATTGCCCTAATCTCTGGTGATGACACATATGGTGTTAGTAGTAAAAAGTGCCAGCGAATTGGTTAACAAGGGTTTCAAAACTGGAAATCAGGTACTTCTTCAAGAAGAGTGGACCGCATCATAAGAAAATCTGAGGTGATCCACGAACAATTTATTATCTAAAAAATGAACATTACTACAGCTGTTTTTTCTATGCAAATATCGTGAACGGAAATAAAATAACTTGTCCGAACATACCCACCGAAGTTTTTGCACTTGAGTTTCTCTTGGTCCACGTGTGTCATTTGGCTTTAGTGGGAACATTCATTATGATCCCGGGTACAATACACAAATGCTAATTTTTCGCGTGGTACCCTTTCGAAATGTGCGGGTCCCGCATGCTGCCATCGCATTTACGTGTATTTGTATAGTATTTGATTAGATACATCCAGTGCAGAGGGCAAATACAAATGTTAATACAAATATTATAATTTTACGCAACACAAATGCAAATACAAATACACAATGTAGCTGTATTTAAATACAAATATGTTTTTGACCTCAGTCCTGCAAAAATCCCATTTCACTTAATACCATTTGTACCATAAAGGATTTTTATATGGTGAACACTGTCAAAGCATTCTGCATCAGATTATCCTTTATCTATGGCTTCAATAAGTCATTTAGATGTATACACCTTGTTGCTCTTTTTCTATATTTACATTTCTATATTCAAATTTACAAGAAAAATGTTTTAGTGTCATTTGATTAGTCATAGGGACATTGCTTATTCTTTTTTCAGCTTAAAACATTCAATATTTCTGAGGGAATATTATAGAGGGAATGCCAGCAAAAACGATTATTTCGACCCCTGTATATATATATATATATATATATATATATATATATATATCCATGAAAACAAATACATGCAGTGAAGATAATTATGACAAATATTTCCTAGTGGGACTACACTGTCAGTTCCATTTGGCATATTCATTCTTTTCTTATTCCTGAGCTAATTCAGCAAAAGCTAATCAATATTATAGTACTATTATAAGATGATACTTTAAATATAAACATTGAATTCACAAGGAAATATGACCTATGCATATACAAGGTTCTACGTTATTTTGACAAGAATACAATATTTTATACAATATATACAAACACTTTTAATAGTACAAATCATGAAGATGGATGTTTTGATTTATAATTTCAGCTACCAAGAGTGACTGAGCTGCTGCTAACCAGTACCTTATGCCGTTTGATAAGGAACTTGGAAAAAAAGACAAGCTCTGGGAATCAAACTTCCGGCGATATGTCCGCTTGTGTCAAGTTGATGAAACTACCTACATTAGAGGCAACTGTAAGGCAGAAATGAAAAAAAACTGTTACATATAATGTTGACCTGAGTGTGGATAAATGTGGAAATGTCAGGCAGTCTCAGTGTGAATGTGCTGCCGGCATGGGTCCACATGCAAGCTGTAAGCATATATTGTGTCTACGCAAAAACTCTAAACCTTTCATAAGGCAAAGAAATTCACTGGTTCACCAGTCAAAATGGGGGGGGGGGGGGCTTGTCTTTTGGCAAATTGTCAAACTCTGTGGGTGAAAATTCAGATCAAAGTGTTTGTGACAAAAGTGAAACTCGATTCAATACAAGGAAACCACAGTATGTAAAAAAAAAAAGGTTACATAAATTATGTTAGACATTTGGCTGTTAGCTTTTCAGCAAAAGAAACAAAAATGTCCTTAATTCAGACCGTTGATCCAGCGAATCCCTTTGCCTTATACCATGATCATGATTATTGCAAGGAAACAGGTCCTGAGAGGCTATTGAAGCATCTGAAAGTTTCCAGTATCAGCCAAAGTAAATGTGATGAACTGGAACATTCTACAAGGGGTCAAGGCAGTTATCAGCTGTAGAAACAGGAGAGACTGAACAGGGTTCATTCATCTAATTTCGGTAGAATCTGCAAGGCGACATGCAAAACTGACATGGATGTTCTGGCTAGGGATTACACTCTGCCCACAAAATTAAAATGCCCAGCCATTAAGCACGGGCAGACATATGAGAGCGAGGAGGTAAAAATGTAAGAGACTATGACAGGTAATGTTGTTGAAAGGTGTGGGAAATTTGTCCAGCCTGAACATCCATATTTGGCTAGTTCACCTGATAGCATAGTCAGTGAGAGTACACTGCTGGAGGTTAAGTGTCCCTATACTGCCAGAGATAAAGATATCACACATGTCAGTGTGCCTTACCTTACCTGTAGCAATGGGTCCCTGAGTCTTGACCAATCACATGACTATTACTTCCAAGTTCAGGGACACCTTTACTGTGCAGGAAGGGAACATTGCGATTTTGTTGTTTATACAAACAAGGGACCCATGGGCGACATCGCTCAGCTGAATTTTGTAAAATATTAGTAACTGCAAAATATTCTTATTTCTTTTGGTTTTTCATGTATTTTTTCATAAGAAAAGCTATGAGAAAATGGCCCTGCTAAAATGAAACTCTGTAAATTATAGAATAATTGACATGAGCTAAAACCATTTAGTGATGCACCAAGGGAACAAATAGGCCTACGGTAAGTGTTATATAAAAGTTACATTATATAAACAAATAATGTGTGAAGGTAATTAAGTTTTCAAAAGTTAAATATATGGCCATATGAGTTAAAAATTAATCCAACAAAGTTTGACCAATATTCCTAATTTTAATACTAAGTTAACAGTGTTATTCACACCTAGGCCCTGCCAACTTTAAGAGATATGAATGAAATGCTACAAAGTATATAAGATTCATTTTGTTTATTTGTCCTGTGTATTGAAGGGGTGGGTGGGGGAAGGGTTACTGCTCGTTGTAACTGCGTTGTTACTCCGTTGTTACTGCTCGTTGCTGAAAAAATGTTAATTTTAAGATTCATCTAGTTCATAGTACAGGTCTGTCAACAGAATGGGGTGGGGTGGGGGGATGGGGGGGGGGGGGCGGTTGCCAGAGAAAAAGGCTCCCTGTGGTACGGTATTAACTGCAGACAGCCTGATCAAGCTCAACTCAGTGGAGAGAGCTGCACTGAATGACCTACAGTCACCAAATTGGACTGCTTGACAATGTAAGGGAATACAACAAGAGCCTCGAAAATAAATTCAATTACTAGCCTAATTTTGCAGCTTTTATTTTCAAATTTCAGATTATAATAGATTGAATCCTTATGTGCACATGCTGTGAAAATTAAATCCACAGTACTTACAGGAAAATAACGTGCCGTGGCCAAAGTTGGGCAAAATTTAAAGTACCAATTTTTATTTTTGCTAATATTTAAAAAAAATAAAAGATTTTGATCTAATTTTGGGTAAACAATTTAATTTTGATTAATTAAAGTTATATTACTGGAAAAAGTCCTTAGCTTTAACATGTTTTGTGTTAAGCAATCAAATATCTTTTCTGATTTTTTACAAAATGCATTATGTTTGAGCCCATAACTTTTATAACTTAAAAAATACTGACTTAATTTCTGGCATGTACACAGGAACTATATAGAGGAATATTTATGGTAAATATGAAGAAAACCAGATGAGTGGTTTTGATATTAGGCAGTCCTGAAGTGTGAAAATAGATTTCTAATAAAAAATTGAGGTTTTTCCTTAATATCTCGAAGGAACGAAGTCCTATTTACCCAATTTTCGGCATGGTAGGAGATTTTGGGGACATCTAACTGTATGCTGAATTTCAGATCCGTAGGTCTAATGGTGTCGAAACGTGCCAGTCTTCCGGACGGACATCCGGACGGACGGACGACGGACAATGGACCACGACTATAGCTCAGATGACTTAAAGTCAGCTGAGCTAAAAAGGAAATCCAAATTATCAAAATTATTAGGGACCAGCCATTTATTGACAGAATGTTTGAGGAATTATCCACCTTTTTCTAACCATTTCCGGCCTGCAATATTAAACAAATATCTTTATCGAAATTATTATAAATATGACTTTGACAAAAATCATAAAGCAGTGTCTCCTGTTTCAATAGGGCTGCCAAAGAAGGTTTAAAGGGTTATGGTACTAAGTAAGAGAGATATCAAGCATCTGTAGGCACAATACATGTCCGAAAATTACAGAGCATACAACATATGAAAATAATTTCAGTTGCTAGAGAACAGTCCGTGGGACTCATAGGCCTAGTCAAAATTTTGTATGTTTTGACCAGGCCTATGATCCTCTCTATATGGACCCGTTTGCTAGCAACCTTTCGGTCCCTTGACAGAGCTTTCGACTGAAGCTGATTACCTTTTTTTAAAAAAGTTGGAATATTAACCGTAATATCATAAGGTGCAAACAAATCTTGTACATTCATTCCTTTGGCAACCATGATACTGTCTGTTACATGTTGTCATTAGATTACTCCGTTCTACAAACTGCCGATCGCTGGTTGAGCCACCAAAGGCTGGAGGAATGTGGGTAATCAGGCCCCCAGGACTCATGCCGACAACAACCTTGGCAGTATTTCTGTTTTTATATGTAGAGTATGTAGCCTGCTGTGAAAGTGGACATTTGAGTTTTTTAATTGGACACTCCATGCCATCCAGAATGACCCTGGTGGTGGAGAATTTCATGGCAAAGTCAGATGGCATAAAGTAAGAAACTTGGTCCCTAGTAGGCCATATATCTAATTCTTGCCATTGGTCATACATGAAATTAATCCATGTGATGAAAATGTTTGAGACTGAAAATTCAGATATGTCAAACATCAAAGCAAGGTCTTTGTTTGAACCATATTGCCTTAGTTTTATCAACGTTAAAAAAAACTAGTTGGGCACAGAAAGCAGCTGACAGTTCATCCACCTGTAGTTTAAGTCATAAGCTGCTGGGCCTAGAGTGTTCAGTACAAACATAAATCTTGCATATGTTTCAAGTCCAGTCAGGTGGTGGACAGCATCATCATTGTGAGTGTAGTTGTCAAAGTTGTAAGGTGGATTGTGAGGGGTCTGTGTGCCAGCTGTCACAGGTAACCTCTCGGTCTCACAAGTGGGGTTGTGTTCCGTGTGCTGTGGGGACTCCTCTTCTGTTGTCACCACAACTTCATTCCATACTTCAAGAGCTTCAATCGGCTGATCATCCAAACGTTTCAGCCTTTTCCTGGCTCGCTCAGCCCTCCTCTCAGTCTCTGGCGTGGATTCTTCAGTCCAAATAAAGAAACTTGGCACCGCGTCAGGTTTCAGCAATCTTCCTTGTGGACTTTCCCATACAAAACATATTCAGGCCACCCAGCGGCCAGTTGAAAAAAAAGTAGGACATTTTTGGGAAAATAGTAGGACGTACTAGAATTTAAAATAAATTACTTATTATATACTTATATGAATAAATTCATCAATTTCAAAAATTATCATTCTTACATTTTATCTAATAGTTTTATTCATCATTATTTTGATGCACCAAAAATATTTTTTTTTAATTTCTGTATCTCATAAATCCTGTAGACTACATGTTGTAGAGTTCAAATAAACTATGTAGAAGAGTTTTAAAAAACATGATTGTCTTTTAAAGTGTACAAAATGCTAGTATCTAACTAAATGTGCTAATTGAGTGTTATTTAGTAACAAAATTCATCCTAGACAGTTAGTGCTTTTTCTTCTTTGAGCCATTTGCCAGCGATTTGTTCACAAGTTTCATGTCTTCACTGGCCTTGGTCAGTTTTTTCTGTCCACATTCTAAAAAAAGATTGAGCAGCTAGAATACTATGCATGTGCATCTTTTCTTAGTGCATGCTTATGTCAAACTCTCACTGGCCTCCTTAATAAGTACATTGCTAGCATCAATCTCTTTCTGCAGTTAAGACCGCTGTTTCAACAAATCCTCTCTAAAATATGCTTTCCTTTTCAGTCCTATAGATTCCTGTTTGTTCTTTTCAGCTTCTTTCTCTTTCCTTTGCTTTTCAAGGTCTTCCTTGTACAATTAATAGGCATTCCTAAAAGCATGGGCTGTCTTAGGATGTTCTGGCACCTTACTAGGCTCTCCACACAGCCAGTAACCGATCCTTGCCACTGTTTTTGTAGTCAACTGTCTTACGGCAAAGAGTACAAAAGGATAGCCACATTCATTCTCAGTGCACCAATCTTTTAGACTTTGTCCATTCTCACCTTAGGAACTTAACCAGTTTTGATTAAAATGTGTTTATCCAGGCATGGTAGAAATCAGTACACGGCAACTTGTCCATAAGATTACTGCAGAATAAAACTACTGACACATTGTTACAGGACAGTCTTTCAGGTTTGGTCAAATCTATTTGATCTCAACAGGTGTATTACATCATTGTAGTCATCACTCCTGTATCAAGTTATCAAGTAACTAGCCCTGTGTGTTTAAGCGTACACCCCTGTTTGCAAAACGGGCTAGCCCCTTCATTCATCAAAGTAACCAATGCAGCTGTCTGCAGGGCTGGACATGCAGTAATTAGGCTGGCTGATAACATGCTGACTGGGGTGCAAGTACCAACAAAGACAACCATGACAGAGGCTCTCCTGTTATCTTAGAAAGTGCACCAGGGCGGCTATGCAATGATACCATTGCTGTTTAATGCATCAGAGAAGTTCCACTTGCAATTATCATTTGATAAGAGAGATCTTCAAGAATAAAAAGCTTAAATCCAATTGTTTAAAGTTTTTCTTGGAAAAAAGTAGGAATTAGGTCCAAAAAGTAGGAAAAGTAGGACATAGTAGGACAGGTGTTGAAAAAGTAGGAAAAGTAGGACCGCTGGGTGGCCTGCATATTGTTACTGTATTTATATTGTTGCTTGAGGCCAAGAAAAATGTGGGAAACCATGTGGTGTCATTGTTAAACAGAAAATGCATACCTGCTTATTTGATATGTTCTATGTAATATGTTATCTGCTGTGGGTTTATAGTTTGCTCATTGTAAAGAATTTGTGGAAATATATTTGTGAACAACAGTTCTGTAGTATTTTGTTTTATTCTGGTTGTGTCAAATAAATAAATAAATATATATATATATAAACACACACACACACATATATATATATATATATATATATATATATATATATATATAATCATACATGTTGGAATATGCAAATTGTTAGTCGTACAACTTGAAGTGTGATACGACCATGTCAAAATATCAGTATAACAAGTGTCATATATATATATCTGTACCAGAAAGTAAACATTAAATACTGCAGACTTTGTGTTTATTCCTTTATACTTAATTATTACATGTTCCAACTCTGGCTCGGTAATGAATCACTTAACATTATGATAATAGTTTTTGCACAGAAAATATCCATCACTGATGGCTTAGTATTTTTTTGTTTATTAAACTGAATTGGTAAGTATGATATATCTGCATCAACAATTAGTAACTTTAAGTTTATTAGTAACGCATAATTTTCCAATGATAAACGCCCAAATTGTCAAGATAGCTGCCTTCAGTTTGGCAAAGATCGAGACATGCAACAGTAACGTTACAACTACAAGGGCCGATAAATGGTGACAGTGACACGGTAACGGGGTCGACTTATCAGATGAACAGAAAATCAATACTCGAAAACGTAAATCTACGCCGTTTTCTCTACTTATATTTATAATAATATGTTTCACAAAAATAAATAACATATAAAAAAGCGGTTCTTACCCAAGCCGTTCTGTGCGACGTAGTCGTCAGCCGAGAAATGTGCATGACATACGACGGTGTGCTGGTTGTAAAACGATCCCGTCTAACTGCGTGCATCCATTTCTTGAATAGATCCTGGTCTTTCGGCCATCGATGGCCACCCCGTTTAGAACAGCCAGGAACACAAAACCGTGTCTGAGGCATTTACTTGATATTACAACGATAATAATACTAAGAAAACTTCGTAAGTCGATTGTATACAAAGGAGCAAGCGCTATTCACATCCGGGGACTTGGGTCGGTGAGGGACCCTTGCTTATGTGGCGCCGCCCTGTCGGTGACAGTGCACGGACCCTCATTCTTAAACTCTCATGGTAATTTGTCCAGATATTTTTTCCATAAACGTATCTAAAGACATATTTTATATGATGTTTGGTTAAAACATAAAAAGTTAGTCTGTTTGCAACAAAATTTGATAATTAACACTTACGGACCCTGGCTCAACGACCTCACGGATTACACGGACCCCATTTCTTCGTTGTTTTACCATTTCTTTAGTACATATTTTTACATCACATTTAGTCAGAACACCCATGTGTTTTATTATTGTGTTTTTATCTGTATTTGTACATTTTTTTTGTCTCAGTTTTTATTCATAATTTTATATTTGCTATTTATTTCATTTGTGTAGCGTTTTAAAAAGCTTGATAATTAAAACCATTTACAAAATCATTATTTGGGAACCTGTAGTTGCTTGAAATGCAAATAATCAACAATTCCTTTGGGTATTTTTATTAATGCCAAATTTAAATCGCATGGTTGTTATAAATGGAACACGAAACCTGTTGTTATGTGAAAGAGCTCTGATATATCAGTCTCAGGTCCGCTATTACTGTTAGTGCACTTAAAATAAATCTACCCTAGCCTACTTAGTAAGCCTTATAGAGACGGACACTCTACCCCAGTGTGCCCGCACAATTATATTTTCATTTAAGATAACAAATAATTATATTTAGTCTGTGACATGAGTGCTTATATTTTTCCTCTATAAGCAAATATAAGAATATAAGTGGTGGTCACTGGAGTCCGTCAAAATTGAACAGTCAACAAAGTCAAGTAAATGAGGTCCGTCTTCATCGAAATAGTTTTGTAAACTTAAATCCTTCAGTGATTCGGTCATTAACAAAGCTGCAACATTTAGGGACTTTGCTCTGTTCTTACATCAGCAATAGTGGTGTTTTTCTTGGTATAAATGATGGAAAATGAAATTTGTTTTTTAGGGTCTGGGGACCGTGGGGTCCAGCCTGATCTCCCATGCGTAGGCACGTGGTCTTTGTTTACTTGAGGGGCGATTGCCCCAACCCCTAGCGGTAAAAACAAACATGAATGTCTATAGATGTACTCCGATTCGGGTCATTTTTCAGACGCCATTATTTTTTCAATGTTAGTATGATAAAATTGTCTGTCCACTCATAGTTGTGTCCTGCCATCTGTAGCAGGCAATGGATATTTTTAAATCATATGACCATTGTCATGTTACTTGTGAAATGGCCTCTTTCAACATTTCTATGACCTACTGACACGTCGAGGGGGACCGCTCAGAAAATCCATGAAACAGTGGGTAAATTTACTGACAGCAGTAAACTGACCATACTCAAAGGAAAGAGCATAATAAAATATACGGTTATGGAAAATATCAGACTTCAAAGTGGTTTAGCAAAGCCAGGGTACACATTTTTGTGAGCGTCAGCTGGTTCCTGAGCGCGGAAGCCGGAGCGCCGTCAGTCACGAGGTCAACCCCTATGGATGTACATGAGAATAAAGCACAAACAGATGATGAAATAGCCAAAATATGGCTACAATATGAAAAGCAGATCAATTTAAAAATAAATTATATGGGATGGTACAAACTATCACAGGGCCAAGAACATTATTTTGACCAACTACGATAGCCTTGAGCGCTGCATGATGAGCCTTATTCAGGCTGTAAATATTGTCAGAAAGCCCTTTTACCGTGACAGTATTTTAATATTTTTTATAAAAAAAAAAAACGGTGAAAACAGGTCTGTAACTTTCTTAATGATATAAAACTGAACGTAAACTGCAAAACAGCTACTAATCACATGCAGAGCAGGCTTCCGATGAGCTTATACATGTAAAGGCAATGCTATATGGCCTATACTGCACATGCACACAGCTTGGCCGCTCTGAAGTTAGTTTTTGGGTCAGCGAAGTGTGTCGTCTCCATGGTTACGACCCGTGACCAGAGTCAGTGGGTGCATGTTTACCCTGTGAATATGGCCACCGAAGCGGTGGTTTCCGGGCGAAAACACCGAGTCAAATTAACGCCTAAAGAATAATTTATATGATTAGCACAGAGATGGCAGCTCGGAATATGGATCATAGGTACCCTTTGCATCATAGTTTATAATTAAAAATACGCGTATTGTTTTAGCAACGATAGGGTACAGTGTCAAAGATTGGGTTTGAAGCGGTGCCTGTGACATGCGCGCTTGCTCCACTTCGATGCACTGACACGGTTTCTTGTAAGGTTTGTCTATTAAAATTTGCTATTTATTCAGGATTGGTATATATTTCATTTATTTCAAAGAATCAAGGTTTCACACTGGTCACCTGTCCAAATAAAGCCGTGTACTAAAATGTCCCAACGGTCGTAGTACTCACCTTACCAATAGGTGGCGTGTGTGTATTTTGAAAACCAAATCTCATTTAAATATGTTAATGAAGCACGGGAGTTCAGGCTGGGGTCCGGGTTTTACATTCTGAGCATTCTCCTCACGCGAGATCCCCTTGTGCACAATAGACCTTTTCGCTGCGCGAGGTTGCCTTTTGAGAAGGGATCACCAATGGGGATTATTTCGGGCCGGTCACCGCAAAATGTAAGAAAACCCCAGATAGGGCTTTGGAGTAAAACTCTGTCTCGTCTGACACACTCTATGGGCATTGGAACAATTTCTGTATTTCTAATCTGTAACAAAATAAAATTTTTCAACCGGACCATGTGTAAAAAATCAGATTTTACGAATTTAAATGTTATTTACAATGCAGTTATTTGCATAATCATATTAAATATTAATACTGGTGTCGCAAGTGTCTAGCTTTTAACTGGAGGCCGTTTACTCGTCATTCATTGCTAATTGTTTGAATAGGGCAAAAACTCGGATGGTAGATCGCGGATTTGAACTTTTGTCCCGGCGGCACACAAACTCAGCGTTTATACCGCTACGCCATTAACGCAAGCTTCACTAGCGAGACGGGTTCACCGCTACATATATATGCACCCCTTACCAATAGTTTATCACCAAAAGTGGTAACAAAACGTGCCATAACCAAGACCATAACCAAAGGTAAAAGAACCAAGACCGACACCAAAGGTCAGAAAACCAAGGAACCGACAACCAAGACCGAGGCAAAAGGAACCGAGAACCAAGACCAAAGAATCCGAGAATCAAGACCAACACCAAAAGGATCTGAGAACCAAGACCAAATGATCCGAGAACCAAGACCAGTCTAAAAGGATCAGAGAACCAAGACGGAGATCAAATAACCCGAGATCTCAGACCGAGCCCTACGATTCAGAGAAGCAAGACCGAGGCCAAAGGATCCGAGAACCAAGACCGAAACCAAAGGAATACGAGAACCATGACCGAGACCTAAAGATCCGAGAACCAAGACCGACACCAAAAGATCTAAGCAACAAGACCGAGACCAAAAGATCCTAGAACCAAAACCGAGACCAAAGGAACCGAGAACGAAGAGCGAGACCAAAGGATCAGAGAACCAAGACTAAGACCAAAGGATCTGAGAACCAAGACCGAGACCAAAGGATCCGAAAACCAAGACAGAGACCGAATAATCCGAGAACCTAGAACAAGAGCAAAGGTAAAATAACCAAAACCAAGAACAAAGGTCAGAGAACCATGGAACCGAGACCGAAGACCGAGGCCAAAGGAACCGAGAACAAAAACCAAAGGATCCGAGAACCAAGACCGAAACCAAAGGAATACGAGAACCATGACCGAGACCTAAAGATCCGAGAACCAAGACCAACACCAAAAGATCTAAGAAACAAGACCGAGACAAAAAGATCCGAGAACCAAGACCGAGACCAAAGGAACCGAGAACGAAGAGCGAGACCAAAGGATCAGAGAACCACGACTAAGACCAAAGGATCTAAGAACCAAGACCAAGACCAAAGGATCCGAAAACAAAGACAGACGCCAAAGGATACGAAAACCAAGACAGAGACCAAATGATCTGAGAACCTAGAACAAGAGCAAAGGTAAAATAACCAAGACCAAGAACAAAGGTCAGAGAACCATGGAACAGAGACCGAAGACCGAGGCCAAAGGAACCCAGAACAAAAACCAAAGAATTCGAGAACCAAGACCAAGACCAAATGATCCGAGAACCAGGACCGAGACCAAAGGTCAGAGAACCAAGGAACCGAGACCAAAGACCGAGGCCAAAGGAACCGAGAACAAAAACCAAAGAATTCGAGAACCAAGACCAAGACCAAATGATCCGAGAACCAGGACCAAGACCAAATGATCCGAGAACCAGGACCGAGACCAAAGGTCAGAGAACCAAGGAACCGAGACCAAAGACCGAGGCCAAAGGAACCGAGAACAAAAACCAAAGAATTCGAGAACCAAGACCAAGACCAAATGATCCGAGAACCAGGACCGAGACCAAAGGTCAGAGAACCAAGGAACCGAGACCCAAGACCGAGACCAAAGGAACCGAGAACAAAAACCAAAGAATTCGAGAACCAAGACCAAATTATCCGAGAACCAGGACCAAGACCAAAGGTCAGAGAACCAAGGAACCGAGACCCAAGACCGAGACCAAAGGAACCGAGAACAAAAACCAAAGAATTCGAGAACCAAGACCAAGACCAAATGATCCAAGAACCAGGACCAAGACCAAATGATCCGAGAACCAGGACCGAGACCAAAGGTCAGAGAACCAAGGAACCGAGACCCAAGACCGAGACCAAAGGAACCGAGAACAAAAACCAAAGAATTCGAGAACCAAGACCAAGACCAAATTATCCGAGAACCAGGACCGAGACCAAAGGTCAGAGAACCAAGGAACCGAGACCCGAGACCGAGACCAAAGGAACCGAGAACAAAAACCAAAGAATTCGAGAACCAAGACCAAGACCAAATGTTCCGAGAACCAGGACCAAGACCAAATGATCCGAGAACCAGGACCGAGACCAAAGGTCAGAGAACCTAGGAACCGAGACCCAAGACCGAGGCCAAAGGAACCGAGAACAAAAACCAAAGAATTCGAGAACCAAGACCAAGACCAAATGATCCGAGAACCAGGACCGAGACCAAAGGTCAGAGAACCAAGGAACCGAGACCCCAGACCGAGACCAAATGAACCGAGAACAAAAACCAAAGAATTCGAGAACCAAGACCAAGACCAAATTATCCGAGAACCAGGACCGAGACCAAAGGTCAGAGAACCAAGGAACCGAGACCCAAGACCGAGACCAAAGGAACCGAGAACAAATACCAAAGAATTCGAGAACCAAGACCAAATGATCCGGGAACCAGGACCAAGACCAAATGATCCGAGAACCAGGACCAAGACCAAAGGTCAGAGAACCAAGGAACCGAGACCCAAGACCAAGACCAAAGGAACCGAGAACAAAAACCAAAGAATTCGAGAACCAAGACCAAGACCAAATTATCCGAGAACCAGGACCGAGACCAAAGGTCAGAGAACCAAGGAACCGAGACCCAAGACCGAGACCAAAGGAACCGATGACAAAAACCAAAGAATTCGAGAACCAAGACCAAGAACAAATGATCCGAGAACCAGGACCAAGACCAAATGATCCGAGAACCAGGACCGAGACCAAAGGTCAGAGAACCTAGGAACCGAGACCCAAGACCGAGACCAAAGGAACCGAGAACAAAAACCAAAGAATTCGAGAACCAAGACCAAATTATCCGAGAACCAGGACCCAGACCAAAGGTCAGAGAACCAAGGAACCGAGACCCAAGACCGAGACCAAAGGAACCGAGAACAAAAACCAAAGAATTCGAGAACCAAGACCAAGACCAAATGATCCGAGAACCAGGACCGAGACCAAAGGTCAGAGAACCAGGACCAAGACCAAAGGTCAGAGAACCAAGGAACCGAGACCCAAGATCAAGACCAAAGGAACCGAGAACAAAAACCAAAGAATTCGAGAACCAAGATCAAGACCAAATGATCCGAGAACCAGGACCGAGACCAAAGGTCAGAGAACCAAGGAACCGAGACCAAAGACCGAGACCAAAGGAACCGAGAACAAAAACCAAAGAATTCGAGAACCAAGACCAAGAACAAATGATCCGAGAACCAGGGCCAAGACCAAATGATCCGAGAACCAGGACCGAGACCAAAGGTCAGAGAACTTAGGAACCGAGACCCAAGACCGAGACCAAAGGAACCGAGAACAAAAACCAAAGAATTCGAGAACCAAGACCAAGACCAAATGATCCGAGAACCATGACCGAGACCAAAGGTCAGAGAACCATGGAACCGAGACCTAAAGACCGAGACCAAAGGAACCGAGAACAAAAACCAAAGAATTCGAGAACCAAGACCAAGAACAAATTATCCGAGAACCAGGACCGAGACCAAAAGTCAGAGAACCAAGGAACCGAGACCCAAGACCGAGGCCAAAGGAACCGAGAACAAAAACCAAAGAATTCGAGAACCAAGACCAAGACCAAATGATCCGAGAACCAGGACCGAGACCAAATTATCCGAGAACCAGGACCGAGACCAAAGGTAAGAGAACCAAGGAAACGAGACCCAAGACCGAGGCCAAAGGAACCGAGAACAAAAACCAAAGAATTCGAGAACCAAGACCAAATTATCCGAGAACCAGGACCGAGATCAAAGGTCAGAGAACCAAGACCGAGACCAAAGGATGCCAGGACCATGATCCGAGAATCAAGACCAAGACCAAAGGATCCGAGAACCAAGACCGAGACAAAAGGATCTGAAAACCAAGACCGAGACCAAAGGATCCGAGAATCAAGAACGAGACCAAAGGATCCGAGAATCAAGAAAGAGACCAAAGGATCCGAGATCCTTGACCGAGACAAAAAGATCTGAGAACCAAGACCGAAACCAAAGGATCCGAAAACAAAGACAGACCCAAAAGGATACGAAAACCAAGACAGAGACCAAATGATCCGAGAACCTAGAGCAAGAGCAAAGGTAAAAAACCAAGACCAAGACCAAAGGTCAGAGAACCATGGAACCGAGACCGAAGACCGAGGCCAAAGGAACCGAGAACAAAGACCAAAGAATTCGAGAACCAAGACCAAGACCAAATAATCCGAGAACCAGGACCGAGAACAAAGGTCAGAGAACCAAGGAACCGAGACCCAAGACCAAGACCAAAGGAACCGAGAACAAAAACCAAAGAATTCGAGAACCAAGACCAAGACCAAATTATCCGAGAACCAGGACCGAGACCAAAGGTCAGAGAACCAAGGAACCGAGACCCAAGACCGAGACCAAAGGAACCGAGAACAAAAACCAAAGAATTCGAGAACCAAGACCAAGACCAAATGATCCGAGAACCAGGACCAAGACCAAATGATCCGAGAACCAGGACCGAGACCAAAGGTCAGAGAACCTAGGAACCGAGACCCGAGACCGAGGCCAAAGGAACCGAGAACAAAAACCAAAGAATTCGAGAACCAAGACCAAGACCAAATGATCCGAGAACCAGGACGGAGACCAAAGGTCAGAGAACCATGGAACCGAGACCCAAGACCGAGACCAAAGGAACCGAGAACAAAAACCAAAGAATTCGAGAACCAAGACCAAGACCAAATTATCCGAGAACCAGGACCGAGACCAAAGGTCAGAGAACCTAGGAACCGAGACCCAAGACCGAGGCCAAAGGAACCGAGAACAAAGACCAAAGAATTCGAGAACCAAGACCAAAAGATCCGAGAACCAGGACCAAGACTAAAGGTCAGAGAACCAAGGAACCGGGACCCAAGACCTAGGCCAAAGGAACCGAGAACAAAAACCAAAGAATTCGAGAACCAAGACCAAATGATCCGAGAACCAGGACCGAGACCAAAGGTCAGAGAACCAAGGAACCAAGACCCAAGACCGAGGCCAAAGGAACCGAGAACAAAACCAAAGAATTCGAGAACCAAGACCAAGACCAAATTATCCGAGAACCAGGACCGAGACCAAAGGTCAGAGAACCAAGGAACCGAGACCCAAGACCGAGACCAAAGGAACCGAGAACAAAAACCAAAGAATTCGAGAACCAAGACCAAGACCAAATTATCCGAGAACCAGGACCGAGACCAAAGGTCACAGAACCAAGGAACCGAGACCCCAGACCGAGACCAAAGGAACCGAGAACAAAAACCAGAGAATTCGAGAACCAAGACCAAGACCAAATGATCCGAGAACCAGGACCAAGACCAAATGATCCGAGAACCAGGCCGAGACCAAAGTTCAGAGAACCTAGGAACCGAGACCCAAGACCGAGGCCAAAGGAACCAAGAACAAAAACCAAAGAATTCGAGAACCAAGACCAAGACCAAATGATCCGAGAACCAGGACCAAGACCAAATGATCCGAGAACCAGGACCAAGACCAAAGGTCAGAGAACCAAGGAACCGAGACCCAAGACCAAGATCAAAGGAACCGAGAACAAAAACCAAAGAATTCGAGAACCAAGACCAAGACCAAATTATCCGAGAACCAGGACCCAGACCAAAGGTCAGAGAACCAAGGAACCGTGACCCAAGACCGAGACCAAAGGAACCGAGAACAAAAACCAAAGAATTCGAGAACCAACACCAAGACCAAATGATCCGAGAACCAGGACCGAGACCAAAGGTCAGAGAACCAAGGAACCGAGACCCAAGACCGAGACCAAATGAACCGAGAACAAAAACCAAAGAATTCGAGAACCAAGACCAAGATCAAATTATCCGAGAACCAGGACCGGGACCAAAGGTCAGAGAACCAAGGAACCGAGACCCAAGACCGAGACCAAAGGAACCGAGAACAAAAACCAAAGAATTCGAGAACCAAGACCAAGACCAAATGATCCGGGAACCAGGACCAAGACCAAATGATCCGAGAACCAGGACCGAGACCAAAGGTCAGAGAACCAAGGAACCGAGACCCAAGACCAAGACCAAAGGAACCGAGAACAAAAACCAAAGATTTCGAGAACCAAGACCAAGACCAAATGATCCGAGAACCATGACCGAGACCAAATGTCAGAGAACCATGGAACCGAGACCTAAAGACCGAGACCAAAGGAACCGAGAACAAAAACCAAAGAATTCGAGAACCAAGACCAAGACCAAATTATCCGAAAACCAGGACCGAGACCAAAAGTCAGAGAACCAAGGAACCGAGACCCAAGACCGAGGCCAAAGGAACCGAGAACAAAAACCAAAGAATTCGAGAACCAAGACCAAGACCAAATGATCCGAGAACCAGGACCGAGACCAAATTATCCGAGAACCAGGACCGAGACCAAAGGTCAGAGAACCAAGGAAACGAGACCCAAGACCGAGGCCAAAGGAACCGAGAACAAAAACCAAAGAATTCGAGAACCAAGACCAAATTATCCGAGAACCAGGACCGAGATCAAAGGTCAGAGAACCAAGACCGAGACCAAAGGATGCCAGGACCATGATCCGAGAATCAAGACCAAGACCAAAGGATCCGAGATTCAAGACCGAGGCCAAAGGAACCGAGAACAAAAACCAAAGAATTCGAGAACCAAGACCAAGACCAAATGATCCGAGAACCAGGACCCAGACCAAAGGTCAGAGAACCAAGGAACCGTGACCCAAGACCGAGACCAAAGGAACCGAGAACAAAAACCAAAGAATTCGAGAACCAACACCAAGACCAAATGATCCGAGAACCAGGACCGAGACCAAAGGTCAGAGAACCAAGGAACCGAGACCCAAGACCGAGACCAAATGAACCGAGAACAAAAACCAAAGAATTCGAGAACCAAGACCAAGATCAAATTATCCGAGAACCAGGACCGAGACCAAAGGTCAGAGAACCAAGGAACCGAGACCCAAGACCGAGACCAAAGGAACCGAGAACAAAAACCAAAGAATTCGAGAACCAAGACCAAGACCAAATGATCCGGGAACCAGGACCAAGACCAAATGATCCGAGAACCAGGACCGAGACCAAAGGTCAGAGAACCAAGGAACCGAGACCCAAGACCAAGACCAAAGGAACCGAGAACAAAAACCAAAGATTTCGAGAACCAAGACCAAGACCAAATTATCCGAGAACCAGGACCGAGACCGAAGGTCAGAGAACCAAGGAACCGAGACCCAAAACCGAGACCAAAGGAACCGAGAACAAAAACCAAAGAATTCGAGAACCAAGACCAAGAACAAATGATCCGAGAACCAGGACCAAGACCAAATGATCCGAGAACCAGGACCGAGACCAAAGGTCAGAGAACCTAGGAACCGAGACCCAAGACCCAGACCAAAGGAACCGAGAACAAAAACCAAAGAATTCGAGAACCAAGACCAAGACCAAATGATCCGAGAACCATGACCGAGACCAAAGGTCAGAGAACCATGGAACCGAGACCTAAAGACCGAGACCAAAGGAACCGAGAACAAAAACCAAAGAATTCGAGAACCAAGACCAAGACCAAATTATCCGAAAACCAGGACCGAGACCAAAAGTCAGAGAACCAAGGAACCGAGACCCAAGACCGAGGCCAAAGGAACCGAGAACAAAAACCAAAGAATTCGAGAACCAAGACCAAGACCAAATGATCCGAGAACCAGGACCGAGACCAAATTATCCGAGAACCAGGACCGAGACCAAAGGTCAGAGAACCAAGGAAACGAGACCCAAGACCGAGGCCAAAGGAACCGAGAACAAAAACCAAAGAATTCGAGAACCAAGACCAAATTATCCGAGAACCAGGACCGAGATCAAAGGTCAGAGAACCAAGACCGAGACCAAAGGATGCCAGGACCATGATCCGAGAATCAAGACCAAGACCAAAGGATCCGAGATTCAAGACCGAGACAAAAGGATCTGAAAACCAAGACCGAGACCAAAGGATCCGAGAATCAAGAACGAGACCAAAGGATCCGGGAATCAAGAAAGAGACCAAAGGATCCGAGATCCTTGACCGAGACAAAAAGATCTGAGAACCAAGACCGAAACCAAAGGATCCGAAAACAAAGACAGACGCAAAAGGATACGAAAACCAAGACAGAGACCAAATGATCCGAGAATCTAGAGCAAGAGCAAAGGAAAAAAAACCAAGACCAAGACCAAAGGTCAGAGAACCATGTAACCGAGACCCAAGACCGAGGCCAAAGGAACCGAGAACAAAGACCAAAGAATTCGAGAACCAAGACCAAGACCAAATAATCCGAGAACCAGGACCGAGATCAAAGGTCAGAGAACCAAGACCGAGACCAAAGGATGCCAGGACCATGATCCGAGAATCAAGACCAAGACCAGAGGATCCGAAAACAAAGACAGACGCCAAAGGATACGAAAACCAAGACAGAGACCAAATGATCCGAGAACCTAGAGCAAGAGCAAAGGTAAAAAACCAAGACCAAGACCAAAGGTCAGAGAACCATGGAACCGAGACCGAAGACCGAGGCCAAAGGAACCGAGAACAAAGACCAAAGAATTCGAGAACCAAGACCAAGACCAAATAATCCGAGAACCAGGACCGAGAACAAGGGTCAGAGAATCAAGGAACCGAGACCCAAGACCAAGACCAAAGGAACCGAGAACAAAAACCAAAGAATTCGAGAACCAAGACCAAGACCAAATCATCCGAGAACCAGAACCGAGACCAAAGGTCAGAGAACCAAGGAACCGAGACCCAAGACCGAGACCAAAGGAACCGAGAACAAAAACCAAAGAATTCGAGAACCAAGACCAAGACAAAATGTTCCGAGAACCAGGACCGAGAACAAAGGTCAGAGAACCAAGGAACCGAGACCCAAGACCAAGACCAAAGGAACCGAGAACAAAAACCAAAGAATTCGAGAACCAAGACCAAGACCAAATGATCCGAGAACCAGGACCCAGACCAAAGGTCAGAGAACCAAGGAACCGAGACCCAAGACCGAGACCAAAGGAACCGAGAACAAAAACAAAAGAATTCGAGAACCAAGACCAAGACCAAATGATCCGAGAACCAGGACCAAGACCAAATGATCCGAGAACCATGACCGAGACCAAAGGTCAGAGAACCTAGGAACTGAGACCCAAGACCGAGGCCAAAGGAACCGAGAACAAAAACCAAAGAATTCGAGAACCAAGACCAAGAACAAATGATCCGAGAACCAGGACCGAGACCAAAGGTCAGAGAACCATGGAACCGAGACCCAAGACCGAGACCAAAGGAACCGAGAACAAAAACCAAAGAATTCGAGAACCAAGACCAAGACCAAATTATCCGAGAACCAGCACCGAGACCAAAGGTCAGAGAACCAAGGAACCGAGACCCAAGACCGAGACCAAAGGAACCGTTAACAAAAACCAAAGAATTCGAGAACCAAGACCAAGACAAAATGTTCCGAGAACCAGGACCGAGAACAAAGGTCAGAGAACCAAGGAACCGAGACCCAAGACCAAAGGAACCGAGAACAAAAACCAAAGAATTCGAGAACCAAGACCAAGACCAAATTATCCGAGAACCAGGACCCAGACCAAAGGTCAGAGAACCAAGGAACCGACACCCAAGACCGAGGCCAAAGGAACCGAGAACAAAAACCAAAGAATTCGAGAACCAAGACCAAGACCAAATGATCCGAGAACCAGGACCGAGACCAAATTATCCGACAACCAGGACCGAGACCAAAGGTCAGAGAACCAAGGAACCGAGACCCAAGACCGAAGCCAAAGGAACCGAGAACAAAAACCAAAGAATTCGAGAACCAAGACCAAATTATCCGAGAACCAGGACCGAGACCAAAGGATGCCAGGACCATGATCCGAGAATCAAGACCAAGACCAAAGGATCCGAGATTCAAGACCGAGACAAAAGGATCTGAAAACTAAGACCGAGACCAAAGGATCCGAGAATCAAGAACGAGATCAAAGGATCCGAGAATCAAGAAAGAGACCAAAGGATCCGAGATCCTTGACCGAGACAAAAGGATCTGAGAACCAAGACCGAAACCAAAGGATCCGAAAACAAAGACAGACTCAAAAAGATACGAAAACCAAGACAGAGACCAAATGATCCGAGAACCTACAGCAAGAGCAAAGGTAAAAAAACCAAGACCAAGACCAAAGGTCAGAGAACCATGGAACCGAGACCCAAGACCGAGGCCAAAGGATGCCAGGACCATGATCCGGGAATCAAAACCAAGACCAGAGGATCCGAAAACAAAGACAGACGCCAAAGGATACGAAAACCAAGACAGAGACCAAATGATCCGAGAACCTAGAGCAAGAGCAAAGGTAAAAAACCAAGACCAAGACCAAAGGTCAGAGAACCATGGAACCGAGACCGAAGACCGAGGCCAAAGGAACCGAGAACAAAGACCAAAGAATTCGAGAACCAAGACCAAGACCAAATAATCCGAGAACCAGGACCGAGAACAAAGGTCAGAGAACCAAGGAACCGAGACCCAAGACCAAGACCAAAGGAACCGATAACAAAAACCAAAGAATTCGAGAACCAAGACCAAGACCAAATTATCCGAGAACCAGGACCGAGACCAAAGGTCAGAGAACCAAGGAACCGAGACCCAAGACCGAGACCAAAGGAACCGAGAACAAAAACAAAAGAATTCGAGAACCAAGACCAAGACCAAATGATCCGAGAACCAGGACCAAGACCAAATGATCCGAGAACCAGGACCGAGACCAAAGGTCAGAGAACCTAGGAACTGAGACCCAAGACCGATGCCAAAGGAACCGAGAACAAAAACCAAAGAATTCGAGAACCAAGACCAAGACCAAATGATCCGAGAACCAGGACCGAGACCAAAGGTCAGAGAACCATGGAACCAGGACCCAGACCAAAGGTCAGAGAACCATGGAACCGAGACCCAAGACCGAGACCAAATGAACCAAGAACAAAAACCAAAGAATTCGAGAACCAAGACCAAGACCAAATTATCCGAGAACCAGGACCGAGACCAAAGGTCAGAGAACCAAGGAACCGACACCCAAGACCGAGGCCAAAGGAACCGAGAACAAAAACCAAAGAATTCGAGAACCAAGACCAAGACCAAATGATCCGAGAACCAGGACCGAGACCAAATTATCCGACAACCAGGACCGAGACCAAAGGTCAGAGAACCAAGGAACCGAGACCCAAGACCGAAGCCAAAGGAACCGAGAACAAAAACCAAAGAATTCGAGAACCAAGACCAAATTATCCGAGAACCAGGACCGAGACCAAAGGTCAGAGAACCAAGACCGAGACCAAAGGATGCCAGGACCATGATCCAAGAATCAAGACCAAGACCAGAGGATCCGAAAAACAAAGACAGACGAAAAAAGGATACGAAAACCAAGACAGACCAAATTATCCGAGAACCTAGAGCAAGAGCAAAGGTAAAAAACCAAGACCAAGACCAAAGGTCAGAGAACCATGGAACCGAGACCGAAGACCGAGGCCAAAGGAACCGAGAACAAAGACCAAAGAATTCGAGAACCAAGACCAAGACCAAATTATCCAAGAACCAGGACCGAGAACAAAGGTCAGAGAACCAAGACCGAGACCAAAGGATGCCAGGACCATGATCCGAGAATCAAGAACGAGACCAAAGGATCCGAGATCCTTGACCGAGACAAAAGGATCTGAGAACCAAAAACAAGACCAAAGGATCCGAAAACAAAGACAGACGCAAAAGGATACGAAAACCAAGACAGAGACCAAATGATCCGAGGACCTGGAGCAAGAGCAAAGGTAAAAAAAAACAAGACCAAGACTAAAGGCCAGAGAACCATGGAACCGAGACCCAAGACCGAGGCCAAAGGAACCGAGAACAAAGACCAAAGAATTCGAGAACCAAGACCAATACCAAATGTTCCGAGAACCAGGACCGAGACCAAAGGTCACAGAACCAAGACCGAGACCAAAGGATGCCAGGACCATGATCCGAGAATCAAGACCAAGAGACCGAGACAAAAGGATCTGAAAACCAAGGTCGAGACCAAAGGTCAAAGAACCAAGAACGAGACCAAAGGATCCGAGAATCAAGAACGAGACCAAAGGAACCGAGAACCAAGAGCGAGACCAAAGGAACTGAAAACCAAGAACGAGAGCAAAGGACCCGAGAACCAAGACCGAGCCCAAGGAAAATGAGAATCAATGCCAACGCCAAAGGATCCGAGACCAAAAGACCTGAGAACTCACACCAGGACCAAAGGACCTGAGAACAAAGACTGAGCCCTAAGATCGGAGAAGCATGACCGAGGCGTAATGATCCAGGAACCAAGACCAACACCAAGGGATCTGAGAACCATGACCGAGACCAAAGAATCCGAGAACCAAGACCAAAGCCAAATGATCAAAGACCAAAGGACCTAAGAACTCAAATGGAGACCAAAGAATCCGAGAACAAAGACTGTGACCAAAAAATCCGAGAACCATGACGGAGACAAAAGGTCCAGAACAAGACCAAGAACAAAGGATCCAAGAACCAAGGTCGAGACTAATGATCCAAAAACCAAGACCAAGACCAGAGGAAGAGAGAAACAATACAGAGACCGAAGCATCCGAGAAAAAGGACCAAAACATACAGGAAAGAGAACCAAGACCGAGACCAAAGGTCAGGGAACCAAGGATCCGAGAACAAATACCAAGACCAAAGGTAAAACAACCAAAATCCGAGACCAAAGGTCAGAGGACCAAGGAACCGAGAACCATGACCGAGTCAAAAAGGAACCGAGAACCAATACCAAAGGAACTGAGAACAAAGACCAAAGAATTCGAGAACCAAGACCAAATGATCCGAGAACCAAGACAAAGACCAAAGAATCCGAGAACCAAGACAAAGACCCAAAGGATCTGAGAACCAAGACCAAGACAAAGACAAAAGGATCCGAGACCAAAGGTCCTGAGAACTCAGAACGAGACAAAAGGATCTGAGAACAAAGACCGAGCCCTAAGATTCAGAGAAGCAAGACCGAGGCCAAAGGATCCGAGAACAAAGAGCCTGAGAACTCAGACCGAGACCAAAGGATCTGAGAACAAAGACCGAGACCAAAGGATTTGAGAACATGAGAACAAAGACCGAGCCCAAACATTCAGAGAAACAAGACCGAGGCCAAATGATCCGTGAAACCAAGACCAAGCTTAAAGGATCTGAGAACGAAAAGCCAGACCAAAGAATCCGAGAACAAAGACCGAGACCAAAGAATCCGAGAACCATGACCGAGACCAAAGGTCCAAGAAACAAGACCGGGACCAGAGGAACCGAGAAACAAGACAGAGACAAAAGACCGAGAATTCGAATCCATATGCTCACCAACCTGTCATCTACCAATATTCAGACTCGCTGTTCGGTCGAAATATATGGGAACCCTCCAATACCTGTTTCTGCAATGTGAGGAAAGGATAAGTGAAACATGTATACCTTGTACGGTGCACACATAAAAACAGAGAGCTAATAACATATGCATGCATTCTGTGGTGCATACATTATAAACATACATTTCTTGGTTTCAAAGATGAGATTTCAATTGAGACCAAGGATATTCGTATCCAGGCCAAGACCAAACCCTTCGTGATGAAGAAACAAAAATGGCATTACAGGTTTGCTCAAGTGCACCTACGGAAAACTAAAACAGTTTTTAGCTCAACTGACTGTAAGTCATCTGAGCTTTAGCAATCACTCTTTGTCCGTCCGGTCGTCCGGTCGTCTGTCCGTTAACAGGGCACAGATTGTAACCGCTGGACCTGGATACTTCTAACTTTACATCCAGAGAGGCCCATGAAAAATCTCCTTGGAAACATGGAATTAGGTCTTTGTACCCTATATACTTTGTTCTGTGGGGCTCCGAAGTAACCCCCCCCCCCCCCCAAGAATAATGGAAAATTTGATACAAAAGCTCAAGTATCTGAACAACTAAAGCATTGATCACTATGATTCTTTGCATGGATATTGATCAGGTAGTGTTTCATCAGTTTCTGCAGACTGGTGGCGCCACCTGTATATTATCAATTTTTTAACAATTTTTTTCTATTTTTGATATTGGAGGCCCATAAAAAATCTCCGTGAAAACCTAAAATTAGGTATCTGTTGCCCATAACCTCTGAGCTATGGGGCTTTGAAGTCCCCCCCCCCCCCCAGAATAATGGAAAATATGACACAAAAGCAGAAATATCTGAACAACTCATCATTGATCACTAAGATTCTTTGCATGAACAGTGTATATGGAATGTTTCATCAGTTTCTGCAGACTGGTGGCGCCACCTGTACTTTTATCGATTTTTTACCATTTTTTCCTCTAATTTTTAGACCTTTAAAGATGCGATCATCTGTTAAAATTGCACAAATCGTAATAACTGGACTTAGAATCTTGTTTCTCTACACACAGGGAGGCCAATAAAAATATTCTTGGACATCTAAAATTAGGTCTCTGTTACTCAAAACCTCTGAGCTATGGGGCTACAAAGAACCCCCCCCCCCCCCCCTGTATAATGGAAAAATTGATACAAAAGTTTGAGTATCTGAACAACTAATGCATTGATCACCATGATTCTTTGCATGCGTATTGATCAAGGATGATTTCATCAGTTTTTGCAGACTTGTGGCGCCACATGTTTTTTTTTCGAATTTTTACCCATTTAGTCTCTATTTTGAGACCTTTAAAGTCCAAGTTTCATGCACTTTTATAAGTTAAAAAAGCATCATGTACCCTTTTAATAAGTTAATACAGTGCTTACAACACCGTTTCAAGCTGAACGAGATCGAATTTATGCTCCATTTTATCCGTGAAACATCACGGTAATCACGCTGCTGAGTGTAAAGGTGCACTCGGTGATACGCGGTGGGCGTGGCTTCAGTGACGTCACGTGTGACACGGCTGGGTAAACATCACATGGGTCAACATGCCGCGTCTTGCCGGTCTGCATCCTTGACTGCCGTGTTTTTTCCCCTCGACAAACACTGTATATCTTACACAGTATCAAAATGACGAAGCGAGATGTTCTTAGTGGATGCAATAATACCAACAAGGATAGTGTGAACGTCCACAATTGGCCGAAAGACGTACGTTTAGGGAAAAAAGTGGGACCTGTCAGACAGAGACGAGCCGATTGTAGGTCGGGAACTCCTTGCATAACTTTCCAGTGTCATGTATGGGGCACAATTCCGGATTCCTGACGATTTTAAAAACTATCAGCAATGGTAAGCCGGATATTTAAGAAAACAACTAGATCTGATACAAGGGGAAATTCCGAGTATAAATCCACAAGAACCCACTGCAAGGCCGACTGAGAGGGGATCCAGCCTTGCTTCAACTTCAGTCATGGGCCGGGACAATATAACGCCGCCAAGCGCCCGAGGTACTCGCTGGGAAAAGGTGTGAAGCCTGCTAGGTCACAAGAAAAGGGCTCCACCTGATAACTGTGAGTAAATTGACTGCTAAAAGGGAAAGTTATTTATGTATTTTAAATTTTGAGCAATTGTCACGTGATTTGAATATACCTTATAATCGCCCATGTAAACACGGCTTTTGTGCTTAATCTACTCCGAGGCCTAGTGCAAAGTTGTTGCATTTTTTTTTAAGCTGGGATTGTGCCCTTTTGTTCCAGGGAAACCTGTGAACACCCAAAACTCCTGCCAAATCGCCTGGCAGTCAGCCAGCAAATTAGGGGGGCGTCAAGGGGCGTGTCCATAACCCCCATTGTTTCTTAACAAATTACAGTGGCCACTCTGATTTAAATAATCATTTAATGCTTACAGTTGTGACGTTTTGCCTTATTTACCCTATATTATTTCACATGCACAATTTTATTTTATAAAGCATAAATACAATGAATATTGTGTGAACAGATCTTATGACAAGTTATGTTAGTATATATATATATATATATATATATATATATATATATATATATATATTTAAATTTACAAATGAAAAAGTTATCTTTCAGTTGTCTTGGAAATCAATGAAAATGGCATATTGTTTCAAATTCAGGTTGCCAAGTGAATGTATCCACAAAAAATGCTGGTGTCCAGTGCTCACTGATTGGTGAAGCTCTGGTCGGCCAAAATACAGAAGATAGCAGCATCTTCAGTGAAGAAGAAGAAGCAGATGATAATGATGATGATGATGATGAAGCACCACCAGTTTATAAAGATGATGAATACTTTCCTTCTGATGATGAAGATTATGATACCGATTCATCCTTCAATGAACTTATTGTTAAATATTTAATCTTTATAAATTTGATATTTATTAAAGATTTTTCTTATATCAGTATATAAATATGAAGTAAAGAAAATGAGATAAGTTTTTTTCAATCTGTTCATGCTGACTGACTTTATTCAGGCTCCGCTCATCAGTTCTTGGTCCATCCATCATTCCTATATAATCCAAATCCAATGCAGCTTCCAAGCACATACATGTACCTTAAGAACCTCTTAATGCCTCCTCTAAGTAATATTTTAAAAATTTTCTGAATATAGATCCCATTCAGGTTATTTGGGGTGATAAGTTTCAGGCCAATGTGATATCCAATATGGCAACAGGGTTTGGATTTGAGGATATTTTTGACTGCGTGGCCCTATTTAAGGACCTTTATGGTCCAAAAGCATTAGCTTATATGAAGAAATACACCAAGATCAAGTGCCAAATTTATTTTATTCCACTCACAACTGATGGAGTTGTTTAGCATCTGTCCAAACAGCACATCTTGTACACACGATCAGGTGATTCTTGTTAAGGAACAGCAGTCCAGGTAAGCGAGATATGCAACAACTGTAACCTGCACAAGACATGGCGGAATCATTCTTATATTCGCCAGATGCCTGCTGGTAAACTTGAGCTCAAACACAACATTGTGCACATGGACTTGAAGGCTCCATTTCTGCATCTTGTAATTGTAAAAACTTGATTACTGCTATTATACAGGATATGTGTGCAAGAATTGATTTAATATGCTCTAATAATTGTGGTGTAAGATCTTGTGCACTGAAATAATGAAGTTCATTGTTACATCTTATCAACTAAGATATCATCCATGTGCTCAAGGATGAACACCCATCAGTTCCATCTAGGGCATCTGAACCCTTTATAAAGTTATGTCCCATCATGTGACATAAATGCCTGCTCAATCCTTTTCACTGCACATGCTGGTAGTGGTATCCTGATGCGTCTTCCAAGGAATCCCCCAGTCCCATCAAACCTGCTGCCTGAATGTGGTGTATCTGTATTTCCTACAAAAAGACATGTTGTGTATCATAAGTAATGTCAATATCTCAAAGGATGATTAAAGAAAAATTAAAAAGTGTCTGATTTGGGATGCATGTCCTGAGTGGAAGATTATGTTCAGAGGTAGTGTTCTGAAATGTAAATTAACCTGAGTTATTCCTGGGAACTTTTTTTCCACTGAGATTATTTTGAAAATCACCCCTGGACATTGGGATATAGCTGCCCTTGGCTATAAACACAATGAACAACAAACTTGGTCTTCCTTGCTGTATGAAGATTTACTGACACCTTTGAGGGAAATGGTATGTGGAGTGACATCATGACTACACTCCGAAGATGGCCATATATAGGTTCATCTGGTCACATATGTCCTTAGGTGTAAACAAATAAGCTATAAAACTCCATAAACCATTAACCCCAGAGTTGAATTTACACCAAAATGAAATCACCTGAGATTTTCACTTAACTGATCTATATGAAAAACTGCAATAACATCTGTAATGCAATTATCAAGATACTTTGCACACACACACACACAGTGGCTTCAAGGATGGGGGGAGGGGTGATTTGCAGGGTGTTGATATGACACGCAAGGTTGGAGGGGGGATGACAGGCATGGGAGGATAATCAAAGTTAGAAATAAAGGCACATATAAGATCATAAATTGAACAAAAGTATACAATTCAATTAATTAATATATTTCATTTGTAAAATATAATATATTCTCAGAAAAGTGTGTGTGTGGTGGTGGTGGGGGGGGGGGGGGTGATTACACTGACCATTCTTTTCCTTCTTGCCAAAAAGAGTGGGGGATATATATCCCTGCCCCCCCCCTACCTATATTGACACCCCTGCACACACGGAGAATTGAGTGAAAACAATAACCCTTGCAGGGCTATTGCAATGCATAAAAGATCTGTAAATATCAGAAGCGGATTCAGGGGGTCCGGACCCCCCCCCCCCCCCTTTTCATCAGAAACAACGTTTTTTTAAAAGGCTTCAGACCAAAAATTGCCGCCTGGCCCCCCCTTTTTCAGACCTGAGGACCATTTTTTTAGGGTTTTCATTTGTCATCCAGGGTTGGACCCCCCCCCTCCCTTTTTCTAAATCCTGGAGACGCCCCTGAATATTACTAGTATATATCTAGTATTTGCAAAGTTATTCTTTTTAAATAATTAATAATTATATATATGTGCATGTAACATGTGCAAAAATAAAAGTGAAAATTTAATTTTTTAATAAAAATTATAAATTTTATAATGTTATCATTATTAGTAATGTAAAAATAATTTTACAATTTTAATAGCATCCAGGTTGAGAATTCACAAGTCACTTGTCAAATGACAACTTTAATATTAGGTACATCAGTATTTTTTCAAAATAAAGATTTTCAGATAATAAATACACTGCAAGATTAGTTTTTGCTCCAGGATCTTATTCAATATCTTATTCAATATGGTTCTTAAATCAACAAGATATGACCACTGACTGATAAGTAATGGCATTTTTATAAATCACAGGAACGGGCTAGCTTGGACCCATCTTTCCAGGAAAACCTATGACTGTCATAAAATCATTCAGTGCTACATGCGTTGGTTGAGCGATATTTATTTCAGTGTAATAATCAACCTGCCCCAATTACAGAAACGTGAGATGTATTCAGTGTAAGAGTAAAATAAAATAATTACCAGTCATTTGTGCCTGCTCCCATAGACGCCCGAGACGGTTCATCGGATTCTTTGTTGACACGGCTGTCACTGTCAGACTCGGTACACCCTCCTTCGATCTCGCCTCGTCGAGCCAATGGCTCAGATCGAAATGGTTCAATATCACAAGGATTTTTAAATTCTACATCACTACAATCACTTTCTGACATACTTCCGAAATAACTTATTTTGAACCATAGTCGGTGGACGCTTGGTTGTCACTTTACGCATAGGAAGTTTCATCGGATTGTTAACTATTGTATCACAGGTTTTATCAAATTGTGTATTTTTTATTTCCATATTACCATATGTATATTTTTTATTTTTTTTGGTACCAGCTGATATTGTACTGAATTGGATCTAAATAAACTACTACTACTACTACTACTTTGCATCACCGCCATGATGCTTGTGTGAGACGACTTCCACACGTGACGTCACGGATTTCCCCCTTGGATTTCGGCAGTTTCCGGAGTGTATTCGGCGCGTCAGTTTCAAATTGTCGTATTAATTGATTAAATTGCTAGATTAATGTTAAATGGACATAACATCGTGTTTTGATACATAGAAATCGGGCATATGACACTAATCGACCTCCGTGCTGAGACTTGGACTTTAAGGATGCGGTCGTCTGTTAACAGAGCACAAATTGTAACCATTCTTCTAACTTGACGTCCAGGGAGAGCACCCCAGAAACAATGCAAAATACACGCAAATTGCAAGATTCCTCAGTAAAGGCTGGTTGGATTGTCATCGAATTTGGTGAGCTTATGGGTCTTGATAAACTCAAGCTAATATACATGAACGATGATGCCACCTACATTATCTTAATAAGTTGCCTGTGCAAGGACATAAGTCAGTCAGCTGAGCGTCATGACCGATGGGTCAATTTTTACAGACTTTAAATTTTTTCTTTTTGACATCTTAAAATTTAATGTCGTCTGTTAATACATATATATATATATATATGGTCCAAAACAAAATGATAGATGTGATTTTCTGCGCATTTGACAAAAACGCATTAAAATACTGTCGTAGGGAGCAGATTCCCGATATAAACATTTTTTAATAAGTACTTCACATGACACACGCCCCTGTCGTCACTCCTCACGACACACCTGTCACGTGACCTGGACAACCAATAAGAACTCAACCCGGGGCAGTTTCTAAGTTTCTACTGAAGAGGAAAGATCCACGAAGGACAACCACGAATATAACTTCGCATTCGACAAGGTAAGGACAATTCCTTGTCCCCTGCGACATTGGCGACGAAGATACTTGGTACGGGCAATACTGTATCTGTTGCCACTTCAAGTAGAAGTGCATATTTCTGCCGCCACAAGCGTCAGAACCTGGCCCTTCTTTTTCGGATTGGGCCCCACCATATTGCCGTCTCGCAAGAATAAGGCGAGATCGTATGCTCAGTGTTTGAGTGACCCTGAGAGCCCCGTTTAATTATTGTTATTAGTTTTTCATGTATTTTGGTCCTCGATCGAGTTCAACATCGATCTTCTGTACGTTTTAAAACTATTCCTAGTTCCATTTCCACGTGCGTTCCTGAAACGCGGTTCGTTTTAACTCCTAGCCTTTGCTGCCACCTCTCGGCAGCCAACCAAACTAAATCTCCAATTCAGATACGTTTCTGAAACGTTGCTGGGTCTCTGATCTTTGCTGCCACCTACTGACAATCATTGTAACTAACGGTATTGTCACTATTGCAACTGTTTTCTGTTCCATATTAAGACTTTGCATTATTCAAGCCACCTATTTCAATTGTTTTGTAAGTTTATCATTAATTAGTGTTTCCTGACGTGTTAATTAGCACAAGTCCCTGTTATTTGCAATTAAGCCCACATTTTTGTCATTGCTGTAGTTTAATGTACATCCCAGTACATTATACATAGTTTTCTGTGCTTAATGTAAAGTCAACCCTTTCATTAAAAATAAGATCTGTATTTTGCTTATATATGCATAGTCTTTGCATATAATCCTGTATTTTTAACTATACTCATTTTTTTAAAAATTGTACACCCTGCTTAGGCACAAAATTACCCATATCAGCTTGTAAACAGTTGCACTTGGCAAAAATAAATATTCCATTCAGAATAATTATTCTATAAATTTGAGTTTTTTCAATGAAAACACATTATCTGAGTGTTTTCTAAAGTTATACTGAATATTGCATTGCATTAATTTTAAGATTATACTAATAGTAACCACATATCAGTCCTATTGTTACTCGCATATTCATGTGATATAACTTGAGTAATCTTGCTATCGCTTTTCTGGTATTTGACTAGTTACTCATATATGTCTTCAGTAGCCAAGTATAATCACTGAATACTTGACTAGTTAATCATATTATGTGCATGTAATCCCTTATGAGTAACCCCTGAGTATTAGATTTGTAACTCATATATGCATGCTCTACCTTGCGAGTAACCACTAAGTATTTCGGTTGTTGCTCATATATGCATGCAGTCGCTTATGAGTAGCACCTGCTTGCGTGTCACTTATTAATGCATGTTCTAGCTATAAGTATTGAGTAGTATCTAATGAGTACTCATTACCCCTGAGTGCTCTTAACCACTGAGTACTTAATACTCCTGAGTACTCATAACCATTGAGTACTCATAATCACTTATTGCTCTTAACCACTGAGTACTTAATACTCCTGAGTACTCATAACCATTGAGTACTCATAATCACTTATTGCTCATAACCACTGAGTACTTGTCAACACTAAGTACTCAACTCGTTGCTCATATATATAATCGATTGTTTGTGAGTAACACCTGAGTGCTTTACCTTTTACTCATGTATGCATGTGAAAGGTCATACATGAGTATCCACTGAGTACCTGATTTGCTACTCACACTATTTGCATTCATTTGTTTTCATATTCGGAAATATTTGGAGTGTAATGTAAATTGATTTTCACATCTTCATTGTTTGATTTGTGTCATAACACTCCTGAGCCTAACAGTTACTATAACAACATAGTAATTGTTACATTTTCACAAATTTACCAACCAGATTTCCCTCTTTTTGGGCTTTTTTTTTTTTACCAGCTGTTGCTCGCACAATGCCATTGCATCTCCATACCGCATCAGCCGATGACATTGGTAATATTTTACCTGATACCTGTTCGCCATCGGCTGCTGCAAATATTATTGAACTGCGCCAATCCAACCCCCAGTTCGATTTGCATGCATTGGAGCAAGCTTCTGGGCTTGCAGTGTCTGACTGGCAATACTTTCTGGATAAGGGTATTGTGAAAATTGACTTACCTACGGCTCCTAGTAGTAGTTCTCCTAGAACTCAACCACCACACTCCAAAACTGACCATAGACAGCTTTCTAGGGATGACCGCTATACCACTTCTCAGCAACTAGACCATCCCTATGCTGCATTCCCCCCCAACACTAACTCCTGTTCTGACTCTTCGCAGCCCGGTGGTTCTTCCAGGTCTAACCCGCATGCAGACATGCTGTCGGTCTATCCAAAGGACAATGTATATCACCAGCCCATACTGGCTTACCCATCTGCCTCTCAATATTGGAGAAGGGGGAGAAATGAGGGTCTGAGAAGGTACTTGGCCCCCGAGTCAGGGACGGCTCAGCTTTCACTTGATTCGGGTGGTGGTATCTCCTCGGACCCCCATGGTTCTCATCCTCATATGTATACATATCAAGTACCGCGCAACAGGTCCCACAACGAGCCTTCGGAATACCATCCCATGGTAAATGTCCCAAAAGACAAGACCAAGAGACCTTCAGGCCATCAGCAGCACAGCTACGACATGGGATCTGACTCGCAATACTCTACAAGTCATTATCACTATGACAAGCTACGACATCGCTCACCAAGTAGCAGCCCAAGTTCAAGTCGTGATCGTGCAAGGTCTCGGAGGGAAAACCGGTCGCACGGAACTTACTCTTCGAATAAAAGTACCCGCCATAACCGAAGCGCCAGTTGCAGCAGTGGTGATGGGAGAAGGCACTACTCGAAACACCGGCAAGACAAAGTTGAGAGGAGACGCCAATATCATCGAAGCAATAGTAGTGATACCTCCGTAGAAAGATCTAGGCGTCACAAGGCCCAAAGCAGGAGCTCTAGTCGAGAAAGTAGAAGGCATACTGGAAAGCATGGAAGAAAAACCAGACACCATCACAGGGATTCATCATCGTCAGGCGAAAGCCGTTCACCACCCGTACGTTCACCACCAAGGCGACAAAGAAGGCACTACCAGAGTCCTCGCGCACCAAAATTGCCAACATACAATGGTGATCAGACGTGGCACTCTTTCATATTTCAATTTGAGCGCCTGGCAGACCGTTACGGATGGTCAAGGTCAAAGCAAGCAGATGCCCTGGTTGATTGTTTGTCTGGAAAGGCATTAGATTTTGTGAGAGAGATGGAAATCCTGACCGATTACAAGACTCTCTGCAGAGAACTTGACTCTCGATTCGGCACTAAAGAGACAGCATCCTCAGCAAGGCGCCAGCTACCCTACACCAAACAAAGGGATGATGAGTCCATAGAAGAATTTAGCCAGAGGGTCCACATGCAGGCCTTGGAAGGATATAAAGGTGCAAAAGAGTCTACCATCAACCAGATCGTAGTAGAGCATTTCTTCCGTGGCTGCAAAGACAAAAAAGCGGTGGAGATAGCTATGATGAAGGGTCCCAAGACAATATACAAAGCAGTAAAATGCGTAAAGGATGCCATCAGTAACAGGAAATCCTTGTACGGGCCCACAAGTTTGTCTTCACGGAAAGTAAGTTTTGTCGATACCTATGAGAACTGTTCAGGGGAAACGAATGGCTTCCAAGTTGTTCGTGCTGCTAGTTTCAATAGGTCAGAGAATCTGAGGCCAAACCAGAATTCTGTCACAGTACAACAATCAAACGCGCACACTATGAGGGAATTTAGCAACCGTTTGGACAGCATGGAATCAATGTTGCGATCACTCATGCGTGCACAGTCTCCTCGCCCGTCGCGTAGTAGGTCTCCTTCACCACAGCCACCTAATCGCCTAGCAACCCTTGAATGTTACCACTGTCACGAAAAAGGACATCTAAAGAAGGATTGTCCGAAGCTCAGGGTTGCTCCTCGCGAACAAAGTCCGTCAGATTTAAAAGAGTAGGGGTGGTGCCTGGAGGCCAGGGCTCCACCCACTTGAAAGCTGGCCAAGAAAATATCAAAATAGTTTCTCCAGGCAACAAAGAGGTTCTTGTAACACACACAGAACGCGATCGAAATGAGCAGGCCAAACATACTGATCTGGAATCAACATCAGATCGTGAAACCCTCCCGGAGATTCTGGTAAGGAAATCTCAAGGACTTAGTTTAATCGTCCCTGTGGCTGTAAATGGAATCTCCACTCCAGCTGTTGTTGATAGTGCGGCACAAGTGACTATAATAAGTGAGAGTCTGGCGAAGACATTGCCCCATAAGATCCAAGAGATTCATAAAGTCACACTAAAGGGGATAGGTTCCAGTATCCCGGCTTCAAAGGTCAAAGGAATAAAAATCAAAGTTGGTAAAAATGAGTACGACACAGAAGTTTACGTGGCAGATGTCACCGACCCAGTGCTCCTTGGCCTTGATTTTCTGTCAGGGAATAAATGCATCGTGGATCTTGCGAGGAATGTCATTTCCATGCCTGGCGAAACCATTACGGCATCTTTGCAGAGAAATGGAGGAGGTGATGACTATTCTGTGTTCAAAGTAGTGACGAAGCAACGTACAGTGGTGCCACCTCATTCTATCTCCCTTGTCCCTGTGGAGGT
This sequence comes from Sipunculus nudus, assembly GCA_026874595.1. Lineage (NCBI taxonomy): Eukaryota > Metazoa > Annelida > Sipuncula > Golfingiida > Sipunculidae > Sipunculus > Sipunculus nudus. The sequence goes on along the minus strand of CM049311.1, from coordinate 54,799,891 downwards.
AACACAAGGAAATCCAGAGGTTCAAGAATATGTCGTTCAGCCAAGGGAGGACTGCGAATCGCTTCTTATTTCATGTACACTCATGCAGACACAGGGATATGTTCGAGTCATCAATGATAAAGCCCACCATGTAACGCTTAGGTGTAATTATCATGTTGAAGGAGCCACAGAAGCTACTGATGTAATCAACCCTGAATTAAATTGCAACCCATCTGTTAGATGTGCAACTGCCATGTCGGGAACGGAGACTGTTGCTGGAGTTGACACAGAGTCGGCTAAGCTTAGTTCTGTGTCTAGTAGTTCTGAAGTTCCTATGGGTGGAGTGAATTCTATTGGCGAAGGTGATGGGTCGGCAGAGCTCGCCCGCATTCGGAACCAATCAGAAGAAGCAAAGCCCCAGCTAGACCTATTAAAGGAAATGCCTGAGCACCTACGCGACCTCTTTCAAGACACAAAGAAATCTGTATCAGAAGAACAAGCAGCTCTGATCGGCAATATGCTAGTAGAATATCAGAACATATTTGCAACGCATGATTTAGACTTGGGTTGTCTGAGCACCATTAGACATCATATCAATACCAAGGATGCCCCTCCGGTACAACAACGTATGCGTCGTACACCTCTAGGCTTTGAAGAGGAAGAGAGAAGACATCTGGATAAAATGTTGGCTGCAGGTGTGATCAAACCTTCCGAATCAGAATGGGCCTCTGCACCAGTACTTGTGCGCAAGAAAGATGGTGGGGTCCGTTGGTGTGTGGATTTTCATGCCATGAATGATGTCACGGTCAAAGATCAGTATCCTCTTCCCCTAATAGAGGATTGCCTCGACACCCTTGCTGGCACGCGCTACTTCAGCACTCTCGACCTAGCTTCTGGTTATTACCAGATTGAGTTGGACCAAGAATCACGAAAGAAGACGGCGTTTATAACGAAGTATGGCCTCTTTGAGCATACTCGAATGGGGTTTGGACTTTGCAATGCCCCAGGGACATTTCAACGCGCAATGAATCTTGTGCTTCGTGGCCTCACCTGGACCGAAGTCCTGGTTTACCTCGACGATGTGATTGTTCTCGGCTCAAGCTTCGAACAACACATGACTACCCTGCAAAATGTATTTGATCGCCTACGAGCACATAATCTGAAGCTGAAACCCAAAAAGTGCTCGTTACTGAAATCAGAGGTTGAATTCCTTGGGCGGCGCCTGAGCAAAGAAGGCATGTCAGTAACTCCAGGAAAGGAAGATGCCATCAGGAATTGGCCCGTTCCCACAGGTAGGAAAGAACTTGAATGTTTCCTCGGTTATGCTAATTACCATCGTGCGCATGTGAAAGGGTATGCAGGAATCTCAGCCTGCCTGTACCAGCTGGTCAAACCAAAAGTTCCGTTCAGCTGGTTGGAGGAACATGAAGAATCCTTCACGCACCTGAAGGAGGTTTTGAGCTCAGCCCCGTGCCTGGCCTTCCCTCTACCACAAGGAATGTTTCTGCTTGACTGTGATGCGTCTGACACAGCAATAGGAGCTGAACTCTCTCAAGTACAGCAAGGGCAAGAGAGGACAATAGCTTATGCCAGTCATGTTCTCACACCGTTACAGAGGAGATATTGTACAACCAGGAAGGAGCTTTTGGCCGTAGTCAAATTCTGTCGTCACTTCCGTCATTATCTCCTGGGCAGAAGATTTACAGTCAGGTCAGATCACAACAGTTTGGCCTGGCTCACAAGATTTCGCCACATAGAAGGTCAGTTAGCAAGGTGGCTTGAAGAACTTGCCCAGTATGACTTTTCGATCCTTCATAGACAAGGGTCGAAACATAGTAACGCTGATGGACTTTCGAGGATCACAGACTCGCTGATGCCTTGTGATTGTTATCTGGCCGGCACAGATGTTACTTCTCTACCATGCAAGGGTTGCAACTATTGTCAAAGAGCTCATGATCAATGGTCCCGGTTTGAAGAAGATGTTGATGATGTGGTACCTTTGGCAGTAAAGAAACTGGATTTGTGCACAGGGGAAGAGCCTGTACAACGCAGGGCGGCTGAGCTTTCCTCATGTACAGAATCCTCAAATGTGCCAATTCCAGAATTCAAGCTACAGCCGGCTGAGCTTGCTGTAGCTGATAACGGTACCAGTAGTGTTTCGGATTTGCAAGAAATTCCAGATGATCCCATTGGAGACCCTGATGAAACAGACCAAATGCATGAGGCATCACTTTCAAACTGGCTCCCTTCTTATACCTCAGAGGAGCTAAGGAAGTTTCAGAAGGAGGACCCAGACCTGACTCCAATATTCGATTGGCTGGAAGAAGGCGATCCAACTCCAGAAGAATTGTTCATCTGTAGCCCAGCTACAAAACATTTCTGGATAAGCAAGACCCAGCTTAGACAAAGAGATGGCGTCCTCTTCTATTTGTGGGAGGGGAGACCAGAACGGGAACTATGTCTCATCGTACCAGAGTCCCTCAGAGAAGAAGTTCTTCACTTCTGTCACGATGCACGCACTGCAGGCCATTTGGGGGAGAGACAAGACTCTTGGTCGCTTGAAAAGGTCTTTTCTATGGTTCAACATGGGAAGAGATTGTGCTTTGCATGTAATGTCCTGTGGCGTTTGCAACCGCAATAAGAAGCCATCGGTAAAACCCAAAGCAGGATTACAGGTATACCACGCTGGTTACCCAATGGAACGAGTACACATTGATGTGTTGGGCCCATTCACTGCAAGTGAGGACGGAAACAAGTACATTTTGATGATGTGTGACCAGTTTTCAAAATGGCTCGAATGCGCAGCAATTCCTGAACAGACTGCAGAACTGGTAGCACAAAAGTTCCTGCTCCACTTCGTAGTAACCTTTGGGTGTCCCTTGGAGGTGTTTACGGACCAAGGAAGAAATTTTGAATCTAACTTATTCTCAGCCTTCTGCTCATCACTTGGAATCGCAAAGAAACGCACCACGCCGTATCACCCTGCTTCCAACGGCCAGGTCGAGAGGCAAAATCGCAATGTTCTTCAAATCATAAGGTGCCTCATCGAAGGGAACACCAGGGCTTGTGATAAAGATCTTCCATTGGTGGTTATGGCACTACATGCGATGGTGAACCGTTCTACAGGCTTTACGGCCAATCAAATTATGCTTGGCCGAGAGGTTCTACAACCCGTAGACATTATCATGGGGACTGCAAAGGAAAATGTTACAGCTCAGAACCCGGAGCGCTGGATTGCAGATCTCGCAAAGAGAATGACATGGATTCACCAAGAGGTGCGCCAACGTTTGAAGGCAACACTCTTACACCAAAAGAGAACCTACGATCGCAACTTGAAGGAGGCCAAGTATAACCCAGGTGACCTAGTATACGTACTGGAAAAGTCGACAAAGAAAGGCCTCAGCCCCAAGTTGCAACCCGTCTGGAGAGGGCCCTACTTGGTGATTTCGAGTAAGCCACCCATATATCGGATCCAGACAAGAAAGTCGCAACAGACACTCCATCATAATAACATGAAAGCATGTAGAGACCGGGAGATCCCCCTATGGTTGCGACGGATTAGAAACAAATTCTGGAAGGGAGACCTTGAAAATACTGCAGAATTAGGGGAGCAAGGTGAACTGGGAGATGATGAAATGGTAAAGAGCGATGCCTCTACTAGACCTCTGGACAAGGTTAGGTGTGACAATACAGACATCAGGGCACAGACATGGGATGAGGGGGTAAAGCGCGACGCAACTGATGAATCCAAAGACAGTACCCCTGGTGTGCCTCTGGCCGGCATGGCTCTGCCAGATGCACGTCAACATAAAGTAAAGCGCGATGACCCTGACAAATCCAAAGACAGTAACTCTGATGTGCCTCTGGCCGGCATGGCTCTGCCAGACTCGCATCAACACAAAGTAAAGTCCAGAGACCCCAATGAATCCGTGGACAGCATCTCTGATGTGCCTCTGGCCGGCATGACTCTGCCAGACTCACATAGGGTTGCATCTGATGAAGAAAAAGCTGGCGCAACTAACAGTGTCCATCCTGATCAACAGAGGTGTATCCCCATAATCAGCGATTCTGAGGATACGACCCAGACAACATCCAGAGGAAGGAAGGTGCGTCGCCCTTCCCACCTCAGAGATTTTGTTAGATAAGGTGTTTAGGCTAACAGCATGATAGTATAAGGCTGTCCTCATTAGTTAAGTACATCAATTTAAAGTTTTTTAGAGTTCCTATTTGCAGATTTGTTATTAATATGGATGCTGCTGGTGAGGCAAGCTTTGAGCCTGACTATGACGAGGAGGTGGCCCCTATTGGATCAGCAATAGGGCAAAAGACAAGGCAAAGATGGAAGTATAAGTTGTGCTCCGTTTGCAATGAACGCACAACGCACATGAAGCGCCATTGTCTACAAACACATTTACCCTGGTGGTTCCAGCCGCACACTGCCTGCTGGGAGTGCAAAGTCCAGGAAGGCTGTAACAGTTTCCTTCAGTTGAAACATCACAGTGAGGGATGTGTTCTCACTTTTGGGGAAGAGCAGCGCACCCAATGGGTCCGGTGGGCGGCAGGACTTCTAAGTTTCTTAAGGGATGGATTAAGGCTGGCATCCCTCCGCCAACTCCAGGACCATGTGTCACGCCAACATCTGTACAATCCAAATCTCCACCCGGGGAAAGAGTTTACCCCCCAAGAGATCGACCTCCTCATGTCCGTGTCTAGAAAGTATGATATAGCCACACCTCCTGAGCTGAGGGCAGCACCCCCAAATTGCCCCTTGGCAGTGCTGCATTGGGACACAGTCGTACGGGTGGTGGAAACTCTGCCTTCAAAGCCACAAGACTTCCAAGATTTCCAGCCTTCCGTGTTGCCATCTGGAGAGCAGCCATCCGATAAACCTTGGCCAGTCACCTTCATCGACTCCCATGCGCACATAGACATGTTGTTGGCCAGAAGTAAATACAACACCTTCGGCCAGTACGAGAGGGCTGTCGGCCAGCGAGATTTTCAACTTGCCGGTATTGTGGCCAACTATGTGTACCCGGACCACTGGGGGGACAGCCACACACACTCACTACTTGGTGATCCACGTGTTAAACTAACCTTTGGTGTGCATCCTAGGATGGTAAGGCAGTCTGGGGACCTGGCGAGGTACGTTGGGCGGTTGGATCAGTTCCTAGCTTCCCCTAACTGTGTGGGCCTCGGGGAGATAGGACTGGAATTACATAACGCCAATGCGGAGCACCAGGAGTTACAAATGGAATTTCTGAGGAGGGTATTACCTCTCTTGCACCGGCATGATAAAGTTTTAGTGCTGCACTGTCGGGATGATGGAGATGGAGCCGCTGGAAGAGCAATGTTACGTTTGCTACAGGACTTTGGGCTCCAGAAACATCGAATCCACCGGCACTGCTTTAGTGGCGATGTTTCCGAGCTGCGTGAGTGGAACAGTGTATTGCCCAACTGCTACTTTGGGTTGGCGAAAACGCGCGCAGTGCCGTTCATCACCAGGTCCACACTCTCGCGCTTTCCATTAGACAAACTGCTCCTGGAATCGGATGCTCCTTATCTCTGTCGAACGCCGTGGGATATCAGACAGGTGCTGGAACAGATATCCCAGTGCAGGAACGTCCCGGAGAGTACCCTGCTGCATCTAGCCAACCACAATGCAGCAGCGCTATACGGACCCTTCTGTTAGTGGTTTTGTTAGTTGACCAGGGAAACGGCTAAGCTCTTTTCACTGGTGCTTCTAACATGCCTCAAGTGTAATTTGTGGACTTGACAAAGGAGCGGCTCAGCTCTCTCCTTTTAGTTATGAATATTTTAATTTGACAGAGGAACGGCTCTGCTTTCTCTTCAAAGTGATGATCATTTGGACTGTTAGAATGACTTTAAAACCTATTCCTTAAAAGGGGGGAGAGTGTCGTAGGGAGCAGATTCCCGATATAAACATTTTTTAATAAGTACTTCACATGACACACGCCCCTGTCGTCATTCCTCACGACACACCTGTCACGTGACCTGGACAACCAATCAGAACTCAACCCGGGGCAGTTTCTAAGTTTCTACTGAAGAGGAAAGATCCACGAAGGACAACCACGAATATAACTTCGCATTCGACAAGGTAAGGACAATTCCTTGTCCCCTGCGACAATACATTAATGCAGACATCTTTTTTGGTTAGGTTGTTGCGTCATTTACGAAATAATGGTATGGATTGTACACAATCAAATTGCAGTAATGGCTGTGGTGACAGGACAAGGCCTTTGTCCATTAGATTCTGAAGTGAGATTTGAGAATCTATGTCATTAAACATGAGATTCTGAAATGAAATGGGGTGTTTGTGTCATTCTCTCGAAGGGAAAACCTTCATCTGTAATGGCTGTCATTTTTGTGACTCGTGTTTCTAGATTTAATGATTTGATGAATTCAGCGGACAGGCATAGCAATAAACGTAACACCTGGAAAATGTAGGACACCAAGTTGTGTGAATCTAGAGATGGGGCATCCTGCGTTATTCCATTTGGTCCTGGTTTTATTCCTAGAAACGACAGATATGATGAAGGTAACCTCAGTTTTTATTTTATAGTACTGGTCACAGGTTGTCCTTTGAAATTATATTCCTAGGATAAGAATTGTAGTTCGCAAATTATGCTTAGTGATCATTAATATTCTGTTTAATTAGCTGATGATGCTTGAGGTATCCTATTTTATATATATATATATATATATATATATATATATATATATATATATATATATATATATAATGTGGAAAGCAATACATAAAAGTTGACTTGGACTGGATTTAGTCAAAATGAACTATTAGCATGAGATAAAACGTATATTATTGCAAAGGATAAATACATCACAGGTCAGTGATTGACATCTGAAAATTGAATTTCTTTTATTAGTCTTTTTTTTTCTTTATATTGTATATAATATAACCTAATATTACTTTTTGTTTTAATCTATATTATTTTCAGAACAATATAACAAATTTTTTCTTAAATTGTTTAAGGCTATACAACCCTACCCTGGACGTGGAATGCCTGTGGGGTATGGAGCCCGTGTGTCAATACATTCGTTCACGATTTCGAAAAAGTTGCGCCCATGATATACCGTACCGAGCATACGAAGAGAATGCGGCAACTCGCAGACAGAGAGCGCCCTCTGTGGGACAATGGCAAACATTACGTCAACGGAACATATCAAACGAACATGGAACGAGTCTGATGAAGGACAGGATGGGGAAGGTTGGTGGATACTTTTATAACTTTTAGAAATAATAAAAAAATAAGTAAGGTTTATCTGAACTTTATTAATCAGAGCAACAGGCATGTATTTTTCAGTGATGTACGTAATTATTAATTATCTTTATATAATCCCGAAAACTTTGGGTTAAAAATTATTTGGTTCTCAGTCACTTTTCTTATAATTCAGTATGGGAGAACGATTTGGTCTCTTTTTATGATAATTTTTTTTATAAAATTTTCATCTGATCAGGGGAAAACATGAAAAAACTATTATTGATTTGCTAAACAAGTAAAAGCATAGTATGACAAAACTTTATTAAACTTTTATTCATTTTTATTTTCTTTAAAACAATGTCAACGCGGCTGGGACTCGAAATAGGTAAATTTCTACTGAAAATCCAAATATTTTTTATTTTATATGGGGAGGGGGAAGGGTGGGGTCAAAATTAGCGCGCGTGGTGCCTACGCCAACTTTTATTTCCAAGATCCCTCAGCGCAATATGTGCGACTTCATTAAACGTCAGAATGGGAATTTCTTTCTACATTCTGATATTAAAATTAAATACAAAGGTTAGTTGTGAGGTTTATGGTAGGGAGTATTATAAACAATGGTGTGGTGATAACACAGAACTCGTGTAACACTGAGTAGAGCAAATAACTTTACAACTGGCGATACAGGTTAATGCTCCACTCCTAAATAAAGGCACGCGACACAGGTTAATGCTCCATTCCTAAATAAAGTTCGGGTTGATCGCTTCGGAAGTTCTGCTTAATCATCCTAACAAACAAAAACATAAACAAATACAGGTAAAAACACAACCTCCTTGGCGGAGGAATAAACAATATAATTTAACTGATGGCCCCCGGACCTTAGATGATTTTCTTGATTGCTAAAAAGGGTTCCCAGATCTGTTCCACTTTCTTTCTGTTCCGGAAGGACCTGGTTGTCCCGGAGGTTTTCCGGCTTCTTCCGGCTTGGTCGACACAGGGGTCCTGACTTTGTACCGTCATGCTACATGTTCTGCACCACGCCTCTGGACTGGTATAGTGCATCCTGTGCTTGTTCAGATTCTGGGGCAGGCCTGGCCAGCATTGAATCTCTTGAGGAGCAGCTGCATCTCCAAATGATGTTAAGGCAAATTTCACGAAGTATGTTTCCATTTTCTTCACGATAACGAACCTTTACCATTCATATAATGTATCATTATCCGCTAACAATGCAAAAATGTGTAATAACTAGACCATATTTAAAAGATACGTCGGCAAAATAAAATTATACGCAAGCCCGGATACAGCATCTGCCTATTTTTTTGCAAGATGAAAGTACGGAATGGTGGACATCTGGCAGTGATTCCGAGATTGAGGGTGTCTGGGTTTGGAATCGGACACGGGAGCACCTGAACTACACCAACTGGCACCCCGCAGAGCCCAATAACGGGCTAAATCCTACTGAGGAAGACAACTTGATTTTTAAAAATACCTACACGTGGAACGACGTGCCTTCTGGTACGGTGGTATATTATACACGTGAAGAGGATGCCGTGGTCACCAAACAGAAAAAGTAAAGAGACTACAGGAGTGTCCAAGAACGCACTTCAAGGCTCTATTAGGATGCAAATATTTACGTAATTTCTGACAACGCCTCATGGTCTACAGGTACACAGTCAATTGACATAACCAGACTAATCGGGCGCCTTTTTATTATACTTTCTAACAACACCAAATATGAAAAAGTTCCGTTTTAATTTAGCATATTGGTAAACCTCTCAACCTGTTTGCTGAATTTCTTACCGCATGAATACAACAATTGTTCGCACGGGCTACTGGAAGCAGCTAGAAAGTGATTCGTTACCATATAGACGGTAATATATCTTCCAGTATATTGGGATTAAGCCTCCCCTCCGGAATCCTTCATTATTATAATATTAAATTTTTTATTAGAAACACTAAAGGCTGCAGTTCTTTACTATGAAGGGGGTTGTGTAGCTCCATTCAGCCAGAGATCTGACATTACAGCAAACAGAATACGTCTCTTCAATCACATCGTTAATTAGATTGAATCACATCATTAATGACAGCGATCACATCGGTTCTGTTTAAATTTCACCTTTCTGCCTTGTACACATTGACAAGCTTTGAATTGAATTCAAGAACTACGCCTGTGCCTGCGTATTCAGTTACAGCCTCCGCACAGGGTCAAGAACCTTAAACAAGGGACCCATGGGTCACGGCGCTCAGCTGATTGTGATTGGACCATAAATGTTTCTCCATTGTGATACCTGACTGATGAATTAATAGAGTAAAATATAATGGTTTATTTTTTATTTATTGAGGAGGGGTTGAAAATTGCGATATATCTGAGCAAATATGAATGCAATGACAGCAGTAATAAACAGTAGTAGAATGATGAATAGGCTATTTGTTGAAGGATCTATAGTGTATGGAAGTCTGCAAGATTTCAATTTGACAGATATGATGTTATGATTTACTATGCTGATGAGGGGATTTATGAATTTGTTACTGTATGACACAATATCTCTTCAGTCTTGACAATGTACATTATTTTGATGCCCACTATGTCTACATATTACACAATATTTACATAATTTCTGGCATGTACATAGGTACCTATGGACGAATAGTTATATAAAATATTAAAGTATGAACATATCTGATTCATCATGTTCTTGTTTACTGAGGCTGACATTGGGATGGGGCTCAGAGAAGGGAAAAGTGAGGGCAGCTATGAGGTGGATGTAGAGAGAAAAGGAGAGAGAGAGAGAGAGAGAGAGAGAGAGAAAGAGAGAAAGAGAGACAGAGAGAGGGGATGGAGCATTCAACAGTACTTAAACACCTGGAAGGTTAAAATCTAAAATATTATGAAAAACAGATAAAGTCTGATCAGAAAAAGGTAATCTTGGCCATGGTTGGTTGATATGATTGAAGAAATTGATGCAAATAATATTTTGAGATCTGACCATATGTTTCCATTGGTTACTTGTTTGATAAGCTGTTGACAGTTCAACAGTTTACAGATTTGTTTAATGAGATCCAATTATTTTAATAAATCTATTTTCTATTTTATCATATGTATACAGTAGCCATCAAGTCCCCACTTAACAGGTGGAAGGATTGACGGGGGGGGGGGGAGGGGGTTATGATGGGAGTTAAAATGCCTCAGTCTTTCTGTATATATTATCTTTAATTATTAAATTTTATGGAAAAGCAATAGAACTATTGTTCACAGTGCCAAAGAGCAAGGACTATGGGGTGGGGGAAGGGGATGGTGGGAGTTACAGCACCCTTGCATATTCATACAGGATATTAAATTGAATTCAAGTGCTTACAGAGAAAAATGTTTATTCATAATTATTAAATATTTAAGGAAAAATTAACAATATTTGCCTTTATTCCTTTTTTTCAATACATCATTTTTTTCAGGTTTAAAAATGTAACTACACATTTACAGTATAACATATATAGATATGAATATTTCAGTTGATTCACATTTCTAAATTGCTTCAACATTCATAGCTAATTAATCTGGTTTATAGTACCTGTCAACAGAATGGGGTGCAGGGAGAATGGGAGGCTTAGGGGTGAGAGAGAATGGGAGAGAAAGAGAGAGAGAAAAAAAGAGAGAGAGAAAAAGAATGAGAGCAAGAGAGAGTGAGCTAGACTGTCATGGAGAGAGAGAGAGAGAGAGAGAGAGAGAGCGAGAGAGAAAGAGAGAGCATGAGAGAGAGATAGACTGCCAGAGAGAGAGAGAGGGGCTCTGTGGTAATTACTGCCTGACCCAGCCTGACCCAGACAATCACAGAGGCAGTGGCTAGGCCAGAAGTTGAACCGGTTATGTAATACTGCCCAAGCACACATTTCACTGACTAGATGAAAACAATCAAGGCATGGTGCTTGAAAACTTGAAAGACATCTACAGCTTTTGATCAATTGGTTTTAAATTTCAGATTTTAACAGATGAAATGCTTATGATTACATGCTGTGAAAACTAAATCCACGGCACTAACACTAGTAACAGGAAATAAATGTCCACTGTAAGTCATGTTAATTATCATGCATGCTTTTTTCAAAGGAGTTAACTGTTATTCAATAATTTAGGTTGCCCATAACCAGAAGTACCACTAGCACAAATGATATGAGAGTTAAACTATTCATTTAAAATTAATTGGAAATATTGGGCAAAATATAATTTTAATTAAAAAATATTCACAGTAACATTTGAAAAGATTTCTTTTAATAATATAATTGAAATAAATGATTAAAATAAAATTATAAAATATATTCATGAATGCATTAGAGTATTTGCACCCAAATTCTTTCTTTTTACCTGTATTAGTATTTGTATTAATTTACATTCTTGAACTATTGAATTTTTTTTAATCATATTTGAATACAATTATTAAGTATTCACTCAAGGTCTCATATTTATTCAGTTTCAGTCGAACGAAACTGTTGAGAATCCAGAATATACAAATTTCACAAATTTAAATAATGATTGTAACTACCTGGTTTTATGGCTTTAATTTATAAAAAAAAATATTTTATTCACTTTTGAATACTTTCACTTCACTGTCAAGACACTTATGACAATTATTAACATTATGGACATCATAATGAGAACTTGTCTTTAAAGACCTGATTTTTTTATCAGATTTTAAAAATTTTATTTTTTTTTAATTTGTATAAGAAAAAAAAGAAAATAATCTCTACAACGAAACTAATACATGTGTTAAAATAACCCAAGGATCAAAATAAACCAATATATTATACAAGGAGCAAACTGGAGTTGGGAATGTTTAATTTTATTAAGTGAAATAAAGTTATCAGAAATATAAATTTTGATTATTTACCAATTATCATGTAACAGCTGATACAGCCATGAGTCTGAATGTTATTATTCAAACATACTGACATCTTTAATAAGCACTTGTCTGAGTAATTTTTTTTTAATTTTTGACATTTTTTTTTTAATTTTGTAATGAAAAAAACCCAACACATTAAACACCTGGAAAAGACCTGGAAATTTAGAATATTTAATATGATCAAATGCATCCTTGTTTATCATTAACTTGCTTCACATAATACCTTATAGTAAACAACAATTTTATTTAATTATTTATTTTTCATTTTTATGATTGAAATTAAAAAAGGTCTAAGGTCTATTGTGCAAAATGAATAAACCCTGCTTGCAGCCACGGACTTAAGCAGTTTTGACCTAACATTTGACCCAGTCGTCGCCTCAGCTGGGTATATAACAACATGTGACTCTCGATTCTTTGGGACTAATGCCTCATGTCAGCATGCAATAATGGTTTATCCCATATGCATGCAGGTATTCCTTTTTCAGAATGTTGAAAAGACCACAAATAGTGTCGCTGCACTATCACCCTGCATTTACATCTTCAACAATTCTGGAAGCAGTTGTATCACGTAAACTTTCCACACAGCACGTGCAAAAGTTTCTGGTAATATGTACAATACCGCGTCACAGATATAACCCCGTTAGATAGATCAACAGGTTCGCATTATACATAATATGTTTCACGGATAAATATCTTTTATTAGTTATATTTGGAATGGGTGTTGTCAATGCATACTCATTTTTTTAAGTTACGCTTCTCAGGCGAACTTGCTCGATTTCGGCCCATAAGTGTGCTGTGCGCAAGATTGTGTGCATGAGATGTGTCTTGGGCTTTCAAAGGCAGTTAGCATGTGTGGAGAATGTTATAGTACATGAGCATGCATTACTTTAACAGCTCTTGCTGACATCTGGTGGATAGATTAGATACCATAAACATTATCGGTCAATTTCGATATGGTCTCCGCATTAAGAGTGGTGTTTGGTTGGCATTTGTTTTGTTTGCATTGCCTTTCATACTAACTTTATAAAGTTCTTTATGAAACGAACAGAAATAACATGTTACGGCATAAATGTCTTTTGATAAATAAGGGTATTCAAATAAATACGGGGCGTTTATTATATCGGTCAATTTCGATATGGTCTCCGCATTAAGAGTGGTGTGTGGTTGGCAATTGTCTTGTTTGCATTGCCTATCATAATAACTTTATAAATTTCATTATGAAACGAACAGAAATAACATGTTACGGCATAAATGTCTTTTGATAAATAAGGCTATTCAAATAAATACGGGGCGTTTATTATAACATGGCAAAACATAAAATGGCCTTTAAAGTTCAGGTGCCAATAATTGATAATCTTTTTACGTAGTTTCCCTTTTTTTTTAAAAAAATTGAATGTTTTACTATCAGTTTGCATTTAGTGCAGGCAGCACCTGTGTATTGGTAAATATATACATGATAATAAATAAAGCTAACAATATTACAGTGTGAACTGACAAACCATCCCCCGGGCACTCCCCCCTGGTCCGCCTTCACATGGCCAAATGCTAATATACACGCCCCCACAATACGAGTCTGTACAAACAATCTATAAAACTGATAACTCAGATTTGACACCTTATGTTTTAATATATAAATGAGAAGCTGTAACATCAGCTAAATGGTAACTTTATTCATCATTTACTTTGACTGGTAGTTCTGTTTTTATAGGCATACATTTAGATCTAAGAAGTTTTTTCGGGCTACTATATATTGTTAGCAGCTATATTAGTGCTGTTCCGAAACATTTCTGAAGAACTGGAATAAAACAACACTAAGTAAATTAAGGCAAAAAAAAGAAAGGTATGGTTTTCAGGCACCTTTCTCAGGCGCGCTCCTTAAGCAATGTGCTCATAGCCAACAGACGCTATGCCACCAAGCGAAGGATAAAGCCGCGATAGACCGCCAACGTGCAACCCGCACCGGCGACCTTTTAGTAAATCTACAGCACTACATCCACAAAGACAGAAGCAACCTACATTCCCTCCACCGATCTCAGCAGCGGAGACCCAGCCATGCCAGTCAAGAGCCGAACCTGATCTTTGAACGACAGAGCTTTGACAGAGATCGCCTTTTTATACTTGTGGTTTCGGCCATTTAGACTGTATTAGCGAGGTTAGCAAGTTTTTTTCGTCATAAGCCGGGCGGTTTTTCTTTATTAGTTTTTTTGGATGCTTCGATAAAAATGTCATATGATCAGGGAAAATCATGATAATAATAGAATTTATTTGCTATACGGTTAAAGCACTACATATCAAAATTGTATAATTTTATCTTCTTGAAAGTAACTATTTTTGATTAGGGGGAGGGGGATGAAATTGACGCGGGCGGTGCCTGAGAACCATACCTATTTTTTTTTGCCTAAAGTAAAGAGTTTCTTCAGGAATAGAGGCCGCAGGCCCAAAGTTGCAACTATAAATATTCAATGTGCCATAACATTAACAAAAAATTCTTACAAACAGTGCCGTCAATTTGTCTTATAGGGTTGGGGGGATGACTTGCACACACACACACACACACACACACACACACACATACACACACACATATCGCCTGTATGACACATGTTAAATATATAAGTGCCTGTGTGACACATTTCAAATACATTATATATATATATATATATTGTTACGGTCCCTTTTCACACCAAACAACTCAGGCCGAACCGTAACACATATGCTCAGACACGTTCTCTTCAAATGAATACGTAACCAAAATATGGGTGCAAAAACAGTGCTATATTCATATATTACAATATTTACATTCGTACACAAATAATATAATAGTCAATACATAACGTAATTTATAACAAAGTCTCTGAAGAAAAACTGAGTCTCTAAATAACGAACGGCAACGAAATACTTAACTGAATCCGGTATACGAGAAACTAAAGTCCATCATCAACACATAGTTCGGGCACACACAAAACTGAAGTCCTGTATAAATCCATGTGGCACCAGAAAACATAAAGTCTCTCCGCTTCCTAAATAAAGTTCATAGCGTGGTTCATGGCATTCCGTGGGCTTGGGGACCAAGAGCCCACGGTCACGGTCCCCGGGGAAAACAGTAACGTGGCGTAGCAAAATCAATAGTCCCGCCTCGTACTGCAGGCGAGTTCGTTTTATAGGCTTTCAACAATGGGTGGAAACCGCAGAAGTTTTTGGTTTTTCTTGAGAGAAACGATAGCGCCGTCAGAACTGCAAAACCAGTACTGAATGGTCCCAGAATAGTGTTTATGTTTCTCAAAGCGCGTCAGTAGTCACTGATAGCGGGGTGGATCCATACGCGTGGAAACGGGGGCGGCCACACCACTTCGTGGCGCCATCCTCCGATGTCCGGGTGACGTCCATGCAACAATATATTTATATATATATACTTTATCTGATTTAAAAAATATTGCAATTAAATATTAGGTTTTAGAAAATAAGGTATTATGTTCAAGTATATAAGTTGATTCAAAACTACATTAAGATGTAATCTTTCACAGTAAACTCACAAATGAAACCGAAGTCTATGATTCTATTTATTAATCTTTTAATTTGCGATATATAAATATTATTCTCTGACTAGTTGGGGGGGGGATAATTTCATTATCCATGCCCTCCTTGCCAAAAAGTTGGGGGGAGATATTAACCTCCACCCCCCCCCCCCCACCCCACCCCCCACCCCCCATATTGACGCCCCTGAGTGAAAAACCCATCTTTACGAATATGCAGGCTGCTTGATGTGTGTACTGTTAAGCTGCTGACCAAATTAACTCTCACTATTAGTATTAACAATTTCAGAATAATTGTATAAAAGCTTTTCTTTGGCCAGAGGACTCAACTTAAACATTAACACCGTTCTGTATACTTCAACTTTGAAACATTCACGAAGGAATGGATCCATGGAATCCTAACCCTGTTATATTCTAACACACTATATTCATTATGTTTATCCTAAGTTTTCAAAGTGGTTCTACACTGTGGGGTCATGAAGATGACTTTCGTAGTCTAATTTTCGGCTGTAATTCAGAGGTGTTTCCCGTAGCTTTGCTTTGCGGGCATTCTTGTTTTGCAGAGGAAACTTTGGGAAGCTCTCATGTTTACACCCAGGAATGAACCCTAAGACGTAATCCTTCAAATACTTCTGTATCAGCATTTTAACTTCACTGTCACCAAAGTCAGGCCTTAATTGTTTTGTTTTGGTGTGTCAGGAAACTCGTAGAGTTTGTCTAGGCTGGAACACATCATTCCCACCAGATGGCGGCACCTGTATACCTGTTCATCTGTAAACGTTGACTTATGAGACTTCAGGTTTACTGAAAGTTAAGGGAAAATATTAAAGTTAATGGCAAGTGTAAATGATACAAAATAACAAGGGAAAAGTTTATCTGTGAAACAGATCTAGTATGTCGCCCGCTTGCTGTGGAAACAGCTGGAAAACAAATTGTGAATACCTGTATGAAATCTAAGACGGGTCAATGTCACCCAGTGAGATTACCCCTGCGACCCTGAAAACTGCATGAAAGTCATCCATATTCGAACCTGTACTTGCTCTTCATGAGTTTCCTCGATGGTGCAAGGATAGTTGCTGACTGTTTCTCAAATTCTTTTTGAGTTATTGTGTAAAATTTATTTTAGCAATATCGCCTCTGTGACTTTGTCCTTGTGACTTCAAATCAATTGGGTTCAGCTTCTAATAGCAGGTGAGATATATGTTAAAGATGGGAGGTTTTGCCTAACGGTTTTGTTAAAGGACATCCGGCTGGACAGACGGACAAAGGACCACGACTATAGCTGGGTTGACTAATAGTTAGCTGAGCTAAAAGGTTGGGTTCTCAGGCACTTTTTTTCAGAAATTATATCAAAATTGCATCATTTTATCTTCTTGAAAGAAATATCGAGCGGCTAGGGCTCAAAATGCCTCCTGGAAAATAAGCAAACACATACACTGTGCAAAAGTCATTGTAGGTGGCGACCCAAGTCTTGTGTCAAGAAAGCCATCAAAGATGCATGGATAGGTCAATATATCAAGTCAATACATTAAACTTCTCTTGAGTTAGGTGCACTTGGCTGACCGGAATTAGATGTGAAATTCAGTTGCCCAGGGTGAACCGGAACAAATCGCTAGCTGCAGCCACTGCACTCAATGATCCCTTGACCTGCACCCGGTTGCACTGCGTGAACTCTTGACCTGTTCCTGGCTGCACTGAGTGAACACTTGCATAATCTTATATAGTTGGCAGTTTGCCAAAGCTACAAATAGATCAAGACTGACCTTTGGCCTGTTGCCAAATCCGAAATAGGTGGCAGTCTGCCAAGCTATTTATAGAAACAGACACAACCTTGGCCTGTTGGTAAATCTGTTTACACATACTAAAAGACTTTTGCTACAATACTTTTTTCAAGATTACACATCCATCAGATTTTTTTTATTAAATTGTTTTGAATAATAAAAGGTGTAGTCCTTTCATTGATTAGGGTCCAATTATTCTGCCAACAATCATTTAAATAAACTTGAACAAAGGCCTCTAAAGAATTTGAGCAATGTTACAGGAGTTGAAACAACAGTTTTGCAGCAGAACACTGTTGCAGTCCTCAGTTTGAAATAGGCTTACTAATGGCAACAAGACCAACCTCAGCTTTCTATGACTCTACCGACAAGTGACCCATGGATCATGACGCTCAGCCGACTGACATATATTGACCATATGTCCTTGTACAGGCAACTATAAGCCCCATAGTTCCGAGAATATGGGTGACAGAGATATAATTTCAGGTTCCCAAAGAGATTTTTCATGGAACTCCCTGGACGTGAAAGTTTGAAGATTCTAGGTCAAAACGGTACGATTTGTATCCTGTTAACAGACAAACGCGTCTTTGAAGACCTCAGAATAGAAAAATGCATAAAAATTAGAAAAAAATCAGGCGGCGCCACCAGTCAACAGGAACTGATAAAAAACTCAATGATCAATATACATGCAAAGAATCATGGTAATCAATGCATAAATTGTTCAGATACTGTAGCTTTTGCATCAAATGTTTAATTTATCGGGGGGGGGGGGGGGGTCGGGGTCGGAGCCTCGGAGGATATGGGTAACAGAGACCAAATTTCAGGTTTCCAAGGAGATTTTTTAATGGATGTCTTGATCCCTGGATGTCAATTCAGAAGTGGATGTCAATTCTAGATCTGGTTACGAGTTGTGCCCTCTTAACTGACAACTGCTTCTTTGAAAGTCTCAAAAATAGAGAAAAAACTTAAAATATGAAGAAAAATACAGATGGCCCGACCAGTCTGCAGCAAACGATGAAACACTTCATGATCAATACACATGCGAAGAATCATGGTGATCAATGCATCATTTGTTCAGATAGTGAAGCTTTTGTATCAAATTTTTAATTATTCTGGGGGTAATTCTGAGCCCCATAGCTCAGAGGATATAGGTATCAGGTTTCAAAGGAGCCTTTTAATGGGATATCCTTGGTTCCAATTTGTACCCTGTTTACAGATGGCCGCATCTTTAAAGGTCTTTAGAATAGAAAAAAAAATGCGTAAAAATCCGAAAAAGTCCTGGTGGCACCACTAATCTGAAGGAAATGATGAAATACTTTGTGATCAATATGCTTGTAATGAATCATTGCGATCAATGCATCAGTTGTTCAGATACTGGAGCTTTTGTATCAAATTTGTAATTATTCTTGGGGTACTTCTGAGCCCAATAGCATGAAGGATATGGGTAACAGGGACCTAATATCAAGTTTCCAAGGAGATTTTTCATAAACCTCTTAGACGGCACAGGGTCCATGATTCTAGCCCTTACGGTTACGACTGGTGTCCTGCTAACGGCTGGACAGGAGGACGGAAGGACGATGGATAATGATCCATCGCTATAGCTCAGCATGACTGAAAGTCAGCTGAGCTAAAAAGATTGTACAAGCGATATATTACACTTATTGGTTTACCAATATCATTATTTACAGCTTGATTAATTAAATGGAATAGTCTTTTTCTGTCCTCCACTTTTACAAAATGATAAAAGTTTAACACTTGTTAAAAATTCAAAATTCAAATATGAACATTTAAGCTGCAGAAAGGTTCTACAAAAAAAAATAAAACATATACATATTCTCTTTTATTTAACTGTATACCACACTCCACCTTCAACTGTCTGAAGGCCATACCTTAACGACATACAGTTGACGAGTGAGTGACAAATTTACACTGTTTAAAAAATTGTTCACAGTTTACATCTTTCCCTCTCCCCCGCGATAACCCTCCCCCGTGTATGTTCATGTAAAATTTCTTGTATCGATACCATGTAGAATGCTTTAATTTTGCTCAAAGTTAATTCATTTAAAGCTGATTTCAATTATTGTAATTTAATCTTAGGTGTTTCATTTCTTCCGTATGTATACAATTTTGCATTTCAAGCATCCGGGTGACCTCTGCCTCTAATTTGTGTGAGTTCTAAAATTATAAAAATAGAATATCTAAATGTAATCTTCAAACGGGTAATTTCTTAGATTTATTACAGCTGTAAAGTACCAAAATACTTTATATATAAATCCTAGCAGCATTTTATATATTTGAAGGAACGAAAAAGTCAAATAAACAGAAACCCAGCATCTTATCTCTTGATCAGCCCTTAACTTCTTTTTATTTTTCAATTTTCTATAAGAATTAATGATAACAAACCCGTTATAAAATCTAAACATTCTTGTATATACATTTTTTTTCAATCGATGTTTTATCAATCGCTTCAAGAACTATGTTATTTTGTACCAATTAAAGTCTAATTATAGTAAAATAATAATATCGAAGTGTTTCGTGCCATACCGGAATATGGAATATTACATTAAATGGAATAAAATCTGAAGGTAGAAGGTAGGGTGTCACCGGAAGTAAACTAAATCCTGGATGCCAGTCGGACGCCACAATATAATCCAACAATCAGAAGCGAAATGTCAGTTCCGGATACCCTGCTAAATTCCGATGTTATCCTGATTACAAATATAAATATATTGCATTGTTGTGTGTTATTATGTTGTATTATATATATATATATTCTTTCATTACACCTTTCAGACTATATAAGCACGCATAGTTTAAATAGGAATTTAGGTACGACGCCGTACGAGGTGAAAACACCGGCAATTGAGCACTTATGAATTACGACCCGTAACAATTATGTACAACAGAAAGTCTAGATTTTCCAAAAATGGCTGCAGCTGCCATCACAAAATTATCCCGTCAAAGTGATTATGTGACGATGATATACAAATATGGTTTGTTGGCGCCATCTATGTCGGCTTTCCTCCTGCAAATCAAAAATGCATTTTCACGCGCATAAAGGAACACATTGAAATGACCTTTTCCATGGACGAGGACACGCACGCGAGCCCACGAAATCCCCTGGGTAGTTGACTTCATTTCAACTGGGATAAAAATTAAATATGGATAGTCATTAAATGATATGGCCTGTTAATTCTGTGGTGAAACTGTATGCAATACCTGTGATATATTACCACATTAAAGAACTTTTTATATCAGATATGTAAAATGCAGTTTGAAACGACAATTTTTAAGTAACAGTGAATGTTTAGTTTAAAACAGGAATCGATTTAATTAACCCATACTCCGCATTCCAACATTAATTCTAAGTCTTGGCTATGTTGTTCCCAAACTACCTTGTACGTAAAATTAAAATTGTATTCTACATGATTGGTGTATGGGCTAGAGTAAACAGTTATTTTTATGTAAAACATGTAAATACTTTTAGCAGTATATAATTATCATCTGTTGTGAAATAATGGCCTAAACAGGCGTGTATGATGTAAAGAGTCATGGTATCATGCATCAGCAGCATGGTTTATATGTGGGCTACAGATGATTAATATGCCTATTAAGAGAGAAAAATAAGGCGAGATTTGAGAAAAAAAGGATACACTTCTTATGCTGCTGCCCTAAGAAGACAACTGACTACAGCTGGCTTACTTCCTGGCTCATTTGTTAGTGACTCATACATGTGTGTGTCCCGGCTGTACATGTGCAAGTCCCAGCTGTACATGTGTGTCCAAACTGTACATGTGTGTGTCTAAAATCATGCTTCTTTTTTGATAATATTCCAATATATTACCCATGTTATAATAAAGCATTGACTCCATGAATAATACATTATTTAAAAAAAAATATTGGCTTAGTGGCCAAACTTTTCACCAACCTGACTTTATCTGCGAAAGAGATTTGTGGACCTCAATCTTGTCCAGTTTCCTAATGATTTCATCTCCTCTGCCGAGCTCTTAACTCTAAGTTTACTTTCAACATGTTACCCGTTTTAACTTATTCATTTGACATGTGATGATTTTAGGTTCAGTATTACTACCAGAATGAATTAAAAGCGACAAAGAAAAGTCATCATATTCTGAGGCTTGGTTTAGAGAATTTCCTTTGAATAGGCCTGTTTTAAGCGAAAGCTCAAGCGCATCCAGTACTGTCTGTAAGGAGAACTTAAAATTAGATGGTTCTGGGTTTGCTTGAAAGTATAATTGACTCCAGTTACTCTTTTTTCAATGCAAAAGGTGATGGTGAAAGATTTGACTTTATGTTTACAGATTCAGACATAGGCAGAAATTACTAGCAAGATGAGACAAAGGTAAAATACTATATTCCGTTTGGCACTTCAACTCAGATAGGATATTTCCAACATAAAAATTAGACGAATCTACAACTTCACAGGTGAATAAAAATTTGATGGAAGCGTGCAATACTGGCCCCAAGAATAAAACCAGAAAGTAATTAGCTGCTGTGGACCAGTCTTTGTTAGCCACTGCACAGCAGAAGACCTGTTTATTCATTTTGTGGGCTTTGGTCGAAAGATTAATCAAAATCCTTGCTACTTGCATCATGTAGGCGTTGATGGTCCCCTACTTCAATTTTTTCTTTTGAGAAGAAACGGGTCGCAAATTTGGAAGGAAGCTGCAGCACTAAACCCTGCAGTTCGGATCCTGTTTATTTTACTACGTTCACAAATTATTCAAGAATTAATACAGAAGATGGACATGGACATTGACCAGTTTGCCATTAACGTCAATTTATTCTTCAAATCGTGTAATGTCAAACGAAAAGGTTATTCATCCTTGGAAGATATAACAGGGTGCACGGCTTCGTATGCATTACACCATGTAACTTCAAAGTGGATACTTCTGATGGCAGTTGTACTTCGGGTTCTGCAATGGCACAACCTGCAGGAATCTATTAAGATCGTTGGAGCATAGGTTAGAAAAAACAGCACATTTTCAGGGAAAAATGTTTGAAGTGCTGTATAACTGCCGTCCCTTACCTCAAGAAGAATTCGCAATATGGTGTATAAATCTTGACAGAAGCTTGTGCTTTATCTCCCTTGCCAAGCATGTCAAGACCGGCACTGATTCTTGTCAAGGTTCCCAATACTCCAGGACCATATAATATCCTCCCAACTGGATTTAGATTGATCCATCTACAACACCTGAAACTTTGTGTGGTAAGGTCGGGGACCAGTGGAAATATCACCTAGCAGAGATCATTCCAGAAGATCTGTATAGGAGAATGTCAACTATTTCTCGAGATCAAGACTCTTTTTTGCAGTAGGTGTATGAACAATTTGGTCTAGGGTTCAAAAAAGAGACGCCGCCCGAAAAATAAATGAGGAGAATTGATCAGTACCGGGTTGATGTCGGAGAAATAAAAGATGAGAAAAAGAAGTCTTGCTAAGAGCCTCTTGAGTCATGTTAAAACAGTATCTCAAAGTATGTGACCCTCTCGTTGTCCTGCGTATTGTGAAGGATCATCTTGTGATCTTGTGTATATGGGGTTTTGGATGTCAAAATCACAAAAATCTTCTGCAATCTGTCAAATCATTTAGCCAGAATTACCACTTTGATCTTTAGGGTATGAAAAGAGTGAAAACTCAGTGCAAAAAGAGAAAGAAGAACAAAAGAACAAAAGGGCTTCTGAGACGATTCTATTTTTGAAAGAAAAAGAAATAGAAATCCAGTTAAAACGATCTGCAGTTTTTGTGGCAGAAACAGGAATATCAGAAGGCAATAAGATAATGTTCAGTGCATCGTGCCAAGGAGAGAATCGCAAGATGCGCAGTCGCAGATAAACTTAATAATGTTGGTGTGCTACAATTACAGTCCTTTGGCCGATGATGTACTGCATGTTGAAGGAGAAATCGTCAGGCGGCACAATATTAATTAGAATAATTACCACTATTATGCTGACGACACACAGAATTAAAAATTCTTTAAACCATCTGCCATCTGCCAGTGCAGCTTAGGGATAAATTTCAGAGGTATCAACAACTTAGAACGCTCCATTCACAACATCGCCGCCCGTTAACGGTGCCATCAGAAAAACTGTCACTTACGGGGACAAGTGTTTCAGTAGATCAACAGCACTTCTGTTCAACAATTAACTAGGAGATATTAAATGTGCTGAAACTATTATTGTTTTAAAAAAGCGAATGAAATCACATCTTTTTAAATTGGCATTAATTTGTGATATGATTTTTCATTATATGTTACCATTTATAATTGAATATTCTAATAATGTGATGGTTTAAAGTGTACATGGAAGGGACTTTTTATGTATCATTTATAATATGATACTGTCTTAGTTTAAACACCTAAGAGCAATTCTTTGAATAAGGTGCTAAAATAAAAAAAATGTATACTAAGAATAAAAAAAATTTAATTGTTCAAATTGGATTGCAGAAAATAAGTTTTCTGGAGGAGATCTCTGAGACTGGAGGAAAAAGGGATGTTATTAAAAAAACAAAACTTAAGGAGCACTAAACATTGCCAGAAGTCAAAGAATCGCAAATGTATGGTTTCATACCATACTTGGGGGGGGGGGGGGGGGGCAACCGTCACGATGTCGATCTTATGACTTGTATCGTTCAAGTTGTTTGTGCATAAAATAGTTAACTGTTCCTCGGGACAAGGGCCATTTAATGGGTACCATGCAATACAAGTAACTTTAATTTGTTCTCCAAGCTTCTGTAAGTGCCACTTTGAGAAAATGACAATAACAAAGAAAATGACTGATGTCATTTTGCTGCTACAACAATGCATGTAAAAATGCATAAAAACATAAAAATATTACGGTGGCAACCGTCGTATTTTTCAGCAGATGAAACCCTTCATGACCAATCAAGCACGTACCAAGTTTTATGGTAACACACTGACCAACGACTGAGAAACGGACATGGAAATATAGGAACCCCCAAGAATGCTAAGCAAAGACTAAAGTTTTCGATTTTTCCCTGCAACAAGATGATGGAACTTTCGGTCCACCGGACGAAAAGAGGACGGACAAAGACCAGTCACCGTGGCTCAGCATGATTGAAGAGAGCTCATAAAGATAAATATAACGAATACACATGGAACTGAATGCACCTAATAAAATATTCAGAAATCAAATTTATCTGAAAGTTATGAACAAAACACGAAAACATGCAATTCAGGATACAAGAACGATGAAGGGCAAAGATACTAGTTAGACTGAAACTGTCAAGACACAGAAAGGAAAGGACATTTACAAATTCAAACCTGTGTATAAGGAATGTTAACTTGTGACGACGACAAGCACATTGTCCTATTTACGTTCATAAAGCTAAAAAAATTGACTCGGTCAAAAAATTAAACATACAAGATAGACCATGGCATAAAAAGTTAATCTCAAGTCACTGTATCGAGTTGATGTAAAAGGTTTGTCAAAACCATAGAAGACAAGGTTGAAGCTACGAGAGAGAGAGAGCATCGAAACCATAAATCAGACCATTTCACCCAAATGCAAACAATCTAAAAGTGAATGACACCTTGAGTGTAGCCCACTCTTAATCAATGCTGAAGGAACTAGAACCACCAGACCAGGAAAATGGCAGATGATCGGTCTTGACTCTTGAGACTCAGACGGAGACATTCATCTTGTTCCTTGCTTCAAGTCAGTTGACAGCTAGCTAGTATGGTGATGCCAAGGCTCAGAATGAGTTCTTCATGAATGTCTGAAACAAGGGCGGATCCAGGAGTTAGGAAATTTTGGTCCAACCCAGGGGGACTAATGAAAAACTAAAAGGTCCCAAGATTCGGAAAATGGGGATCCAGGCTGTAAAATTTGGCCTGAAACCCTTAAAAAGGTTGCGGCGAATGAAAAAGGGGACAGTCATTGTATCTCTGCAATTCACGTAAAATTGTAGTTTTAATTTTCAATGAATTTTCCATGACAGAAATTTGAAAATAATTCAACTTTATTCTCACGCACTAAATTTCACCTATCCTCAGAACTGTTTACTATGAAATAACTGCTTCTGTGCTGAAATATAAGAAATATCACTACGGCTGAAAGAAAGTAGATCCACACAAGTGGCATCACCTGCAGCTAACAATGTAGAAATTACATGATTAATACACCGTGATATTTGGTGATAAATGCTGTAACCGTTTCTATGATATTTGGTAACAACGGTGAACTTGTACGACTGACTTAAAGTGACATACACTCACCATTTGTATATAATTTGACTTCATTCATACTTATTTTATTCCCTTTCCTCTGATCAATTGTTAACTATGACATGAAAACAAAATATTGTTGTATGACTGATCTTTTCGGTCCCGACAAAGTAGGTCAACACGGATGGTAACACAAAAGCAATGTTCTTATCACATGAAAGATGAGTCCGCAAAGTTTACGGTAACAAGTGCAGCAGCTGATGTAATATTTAGTAACAGATGGTGGACGCAGAAAATTTAAAGGCAATTTCTGAAATACTTATTGAAATATTGGAGTTTTTATACTGTATTTATTTTAAAGAATATATATCAGTATAAATTAACAAACGTTAGCGACATGGCTTAAGAATTGGTAAGGCCAATTCTTACAAACTTTGAAAAAGGTTTAAACCTTTAGAATCAAGGCAAAATATTTGTTTAGAAACCTGAAGCAGTGAGAAGGGTCCTACTTCTAGGTTATTTGAAAGTGTTTTTGTTCAGTGGCCTGGTTTTAGATCTTCAAGATTTGCACAGGACCTCCCTGGATATCAAATAAGAAGTATATAGGTCAAACGGTTTCGATATGAAATGTGCCCTGTTTACAGCCTGCCGCACGATGGACAAAGGTGACCGTACTTTATTTAATATGGGTCGAATTTCGCTCCCACTTTGTTCATGCTTCATCGATGGAGCGGAAACCAAGTGTGAGCAAAAGTCGACCTATTAGAGTACGATGACAGCTGTAACTCGATGACTTTCAGTCAGCTGAACTGACAAACGGAGCTCACTAACTCAAAGCTTACCTATTTATCCATTTTACTATAGTGAAACAAAGAGTAAAAATGATTCAGTTTCATACATGGCACGTCTTGAATTTAACTTTGAAGAGTTACCTTCAACAGCAAAGAATTCGTAAGAATATGGGGACATCATGCATGTATTTCCTTGAATATTTTCAAGTTTGCAAATTTGAAATGCCAGATGTCAGGCATAAATTTGCAGTTTGCTATGGCTGCAATGTTGTGATTTCTCACATGTGGCCATGACATTTCTGTAGAAATTACTGGACTGACACTTGTAAAATCTTGCATGATCACTGCGATAAACATGTGCACTAGGCTTATATTATCAGAAGCAACTTTTTAACACATTCGACTGAAAGCCTTTAGGCCTAAAAAAGAAAAAGATAAATCAAGAAATTAAGCAACTGATAAGGCTTATTTACCACAGCAAATATATTCAAAATGGGCCATCTAGGTATTTTCAAGAAGTCACAATGGTCCTGTTCAATTAAGGGAATTACATAAGCAAAATCCTGCAAACATATTGTAGTAGTGACAGATTATACAAAATGTGTGTTTGACACGAGAAATCACTTTTCATGGCAACAACCAACTAGAAGAGAGCCTTGGGCGTACACAGATGGAACAAGATGACCAACACATGTGGATCCAAGATGGACAACTGTTATATTTCGCAGCCTGCATTGACAAGGTGAGGTCGAAATCCTTGTCCCCCGCGAAAATGGCGACGAGGTTCCACAGTGCGGGTGGCCATTACCCACAGTAGTGTCTATTTCTGCCACTAAAATCGTCAGAAACGGCCCATTAATTTTCAAGGATAGACCGCCATATTTGTCTCTCCCTGAACTCGGCTGATTTCGCGAGTTCTCTGTGCAGCGCACAGAGCCCTATAAGTGATTATGATCAATGTTTTCTTTTTTTTTTAAGCCAGATCGAGTAAGAAATCGATCATATATAAGTTTGAATCTGTCATCATTACTTTTTTCTTTCGTTCCTGGAAAGTTGTGAAAGTCCTCTACTTCTCCGAGATGTGCTGCCATCTGCCAGCCGCTTGATGATAATGTTAAATCCAGTTCAATGCAATTGACAGATGGTCGACCGTTCCTGCCATCTGTCAGCAGTTTTTGCAACTAAAGTTCCTGTCAATTTTGTTATTCAGAGGTGAATATATTTGTATAATTAAAGCCATTTAATCCAGTATATTTTTAAGACTTCAGCAATAAATTAATATTCTCTGTCACAGTCATTAGCACATATTGATGATTGCTGTACAATAAATAAAATATTTATCTACTTATGGTAAAAGCAGTTATATAATGTACTACATAGCTTTTTTTATCTGCTTATTGTTAAACCAGTCATACAATTAACCCCACCTGTTTCTCTGCCTTTTGCTTGCATTCTGCACATTCATAATCTTGCATATGTAACCATAATTTGTCACTTCACCCAGAAAGACTGCCTTTTTTGTGCATGTGTGTAGCCTGCTATAAACAAACTATTTTGATCAAGAGTATATTGTTTTTTCCATATATCAGCTTATCAACAGTTTTTCTTAGCAGAACAATTAGTCCATTACGAATACATATACCATTCAATTAAGTCTTAAGGGTGCAAGTTTAACTGTTACCCACAGTTATATATCACTGAAATTGTGCTATACTGATAGTAGCTACCTTGGCCTACTGTAGCTATTGTTGTCATATATGCATGTGATAGCTTATGAGTAACCCTTTAGCACTTAACTTGTTGCTTAGACTATTTTGATTACTCATTTGTTTCTGCATTGGTAGACATTAAGATTATAGTTAATTACAGCATTTTAACATTTATTAGCTTGATTTACTGACTGGCTTACTCAAAGCTGCTTTCATTTTATATTAAAATTGTTACTTAAAGCACTTATGGTCACATTTTTTTCTGTGTACAAAGGCCCCCTGAACATGACAGTAACTATAACTGCACAATAATTGCCACATTTCCTTCCATATTTATTTTGATATATTCCAAACCCAGAATTTCTCTTCTTTGGTGATTTTTTTACCAGCTGTCTCCCTCACAATGTCATTAAATCTCCATACCGTTTCTATTGATGACATTATTCAGTTTTTACCAGCCACATGTTCTCCTTTCGCAGCTGGTCATTACCGCTATGCTAAGCCACCAAGTAGCAGTAGTCCTAATTCAAACCATGACTGTGCAAGTTTTCGAAGAGAATATCAACCCACCCATAAAAGCGATAGTCGCAACCTTAGTGCTAGCAGTAGCAGGAGTGAAGAAAGAATGCGGTACTCAAGGGAGAGCCATCACCGCCAGGACTAGAAAGAGAGAGAGGTCGACGTCACCACCGCAGTACCAGTGATACATCTAGTGACAGATCTAGGTGTCGCCGTAACCACAGCAGAAATACTAGTCCAGACAGGAGCAGGCATACTAGGAGGCATGGGAGGAGACACAGGCACCATACAATGGATACTTCAGGATCATCTGATAGGCGTTCACCATCTAGGCGACAAAAAAGGCACTACCAGAGTCCACGGGCACCAAAACTGCCAGCATTTAATGGTGATAAGACGTGGCACTCCTTTATATAGCAATTTAAACGCATGGCAGACCGTTACAGATGGTCAAATAAAAAGAAAGCTGATGCCCTGTGGATTGTCTGTCAGGAAAAGCATAAGATTTCGTGAGGGAAATGGAAATCTATACGGATTATAAGAATCTTCGCAAAGAATTGGATTCAAGATTTGGCTTCAAAGAAACCGCGTCTTTGGCAAGGTGACCGAAGCAGAGAGATGATGAATCAATTAAAGAGTTCAGTCAGAGGATCAACATGCAGGCCCTAGAGGGCTGCAATGGAGTAAAAGAATCCACCACCAATCAGATCGTGGTTGAGCATTTTTCCAATGGCTGTGAGAAGAAAAAACAGTTTAAAACGCCATGATGAAATATTCCAAGACAATAAACAAAGCTGTCAAATATTTGAATGACGCCGTTTATAACAGGAAGTCATTGTATGGTTCCACTAATTTATTATCTCTCAAAGTAAGCTATGTTGAAACATATGTCTTCTCAAGTGAGACAGAACAACCAGTTTCAGTAGACCAGAAAGCCTAAGGTAAAAGCAAGGTCCTTAATTCTTGCAATCAACAGTCTGAAGTTCCCAATCTTCGGAGGGAGTTCACCAGTCGTATGGAAAACCTGGAGTCAATGTTGAGATCTTTCATGCGTCCGCAAACACCTCCACGTCGGTCGCCCTGTGAATCACCAACACAGCAGTCGCCTACTCACCTGTCCCCTTTAATGCTTCAGCTGTCATGAGAAAGGAAATATGAGGAAGGAATGTCTAAAGCCCAAGGTCGCCCCAGTGGATCACAATAAGTCGGATTTAAAAGAGTCTGAAGGCCAGGGCTCCACC
This sequence comes from Sipunculus nudus, assembly GCA_026874595.1. Taxonomy (NCBI): domain Eukaryota; kingdom Metazoa; phylum Annelida; class Sipuncula; order Golfingiida; family Sipunculidae; genus Sipunculus; species Sipunculus nudus. Next base: position 54,770,013 of record CM049311.1, on the reverse strand, counting down.
CACTTGGAATTTTACATAGAGAATAACAAAGTAGTCACTTCAGACAGCAAAGGGGATGACTTGGTGCAAACAAGAAAACCAAAATGAAGGTGAACAGTCCAAAAATATAACTTAAGAAACCATATCAGAAAGTGAATGTCTCCCTGAGATTATGGTAAGGAAATCCCAAGGATTGAATTTCATCGTCCCTGTGTCTTGAAATGGAATTTCCACTTCGGCAGTCGTTGACAGTGCTGCCTAAGTAACCATAGTGAGTGTGAGCCTGGTAACGACATTACCAGATAAAGTGCAAGTACTTCATAGTGTCATTTAGAAGGGGTATGTGTCTAGTATATCTGCTATAAAGGTCCATGGAATAAGAATTAAGTCGGGAAACATGAATATGACTCAGAAGTCAACGTGGCAGATGTCACAAATCCAGTGATTCTCGGCCTTGATTTTCTGTCAGGGATTAAGTGTGAAGTAGATCTCGCCAGGAACGTCCTTTTGATGCCTGAGGAAAGCATAGCTGCATCATATCAGAGAAATGTGAGAGGTGATTACTACTCAGTTTTTGAAGTGGTCACCAAACAACGCACAGTGGTGTCATCGCGTTTTGCAAAGATTCACGATTATGTTGTCCAGCCAAGGGAGGACTGTGAATCACTTCTTATTTCCTGTACACTCAAGCAGAATCAAGGTTTTGTTCGAGTCATCAATATGACAGCCGATCATGTGACTTTGCATCGTAATTATAATGTTGGAGGAGCCAGTGAGCCTACTGAAGTCATTGATCCTGGATGGAATTGCAACCCATCCATCACGTGTGCAGGTGCTTTATTGGGAACAGACTGTCTCTGGAATAGGCGCTAATTCGGCTACGCTAAGTTCGGTGCCTAGTACAGAGATCACTGAAGCTCCCATCGGGCAAGAAAATTCTGTTGGCAAAGGTGATGTGTCGGCAGAGCTTACCCGCATTCTGAACCAAAGAGAAGGAGCAAAGCCCTTTCTAGGACTTTCAGAGGAGATGCCGGAGCATCTGCGTGACCTCTTCCAAGACACCAAAAAAAAGCTTTATCCGAAAAACAAGCTGTTGTAATCGGCTGTTGTAAACCTGTATATGGCAGGAGGGCCGGTGAGCTTCCCGTTAGTACAGGCTCATTAGGTCCTCCAAATCCGGAATTCATGCAACAGTCGGCTAAGCTTTCTGTAGCTGAGGATACCAGTACAAGGTACACATCAGATTCCAAAGATGTTCCAGCTGATGGGTAGAAGACCTCCCTGATGATACAGGACAAGTCCGTGAGGCATCACTATTTAATTGGCTCCCTTCTTATACCTCTGAAAAGCTTCAGGAGGAGGATCTTCACATGAGTCCAATATTCTGCTGGTTGGAAAAAGAAGATCCAACGCAAGCAGAGTTGTACATCTGCAGTCATGCTGTAATATTCCCTAAGGAGAATATTCAAAGGTATCATATATTAATAATTGTATTCGATGTATGTAATTTGTAATGATATACACAATATCATATATAAGAATATTCATTGAAGATTGTATTTGCTAGGTATCCAGTAATTATTGTAATAACATTATTTCGTATATTCATGAACATTCTGATATCATTTATATTTATGTTAGCATCTCCTATATGTATATCAAGTAGAATAGATATGGGCAGTAATTTTGCGTATTCCCCTAGAAGCAATGAATGCCGCTCGGTTCCCTAAAATGTAAAACCAATTGTGTATAAATGTATATAGCCATGGATTACTAAAAGCTTAAATTTGTATTGTTATTGAACAATTGTATGTACAGCTGCCAAAGCTTAGTCGGGACTCAGTGTATGTTTAATTATAAGCCTCAATGAGCAATTCATTCAATCTGCCAGGTACTGGCATCCGGATTACGCAATTACGTTGACAGTTTCCTAAATGTGTGAGTTCCCCCCGCCGGGCCGCCTGGCACTTCCTTGTGATGTTAATTGAACCACGTAAGTGACACGGCCCGCAGGGGTGGCACCTCCTAGATTACTTGTTGGATTGATAATTGATTATAATTGTTCTGATGTTTATTCATGTATCCTTGGTCTAAGGTTTGATTGGTTGAAATATATTGTTAGATTCTAGTTAGACGAAAAATCACGACCGGGCGGCAGAGTAGGACCGAGAGCCGAACTGAGCACAAGCCAGTTCTCTTGGGTTTATCACTCTTGTATTATAAAGTTGTCATTACTTGGAATAAATTAAACACGGCTTCACTCTAACTGGAGTTGTCTGTGTGTGTGTTCCTTGAGTGTGCATCTCTACAATGCTACCAAGCATGTTTGGATATACCCCCGGCAACAGCAAAAGAATGGTTTTCTCTTCTATTTGTGGAAGGGGAGCGAGCCCAGCGCGGCAATTATCCCTCAAAGAAAAAGTTCTTCACTTCTGTCATTATTGTCGTACTACAGGCCATTTCGGAGGTGACAAGACTCGCTTGAAAAGGTCCTTCCTTTGGTACAAGATGGGAAAGGTTCGCTTCGTATGTAATGTCCTGCTTCGTTCGCAGTCGCAATAAGAAGCCAGCGGTGAAACTTCACAACTTAAGAAACGGCAGAACTCCAAGTTTACCATGCTGCTTTTCACATAGAGCCAAGACTCTACCAAGGAAAATTCTGCAGTAAAAAACCCAGAACCCTGGATTGCAGGTCAAGAGAATGACATGGATACACCAAGAAGAGCGCTAGGAAGACAATGTCGAGTCAGATCAGCAAGCGGAATTGGTTGATGGGGATACTCCTCTGGGGCCTCTTGGTTGTATATCTGATGACCAGGTCAGTGATGGCGATTTGGAAGCCTTGGCAGGCACAAAGGCACAGTCGAAGGCTTGGGAGGTTGAACAAAATGATTCTGGTAAGTCCACAGCCAGCATTTTTGGTGAGCCTTTGGTCGGCATGACTCTGCCAGACTCACATCGGGATCTGTCTGTTGGTAGAAAGGCTAATATGGGTGACATTGTCCTCTCAGAGAGACAGCAATGTATCCCTAGAAACAGCGGTTCCGAGGATACAAGTAGAACAACTTCCAGGGGAATGAAGGTGCGTCGTCCTCCTCGCCTCAAGGAATTTGTTAGTTAAGGTATTCCTATTAACATCACGGTCAGGATAAGGCCATCTTTATTTGTTATGTACATTGAGTAAACGTCCGTTTAGAAATTCTTTTTTCAGGTCCTCCCTCTCTCAGATTTCTTTGGACAAGGTGTACTCGAGACTGATGCTCCATACTTCTCTCAAACACCCTGGGATATTGGCCAAGTCCTGGAGCGAATGTCATCATGCCGAAATATCACAGAGAGTACCGTGCTTAATCTGGCCAGTCAATGCAGCAACACAACAGGTTTTATTCCGCTGAATAGTATTGTAAGTTGACCAGAGAGAACGGCTTCGCTCTTCTCACTGGTACCTCTAACATGACCATGTCATTACCGGAATGTACAGAGGAGCGGCTCCGCTCTCTCCTCTAAACTTATGAATAGTTGAATTATCTGCACCCATCATGGTGAAAACCTATTCCTCGAAAGGAGGATGAGTCTAGTAGGGACAGATTATATAAAGTGTTTGTTTGACACGAGAAATATCTTTTCCTAACACCCGGTGTCATAGCAACAGCCAATCAGAAGAGAGCCTTACGCAAATGGAACAAGATGACTAAGACAAGTGGATCCAAGACGGACAACTGATATATTTCGCAGCCTAGACAAGGTGAGGACGAAATCCTTGTCCCCTGCGACAATATATAGTCAATCGTTTTATCATTTTTTCGAAATTTTGTCATCTCAAAATATATTCTTGTTTATGCTTCCAAAAACTGAAGAATAATTATTTATTTTCATCACAATGAAACTCATCAGACCAAATCAATACCAAATGTGAAATACTGAGGAAACTGTACAACCAGCTGGTGTTAAGAATACACAATCAACCAGGGATCAAATGCAGCAGTTCAGTTAAATTAAAGAAACCTGAAGTAAAAAAATATTTACAGATATTTAAGAGACCCTTATAGATAAAATGGGTAGAGAAATTAACAATGATCCAAAATGGAATAAGAACAATGCCCTCTAAAGGTGCAGGCCATGAACAAAAATGCAGTGAGGCGCGAAAACCTTCCAAATATCTATTTCCAAAGTTGCTTGAAATGATTCTTACAACTGGTTCGAATCATTCAACTTTGCTCAAACTTTACATGATGACATGAATATATCTGAGGAGGAGGCGCTTTCCTTTACTTAAATAACTAGAACACTGACAGGCCAGGAACGGCCCCGCAAGAGCACTTTTTGCAGCTTAGCTAAAAAACGCACAACACTCACCGAAAGGGAAGAGGGGAGTACCACCAATTTCGGTTTGAGGTGAACACGGCCAATATTACACTTGTATACAAAATTCAAGGATGATCTTGCCAGCCATTGTGGAGAATAGCTGTAAGTGTTAACAAACGGAAGAGATACAACGGCCGGACAGCTCACAGGTGTGCTGAAATAATACAGAACTAGAATGGCTTTGTTTTTGCAGCGCAAAAACAGACGTATGTCTCCCCTCTATGGGCCATCCCAAAACATTTGGGGTAAAATATGCTCAATTTTAAAACAATGATTCTAGATTTCAGCAGATTTCACTTTGAAGGTCAAGGTTTTCGCTTTTCAAACTCCAATGAGATTTTGGCAGAAAGAACTTATGTGTCAAATTTGAAGAAAATATATTCGGTACTTCCAAAGTTATGGGGTCAAAATAACCCTGGATTGAATTTATTTGACCTTAATGGTCAAGGTCAAGGTCACTGGATTTCGAACTCCGAGGAGATTTTGGTAGGAACAATGAGTGTTTAAAGTTTTGAGGCAAGATATGCAGCCCTTCGAAAGCTATCATATTCACAAGACAATAAAAATAATTCGGCTGATTTGACCTTGAAGATCCTGGTCAAGGTCACTGGGTTCTCCTCCTAGACTTGGTAGAAACAACTGGTGTACCAAATTCGAGGACAATATAGGACATACTTCAAAAGTTATGGGGTTCACAATAAAACTTTATATTTCGGCTGATTTGACCTTAAAGATGAATGTCAAGTGCACCGGAACTCCAACTGGAATTTGTTTGGAACAATAATTTTTTTTAATTTTGGAGGCAAAATATGCGGTCGACGGCAGACTATCGCACTGAAAACAATATGTCTCCCCTGGGGGGGGGGGGGGGGGGGGGACATAATGACTGAAATGCACTTCACTGACAAAACAATTACAATTATCACTTAATATAGCGCACTTTTATACTAACATAGTCAATGGCGCGTAACAATCATAACAGAGTTTAAATTAATGAGTATTTAGTCCTGACTTAAACAATTCACAGTAGACATGTCATATTTTTCTGGAGACTCTGAGGTGAAGCATCCCAAAGCCTAGATCCTAGAGTTGAAAACAAATTAAACCTGTGGCTAACCTTAACCGTTTATTATGATTTAATATAAGAGCTTCAATAAGATTTTCTGGGGCTGTTCCCTTAATGCCCTTAAAGGTTAGTACTAGGATCTTGTGTGTGGAATTTTCTGCCAGTGAAGGGCTTTCAGTGAGGGCGAAATGTGGTCATATATTTTAGACCTGTTACATTGGACCGCACATTTTCTTAACTTCACTTCAAACGGTTAAATTCATTCTGGAACACACCAACGAGTACCCTGTTGCAACAATCGTCCCTGCCCACGACTAATACTTGAGCTAAGATTTTCCTTGTATCTGTATAGTGTTTCATCCTAAACAATCGCTTTAAAATCGAGATATGAGGAAGAGCATACTTCATAATACTCTCTACCCCTAAGTGTACAATCCTTATAAATACCAATGTTACTTACACATTAAGATATCATCACCATCTTTACTGTAAGATCCTCAATTTTCTTTAGGTGAAAGTTAGTACCAATCTAATAACTTAAGTCATATCTTTGTTTAGTTTACGTCTTTTTACCTTCATCCATGCTCAAATACATGATATGCACCCTTTTAATGAGAACAGTCTCATGAATGTTTAGTTTGTTCTCCAGATCAAAAGAGCCCCCCCCCCCCCCCCCCGGGGAGTGATAAAAAAAGTTTTTAAAGAAAATTCCCAGAATCGAACCTTGCGGTACCCCGGTACTTTATAGACTCCTCCGATCCGATGAAAAAAACACACAAGCATTTATGAAAACATAGTTTATTGAGAAAAAAATTCACAGGCATGCATCAAACAAATCACGATTCATTCATTTACAAGACAAGTCAACTGGAAATGGCGCACATAAACTGGAGTGCACACTGACTTTGAGGTTCGTGAAATAGGAACACCACACAAGAACTATATCTATAACATGATTATACAAGGTACGTCACAAGTCTCTCCAGCTACTGAGATCAAAGAAACTGCATCTCTTGGAATGCTCCCATTGGAGGCAAAAACTGTCATTAAACTAGTTCCAAACTTAATGCAGGCGGCCCCTTTACAACAATGTAGTCAATAGCTAACAACTGACAACTCTGGTATAATGCGCTAAAGCCATGTGAATCACTGAAAAATAAACACGACCTTCTTCAGTTCCCACCTGTTTCTATCATTGTTGTCAGTTAATATGATTACGGCTAATCTGAGTTGATTTTTACCAAGTGGCGCATTTTTCATTGGCCTTTTGGTGACTTTCATTGCTTGGGATTTCTGCACAGAGAATTAATGCAAGAGGGAACTACTGTCACGAAGCATATTAAATTCATCACATAAGGCCTAAACACTTTCAACCCAAACTAACCGGAGGCAGTTCTTACAACGGCCCTGTCACTGACTTAGGTATACATGCGTGACGTAGTTTTCTGCCTTAATGGTATTTTTTAACCATGGATATTCATATACGAAATTATTTTTTGCCAGTGGAGTGTGTGACTAAATTCGAAATATGTGCCTTTCTTTTATATCAATCTTTGCTAGAGCCTTACATCTGCAGGGCTCATGTCTGACATTGTAAAAACCAATCTGGCCTGATGCCTCTTGCGACACCATTAAATCCTTTTACACTTGGGTTTGTACTCTTTGCAGACTGAACAAGATGCAGGTTAATGTGTCTCAACCTGTGAATGTATCATCAAAACTGCTATTTTACAGTTTTCATTTATTTTATCTTAACGTATATTATAATGGTTGAATAATCTTCAAAGAAGCGTATGATAGAGTCTTATGATCTCAGCAGGAACAGTCAGTGGTCTAGCGTTCTTATCTCTGACGTTAAGTTCATTCTTAATCAAATATGTACAAAACCTTAAAATCAGAAAACTCCAGAATAACAAAACTACCACCACATAGTTATCTTCATACTCATCTGTAAAGTACGAACTATACAGACCAGTCTTTAAAGGGTGGCTGCTAGGTTACCACATTAATGAGATGCTCGGGAACATAAATACAGCTTGTGATGTAGAACAGGTGATATTAAGGTATGCTGTACATAAAGCAGATATTCCAATGACTAGTTTCTTGCTGAGGGGGTGTCCTAGCTTATCTGTTTACTAACCTTAAAATCGTAACAGATTTTAAACCTAGGTTTTGTTGGTGAAATTTGCTACTATCATATACTTATCTCATCCAAACCATAAATTGTCAGTTGGTTTTATAATTCAACGCCTTATTCCCGCCTATGTAACATACATGTAACATTCACAGACTGCAGATATCTAAATTCTTGTTACTGGTCAGGGAAAAACATGAAATATGCACTTTTATGGAGGATCCATGGAGCATTAAGTTAAGTGCCCCCCCCCCCCCCCCCCCCCCCCCAGTGTTTGCAATGCAAAGTAAGTTGTACTGAACAACATCAATGTAGACATACCTTTGGTTCAAAGCTACCAGCAGACAAATATGCCTGGCTCACCATGTTATATATCTGTGCACAACTGAACATGTATTAACATTTTTTTTAAAGCCCCAAGAAAGGAGAGGTACCCATAAATAGTAAAAACATTATTAGCAAAAAAATTATTTCAGCAATACAATCAACTAAACAGTGCAAGCTGTTTCTAAAGTGCTCATACTGACATTTCATCTAAAAACCAGACCCTTTGTCAGAAGACACCACAGTGAGCTTCTGGTTGGGGAACAACATTACACATTCCACAAACATGATGGCTGAAATGGCCGTTTCAGAAACATGTGCAGAATTATCTGCCAACATGCAAACTCTTTGTTAAGAATCTAAGAAAAAATATGCCTTTGAAAAAAAGAAAACTCATGTTCATAATTGTAGACATTAAATGTCCGGTGTGAATTTAGTTTTCATTGAACACATAAGAGTTTGCGATGTCACATTTATACAGGAAGTTTCAAAATTATACAAGCAGAGTTATCCATGAAACAACACAGGTGTTACCTGCAAACTACACCATGTAAAATAATCTGATTTTGTGAAGCAGTCCGTAAGAACAGCATAATATTTAAAGGCCAGTCACCAGTACCAAGAAGAGCTCTTGGTATGTTATTTAAAAAATTTACCCAAAATGTTCTGTTTTCTTTTATATGAGATGCTAGCTTATGTACTCAGGAACAGAGAACTGATTCACCAGTCACCACGCAAAACACATTTTCCCTGGGCCTGGTCACCTGCTGTGTTTTGGTTAATATGCCAACTATATGGGTTCTGTACAGGGAAAAAAAGAGCCACATATTTTAACAGATATACTTTTAAAGATCAAGGTTTTTTCTTGTTAAAAAATGAATATTTAACAAAAATATTATTTTTAATGTCAGTGCAAGGAACCCCTGAATACTAAGTGCCATTAAACACCGACAGGTGTCACTAATACAAAGCTACTCTTCTACGTTTTCTGGACTAGATCCCTACGAACCACCCTTGAAGTGACATTCATTAACATTCCCCCGATTTCATCAAACATTACAATCCCATTCTTAATACTCAAATAAATTATTGAAATATTAACAGAAACACAGTTTGGAACTGAGCGCTTCAATCTAATAACTCTAATAGCAGACAAGCTCACAGTAAATGGATAAACAGATTTGGCACACTCTTTGTTTACTGATAAAATAGATGTTAAAATCCATATATATTAACAATAAAGACAATAGATCAGACTAGATGGGCTTTTTAGTAATCCAGTCTGGGTTATCATATCCACTATAAGGAGGCACCAGCATTCCACTATTAAGCTGTGCCACCCCATACGGTAAAACAGTCAAGACTAGCTGATAACTACTGTGGTTGGCTTCATATTCACATGGCTAACTTTTCACAATCATTGTTTTTTCATCATTTTGCAGCAGTTCCATTTTTGTGATCCCACCACACAGTATATCCATTTTCATATTGATTATTTAATATACAAGCTAAATCATAACAAGCCCTACAGGCCTAATGTGAACCTGTGCAAAGTTTGGGAGTATGAATGGAGGTTTATTTTTAAAAATTAATATTGATCCTCTTTAAGTCCTGCATATCTACCTTAGTCATTATGATTTCAGCAAAATGGACGTTTCCGACTTGCAAGTTTCAGACTAGGACATATTAAAACTAGAATATGGATAGTCGACAAGCGACTGTGTATCCACAAAAATCAGAGTGGGATGGGTGAAGTGAGGCATGGATTAAGTGACAAGGGGAATAGAGTGAGGTGTGTTTCTTATTAGCATGGATGTCTGCAGCGTAAACATGAATGTAGGTGGTGCCACCTGTCATAAAATCGAGAAAATTGTCCAGGATGTATAAACCTGCAAAATTTCAGGTGGGTAAGTCAAACCACTTCTGAGATACGAATGATTTTATCCCAAGGCAGATGAACAGATGGACGCTGTGCATAAGTGGTTGAAGGTGGCGCCACCAGTTTTGCCTATGATGAAGAGCTATGTGAGATCTATACACATGCAACATTTTGACCCAATCGGTCAAACAGTTCCCGAGATAAGAGCTTGGATGACTGCAGAGTAAACGTGAATGTAGGTGGTGCCACCTGTCATAAAATCAAGAGAGCTGTCCAGAATGTATAAACCTGCAAAATTTCAGGTGGATAAGTCAAACCACTGCTGAGATATGAGTGTTTTATCCCAAGGAAGATGAATAGATGGACGCTGTACATAAATGGTTGCAGGTGGCGCCACCATTTTTAGTGTATGTTATAAAGCTATCAAAGGGCTATATTTGTGCAAAATTTTTAGCCTGATCGGTCAAACGGTTCCTGAGATATGCGGGTTTATGTGTGGAAACAGACGCACAAATGGACGCTGGGCAGCGAAAAGGTCAGAGGTTAACCAAAAATGAGGGCACAGCAGTTCACATGTTACCTGATGATAAACCTGATTCGCTTAAAATGCAAACCAAGTTTTTCAAACAGTTGAAAGATATAGTTCCAATAATCTGGGAATTCTGCATCTAGACATTGTGTCTAGATGTCTAGACGCTGTGTCTAGACGTCTAGACACATGTCTAGACACCCGCCGTAGCCAGGTCAGTTGCCATGGTGATGTCTGGACCCCACCTGTTTGTACTGAGTGACCTCTTGACTCGGCTGCTGAAACTCAATATGTTGTCAAATCTGTTTTCAAACACAGAAAGCCTTTTTCAATTAGCTACAATACTTTTTTTAAAGCTGTATTTACCCAATCTATTTTTATAAAACTGGTAGGCCCTACCATAGAATAATTCTTGTAAAGTTTAAACCAATCAGCTTACCAGTTTCATCATAAATCAGTGTATAAGCTAGAAGTGTTTAAAATTACATTTTTGCTTGTAAAAAACACATCAATGTAGGTGGCGCCACCAATACCTCAATTTCAGATATGACATATGTGACAAACATTTGTATAAAATTTGGTGATCATAGCTCTAGCCGTTTCTGAGATTTTAATGTGCTTTTTTGGACAGATGACTAAGTTCAACTCCCTGTAACTCAACCAAAAATCTCCGAACTGGAACCATTCAAACAAACTTGAGAAAGGTTGTTCCAGGGATCATTTCTGTGAAATATTGAACAATTTGGCTGGACAGTTTCGGAGAAGAAGATTTTTAAAGATTTTTTAGCTTTTCTCCTATAAAATCTAAGAAAATGCAGTTAGAAAAAAAATGAACAAAATCCAAGTTTTATAGATGACTGATTATTTGCAAAAAAATTGGTGATTCTAGCTTCTGCCGTTTTTGAGATAACTATGGTTAACATACAGATGATGCACGACGCACGACGGACGATGCCGCACCATCACATAAGCTCACAGGTTCACTAAAAATCTGACAGCACACTAATGAAAGAGTAGGCACTCAAGAAGTCATCTGCCACAATGTGTTCATCTCAGCGGAATACAAGTATCCTAGTGAATCTACCCAAGCTGACAGACTCAGTATCTGTTTTTCATCTGTTTTACATATTGTTTTTGTTGTGTGTTTATATAAATACAATCCTTAAATCACTCTTTACCAAGACAAAACATGTGACTGGAGGTTTGATTAATGTGCATGTGCAAAAGCCTGAAATTACTGTAGGTAGATGAACCTGTCATGAATCATAAATAAATTTGATTTATTACTACTTGATTTATGATAGTAGTGCAGGATGCTGTTTTTGTTACTATTGGTGGCCATCTTGATTTTTTTAGTAGTGCAGGATGCTATGTTTTTGTTACTATTGGTGGCCATCTTGATTTATGATAGTAGTGCAGAATGAAATCCTGGCAGATACTATTATATGTCATGTAGAGAACACTACAGATCAGCTGTAGTTATAATAAGTAAATTACAATAATGTGTTAAATTATTGTGAGATCCCACCATAAAAGGCAATGACTATTTATTTATAATAATATCTTTTACTCATCTATCCAAGGTGCATGACTAATTGGGTTTGTTGTATGCTCCTATGAAATTCAGTCCATGTGCAGACCACATGCATATTTCTGTGCAAAACAAAACCATCCCTTAGAATATTCAAAAGTGGTCACTATGTACAATTAGTCTAATAACACAATCAATGGTCTGACTAGAGTAAGCTAGAGAATACTAGAGTATTCTTAACCAGTGGACATGATTCACAGATTAAGTTGGTGTGAAGGCTACAATAATAGCAAGTTTTAACATTAAGGCGTTATTTTAACCTCTCTACACAAAAACAAGCTCTTACTCTGATGTAGGGTCAAACTGGACACACTAAAGTCATGAGCCAGGACCATCTGATATGGTCAGTTATGATGGTATCATAACCACACTCACCTAAACTACTGGCAGTAGAAACCAACATCTGGTACTAGAGTGCCACCTTGTGTCCAAGAAGTAAACTAAACTCATGTTTGCCAACCTGAGTGTGGCCAACAATAAGCTTCACCATGAGCCTGTGCCTGAAACTTGGTCAGACAGAGGGTTTTCAGTGAGTTTGTTTTTACACACACATTATGTAAACAGTGACAAGTATTCAATCCACTGACAATATATATTTTTAAAGAAGACTGATTTGCTTACAGGGTTTCTCAAGGGGAACAGGGTACAAAAGGCTGAGTGGCATATCCGGTATTATTTCTACAGAAAACCTTACTGCCACTTTCAATTTGAATCATGTCAAGTATCTTCAATATTAGGATCAATCAACTGTCAATTACTGTGAATGGCTTTCTGCTCAAAAGGGTTTCAAATCTGTGATTCACTGTATTTCCAAAAGGGAAGTTTTCATAAAGTAAATTCTTCATGAAGAAGTTTTATCTACAAATGTGAAGATAAAATGAGCTAATTGGTATATCATGTATGTAAAGCACACATGTATCACATGTACATTATCCATGTCTGTAGTGTGAACAGTTGAAAAGCAAATGATTTATATGATACATAATTAGGCCCAGAAAAAAGGTATGGTTCTCATGCACCGCCCGCATAAATTTGAACCCCCAAATCAAAAATTTTTATTTTGATTATCATCTTTCAAAAAGATAAAATAATACAATTTTTATAAGATTTCCTTTGTCATGTAGTGCTTTCACCTGTTTAGCAAGAAAGAATTTGTTATTATCATGCTTTTCCCTGATCATATGACATTTTTACTGAAACATACAAAAAATGGTAAAAAAAAATCTCCCTACCACTCTGATTCCTTAAAAAAGTGCCTGGGAACCAAAACTTTTTTTTGACCTTGCACATCTTTTATATTATCTGACAATAATGAACAAGAATGTCTTTACTCACCTTGGGTTCTAGGATTTTTAGTAAAAATTGAAAAAAATACAGGTTGTGCCACCAATCTGCAGAAAGTGATGAAACATTTCATGACAATATCCATGCAAAATCATGGTTATCAATGCATTAGTTGTTCAGATACTGGAGCTCTTGTATCAAATTTTCCATTATTCTGGGGGGTACTTTAAAGCCCCATAGATCGAAGAATATGGGTAACAGAGACCTAATTTCTGGTTTCCAAGCAGACTTTTCATGGACCTCCCTGCATTTTAAGAGAGAAGATTCTAGGTCCTGTCCTTAGGATTTGTGCCCTGTTAACAGATTACGGCATCTTTTAAGGTCTCAAAAATAGAGAAAAAAAAATTGTAAAAAAATTTAAAAAAATACAGGTAGTGCCACCAGTCTGCAGAAACTGATGAAACAATCCATGATCAATATCTATGCAAATAATCATGGTGATCAATACATTAGTTGTTCAGATACTTGAGCCTTTGTATCAAATTTTCCATTATTCTGGGGGGTAGTTCGGCACCCCATAGCTTAAAGAATATGGGTAACAGAGACTTTATTCCAGGTTTCCACAGAGACTTTTCATGGGCCTTCTGCATGTCAAGAGAGAAGATTCTAGGTCCAGTCCTTAGGATTTGTGCCCTGTTAACAGATGACCACATCCAATAAAGTCTCAAAAATAGAGGAAAAAAAAGTAAAATAAAAAATAATACAGGTGGCGCCACCAGTCTGCAGAAAGTGATGAAACATTTCATGACCAATATCCATGCAAAAAATCATGGTTATCAATGCATTAGTTGTTCAGATACTGGAGCTTTTGTAGTAAATTTTCCATTATTCTGGGGGGTACTTCGGAGCCCCATAGCTCGAAGAATATGGGTAACAGAGACCTAATTTTTAGTTTCCAAGGAGAATTTTCATGGACCTCCCTGGATATCAAGTTAGAAGATTCCATGTCCAGCAGTTACAATTTGTGCTTTGTAAACGGACAGAAGGCCGGATGGCCGGACGCCCGGACGGACGACAGACAAAGGGTGATCACTATATAGCTCAGATGACTTACAGTCAACTGAGCTTAAAATTCAATATCTTTATCTGATGACCACATGTGGCATTACAAGCAGAGAGATGCATATGCAAGCCTGATTCCAAGGGCAACCTGTTAATGATAGGGGTTCTCTGTTAAACATATTTATGATCCCTGCTTTCAAACTTTGGGACTCTGTGGTTACATTTGGTTCACACATTTTCGAACTTTGCCTACTTATACAACACACATACTCTTTGAACAAGGTCACTGGACTTCTGTCATTCACTAATAGCTTTCTTGCAGTAAAACATATAAATTAACTAACACATACTTGTGTGCAAAAGCAGTGGTCATTCAAAAACATGACTTTTTTCTTATATAAATCATACATACCTTTAATTTGCCTTGACCACAGCCCTAATATATGTTGAGTATAATCCACTAACTAATCTATGGCAGATATTTATACACACACACAGTAAGGAATACCAAAACCAGAATTGGTGTGATCAATACATGAAAAGTGCAATTTAACATGACACATATACTTTAACTGATGCATAAATTATGCAACTTCCTAGTTGCTAAATTTCACAAATATACCATTGCACTTACAGGTTATGAAGAAAGAAGGTAGTATTGCATCAAAAATATCAACACTCTCAAGCCAGAACAATTTGCCATCAACACCATTAAAGTCTCAGTGGTGATCTAAAAATAAATAGCTATTCCATAAGCATCAACCTTGATTGACAGGCCACACCATAAGCATAAGCCTCCATTAACCTTGTGC
The DNA here is from genome assembly GCA_026874595.1 of Sipunculus nudus. NCBI lineage: Eukaryota > Metazoa > Annelida > Sipuncula > Golfingiida > Sipunculidae > Sipunculus > Sipunculus nudus. Next base: position 54,754,988 of record CM049311.1, on the reverse strand, counting down.
TTGGCAAGCATCACACTGTGGCCTGCTGTTATGTGCACGTGTTATCCTCAAGGGGGCTGCTACTCCTCCAGAGGGGTCAGCATCCTCCTCAACCAGTGCCTACTCCATATTCACTATATACTGCACCATAAACCTGGGAAGAGGCAACTTGGAACATTTTTTTGATAGTCTCCAACCCAAAGAAACAGCAATGGCAATCCGACTAAGCTCCTTAAGGGTCCGTGGAATGGTTTTCCATTGCTTTAAAGCACGGGCAGCCACAGGGTCCAAGGGGATGTTCTTGAAATCAGTGTGGATAAACTGACTGACTCCATCTATGAATTCTATTAATTTGTGCTGTAAGAGACTTTTATGGAACAGCCCCAGAGCATCTAAGCACACCACCAAGGTACCAGGTGTTTTCAGATACAAGGCTCGAGCGAGAAGCAGGGACAAGGCTCCATCTTTCGGCATATCACTAGACAGTTGGTACGGCGTTCCATATAGTGGTGTGAAGTCCAGCAAGTTGGGGTTCCCCCCACGCTGCATCAACTTGAGTATCAACCCACGAACGAGTTCATAGTACTGCACGTCATGGAGCACTATATTTAGAAAGAGGACTATTTCCCTGAAGTATGTGGATTCTATTGCCACATCCATACGCCGGGTCCAGTAGTTCAGCTGCGCATTTGCATTGAGACCACGCTTCAGAAAGTGCTGAAGCAGATCACTGACAAACGGCAGCAGAGTCTTGCAGAAGGCAGGGTTACTGGTGTTTGTTAAAACCCAAGAGAACGATGTGTTGAGGATGTGCAGGAACGGGGTCAGGTTATACGAGTCCACTTTGTTCACATCCACATTCTCCTGGCACAGCAGCAGAATGAGCTGCCGCAGTGCTGTCTTAACGATCACAAACATGTCCGGTTGCAGCGATTCATATATGCGGGTTGCATAGTAAAGGGGGGAGATGTACATTGGAGAGGAGCACTGAGCCGGGTTGGCTCCATATCGCAACAAAATCTCCACCACCCTCATTATCTCCTGCAGTATGGGTTTGAGGCGACGAACCTGCCCATGGCGATTTACGTATAGAGGGCGAGCCGCGTGATCACTCAGCAACACATGCAATGCACTCTCTCCTACACGGTTCGCTATATTTGGGTTGGCACCATGTTCCAAAAGAGCGTGGATGCAGTCCACTACCTCCTGGTCATACTCGGACTGAATATTGCTACGGATTGTTCGACCAACGTGCCTGAGGAGCACATTGAGGGCTGTGTTACCTTCAGAATCACGTTTGTTGATGTGGGCTTTAAACCCATGCTCAAGAGCAAAACATGTGGATTTATGTAGACCCAGAGTCACTTTCGATCTATACATTTCATGTAAAGTAGATCCATCTTCAGTTAAAAACACAGTTTCTTTCAGTTCTACACCATTATGCATAAGGAATATGGCATTATCTGTGTCATTGAGCAGGCTTATTTGTAATGGTGTTTTGCCATCGTTGTTCTCTATGGTCATTTGCTCAGAGTATCTTTGCAGCAGGTATCGGGAGCACTCTGGGGACCCCAGCTTGCATGCCTCATGCAGAAGGAAATCTGTCTTTACCAGCTGTCTTGAGTTTTCATGATGTAACAGAAGCTGAAGAATCTGCTCGTGGTCACCAGCTATTGCATATATAATTGCAGTACTGCAGGGCTGAAATGCCAGGCAAGCTATCTGGTCAGGATACGTTTTAAGTTTGTGCTTGTTCGGATAGCATACGGTACTCTCAAGATCAGCTCGGGCTCCATGCGTCAACAACAACTGGGCCACATGCACGTGACCTAATTTACAAGCCAGATGCAAAGGTAAACTGCATATCCCTGCATTCACATCCAGGCCCTTTTTCAGCAAGATTTTCACCACTGCCACATGATTTGACACAACTGCTCTCTGTAAAATAGTGAACCCATCCCAATTCACTACGTTAAATATATTCCGTGCATCTGTCTTTGGGCTCTCATCCACAATCTTTTTTATTTCATCAATGTCTGCAGCAGAAAGTTCTGCATCTTGGCTCAGGATCTCAAACACTCGTTTTGCATTGTTTCTTGTGCTCTCAGACACAAAACATAAAGGGTAAAGCTGATTTGAGCGGTGTGGACGAAGAAAATCAAGAGCTTTCTGGACAATCTGCGTCATGACTGCAACACATCAGCAACATCAGCATCAGACGTTGTCTCAACCATATGGCAGCATCTTGCGGGTGAATATCAAATCTGAAATATAAAACATTATGTCAAATAAATTTTATGCATCTTTGGTAAATATTTCTAATACTGTAATTCCACGTCTAATTTGGTAGATACTTCAACAGGGAATGGAAATGGGAGAACACACATATGTGGAAATTTTGTTTGACATTTATAACAAATTACACACCTAACATAATTAAACATGAAAATCAAACGTTTTATTTGTGTTCAATCATTTTAAAATTTGACAATTAAGTCAGCTTCAGATATGCAAACAAAGAGGAAGTCTAAAAAAATACTCTTTAAAACATTCAGTAGTTTGTAATATGCATATCAAATCATCTTTTACAGAAATCAATGATAAAGAAATTTATATCAAAGATAAAGGAAAACAAAGTAGTTTAAGACAGTAAAAACAATTTTTGATACATAGCTAGGTAGCAGTGAGTACACAACTCAGTAGGCACTTATACTTGGATAGTATGCATAACTTGAGTTGTGATATAAGCCATACAGAGAAATGCACTGCAGTGGTCTTTCACAATGTTGCATTTATATCATTGTGCACAACCCATTATCTTAAATTTAGGGTGATTAAATCATGTCAGACAACATGTCAACTCACAGCCAAACCTGTGACCTCTTTGGTAACGAATCATTTCCTTTATTGCATAAAAGATGGCTCCCATCCAGTAACCACTGCAAGCCATGCTTGTATTCATGCGGTCAGAAATTCAATAAACTCAGCACACTGTTTGACCATAAACATTTAGGGGCATACCCAAATATAGTGAGTAAACATTTTGGGACACAACCACTACAAACTGTTTAATTTATTTTTATGTTTGAATAGTTTATCTACGTATTTTTTTAGCCACGTTAGTACTACGTGTACATGGGTTGTAGTCTTGCACCACAGACAGCCATGATTCTTGAATTCCATAGGCGCCAGATGGTTTTGATGTCAGACCTTTTCCAAAACAAAACTTTAAAGGCTATTCCCCAGGGGGATCCTAAAAGTCAGGGTGTTACTTGTAATTAGGATGTGACTCCTGCCAGGGATTTTACAGTACTTTAGCCAAAAACTGCAGTAAAAATTTTGGGGGTAGACCTTTGAGCCATGAATCCAAAACACCTACAGAATTTATCTGCCTCAGTCTTAATGAGTGAAGCAAGGTGTCAAGTGTTTATGTTCTCAATTTGTCAGTTTTATTTATTTTATTAATTAAATTCTATAAAATTTCAGTCTACTTCAGTGTGTAATTAAAAGGAACTAGATGTGGTTGGACAATGGTCCTTATAGGTACCAATCATCCCTGTGAATTTGGGAAAGCTGCAGTAAGTTTTTGTTGAAGTATCGCAAGCGAAAGAAAATCAGCAATCCGGCTATGGCGTCCATATTGGAATTCCAACAGATCTGTAATTTGATAGGTTGGGAGCCCATATGGGTACCAATCATCCCTGTGAATTTTGGAAAGGTGCAATATGTTGTTATTGAGTTATTGCGTGCGAAAGAAAATCAGCAATTGGGCTGTGGCGGCCATATTGGAATTCCAACATGTCTGTAATTTGAATTTGGGATAGCTGCAGTATGTTGTTGTTGTCAAGCTTGTCAAGCGGGGCCCTAATAACAATGTGTAAATAAGGAATAATAGTTAAAGTATAATCCAGTGGTTCTCTGTTGAACATGTTTAAATAAGTTTGTGGAAATGTCAAAAGTTTCTTCCCAAACTTTCTATTCTTTCATTCCCAGAAATTTTCCCCAACATCCCAAGGAAGAGAAGCAATGCCCTGACCAGTTGGCCTTTACTTCAAACACTGCACCGATGATTAACCTTGTCATGGGAAGCATACTCAACATCTGAGATTTCTATACATGTGCAGGGAGATGCTCATGGCAGGCTGGTGCCCCTGCCAGGTTCTCCTGCTTCCGGTGACATGACTGGAAAGCATCAACCTGACTGGCTGTTTTTTAAACCGTGAAAAAAATGCATGCTTGTACATATATCTTTCACTTCTTTACCTGTATTACTATTGGGACCCCTTGTCAGATATATAATATGAAAAGCCAGGCTATAATAAGATAAATAGTGGCACTTAAAAGTGCATAGCTTATGATCGAGAGGTAATGAGTTTGAATCCTTGTCAGACCCCCACCCTGCCAAGACCTTAGGGAAATGTCCCAACCGCCAGTGTGCCTCTGTCCACCCAGTGTGCCTCTGTCCACCAAGCAGCCGAAATGACTACAAGTAAATACTGAGAAGGAGATCTGTGATGGAAGAGTGTCCAAGCCAGGGTGAGTTGAACAACTAAGTTGCTTCACAATACCGGAACTCAGATAAGCTCAGGCCTGATGAGCCATTAAGCTTGGGTGTAGAAGCCCATCAGATTTTACCTATATTTAGTTAATGTTAACCAAATCAAATTTGCTATTACTAAAGTAGTGAATGTAACTGCTGGGGAAATGCCACCTTGGGTCTGTAAAGAAAGACTAATGCTAATGTGAATACCAAAATCATATGATGTGCCAAGCAATATTCGATCAGCTAGTGGTGATTAACAATGTGAGGATTTGAATATATCTGATAGGTCACAAAGTTCACAATAAGGTCATACTGCCAGAGAGTATTAGAATGTTATTCTTTCACATGTACAGATGTAATCTGCTACAAGTTTTGTCATTAAAACCCACTTGTCTATAATATCAAGGAAAATTTGGTTCATTATGGTGACTTTTATGGGTCAAAACAGATGCTGCAACAGTAGAAGTGGTTGGCAATGGTGCAGCAGCTTGCGGCACACTAAACTGACCACTGCTGACACAGGGTGACCGCAGAGACATTCCTGACACATGATAAAAATTCACAGCCCTTAACACTGCCAAACACAGTAACTGTAACTTCCAAATCAAGGTAACTGGGACTTTCACACTGTGTCAATAAGTACTCCACTAAAAAAAAAAAAGTAAAAAAAAACAGTTTGGGAAAACCTGCAAACCCTGATGCAATAACTCTTGCAAACAGTGCAGTGTGAATAAATGGTGACAACTGCAGAAGAGACTAATAATTAGTTTTCCTATAAAGATTATAAACAGTCTTGCAGCAATCTCTACTGAATTACTATATTTTCTCATTAAAATTCCAATAGGGACAACACTAAAAGGCAATAATTTAAGTACTGAGTTCTAACACTGAATCATATAGACATTCTTTTATTCCAATAACTAGTATAGACTGGAACAGGCTACAATAAGAAACTAGACATTTCTTGGAACCACAGGTGCCATTGTATCCCCAGACAATTAACCCCCCCCCCCCTCCCAACCCCCTTTAAAGAATAGGCCCCCATCTTCAGAAGCATTTACTGACACTTGTCACCATGGTTTCTTCAATCTATCAACTTGAAAAACAAAATTTTTACCAAAATGGGAATATTCAAGGTCAAGGCCACTCTCATGGTAGAGGTCATGATCCCAATTTAAATATGTCTCATCCCATAACCTATATCTATGAATATAAATAATATGAAATAAATTTGTCCATCAGTTTTTTACTTATAATGCGCAGAGTACTGTCAAGTGGCAATGAAGGGGATATTAAAAGATGCAAAAACAAGAAAAGGACAACAGGTGGCACTACCTGACTCAGCAGAATACAAAACTATTGTAGGTTGGGTTTTAAGCCCAAATCAGACTAACGCGCACGTCACGCGAGTCAAGCATCAGCTATCGCTCCTGGACGCGTGCGTTAGTCTGTTTTGACATTGATATATATAGAGTGGAGCAACTTTTTCCGTATCTGACACTTGATGCATGACGCTTGACACGCGCTTGTGTTTTGGGCTTTAGGTTGCCCAAAACCTGTTTTTGACAGGGCAGTGCCCAAAATCTGCCTTTAACTGCCTAAAACTTAGTTACCCTCTCATATGACTGGTTTAACTTTTTCTTATTGTTACACAGCTAAATGTATTGAGGAAATATGTCAACAACTTAAAAGTGAGGAGCAATTTATTTCAACTAGTAAATAAACCATGATACATGAAAAAGCAATAAATGAAAACAACGCTTCTTCAGGTTGTCCATAGAAACACAGTTCTCTATCAGTTTTCGCTTGTATCCTAATTCATGTTCTGAGGTCTCCCACCTCTGCATGCCATTATGTAATTATGTTTCTGATACAATTATACAAGTAATATTAGGTTAAAACAGGTCTACACACTTTTGAAAATAAAAGAATGACCATACTGAAAGCTTATGACTTGATACTGTAACTGGCTTTCTTAATAAAAATCGAAAGAGTTATTCCAGAATTTACAAGTTGTCTGTTCTACATTGATGAACAGTCATTTATACTGTAGTCCAACAAATCATGTACGTTATGTATGCCTGTAGCTTTAAATGCAAAAAAGAAATGAATGATTTTATTAAACTTTTATGTTACCGTAAATTAAAAATATGGTAATATGTTTTACATTATCTGATAATTTACAAAAATTTCCACTAGTTAGTTGTTTCTTCCATTTTGGCATCCCTGGTAAAATTTTAAGATTTTGTGCACATATTGTCCATATAATGATTGATATATACTCTGTGCAGGAGAGTGACCAGTTAGTGAGATGGAACCCTAGCAAAATACTATGAAACTGAAAAATGTAGCCCTGCCTGGGCTTAAGTATATGTGTTTACTAAGAAAATGCTTACAATAAAATGATTCCATGTACCGGTAGACTCAGTGCAAGCTCTTATCACTAAAGCCCTGTAAAGTCTGTATGGTGAATTCTTGATATTTGCATATTGAGGCGTCACAAGGCTCTTTGAGGACATGACTATTCCCCCGTATTTGCATATCAGGCCTTCACGCCTCATTTGAGTGGCATCATTGCTATGAGAACTCCAACAGTGGTCCAACAGCTTGACCCGCTTGGTAACATTCGCACTGAAATCATGTATTCAGGTAGTCCACACATGGACCTTTGTGTCCTATGATATATCTCTGCTGAAAGAATATTACGGTCCATGGACCAAATGTAAGTGCATATTGTAGACACTATTGCAACAATTTTGTACCGACAGGTCCAGTAAAATTCCCTCTGCAGAGATGGGTCAGATGACAGGAGCAGCTGGCAGCATTTGTCTAAACCTGTGTATTAACTGTCAAATTGCGACTCGCAAATGGTGATTGTTTCAGTCAGCTGGTACATTTTGACTGCGCTCGTTGTGTGCACCTGAATATATCTTGCGGATTGGCCAAGCCAGAGTTTGTTAGGCCTACTTTCAAGAGTGGTGGTTGGATAAACGTTAAAACTGAGGCTGAGTGTTATAGTATTTTAAAGTCCTGCCAAACTCAGCATAAGCAACAGCCTAAAGATATTAAGACAAATTAAATGGGAATATATGTAGTCAATTGGAAGCCCAGAATAGGCAATGACTGAATGAACCATGTTGGTTTTGAAAAAGCTTCTGGGAAAGACCACTGCTGATGTCACTGGAAAAGACCTTAGTTCAGCGAGGCCGTGATGTGTAACGCTGGCCGTCCAGGAACCGGCCAAGATTACCAGTCCATGAAATAAGAGGGGCAGATAGTGGAAAATTAGTTATATGAGTTGCCACAAGATGGCGATACCAATACTAAGTGCTATACAATGTGGGAACTTTGATTACTCTTTCAGAAGCAACAACTAAGTTCCAATGTATAACTATTTCATGGACTGGGCCAGTCTATGAAAAATGTGAAAATTTACCACAGTGAGTCAGTGAATGTGTTGCAACTACACAATATTCATGATCTCTTTTGGGCTAGGTTCAACACAAAGGCAAGAGAAAACACACATTCATGGTCAGGGTCCCTGACTACATCACTTAATAACGTAATAAGTTCATGTAAGTCAATCAAATAATAAGTTTGACTCCAGAAAAGTTTCCAGCACAGAGGCTCTGAATGCACCATCCTAGTAATGCATGAGAGTTGACATGAACATCTCCTTGACCACAATTGGTCATATGGCCACATCACCCTGATAAACAGGATCACTCTGATCACTCCCCCTCTAATACCTAGCCTTAGTAGAGGGCTACTGGGGGCTCCATTACATCATTCAAGTTGGCAGGGCATTGAGGGCACTCATCAGGAAACCCAGGGGCCCCTAATAATTACATCACCTGAGCCTATGAAACCATGTGCCTCTCATGATCAGAAACAAGGTTCTTAGAAAACTGCATGATCCCAGTCAACAGGAAGCCTTGTGACTGCATCACACAAATTATTTTTGGTACCATAGTTTTATAAATTTGTAAGTCATAAATTTAAACAAACAAGGGACCCATGGGTCACGGCGCTCAGCTGTTATATATATATAAAAAATATGATTTGGGAAAGAGGCACATGCTTGTTTTGTGGGGTAATAAATATAAGCTTTATTATGAGTTGTTGGTGTTTAGCTTATGTATGATTTTGATAGTATCTTTGGAGACAGGGAAGAGGATTGATTTCATTTATTTTATTAACAAATGGAGGGCTATTGTCACACAGATTTTGACTTGGCCATATGACTTATAAGCAACACATATTATAAAAGAGTTTAACTATTTATTAAAATTTAATAACAAATATTGTGCCAATATAATTTTTATTAAAAAAATAATTAGAAAATCATATGATTTTTTAAAATAAAATATAACTGAAATGATTATTGAAATAATATTATAGAATATATTCATGAATGCATTCATGAATACATTTTGAAAGTATCTGCACTGGTATTCAAATACTTTCATTTTTACCTGAATTCCCATTCTTATGCAATAAAATTTTTTAATGCAGTACACATTCATATTCGTATTCAAATACATTTGCAAAGCATTTGCACCATGTCTAGTATTTATTCAGTTTTAGCCAAACAAAGATGTTGAGAATCCAGAATATACAAAATTCACAAATTTAAATAATGATCATAAGAACCTGGTTTTATGGCTTTTATTTATATTAAAAAAATAAATGTTATATATTCACTTTGGACTACTTTCACATCAATCTACACACTAGACACAGTAGGAATCTAGATTAATATTATCAACTGCATCTTTGTCTATCATTAATTTCCTTCATATGATCCCTAATTATTAGTAATGAATAATATGATTTATTTTTTTATCATTAAAATTTCACTGAAAAATACCATAGGTTACTGCATGGTGTTATTTGGAATAACATTGACATTGACATTCTATCCATCCATACAAGATTCTTACATCATCAGTTACTGCAAGTTAATTTTCTGTTACTCATCAACTTACAAATTCCTTTTCTATTAATTTTTCTTTAATTTGTTATAAAAACCAATACAAAATTATTAATTTATTGTTTATTGTTATGTTGTTTTTCAAAACAACTACTAGATGAGTTGGGTTGGACACCTGGATCAACTGTGGCTGGGCATTAGCTGCCTGGCTGCCCCAGTGTATGCTTCGCTCAAGCATGCATAATCTGATGAAAGGTCAACAAGGTCAACATACAGGTGACTGAAGAGGGGCTGGATTAAGCCTGGGTCTGACATGGTCTCATATAAACATTTATAAAAGCTACAATATTTGGCCAATATCTTTCAGCTTTCTAAACTACAAAGATGAAATCCTTATGTGTGCATGATATGAAAATTATATCAACAGTGCTCTCAGGAAACAAACGGGCCATGGTCAAAGTTGGGCAAAATTTAAGGTACTAATTTTTTTATATTTATACTAATAACTTATAAAATTTGAAAAATTCAGAACTAATTTTTGGTATTCAATTGAATCTTGATTAAATAATGTTACATCCCTGACAAAAAATCTCTAGCTTCAGCAATCCTCTTGTTAAGGGAGTAAATATATTTCTTGATTTTTTAAAAAGTGCATTATGTTTGGGCCCATTACTTAAAACAATTACGCAATACTGACATCATTTCTGGCATGTGCATAGCAAATGTATAGAAAAATATGTATATTATATATGATCAAAGTCAGATCAGTGGTTTTGATATTAGGCAGTCTTACAGTGTAACAATGGGTTTTTAATAGAAAAATGAAGTTTTTCATTAATATTTCGAAGGAATTAAGTCCTAGTGATAAAATTCTTGGCACTGTAGGAGATTTTGGAGACATCGAACTGTATGCTAAATTTAAGGAACTTAGAGCTGAAACTCAAATTTTTGGTGTTAACAGACAAAATGCTAACAAAAACATGCTGTGAAGATTAAATCCACAGTACTTACAGGAAAAAATGTGCCATGGTCAAACTTGGGCAAAATTTAAGGTACCAATTTTATATTTTTGCCAATATTTAAAAAAATTTAACAGATTTTGATCTAATTTTTGGTATACAATTAAATTTTAATCAATTAAAGTTGTATTACTGAAAAAAAGTCCCTACCTTTAACATTTTTGGTCTTAAGTGACCAAATATCTTTCCTGATTTTTTAACAAAGTCCATTATGTTTGGGCCCATAACTTTTTAAAATTAAATAATACTGACTTAATTTCTGGCATGTACATAGGAACTATATAGAGGAATATTTATGGTAAATATGAAGAAAACCAGATGAGTGGTTTTGATATTAGGCAGTCCTGAAGTGTGAAAATAGATTTCTAATAAAAAATTGAGGTTTTTCCTTAATATCTAAAAGGAACAAAGTCCTATTGACCCAATTTTCGGCATGGTAGGAGATTTTTGGGACATCTAACTGTATGGCAAATTTCAGATTCGTAGGTCCAATGGTGTCGAAATGTCTTACGGATGGACAGACTGATGGACAGACAGACGGACGACGGACAATGGACCACGACTATAGCTCAGATGACTTATAGTCAGCTGAGCTAAAAATAGGTTTAAGGCACTCATGGAGCCATAAACCTGCCTAAAACCTGTTTGAGACAGGGCAGTTATAACCAGGTTATAACCTATGGTTAAAACCTTCCTGCCCAAAACTTGCTAACCCAGAGTCACAGTACTGTTAAGTGGCAAGGATAGGGGTATTAAAAGGCACAAAAGCAAGAAAGGGCAATAAGTGGTACTACCTGTCTTATGCAGAAACAAAGCTGTCCAAGATCTTTAGCCAATTTGATTTTTGGAACAATCTATGCATCCCATATTGAGATATTTGGAAATATTCAAGGTGAGATATTGAAAATATGGAAATATTCAAGGTCAAGGCCACTCTCATAGGAAAGGTCCTGATCCCAATCTAGATGCATGTCATCTAACAAACCATATCATATTTATGTATATGCATAATATGAAAGAAATCTGCCCATTAGGCTATCCTTAAAATTCGGTGTTGGGGCTAACATTGGCCCCAAAAAGTCTTCAGGTAGAGAGGAAAAAAATATTTTTAAAAACTTAGGATCTGGAGTTTACGACACCCTTTTTATCGGATATTAGCATTTGTGAGGTATATGTCATATATCATATCCACACTCCATTCAACATTTTCAATAATAGGATAATAGGTGGTGCCACCAGCTTCTGGTATATGACAAAGCTATCCTAGATCTTAGGCCAACGTGATTTTTGGATCAATCCATGCAAGATTTCTTGAGATATTTAAGAATTTATGTGATTTTTCACCCCTAATGGACCTTTTCAAGGTCATGCTCACTCTCCTATTAAAGGTAATGACCCCAATTAATATAGGCTTTGTCCTATCACCCATATCTAGGCACATGTAAAGCTTGGTAAAGATCTGTGAAGATTTATCTTCAGCGGAGGCAGGACCGACATAAAAACTTAGTATCCCCAGACAAAGTCTGGGGTACAATTATTGTCAGTAAAACAGATAAATCATTTGAATCAGTCTATCATGACTAAGTCATTAAAATAACTCATGTACATACCTACTCTGGAAGATTACTGCTAAGCAGTGAGAAACCTTCCATTACCAATAGATCTATACAGATAAAACCTTATAACTTGAGGTATACAATTATAAATTCATTTAAGTATATCTATGAGCCCCTGAGAAATGTAATATATTACATGTATTGCACAATGATACAATATTACTATCATTTTGTAATGTACTGTTGTAGTCCTGCATTTCCAGATATATCCCATTTTATTTGTATTGAACAGTTCTCATCAGATTGTGGATTTGCAAGTAACGTATACAGGCCTGGCATTTACCAGCAAGCCTTGGTAAAAGATGTCTGCATGGTTGGTGTACTGACTGATATGTAAATTTTGCAGTTATCTCAATAATTCATGCTGCTTTCGGTATCCACACTTTTGCTGTCAGCAATTCTTGATGTAAAAAAATATTTGCTCCCCCCCCCCCCCCCATCACTTGCACAGACTGTCACCCACCCCTTAATCTTCTTAGCACATCCCTGCATTGACATAGGTACATAAAATTTGCATATGACTTAAAATACATGTTAATACATATGGAACGGGTGCAAGTAGAAATCGGATGGATTTGAGCCTGTAATTTGTGACTCAAAAGTCAGACATTCAACCCAATTTCACTGATGAAGTTCATCTTCACTGGCAAGGCCAGAAGAAATGCTTTTGTTTGCATGGTTGCATCAGCCCCTCTCCCAGAACAATATGTTTCCAGGACATTGGAATCTATCCAAGGGGTCACACAAGTGAATTGGGTGGAACATTTTGCCACAACACCAACTCCGAGGATCCCACTGCTGCCACCATTTGTGAAAACAGAAACAGGCTGGTAGGAATGTTTTTGTGTGCATGGTTACACATGTTTATATGTCATTAAAGCATTCCTTGCCAACAATTACAAGAATGTGTTCGTTTTACCCTAACAAAAATATGTAAGGTAAAATCCATGTTTGGGGAAGATGGTCAAAAATAAGAAAATGCTGCAATTTATATTATAACCAACATTTCTTTCTTAAATTCAAAAAGAAAAGAGACGCACCCAACATTTCTGAGAAGTCAACAAGGCCCAAGCAGCTTCCCACAGATTGGCGGGGCTCTCATTGGTCAGCTCATTTATATTCATGATAAACAATCCTACGATGATGCTCAGAAGCCATTCCTGCCTTGTTGACAGTAATGGCTAGGAGGGCAGGTACACAATGCTCCACTGTGCTTGATTAAACAGCTAATTTTATGTGGCTAGATCCGTAACATGAGTTAGTTCTGTATCAGACAAAACCATTTGGATCAATTTTATGAGCATGGAAGAGATAAGTTTGTGCCACTCTGTCGGTAGGTTAGAAATTGATAATTTATACTGCAGGTCGCTGACTGTCCTGCAACAGTCGATTCAAACCTTATGTCTTAATATTACCATGGGTAACATTAACCTAAAAAGAGCCGTTTAGACATGTTTTAATGGTGATTTCAAGCGCCTGTGCAGGGACTGACTGCAAAAGCTTGTCCCAGACCTGCTACAGAAAACGGTCGTTACAGAACCACCCCGGCCTGTAAAGCGCCGCGGTATTCATAAAAATCAAGCAAAAGTTTTGTTGGATAACAGGATTTTTACCTGAGTTCATAGCAAAGGCAGACTGTAGGCGTTAGATGACGTGTTTTGGAGAAAATGTTGGATCCATCAGGGTATTTAGCAGCTGTCACATTCACCCGGAAGTCTGTCATAAACGGCGAAGTAGTATGGCGTCAGTCCAGGCACGACTAGCTCGCCATCTGGTGCTTTCAACGCCAAACCAAGAGTGTGAGCAATAGTGTGAATAAAATGAATGAACGAATGAATGAAAAAAAGTTGAACCTGGAACAAATTGCAACAGAAATTAAACTTACTCAGAAAAATCTGGAGAGTAATTTATTATAAATCCCACATAGGGGTACGTAGTCGTTTAATTTTACAATTTTTATTTTTTTTAACGATTAAATTTTACTTTACTTTGATATCATCACATTGTAATATAAAACTTGGTCTTTACGCATATGATTGACCACTCACTTGAAAAATCTCTTCATTGCCTGTCTATTAATCAATTGATCCTGACCAAGATCATGATAAGTAAATTTTCAAGTAGTAACGATTTAAAGTATATTGACCTGGGCAGGGCTCGGCAATAGTGCATGCCCACTTGCCCAATTAAGGGGAAAGCAAAACCGTTAGAACAACTATCCCTATCGTCCGGAAGTTGCCGGCTGGGTCTCCGATTAACTAGTGTTAATTAAACCATGCAGTCGAGGCAATCAAAGAGAATATCACGTACAGGATGAATTATTTTGTAATAGAAGTGGTGTATATTTTATACTACGATATGTATCATAAGAGATATATAGGGTTATCGACATCAGGGAATATTTAGCATTTAAATGGTAGAAATCGCAATTTATTATGTGGAATTTTGCTAATTCTCCCCTTAAAGATGATTTTAGGTATTGTAATTACTTTAATAATCTGGTCAACGCATGAGAAAATTTAATAACCACCGAAACCGCGCTGACCTCTAATCCTACGACCAGGCTGGAAAAGTAAATTAAAGCCTTTTCATGATGAAATGAAAAGATTGCGGAGAGTCTGGATAGTAGATGGTAAGCCTCGCGGTCAGTCCTCTAAGTCATATAGCGACTACAAAGAAGCGAAAGCCGTTTTTCGAAGGCACATGAGACACTACCACACTTCTAAAGATAGAATAGATTTCGAGAAATTGGATCAAGCTGCTGAACTTGATATAAATAAATTTTGGCAATTGCTCAACAAAAAAAGAAGAATTAAAGCGAATCTAAATAATGATATGTTTTTTAATGGTATTACAACAAATGATCCAAGTATTATTTGTGAGAAGTGGGCGCACTACTTCGAGGAGTTGTACTCTATTCAGACAAATTCCTTTTATGACGTTAATTTCAAAACTAATTTAACTGAAAAATGTAAACGATTATATGAAGAGTCTTAAAGAAATAAAGCGGGAGTATTAGATGAAAAATTCACTAAATTAGAAATAAAAAACAGTATTAAACAAATTAAAAACAGAAAGGCTCCTGGTCACGACAGTATTATGTATAAGCAAATAAAATTTGGTTGGGATATGATGATCAATCATCTTGAAAACTTAATTCATTCCATTAGAAAAACGGAAACTATGCCAGAGTGCATGAAGAAAGGAATAATTGTAACAGTACCAAAAGATAAAACCAAAAGTCGTACCACTCCAGACAATTATAGAGGAATAACCCTACTGCCATGTATAAATAAAAAATTTTGAAAATGTTTTACATTCTCGTTTTAATAAATTTTTTACCATGTCAAGAATTGCTTTTCCTGACCCCATGCAGTTTGCATTTCAAAAAGGGACAGGCGCACTTAACGCATCCCACTGCCTGCTGGAATGCATTTGTCACAACTCGAGCGGCAGTCCCTAGTTTACTGCTGCTGTCTCGACAGATCGTGTCTGGCATCACGGTTTATTCATGAAATTATATAAAATGGGAATCGATATGAAATTATGGAGGATTTTATTTAACGTGTACTCAAAAATTACAGCGAAAATTTCATACCAGGACAAAACCAGCAGGAAGTTTCCCATTGCTCAGTCTGTCCGGCAGGGGGGAGTCCTATCGCCGCTTTTATACTTGATTTTTATCAATGATCTCTTAAGGGAACTTAGAGCTCTTGGCGTTGGGGCCAAAATAGGTGACATATTAACAGAATGTCCCACTCAGGCAGATGACATTGCACTGTTGGCACTCACGCCCTCTGATTTCCAATTAATGATTGACACATGCGTTGCGTATTCTAATAAGTGGAAATTTGTATTTAATACTACAAAGACCGTTATTATTACTTTTGGGGAGCGCGAAAGGATGTTTAATCTGAGAAACCCTCATCGCTTTTGGAGATTGAACAATGAGACAATAAAGCAAACCCGAAGTCATAAACACCTCGGTGTTTTATTAAATGCCAGCATGTCCTCCATTGATGGTGCGAATGAAGCATGTAGAAATGGCAAGGGATCATACATGGCATTAGCAGCATCAGGTGTACGGCCATATGGGTTAAATCCCCTGACTGCTATAAAACTCTATAAGCCAATGGTCCTCCCGAGGACTCTGTACGGTGCGAATTTATGGTGGTCATTGACCGTGCAAGAGGACTTAATTCTGGAACGAATGCATGGGTTTTGCATAAAAAATATGCGCAGATGATGCACCCTCATGTTCGGTCGGATTTAGCTCAGAGTCTTGTCGGCATGTCGAGACTGGAAGCGCTCATTGACCGCATGATACTTTTATTCCTTGGAAGGATGTGTAACAACCGTAACATTTCAAAATCCATTCTGTGGATGCGCGTAATTAGTGGCAGCTTTTGTAATCTGCTAATATAGGGCTCTGCAGCCGACATACTTTCAATACTGAAAAAGTATAACCTCGAAAACTTTTTAATTAACTTAAAATTCCAAACAAATTTTCATGGAACCGTATAAAAACTGAAAAGCTAGTTTCCATGGAAACTGACTTATTTCTCCGAAGAACAAATCTTAATCCGGAATTTAATATGTTACGTGAAGTGAAACCTTCGTTTCTTGAACCATCCATCCTCTGGCTACATGCAAGTGATATCCCTGCATCCTATAATATATTTGCTTATATGATCAAAATGCTTTCATTCTATTGCTGCATAAACATTAGTAACGAAGTAATTCTTTGTCATTTATGCGGCAAACTTTTCCACAATCCGGTCCATCATGTAGTCATAGAATGTGATAAGACAAAAACAGAAAGAGATTCCATGTGGGATTTCATTATTGATAACTTTAGTGTATACATAAGCGCTTATCTCTTCAACTTAGATGACTTCTCGTTTGATGTCAGGTAATGTCCTGGTTTAATGACACGAAATGTCTACATGAATATGCATATGAATGTACTTTTTTTTTATAAGATTTTATTGTATTTTAATTTCATTTTAATGTTGTGTGTTTTAATTTCATTCTGTATTGTCGTCTGATGGCGCATTCACATTGTAAGAAAATTGATTGTACTCTTCAATTCATTGGAGGCAATAAAGAAAATCAATCAATCAATCAATCAATGACCACCGAAACCGCGCTGACCTCTAATTAGAAACTACAAAGGAATGAAGCTACTTATATTTTAAAATCTTTCTTCTTTTTCAATCAACTTTTACTCCGACAGTGCTACCAATTCAATTTTAAAGTAAATCGAACAAATAAAAACAAAATAAGATGACAGATTTTGATGCAGTGGATTGTTTACCCCTTTCAATTAATTAAGTTACGATTATATGGATAATTGGTTGTTTTCTTCAATCATCGATTGAATAAGATGTACTTAAGCATAATCGATCACATGCAAAGAAGTCATATTATCCAGAAAAGTATATTGTAACCCTGAGATACAAGAAAGACAGCCACACACGTAGTAGTGAATGACATTAAAACTTAACAAACTAAACAAACAACATTAATGTCAAAAGCATTGTTGGTAGAGTAACCTTTTCAGGGTGATGCACAAGACATACTTTATATCTACCCGGTAAATAATTTAAGTATCATTCTATGCACGGTATTATAGGAAGTACCAGTAATAACCGATTAATAATCGATAATCTTTTTCTTTCAAACATCTCAAATGATATCAAAACCATTTCTGCCACTAGCATAAATATATCTCTATATTTTTCTGTAGGTTGTAATATATAAATTCATAAAATTAAAATTATATATATATATATATATATATATATATATATATATATATATATATATATATCATGTACTCCTCCGTAACTAGATACATTAACCAATATTAAAAGTTCATGAAATATATATATCAAAACTATCTTATCCAAGGTTTTATCGTGATATTTATCGTGAGGCGTATCGCCCAAAGAATATTTGGAAGTTAGCAATAAAAAAAAATCGGCAAAGTTCAGAAAGCTCTATGTATTACATTCATATCTTGCAATTTTTTTAATAAGCAGTCCAGTGCTGCTATACTAAAGTAGATTCATTCACGAGGCATTCTCAATACTTTGAAAGTCGCATGTAGGTCCAAATTATCGTGGGACGTGCTGAAAAATTGAGGGGAAGAATAATGGAATCCACATTCTTTTATAAAGATGAGCTTCTCCTAATTGAAAATATCCTATTTTATGTTACAGCAAAGATACTTTTTATATCATCTTTTGTGACACTGCAGAAATATGTCCCTGTGATCAATATGGTTAAATGTGACAAATCGTGGTATGAACTCTGTGAAAATGGTCTAGTATTTAAGTTTATTAATTTGCTTAGTTGTCAATATAATATGAGGATAAATAAAAATATGCAGAAATCATAATAAGAGGGGGAAACAATTCCCCTAAAGGGTGGACTGCATGTGAAAATACCTGGTTTGAATTAAATGGAATCTGAGGGTTACATAACTGTATGTGGAGCCTGTTATATCAATTTTACAATGAAGCATCCCGTTTTGATGAGTATAAATTAAACAAGAAGATATGAACAGATACATCATCTGAAACCAATCTGGGACATGGTGTGTATCGTATATTTTAGTGAGGGGTGATCGGGAGTTGCCTACAGGTGATTCTGGTAAGTGAAGAGAATGAAATCAAATTGGCAAAAAAGGGCATCCGAAATTTAAGAAAAAAGCACGACCAAACACATCACGCGAGAACACCAACAAGATAAACCTGCCATGAAAATGGAACTGGATAGGAGTAACTAATTTGAAATATTGCGTCGCTTTTGAAATGATAACAGCAGAAAGATGGACACACAGACAGACAGACAGACTGAGAGGAGAAATGATTTTCCAAACTTGCTCTTTACGGACGAGTATATCTGAAAAAAGCAGAGCCTTATACATACCCATAAAATTAATTGAATGAAGTCTATACCTATAATATTAATTAAATACATTCTAAGCAACAAGGCTGATGCATGAATTAATCAAGCTAGGCTTCATTATTTAAATTTATCACTGAATAAATGACATAAAAGAGTTGACCACTTCCTTTTTTTCGCTTTACTATATTCCTGCATGAGTGCCAGTGTTGCTTTCTCTTAATGCAGATCCCCATAATTAACAGTAAAAGTATAGAAATTATCATAATTGTGCAACTGAATGATTTATAATGAAAATTATGTAAGTTAGGTATCATATTTCATAGTCATTCATTGCTGTATCAAATCCGTCTTAACGTATACAGGGTACTGGTACTGTGTCTATATGCTTATGCTGGTGTCGTCAAGCGGTGAGAATATCGCAGCATTCTTTTCAACTTTTCTGTGGTTCTATATATTTTATATTGTTATTAATTCTTCGTGGCCTGCTCATGACGCACAGCTGTAAAGACATGTACCATATTTCCTTGAACATGCAGACGCCGGGCCTTCAGTGGTCACCTGCCTTATTTAGTCGCCGGGGCAAATTAATGTCTCAGAAAATTAACGCCGGCCTTAAATAGACGCCGGTCTTGTTCAGAAGCCGGGTGTCAGAGTAGTTTCCATGCCTGCCGCCAGATGTCTTTTCACTGGTCAAATTGACAGAAGATAGTTGCATGAATGTCTGTACGTGCGTGTTAGGATGATGTATAATCCCTCTATAAATCGTTGTTTTTTCTTACGTGCATGCCTGTTTCCATACGGGACACCAAATATTCCCGATTCGTTCATTATGATTAAAGTCGATCACCGATCCAATAAATCGGCTATTGTCAAGCTAGGTAAAAACAGTACCATTTGACACAAGCGGTACCATTTGGTACGGTGAGAATCTAGCTCACGGATGGTGGAACATATCTCTTCAAATATGTCTGCATGGCACACATTTCTTGTGTAGCATGAAGACACCAAATTATGATGTCAAGCGGTACAATTTGTAATTCCTGTCAAGCTAAATTACGCCCCTTGCTTTCATTTTTGAAGTGCTATAAGTGCGCCCCCAGTGTTAACAACTTTCTGTTACAATAACCTTATATTGAACTTGAGCAAATTAATAGGCCTAAATAAAATTGTTACAATTGTGATGTTCTAATGCTTATCATAATAAGACGCAGACGCCTTTGACTTAAGTCATTAACACGAATGAAGTCACTCTTTCGGCAATAATCTCTTTATGCTGTAAAAAGAATAGAGATGGTACCTTTATAACAATTGACTAAGCCCATCATTATAAATTTTGTAGTGTTGAATGTAGTATTAAAGTAAGTAAAATAGACAAAACCTTTCTAAGTGGAGAATCAGAAAGCTTTCAAATAATAAATTGCAATTTGTTGACATGTGTTGACAACATTTAAATGCTAAATATTCCCAGATGGCCATAGCCTTATATCCTTCATGATCCATATAGTACTTCTATATGATTTATTAGTATGTGATATTCCTATGGACTGTGTCAATGGCATGGTCTGATACTATGTAGGCTCAGTGGGCAACTATCAGACAATGGGGCTAGTTGTTCTAACGGTATTCCCAACCTCTCTTGACAAGTGGACAAGTGCTATTGTCGAGCCCTGCTCAGGGCAATTTACTTGAAATCGTTACTACTGGTAAATTTACATTTTAGTCAATTTCAATAGATAGGTAATGAAGAGATCTTTCAAATGAATCATAGAAGTAAAGACCAGGTTTAATATGACAATGTACATATGAGTAAAGTTAAACTTAATCGTTCATTAGCCAATAAAAATTATCGAATTCAACAAATTTTGGGACTTTTTATATGTTATTCTCCAGTTTTTCTGAGTAAGATACAGTTGGGATCATTTCTGTTGCAATTTGTCCCCGCGTTGGCTTAAAAATCAAGTAAAATGACCAGACTATACTGACGTGGTCAGACAGATCAAATGTACCCCTGTATGATTAGCCATCTTTGTTTTAACTAGTCATGTTTTTAAAGTTTACATGTCATAATGCACTGAACTGATCAGCAGCTGTCGATCAAATGTGACATTTTTTTTTCATATGACCAATCATATCAACAGACTGGACTTATCTATATTTAAGGTCATGGTTTTGACCTAAATTGAGATAGATTGCATGCAAAGACTGTTTTACATATTTAAAAATAATTGATTTCTTATATATATATATATATATATATATATATATATATATATCCTAGAAGGTACTTATATTATTCCCTTGTTTTAAAAAGGGTATATTCCTTAGATTTCCCTCAAAACTTTTGTTTTTTTTTATGCTAAAAATTTTCCAAATGGAAAAAAACCCTAAAAATAAGTAAATGAAAGTAGAAATAAAGTGACATAAAGAGTATATAGATGCAAACGTGTGTTTCGCCTGTATTAAACACCGCCTTGAAACACTTATATACACGACATATGATAAGGTGGGTCGTGTAATCACTGTGTAATAACCTTTACTACATGTACACAACATATGATAAGGTGCGTTTTGTAATCACTGCGTAATAACCTTCATTACATGTAACACATTAAATGATAAGGTATGTTGGGTTATCACTGAGCAATAACCTACTCAGTGATTACACAGCATATGATAAGGTGTGTTGTGTTATCCCTGTGAAATAACCTACACTACATGTACATGACATGTATGATAAGGTTTGTTTTGTAATCACTAGTGCTTCATTTGCTGTCATAGTGAAATCAAAATTATAAAATATGACTATTGGTTACTGCTCAACTGATAATCGCTGGAAGTCCGCATAAAAATATATAACAATATTTGAAGGTTATTGCCTTAACATCGTGACAGAGATATTATTTTCTCTTTTCATTGTAAGATAAGTTTTGTACTGTTAAGATATGAGTAACCTTAATATATAATACATATGAGAGTGGTTTTCTAATGTTGAATACTAACAATAAGATCGCGGGAGTTAAATATTAGAAATCTACCCTGTGTGAGGCATAAAAACGATAATTTAAAAAAATAGAATCACTTATTTCTGGATAATTCAAAACGTAGTGTACACGTTTGTTCCGAGCTGTTTGCAATCTGTTCTTAAACCTCAAATCAGGAACTTCGTGCATAGTCAAAATAAGATTGAAACGAGAAGTGCATGGGAATTTTATTTTTGTTACCATTGAGCTTATTTTAGGCTATAATTGCCGCACTCGTCGGATATGGTCCCAGAAACTGACACACGCTTTTGAGTCCGCTGGAAATCTTCTCTGCTGCTCTCTCTCTCTCGGCTATAAAACACAGCCCCTTTATATACTCCTCACATCAAGCCGAGAATTTTCCACTTCTCGAACAGTCTAAAAGATCTTACACAACACAGTAAACACGCATTACAGGAATCATCTAGAAGAACATCGCTGTGTGTGTCTAAATACCAGGGTCCACACGTGACTCACGACCAGGCGAGAAAGCCCAAGGCTAGCATGACAACGAGTGTCCAACCAGTACGGATTAAACTACGAATGTAACAAACGGCCCGGCGAGGGTGTCACAACACGAGTACGCCCGTGTCACACCATTAAAAGAGCACCTGTAACACTCCCCCTCCTGTAAGAAAAAAGAAAGTTTTCACGGAAAACTTTCTCTTTGCGATCACAATCACTAGATATTTACAACATCTAAAAAATCATCTTATTTACAACTTTACATAAATATCTTGTTTACAACATTTCATAAACAACTCGATAAGCAATCAGCAAGTACATTGTCTTTAATTCCCTTTAATGTGTATGATATCAAGATTGTAATCCTGTAAGAACAAACTCCATCTCAATAAATTTCAGTTTATATATAAAATCACGTTAGTGCAATAGATGCCAAGTGAATTTGAAGGGACCAGGCCATGCACAGATTAAAGGTTCGATTTTTTACTCAAATGTAGGCACTTTAACCTATCAAGCATTCAGGCCTTAAAAAGATACACACAGGAAAAAAGGGCGAATAATCACAATGATGCTTTGACCATACAATTTTTTGTTTCTCATTGTCAAGCATGTAAGATATATTTGGTTTAAACAATATCTTATTTTAAAGCAAAGCAATGAGGATAGGAAAACAGGGCACAGCCCTATATCAATTCCTCTCCTCATATATTTAATTATAACCCATCAATCGATTGAGATTACATTAAAACACTAAATTGGTAACTACGGTGTAGTTTATAGGATAATTCCCTCGCACAAATAAGATATTAAATGTTACATTCCCAGGATTTTATGGAACATTGATGTTGTTGTTAGGGAGATATGATAATTTGGGCTTGGTATACATTGAAAAGAAAAGTCTCCTGGGGGAGGGAGTAGACATCATTAACATGCACTTCGTGCTATGAGTGGCAAATACATAAACATCCAGTGTACACGATCTGGTAGCCGTACTGTGCAATTTCCCAAATCAAAATTATAACCCTTCCAATCGGTGAATCTTCTGTGTTCTTTCTATAAAGTATTCTTCTCTTTGTTTTTTTTTAGAAGATCGGACCTCTGGTCATGCATCCGGTCTTGTCAAGGGAAAAAGATACGCGTGGACTGTTTTAATATAACAGACATATTTTTGCAAATGTTGATGTACCTTTAAAGCTGAGTAATTCCATTGTATATTTAACATTTGTTGTAAAACCGGATATCTAGGAAGGGTTTCTATATTCTGTTACGGGGTGACATAAAAGCGGACCGAACTGCTTCGCCAGTGAATCTAGCTTTCCTAGCAAAGCGGTTGGTACGCATGACCTGTGCACCACCATAATGGGTTCAAATCCCGGATCGGCCCAGTATTTTCCCCTGAGCAATTTGTCTTCATAACAAAATGGGGGCTCGTCCGGGATGACGGTAAACTTTGTGGCCCAGGAAATAAGCTCACCAAAAGGTGACCCCTTAGGATAATTAGTCTCGTTTTGATAGCAGAACGCTCTAAAGAGGGGATGTGTTACGGGGTGACACAAAAGTGGACCGATCTGTCTCGCTAGAAAAGCTAGCTTTTCTGGCGAAGCGGTTGGTACGCCCGACCTTTGCGCCACCGACATGGGTTTAACTCCCGGATCAGCCAAATGTTTTCCCCTGAGAAATTTGTCTTCGTAACAGAATGGGGCTCATCCTACGTGACGGTAAACATTAGCAGAACAATTTTAAGAGGGGGTGTGTTTCGGGGTGACATAAAAGCGGACCAAACTGTCTCGCAAGTGAAGCTTGCTTTTTCTAGCAATGCGGTTGGAACGCCGGACATGTGCGCCACCGACATGGGTTCGAATCCCGGATCGGCCCAGTATTTTCCCCTTAGCATTTTGTCTTCGTAACAATTCGCAGGAGTTTTTCTTATCGTTTTATTGCCTCTTACAGAGAATTTTATCGGTTTGAATATGCTGAATATATCATTACCTGCAGGCTGTGAGTCGCTGTTGGTGCTGATTGCATTTAATAACTGTGCAAGGATATCATAAACATGTAAAGAAACAAGTTGCCCATGAGCCATGACGCTCAGCTGAATTTCACACACATGTGACGCATGTATTAATTAATTATGTTAATTGTGCTGGAAAATATTTGTAAAGGAGCCTTGAACAATGGGTACAACGAATTCCACTGTTCTCAAAAGCATATTTTTTTACCATAGGTCTTAGAAACAAGGCAACAGTGGCCTTATGTAAGGCTTACAAGAAAATTTTACTAGGAACTACCTTTATAGTAAGTTAAACGTTTACACATCAAGCTGCTACAACTTGTATTTATCTGACATATAGGGTAATCGCGTCATCTTTCAGACCGCTCATAGAATATTGGTCACAGTGATCTTATTTTTGACCTCCCTTTACATTAAGAAAGAAATTTTTACACTCCTTGGTGCCCTGTCCGACCTTCTGGGTGTTCAAATTAGTTGTTTTCCTAATAACTTGCAGAATATAGGTTACAGCGACCTTATTTCAGGATTCAAAGGAGATGTGCCAAAAACATCACTGGATGTCATATTGAAGGTTATAGGTCCAAAAGTAAATTTAAGTGTTCTGCCTGACTGTATGAGTGATCATGTACATATATTTGGCCAGTCGCTTGCAGAATATACGTCACTATGAACTAGTGTTAGATTTACAGGGAGATCTACCCAGAACTTCCTTGGATGTTTATTAGAAGATTTTAGGCCTAATGGTTACAATTTGTGCCCTGACTGACTTCTGAAAATCATGTTCTTCGCCAGTAGCTCGCAGGATATGGGTAACCATGGCCTAATTTCAAGTGTCCAGTAGATTTGCCCAAGACTTAGCTCGGTATTACGTTATAAGATTCTAGGGCCAACAGATAAAATGTGTGCCCTGTCTGACTGTCTTGGTGATTAAAATCAAGCTTAAGGCCGGTCGCTTACAGAATATAGGTCACAGTGACCTAATTGCATGTTTCCAAGGACATTTACCCAGGGTCTCGATAAATTTCACATTTATATTAGGAGCATATGTAGCAAATTCATTCTAAATTTTGTGTGTAAAATAGTGACACCCTATGCATACTTGTTCTTCACCTTCCTATGAAGCCTAAAGACATGGTTCCTATGAAGCCTAGAGACATTTAAAATGGTTTAAAATTAAGAAAAAACTGCGACCGAAACATAAAACAAAGACAAGGACAAGAGCATAAGAAAGGTTATTTTGTGGATGCCTATGCCTTTATAATACTTAAGGCTCCAATTGCTTTTCTGAACATTTTTTGGATTGTCTAATACTATATTTTTTTAGGTTTATATTAAACGGATCTATTCACACACCTGGTTTGTTAAATTAACAGATATACAGTATTATACACTCCCTAAAATTTCTCCCTAAAATATTAGTATCTGCCGGAATTTAATTCTAATCATAGAATCATAATTATTCTCCTGTGCACTTATAGTGAAAAGCGTTCCCCTGGTGAAAACATTGGTGCAACATACAATTTTCGTGACGTCACAAATCAAGGATTTTTTTTCAAGCATCAAACCTGTATTTCTTTTGTGTATCTTCTTTCCTGTCACTTCTCTTTGTTTTGAAGTTGTGCACGCACAAGATGGACCTCGGGCCATGCAGTCTTGTTATATTTAACAAACGCACATACTATGTGTTATCTCACATACAGAACAATAACAAGGTATAAAACTTTTTAAAATGTAGCTCTAACATTTTCAGTGGGGGGTAAGTGTTGATTTTTCCTGACTAAAAGCAACGGTAATCTTTAGTCATTTGAGCTGCCTGGGTATGTAGCTCCGGCCCGTCTGGGTTTTAGACACTTATTTGCTGAAAGATGGAACTCATGAGTCATAACAAATGGATGGGGCATTTAAATCAACCTTTATTTATTATAAGAATAGTTATAAATAATTTAATATGAAACTACACATAATTGACAAATTCTTAGCCTTAGGAATCGGAGATCAAGGTATGGCCATAATAACAATTGTCAGATCCTTAATACAGGTCTAGTTACCTTTAATAACATGACATTACTTCACATGTACCCTCTTTATAAGTGCCTTAGAGAAATGATGTTCGCTAGCCAGAACTGTATAGATATGTACTTGCATATTAAAGTTATTCCATCTCACAAAATAGCTTATATATAGTGTGTGTTTTTGCAAATTCCTTTACCAGAAGTAAAAAAAAAATACTTCATAATTAGCTTAATCTGAGCTTAGAATTTTATTTTTTACGACCTATTGGTTCGGGAAATTCATGAAGACAGTAAGAATCATTTTAAAAATTTTGTCATATTTGTTTGAATTAAGTAGACGAAACCATAAAATTACAGGTATGCAGATGATGACCTTCATGGCATTTATAAACAAACTAGCTGATAGACCCGGTATACCGGGCTTATTACCAGGGTTAGGGAGATTTATTAACTGAGATGTGAAATGTTGGCTCATTTTTTTTTTTTTTTATTCTAAAAGTTAACAGAAAATATAGGTTTTCAGTGGGAAACTGTCTCCATAAGATATGTATAAGCATTTTGGCACGACTGCAGAATAACTCGCGCACCTCTCTGAGGCACAACACTTCTTTGAACAGAAAACGTTTCTATGTACAGCTGCTTGTATCTTAATTTTGCCACTTACTTTTAAATTACATGAATCCTTAACATCATACCGTCCGTCCGTATAAACTCATAACCTGGTGGAGACAGTGCGTGAGTGATCCTGAAGTCGCTCCAATATTTTTAACATTTATTTTGTGGTTCTGTCCTCGTGGCAAGAAAATTATAGCTTGGGGGGTATGCGGGGGGCATTCAGGTTTTCGATGATATTTGACTGGATTCTATCGGTGGACGTACAAAGATTATAGGTTGATGTGAGGAACACATGAAAGACTTATTAAATGTACGTTGCCAGGAAACTGGTCCTAAAGAAAGAAACAGGAATATGCATACCTCGTAAGTAGCAGAAGGGGACTCAACGGGACTCCATGCAGAGGGTCCGTATTCATTTTCAACCGCCGCAATTTTTTTTTCATCGTATTAGACAAATTTTGAGGCCTGAAACCCCCGACACCACCCCAGCCCTGTTCCTGAAATTGGGACCTTGAATAAGGTTTTGTCATTAACCCTCCTGGGTTGAACTCGCCATTTCATAAAGCAAGAAACATGTGTTTTTCTCTTTTACTGACCACGCACGTTGGTCAAATCCCTCATTGAAAGCAAGCGTTATTCATATGAACAATAGTCCTTAGTGTTAGAGGTTAAGTGACCACGATGCACGCATTCCGGTGATTGCCGAAGGCAGTTCGGCTGTACTCGGTAGAAAAACGGAAAAATCACTCAAAATTATATGTATATTAGAAATTATTTATTTTTATATCGCCTATGTCACGACGGGGATAATAACCTTTAAAATGATGTATGGCACAATATTGTACACAGCGCGGATATAGAGAACACTGCGAACAAACGTTAACCGAATTCCTTTTATAAGTATTAGATGTAATTTCTTCCACAGTCATTAAAACATAGAATCATGTTTCACATGACAGGTATAACATTTAAATTTGATGTTTGTTAAATTTTGATACAGATAATAATCTGATTATACTCGCGTAAATTTTAACAATTTATTATTCATGTGTTTGTTGGAGAGATAATTAAGCAATAAGTTGGACCAGAATTAAGACAAGCTGAGTTCAGATTCTTTGAGACTAATTAAGTCATTTTAATATGGATGCTGACAACAAACAGAAGGCTTTGGGGATTATAACATTAATGATTTTTCTATCACAATTTGCCAGGTCAGAAGAGTTAAATGTAATTAAAATGAATTTTGTATCTGCTCCTCAACCTTAATATTGACTTTCTCCATACCTATCCTCACATTATAAAGTAAGCAATATTGTTGTGTTATTGCTTTAATTGATATTACAGTAATAATTATATGAAAAATATGACTTAATCCGTAAAAAGAAAAGCAAGACAAATTACATTCAAGGCATATATTTTGCTAGATAAGGCACATGTCATTTTATTAGCGTGTGTGCCATCTCAAACCCCATTTTGGATCACGGTGTCAGGGAAATGAGTATTGGTTAAATAGGCCTCCAACGTTACAGTTTTGCATACATTTATCTGGTATTAAAAAAATCAAATATGAAACAAAACTGGGCTCTAATCAATCATGTACATTCAGCTTGTGCAGCTGACATGCCTGCATTTAATGACTCCAGTAAAAAAAACATTTCTAACGACAGCCATGCCACTTTCCATAAGAGATAATAAAATGTCAAAACAGTTTATATTCGTTTTAATCTGAATTTCAAAGATAAGCTTGTATTGTATAGATAGTGTAAGCCGGTTGCTGTTCATTGATTATTGTTTTCAAAAAGAATGTTTTGAAAGAATGCTGTACCTATCTTACTCGTACGAATGAAACAGCTTATGTTGTCATTGTGCGATGACAAAATCATATTTCTTGTGAGGTCTTTCCTTGGCAAATTCCAACACATATTTATTTATACTTTTTAAGGCATTTAGAATAAAGAAAATTGGGACAAGAATAAAATAATAACCAGCATTTAATGCTTTACTGTTGTTTTGTCTTGTGTCTTTTATTGGTATAACCTAACTGTATCGATTTCATACTCCCAGAAATGTAAAAAAAATTATTCCATCCTAAAAAAAAATTATAAATTACCTGAAGGGGGGGGGGTTATAATGGGAGACATGATATGACTCAATGTGACACTTTTGAATTTTGTTTAAATTTAATATTGAATTTAAAACATGTAGAAGAACATGATATGACTCAATGTAACACTCTTGAATTTTGTTTTAATTTAATATTTAATTTGAAAAAAAGGTTTTCTTCAAACTTCATTTTGACACATTTCTAAACAAACTCTTCCCCTAACAGGCTCCTTAATGTACATCTTCCAGTGTTAATTATCTATTCTTTTCATGCTCATAATAATGTATATGCATGTAAATACCTGTCTACTGTAAGCTACCTGGTGTTAACAGCTTCATATGCTATCAGCTACCCCGCAGAAGGTCTATTTGCTTTTTAATGATATGATATTGCCCGGACAAAGATGTTGGCCGCCGTTATGTGATCATCGTAGTACATTTTGGGTGCTTGCTTATATGTCCACACAGCAGCTCTAAATGTTGGATGAAACTTATATTGTGAATTGTGGACTATTTTCTAAAACTTTGGGATGGACAAGTGTTATGTGAATGGGTTCTGGAACTAAATACATCCTAAGTTGTCCCTTTTATATTTTGTATATTATGCACACAAAAAAATATACATTAATAATAAATCAACTGCCTAAAATTTTATCAATTCTTTCTTAGCTCTTGACCAAAATATCCACAGAACTCCTTAAAATTCATCAAGAACCCTCAGATATACTGTTTCGATAAACTAACCGAAGTGATGGATTTCTATGCCTGAGTGAGACAATGGTGTCAATTAAGTGATAAATGAATAATAGATTGAAAAACAGCAAAATCATAATGTAGGTATAGAAGGGTCATTTTCTTATGTTCTTTTTGAAGGAAGCTACATTTTTATGTGCTTTTATGTGCACCAGTGCGAACCAGGAATCACAGGGCCATACTGTATATGATAAAGGTTAACTGATATCAGCAAGTTGTTAGCCATTCCTTTTGTACAAACGACAACAGTATATCTTGTTGTATCAACACATATTTTTTATGGATTTCAATGAAATTTTATAGAATACTGGCAAATGGGCTGAGGAACAACTGACTATTTTTCTTGGTTTGTCTGTTAAAAGTTGGATTGATGTTGATGCGGATTCAGGTGTTGGCGGTGGTATGCGCTCTATACGCGCTCTCTAAATTTTTAATATACGTCCTAACGAAGTCTTTATGTATCATGTCCAAGTTCTTATAATGTATAATTCTGGTCATTTTGAGGTGCTTTGTTGCAAGATTTTCCTCTAACGTAAATATATGAGCAGTTTTGCTTTAAAATTAAAATTGACCTGAAAAAATGACCAAACCCACCATATTATTTTGCAAAGGTTAAGGTCTGAAAATCACAAAAATATAGGGTCTCCACTTTTTACAAAGAAGAATACTCAGGGACATATGCCCCCACACTTACTAGAAGATTCCACGGCCATATGGACACCATTTGTGTACCGTCTGAGTTTTCTGGCAGTATAGGTCACCATGACCTAATTTTAGGTTTCCGATGAGAATTGCCTAGGACCTCCCTGGTTGAAGAGTTAAAAGTTTCTATATTTAACAGATACAATTTGAGCCCACCTGACCATCAGTCTGCTAAAATTATGGGGTTTTTTTTCTTATAGCTAGCAGAATATATGTCACGTTGACCTTTTTTCATGATTCCAAGGACTTTTACACAAGACCTCCCTGAATGTCACATTAGCAGATTCTAGGGCAAATGGATACAATTTGTGCCCTGTCTGAATCTCTGGTTGCTCAGTCATGTTTTTCGCCTGTAGCTAACAAAATATAAGTAACGATAACCTAATTTCAGGTTTCTAAAGTACCTGCCTCCCTGGATATGCACTAGAAGTTTGTAGGTCTAACGGTTAAAGTTTGTGCCCTGTTAACGTCCAGACTGCTTCATTTGAAGGTCTAAAAATAGAGAAAATGCATAAAATTTAGAAAAAAAATATAGGTGGTGCACAAGTCTTCAGGAAATGATTAAACTGTCCATGATCAGTATGCAATTTTTTAAATTATTCTGAAGTGCACAAACAGAACCCATAACTCGAAGAATACATGTCGCAGTGACCTAAATTCAAGTGTACAAGAAGACTTTTGTGGATCTTCCTAGATATTAAGTTAGAAGTTTTCAGGTCTTCTGGTTACGACCTGTGCCCTGTTAACGGCGGACGGAAGACGGATAAAGAGTGATCGCTATCGCTCAGATGACTTTCAGTCAGCGAAGCTAACTATAGATGCCTTCAGCCGCCATTTTGATTGAAACATCTAGTAAAAATATGTCTAGGAACGTAATCAATACATTAATAGACAGATTAACACCAAAAACAAGCTTAATGCAAGATACCTGCAATGTAAGAGACTGAGAAATGTTACATCAAACAAAATATACTGAACACGGTAGCCAAAACAGATAAAGGTATCCCCACTGTTGACAGAAAATAATAAACTTTTTCTTGAATATGCAGTTTTCATCTTCCTGACCGATGGTCTGCTGTGTGTGAATCTTCATGATCAATCTTTTGTTGAACGATATATATATATATATATATATATATATATATATATATATATATCATGAGGATCTTTAGATCACCAAGGTTATTACAGTTAGAAAATCACTGAAAAATGTTTGTGATCGACGAGGGAGTTGCACATTTGCGTGTTTCAAAAGTGTGCAGCAACCGTTTGAAAAGCCACATATATGCCACATTATCGAAGGTTAAACCTGGGCACGCAGATAAAACATTTCAGAACAGATAAACAAATGTGTTATTGTTATAGTGGGGCTTTATTGACAGGCTGCTCTCCATACACACGTGCATGCTCCTGTCATGTGACATATACCAGAGAAATATTGATCACTTTACTCTGACATGTCGGGACGTCGCTATAGTTACAGAAATTAACAATGATTAATACGGTCACATTTTGACGGGAAAACATCCATGGCTCCTAGTGTCATTGGGGACATTCTTCATTTTATGTTAAGATATAGCAAACGTATCAAATTATTGTGAAGATTAAGGCATAAACAATGGAATATTAATATGTACGACAATATATACTGGCGTCAGCCCGTCGTCATATGTTCTTTAAGTCTTAATCTATTTAGGTAATTAATTTCATTTTTCACTTTTCTCTATATTCGTACAAGAAACATATGAAGTATATAAATGTACATAAATCGGATAAGAAAATCATATACAGAAGCGGATCCAGAAGTTGGGGGGGGGGGGTCCTTTCCTGTCACCGCAAGCTTTTTTAAAGGTTCCAGGCAAAGTTTTACTGCCTGGACCCCCCCTCCCTTTCCCGGATCTGGGGACCTTTTCTTAAGTTTTTCATGAAACCTATAGGGTTGGACCCCCCCCTCCTAAAGCCTGGATCCGCCCCTGATATATGACGATGATGTCTTGGTTCAATTCTGTATACGTTTATCGTAGTCAAGCAAGCAATACAAAGTGTATTGTATAAAAGCAGAAACAATGACTTGATGCAATGTCGTCACACATTGCTGGTTTAATGCAACGCGCGTACCAAAAAGAAAGAAAAAATTGGAAAAGATGAAATATTGATCTGTTAAGGCCGGGTACGTGTGTGTATACAATTTTTTTTTCGTCATGCGTACGGGGCGTATACATCATACATGACCTGACAACGATGCCATCTTCTGCAGACGTAAATTATCCCAATATATATTTTTTTTTATCGTAACACCAGTTTTGATCACCTGAAATTATTCACCATGCTAATTATCGCCCTTTTAATGAGGGACTACATAAATGCAACAGTTATGGTTTCAGCTATGCTCCGCTGAAATTAATTACCTAACAAGCGTAATTTTAGTGTATACATTAAAATAAGTAATACGTATTTCATTTTTGCGAATTGACAAGATGTGTTCCAGATCACGTGTATTTGCTACATACAGTCCAAATAAGCCCATGCATGCCGCGGAGCACAGTATTAATTAGCATAATATATTAGTATCAGTATTAGTGCATCGATTTTCATGCACAGAAACCTGGTACAACTGCTTGCGCCAGCTCAGTTGCTGCGGTGTAACATACACTGGATAAATAGTGATTTATCTTGAGAAAATCTGACAGATAATGTGAACTGAACTGTATTGAC
This sequence comes from Sipunculus nudus, assembly GCA_026874595.1. NCBI lineage: Eukaryota > Metazoa > Annelida > Sipuncula > Golfingiida > Sipunculidae > Sipunculus > Sipunculus nudus. The sequence continues at coordinate 54,721,587 of CM049311.1, read as the reverse complement.
AAAGAATGTGTTTATTACCAAAGATGAAGATGGTCCACGTGGTTTTTGTTGGCCTGGTAAGTCTATTACACAAGATAGGATACAAGACACATAAAAAAGGAAAGTTCAGATAACCCGCAGAAATATGTGATTCATTTAGCACAATGGTAACATAGGCCTATATATGGCACATTGAGAGATATGGTCACCTGATTAGGATAAGGAAAGACACATGAACTGATAAAAAAAGTTAAGAATAAATTACTGAGAAACAAGTAGTCTTAAAAAATTAAAGAGACATGTAGAAATAACGCAAGCATGATTTACAATACAGAAGATACGACATAACATAGGTGGATTATTTATTATCACTGAATGAATTTTATATGCTTGCACTGTTGTCCTTTAATGGTATAATTTTAAGATACTAAAGCTTAGCCCCTGCATTGAATGCAATAGGACGAAGTCGTTTGCCTGGTAGTAGTTGTTTTATACAAACACATACATGAACAAATGCTGTATACACAAAAAATGCATGCACATATAAGTAACTATTGGCCTAGTACAATATATAATTATATATCTATATTGTTGATATATATTGTTTATAAGACCCGATGAAGATATGCTATCCGGCGGAGGATACCTGTCGCACAAAAAAAAATTGATTTCGCAGATTAAAGTAAGCATTTCGGACACTGTACAGAAAACGCGGACGCAGAAAATGAATTTTTGCTGTCGAGACCGGATCTACGCGCAAAGTAATGACTTCATCATTGTTGAGAAGCCCCCTGTGTACCTACAAATACAAAAGTAAGTTAGGTATAGGTAGGATGCATTCAGGTTGTGAGATATGTAGGTAGGTGTTATTAATGCGATAATTGTAAAAAAAAATAAAGAAAAGAGAGGGCAAAAACACATCAATCTTAAAGGGGGAATAATGCATTAGCACTATCCCATATCGATTAAGTAATATCTTAATCCAGACCTAGCTAACTAGACGTTTTCTAGATTAAGGTAATGTAAGAAAAAGTGATCGTTGAATACGTCCTTTATGGTTGCAATATGGCCCGAACGTTTTATCTCCGAGCTGTCATGATTCTAAAATCAGTGTTAAGGGCTTCAGAGTCGATCTTTTATCCGACTGCTGTGATTTCAGAATTTGCTGAATATTGATTTATTATGAAGCTGATAGCATGATCCGTTTATTTTCAAGGAAGCATTGTGCTAGACAGGTATTGTGACAGTGTTGAAGGGGCGGTGAACTTTCAGGAGGTAACTATTTCTCGATGATTCTAAAGTAAGATAGCAGTCCGAAACAAGAAGTTGAATTCATATATTGTGCTGCGCTAACTTGTTTAATAACATTAACGTTCTTTATATTTTCTTCTAGTTAAGGTAACCTGCGCTAATTTTTTTATAATTTAATCTGAATATGTACATTAGCAGAATTTCATTATGGTTTGGGACTGCTGGAAGGGGCGGCAGCAAGCACTTCCTCTAAATTCATGTGCTGCTGTTAACCAGACTCGTTGACTGTCAGTCAATAGGAGTGTACCTTGAACAATCTTAAAATAAAAAGAATTTATTGATAATTCAAGTGTAAAAAAATTGTATATGAACACCGATGGCACATTCTTGACATGCATGATGAATTCTTGAATTAATTCGGAATTACTGTTTTGTTATATATTCGTAGTTTCCATACAGTATAAAAAATATTTTAAAAATCTTCGCCTTAATGGATTTCAGTGAACCTGATCAGGTCCGGGTCCAAAAGGGATGGGGGATGCAACCTTCTCACTATCATTAAAAATATTCATTATTTCAAGCAAGTTTTGTCGGCTTTTTCAAGGATAAGCCCCTCGACCCCGCCCTAATCCTTAAATAGACAATATAAGATGCAATAATATGCCTACTCTTTCACACTATCAATTCAGTTTTGCTTGATTACAAAAAAAAAATTGCAGCAAAACCACCCAAGCACACAGTTTCAGTACCTCGCATCAGCTGTATTACACACGTTGAGAGATATGACCATCTGTTATCTATATAAAGGCCGCGTGACCGGAGGGCCGATCGGGAGCCGCAACACGCGGTGTTTCCGCCAGCGGGAATATGTATTTCATTTTATTGTATTACCAAGTCAGTCAGTGCATCTCCTTATTGACCCGTGAAGTGCTTCCGTGATGCACACGGCCCAACGCGCTGTGTTTATGTTGACACGTATGATCGCGCCCGGTGCACTGTTTTTAGCAATCATTTACAGGGGTAAATATGGCCTTTATACATGGGTAGCGATCTTTAAGAGATCGTTGAGCGATGAAAAAAATGGCCAGATCTCTCAACGATCTTCTAAAGGAGCGCCAAGCGATAACCAAGATCTCTCAATAATCTCTCAATGATCTTCCAGTAATCTCAACGGTCGCTTAGGTCTCCTGAAAGTTTTGAATCGGTCCAAAACAATCTCTCAACGAACCCCAAGGGAAGCGATCTCTCAACGAACGCTCAAGGCGCGCTCAAGGAACCCTAAACGATCTCATCGATCTCTCTATGATACCTCAGCAGTCTTTCAATGAACGTCAATTTTTTCCACCCCGAAGGTATACTCTTTGGTGGCCTAAGGAACTCTCAGTGATCCGTCAGTTATCTCTCCTGGTCTCTCTGTGATCTCTCTTGGTCAAACAACGAGCGTTCAACAAACTCTCAATAGTCACTCAAAGATGTTGCAATGATCGCTCAATGGTCACCTAATGATCTCCGTGCTGTGTAAAGGGGCCTTCAGCAAACGGTTTCTAGGCAATTTTTTGGCAGGTGCAGATTAATTTTAAAAGGGAGAAGCTATTTTCGTGTTAATTAAACATGTTTTATAAGTGATTGGGCCCCTTTAATGAAAAAAAAAACAACCAGTACATACACCCACATGAACATAAGCCCATGAGCAATTGAAAAGCTTGAGTCTGATTTCTGCGCGTATATGCGTATATGAATGAAAAATCGCTCATATAATTTTGTAACAGGGGTGTCTTCATGTGTCCGTACATATATGAGTGAAAATGGCCTCAGGAGCGCTTTTCACGCACAGGGTCTGCGTGAACTCAGGGATTAAGGGTAAAAATGACGTCATTTCACCATCTTTTTGAGGAAGGCCTGCTTGATTCACCATACAAATATATAAGTCTGCCAGTTCACGCATATACGCATTCACATGCACATGGAAACACACCTATTTTTTCAAGCATATATACACGCACATGGAAACACACCTTAAGCTGCTGGAGAAGGCGAAACCAGTCGACTTAGTTTATGAGAGCCTAAATATACTCTTACTCTTTTCAGAGAAAACTCATAAAATAGTAATACTTTACCCTTCAAAACAAAGTAAACAACGCCATTCAGGATGAAATATTAAACGAGTATGAACTGAATTTGACTATTTTCAAATTGTTGTGCTTATGGATATTTTAATTTTACCATTTCACATTTATGATGACTGTCATCGAATATCTCAGAAATTATATATCATTTAATGGCTAATAGATGTAATATATATGGATGGCGTCACCTGTGTTGGACTGCTGGTGTTATGGTGTGTGTCTGTATATATATATATATGTGTGTGTGTGTGTACAAGCTAAGTCTATTTGAAATAAAGCTGTGTCTTGATGCCTTTTTTTCACTTTTAATAAAATTTCAGTTTTTCAATTCTAATAATAAGGCTTACCACTTGCACTTCATGGCGAGAACTGTATTCCCCATACATACCCAAATGGATCTCCTGGTGAAATAAATATTTAATCTGAACGAGAATATAGATTTTAAATTTTAACTGAACATTCTGTTTATTTTTTCGCAGGTTCATTTGGTTCTTCTGGATGAAAGTACAGGTAAGTTAATTTATATCACATAATTAATAGAACCTGTATGTATGCTAGGCCTTGCATATCACATGAAACTGTTGGGGAAAAAAGGTTTAACTGCAACGTACATTCTATGCTGTCCATCTCATTAAACATTTTTTGGGGCTAAATAATTCTACTAATGTTAATTTTGAATGATAATCGAGATTTAAATAGTGTCCTGATTATTTTGCACCATATTGTATTTTTTTTTTCAAATTCACTCATAGAGGTACGGAGCCCGGGAGACGACATGGTGAAAAATATTTATGAATTCGTGCGCACGAATTACTAATCCGTGCGCACGAATTACTAATTTGTGGCCACGAATTACTAATCCGTGGCCACGAATTACTAATTCGTGCGCACGAATTACTCGGGGTGAAAAAAAAATTTCCAAGGTGGAAAAAATATTTATTAATTCGTGCGCACGAATAACTAATCGGTGCGCACGAATTACTAATCCGTGGCCACGAATTACTTATTCGTGCGCACGAATTACTCGGTGTGAAAAAATAAATTTTCAAGGTGGAAAAAATATTTATTAATTCGTGCGCACGAATTACTAATCCGTGCGCACGAATTACTAGGTGTGAAAAATATATTTCCAAGGTGGAAAAATATTTATTTTAATAGGATAACAAAGTAGCCGTTTACGCTTATGCAACTGCTCTCCTGCATATATAAATTAAAAGAAAGTGAAAAATTAACATGAATGCATATATGTATATTTAAATGATCAGATTGGAAAAGTGCACATATATTCACACACGATAAGATATATATATATATATATATATATATATATATATATATATATATATATATATATATATATATATTTATATATAGATAGGTAGATAGATAGATAGATAGATAGATAGATAGATACTTAATATACGTTAATACAGATTGACATTCCACACTTACTGATACTTATACATATATTATTACTGGTAGGCGTACGTCTCAGTCCATATCGAGCATATCAATTAGATTAAAAACATCAGTTTTTCCTATTGAAAATAGGTATTGATTTAAGTAACTGGCACCTAGTCGTAACCGAGTATGGATAATTTCTTGTTGACGATGATTGTCGCAATAATAACTGTATATTTCTCGAGAGGCAGGGTTTAAACAGTCACGAACATTTTCCTGAAAGGAATCGATTGAAGTAGACTTAAATATATGACACTGTTCCAAAGTTTACAGGCTATTGAAAGGAAAGAAAAGAAAATTGGAAGGAAAGAAAAGCGACGGTCTTTCCGTTTGAACCTCAGTATCTTTAGCAAATGCGATATGCGCGGACTGTATAGGGCGAAGCATGAGACAGAGTTTGAGTTAATATATAAGCAGATAATCTGGTGCTAGACCGTTAATCATTTCATAAAATGTGGATTGTATAGCCAACTCTCTTCTTATTTTTATACTTTACCATTATAGCTCTTTTACCATAGCTCCAGTGCTGGAAGTCGAGAGCGCTCCAGTACGTGTTAAACATGCTTTCCGTTGTATACTCTCAAGTTGGTATGACTGTCTGACAGAACAATTGTTTAATATTAAAACACCATACTCAAGTACGAGATGTATTAATGATTTATACATACGACCTAAAACTTTCATAGAAAATTGGAATTTATAATTTTTTCAAAATTTCCAAACGCTTATTGGCTTTCAAACATATCATGTTTATGTGTTCCTGTCAGGAAAGCGAATCCCAAATATGACATGAGAAGTTCTGTGAAGTTCATTTCACCTAGTTTATACGTAATTTGCAATTTAGCATCACTGTCAAATGGCGATTGAGAACTTTAACTGGAGTTACTTTGTGAAGCAAAATAACTGTTAAAAATTTCAGCCTGATCGGCTTTGTCTATAATAATGTTTCCATTATGCCCGAACGATGAAATTTTCCACTATGCACGGCAACTGGATCTGTGTGTTTTATATTTATATTCTTTAAGTATCGCTTAAAGCCCTTTCTATTTTCAATATACAGAGTTCCGAATTTTCCAAGGTAGGAAGTCACGGAACTGTCGGAAGGCGCTGGGCTTCATTTTGACAACCGTGTGTGCCCGCTGAAACTGCCAACCTGTGCCTGGACTGAGTCGATGTGTGCTTGCTTCTCATTGGCTAGTAATTTGTGCGCACCAATTAGTAGCCAATGAGCATTGAGCCAGCAACATAAGAGAGCTGTTCTCATTGGTCACTAATTCGTGGCCACGAATTAGTAATTCATGCGCACGAATTAGTAATTCGTGGCCACGGATTAGTAATTCGTGCGCACGAATTAATAAATATTTTTTTCCACCTTGGAAATATATTTTTTACACCTAGTAATTCGTGCGCACTGATTAGCAATTCGTGCGCACGAATTAATAAATATTTTTCACCATGTCGTCTCCCGGGCTCCGTATAGAGGTATTATATTTTTCTATCTAAATATATATTCCAGCAGTTATGTAAAGTTCTTTATTTTTCTGTGATTTTTTCATAAGACACAAAAGAACAACTCGGCAGTAGTTTACACCTGCTTTAAGCCAGACATTAAGTTACCCCGATGTCTCTACGTCATAAGTCATCTGTTAAACTGGTAGTTCTTATCTAGTTAGCTAGTTGCATAACAGGGGGCGTCACATGCCTGTATCAGTACAATTAAAAACGTGTTGAACGTTCGGAAACAATATAATGTTATGACTTTATGATGAGAAGGAAAAACTCTGCTTGGATGTTATGTATTGTTAATTTGATGACTTAAGCCTGAATGAGTGAATAACTGAATATTTCTAGGCTACCTAGGATTTGTTTCTCGAAATACAAAGAATTTTAATATTTAGACTCCCTAAAAGGCATCATAATTTGATTTATAACACTTTAATATAACTTTCAGCCAAGTTCTACAATTATCTTTCTGCTAGAGTAATGTAATGGTAATAGAAATAGAAGTAAATATCAAGTTAAAGTGACTTTTTTTCAACATTTGAGAATTGTAAATGTGGTATAAACAAAGGCAATAGCAGGAATTTAAAGTAGAGGTATTGGTAATAGAACGCAAGATATATACAACCTATCCCTAATATATGAATGTGTAAACAGATAATCCTTTCAAATTATAGCTTGATATAATATAATACTTTTAAATAATGGAATAATACTTCCACATGCGTTTTTACCATATAAGGGTCAATATTTTATCCCGGCCGCCTCGTTATCTCCCTTACTAAACCATCGAATACCACATACAATATCATGCCGGTCAATATGCCTGCGAAAATTTTACACGTGTTTAGTGACTGTTATAAAAAAATACATGTATCAGTGTTGAATAATTTGAATTTGACTGATATCATATCATTTTCCACACGCAGTATGCGGTCATGTGGTTTTAATTGCTTTTTACAAATATTAACAATATCTTTTTATGACTGCTGTAATTATGGTGATATTTTCTTACAATGAAAGTTAATGAAATGTAGCAGTAAGTGAAATCTAAGAACATATTTCTGCAATTTTTCAGTCCTGATCAATAACTGAACTTTTCTGTTAACCGTAATTTGGCTTATTAAACTTTCTAAATTGTATACAGGGGCGTAGCCGGGTTCCGCAACACACACACATATATATATTTATATTATATATATTAGCTTATTAATTAACCATTATTTTGTTCAGTTTCCAAATAAGACAGACGTCTCTGCAAATTCGCCCACTGCATACACAGTCGTAGTTTCAGATAGATGGCGCAGTGATAGCTGCTTCGGAACATATTGTTCAAATTCCCCCTTTAATGAACCCCCCCCCCCCCCCCCCCCCGTCCTTAAATCAACAGTGAAGTTCCGTGACACCGGTGGAGCAGCACAATTTGCGTCAATGATAAAGTTGATTACATTTGTATATCAAAGGACATGTTCTTTCAATCCATCTGTCTGTACAATGGTATTTTTGTTACTAAAATTGTCGCCAGTTGACAGCACCTGCTGGTCGACTGACATTTAGGACTGCTCATTTGTTGTTGAGAAATCGTAAAATGCTATGATTCTTTTTACAGTCAAGATATTGTAGTAAGCGGTCGCGATCTGAGGAACTGCAACTGCGTAAAAGGAATCGTAGCTTAAATGTTGCTTGACGTGTCTGATATGCATGACCTCACCTTCAAGAGAAAATATTAGTATCAAGAGAAGAAACAGATTTTTGGGCGTTTCATTTGCAGAATAGGAAATATTAGGAACTGATTTGATTGGCGATCACTTTTAATTTCACATGATGTAGTGATCAAATACTAATCACAATTGTTATGGCCTTTATTTTTTACACTGTTGTAGAGCTCAAAGGCACGTAAAAAATTCATGCACGACAGGGAATGAGCTGAATATTTTACCCCCAGAGCTGTAAAAATCAGTAGTGTTTTTAGGAACTAATTTATTTTTCAATGAGAATAAAAGCATAATTAAAGCCTATTTAAATCTATTTTAGCCATCAGAGTTCAATATGTATAATTTTTTTATCATTAGGCAAGTTCGTAGGCTGTTACAAAGAAAACAGAGCAAAACGGCACTTTGCGATATCAGCTGGTAATTACAACCCCAAGAAGCTGACCCCCGCTACGTGCTCGTCTGCTTGCTCAAAGCTCAAGTATAAGTTAGCTGGGCTGACCGCTGGATTCCTCTGTTTCTGCTCAAACGAGAAGCCCTCTTCATCTCCGGAAACCGATGCCTGTCAGCAACCATGTCAAGGAGATTCGAACTTGAAGTGCGGAGACCTGAGTCACGTGTCCGTCTATGAGACGTCACCACCCGTCAGAGGGGTACGCCTTCACGTCGCTCAAAACATTGTGGAGGTGTTCAAGGCAATCACCATCGACGTCGACGTCGCCCACGTGAGTTTTTCCTCATCACGCATTCCGCTAGGGACCCTTGGGTCTCGACGCTCAGCTGAATTCATCTTTATAAGATAATATATCTTTTTTATGAGCTTGACACTTGATCTTGTGACCTAAAAATCTGATTACTTATTCTTGAACTTATACCATTCTGATTTTCATAACAATCCATCCCCCCATTCTTGAGAAATGTAACGTTTCGTCATATTTATTTTTAAAGATAACAACCATATTGAAGGTCAAGACCCCAGTTTGAACAGGTTTCTTCCTATGATTCTCATCAATGCATGTACATAATATAAAGGACATCTGCTGATTAGCTGTTTAGTTATTTACTCACACTATTCTCATGTGGCAGTGCTGGGGGTAGTAAACGGCACAAAACCTCAAGAAGGTCATAGGTGGCGTTACTTGGCTCCGTTACAAGAAAAAGCTATCCATGTTCTTCTGGCTGGAGACATAATAAACACCCAAGTTTTCAGGACACGAGATGAAACCACAGTTGAGAATCTTATGTTATTCTATCAATGAAATATGGCACTTTAAAAAAAAATGGGGAAAACGCATCAAAAATAGAAAAAAACAGGTGGCAGTCTTCAGGAACTGAAGAAACTCGTCATCTAATACTTATAAAAGGAATTCGGTTAACGTTTGTTCGCAGTGTTCTCTAAAACCGCGTTGTGTACAACACTGTGCCATACATCATTTTAAAGGTTATAATCCCCGCAGTGACATAGGCGATATGAGAATAAATAATTTTAATGTACACATAATTTTGCGTGATTTTTTCCGTTTTTACTGACTTGCACTGAGGTTAGACCGTGCACAGCCGAACTGCCTTCGATAACGACCGGAAAGCGTGCATCGTGGTCACTCAACCTCAGACTATTGTTCATATGAATAACGCTTGCTTTCAGTGAGGGATTTGAGCATGTAGGGCTACGCTCTTTACACAGCGCTTTAACTATAGGCCTACTGCCTACATGGTAAGCGCTGTTTGTTATGACCTCGTATCCTGAATTGCTGCAATAGAGGGGAGCACTGTATTTTTGTCCAATCAGATGAGACCTTGTGCTGGAAGACACGGCCAAGCGAGGAATACACGGAGCCAATCATGTCCATTTCGTTTTAGTGACAGCTCATCGTCCCGGTAACCGTCTGAACAGGCCACCGGCTTGGAGAGAATTGCCGTAGACGTGGTTTGCTTAGGGCCTTGGGCACATAGGATGCCCGGCCGGTGAGTTGTAATTCAAACAAAACGCAACAACAAAGGCTGCGTGCACACCTTGCTGGCTGGTTTCAGTTCTGCAGACAACAGATACATGGCTACGCTAACACAGTCATACTGTCAGAATCGAATCGTTCGATGATGCGAGAATGCAGAGGGAGCAATTAAAATTCGACCGTAAACTGTCTTCAAACGGCGCTTGAACGCAGCTATGGGCGGAGCCAGGATGCCTGTCGAGTGTTTGTTTATTAGCATCTGGTTTGCTGCTTGTCACATCAAACACACTAGTTTTTCAGCAGACAACGAACCGTCATCTGATGTCTAAATATATCATAAACGGGCAAAGGTGGCAGCGTAAAAATCAGTTGCTTCTTTAGAAGCGTAAGGTTTCCGCTGCCTCGGGAGAGTAATGTAGGGCATGACATTTGAACGAGGCTCTCACCCACGCGCGTGGTCACGTTTCTCGCCTTATGAAATGGAGAGTTCAACCCAGGAGGATTAATGACAAAACCTAATTCAAGGTCCTAATTTCAGGAACAGGGTGGGTAGGGATGGGGTGGGTTGGAGTGGTGACGGGGGTGTAAGGCCTCAAAATGTGTCTGATATGATAAAAAATGGTTGCGGTGGCTCATAATGGGATATGGACCCTCTGCATGGAGTCACGTTGGGTTCGCTTCTGCTACTTACGAGGTATGCATGTTTCGGTTTCTTTCTTCAGGAACAGTTTCCTTGCAACGTACATTTAATCAATCTTTCATGTGTTCCTCACATCAACCTTATTTTTGTACGTCGAACGATAGAATTCAGTCAAATATAATCGAAAACCTGAATGCCCCCGCGTCTCATTTTGGTTCGCTATGTAAACATCATTACTGCCTGGGGGGGTGAACTCGAAAATTTTATAGTTTTGTCGTTATCTCATTCGTTAGGTGTACTTTAACGAGAAAACAACGAGAATCAAACGAGCAAACAACGAGCGTAACTCGAAACCCTTCGTTGTTGTCTCGTTATATGTATCCACATTTTAAGTAACGAAACAGCGTTAGCCTCTTTCGTTGCCGTTTCTAATAAGGTTCTTTGAAGCATGTAATGCCAATATTCCTATACATTTCTGAATCCCGTGCTAGTTGTGAGAGATTAAAACCATTTATTGGGCTTGGGATTAAGAGAGAGAGTGAGAGAGAGAGAGAGAGAGAGAGAGAGAGAGAGAGAGAGAGCGAGGGAGAGAGAGAGTGCCTTTCCCCTAATAATCTCCATGATATGTAAGCTGGTTTTAATGTGCATACATAAAAGCTTCACTTGACGCAATACAAAGCGTTCCTCTATTTACAAGAAGGATATCTTTGTTGGTGTCCTGCTATCAAATCATGTTTACAAACTATAAACATTGTTTTAAAAGCAACTTTATGATAACGATTGAGACCGAAAGCAAAGGGAATACTTTTACATCAGTTTTGGAGGGACTGTATACGAGCTTATATTGTGAAGTGTCTGAATAATTCTTGCCAGTGTCAAAATGCCGAACTTCCAAAATTCCTCATCTATATTATCAGATGAATAATAATAAAAAAAAACACGGCAAAGAAATAAAGCATTTTTGTTAATTTTTAAATATCCGCCAATCGTAATCCAAAAAGGCCATCTGTAGGCAAACCGAACTATACGAGATTGCAAACGGCAGAAGAAGGATTTGCTGGATTTACTTGTGCAAACAGCTACTTCCGGTCATTCTCAACACGGGTTCGTGTCCGGCGTTCATGGTGATCAAAAGAATGGTTTCACTTAATGGCTAGCAGGTATTAAGCGAGATTTGTAAAGCTCTAACATTGGCGATGTGTGCTCTGCTACAGGATGTCTCAAAATGTATGAAAGTTAGAAAAGCTCATAACAATAAATTGCATAATTAGAAAAAAATAGGCATTCCATGATGGTAGACCAAAAGCGATTTGGTTAAACATTCTTTAAAGGGGCCCAATCACCTATAAAGCATCTTGAATAAACACGAAAAATAGATTTTTCTCTTTAAAATAAATCTGTACTTGCCAAAATTTTCCCTTGAAATTATTCAAAACAGTGGACCAAAGGTGTAAACATAAACACAGCATATGCATCGCCGGGCCATAACATGTGTACACTAAGAAATGCCCTGACTGACTTGGCCTAAAAAATGAATACATGTTCCCACTGGCTGAAACAACACGTTTGCGCCTCACATTCAGACTTCCGGTTAGACAGCCTTGTTATGGTAAACAGAAACACACGGACTGTGTTTACAAACACGCGGAGTCATGTAAAGTTATCAAACAACCGTAGACTGAGACTGAGACTGTGTGTTGGGATGGTGTAGGCCCGAAACTTTTGTAAAAAGCAAAACTGAATTGATAGTGTGAAAGAACACTCATAATATAGCTTCTGATTATGTCCTTTAATTTCAACAGCTTTAATGTGTGTTTTTAAATCATGATTATTTGTATTATATTAATAATGAATAACATCAAAATGGTGTTGTATATGGTGTTATAAATCCTGTTTTATTTCTAATTGTGTAATTGTAAAGGTTGTTTCCATAAGCGCGTGTATGCAGACTGGCAGACGTATATTTGTGTACAATGGTATCGAGCAGGCCTTCTACAAAAAAAAAAGTGTGACGTGATTTTAGCCCGAATCCCTGCGTTCACGCAGATCCTATGCGTGAAAAACGACGCTCCTGTGACGATTTTCACGTATACACGCACATTCGCAAATACGATGACGAATACATGGAAACACCCCATTTGACAAATAATATATGAGCGATGTTTTACACATATACGCGCACATGGAAACACATCTATGCTTACGGTTGAAATGAACGCTTATTCTGAGATTATTATGTATGGGAGAAATAAAACACATGCACATTTTCTACTTTTATGTATACAAATTATCCGTTCTACGTTTCAAAACTGAGATGTGATATCAGTATTATAAAATTTGTTTAAAATACGTTTTAACTAGTTTTATATTGTTTCAGGAAAACTCTCTTTATTATGATTACATTCCCCTCGGTCATTTAAAATTGGTTCTATTTTATACCGATTTATTTATCGTGGATTTTACACACTCATTTTAATTGCATAAATTACAGAATTAAATATTACAACCAGGGACTAAATGCACAATGTCCATCTACAATAAAGGACTTAAGGGACATTCTAAGCTCGTCTTTTATTATATGGCTGATTTTGCCTCTTATTTTCCATTCTCATGCAAGCAATATAGATAAATGCAACACAACAAAAACATCCTTATACCGGTATGCATTTAGAAAATATTTGCACCATAATCACGAGCAATTTTCCTCAGTTCATTGGTTTGTTAGGTGCTGTAAACCTTCATATGATTCGGAATGTGGTCTAGGTATGCGGTCGCTAATGAAATACATGTATGTGTAATATATATATATACATACATATATATATATACATATATATATATATATGATAAAATACATGTATGTGTAATATATATATATATATATATATATATATATATATATATATATATATATATATTACGACTATTTTCCCTGTAATGTAAAACATGACTGGATAAGATTAGTTATATGTAAACATGAATTGACAAATCAAGAGTGGCTCATAAGGGAATGTTTTATATATATTTGCAATGATTTCGTTTCCAGGCGAGGACATTTTTCTTTATGGTTTATAACGATTTACACATTTAATTCTGGGATACCCCAACTAAAATGTACGTGGTTGCTGTCCAGACCCAGTCCGCGTTTAAATTTTGTTATTAGACGGGTCGCTATATGATCCGACATTTTTTGTCTGATGTCCGATGAGGCCGGATATGTTCCACAACCGAATATAAGGAAATGGTACCTCATAAAATCATAATTTTGACTAATGGTATGAATAATGGTATTTTCATTTGCTTGCAGCTCTAAAATGTGTATTACATAGAGAAAAAGGTATATACAATGTATATAGATTGTCATCACAACTATTGCAATAAACTTCCATGCATGGATGATTGCGTTCCGTTCTCTAGGAAAAGAGGGATATATCAGATCAACATATATATATATATATATATATATATATATATATATATATATATATATATATACATGTGTGTGTGTTTTTGTGTGAAAATGAAGTTATAGGTTGTAATAATTTGTTATTATTTACACATGTCATTACATATGGTAGGCACGGCACAAGAAATGTATTAGGTTTACAGTCGAGTATAAGTAGAAAAATACCGTCTGACGACACTTGTACACGTTTTCGTTACCGTAACGGATGGTCCGGACCGTCCGTTAAATTAACGAAAAAATTGAGGCATTTACGAACGAGAAGAATTTAAAGAAAGTTTCGAGTTACCCAAAAAATGTGTAACGATGGAGTAACGAGTTCGTTATGCATTCGTTCGGCTTACGAATGCTTCGAGTTCACCCCCCTGGTCTTCAAGGTAAACATATACCGGGGTATTAATTTCTTGCCACGAGCACAGCGCACCAAAATAAATGTAAAAATTATTTATATATATATATCTTATTGAGACAGTTTTCCTACTGAAAACCTATATTTTCGTTAACTTTTAGAAAAAAATGAGCCAACATTCCACATCCCAGTTAATATATCTCCCCAACCCCGGTAATAAGCCCGGTCTACCGGGTTGATCAGCTAGTGATCAATTACGATACTTCACTCCAAATGCTGGAGACACGTTTCGTGCATTAGATTAAAAAGCCCGTTTGTCCAATTTTTTAAAACACGTCACAATATTCTTAACATATTTCACTGTGAAATGCGTTTCAAATAGTTGTAAACATATTTCAAATTCAACTTAAACATGTTTGTTATTACACGCGTTTCAAAGCTTTTTTCTTGCCAAACGGTGTTGTTATTTGAAACACGTTTATTTTCACATGTTAGGTATTGAAACATGTTTTCCATCAAAACACCTCTGAACACATTTTAAGTACTAATAAACCTGTTTTAATTTTCTTTATATCTTCAAAAGCCTTTTTGTCCCATTTTTTACACACGTTTTTAATGGTGAAACATGTTTTACCGTTTTACTAGTTGCTTTGTATTCAGTTTTAACTGAACACAATGAGAAACATTACTTGTTGAAATTTGGTTTAAATGTTTCTCGAATTTCTGTAGATCTTGTTTTAGCAGTGTACTACATGTGCGATGACACACATAAGGGATAATTACGAAGTTAGGATTTATTGAAATCCAAAACTTTTGAATATCATTAAAAAAATTATCAAACATTTTCTTCATCTGCAACAACACACTCGCTTAGATACGAAATAAAAACTTTAATTTCGCAACACTGTTTGAAACCCCTATATCTAAATCCAATTCATAAAGTGGTTTATATTCATATAAGACCCCATAAAATATATATTAATTGAAGCCTGGTACACTGATCTTTCCGATAGTATACATGTTGTTTTAATTTTTTCGTTTATTTTCACATTACTTTGAAACATTTTAAATAAATTTAATGTAGCAAGGAAACATTTGTTCTGGTTTCAACTTAAATTATTGCTTGTTTTATGACAATCTTCATTATTTTAAAGTAAAACTGTACATAGCCTACCTGTAGCAAAAGCTCATACTCTACCGAAGTACTCAAGCATGTCTCCTGTAACGTTTTATGCATCTTGCACATCGGAGCAAGGTTAACGACGGAATGGCAACGGATGACCACGAGCCACTACCTTGAAAAGCAAAATCGTTTGTTAACAACCGTGCACACTCAAATTGTGACGAAAACAGGGTTTGTGAAATCGCTTTGAAATTTTTAGAAGGTACACTATTTTAAGCCCCCAGTGATAGTAGTCCACTTTTTAATTAACTAATATTAACCTACAATAGACCATGTATCAGAAGTGTGTTTTTTTCTCTATCATGATTCTATCTAACCAGAAACTGAAATTTTGAGTTTTTATTCAACAATTTATAGAATGAAATTTAAAATTTAATTTCCTGGTTAGATAGAATCATGATAGAGAAAAAACAAACAAAAATACTGAACAGTTTATTATAGAAGGTGCTAATAAGAAACCAATTATAACAGGTAAGAATTTCAGTCTTTTCATCTTATAATGTAAACCAATGATATCAAAAAACAAAATATACCTTTATACTGAAATAAGCAGATCTGCAGGAATGTAACAGTATCACGGTACATTGGAAGCAACTGCATGCCTGTCTGGTTTGTCACATGAAATGGGTTTAAAATCATAATGGCATGAAAAATCATAATTACTATACCACTGATTTATATATGGTTTGAGAACATTTTGCCAGGATTTATTTTAAAGTTGTCTCTTTGGTATATTGAATGACTAGACATTTAAAATAATTCCTTTTACTGGAATTTTGAATAGATGGGTAATCTCAGAGAGAAGATTTGTACAATTCCTAATAGCATCAACGGAATGCAAATTTACCCTAAAAGGGGGTTTCATTAGACTATTAAGGTAAATCAATTAAACTATGATGCAAAGTATAAATTATTTTCAATATTCCAATACAAATCAATAGTGCAGACTACAGACATATGACTGTGTATATAATATAGGTATTACATATACAAGTAAATACTCAGAATAATTTGTTTATCATATTATTGCACAAAGAAAGGTACTTGTACTTAAGTATAGACCCCTGTACTTGTCCTCAAGTGCATTGAAAAAATCATGTACTTGTACATGTACATTAAATTTCTTAAGTAGCCCACTCCCACTCAGCTAGAGCTGCCTTGTTCTTGACCCAAGCCTGGAAAGAGGGAAATGCAAATTTTTATCTCACAAATCCTTAAGTGTATCCCCTCTTCTGGGAGTTGTGGATCTCTGGAAGGGTATTAGTCCTTCGGTGTAACAGTGAACCCAACTTTCCCAAAATCTTGGATATGCTCCTTGGTCCTGTTCTTATGGGTGCCTCTTGCAAGTAATAACCTATTATTACGTCATCACAGTTCTCTCACAGTCCACCATGTCCGTTTTATGGGGTTATGAAAAAATGTCGCCAAGTAAAGGCTTTCTTCTTAAATCATGTTTTAACTTGTTTGCAGGAAAATCACATTATATAAATCGATGTGTTCAACATCAATAATATATGCATTTTTCTCTTCCTATTCCTGGTGGAAGTTGACGTGTAGTAAGTACCTGCAAAATCGAATTTCCCATTAAATTAGGCGGCGTACAACACGCAAAACGAATCACCTTTTCAATTTCAGTTTAAAGCACTTGGTTTCAAAATTAAGACTCCTTTAATCTCTTTGAATGAGAATACCCTTTTCCTAATTGGTACAGTTGGTATTTATGGACTTAATCTTTCGAAAATCGAATCTATTGGAACATAAGTGTATTGTGTTATCTTTTATCTATAATACAGGATGAGTTACCTTTTATATGAAGCATAAACATGGTTGGTGTAACCAAATAATCCGATGGGGATCCAACAGGACATTAAGTTAAGCTTTCTTGTAATTACACAGCCGTATCAGGATCCGACAGGATATATAGTTAAGTGTGGCTGTAACTACACAGCCCGATGAGGATCCAACATGACATATAGTTAAGTGTGGTAGTAACTACACAGCCCGATGAGTATCCGACAGATCATATAGTTAAGTGTGGTAGTAACTACACAGCCCGATGAGGATCCAACATGACATATAGTTAAGTGTGGTAGTAACTACACAGCCCGATGAGGATCCGACAGATCATATAGTTAAGTGTGGTAGTAACTACACAGCCCGATGAGGATCCAACATGACATATAGTTAAGTGTGGTAGTAACTACATAGCCCGATGAGTATCCGACAGATCATATAGTTAAGTGTGGTAGTAACTACACAGCCCGATGAGGATCCAACATGACATATAGTTAAGTGTGGTAGTAACTACACAGCCCGATGAGGATCCAACATGACATATAGTTAAGTGTGGTAGTAACTTCACAGCCCAGTGAGGATCCGACAGGACATATAGTTAAGTGTGGTTGTAACTACGCAGCCTTGTGAGGATCCAACAGAACATATAGTTGAGTGTTCTTGTAACTACACAGCTCGATGAGGATCCGACAGTACATACAGTTAAGTGGTATCGTAACTATACAGCCTGGTGAGGATCCGACAGGACATATAGTTAAGGGTGGTTGTAACTACACAGCCCGATGAGGATCCGACAAGACGGGAAGTTAAGTGTGGTTGTAACAACACAGCCCGATGAGGATCCGACAGGACATTTAGTTATGTATTCTTGTAACTACAAAGCCCGATGAGAATCCGACAGGACATATAGCTCAAAATTCAGGCTCTTTTGTATAAAAATGCTCTTTTCCTAATTGGTACAGTTGGTATTTATGGTCCTTATCTTTCGAAAACCGAATGTGGTTATAACTACACAGCCCAATCCGACAGGAAATTAGATCACTGTTTGTTTCAGATGATTGTTGCACTGTGAAAACCAAATGGACACAAATCATAGTAATTGGACCTACAACCTTTTAATTTGATATCCTGGGAATTCCTGGGCAAATCTCCTTTGACACCTGAGAATAAGTCAGGGTGATCTATAGTGTAAAAAACCCTAAATAAGGTCACTTTAAATTATTTTCTAAATACTATCGGGAAAAGCGGGATTTTGAGCACTCTGGAAATCATTCTACCCCTGGTTTAAAATGTCTTCACAAATAATTTACACCCGACGTTACATCAATAATTAACGCATGCACGCCTGTATGCCAAATTCAGCGACCTTTCATAGGCCACTTGTTTTTAATAAATGTCTTCTGTATTGTCTAATTATTTCCCTAACACATATCCTATTTACCATGTAGTTTCCGGTTAAAATGTTCTGAAAACGTTTTCTCCAGGGGCCAGGAGATCTGACGTACGCGATTGACTGTGGAGACCAGACGGAAAAAACGGATCCTAATGGAATAAGTACGTTTAAGAAGAATTTCAGCATGCCCGGCGAGGTGCGCCCCACAGTATTCGTGGGAAACTCGGACAACTCTGGACAGGTGAGCCACCTCACCATTTTATTTTCCTGACAACTCAGGAAAGGTAAGCTTGTCCATTTTATTTACTCTGACAACTCAGGAAAGGTAAGCCACCTCACCGTTTCATTTACTCTGACAACTCAGGAAAGGTAAGCCACCTCACCATTTTATTTACTCTGACAACTCAGGAAAGGTAAGCCTCCTCACCATTTTATTTACTCTGACAACTCAGGAAAGGTAAGCCTCCTCACCATTTTATTTACTCTGACAACTCAGGAAAGGTAAGCCACCTCACCATTTTATTTACTCTGACAACTCAGGAAAGGTGAGCCACCTCACCATTTTATTTACTCTGACAACTCAGGAAAGGTGAGCCACCTCACCATTTTATTTACTCTGACAACTCAGGAAAGGTAAGCCTCCTCACCATTTTATTTACTCTGACAACTCAGGAAAGGTAAGCCTCCTCACCATTTTATTTACTCTGACAACTCAGGAAAGGTAAGCCTCCTCACCATTTTATTTACTCTGACAACTCAGGAAAGGTAAGCCTCCTCACCATTTTATTTACTCTGACAACTCAGGAAAGGTAAGCCACCTCACAATTTTATTTACTCTGACAACTCAGGAAAGGTAAGCCACCTCACAATTTTATTTACTCTGACAACTCAGGAAAGGTAAGCCTCCTCACCATTTTATTTACTCTGACAACTCAGGAAAGGTAAGCCACCTCACCATTTTATTTACTCTGACAACTCAGGAAAGGTAAGCCTCCTCACCATTTTATTTACTCTGACAACTCAGGAAAGGTAAGCCTCCTCACCATTTTATTTACTCTGACAACTCAGGAAAGGTAAGCCTCCTCACCATTTTATTTACTCTGACAACTCAGGAAAGGTAAGCCTCCTCACCATTTTATTTACTCTGACAACTCAGGAAAGGTAAGCCGCCTCACAATTTTATTTACTCTGACAACTCAGGAAAGGTAAGCCACCTCACAATTTTATTTACTCTGACAACTCAGGAAAGGTAAGCCTCCTCACCATTTTATTTACTCTGACAACTCAGGAAAGGTAAGCCACCTCACCATTTTATTTACTCTGACAACTCAGGAAAGGTAAGCCACCTCACCATTTTATTTACTCTGACAACTCAGGAAAGGTAAGCCTCGTCACCACTTTATTTACTCTGACAACTCAGGAAAGGTTAGCCTCCTCACCATTTTATTTACTCTGACAACTCAGGAAAGGTAAGCCTCCTCACCATTTTATTTACTCTGACAACTCAGGAAAGGTAAGCCACCTCACCATTTTATTTACTCTGACAACTCAGGAAAGGTAAGCCACCTCACCATTTTATTTACTCTGACAACTCAGGAAAGGTAAGCCTCCTCACCATTTTATTTACTCTGACAACTCAGGAAAGGTAAGCCTCCTCACCATTTTATTTACTCTGACAACTCAGGAAAGGTAAGCCTCCTCACCATTTTATTTACTCTGACAACTCAGGAAAGGTAAGCCACCTCACCATTTTATTTACTCTGACAACTCAGGAAAGGTAAGCCACCTCACCATTTCATTTACTCTGACAACTCAGGAAAGGTAAGCCACCTCACCATTTTATTTATTCTGACAACTCAGGACAGGTGAGCCACCTCACCATTTTATTTACTCTGACAACTCAGGAAAGGTAAGCCTCCTCACCATTTTTAGAAGGAAGGTCAACCAATATATGGATTCTAGGGTATTAGGACCCACAAATTTTATTTCTGGCATTTTTGTTGCCACAATGACCACCATTTCATTTATAAAATAAAACATATTATAATAATTCTTTAAATTGTCAAATCCTTAATTATCACCTTAAAGTTCAGATTCTTAGGTTAGTACAGAACTGGAAAATGCCAACGAAGAGGAATACTGAAAACAATATATATTTTTTACAAGCCAGACATTGTGTATTGACATTGGACCGTACAGCTTACATAGAAATTGATGTCATTTTTCAATACATTAGTATGACAATATATTTCAGTTCCGTTTCCTATTGCAATTAAGAATAAATTAAACAATCTTCATGGTGCTTTTCATAAATCTTTCTATCTATACCCATGCGACCCACAGTATCAGCCGTACTTAAGTCGGCTGACATAATGGACCTTGATAAAGAATTGAGCTCAACTGAGATTACTGAGTATCTTTAATATCAGCAACCTATAAGCAGTGTCGCCATCAATAGCCAACTGGTCTCCCTCCCATAATTCGCATAGGTACCTGATGCCGTCCCTTGGTCATCGTTTTCTTTATTTTCAGGGGAAATATTGTTCAGTCATATGCATGTTTGTGAATACATATATATTTGCCGATATGTATCCATGCGTTTTTTAGGTTAAACTTTATCACCCCCAACATTGGCGACATATTATTCGGGATGGGGGGGGGGGGGGGGCTTATATCATCATTGATCGTCATTAATATAAATATGACTTTTGGCGCTGAAGGCTGCAGCTATTCCTGAAAAATTTGATAAGAGAAATGATGTCTGACGATGAATTCATACACACTGGTTGCCACATTTTACTATTGATTGAATTTGATAGTTTCAATATTATGATGTCACTTGAATACTGTTCCATCAAATGATGCTGATGGCAACCTGCAGTCGTATACCCGAGATATTTGTTAACAGATATTTGCAAACTCATACAACTGTTACGTTTGCAATCGAACAAATTCGAATTTCCAATTTTGAATTAATTTAAACCAAATTATGCTTATTTTATCAATCCCTGCGTCGCTACCCTAAACTAAAAATACCTCGGTTAAGCTGCAAATATCTGGCCTCACCATGACACAAGAGTAAACATCAAAAGTGTGGATAATGGCAGTTTTACGCCATTATTATCCATATAATGTATAACAGCTGTTCTTCGGAAGTTTTGTTCATCTACATCTAAAGACTAAATTAATCTAATTTAGGAACCTAAATCTGCAGAATACTTTGGAATACAGGTGGAATAAAGCGGTGTTCAGTGTATAGTTATTTCAAGAATGACACTTTTTTTCAAATGGCAGAACAACTTTTTTGATACGGTAGTCTTTATGGTTACAACAATACAAGAAATGAATTCTCTGGGTTATAATACCTGATAATTAGTGGACTAAATGACCATCAATGTAAAATGTTTAGGTTATGACGGATTATTCCTATTTTAGTATTATTTTGGCGGCCATATTGATTTATGCTAATTAGCTAAAATTGCCCAAGGCTGACAGCGATCCAACCAACATATTTTTCACACCTGATATAAGTGCATACAAAATCCCCAAAGAAAAAACCTAAAACAAGGTTGAGTGTAGTGGCTAATGGACTATGTCCTTGGTCAAATTTATACCCAGCTTTAAATTTCATTTTCTCAGAAAACTAAATTCCCTTTATCTTGTATGGTTGCAGAAATTTAAGTAGAATGACTCTAAACTACCTTCGGACGGAACTGTAACACTAGGAAAGTTATCATAGCGCCATTTATATGATAATCTTTTTTTCGTAGAATAACATATCAAAAAATGAAATACTATGATTGAATGGTCTGCGAATTGAGACCACATAACCGCACAAACAGTCGCTGTTCACCTTTGTTCACGATCAGCATTTGAAACAATTTAACAAAATATTTAATCTACAAAGACATAGTGGCACTATTTTATTTCACTGCAAGGTTTAAAGGCTAGCTTTTGTCTTTTCACACCAACAGATCACACAGAGGCTATCTTTTAATTTGGTTGGATTTCTTTAATATATTGGTCGGGTTCAAAGGATTCGGAGCCTTACCAGTATATGTTCAGGCTTATAACTCCCCGTGCTGGAGATTCACCTGATTCATATGACGTATTTTGTTACAGTCAGCGAAAGCCACAGTTCCCTTGTTGGTTGAAGCCCCGGTGAAAAACCTGAGTATCTCCTGTCCAGAGTACGTGCCAACTCACGAGGAATTCATGTGTGAGGCCACTGTGCTGTCCGGGACACACATGTCCATATCCATCTTGTTCAAGGAAAAAGAGAAACGCCAGAACTTTACCATTGCAGGTATGATATGAATGACCATGCTTATAACTTGCCACCTCATCACACGTTATATAACGCAACAAATAAAAGTAAAGCAACGGTTAAATATCACCGGGTAATATTTCCTCTGTAAATGGCGACGCCAGTTTATGAACTAATATTAATAGAAATAATTAGTACAACAAATGAAACAGTCCATAGCCCATGTTAGTTGCTTTCACTTCAGTTTAAAATTTAGTTGGGACTCAACACATATATATGTTGCTCCTTCTGATCTATCATACAAATAGCATATTGATACACTAGGAGAGGTGCTACATTCTTATGGTCAAAGGTAATTTTGAGATGTTTGATTATAGATGCTACTTGGCACGCTGCTGGCAACCCAATCGGCGAAGGCAAGGTTAGCCAAGTTGGCGGGACCTACGTATGGCCGTACGCTCAGTTCCTTCAGTCAGGTCGTCTCATAGCCTGGGAGACACACGCCATAAAACCAGGAAAACTATCACTCATGGTAGAAATCCCCCTTTTACTGATATATATATATATATATATATATATATATATATATATATATATATATATATATATATACATACACTTTTCACTTACAATTTATTGATCAAATAAGTATAATATTTCACTTCATTCAATGTTGCTTATTCCGAATATTGCTAAGACCAAGGCTGTCACGTTTACAGAATATTGTATTATTTTTGCTTCTTACCTCACATTATAGATATATACTGACAGTGACATTTTGGTACTCTGTATGTTTTTTAAAAGTATAGATATGATATATTTTCTAAATAATGCTTGTTCTTTTTAGAGTCTACATAATGATAATGTTTATGTTCTATCATTCTTATAAAGCCATGATATTGTGAATGTTTTGTAAATATATTTTAATAATGAATGGTAAAGGGAAGTTGAGTGCACAAAGGTGGACTAGCTTGATTTTAGCAGCTTGGTTTATTACCGTGAATAGATATGATGTATATATATATATATATATATATATATATATATATATATATGTATACATTCACCTGATAATCTGGTCGCATCCCGTGAAACAGACTGTTGTGAATGAACAGTGTTGTTTTTCTTCAGAGTTATACCGCTCTGGCCTCTATAGGCCATAGAGCACTTTAAATCGGAGGGTAACACTACCTTAAAAAAAAATATATATATATATATATATATATATATATATATATATATTTACACACACATGGAAGATTAATTTTGGGATAATTCCGTAAATAAGTTTATAGTTTCGTCATATTTTCATACATGTCATGTTAAGTAAATCTAGGATATTGCCTGTGTGCATATACTGATATACACATTTTTGAGTTGGGTTGCTTTTTAAAGAAGGTATTTTGTCGAGCAAATCTCCTTTTTGTCAGTATTATAGGCCATTCTGATCCAGCCGCCTTTTTTTCTGATTTACGCGTAAAAATAGGTAGTTGACACAGCAACATAAATTCTGATGATACTGAAGTCCTTATCCGGTGGAATCATATACACATGAATGTCAAATGCGTATAATCTCTTACACACACACACATGTGTACGATGTACTCTTGTGCTAAACACATCGTGACTATAACAAATTATCCCTGATAATAAAGATGTCCTAAAAATAAATAAATACATTTCAAGGAAAGGAAAATACCCGCCCGCTTTATATTTAGTTTTAATTTTCAGAAAAATGTCTTATATAACTGCCGTTGCGGCTATCTGTCTAGCTATTATATAACTGCCGTTGCGGCTATCTGTCTAGCTAAATTGAATACTTGCTCGTTTGCTAAGTAGCTTGATTGTTAGATATGCAGCTACAATGATAAACGGCAGGCAGAAAGTAGCGTGCAAAATATATACGTGTCTCTCTGTTTTGAAGATCCTGAGACCATACTGTGACAACACCGAGTTCTGTTTTTCATCCAATACATGTGGAAGATGCGGTGGTCAGGCCACCAAGTGTTCGACAGGAGAACTGTTCTGTGTTGGCAAAGGCTTGTGTTACGATAACAAAACAGAAAAAAGAGAGTGCAAACCCCAAAATCGTGATGTTTATTCTTGGCGTAAATACAAAATAAAAAAATTAATGGATTATTATATACCGATTGTCGGGCAACATGTGCTAGACGTGGATGAGCGTGTTGACATCGAGGCTGGTGACGTCATAGGACTATCACAAGTCGATGCCGAGATTTCAACGAGATCTTACACTGGTGCGGATCAGTACATGCTGCAGACCAGGATTCTGGGGCCCCACGAACCTGGAAGTACCCTGACTTTTACATCTGAGAAGTGGGAGCCATGTAATTTTAGAGCAATCGTGACAACGCCCTCGAAAGTGCGATTCTATCACACATATTCAGAAACTGGAGAGCATGACCTGGCAGCGACTGTCGTCAACCGGTTTATAGATAGCAAGGATGCTCAGACCGTGAAGGTGAAAGCCGTCCAGGGCATAGACAAAGTCGTCATAGAAAGTGACAAGTATGTCGCCACCAACACTACGCATAAGCTAACACTGCTGCCTCACAATGCAGGTAGGCATTATTTTGTAAACGTACACTCGCACACACACGCCTATATACACACGAGATGTTTATGTATTATAATACCCAAGAAAGTGACCCATGTATAATGATGCTGAGCTGAAATCCATGACCAATATCAATCCGATTCATAGAGGGCTGACATTCACAACCTTTTTTTCGGATTTTTAACCGACGTGTTTACCATTTTGGTTATATATGTGTGTGTGTGTGTGTGTGTGTGTGTGTGTGTGTTCGAAGCTCATTACAAGATGGCCCAAGCAAGGCAAAGTATATGACTATTGAGCCTAGAGTAAATGACACTGTGACTTAACGCTTCAACCTTTTCTGTACGTGGTCATGGCCGAGTCTGGCTAAGAAAAGGGTGAACCTGCGACATTAAATCGGGCTCTTCATAAGACCTTGCCATAAGAGCGGACTAAACCCCAGGAGCTGTCAAGAGTAGGGACGTAATTACAACCCCCCCCCCCATATGAGCAGAGAGGTTGGTGAATGTAACCAATGTATTGGAAATGATATATTATTATTAATTAGAATTATAGAAATTGGTTCAATTTCTGAGTTTACTTTGAATATCTTAACCTAGTCGAAAATGAACATATGCTGGAACCTTATACGTACTAAATTGTAACATATTTAAAAAAAAACTCCCCCCCCCCCGCGACACCTGCGAGTCATCGACCACATTTCTTCGACGGCCATAATATATCAAGAAGGCTGTCTGGATGAAGACTCTTGAATCAAGGCAATAAGTCGGACACTCAAGGGACTGGAGGATTTTGTCTTGATTAGTGAGTTGTCCTGATTAGAGGAGTTGTGATAATTCGTGATTTATTAACACAGGTATTTTAATTAATAGTACGTATAATTTCAAATTTAAAAGTTATAATTAAGGTATATTCTAAAAAGACTATATATTTATTTGTAATATATATATATATATATATATATATATATATATATAATAAAAACAATGAAGAACGTGAATATAAATTTTGAGCTCTGGTTGTTGTGATCATGAAGCATATAATGAATTACTCTCCGATAGTACATGCGCACTTTATATAGGCTCCCTATATAAATGAACCTTCCTTTCAAGCGTGGCATGTGTTGACAAGGTCCTCAGGTTTAGTTACCCCGGATAAGAAGTTTAAACTGCGAAACCAACAGCTTAAAGTTAAAAAGCAACGATACAAACAACGTTTGTGAGTTAATTAAAGAATCATGTGAGTAACATCTCACTACGATTTCACCACAACATAATGCAAACTGTGGCTAACTGATTATTGCTTTCCAAGCATAACGCTGATTACAAACCACGAACGGTAATATATGGTGGTGGTCTTGTGAATTTAAACGGTATGAGACCTTACAGTTATTTTGGTTTGGTTGAATGGCGAATTCTAATTTGACTGTATATTCACATGTAACCTCACGATGGTTCTCCAAATTACGCTTTGGCCAAAACCGGTCATACGAGGTCATGACATCGGAGTCCCGGCAGATATATGAACAAAAATAGAACTCGCGATGTCTGTCCGCTTAGAGGGTCGTAATATATACTGGATACGGACTTAATTTGATATTTACTTTGTTTGCATATTTTATATATCATCCGAACAGACATGGCATAAGCAATAATTCTATTGGTACTAGGTTTTTCTCGATTGAAAAGCTTTGGAGTTCTGGTCGTTTGAGGTTAATTTGACGAAATTCTTTTATTTTGGACATCATTCAACATGCATGCATGAGCCAAAGCTGTCTGAATATATGTTATAAACAAATTTTGAACCGTAATTTGACCATTTTATCTATCTCAACCGTACAAAGTGATGATGGATCGCAAGCTTCTTGAATTTAATCGAAGTGAAAATCTCATGACCTTTAGAACTGACCAGAAGCGGATCCGGAGGGAGGGTCCAGGGGGTCGCCCCCCCCCCCCCCCCATTTCAGCCGTCTCAACTTTTTTTAAGAGTCTCCGTCCTATTTTTGCGGTCTGGACTCCACCCCCTTTTCCGGACCTGGGGACCTTTTTTTTAGGTGTTGTCATAAGTACTCCTGGGTTGGACCCCTCCTTTTCGTAAATCCTGGATCCGCACCTGTTGACCTCAATTCATACTTAATTTGTTTATTTTATATGTCATCTAACCATATTTATATAAAGCAACAATTTTTTTTATTATTCTGTTGTCCTAGGTCAAAAATCTTTTGAGTTTTGGTCATTTTAATTTCCCCTACCCATAAATTGGTAACCAAATTTCCATTTCTGCTACTGCAATAACACCCCGCAACCACAATTGTGTCCCAGTGTATTCAATGTTAACATCCTAAAAATTAAAGTTTAGGTATATAGCATTATGAAAATAGGTTTCGCTGATTAGTGGGGAGGCAAAGGTTGTTCCCTCCGGCCCACAGGCTTCCAGTGATCGCCTGGCGATTGCAAACATCCAGTTAAATATACATGTACAGTAAAATCTGGCCTAACGACCACCTCGAAATTACGACCAGTTTATCGCGGTCCCTATAGTGGTCGTAATTCCGAGGTTTAACTGTATATTAGTTTTTGTGTTCAATTTGAACTTATGTTTACATTTTTACGTTTGTCATCCATGTTTATATTAGGAGAAGATGTGGCATACCTTTGGATATTTGGTGACGGGCAACAAGAGACAAGTAGTAAACCTACGTGTACACACACCTACAAGAAATCCGGACAGTACAATATAACAGTGAATGTGACGAATTCTATTACAAGCAAATCAAACGAGAGCATGATAACGGTGCAGGACCGTGTTATCGGTCTTAATGTCAAGCATGCAAATTACTTCATTGTCGGAAATATTACCGTAAGGCTGTTCATGGAATCTGGTTCACAAGTTACATGTACTTGGGATCTTGACGGTGTCATTCAGAAAACCCTGCAACAGGAGGCCTCTCAAAACGGCGAACTTATCACGTTCATTCTGACCGACCCGAAGGTATACCAAGTCAAAGTCACGTGCTCCAATCAAGTTTCGGAAGACAGCAAAGAGTTCACTCTTATCGTTCAACATCCAATCACCGGTCTCGATTTATGGAAATACGGTGCTCGAGTACAGACAGACTTTACCGTGGAATTTAAAATGGTTTCAGGGACAAATGCAACTGTAAGAGTGACTTTTGAAGATGAGGAGAGAAAGGTGAACTTTGACCCAGTTCACCTGAATGGAAGTACTGAAGTGATTCCAGGGCTGGACAAGGGCATGTATAGTGTATCGCTTGAAGCGGTAAACTTGGTCTCCAATGCTTCCACCTATGTTAATTTCAGCATCGAACATGCGATAGTTAATCCCATTTGTAATTTTAACGAAACGGTAATCAAGATCGGAGAGACAGTAGAATTTGTGGTTGGTGTAGAGAGCGGGTCGGGTGTGCAAATAACTATAAAGTTTGAGGAATTGTCACCACCAAGGCATATCAGATGGTCGGGTACATTGGTGCGGGAACAGCACACCTTCAATAACCCCGGCATGCATAACGTCACAATTAAGATTTTTAACACCTTAAATTTGTTTGTTTGTCATAGAGTCATCAAAGTGATTGCAAAAGTGGAACATGTAACTCTGAACAGTAACTCGCCGGTAGAGTATGACAAAGCTGGAGCCTTGGTGATTTTCAGTTTCACTTTCATGCGTCATGCGCCTACAGATGCGTTTGTGGAGTTTGATTTCGGGGACGGGACAGAGGAGGGACCTTTAAATTTCACACAAGGACAAAAATACCCTCATCGATACATGACCTACGGAAGCTTCCGAGTGATTTGTGTAATGAAGAACGAAGTCGGACACACTGAAATCGGACACATTGTGCGGGTTGTCATACCAGTGACAAACATGAAGCTCCACGTGACACCACCATATGCGGCTGTCCATCAACTGGTTCAAGTTGGCGTGTCAATGGATCAGGGTGCTGACGTCACATTTCGATGGTTTTCCGGGGACAACAATGCCAGGTCACCGGAGGCCAAAAGACGGACAGGTCGGGTTATATGATATTAATTGTCCTTATTTAACACTAACGAAGCAAAATTTGCTATATAGAGGTTACGAACGCATTTGCATGTGAATTTTAAAATGTTACATTTGCATTTACATGAATCGCTCACCGTATGATTTTCAACCAAAATGTAAATACAGTTCTTAAGCGCTGTCATATATATTCTACCATAACTGGTTTTAGCAGCTCATAAGCATATTCATAACAGTATATATATATATATATATATATATATATATATATATATATATGAACAAAGTGGAAAGGCACTTTTATGATAGTCTGTGACGTCCACACACACACACACATATATATATATACCACCACAAAGCCTGAATAGACCAGCCCAATAACATGAAGTGTTTCATATAGTGGAGACACTTAATGTAACGTTTCCAGTAAAAGCAACTGGAAAGATACCGTTCCTCTGTTTAGGCACTGACCCAATGCACAAGGACTTCTTCAACCACACGTATGACACCGCGGGATCTTACGAGATAACCGTGGTGGCTGAAAACGCCTTGTCCAACACAACAGTGAAGTACAAACTTCTCGTACAGCATCCCGTCATGGATTCCGACTTCAGCATCACATCTAACGCACCCCTCGTGCTTCCAAATGGTGAGTTTTTGACTTATATTGTTTCTAGCATATACGAAATAAAGACATCACAACAAACATTGTAATCACCAAAATGGCCGAAAGGTCTGTTCGAATGTGGGATAAATGTTTTTATTAAGCCGAAACTGAACCTAATGCCTCGAGTGTGATAAGAGACAGGAGATTGCAGTGGTTACTAAACTTCTTCCGTCTCCTGGGGTTCATATACATCGAGGTAGC
Source organism: Sipunculus nudus (assembly GCA_026874595.1). Lineage (NCBI taxonomy): Eukaryota > Metazoa > Annelida > Sipuncula > Golfingiida > Sipunculidae > Sipunculus > Sipunculus nudus. Next base: position 54,691,051 of record CM049311.1, on the reverse strand, counting down.
GCAAATGTAGCGTTATGTGAATGCCATATTAAGTTGCCTTATTTTACGAATGCGATCTGTGTACCTTGCGGCCAGGAATTTTAGAACGTTCTTACTTTTGTGTCTTCGTTAAGAGCCAAGAAACGAAATGCAGTACCATGTACACGTTACAATTACTATATCGGTGTTACATATTTGTTCATCCGCCTAATTTGCCCAAGTGTGATAGGCTGGGGGCTTGTAAAGGAGCTAGACAGAGGCTACTTTTAACCAAAGGGTCACTCGTGGACAAGGGGTCGGCATCACACTCTGTACCCGCTAAGGAAAGCCGGAGAGGGCTCTGATTGGCTCTCCCATTTTTTTCATGGGGTGCAGTTAGTTAACCCACCTCAGTGATGGAGTGTTGGCTTGGGTGTCTTGCAGCCTGACCAATGTTGCGCTATGAAAGGAGCGTCAGTAAACTTTTGTGGGATGTACGGTTTTGTACTCCAAATGCAGAGGACAGGGGTCTGAAAATTTAAACATTACATGGACTTCGTATTAGATTGCGTGAATATGAAAATATACGCACAGGTGTATATGGAGCAATATCAAAGTCCCTGATAATATATACAAAATAAACACAGCCAAATTGTAAGACATCGGGTTAGAGTTTCAATTACTGTAAAAAAAAATGTGCATTGAATGCACCGCCGATTTTTTTTCCACATGAAAGCTATGTTCCAAGAAAAGCAAAACCCAACCAACGCAAGAGGACATGTTTTTTTGTATCGACTTTTATGGCAGTGAGATATTTTTATCATTTTTTGCATGTACGATTGTATCAGCAAGTCATCCTGGTAGCATAAAACTGGCTAATTATTTTTACTATTGATTAGGTAAAAAACATGTTTTTCTTGTGTAAAACAGATTAATGAGTCATCTGAATTGAAATTATTTAAAATAAGCATTCCCTTTCCTGTATGTTATTCAGTTTCTTATTTTGTATATACAGGCAATTTATTCGTCACCCTTGCCTTCAGTGGCAAACAGCGACCATCTTTACCAAAGGTTTTCGTAGACTGGGCGGACGGAAGACCCCCTACAGTGTCTTCCATCTCATTTGACACGGGGAATCGTTGGACCCTCAAGCGGGACTACTCCAGAACAGAGGGAGGATCGTACAAGGCTAACGTCACAATACACAACGATGCTTCGGCAGTCACCTACATTATTGACGTGAGTAATGTGTTTGTGGTATGGAGTTTTTGAAATTTGGAACAATAGAAAAAAACGATAAAAATTAAAGGTCTCAATAAAAAAAACAGGTATAGCAGCGGGCGCCATCAGTGGTGCAAAATATACAGGCCACCCGTTTGTCCTATCGCGCGACTTCAAAAATCAAGAATTTTAGCTCAGATGATTTTCAGTCAAGCCGAGCTGTAGCGATCTCCCTTTGTCCTTTCTTTCCGTCCGCCTGCCTGGCTGCCAATTAGCAAGCACGAATAGTAACCTCTTGACGTAGAAACCTCTAACTAGTCATCCATGTCTATAAAAAAATCCCTACAATTTAAAATTAGGGCACTGCGACCTATATCCTTCCAGATAAAGTGCGTGTTTCTTCCCCCTCCCCCGAGAAAAATTATAAATCTATATAAAAGCTACAGTATCTCAATAATAAATGCATGTAATTTTTTCTCATTTTTCATTAAATGCTTTTTTAGACAAATGACAGCAATAGTGTCAGTTTCTCAGATGTGGTTTTATCTAATGTCCTGAAAACTTCTATATATATAAATTGATCATTACGAGTTTTATCCGTTGCTGAACACTGGTAATGTCTCTGTATTTTTTTTCTATTTTTGATCAATTATCCTTCAGTTTTGAGAATGCTAAATTACATCGAGGGTATCAGTTTCTCAAATGTGATTTCCTATTGTTGTTGTCTCGGTCAGTATTTGTCTAAAGGATATTTTGTGAATGCAATTACTTTTGAAGCACTGCATATTTTCTCTGAAATTTGAATCACATATTAATTATTTCTACCCAAATTCTGTCGAATTTTGAAAACTAGTGACCCTGATATTCAGTTCGGTCAAATGTACTTTTTTAACCCCATAACGTGTGAATATTTTGTTTTCTGAATTTATACACAAGTTGTTTCAATCACGTTCTCGGAAAAGACACAAAAATGGTCACCTTGGCCTGGAACTTATGGCCATGTCACCAAAATTATAGTACATCAACTCAAGCATTTCTTGTAAACGTGATGGTATTGCTCTTGAAGCAATTACCTTAAACTTTTGACATTGACCTTGATCTTTAAGGTCCACTCTGGTGATTTTTAGGATTTTTATGACCCCGATAGTCTTGAAGCACATTTTATATTTTTTCTTGAGATTTGACACACCAGTTGTTTCTGCTATATTCTCGGATAAGTTCTAAAACTGGTGACCTTGATCTTCAAAGTCAAATATGTAGAAATATACGATTATGACCCCCTGTAACATTTAAAGTGCTAAATATTTATTTTTCATATTTGACAAACTAGTTGTTTCTGCCATACTCTCGCACGAATTTGAAACCTGGAGAGCTTGAAATAGATCTTAAAAGCCAAGTAAGAGAAAATGTCGTAAAACTGTGAACCCTATTTATTTTAAGGTAATGAAGGTTTCTCCTCGTACTTGACACATAAGTTAATTCCACAATGCTCTTTGACATGGTAAAATCCGATGACCTTGACATTGAGCTTCAAGGGCAGATCATCCGAATTATGGGATTTTTTGAGAATGTGAAAACTTATATTTTGTCGTCAACTTTGATAAACAAAATGTTTCTACCAAGTTCTCAGAGGGGTTTGAAAATTGGTGACCATGACCTTATTTTTCTCTAGTAAAACCTGTATGGACCAGTCATGACTTTATTCAGTCTTTTAATGTTCATGACCCTTCACTTCTGGAATAACCCAGTCCACTTTGCTGTCAGAAGGTCAAAGGTCAGGATCACATCTGAAGTAAATCTTTAATTTAGCTTCATATGATAAACTTCCTGTTGTGAATGTTAATCCAAACTGTCATGCTAAATCATCTTAATGTCGTGACCCACGGGGCACGTATTTCAAGCTTCCAACCAGTGTTTCGACCGAGTTTCTTCTCTCATGTTACCTCTCCTAGTATTCGCGCATGCACAAGATATGAACTCTGGTCACACAGTCTTGTTATGGTTAAAAGAAACGCTTTAACTCTGTTAACTTGTTCACAGAACCATAAAAACGTGTAAATAGGTGAACATAGTATGTGTAGGAATTTTTGGCTGGAGAACTTCTGTATTCAGAAGAAAATAAGATAATACACATATGATAGCAAATGTGTACCTTTGAATGAATTGCTATCATTGAGAATGTTCTTTATTTTTTATCAATATTATTCGCATATCTCATTAACTCCTAAATATGCTAATGAACAACCAAAGGAGAGAGATCACTAAAACAAACTATAATTTTCCATATTCACATCTTCCTAATATCTTCACCATGGGCAGATAGAGAGGGGGTTGGCCACATATACATATTATTTTATTTTCAAACTTCAGTGCAGAAAAATACCATGTCATGACTTTTCCGTCTAGGCTGGTGTATATCGTCCAATCACAGCCATGAACATGGACGTTATGTACCAGCCGCTCATCCCGGTCGGAGCCAAACCTCAGCCTGGATTTGGGGAAAGACAGAACGAGTTTCCATTCACGAGGACACTGTTGATCATGCCCAAGGTTAAAGGTGATGTACATTACAGGAATACACAAGACAGAGTTTTCAATGGGTTTCATTAACTCATAGCTAAATGTCCCATACACGTTGACGGAATTTGACAGAATGGCATCAGAGTATGGGTCTTGTAGTATACGGTCTAACGGATTCCTAAAAGATTATAGATTGTGATGATTCTGATGTCTGCCTGATTGTCGGAATTAATAACTCCACAGTGTGATTACTTCCTTTTTAAAGCGCAGCACCTACAAAAATGTAATGTTAAAGCGCTGTTTGTTTAGGCTTGGCACGCTGGGATTGACCCCTAGAGGGCATTACGAAATTTCAAACCAGTTTCCTCACATTTTATGATTGCCATACGCCCATTGTGTTGCCCAATGAAGAATTCTTTGTTTTTCTGCCTCCTGTGGCCAGCCCTTAATTTGGGATGTTTCACGATGTTGCATGTCGTTGTTAATGCGTTATGTAAAGAGCGTATTTGTTTGGCTGCCAGTTGGCAGCGTTAAAATAGAGCAGAATATGATATGTCTCTCCGCTGCATTAGGAGCTTACAAACTGTTTTGAAAAAAATAAATAACAAAAAAAATTAGCAAACGACACTGCGTTTATCATTCTAATTATAGAACAATTGGAGAAGTGTATTCTAACGTAGCAGTAACATGATGATCATTCCTATAATGTGCCTTTGAATATATATATCAAAGTTTCTTGAATAATTAAAAGGGACCGTGCAAACATACGACCTGGAAGCTAAGAATACCAAAGCTGTTCATTTCTGCGAGTACAACGAAACGACTCCTCTTGTGGTAAAACTTCCTCAGGTAAGCATGTCTAATCAAATCTGTTTTGTTCTTGAACTTTTCTACAATAGTGTTTTGACATGCAGGTGACAGTGTGACAACAAATCGTGCACGTTATGATAACATATTCCATATTTTATGTTTACTGTGGGTTTTGCAAGAGACTATATCACCAACAGAATTACTTTGATTATGGTTTTTATTTTATATTCCTATTGGATTTTTGCTTTTTCCTAGGCAGGTCACTATGACCTAAAGGTAACAGCCCGAAATCCTGACAGCAGCTTGTCTTCTGAAATGTCTGTCATTTTGTGGGAAGGCATTACAGGCATCAATATTGACGACGGTCACAACGTGACGGCCCCTGGACATAAGAAAGTGTTCAACCTCAGTTTCACCAGCCTTGGATATGAAGCTTGTCTGCTGGTGCATTGGGGTGACGATTCATCTTCATACTTTGGTAACCAGACAAAATGTGCCAAGTCAAATGTCACCAACGGAGGCTCCTTGCATAAGACTATGAACGTCAGTCACGCGTACCATAAACAAAAACAATACGTGTTGACTGCGTTTGGTTGGGATTACATGGGTAACACAACCGCTAATTTCACGTTCTCCGTGTCGGCCTCAGAATGCAGCTCGCCAATCATCGATATAAAGGACGCCGCGAGATCCTTCTATAGACCTAAAGACGTTTACCGCATGGATAGATTTGTCGTGTACGGTCTTACAAACCTCAAATGTTCAACCACTTTAGTCAACGAAAAGCGCTGGCAAATCTTCAGCATTAAGTCCACGACGGGGCAAGTGGAAAACGAAATCCAGATTGATTCAGTTCCAAGTCGTTATAATGCGGAACTGGCTGTGGAAGAACGGTTCTTGGCCGTCGGCTTGTACAAATTTGTTTACAAGATACAAATGACAAGGAACGAATTTCCCGGTAGAGATTTATTTTCAGCTGAAGCGTTCACTTACATTTCTGTAAAGAGTTCTCCCCTTGTTCCTGTAATCATAGAAGGAGGGATTTCGCGTATGACAGTAGGCCATGGACAAGACATTGTACTGAGTCCAGACAAATACTCCCTTGATCCTGACCTGGAAAGTACCCAGCCTCAGGTAGGCTCAAATATCAAAGGGAAAGATATAATCTTGATAAAGCTTGAAACAACAAACATGGCAACTGTATTAATAAAACCTTTTTTTACTTGATTTGGATTTTCATAAAGAGTAATTTATTGTGTATCAGGGCGTGACAGAATTTTATGCGTTATATATATATATATCCTTGTGATTTAGTTAAAGTTAATGTGGAAAAGTGCTCAATGCAGCTAAGCAGATCACCGAGTATTAAACTCGTGTTTAATACTCTCTCTCTCTCTCTCCCTCTCTCTCTCTCTCTCTCTCTCTCTATATATATATATATATATATATATATATATATATATATATTTATTTATATATATATATTAATTACCCGTAACTCCGAAGCTGAATGTTTTCATTCTTTCATTCTTTTGTCTCTATTTACGGTCGATCTCCAATGCGGCTGATATTTCAGAACTGACCGTTGGCAAGAGTAAAAGTGACATGTGACAGATTTGCACCTGATGTTTATTTTTTACTCCGACTCCCCTTTTAAGCAATATAGTTTATTCCTCAAACTGTATTGCTAGTTTGCGGGTAACCAGAGAGAAACTTCCCTTGTGGGCTCTCGGCGATTATGGACATTTTGCTTTAATTGCAGCTGATTGAGCAGTTCCTGTGGTTTTGTCACCGGATTGATGAAAAACTTCCCGTTGATGACAAGGGGAGATACGATAATCTTAATGCGACAAGTCCCCTAAAAAAATCTGAGATTGACGCGCTGGAAGAAGACCGTGGGGGATGTTTCAGACAGGGCCCAGGTCCCGTGTACGTGCCTGATAATGGCGGCAGCCTGACCTTCAACACAGTGAACATGTTAGAAAACGAGAGATACAAATTCCATGTTGAAGCACGAAAAGGTGGAAGGTCAGCAAAAGCCACGCTTCAGATGGATATTGTCCGAGGGGAACCCCCGCATGTGTCAATAAGGTAAGGACATTGTCCAAGGGGACCCCCCCCGGACCTCCGTAGGCCCATTTAAATTTTCCAAATCATGGAGATATATATATACAAATGACGTGTATAAATGTAATATAAGACATTTTGTAACTTCAAGGTCATATAGGACAGCTGTTAGACGAACAAAATCAAACGCAAACATGCAGCAACCGTGACTTGCCCCGCTGACAAGTACCAATAATTTACAGTTGTGTCTGAACCGGTAAATAAAGTTGCTTGCTCGAATCATATTTTTATTTTCAGAGTCCGTAGAGCTTTTTTTGGCCTGAATAGCAGCTACTGTTAGTTATTTTAAGGCTTTTGTAAAGCACTTAGTTGTACAGAAGAAGCATCAGAACTACCGAAGCAACGTGCGAGGTGTTCTTGAATCAAGTGAAGAAAAATAGATATTTTTTTCTTTTGTTACTTTCAGGTGCGCATACGGAAGCATTTGTCGACAGAGAAATGATGGTCAAGGCATCAACCCGTCCAATCGACTGGCCGTGATGGCAGTGTGTTTGACCGGATGTAGTGACGATATCAAGTATTCGTGGAGCCTGGCTTTCATGGGCTTCACTGAGGATCACTGGATAGAGATTCAGGATATAGAAAACCACGTGGAGGGTGAGTCAGAAAACTATGCAGAGGACAATTCAGAAAACTGTGTAAAGAGTAATTTAAAAATAACGATCGGTCAACCCCACGAAATGTTCTTATTTAAGACTTTAAGACTTTTTTTTGTTCATGGCTGGCAACCGCGACAGAAAGTATTACCATGGTCCAAGGTTTCAGAATCACCCGGTTGTCAAGGAGGCTTATGATGTTGAAGGTCTTGATCTTGAATTCATGTTGGGAAAATAATATGATTTGCCCCATTTGACCTTGTGACCCTGAAATTTGACCAGGAAGTTTAAAATATTTGCTAGTTATCTCAGTTATTCCTCAATAAAATTCAGGTTTGTGGGGTAATACCATGAAATATGTGTTTTCTTTTGTCACATGTCTGCCGATGTTTGTTAACTGTATGCTGATAACACAAAATTCGCGTATGGATAAGTATACTGGAACGCAGTTGTATTTCCTTTATCATTTTGTTAACCCTTGCCCTGTTGACCTTGAATGTACCCATATAAGGCAAAATATAGTCAAAACAAAACAACATCAAAACAATTTGAAACGTCCATAAACTTATTTGTGCTATATTACATATGACTGGAACCTAAAACTAAAACAAACTGAAATGCGTCCTTATGTTTAACATATATCCAGTTTTAAAGGTATAATTTGCTTTAGTTTTCACAATATCCTTCACAATATTTATCACATCTTCCATAAGTAAAAATCAACATGTCTATCTCAGTAAAATCTCATTTTTATGTTTAAAATTGTACATTAATTGTAAATATAGATGAAAATAATATTTGACTACATTTGGCCTTTTGACATTGAAGGTTAAATGCCTCCTTGACAACTGGGTGAATATGAAACCTTGGAGCCCGGTCATATTTGCAAGCGCCGTTGCTAGCCATGAATAAAAAAATGCTATCTAAAATCTTTTTTAGGGTCTTTGCGGGTCGACTATAGAGGGAGGGTTTATCAGGCTCGCAATGAAAATAACTTGTTCGAAACTCCTTGATGTATACCAGCTGTCAGCACTTGATATCATCAAGTGCCTGAAAGTAAATTATCTGGTTACAATGAGGACCATACAATCAGTATTGACCATTGAGTACCAGTGTAACTACAGTGTTTGGGGGTGCATATATTATTTGTTTGGTAATGTCTGCAAGCCTGTATTAAAACACTGTTGTTTTAATCATTTGAATACAATGTCGATATTGAGTGCCGTCCTTGGAATAACGAAATGGTAAACTTCCTTGCCATATTCACTCATAGCATAAACTATATCAAATTAAAATCCTCTTATTTACGCGTGCTCTTTCCTAATCATATGCTGGTGTTACTATGAGATATACATCTTTACCTTGACATTTTCTTCACTTATCTGGTCACTATTGTTGGCAATTCTCAGGAATAAAAGGTGAGTATCATACCTGTTGAATGCTGTTGTGTAAAACCCAGCTTCAGTGTAAATATGACGTAATTCTTTGATCATATATAATACCGTAGCATGTTCTTTTAACCTCATATTTCAACTGTTGAAAGGACAACATTAAAAAGTTCAAAATCAGGACATTCACAGACTAACGAATTTGCATATCTATACATTTGAGCAATACCTGACAAATATTGCGGCTGTTTATGCCATTGTACATTACAGCGTCATATTTTACTTTAAATAATTTTTGACAACACAATTTTACTTAACTAGAGACCATGTGCCTGCAATGTTTCAAAGTTCTAAAGGAAATAAAACATATTTGGTAGCTTTCACAAATGACCACAAATGGCTCATGTCACTTCCATTATTTCAAAAGTTAAACAGAGAAACAAAGTTGGAAGGAATATTTATGTACGAGACAGCTATTTTACTTCCCGCCATAAACGGCATATATTTAGTGAAATATATTTTCTGTTTACTTTGAAATTTATACAGCCGGCATATCAATGCTAAATGTTTTTCTGTATATCGAATGTGCCTTTGATTGTTAATCTTTAGTTGTGTATTTGTAAGTAATCAAAGTGTTTAATACAGGATTTATGTTTTGTCAGGACTGCTTCAGCTGGTTGTGCTGCTTTGTAACGTTAAGATGCATGATCATTCTGTACTGCGCAGTCTAGTACCGATCATTTATCTTCTGTCTTCCTATCTAGATATAACATTATCGCAGTGTTTTTAAATATACTTTACAATTGCTTATATATTGAGTATATATATCTAAAGTATATGTATATCTAATATATATATATATATATATATATATATATATATATATATATATATATATCTTAATGTCGATCTAAAAATGTTTTGTAAAATTGATGTCTTATATCTGGCCTTGTACATTTAATTTGATACTCTTCTTACACAGTGGTTATACGCTTTATGCGTTCTTGAACTCCTTCCCTTTACACTGTTTGGCTTTTCTTTTGCGTGGTTTTTCCACAAGTCGGCTGTCACAGGACCAAGAATCTTCAGATTGATGACAGCGTGCATCAAACATGGATCCACAATGCGAAACGCCAATTCATTCGTCTGAAAATTCTTGGCATAATATCAGCCGCCTGTAGGCGAAACCCAGCTACCCTTTTCTTATTCCAATACTGGACTGTTCGGGCCTATTTTAATTTGAGAGTCTATGTTACCCCCTAATAACATAGAATCAATAAATCTATCAGATTATAAATAGCTCTGGATTACGTAGGTACCTTTTTTTAAAGGAGCAGTGGTTAAGTGGAATTAGATCGAAAACGAATGCAGCATATGAACATTGCGCAAGGAGTAAAGAACAACCTTATCTGTATACAACACCTTGTCGTCCGCAGGTCTCAACTCCCCCCAGATCACGTTCACCAAATCCATATTACAAAGCCACAATTGGTACCGCATAAAGCTGAAAGCCGAACGCCAACACTTTCCTGCTGGGTTCGCTTTCATGAATCTTGCAGTCAATCAACCACCAGAGGGCGGTACCTGTACTGTCAACAGGACTGTTGGCGTGGCTTTTACGGACGTGTGGCATCTGAAGTGTAGTGGATGGTTTGACATGGACGGAATCACCATGTACCAGTTTTATGGTATGAACATTGTGTGTCGTCGCTTTGTGAGGGATCCTTGATATGCTTATGGCATTCTCTTAATTATCACTTCTGCATAACGTCAATATCGATTAAATACTGAGACATTCTATTATATTTATTTTATTGTATAAATTGAGGAAGAAACGAATTCGTTATAGACGTATGTTGCAGAATTATCAATAAACCCAAACAAAAGGCAGTTTTAGCAATTCACATACAAGCTTACATTCTGACAGGGTTGTAGTTTTGTAATTTGTGAAAATGACCAATTAGTGCACATTGTTATCTCTTTCTGTTTAAATTCGATGTCTTTTGAGCATACACATAATGCAATGCGAGGTAATACATCCACTTGGCTATAAAATGTTGCTGATTCCAAACCTCAGGTATGGTAAGGGGTAGCGCCATTTTGGCCCTCTGACATAAGAAAGTCTACGACAAGCGTACTTGCTAACCAGCCCAATTATAAGTGCCGACTTAATTAGTCGGGTTGTCACGGCTAGGTTGGAGGGTCTACATGTTGATTATAAATTGTGTATCAGTGTTTTTGCTGATCAGCTAATAAGTTGATTATCTCTAGCTCTTTGGTCAACTCATGGCTTTTCCTAACTGAACATATATTAAAGAAATAAATATTGCCTAACCGACCTCTTAATTAGGCTATACATGTCTCTCCAAAATGTACCCTTAGTCATCATTGACCACATCAATAAGAGGAAGCAAGTTATATTAACGGGGGTTTGTTTGTGCGACAATACAGACAATCACGATTTATAACTGTTATTCTGCTCGCTGTGACAGCGGTGTTCAAGGGAGAACCAATGGAATGCCACCTGTCGTATGACGTAGAGAACGAGATTGTGACTGTGCTGCCCCCTGGCCCAGCCTACGATAACTTCACAATGACGCTCAAGGTCCGCATTGCAGACGAATCCAAATCGGTGATTGAGGTCACCATTGGTGTTGTTCAGGTAAATGTTCCCCAGGTGACACATATAATATTCTTAAAATTTATGTTCTTGACTACCATTCAGAAGAATTCACACTCTGACACAACCGAGATCACATTCGGGTTCTTTCTCATCGACCACAAACATTGACACTATTTAACATTTTGCAGAGTGTAATTTTTTTCGCCAAAACGAAATTTTGCAGATACTATGTTTTTGACCGGGTTCCGCCCACCGCCACCGCCGCCGCCGTATTTGTTTCCGGAGAACTCCTCCGAGACTACTGGACCGATTTTTCTGAAACTTGCACCAATTATCGGGTCACATGTGAACTGGTGCCTAACCATTTTGCTTTGACCTCTGAACTTTTCTCTCCAGTGCGTCCATCTGTACGTTTGTTTTGACACGTTAACCGTTTGACCAATCAGGAATTTTTTTTTGCACAAATGTAGCCCTTGGATAGCTTTATAACATACACAAAAATGGTGGTGCCACCTTCAACCATTTTTGCACAGCGTCCATCTGTTCGTCTGCCTTGGGTTAAAATCACTCATATCTCGGCAGTGGTTTAAATTAATTCACCTGAAATTCGGCATGCGTATAAATCCTGGATGGCTTCTTTGATTTTATGACAGGTGGCGCCACCTACATTCACTTTCACGCTGCAGACATCCATGCTAATATCTCTGGACTAGTTTGATTTGTCTTCTTGAAAATTTGCATGTGTTTAGATCTTACATAGCTCTTTATCATATAAGAAACTGGTGGCGCCACCTGCAATTATTTTTGCACAGCATCCATCTGTTCGTTTGCCTTGGGTTAAAATCACTCATATCTCGGCAGCGGTTTGACTTATTCACCTGAAATTTGCCTTGTATATACATCCTGGGTGGCTTTCTTGATTTTATGACAGGTTGCGCCACCTACATTCACGTTCACGCTGCAGACATCCATACTAATATCTCTGGACTGGTTTGACTTACCTTACTGAAAATTTTCATGTGTTTAGATCTCACATAGCTCTTTATCATACAAGAAAAATTGGTGGGATACAATCACACATATCTCGGCAGTGGTTTGACTTATTTACCTGAAATTTAGAATACATATACATCCTGGATAGCTTCCTTGATTTTATGACAGATGCTGCCACCTACATTCACGTTCATGCTTCAGACATTCATGCTAATACCTCCGGACTGGTTTGACGTATCTTCCTGAAAATTTTGCATGTGTTTAGATCTCACATAGGTCTCACCTAGGCGCCACCTGCAACCATTTTTGCTCAGCGTCCACCTTTTTGTTTGCTGTGAGATAAAATCACTCATATCTCGCGGTGGTTTGACTTATCCATCTGAAATTTTGCATGTGTATACATCTTGGATAGTTTATCGTTCAAATAACAGGTGGTGCCACCTACAATCATGTTTACATGGCAAACATCCATACTAATATGTAACCCATGCAACTCAATTTCCCCTTGCCACTCAATCCATGCCTCACTTCACCCGCCCTACTCTGATTTTGGCACGTAGTCGCTTGTCGACTACTCGTATTCTAGTTTCTTTAAAGTTTAATTAGCCGCCAAGACTTAGGATGGCTGTAACAGGTATCTCAACCATACCCCTAAAATTACGAAAGTCATCATACACTTTTACACTATACTTTATTGGTATACCGATTTATTTTGCCCGCAGGTTGTTCCACCTCCTTCGGACGACCTGGCTCAAAATTTTAAGCTCATCGTCGACTCCAGAGGAAAACAGACGGTCGCGGCTCAAGGAGACACCCTTGAGACCAACCGGGAGTACCTGAGATTGGCCTCAGCATTAAATTTAGCCAGAGAGACAAGCCGGCAAGGTTACTATCACTAAGTTTATTGCTGTTTTTATTAGATGCAACAGGGATTTAATTTTTTTAGCTCAGCTGACTGCAAGTCATTTGAGCTATAGTGATCACTCTTTGTCCGTCGTCCGTCCGACCGACCGTCTGTCCGTCAACCAGGCACAAATCGTAACCGCTGGACCTAGAATCTTTATTCTTGACACACTGAAAGACCTATGAAAAGTCTCCATGGAAACCTGAAATAAGGTCTCTGTTAACCATATCCTTTGAGCTATGGCACTCCGAAGTACAGCTCGGACTAATTGAAAATTTCATACAAAAGCTGATATAACTAATGCAGAGATCACCATGATTCTTTGCATGGATATTGATTATGGAGTGTTTCATCAATTTCTGCAGACTCGTGGTGCCACCTATATTTAAATCAATTTTGTGAATTTTTTTCTCTATTTTTGAGACGTTTAAGGATGCTGTCATCAGTTAACGTGGCACAAATATTAACAACTGGCTCTAGTATCTTCATTCTTGTCATGCAAGGAGGCCCATGAAAAGTATCTGTGGAAATCTGAAATTAGGTCTCTGTTACCCATATCCTTCACGCTATAGGACTCCGAAGTATCCCTCAGAATAATGGAAAATTTGATAACAAAAGCTGAAGTATCTGAACAATACTTGCAGAGATCACCAAGGTTCATTGCATGGATATTGACCATTAAGTGTTTTTATTAGTTTCTGCAGATTGGTGGAGCCAGTTGTATTTTTTTTAAATTTACTCATTTTTTCTCTATTTTTGAGATATATAAATATAGACACAATCTTGACCTGTTGGTTAATCTGTTTGATGCTTCAGTTGAATGGGTATACACTACCATTCAGATGATAAAATTTCCTTTGCGAATCACTTCCCAGTCAGCTGAGCGTCATTACCCATTGGTCACTTGTTTAATTACGTTATCGATATCACAATATTATGGTTGACAAATATGTCTTTAAAAATTAAACATAATTTAAACGTATACATGCATGCCTGACTGCATGTGACACGTGCTGTTAGTGGTAGACGGTTCAGCAAAATAAAATATCAGCTGTTTCATTTAATGTAACGCCAGTTACTCTGTATTTTTAGTTAACGTTGATTCCTACACTGTGGCATCCACACGCAGCACTGGTTACGGACCAAGATACAAGTACCGTCCAAAGGTCGGTCTTCGTTCAATATTTCTTCTATGTTTTTCACATCTCACCGAACGGTGCTTCATTCAAATATGCATGACGCTATAGAATTAATATTTTTTAATCCTATAGTGTTTACTCGCGTGTCTCTTTATATGATGGAATACTTTACAAGACAAATGGACCAACCAAATGACTCGCGCAGACTTGGTATACGCGGCTCCTGAAACCATATGTTGATAATTCAGATCAAACGTGTAGCAGTACCATAAGTACATCAATAAGTTCCAATCAAATAAAGCCTTGTAATCCCGTCCAATTGAGAGCAGTGGCTGACCTAGTGGGGGCGGCCTTCCCCGGGCGGTATTTTGGTGATTATGTATAGTATTGAGATGTAGCATAACGACTTCACCAGAAAGGTCCAAATTCATTTATTATTCATTTATTTATTACAAATATGTTTTATCATTCATAAAAATTTGGCCTTTTTAAGTTTGGATTTGTGGTTTTTGGTTGTGTTTCCCGGACCATCCGTGTCAAAGTTCCACCTGATCCGATATATAAGAGGGCTTATATTACTGGCCCCATTTCGGGTATTTCATGCATTATTTATAGGACAATTGAATCAGTACTCGCGTATGGTCTTTTTACGCAGGTTTCGAAGGAAACAATAAAATACCAGTGGTCTTGCGATGTAAGAACGTCATGGGGAATCTGTCAAGTCAAATAAAAGCATGTATACACATTTGATATACTAATTGTTTTAACTAAGTTCTTTGACAAGTTTGCAAAACTGGTGACTTTGACCTTGACCTTCGAGGTCAAATAAGCCGGAATAGAAATTAGTTGTGAAGGCTATAACTTTTGAACAATTCATTGTATTTTTTAAAAAATCGATTCGTTAAATGTTTCAACCAAAATATCTGAAGTGTTAAAAACCGGTTCTTCAAGGTCAAATAAGCAGGAATAGAAATTATTTGTAAATGCTGTGACTTTTAAAGTGGTCAGGATTTTCTTTCCTCAATTTCTTGGATGGGAGGGCCCACTGGAAGGGTCACATATATCTGTTTTTGCATTACAAAAGCAACCTTATTCACGAAATAGATGTCAGAGCGGCTAGATGAAGTGATGTATCTTTGCAGTATAGTGCGACAAGATCCTTGCTAGATGATGATATTCCTTATTCCCTTATTATAATATATTATACATATTTTTTCTGTTGAATAACTGCGCTTATTTCCTGTCAGACAGTTTTATATTAAGTTTCGTTTACATAAACGGAGTTGTAGCTCTACAATGACGTTAATTAGACACAAATGAAACACTTAGATATAAAATTCTAGATATGAATAAAGGTTTAGTATTTCTGACACTCACACTGTGAGCACCAAACTATTCAATATGTATTGGTAATATTTGGTATAGATTACATTCCTGTCCTAATTCCGTCCATGAGGTCCCATTGCACCAGCCAGTCGCACCTGGACCCGGTCTCTATATTTGGTGCGGGCACAGTCACATAAAATGGAGCGACATGATTTATACATCGACCTGACCTACATGGCTGTCGCAACGCAGATAGTCTGGACATGTAGCTCTGCCTGTATTTCTTTATGACAATATGTTTTATAAGCTGCGGGACGAAAACGGGACAGAGTTTCATGAAAGTCAAGATGCTCTATTTACTTATCAAGGGTGCTGAGAAATATTGCAAAAAACTTCACTCTAGTTGATCTGTTTTGAGACAAAACGATTTAATTTTTTAAGACTGGCAGTGTCGGCCCTATGTTGCGTGAGACTGGTAATGCCAAGTCATATATTTTATGTGATCACTGAAATGATGTGATTCAATCATTAATATTTATCCCTGTCGTCCGGAGGGGAAAAACGGTATTTTTAAAGTGTATCCAACGTTTTCATTAAACAGCGTTTGCTGCATCAGTCACTTTCCATTATGTTCGTATTTGCGTAGTTTCAGGAAATGGAGATCAGCAATTTGACAGCGGATGAACAAGAGATAAAGGTCCAGGCCGACAGAGACAAACGGGCTGAGGTACGGCGCTAATATATATATATATATATATATATATATTAATTATACACTATAATTATACCATGTAACAATGAAACTTATCGATCGTGTCTTGTTCCATGTTTGTAACAAACAAAAAGTCACCAACGAAAGTATCTGCATATAGTATTCAAAATTTCCCGATTCCTGTATTCTTCTGGACATATATATATATATATATATATATATATATATATATATATATATATATATGTATATATATACATATATATATGACATAATTGTGAATAAATACAATAACCAAATGCAAAAATAAGAGCACGAATACCAGAAATAATATGAGTATTAAAACGCTAATGCGTAGTTTACTGGGTTTTTGCCAAAGCAAAGTCTTTTTATCAATTTTGATAGAAGTTTACGGGACTGAAATTTGTATTTCAGTTTTAGATTGAAAATTCAGTGTTAAATTGACAGTTCAGTATAAGATTGAGAACTATTTATTTATTACTCTGACAAAATATAACAGAGAACATATAGATGGGTTGGCAATATCGTCACTGCTCTGACTTGGCCTCTATAGTCCGGGCTCGATCCACTTTTTAGGGACTCGGGCTTTGACTCAAGGGTCCTGGCTCGGACTTGGAAGTATGCACTCGAGAAATCAGTTAAGAGTCCATTAGAAAAAGCTCTGTCACATACTATAAAGGAAACACTCAGGTAAAGAGCAGGTGTCAACAAGTAACAATACACACGGAAATCTCAAGTTTCTCTATTAAATTTCTATAATAAGGACAGTTGTATTGGACTCGGACTTGGAATCTGATTTTCAATCGGACTTGGATCGACCACTGATATGTAGTCGTTTTCTCAAAAAAATATATATTAAGAAGATACGATTGAGTAAAAGATGTAGTCTAGTTCTGATGAGATATAACAAAAAATATACGACAGAGTAGAATATTTGATCGAGTTCTGATCAGATATAACATAGAATATACGAAAAGGTAGAATCTGTAGTCGAGTTCTGATCAGATATAACATAGAATTTACGAAACGGTAGAATCTGTAGTCGAGTTCTGATCAGATATAACATAGAATATACGGAAAGTTAGAATCTGTAGTCGAGTTCTGATCAGATATAACATAGAATATACGGAAAGTTAGAATCTGTAGTCGAGTTCTGATCAGATATAACATAGAATATACGGAAAGTTAGAATCTGTAGTCGAGTTCTGATCAGATATAACATAGAATTTACGAAACGGTAGAATCTGTAGTCGAGTTCTGATCAGAAATAACATAGAATATACGGAAAGTTAGAATCTGTAGTCGAGTTCTGATCAGATATAACATAGAATATACGGAAAGTTAGAATCTGTAGTCGAGCTCTGATCAGATGTAACATAGAATATACGAAAAGGTAGAATCTGTAGTCGAGTTCTGATCAGATATAACATAGAATATACGAAACGGTAGAATCTGTAGTCGAGTTCTGATCAGATATAACATAGAATATACGGAAAGTTAGAATCTGTAGTCCAGTTCTGATCAGATATAACATAGAATATACGGAAAGTTAGAATCTGTAGTCGAGCTCTGATCAGATGTAACATAGAATATACGAAAAGGTAGAATCTGTAGTCGAGTTCTGATCAGATATAACATAGAATATACGGAAAGTTAGAATCTGTAGTCGAGTTCTGGTCAGATATGACATAGAATATACGAAAAGGTAGAATCTGTAGTCGAGTTCTGGTCAGATATAACATAGAATATACGAAAAGGTAGAATCTGTAGTCGAGTTCTGGTCAGATATAACACAGAATATACGAAAAAGGTAGAATCTGTAGTAGAGTTCTGGTCAGATATAACATAGAATATACGAAAAGGTAGAATCTGTAGTCGAGTTCTGGTCAGATATAACATAGAATATACGAAAAAGGTAGAATCTGTAGTCGAGTTCTTTTTCAGATATAACATAGAATATACGAAAAAGGTAGAATCTGTAGTCGAGTTCTGGTCAGATAAACCATAGAATATACGAAAAAGGTAGAATCTGTAGTCGAGTTCTGATCAGATATAACATAGAATATACGAAAAGGTAGAATCTGTAGTCGAGTTCTGATCAGATATCAGTTATCACATAGAAGATACGAATAAGTAGAATCTGTAGAATTATTCTGAAGAGAAAAATTGTATGAAGAAGATTCGAGAGAGTTATCAGTCGTTTTCTGACTAGATGTTCTTCTGACTTTAGTTGAGGGAGGAGATGAGTCTTGCCCTGGCTAACCTGACTAAACCGACAGTGGAGTCGATACAGCTGTCTGCTAGCACCATCAGCGTCTTGTCTGAGGCTCCAGAGGAATTAACGCGGAAGTCACAGGTAAGAGAAGCCTGTTAATACCTGAGTACGCTCCCGAGGCAGCGCAAATCTTACGCTTCTAAAGAAGCAACTGACTTTCACGCTGCCAGCTTTGACCGTTTATGATATATTTAGACACGAGATGGCGGTTCGTTGTCCGCTGAAAAACACGTGCGTATGATGTGACAAGCAGCCAAACAGATGCCAATAAACAAACACTCGACAGGCATGCATCCTGGCTCCGCCCATAGCTGCGCTTCAAGCGCCGTTTGAAGACAGTTAACGGTCGAATTTTAATTGCTCCCTCTGCATTCTCGCATCATCGACCGATTTGATTCTGACAGTATGACTGTGTTAGCGTAGCCATGTATCTGTTGTCTGCAGAATTGAAGCCAGCCAGCGAGGTGTGCACACAGCCTTTGTTGTTACGTTTCGTTTGAATTACAGCTCACTGGCCGGGCATCCTATGTGCCCAAGGCCCTAAGCAAACCACGTCTGCGGCAATCCTCTCCGACCCTGTGGCTTGTTAAGACGCGGTTACCAGGACGATGAGCTGTCACTCAAAACGAAATGAACATGATTGGCTCCGTGTATTCCTCCCTTGGCCGTGTCTTCCAGCACAAGATCTCATCTGATTGGACAAAAGTACAGTGCTCCCCTCTGGTGTAGCAATTCAGGATACAAGGTCATAACAAACAGCGCTTACCATATAGGCAGTAGGCCTATAGTTAAAGCACTGTGTAAAGAGCGTAATACCTGAGTGACCGAGAGAGTGTGTACGTCTCCGAGGGAGGGAAGGTTTACCCAGATATCACTTGTGGGAAAACATAATCGTAACCAAGAGTGATGACATATAGATTATCCACGATAAAGCTGTAATCCATATGCTTACCACCTTCTTCACTAAATAGACAATACCACCAATAGGTCATGGACCTTATATAAAAAACACACAGCACATGGTCTGGATGGTCGCCAGAGAATCAGAACCTTTGATACCACCCGTGAACGATCAGGCTGAATTACTTTTTCAGTCTCCTGATAGTTACTCTGGATCTCACTTCTATTGAAACCTTCTTGTCTAAGAAGAGGTTAATTGAATTTACTCAAGGAAATCTCAGCTTAAAGATTTGGATGCACCAATACAATGATTATACGTTGATGTCCAGTGCTTTAAACATCTTCAATTACAACTTTCTCTCTTTTTATTATAACTTTCTTTACATCTCATATTATCTCTCTCTCTCTCTCTTTAATGATAAAAAACATTCTTTATTTTTTTGTTACATGTGTTTTACAGGGCAGTTTGTCAGAATCGCTGAAGAACATGTCACAGACCCTGTACGAGTTGTCCGACGACACCCCTAGAGAGGAAGTGATACGAACAAGCGCAAACCTGATCAGTGCGTCAGGAGGTATATTCCAGGTCAGTTCTGTCAAAGACTGCACCAACAATAATAATTACCACCTGATAGACCTATCGGGGGCCCTTGCTCGCCTTAATACCCCATGACTTTATTTTCCCTTTGTAGGCTTATCCCGGTCTTATTTTTTTTTCGTTTATATTCACTCGTCATCTGTTACCCCCAACTAGGGGCCTGGACAGCTGAGTGGTAAAACGCTTGGCTATCTCCGCTGGCGACCCGGGTTCGATCCCCGGCGTGGCTATGAGAGTGGGTTGTAGTTGCCCGTCCAAGGCCGGTGGTTTTCTCCGGGTACTCCGGTTTCCTCCACCTCTGCAGACTACCGAACGCCATCACCGGAGCCATGGAGAGTGCCTCGATTAGTTATAATAACTATTTGTACAATCCATGTAAAATAAATAAGTTTACATAACTAGGGAAAATTTTTCTTGACATTACTGCAATAGAATCCCTCATTTTTTTATCATACAGTACCACATATACAATGTCATTTTTTCTTAAAGTTTTTATTCTGTAACGAGCTAGTAAAATAAAAATAATATTGTGCGAACTGCTTTTTTTTCTTCTTCAGGTAAATTCTTAAATTTTTATTTTTGTGTACTTTTATTCAGGCATCAATGGTGACCCTGAATCACGGAACACGGATCGATATCGAAAGAGCCACAAAAGGGCCGCACTATGAGTATGACACGAGCCTAGAAGCCAAGACGCTAAGTATGTGTACAAGTCATAGGGAATTGTTCATAAGCTAGACCCACTGGGTTATTTGTTAAAGCATTACTTCTAGAAAACACTTTTAAAATAAGCTGTGTACTACCTTTTCTGTAGATATGTGGCTCACTCTATGTACATGTTAACTTAAGGTAATTCCATAAAAAAAAATTCCTTATAACGCCTCGGTGACGGATTTATGAAATTGTTAATCTGCAAGCTGTTAATAATGGTTCAACTGTGCCAATGTTGACAAACCGGTAAACCTTCTAACCTAAGATGTTGGCTGCATCTTTGCGGAAGCAGAAAGGTCAATATTTGTAAATATCACTTTGCAAAATCTTATTCACCTGATTTGCCGACGGATGTCCTTGTTGATTAGTTTCGGATTATTTTGGAGCCCCCACCTATTATAAGCATATATATATATACAAACAGGTTTTGCCGGGTTGGATCGACGTTTTCTGGCCGTCTTTTATCTTTAGTTAATAGCTAGACGTCAGATATCTGAATATCGGTCCTCTCTAATATGTT
Source organism: Sipunculus nudus (assembly GCA_026874595.1). NCBI lineage: Eukaryota > Metazoa > Annelida > Sipuncula > Golfingiida > Sipunculidae > Sipunculus > Sipunculus nudus. The sequence goes on along the minus strand of CM049311.1, from coordinate 54,669,709 downwards.
GTTGACGTTGTGAAAGAAATAGGAATTATCTTTAAGATAGTTAAGGCATCTGTGACCCTGCAAATTATATATATATATTCTGTGTATTTGTAGGACTGGATGGTTATGACAAGGCGACTGCCACCAAGATGTTCAAAAAAGAGACAAATAAGCTGGAACAAAAGGATGCGGTAGGTGGTCACGTGATCGTCAGGTCACTCGTATTTTAAAACCTGGTATTCTTCCACTTCGCCTGTGTGTTCCAGTGATGTAGGATTTGAGTCCACTTTTTCATGGACTCGAACTTTAACTCGAGTTTCCGGAACTCGGACCCTTACTCGGACTAGGGAGTCAGGACTCGAGAAACAAGGATTAGTTCTTTTCGAGTCCAGTAGAAAAAAAAATCTGTTACGTAAGGGCAGACTTTCATTGATAAAAAATCTTCCCTAAAGACTTATAATAAAAACTAATGACCAAATATCTCAAAAATGAGTTGAAAGTATATTCCAAACTAAATCTAAACTAAAATAAGATATAATTTAACATTAAAGTAAAAATCATGTGTAAATTGACATATATAGGCACATGACCATCTCTGTTTCCTACTATTTCCTATTTCTCTGCTTTTATTAAGAAATTTTGGACTCGGACTTGGACTCGAGTTCCAAAAGACACGGACTGTAGAAGAAGGCGGACTTGGACTCGACCCTCAAGAACTCGGACTTGACTTGGACTCGAGTGGCTTGGACAAGGACTTGCATAATAAGGGCTCGACCCCATCACTTGTGTGTCCACGGTCTAGGTTTAATTTTCTAGAAGAACACGTCCTGTTGATATATGGTATCATCAGTTTTTCACTGATACTGATCTCTTTACGATTTGTACATATTCACGTTTTTATCTGTGGATCACTGATACACTGTATCACCTGTTTTTCACTTTTACTGAAAATACTTTTTATTTTGGAGGGGGCGGTATACGCAACTTGTTCGTTTTGTTATGTTGTTTTAGGGTGGTTCCGGTCAATTTTCAAGATCACCAAACTGCCGATTTAAATAGTTTTTTTTTTATAATTTTCTCCTTTTATCCAATGCATTGTTGTTATTACAGTTCATATATGTGTATATTATGAAAAACACGCTTAATCTGAATGTTGTCTTTACTTCCATTCACAGGCACCAGGGATCGTATCGAACTTGATGGACACACTGAACTTAACCACAGCAGCCATCATGAAAAGCAGCATTCCTGGCGAGTCAAAGGTCCAGCTCGTCACCCCGAAGCTCAGCTACACCGTACAAATGGACACAGCGTCTAAGGTCACTTAGCTCTCTAGTTTTATACCTCCGCTAGGTTGTCAGTTGTTATGTTTCCATTGTGATTATTTGGTTGGCAAATTTACTCCATAAGTTATGAAGTGTCTTTTATAAAATTATGTAGAGCGTTAGGGTAACATACAAGGAATAACTCATTCATTGGTATTAGGGGCCAATGTTAGTGAACCATTACGTCGTATAAAATCCAAGTTTGATTAATAATCTGGAGGAGGTATCTATGTAGACATCGACTACACTTTAAGTATATATATTTGTTTTACCAGAATAACCTTTTCAGCTAATTAGCTGATTCAGTAGGGTGCCTGTCCATTTAGATGCTTGTGACATAATACCTACTGAAACATTCATCATTCCCAATGGATGTGAAACAGAAAATAATTCTGATTACATGCTGATAGACACATGGGCAAATCATAGAAGACCATCATCTATAAATATATATAAATCTGAAGTTCTTCATCAAGTATTTATAGGTATAAACTCTATCGCAACAGATGTAAGAACGAGCGTTTAAAATGGAGGCAGACTTCAAAGACTCTTAAATCATGTAGTTCCTTAACCTCGAAGATTTAAAATGTCTGTTAACGTCGTAATTGATGGAAATTTAAAATATCGAAGACCACATTTCAGCCTTTAATAAATATTAAAAATACTGTTTATTCTGTTTGTGTTGAAATTTATATTATATGTATTTATATATATATATATATATATATATATATATATATATATATATATATCTGTTTTAGACACTGGCGGCCCGATGTCTAATATAGTCAATTCGATGTTAAGTATTATTGGTTAAAGAGTTTGATATTTCAAATTAAGGATTGCCTGGTATATCAGTATTTAAAAATCCTCCATCATTAATCATTTTAATCATTTAGATTCTGAACACGACGCTTAGAGAAGGTGAAGCCGAAGCCAAACTTCCCGGGATCTGTCAGCTGGTTAACCACACTAACTGCTCCGATGACCAGGTCGTCACCCTCAGGGTACGTGTCACCATGGTTACACATATAAGACTACTTTTTCGGATTAATCTCCAGAGGAAAATTGAACAATACTACACACTGTTAGGGCCGTGGTATCTTATCATGAAAACATATCAACTTTATATCAATTGACAATGGACGTAGCAATATTTCTTTCTCAGATATGGCATAGGCAGCAAAGTTTCCTGTAACATTTAATAAAGGGGGAGGCTATGCATATTTAAATTGGTTTAAAATGGATCCTTCCTTAATTTTCATTCGTTGACTTTTTTATTGCTTTTAAGGACATACAACATATAAAATCATATCTTTAGTAGTCAACATCCATATCGCCAGCTGCTCAAACAACGTTGCAGTGTACAACTATACTAAAAGTCTTTCTATGCTGCCATCTTGTATGTTAAATCTATAAACCACTTGCATATTCTGTCAACACTTGCACTGTGATAAAGGGTATATTAGGGCACCCTTGAAATTTGGTTTTGTTTCCCTGTGGTGGTGCAGGGGGCCCCCTTATCTTTCAATCTTTTTAGTTTGCCGGATACTCGTAGCGCTATGAGCCATTTGCTCACGTGTTCAGGGGAAGACATGTGCAGCTCAAGTACTGTTTTAATTACGTTCTATTCACGTTTCAATTTCCCTAAAATTCCCCAAAGACCCCTGTTAGTGTCACATTCATAGTGACCCTCAGGTCTGTTTTAATAATTTAAACCACGTTCAACCTTCTTGTTAAAATACACTCAGATGGTATAATATATGATTTGTTCGCATTTCCAGTCAATGGCCACGCCAAATAACATGTACAGACATGTTCCTAATGGTGACAATGCGCCGGAAATTTCTGGTACGGTATCACTAGACATGTACGATGAAAACAGAAAAGAAATGCCGATACAGGACGCCCCAGTCCCGCTCAGGTTACAGATCCCGAGGGATCCAAGAATTGACGTCACAGACGCCACCAACGTCACCGCCGTGGTCGCCCACAGTAGACTGGTGGACCTCTTCTTCCGAAGTTTTTACATCAAGTCACACAGTGCTTCAGTCCACATAGAAGTCATCCCAGATGACCCAGACGTTAAGCTGCTTGTCCTTGGGCGTTTTGGAGGGAAGTTTCCTAACCTCAATTCGTCAGAGAAAAGCTGGGATTTCATGAACCTTGTACCCTCTGACTCCCCACCAGAGGCAGACGTCTGTAAGTTTGAATACTTAATTCATCATTTCAGGGGCTGGTCCGTTACGGCGTCGGGTACCTCTTGTAACGATCATAGAATTGGCACTTTTTGTCTCCCATCACCAACAAAAGAAATGTTTGGAATACGGACTGGTAATTGCATTTTTATCCCTTTGTCTGTACCTCCTATAGACAAGAAGAAAATGGATATTTAAAATCTGAAAAAAACGCACTCTTTGGGCCCTGTGACCTTGAAAAATAAGTCAAAGTCATTGGAACTCGATCAAGTAGTTGGATCATAGTAAAATACAATCCTGAGTAAGTACCAATGGAATCGGATAAAAAGTGACTGAATAATAATAATAATGATAATAATAATAGGAGGAGAAGAAGAAGAAAAGAATACCAAAAACATATATCTCTACATATGGATATATAAAGGTAGAGATAACTAATACCCTCAAAGTACTTCGACTCCAGAAGAGAGCTTTAGCCGTAGAAACATGGGGGAACAGTGCATAAATGTATTTTTCCCCTACGAGTGGGGGTTAAATCCCCTTAACTTCACCGGATCCGCCCTTGAATTTTTGCCTGAAGACATCAATGTGATAAATATTTGAAAGATTTATATCATATTCAAATCACATTTCTTTTTGAATTCCAAATACCTGTTCTATGAATGTCTAATTGCAAACGTTTATTGCGCACAGATAGTGATAAAATGATGGAGGGTCTGTAGCCTAAGGTTGGAAGAATAATCTTATGGATAAAAATTTATATTTTACAACAAGTTCCATTTTCTTTTGGCCAGGTAACATGACGTCAGTCATGTGTTGCCAGCCTAATGTTTAATGGTTACATTTTAAATACTATTCATAACAGTAACAAAATCAGTTCGTTGGTCCTGATAAACTGGAGTTTAAAAGAAAGTCGTCAATTGTCAACGGATGCCAAGCACGGACAGACGATATGTGTTTCCAGGGGCAGATCCAGGATTTAGGAAACGGGCAGGGGGTCAACCAAGGAGGACTAATGACAAATCTTAAAATAAAGATCATCAGGTCCGAAAAAGGCAGGTCCAGGCCGCAAATATTGGTCTGAAACCCTAAAATAGGATGCAGCGGCTTAAAAAGGGGGTGTCCGAACCCCCTGGAAACCCCCCCCCCCCCCCACCCTCTTCTGTTTTTTGGAGGATATACATTGAGCATTCATATTAATTAACCTCGCCATCGTCTGTGCTTGAAATAACCGATACATGATTCAATTGAAATGAAAACCCGTACTTTCAGGTGGAACACCCGATCGTCATGTGATATTTTTGGACAACAACTTCGTCAACAACCGCACGGGAAAGGTTGTCCTCGGTTTCCGGGAAATAACAACGACAGAACACGAGGACTACCAGAGAGGGGTCACTCCAGGGAATTTAGGGCTTTACCCACGTAACCTCAACAACACGTTTCAACTGCGGACCTACACTTCCGGTTGCTATTTCTATGATAACGATGGCCAGCGACTAAGCCCGGAAGGATGCCGGGTATTTATTATGAAACTGAAATATTAAAGTGCTGCAGTTAGCTTCAGTCAAAGTTACAGACATCTGCATGATTTTCTTCTGTGTCTCCGTCCGATGTAAATCCAATGCTCTTTTTTATTCACCGTGTCAGAGGAGCGGGGGATATAGTTATAAGCCCCGTCTGTCCGTCTTGCCGTTCGTCCGTAAACAATTCTAGATCTTATGCGACGCAATTTCTCAAATTGAAAACCATTATTTTTATCACTTCTGTTTAAGATATTTCATATGGGTCTCCTGACTTGATTCGGCCATACTTCGTTCATAGCGGTCACTCTTCGTCCTTCCGTCCGTTAACAGGGCATTTATCTTATCCGATGGACCTGGAATCTTCTAACTTGACATCAAGGAGGGACCATGAAAAGTCTCTGCGGAAACATGAAATTAGCTTTCTGTAACCCATATCCTCCGAGCTGTAGGGCTCGTAAGTACCCCTCAGAATAATTAAACATTTGATACAAAAGCTTCAGTATCTAAATAACAGATGCATTGATCACCATGATTCTTTGCATGAATATTGATCATGGAGTGTTTCATCAGTTCCTATAAGCTGGTGGCGCCACCTGAAATTATTTCCTATTTTTACGATTTTTTTTCTCTATCATAAATACCTCCAAAGAAGCTGTTATCTGTTAACAGGGCACAAATCGTAACTGCTGGACTTGGGATGTTCTAACTTGACATCAAGGGAGGTCCATGAAAAGTCTTTGTGAAAACGTGACATTAGGTCTCTGTAACCCATATCCTCCGAGCTATTGGGCTTGCAAATACCCCTAATATTAATTAAAAATTTGATACAAAAGCTCAAGTATCTGAATTACTAATGCATTGATCACCATGATTATTTGCATGTATACTGATCATGGACCATTTCTTCAGTTTCTTCAGACTGATGGTGTCACGTGTATTTGTTTTCTAAATTTCACGAATTTTCCTCTATTTTTGATACTTTCAAAGAAGCTGTCATCTGTAAACAGGGCACAACTCGTAACCGCTGGATCTAGAATCTTCATACTTGATATCTTGGGAGGTCCATGTAAAATCTCCTTGAAACCTGAAATAGGTCTCTATTACCCATGTCCTCCAAGCTATGGTGCTCGTAAATACCCACAAGACTAATAAAACATTGATACAAAAGCTCTAGTATCTGAATAACAAATCCATTGATCACTGTGATTCTTTACGCATTTTTCTCTATTTTTGAGACCTTCAAATGAAACGGTCATCTGTAAACAGAGCACAAATCGTCTCTGTTTCACCTAGAATCTTCTAGAACCCCCCCCCCCCCCACCCCACACCCCGAATAATTAAGAATGTGATACAAAAGCTCCTGTATTTGAATAACTTATGCGTTGTTTGCTGTGATCCTTTGTATGCATATGTATCATGGAGTGTACGCTCTTTAAACAGCGCTTTAACTATAGGCCTACTACCTATATGGTAAGCGCTGTCTGTTATGACCTCGTATCCTGAATCGCTACACCAGAGGGGAGAACTGTATTTTTGTCCAATTAGATGAGACATTGTGCTAGAAGACAAAGCCAAGCGAGGAATACACGGAGCCAATCATGTTCATTTCGTTTTGAGTGACAGCTCATCGCCCCGGTACCGTCTGAACAGGCCACAGGCTCAAAGAGAATTGCCGCAGACGTGGTTTGCTTAGGGCCTTGGGCACATAGGATGCCCGGCCGGTGAGCTGTAATTCAAACGAAACGTAACAACAAGGGCTGCGTGCACACCTCGCTGGCTGGTTTCAGTTCTGCAGACAACAGGCACATGGCATACTGTCAGAATCGAATCGGTCGATGATGCGAGAATGCAGAGGGAGCAATTAAAATTCGACCGTAAACTGTCTTCAAACGGCGTTTGAAGCGCAGCTATGGGCGGAGCCAGGATGCCTGTCGAGTGTTTGTTTATTGGCATCTGGTTGGCTGCTTGTCACATCATACGCACGTTTTTTTTTCAGTGCACTACGAACCGCCATCTGGTGTCTAAATATATCATGAACGGTCAAAGCTGGCAGTGTGAAAAGCAGTTGCTTCTTTAGAAGCGTAAAATTTTCATTTCTTACGCATTTTTGAGACCTTCAAATGAAGCAGTCATCTTTTAACAGGGAACAAACCGTCTCTGTTTGACCTAGAATCTTCTAACTTGACATCCAGGGAGGTCCAAGAAAAGTCTTCAAGGAAACTTGAAATTAGGTGCCTATTACCTATATCCTTCAGCTATCAGGCTCATATATACCCCCCGAATAATTAAACAATTGAGCTCAATTATCTGAATAACTGATGCATTGTTCGTTTTTTTATGGATATTGATCATGAAGTGACTCATCAGTTCCTGTAGACTGGTGGCGCCAGCGGTTTTTTTTTTTTATTTATTTATTTTTATGTATTTTTTCCTTAATTTTGGACACCACTCTGTGAGTCATGTTGCCCATTGTTCAATTTTCCCTGAATTAAGCTGAGCGTCAAGGCCCATAGGCCACTAGTTCTTAAGTATTTTCCTAATTCTATTATGTTTATTGTTTATTTAAAGAAAGGTGTACTCAGTGTAACCTTTGTTACCTATCGATTCGAAGCAATCACAAATAATAAGTTACAAGCCTGAAGCAACATTGCTACATTTTGACCAGACCAACAAAGAAACCAGTCTGTAAATGTTCTTATCAGTGATATATTAAGCGAATAGTGTAAGATTAAACATAAATATTGTTCCTTTTGTTCATATACCGCGCCATTCGTTGTTTTAAATATTATCTAAAGACATCCATGGTTTCTTGAAGGTGTGCGCGGATACCACACACACAACGACAGTGTGTGAGTGTAACCACATGACAACCTTCGCTGGAGGATGGGCCGTGCAACCCAACTCCATAGACTGGGAGTTCGTCTTCAGCAACATGGACTTCACAAAGAACCCGACCCTGTATGTCACCATGATCAACATCACTGTTCTCTTCGTGGGTTTTGCAGTGTGGGCGAGGTACCAAGACAAGCAGGACCTAGAAAAGGTATGTGGGGCGTGTATATGATAGACATTTTTCCGTTCTTTATGGACAGCTTCATTTTTAATCGTGTGAAATGTGTTGTAATGATTCAGGGAAATGAGTTAACACGTAATCAGCCATATAAAATAAGAAGAATACACGGAATTCATATAGCTGTAATCCCATAATTCAGGTGGCTGTTGTAATGGTTAAACGCATGTTAGACTAACATCACATATTCCTTTCTGTATACGATAGGCTATTTACCGGAAGGAAGACTATGACTTTGAACTAATGGATAAATAATAATATTAATATGGTAATAATAATAATAATATGGTTAACACAGTTGCAATATTTAATGTCAAATCAATGAATGGTAAAGTGTCCATATAAGGACATATCATTAACAAGATGCGAAGATTTAAGGAAACATTACGTACACGACTAAACCTTAAAATAGGTAATGGACATAATTAATGAATAGGCAATGTATTTGGGACCAAAGACTTAAATAGATAAAGCTAGCTAACTAACCAAACGGGTCATTAGTGCATTGATCCTGTATTTTACGGTACATATTAACCGGTATCTATTAACATCGATTTTTGGCATGAGTAAAACAGTGGCAACAGTCCTGTTAATTTTTTTACAAACAGCATAATGACAATATACCGCTTTCTTTAATAAATGACAAGCATATGATGATCCTTACAGCTTGGCGTGACCCCTCTAGAGGACAACGACCCAGAAGACAAGTACCTTTATGAAGTCATTTTTGTAACTGGAAGTAGGAGAAACGCTGGCACGGATTCCCGGGTAAGATTGTGGTGCATTAGGCACAACTCTTTCTTATACTCATACAATGTTCGCAAAATTCATAATTATCAATAAATGCAAACTGATTATATAATTACCAAAAGGAAAACTTGTTCATATCTTATGTAACTTTAAAGGACGTTCGACGTTTAAGTGGAATTATTGCCCATTGAAAGAGTCTACAACAGCAGAACCAACGGCAATGGAACGGTAAGGGGTCAGGTTATTGCTGACGCAGCCGTCAAGTGCCAGCACTAAACTTTTTGTAATTTTGTATTTACATCCTTTAGTCATTGTGGAAGAAATATAAATAGAAGTTACGGCCATAAAAAATGCAAGGTTTGATACGACCGCTTGCTTCATTTCACTCTGTCCTTTTATTGTTGCACCTTTTGGAGCACCAACCAGTTTTCTTTAAATATTACATCCCTTTAATAATAGGAAGCAAAACATTGGCTGTTTTCTGGTCATGGTACAACTAATGTTCTTTTAAGTGTCAAACCAAGTGGCTGAAACTCATGCATACCTTCACTCCAAAAGATAAATCCGACACGAGTTAACAGTAACAAGTAAATATATTAAAGAAAGAAGGTGCTCGCGTTTCTCTGGACAGACACTCCATATATACAAGCAATGAAGATCACAAGCGTCCGATAATAAACACAGAAAAATATCACTTAGTTCGTTAACCAAATGATCACATGATCCTGATCACATGACCATCATGCACACGTGGCATCGGAATAGTGCGCTGCGTGCCTCACTGATCGCTCGCGCTGTGTACACAGTACAAATAGTCCACTTAAAGATACACAGATCTCCGACTAATACTTGTCCCTCGCTGGAGTACTGGATTGCCTCTCGAGACACAATTCAAACAGCACTTACTAAATAGCGCACAGACTATTCTGTCTGGACTTAGAATCAATGTCTTTCACAGCTTATGTCTCTTGGAATCACCCAGCTCTAGTTAGCCGAATATGCTTCCACACAGCGATATAAAGTACCTATACAGTTACGCGTTTAAATAATGTCCTAGGTCTGTCCTGAAAGCGCTCACAACAGTTATAAATCGTCAGATTACCAGTCCGTCGGCAAAATGCGATATTCGCTCTGAAGTCCGTTACAGGATAATCACTGTGGCCTTCCTCACACACCGACTGTCTAGGCTTATAGACATCATATCTCTGCTTTCTAAGCTCTTTGCAGGATTTATAGAGTACTTGACATACGTTTCATAGAACACAGAGATATTATAGCAGAGTTTGCCTATTTGAAGGGCGCTTGAATATTTTAAATATAGGAGTTTACCTTTTAACTGGATTTAGAGATCATAGCAGCGTTTGTCTTGTCACTTGACAGGTAGGAGTTATCGAGTTGCTTGTCTTTTTTTTTCTTAAAGGTTCAGTTCATCTTGTCAGGAGAATCGGATGAAACTGACGTGAGACTGGTCCGAGACAAGAAGAGGAAGATCTTACGCCGCGGATCCACCAACTCCTTTCTCATGGCTACATCCAGGTACTCTCGTCTACTGTTGCTGGGCATATGGCTTAGTAGCAAAGTATTTTAATCCCCAATGCAAGTGAAGCTACTTCAAAATCATGGAATTGTTTTTCGTATGTGATAGAATGATATAACTTGTAAGTGTGTGTCAGTCTCGCTACACAACACATTCTGTGTTTGTGCATATCTTCATATCATATCTTCATACATAGTTATCTATATTGATGATATCCCGTCACAGAAGCAGGTGTCTTTTTAGACGATGAAAATTAAAAAAAAACATGAGTATTACTGATACGCTATTCATCTATAATTTAAACCCCTTTAAATTTTAAAAGAAATATTAAAGAAGAGTTTTTTTTTTATTTTAGACCACTGGGTGCGTTAAACTACTGCCGCGTGTGGCACGACAACAGCGGGAAGGGAAAGTTCGCCTCGTGGTACTTGAAATACATCATCATCCGTGACCTTCAGACAAGGGACCGCCATTACTTCATCTGTAACAGATGGTTCGCGGTGGAAGAGGATGACGGACAGGTACAGTTCCTGTTTTATCGTTCATGGTCCCTCTTAAGGTAATGCACACAGTAAAGGTATCAATCTTACAAACGATACATCGATCGCATTAGTCTGATAACATTCTTGGCCATGTCCTATTCGCCTAGTGGTGAAACCCAGCAAACAGTGAGTCGTTTAGTGAGAGTAGAATGCACTTTGGAATGTACAGTTAAGGACGTGCTTTTGGAGTGTACAGTAAAGGACGGGGTTTTAGGGTGTACGGTAAAAGACGTTCGCTTATAGAGTGTAGTGTTAACAACGTGCGTTTGGAGTGTACAGTTAAGGCCGCAGCTTATTGATTAGGTAGTTTTGACACAGAAGCTGAAGGAACCCCTAAAACCCAGAGTACCCTTAAACCGACAGAAACCCAGAGATTCACATAACCGTGCCTAATGCCATGTTATGACTTCTATAGATTAATCTTTTTCCCGTGCATAAAAAAACCTGAAATCAAGGAGGCTTGGTAATGACAACATATGTTTATCGTTTTATAAAAAGATCCCCTCCGTTTGTTGTCCAAGAATACATACTCATCTGTTTTGGCTCAGAATAGAGCTTTAGGTCTTTGTGCGTGAGGCAAAATACATATCTACAAACGTGTCCACAAACTGATGGCAATGTGACAGGTCCACTTTCAACCAACAACTGTTGACTTACTTCACCAACTGGAAATTATGACTACATTCGTAGTTGATATATGAGATACTAAATTACATGTATATTTTACAAACTGAAGGTTGACCGCACCATCCCCGTGGCTGGACCAGAACAGATGAGAGCGTTTGCTCAGCTTTTCGGTCAACGGACGCGCAAGAATCTAGGAGACGAACACCTTTGGTTCTCCGTGATCGCCAGACCCCCGACCAGCCGGTTTACTCGCCTACAGCGTGTATCCTGCTGCCTGTGTCTGCTTTACACCAGCATGTTTGCTAATGCATTGTACTACAACAAAGTACCGGACGTAGCTGCCCCAGGACAACAAGCATACACATTTGGACCGTTTGCCCTCTCTATGGAACAGGTAGAAATTTGTCACAGACAGTGGTTTGCAACAGGTATTTTTAACATGCAGCTGGCCCTTGCTTGTGCAGTTGGGAATGGAAAATATGAAATTATAATAATGGATTTGTGCAGTTCTCAAATTTTGTCATATCAAGTTAGAGACTGAAAAAAACACTCTTATGCCTATGAGTGAATAACTAATTTTATATCAAGGCTCTGTACCATATAATTTGCTCTAGTATTGCCATCATAGTTTATTATATTTCCCTATTTATTATATATATTTTGTCTTTGACTTATATTTCATTTTTGATATTCACATTATATAAATAATCTGTATATACAAACTCGAGATCACGTGGTAATAGAACAGTCTTAAAATTAATATTCCTCTCTTTCTGATGACCGTGATTCTTTCGCCTTCAATTGGTTAATAGGTCGATCCAATAGCCGCGTTTCATAATGACGTAGTACGCTTGATAACAAGATTTTGCAGTTCTAAAACGTCCTTCAAATATATTAATGGTTAACAACCATTATGTTTGTATGTTTGTCAAAATGAAATTGAATACGTGTGTGTGTGCGCACATCTTTCAGTTTCCTCGTTTAACATGTATATCCTTCTTACATAATCTTAAAGGCACCGATTGAGTATTGGATTACGTGTGCTTTATACGCTTATATTATATTCAGTTATAATTGGTAACAAGGACGTTATTTTCTCATGTCTCTATATTTGCCTGTTTAGTAATTTAATTCTTTATAATTTTTCTCTGAAACTATCATCAGATATTATTCTGTATACGTTGGGATCACTACCAACTTGGTGGTTTTCCCTGTGAACTTTGTGATATTCTGTTGTAGATATACGTTTGGATCGCTACCAATTTGGTCGTTTTTCTGTTAACTTTGTGAATTCCTGTTGTAGATATTCGTTGGGATCGCTACCAATTTGGTCGTTTTCCCTGTTAACTTTGTGATCGTGTTGCTCTTCCGGAAAGCACGACCGCGTCACAAACGGCCAAGTAGGATTCAAGAAGCTTTGAAGAAACATGGCGCGGGTCCCGGCGGTACGCTGACCGGTATCAAACCAGACTCCGATAAAAGTGTAGCCGAGAAGTCAAAGACAGTGACTGGAGAATCCTCAGGTTAGTCATGTGCAATCCACACTTTGTCAATCAATAAGTTGTCATTGAGAAATTTTTTTTCAAAAGAAACCCCTCACTTGTTTATACTTAAATCAGTACGGCTTTCATCGTGAATTGCTGAATATAGGCTATAATTGTTATGATGCATTTGAAAGACGCTCATCTAACAAGAATTTCATTAAAGCCCTTCATCCACGACAGAAATTTATCATCTGAAAACGAATTCCTCAGCCTGCCATCATGTGACCTTTAATCTAATGACGCCAAATTCTTAGTTTTCATCCTATAATGTCATAGGTAATACATATATGAAGTCTGAAACCCGTCATAACTGGTATATACAGGTTATATTAGAGAAAATTACATTTCTAACGAAGATTTCGGGCCCTGTGGACTGAAACCTGAATTCGGGTTTGTGATCCTTCTACTCCACGTTTCTGTTTAGACTTAAATGGCAAGAGATATTAAATATGAAGAACCTATACAATGCCCTTATTTAACAATAACTTGCGATCCCCATATTACAGTCCTGTATGAAGTTGCCCATATTTCTGTCAGATGGGTACTTTCGTGTTATATATTCGAGCGACTGTGGTTTTAATGTTAAATAGAATATAGCTACGAAAGGTGGTAACTGGCATAGTGAAAGTTTTTTATTAAAGCGCGTCATGTATAAAAACAGACCGTGAATAAGGAAACTGTTCCTGAAGAAGGAAACAGAAATATGCATACATCGTAAGTAGCAGAAGCGGACCCAGCGGGACTCCATGCAGTGGGTCCGTATCCCATTTTCAGCCACCGCAACCTTTTTTCATCGTATCAAACAAATTTTGAGGCCTGAAACCGCCGACACCACCCCAGCCCTGTTCCTGAAATTGGGACCTTGAATAAGGTTTTTGTCATTCATCCCCCTGGGTTCTCCCACGCACATGGGTCAAATCCCTCATTGAAGGCAAGCGTTATTCATATGAACAATAGTCCTTAGTGTTATAGAGGTTAAGTAACCACGATCACGCATTCCGGTGATTGCCGAAGGCAGTTCGGCTGTGCTCGGTAAAAAAACGGAAAAATCACTCAAAATTATATGTATATTAAAAATTATTTATTTTCATATCGCCTATGTCACTGCGGGGATAATAACCTTTAAAATGATGTATGGCACAATGTTTTACACAACGCGGTTTTAGAGAACATTGCGAACAAAAGTGAACTGAATTCCTTTTATAAGTATTAGATATATATATATATATATATATATATATATATATATATATATATATATAATGTACATTTAATAATAGTGTACCTGTTTGTATCATTTAATTAGAATATAAGAATATACCCCCTCGTGTTAACCACTCTTGCTTATTCAATTTTGATTATAGACGATACAGAAGGGCTTCCACTTGACATTGTCGGTTTTGCCACAGTCGCTCGAATCCCTATTCGTGGTTGTTTTTCTTTATAGAGAAATGGACGAAACTGTGCACTATAATTCACATAATAGTAGTGCCTTACGTAGAACTTAAATACCTCGTACGAAGAAAGCATGAATCACTTTTGAGGTGTAATAAGCACTTTTTCTTCCCATTTCCCCCTGATTTATGGATTCGAGCGACTGTGGTTTTAATGTTAAATAGAATATAGCCACGAAAGGTGGTAACTGGCATAGTGAATGTTTTTTATTAAAGCGCGTCAGGTATAAAAACAGACCGTGAATAAAAAACTTCGCTTCTTACGGTGTTCACTTTGGAATTCAGAGATTCATAAAAAAATTTTATCAGTCTGAGGGGACACCAGTTCTGACTTCTGTGAAAAATAACTGCTCTGCATACACTGTTATCACGTCTGTATGTATTTTTAGTAAAAACTGAAGCAAAACCCATAGCATCAATGTCAACTTCCAAGGAAGGCAATATCGCGATGGACACAGCAGACGGTGTCAAGAAGGAGAAGAAGAAGAGGTTCGAGATTTCTTTGCCATGGTATTTCAGCGTGGTTGCCTGGATACTTCTCAGTGTCACGGTCCTTGTCAGTGCATCGTTCGTTCTTTTTTACGGGATCAGCTTCGGTAACAACCAGTGCCGAAAGTGGATTTCCTCGATGGTTATGTCGTTCGTGACCTCCATTTTCCTGACACAGCCCCTCAAGGTCGGTCGGTTTACATAAACAAAGCATACATAAATCATGACAATTGAACACAAGTCACGTTGGAGTAATAAAAGTCGTCTCATCATTTAATGTAATCTACCACGTCCGTTCTAATGGCATTAGTGAATGTAGTGATTTGCTAAAAATAAACTTTGAACTCACCTGTTAACAGCCTCCCCCCTTCCCCCGACCCCCAGTCATTTAAATTCAGGTAGCACCGTCTGTGTCGTGATGTCTCTCATATTGAACAAAATTACTTTTCCGGCTACTGCATCTGATAACTAGAATACGGGTAGTCGACAAGCGACTACGTCTATCCGCCGAAATCAGAGTGGAACGGGTGAAGTGAGGCATGGATTGAGTGGCAGTGGGAAATAGAGTGAGGTGTGTTGCATATTATCATGGATGTCTGCAGCCGAAATGTGTATGTAGGTTGCGCCACCTACCTTAAATCAAGAAAGCTGTCCAAGTTGCATACACATGCAACATTTTAGGCAGAAAAGTCAAACCAGTACAGATATATGAGTGATTTTAGCCCACGGCAGACAAACAGACAGACGCTGTGCAAAAATGGTGGCCCCTTCAGTTTTGTGTATGATAAAGAGCTATGTGAGATCTATACACATGCAAAATGTTGGCCAAATCGGTCAAACGGTTCCCGAGATATGAGCTTGGATGTCTGCAGCGTAAACTAGAATGTAGGTGGCGCCACCTGTCATAAAATCAAGAAAGCTGTCCAGGATGTATAAAACTGCAAAATTTTAGGCAGATATGTCAAACCACTGCCGAGATATGAGTGATATTATCCCACGGCAGACACGCAGACGGATGCTTTGCAAAAATGGTTGCATGTGGGGCCACCAATTATGCGTATGATAAAGAGCTATGTGAGATCTATACACATGCAAAATTTTGGCCCAAACAGTCAAACGGTTCACGAGATATGAGCTTGGATGTCTGCAGCGTGAACGTGAATGTAGGTGGCGCAACCTGTCATAAATCAAGAAAGCTATCCAGGATGTATACGCATGCCAAATTTCAGGTGAATTAGTCAAACCATTGCAGAGATATGAGTGATTTTAACCCAAAGCAGATGAACAGATGGACACTGTGCAAGCATGGTTGCAGGGGGCGTCACCATTTTTTGGTGTATGTTATAGAGCTGTCCAATGGCTACATTTGTACATTTTTTTTTTCTGATCGGTCAAACGGTTCACGAGATATGATGGTTTATGTATGGAAACAGACGCACAAATGGACGCTGGGCAGAGAGGAAAGGTCAGAGGTCAACGCAAATTGGTTAGGCACCAGTTCACGTGACCCGATAATTGGTGTAAGTTTCGGAAAAATCCGTCCAGTGGTCTCGGAGTTCTCCGGAAACGAACGCCAAGGCGGCGGAAACCGGTCAAAAACATAGTACCCACAAAACTTCGTTTTGGCGGAAAATTCGCAACAGTCAAACGTCCAAGGATACCACGTAGTACACACAGAAAGAAAATCTACTTAAAAAAAATAACTAACTCTAAAAAGTAGATGTGTGCCTGTGAAAACATTCAGTAACGCCTATTTTTCCAATAGATATGTGCCAGTGAAAACATTCAGTAGAGTTTTATTCTTCGGATTCACGAGTCCATATATTAAAAGCATGTATTTAACTGTCCGTCTTCTTTTTAAAATTCATAAACCGTATCACAACAACATTTCTACACTAACGGTCTGTTCTTCTGGGGTAATATGGCCATTTTTAAATACAGGTGATCCTCATGGCATTCCTGTTTTCCCTGATCTTCAAGAAACAACGGGTGGAAGAGGAACTGGACCTGAAAGATGAAGACGAACACGAACTGTCACCAGATGAAGAATTCCTACACTGGGAGCACCACACAAGTTAATATTACTAGAATATATTAAATATATATATATATATATATATATATATATATATATATATATATATTATTTGTGTACATAAGAGTTTCCTTAGTTTTCATGTAAGATATACAAAAATCCGTCAGAAATATCAAGACTTTACATCGATATTATTACTTAAGTCAATTGTTGATCCTACGTAATTCATATTTTGTGTTATTCCAAAACAAATGAAGTGTTTGGTAAAAACTTGAGAAAAAAGCTAAAAAATTATTCTAGTGAAAAAAATGTAAAATATTGGAGATTAAATTGTCTAAAGGTCATGTGGTTGAGTTTACATGTCATATGATCGTTTCCAAGATTGCATAATGCCAGTTTCTTTAGACAGTTACGTACATGTGACATTTTTAATAACTAACTTGATGTTGACGGACAGGGTTCGCTGCGGCTGCAAGACCTCGCCGGGTGGCATACCGTCCGCCGGGCCCGGAGCAGCTGGAGAAGGCCAGGGAGCATCGTCTCAAGGAACTGAAGATGTACGACATCCTCAGGGAGGTTCTCTTCTACGCCATGTTCCTGTGGATCTTACTCGTCATCAGCTACAGCTACCGTGACCCCAATGCGTACCTTCTCAAGAAGGGAATGGAAGACCTTTTCATCAATAATGATGCACCTTGTGTTGATGGATTTGATAATGATTTCACCAAGGTCACGTACACGTCTAACCTTTAAATAACCAACCGCTGGAGTAATACCCTAATTGTGACATTTTTTTCCCACAATTATTTCTAATACATCATGCAAATAATAGCACTTTGCAACAGTAAAAACAACACCAATCACGATGATGGTATCAATAATTTAACAAAATTGCATCTGAATTTTGAATAATATTTGATTCTTTATTTTATATTTTTACACATTTAATTACATTGTAAATTAATATGTTGTGAATTCACTACTTATGAAAGAAATTTTATTTAACATATTTATTCTTTTTATATTCAAGGTGGACACAATCGATAGGTTCTGGAACTGGACTGAATTCGTGCTGGTCCCAGGACTGAGGGCTGGCAAGTGGTATAACGGTGAACCCCCTTTAGAGCAGCGAGGATTTGTGGGTGACAGGGTAGGAAGAATTATGGGATACGCTACAATACGTCAACTCAGAGTAAAACCAGGTAATTTATGTAAAAATTCTCTACGCCGCATGAAAAAAGAGAGTGAAACAATGTAAGCCTGACCAAATATTCCTGATGTGCCGCACTCAGTGTGAAACAATATAAGGATTCCGTGTATCAACTCTGTGTGGAACAATTAAGATTTGAAAATTCCACATTTCTCTATCGTGCTTAACTCAGATTGAAACAAGGAAAGCATGATCCCAATTTCTCTGTCGTGCATTAAATCCGAATAAAATAATTAAGTACAGCATAATCCGCAATTCTCTATCGTGCCAAGACTGAAATAATGCCTGATCCACAGTTTTCTCTACCAGAATAAAATGACCAGAAATAAGAAACATCAGTCCATAGCAATTGAGCTATGCATAAGCAATCTTGCAAAGGCAGACATGTACTGTACCCTTTCAATTAGTTAGTAAATTCATCGGAAAATTTATGCCTTGATTTTATCGTTCATAATTGAGGAATGTCACCAGTGTTAGCTATAAGCTAGAAAACCTCGTATCCGCATATTTGGTTTATTTTCAGATCTGTGTGAAGTCCCAGTACCAATGTTGAAATCGGTGAATGGATGTAACGTGCCCTACACGTTTTGGGACGAAGAGGAGAGAGATTATGGCGTAGGTTGGCTGACCCGCGACATGCACAATAAGTCAGTCTTTGAGTATACGTACAGAACGGGACACGAGATCGACAGTTATCCTTACTGGGGTCTCCACGGCATGTACAGTGGCGGAGGGTACGTGGCGGAACTCCGAACCAGCCGGGCCAGTATGACTGACAAAATACGACAGCTGCGCAGGCAGAAATGGATCGACAAGTTCACAAGGGTTGTTTTTATTGAGTTCACGGTCTACAACCCCAACGTTAACCTGTTTGGTATCAGCACCCTGGTGGCAGAGATTCTAAACAGCGGAGGGATATTCACATCATACCGATTTGAGCCTGTGAAGCTACTCAGCTACTTCACAGGAACCATGCTATTTCAAATCATCTGCGAGGTAGTCTACATGTTCTTCATTATCTTCTTTGTCATTAAGGAGGGAAGAAATCTACAAAAGCAGAGAAGAGACTACTTCAAGCAGTTCTGGAACTGGGTCGAGCTTTGCATTATTGGTTTCTCCATTGCAGGGACTGTAGTGTATTTCTATCGTCTGTTCCTCACCAACAAGTTGGTGACTCGGTTCAAGAAATCCCATGGCAACGAATACATGAAGTTCCAGTATGTCGGACGATGGAATGAACTGTTGATGTGTATGGTGGCCTGGCTGGTTTTCCTAGCGTCTCTCAAGTTCCTTAAGCTGCTACGCTTCAACAAAAAGATCGGGATGATGGCTGCCACGTTGCGTTACGGTTCGGTTCATATGTGTGCCTTCGGCTTCATGTTCTCGATAATGTTCTTGGCCTTCGCTCAGTTCTTCTACCTGATCTACCACATTGAGATGCAGAGCTTCTCCACCGTCGTGCGCTCGGCAGAGACCTGCATGCAGATGATGCTAGGCCGATTTAACTTCTACGCAATGAAGACGGCACAGCCATTACTGGGTCCTCTCTTCTTCTTTATATACACTGTCGTCGTTGCTTACATTCTCATCAACATGTTCCTAACAATCCTCAACGAATCCTTCTCAATCGTGCGAGCTGACCTCGCCAAACAGTCCAATGAGTATGAAATGGTGGAGTTCATAATCCGTCGATTTAAGATCTGGACTGGCCTTGGGTACCGCTCTATTGCTAAAACCTTCCATGAAACAGGAAGGCGTGGAATTCGACCATTGTTTCCAGTTGAAGTCGAAGAATTTCCTCACAAAGTCGACCGCCTGCTTAACTGTATCAGCAAAGTGTACTTCGATCAAGACCGATTCGAAAATATCTTCGACAGCAGCAAAGCGGACAATAAGCACGTGATGAAAAAGCTGATGAATAACCCAGGGAGATCTGCTGAAGCGGAAGTAGAGGCTGCAATGTCACATCTTAACAAAGAAGACGCAGTGGCTGATGTAGATTGCTGAGAACTTGTCACCGGAAGAACGCTTTATCATGCGTGGACGTGGACGTGGACCATCGTTTCTTGTGTCCAAATAAATATATGTACACTCCTTTGGGACTACTGACCAACACCTGCAGATACAATAAGCGGAAATCAATCAGGATGCTTATGGCGAATGTAATTTAATTAAGCACGGGTACACAAAGTGCTAAACGATAATCTCAAATATAATAAGATGATAAATATGACTTGTAATCCCAAAATACGGCTACGGTGATAAGCTATACCAAGATATTGCATTGTAGTATTTTCTTAAAATACTGTTATTTGGGAATGTATTTGTATTGGGTCATACCACTTAGGGATATTTGAAAGAACCACAACAAGTTTGTATGTGTTATATATACAGAGCCTACACGCACATATTATCAAGACGGCATTATGCTGACTGCTAAGTTATCTAAGATAATAAGTCCACATACCTAGGATTACACCGGTCGAGCGAAAATGGTGTGCGAATATAGTAGAGGTATACGATGTGAAGCAATATATATATTTGTATTTACGGTTGTATATAATTCTCTACTTATTGTTGTAAGGTACATGATTTGCATTTTGATCGGATCAGTGTGTTATAGTAATTTTATTCAGGTAAACACTGCCCTTTGCCTCACAAACTTGATTCTGGCATGTGCTAGATCACTCAGATCTCCGAAACGGAGGGGTAGGTTAATTGTTATGGGTCTTGTCTCAAAAGGAGTGACATAGGTCTAAAAAGAAAAAGAAACATGAGCGGGTCACTAATTTTTTCCTCAACTGTGCTGCGACTCGTCACTTCGTGCACAAGGCTAGGGCGTTGTGTGCCGTTTTGTTGTTCATCTCTTGCCTCCGGAATATTGAACAAGTACATTCAAAACGTATAGGCCCGAGGAAATACGTGAATAGACATTTACGATTCATTGACTAGCCTTGAAAGGTATATTTATAATGTGGTTTTAAAGGAGATTTAAACACTTACACTAAACACCCTGAACAACAAGACAGATCATGACGTGCGTGTCCTTTTAGTTACGTCACAATCAACATATCAGGACCAGAGTTACCCTTCATAGTGACATCATGGGTCAGAGCTTAAACTACTCTTTGTATCAAAAGTCACACCCACCATAGTTTGAGAATTTTCTCTGATGGCCTCAGTCACACTGTTGTGCAATAAAATTGTTGTTAAGGAAATTACTGCAGCTCTGGTTTTTCTTTCTCGTTATAAACGACGTTTCCTTGTGTAAATTGGCATCCTCAGTCCGTCTGAAATTACTTGTCACGTGTGTGTGCCACTGGACAAGGGTTATCTCGACCTTGGATGTCCGGGTTCAAGAGAAGCTGTTGAACTGGAAAGGAGAGAGGAGTATTTCCTACTGCATTAGCACACACATGCATTCATTAAGCTTTCTCCCGGCAGTGAGTTACTGCTTGTGACTATATGGTATAGGCATATAGCAATTAGAAAGAAATAGGTTGGGATAATTGGTTGGGGGAGGCAAGGTGGGTCCGTCAATCCATCGGAACAGGACTGATGAATCAGCTGTGATGTGTCGCTCTGGGCTCAATGTACCAGCAACGAGAGAGGAGGTCAGCAATGATGCTTTCAGATGCTTGGACGTGTGACATCTTAGCTCTAAAAAAAAACGGAACACCAATTTCTTTATTTCATTTTACTTGCTTGGACGACTGTTTCTTCGAGAAGAGGTTTGGGCACAATTTGGAAGAATTCAAATAGGCTATATTTATGTTTTTTTTTCTATCAATGATTCGGACTATGGATAAGGAAATTCATCGTGGTTCCCGACCCGCTCCAAACCATTTTGCTAAGCCTGTGACATTCTGCTGGAGGACTGGTTATAGGATCTTAAATTGATCATGAAGAAGAATGTACTGGAGTGGGGTACAGAGATGCCTTTCGTAGACCAGCAGACTGGACATGCGAATTGGGATATGGTTATGGATGGTAAAAGTGCCCATGGAATAAAAAATCACGGTCTCTTGAGATTATCCTGGAACCAAGTCTGCCTGAGGTGAAGGAAGGCCCGATTTGATTCATGAATGCCCCGGTCCCTGCATGGCGCCCGCCACTCAATCACTGAGCAATTAAATATGAGACAGGTAAGTGCCCGTACGTATCGTATTTTACTTTATCCATGCCAGAGTTTGAGAAAATTGTGAATGATCCGACAAGATCATTTAACCACCTAGCTATGGCTTAATAACGGCAACCTAATAGGGAACTGACGGTGACCATTATACCACTCGTCATTTATATATGAGGGTAGCGAGTTTGAACGACTTATACTTATAGGCCTACCAAGAAATCCAAGGTAGGGAGGCCGTAGTGTAGGCCTATGTAGCCTTACATGCGGAGCCATATAAATTTGTGGAGTTTTGTGTTATATATATATATATATATATATATATATATATATATATATATATATATACAGTAAAACCTCGCCTAGAGACCACTTAATTTTAGCGACCATCTCAAAGTAACGACAATTTTTTCACGGTCCCCCCCCCTCATTTTTTTATCTTTATATCAGAACTCACTTAGACGACCACCTAAAAAATCCGCTGTATCGAGACCCCGTTGGTGATCGTAATTTTGATGTTTCATTTTATTACGTGTACACCTAGTTATGTGTGATATGTAAGCCTATCTAGATATGTTTTTCTGTTTTTCATTTCATGATCCGAGAATTCTTCAAATTATATTAGAAAAACCTTATCTGCTTTAGCCTAATATACGTAAACCTTAACAAAAGTCTTCTGAAAGACATCTCGAATATATGAGTCAAATTGATGTGTGTCAGGCTTTTTTCTGTCCACATAATTTGACATTCGGTTATTTAGTCTATCTGCCTTCTACCACGAAACCTTTTATGATATATAATGCATATCTGGATATCAAAACAATAAATAAATATATATATATATATATATATATATATATATATATATATATATATATATAAATATATAAGTTTGACCTCCGATATCCGACTCTTGATATCCATGTTTTTGATCATACCTGAAACCATATTGTGTGGAAATCTAATTTTCCGAGACACCACCTATCTATCAACCGGGGGGGGGGGGCTTCCCTCGGCTGTGTGTAAAACTCGGAAGCCGGAAGTCGGAAGCCAAGGATTTTTCATAAATAAAGTGCTAAAACATGCACAACTTTCCTCTAGATCAACACCATTTTAATTTCTTTTGATAGAATAAAGTATGTTCTATCATTCCATGAAGAATCATAGTTATCCATTTCGTAATCTGAAAGTTATAGACGATTTTGTGCTTGGAAGCCATCTCGGAAGCCACTCGGAAGTGCCGGGTGGCGGTCCAAATGTGTAAAACTCGGAAGTCACGGAGACGCACTGGTCAACATATATGGTCAGTATAGAGCCACATGGCAAATGCAATTTCATTGCATGCATATATTTAAAGTGCTTATGATTATGCTTGTAATGAGTATATAATACAATACATTGTACATACTAAAATATGATAAAAGAAATCCGAATACGACTTTAAAAATACATTTATAAATTACGATATCATTAAATATTAAAACAGTTTTAATATATTTTCCTTACGTTGAGCAAGTATCCAATATATTTAATATTATCATAAAATATTGGAAAATCAATCTATCCTAACAGGACATCGCTGGAACAGCAACAAACATATATGTACCAAATAAAACGTAAATTAAATGTGTTTTATAACGTGAGAATTCTACGATCTTTAAAAAAATTAAGACATATCGTAGTAAGGGATACAACAGAACAGGTAATATATTACATACTTATACACGTGTGATTATAAAATCTAATATGTTTTCATGTTTAAGCATAAAGTTTGTTTTAAACAAAAAAAAAAAATTAAATATTTTCAACTCTTTCTTTCATACTTATTCAACCATGATATTTATTTTCTATTTATAACACTCTTGATATTGTAACAACATTATTATAATAATATAACTTCAAATAACATGATATTTCAGAAAATTTGAAAATATTTTTTTAATTCCTTTCACTCTCAGACGTTATGTGCGTTATAAGGGCATCTAAAAACAGAATGTGTTCCAAGCTTCAATTACGGAACTGCACGGAGTGACGATTACAACGATCTCGATAAAGAAATTCCTATTTTGTGTTAGGAGGAGATCGTTGAATGTCAAATCTTAGATAAATAATCTCATAAATAGGATCTTATTGACACATAAGACATTGGAGGCTTCAAATAAAAGTCTGTACGTCTGGAGGTTAAATGGTGTCTTAAAGAAGCTACGGATATAGGCATTTTTATCCAGCCGGTTGCTTAGCTAAGATTCATACCTTGAATTTCCATGCATAAAAAATGTTGACGTCATGCATTAATAAAACGAATCCTTTCCGATGATTTTTCGAAAAATACCCATCAAATCAATTACTGTGGAAAATCTCGTTGGATATTTACCACCAAGATAAAAATTTCAATGAAAAATATCAATTATTCCCATTCTTCTTTGATAAAAAAGCAAGTAAACCTCTTTATAAAAGAATCCTTTTCATGCACATGAATCTTATCTTTATACTCACAATCTGTATTTGATACTTATATATTTACCCTTTTCGTAAATAAATTTATCACAAAATAAAAACAAGTTAACAGGCAGCTTATTCTTAAGCCTGCATGGTAATAACTGAACTATAGTCGGAATTAGTGTAGTGCCGTACGTGTGTTTTCGGACCTAACTCCCTTCGGACCTCATAGTTGCTTGTATCCGGTTCTGTTATAAAACTAATTATTTAATATCTATAAGAGACTGCTCAACAAAGAAAGCCGTTTTACTCTGTCACAGTTTATTTTCAAACATTTTCTGAATAATTTTTGCCAAGCTGACTGTTTTGTTGATGTTTTATAGAATTTTTGTTGAATTTTTTTTCTGTTGACGCGTTTTACAATAGGTATATAAAAAGTATTAATGTTTGTGCCGTCTGTTTTTGATAAATTTCAGAACATTAATTTTCCGAACATTGTACATAACAGCATAAAAATACCGAGGAAATATCAAATCGTTCTGCAAAACAGAAACAATTTTATTTTATATGAACGTTAAATGTTACAATCGGCATCATATCTATTTACACATGTATTGTGTATTTATTTCTGTCAAGGTTTTGTTTATGTTTGTTTTTCTTTTTAAAGTTGTCCAATAAATCTGATGAATAATTATCAAACTATTCAATGTGAAATATTAGGCATATTATGCTTTCTATTTTGGCAACATTTCAAAACTTGAATTGAAAAGGGTTCCATTTTACAGCATGAACATATCGGGGAAAAAACACAATTTCAATTTGTAAAATGTGCATTCTGATCATGAAATATAAAATATATTTTGGAATCAATTAAATATATATTACGTAGGGCCTAATAAATTTTGTAAGTTTAAGAGATACATAATCCTGATGAAATTTTTGATCAATTGAACATGAAACGGTTGGTCAATATAAACATGAAACATAAAACATTTTATCGAAACAACCTTTAGAAATATTTCCAGGACGTTGTTGTTTTTCTGTCAAATTTTAATTCTATGACGATTTGATGACCAGTGCATGGCCGTGGCTTCCGAGTTTTACACATTTGGACTACTACCCGGCACTTCCGAGTGACTTCCGAAATGGCTTCCGAGCACAAATTCTTCTATAACTTTCAGATAATTGAATGAATAACTATGATTCTACACAGAATGATAGAACAGACCCTAGTGTATCGATAAAAATCGAAAAAGTATTGATGTAATGGCTTTTTGTATATGCTTTATGGCTTTGTTTCTAAAAATTCCTTGGCTTCCGACTTCCGAATTTTACACACAGCCCCGGGTAGCCTCTTCCACAGGCTCCGATTGAGCCTGTGGATGGGGAATAAAAGGCTTTCGCTGATTGGCCAGATTTACTCAATTTTCTCATTGGCCAATCCCGGGAAAGCCCCTGCTTGGCTCTGTCAATAAACAAGCGCACATGGTGCTGGCTGTCAGCTGACGAGTACTTCATCGGGATCTTTTTTACTATCGGGCTTCATGATGAAGGAACAATAGACACTTATTGTAAATACAACTGCTAATTATTACGGAAGCATAATGTCAGTTTTAGGGGCAAAGGACACGAAGTGGGATATGCATACATGTCAAACCTAAGGCTATACAGAAGGTCGATGTGCCCCTCAGCTCAAAGCTTGTCGTCAGGGTAAGTCTTGATGTGTTTTTTTTTCTGAAAACTGCCCATTGCCGGAGGTTTGTCAAAAATTTGAGGGACAACATTCTCCCAAAACCAAGCACTTAGAAAGAGCAAAATTTATCATATTTTACCCCAAATCATATTAGATTTCAAGCATAATCCTTTTTTTATATTATACCTGTATATATTTTTTATAGTGTCATGTTCTTTATAAATATATTCAACGATTGTTACTTTACTGGGCCTTAGATCCAATATATATATATATATATATATATATATATATATTTATATATATATATATATAGGCATGTATGTATGTATACCAGTATATATTATGTTGGTTAAGTGTCATGCTGCAACAGGATGAATGTATAATTTCATTATATGACCTGGTGCACATTCAGCACAAAGATTCATATATTTTAAGTAATATGTCATACATTGTGTAATATACATTCCAAGTATCATGCCATAACCTTATAACAAATTATTCAAAATTAAAATATATATTTGTCATATAAATATGTGCAGTACTTATGATTTATCAATGAAAAGAGGGCGTTTGATAGATAAATATACTTGAATAAAAATGAAGACATGTTACTTTAAAAGACAAATGATGGAACTTGTTTGCAGCAAATAAAATTAATTGACAAAGTTTGAGTTTGCCCAACTGTGTTTTATGAAGGGGGAGACCTTTGTTTAAGGTTAAATTGGATTTTCAGTGGTTAAAAAAAGTCAAACAGATGCCAGTTGTGACTGGTCCACTATAAATAACATTTTAACTCAGTAACAAGTCTGAGGACCAAAAGTATGAGTCATAGATATCTTAAAAGGATAATCTGTCTTAAATTTTAATGTGAAAAGATATGGCACTAATGCTCGCAGTTCAGTTAAATCTTTGTAAAAAATACCAGCTACCCTGTGTATTACTAGCTTGTGTGTATTTGATCATCTCCAGTTGGATATAGAGGTGTGCTCAGATATGGAATGTTGCACTGCAGTTTTACATGTGTAGGCGTAATGTCATCGATTAAAGGCTATAATGCTAAAGATTTATTAGCATGTGCTTGATAAAATTGCATTCACTGTTGCATCACTTCTGTTTATTATTTTTGGTCAGATATGTTTCTTGATGGGAAATGCAATATATTAGTAATGTTTATGATATATGTTCAGTATTAAAGATCAGTTGAGGTTCAACCTAGTGTCAGTACCTTTTCATGCTTCCATTAACATTTGTCCACATGTTCTCTCTCACATATGACTATCAGTATATATAAGGGCTGCATGTAACAATGCATCAAATATTTCACTGAATCAAAGCCAGTCAACCAGCATTGAAAGGCTCACTTAATATAATTTATTGCATTCACAGTAATATCCATGTCTTTTTGACAGTTTTGATCTCTAGGCGATACCTAAGGATATAAAATATACATATACATTGTGTAGTGGGGATTATTGTTTGAAAAGGAAAGTCACCTGACACTCCATATTTGATTTATGGACAATAAGCAGTAGTACATTCAGGGTTGCTATTTGACCAAGGTAAAACCTATTTTACCCAATCCAGTGGGTAAAACCTGGGTTAAAAGTATTTTATCCAGGATTGACCAATATGTACTCCAGAGTTTTGCCCAGCATATTAAAATATTTTTTTAAAGATTAGCTT
Organism: Sipunculus nudus; assembly: GCA_026874595.1. Taxonomy (NCBI): domain Eukaryota; kingdom Metazoa; phylum Annelida; class Sipuncula; order Golfingiida; family Sipunculidae; genus Sipunculus; species Sipunculus nudus. Next base: position 54,641,476 of record CM049311.1, on the reverse strand, counting down.
CTTTGAATTGGTCAAAAGAAGTTAAGCACACATTTTGTGAACATAGGTAGCTAAGCCAAGTGGCTCTGACCACATCATCCCTGTCTAAAGGAAGCTATTTACACCCATTTGCAACTTGCACTTTAACTAATGTTGGGTTGCATGTTTAAAGCACATCACTCTGAATAATAGAAATTAGTGGTAAAACCAATTCTGAGGAATACCTTGTTAAACTGTTTAACTCAAACTGGGTTTTATTTTGCAACTGACATGCTCCCATATATAGCAGGGTACATCTCAACAGCTGATCACTATATTATGTTCAGCTGTAAATAAAGAACATGCTGTTGTACTACTAGTAATTCTGGGACTGGTGCAGTTCTAAAATTTAAAGTTTTAGATCCAGTAAGATACTGAAGAAGCACCCTTATGTCCATGACAAAATAAAGCCCACTGTCTCTGTAGGGGTGTATGCTTAGGGGTAGATTTGATGAAAAATATGTGAATACATGCTCCGTGTTAGTCTATGTGATTCATATATTAAGGTATAGGTCTGCTGCATTAATAAATTACTTGCATTTTTGGAAGTGAAAGTTAAAGCAGAAACCTATAAACCTTGATTTGCACACTAATAAATTTTCAATGTGAATTTCATGTGAAAAAAAAATCAAATTCCTACTTAACCCACAACATGTGGAAATAAAAAGTCCTGTTTTTTTGTAGGAAAAAAGCAATTTAGATCACTTTACATAAAGGAGAAAATTGTTTAAGGACAGCATTTACATGGTGCCAATTACATGTATATGACTGTAAATTTGAACGAGACCGTGGTCAAATACTATGCATGCAGACACATAGACATATGATCATTCTATTCATGTCATGTTAATAACTACATTGTATTTAGATATCTATATAATGTTAATACATATAACAAATCCTTAATAAAACATGGATACAAGCACAGATCTTCTTCTATGGTAAAATATATACTTATGAATGTCCACAAGGTCCAACAAAAATACTAATTCAAATACATGTATAGGAAATCAAAGTAAAGGAGATACCAATAATAAAGACCAGACTTGCTTAAAAACAAAGAGTCCATACCAGGTCTATGTAACTTTACATTATATTTCACACAAGTTTGTGCTTTAACCATAAAAATATGTTTTTTTTTCTCAAATCAAGCACCTGATATAAAGTAATAAGTAGATAAGCTGACACATGCCAGGCTGTTGCCTTAGATCTGACTGCTTCAGTCTTGTGTAATTCTGTATTCTTTTGATATATACTGAAAAGTTGATCTTAAAGGAAAGATGATTTGCATTTCCTACCATGAGGGTTCATGGTCCAGTGATGTAGTTGAGTCCACCCCATCCAAGTCCAAGTGCAAGTCAGAGTCTAGGTCACTCGAGTCCAATTCCAAATCTGAGTCCTTAAGGTTTACGTCCAAGTCCACCTTCTTCAAGTCTGAGTCATTTGGTACATGCAGAGTCCAAGTTTGACACAAATTTTCTTATTAAAAGAACTTGGAAAAGGATATTTGAGATAATCATGCAAATTATGGCTGATTTCTTGAGTCCTTATACCTGCGAGTCTAAGTAGATGTCCAAGTTCAGGACCCTCGCGTCCAAGTCAGAGTCCTTAAAAAGTGAACTTGAGTCTGAACTAGAGTCCAAGTCCAGACTGGAATTCTATAACACTGCCATGTTCTGCCAGCAGATTTATTAAAACTCATTCAGAGTTTAAGACCTTTCATTCTGTAAGAGATGATATTAAAGTTCAAATGCATTACAGACTATAAATAGGATATGGTTATATTGTATGATTATCATGTCTTGTTAAAAATAGGGATATCAATAGAATGTATTCATGAAATGCTTGCAATGATAAAACAATGAAATAAATCTGGGAAAGTTTATTTATGAATAAACAGCATGACTATAACATAACAGGGTTTTATCTGATCAAATGGGTTTTTTTAATAAACACATGCTATTTGTTGAACACAATGCTTATATATTGGGTCATACTGATTATTGCTGATTGCATGTATCTTTATATCAGAAGGTGGAAAAGCATATATACTATCTATGATTGAACTGCATTATTTTTATATTTTCAGTTAATGTATTGTTTTAATGAATTTGTCAATAAACATTTAAGGTAATCAGGATGTTACACATGTCACATTTAGCAGTAAAGGAACCACATTTGAATAATAATTTGTTGTTAAAATACATAAAAATTTAATCCAGTGCAAAAATTAAAACAAAATGAAAATCATAATTAATATTTTGTTGTATCTAAATATCACATAATAATATATGTTCATTCGGCTCAAAACTTTGGCATTTTCTCACATGCCTACATTTGTGTAAAAACTCCCCCCCCCCCACCCCCCACACACACACACACGCGTACACACCAACCAAAATAAAGGGGGCGTGGCACTAAGAAAACTTTCTTGGAAGAGAAACTTTGGCAGTACAGGTTTTAAGCTAGTCCACTGATTATATGGTACTATTTAAACAGTTTTATTTATAAAAAGCAAATTATGGTCGTACTTTGATATTTTATTTATTAATTGATAACAGTCTGGCACACGAAGCATGCAGGCAAAACGTACACACATGGACTTGAGCGATATCAGGAAGTGCAACGTTTAATACAGTATGTCATCATGAATGCACATGTGGTACCCTTATGAGTGATACTTAGAAGCTGCAATAACCTAAGTATATACCGTACGTCAATGACACAGCGTCAGTTATCCTAATTTGAGTGACTTTTGATAGCGAAAATGTGTTTCGTGCCAATGACTCGCTTGCAGCTGTACCTGAACGGAATCGCGTACCACGGGGAGGGTATAATTCGCTGATCAGCGTGCTGATCAGCGGTCTGCAGTATAAAACGCTGATCAGCGCGCTGATCAGCCACCTTTAAATGACAGCATTGATTTCAGGCAAATTATCTCCCATACAGCAACCTCCGCCTATTATATGATTAGATATGATACAAAGACACCTTTCCTATCAGTATTACGTATTTACAAACATATGCATTTATTTTTATTGAGTTCATAATTATACATGAAACGCAAGTTACCTAGCTGCCAGTGACTGTTTCGCTGATCAGCGGCGCTGATCAGGAACCTTCCTATTCAAGCATTTATTTTAGACAAATTAGCCCCATATAACAACCTCCGACTATTATATGATTAAATGTGATTTAAAGATACATATTCTTTAAGAGTTTCATATTTACAAACAAACGAAAACAATTTTAATGTGTTACAAGTTTATTATACATGAAACCTTCTTACCACCTACTATTTCGCTGATCAGCAAACTGAGCAATCGCTGATCGGCAATGATTTACGTACTTCTTGACTAAGATACCTGTCACGGGTGATTCTCTATAACGGTTATACTGAAGGCTCTCAGTTGTTTTACTTATATCCTGTGAAACCGAGTGATTGCCAGACCAGGCTACTTCATACAACTTTAAAATACCAGTGCCCCACCGACCACTCGGAGATATTAGCTAACAGTAGGGGGCGCTGCAGTAATTTGTCGTCAGGTGTACACCGGCCAGGTGAGATAAATAGCTGAAATATGCACTAAGTATGAATGTATATAAAATTTGAATTAATCAAAAATAAAAATGTTAAATGTATATAGCCATAATAAAAGACTGATTATCCTCTTATTTTTTAGTAAGAACTGTACGTATAGCCTAATGAATCTTTCACTCTTCATTTCTAATATAATCGTTCCTTATATAAAAACTTTCACAAGTTTCTTTACATCCCTCTTATATTTCCTTTTTTTGCATTTAAAAAGTGGGTCGCCAGAATCTTTTTCAACACCGTTGTATAGATTATATATATATATATATATATATATATATATATATATATATATATATATATATATATATATATATGAAGTAACGTCAAAGAATACCTCCACAAAAAAAATCATTATCGGTATTTATTTTTTTTTTTCATTTTACAACAGGACATTTCCATCATTGTGTAAAAAAGTCCGCATATCTGTTACTTTAACATCGTTACTTATATATTTCTCAAAAATGATTGGAATAGGAATGCTTTTCATAGTTTTGGAAAACAGCATACACTATTAGCATAAATATAATGATTTCTAGAAAGGTTGAAGGAGTAATTACTTTTAATCACAACACTATAATAAATCAACTTTTTCAACGGTAGTGAATGTCGATGAACGGTGTTGAAACAATAAGGTAACAGGATGGATGTAACTTCAAATTCTACAAAGGCATTGTTATTCAGAATTTTATCGTTATTATAGGGATCAAAGTGTTAGGTATTATAAAATATTAAACTCTTAAAATGTTATTACAAAAGAAATCTGCATGCTTCAAGTAATAATTTTGCCAATGATTTCATTTATTTTAATTCAACACAGTTCTCCTTCTTCAGCACAGTTATATGTTGAAATAGGCATCATTTCAAGAAATAAATAAAATGACTTAGAAATATATTAGAAAATGATTTTATCGCCCACATTTTTATTGACCGAGGAAGATTGCTATAAATTTCCCTTCTATTTATTGCATTATACCTTCTGTGGGTTGCAGTTTTATTTTGTTTCAGGATATAATAGGAACACATTTAAATTAAAAATACGCAATTTACAAGGTTAAAATATATTTTTACAATACAATACATCGAACAAGTGAACCTTCCATTTTTTTCTAAATAAATTATGCGGGACCGCGCAAGTCTGTAACAGTGGTGAAATTTATAATACACTTAGGGCATTAAATTAGCCGAAACTATAATTAAACATGAAAGTACCTGCTCTGCTGAAAGAAATTTTATATACTAGTAGTTTACATTTTTATTGCCATAATAGACTCCAAAAAATAAATATTAAGATGTTACTTTTTAGATACTGTATACCTGCTGAAATGAGAATTTTTTTGGAGAAAGACCCTTCCATTAAATTGTAAATCCTTTTACGGTTTCTTTAGGAAAACGACTAAATATGCCTTCTTCTAAATAATGAATTATTGCCCTTTCACTTTTGTCTGATCAAAATTCACGTTGTCTTGACAGTTCCTATATAGGCCTACTTTTAAATTAATTTAAAAAAATCAACAATATTAGCGATCGCAAAAAAATTACAGTCCAAATATTTTGCTGTTGGTTAATTCGTTGCATTTTCACTTGAATATATGTGCAAGATATTGTAAATAAATTAAAATTTTAAAATTCATTCAAACTTAGTTTTAATCTCAGCTATTTCTATCACCTGGCCGGTGAAAATCTACCAACAATTTACTGCAGCGCCCCCTACTGTCAGCTAATATCTCCTGTGGGGAACGGATTTTTGAATGTGGTACGATGTTTTAGCAGTCATTTGGTTTTCACAGGAAATAAAGCCTCAAGCGATTGCGCAGTTTGCTGATCAGCGAAATAGGTGGTAGAAAGGTTTCATGTATATTAAGGAACCGAAGTGCTTATTGACACACGGTCCGAAAGTCTCGGTTACCTCGATTTGGCGGTCTCGGTTACCGTGTTTTGAGGTCTCGGGTACTGAGAATTGGGAGTCTCGGTTACCGTGTGTCACCAGTGGTCAGTCACGCGTAGTACCGCAATTAAGCTGGCGCACCATTACCCCAATTAATCTCTTTGATCACTGGTGTCATAGATCAAAGGGCCAGGTAACTTCAAAGGCTACCAGGGAAACTGGGCGTCATGAAATGTGGTGTTTTTAACGCAAATTATAAACAAAAGTAATGTTCTGTAATATAAAGGAGATGTATAATTTTACAAAATAATAAGCATTTTATTTAAGGTGGTGTTGTTTGAGAGTCATCGTGTATCCTAAGTCGAATTTATCGGCTCAAACATTGATCTACCACCATAACGTTATGCATGACGTTGATATTGATAAAGTCGCTAAGAAAACGTTGCATTGCATTGTACAAGCTATATTTGACTAATTTGAGCACATTTAGTCATAAAATATCAAATATGGTAGTTATTCTTATATAGATATCCATTTCCATTTATTATAGAATAATAACAATTTGAAAATAATGCGTCAAAGATAATAAATGAAACAAGCCTTTAAAAATTCTCTAGTTGCATATTCACCTCATCCAGGGCCCCTGCATGGCAGGGCATGCATTAGGAAACACTGTTCAGAGGTCGAGAAGGATGATACTGAAGAAGATTGTATTGGAATATTTAATTTTATATGGAACTTGCTTGAATATTTATGTACGGTATATTTTGTATATAATAAAAATATGTATCCATGTTTGTGTCCGTATCTTAACATGTTTATATGGGATCTATAATTTTATATGGAACTTGCTTGAATATTTATGTACGGTATATTTTGTATATAATAAAAATATGTATCCATGTTTGTGTCCGTATCTTAACATGTTTATATTGTTTATATTAAATGTGTATATTTTATATAGCACGATGAATTGTTTGGATTTTCTTTCTTTTTTTTATTACAGAAACGTAGTACATGCATAACGTAACAGTACACATACAAACATACATATAAAAATTAATATTTCAAAAACAATTTACATTGAATCGTGAAGATTATTCATGTAGAGGAGAGCAGGTCGGTAAGGTTTTCCCATTTTGAATAATGTTGAGTTAATTTACCTGCTTAAAGTTTCTTAGCGATTACATCATATGTTGAATAAATCTGCTTAACATAGCTTATACATCCATGATAGTTCGGTAACATTTTGAGACATCTGCAATTACAAACATACTTTTTAGCAACCAGTGTTAGCATATTTAACCATCTATGTTCGCTTTAACCTAACAAAACTTCAGATACTGAAAACTTAACAGAGAAGTTTAATGACGAATTATTCAAAACCTCTTGTACATTTAATCACAAGTTGGCGACAAGAGAACAATTCCAAAATATATGTGATAAAGTTTCTCTTACTAATTTACAAAAGGTACAAGTTGGAGAATCTATTAGCCTACATTCAGTCTATGAAGAAATGGGTTTAACGTTACCCGACGTTGTAGTTCATAAAACTGAAAATTCCTAAGTGCATGGTACGAAATTTGTTGTGTCATAAATCTTGGAGAATCCCATATAAACAATCTCCTCTCCTCTGCTATATCAATTAAATCTTGTTTCCATTTCTAAACTACTAAGTCTGGAGTGACTAAATGTTTCTCTTGTTTTCTCTCATCATCAGAGTGTACGGGTTGTCTTTTTTCTAACGGCGTAAAAGTAAATTTTTACACTTGTTCCAACTGCGCACCAACTGCGGCGCTAGGAAATCAGAACTTTTAGGCCATAAAAAATGGATCTTATACCGACATAAGGCTTTTTATTTTTTTCTGCTAAGCCGTTAATACATATATAGTATACAGCGTGACAGATTATATTGCCTTGTACCTCACATATAGTACCCCAAACCAATTTGTGAAAATATTATTACTTAATCATACATAAGCTGAATAACTACTATATAAACTTTTTTATGGTGTTATAGATTTTGTAATCAATTTTTAGTCCAAACAACCGCGAATGAAGAGTAGTTTCCTATATTTACCCATCAACAGCTTTTTTCCTGCATGCATGCACATGCCCACTTACTAGGGCGACGTGTTTCTATTCCTTGAGGCAAACGATTACTTAATAATGAAGTAACTAAAATTATGATCAGGACAGGAGCGACCTTTTCGAACCCCATTCTGATCTTTGGCTATAATATAGGGTTAAGTTTGTTAAAGTAAGACGCGTTATTCTATAATCGATCAGGCCACGATGATGAGTTGTTGATAAAGATATGACCATTCCATGGCTCGTAGTAACTTAGCCAATTTCATTTTCGGTTTGTTTCTCTGATTTTGAACATGTACACTTTACATCGTGAAAATCTGGAAAAGTATACATCTCATAAAGAAGAATGTGACAAAATTCTCAGTAATCACGTCTCTATTATTATTAGAGTGATAAAGTGTCCACTTCTCCAGGTTAATAGCAATTATTTTATTATTAAGTATCTATGTGCTTATAAAGTTTGTATATTTAGTAATAAAAAACCTGATTAACTTACTATATTTTTCATTAATTTCAATAAAGCTTATTTGTTCCTATTATCCTTGTTTATTATTTTCTCATTAGAAAAATATTATTGAATAAAACGAGATATATGTATGTAAATTATATTTTATTTTTAAATTGTTGAATATATTTAAAATTTTGAAATGAGTTAAATAATTTTCATCAGGGATGTAATTTTCATCCCCGAAATTAGTAGTACCCCCGCCTGGTAAAAATAGGTTTTTTAAACTAATTAATATACCTAGGCGATGAAAGTAATAAACTATATTAAATGTTAAACATTTGTGTCAGAGATCAAAGGCCCCCAATGGTAACACCTCATTAGTCCAAAGCTACCACTTCTCCTACACGGCCCGGTAATTAAGACCTGCTATAGTAACAACAACTCGCGTTATTGACACACGGTTTCGGGTATCACGACGGGGGTGTTAGTGACACACGGTGAACGCCCTGCCATCTAGCGGGAGTGTGACAGATTTGACGCATGCGCAGTTAAACCGTGTGTCAATAAGCTGGACCGTTTTATACTGCATACTATATATATATAATTCGCTGATCAGCGCGCTGATCAGCGGTCTGCAGTATAAAACGCTGATCAGCGCGCTGATCAGCCACCTTTCAATTTAAGCATTAATTTGAGGCAAATTATCTCCCATACAGCAACCTCCGCCTATTTTGGATTAGATATGATAAAACGACACCTTTCATCAGTATTACGTATTTACAAACATATGCATATAATTTTATTGTGTTCATAATTATACATGAAACGTAAGTTACATGCCAGTGACTATTTCGCTGATCAGCGGCGCTGATCAGGAACCTTTCAATCCAAGCATTTATCTAAGACAAATTAGCCCCCATATAACAACCTCCGACTATTGTGTGATTAAATATGATTTAAAGATATATATTTTATCAATGTTTCATATTTAAAAAAAACAACGAAAACATTTTTAATGTGTTCCTTAAGGCCGCCCTTATTGACACACGGGGTGTGTCAATAAGGTCCAGCTTATTGACACACGGTTTAACTGCGCATGCGTCAAATCTGTCACACTCCCGCTAGATGGCAGGGCGTTCACCGTGTGTCACTAACACCCCCGTCGTGATACCCGAAACCGTGTGTCAATAACGCGAGTTGTTGTTACTATAGCAGGTCTTAATTACCGGGCCGTGTAGGAGAAGTGGTAGCTTTGGACTAATGAGGTGTTACCATTGGGGGCCTTTGATCTCTGACACAAATGTTTAACATTTAATATAGTTTATTACTTTCATCGCCTAGGTATATTAATTAGTTTAAAAAACCTATTTTTACCAGGCGGGGTACTACTAATTTCGGGGATGAAAATTACATCCCTGATGAAAATTATTTAACTCATTTCAAAATTTTAAATATATTCAACAATTTAAAAATAAAATATAATTTACATACATATATCTCGTTTTATTCAATAATATTTTTCTAATGAGAAAATAATAAACAAGGATAATAGGAACAAATAAGCTTTATTGAAATTAATGAAAAATATAGTAAGTTAATCAGGTTTTTTATTACTAAATATACAAACTTTATAAGCACATAGATACTTAATAATAAAATAATTGCTATTAACCTGGAGAAGTGGACACTTTATCACTCTAATAATAATAGAGACGTGATTACTGAGAATTTTGTCACATTCTTCTTTATGAGATGTATACTTTTCCAGATTTTCACGATGTAAAGTGTACATGTTCAAAATCAGAGAAACAAACCGAAAATGAAATTGGCTAAGTTACTACGAGCCATGGAATGGTCATATCTTTATCAACAACTCATCATCGTGGCCTGATCGATTATAGAATAACGCGTCTTACTTTAACAAACTTAACCCTATATTATAGCCAAAGATCAGAATGGGGTTCGAAAAGGTCGCTCCTGTCCTGATCATAATTTTAGTTACTTCATTATTAAGTAATCGTTTGCCTCAAGGAATAGAAACACGTCGCCCTAGTAAGTGGGCATGTGCATGCATGCAGGAAAAAAGCTGTTGATGGGTAAATATAGGAAACTACTCTTCATTCGCGGTTGTTTGGACTAAAAATTGATTACAAAATCTATAACACCATAAAAAAGTTTATATAGTAGTTATTCAGCTTATGTATGATTAAGTAATAATATTTTCACAAATTGGTTTGGGGTACTATATGTGAGGTACAAGGCAATATAATCTGTCACGCTGTATACTATATATGTATTAACGGCTTAGCAGAAAAAAATAAAAAGCCTTATGTCGGTATAAGATCCATTTTTTATGGCCTAAAAGTTCTGATTTCCTAGCGCCGCAGTTGGTGCGCAGTTGGAACAAGTGTAAAAATTTACTTTTACGCCGTTAGAAAAAAGACAACCCGTACACTCTGATGATGAGAGAAAACAAGAGAAACATTTAGTCACTCCAGACTTAGTAGTTTAGAAATGGAAACAAGATTTAATTGATATAGCAGAGGAGAGGAGATTGTTTATATGGGATTCTCCAAGATTTATGACACAACAAATTTCGTACCATGCACTTAGGAATTTTCAGTTTTATGAACTACAACGTCGGGTAACGTTAAACCCATTTCTTCATAGACTGAATGTAGGCTAATAGATTCTCCAACTTGTACCTTTTGTAAATTAGTAAGAGAAACTTTATCACATATATTTTGGAATTGTTCTCTTGTCGCCAACTTGTGATTAAATGTACAAGAGGTTTTGAATAATTCGTCATTAAACTTCTCTGTTAAGTTTTCAGTATCTGAAGTTTTGTTAGGTTAAAGCGAACATAGATGGTTAAATATGCTAACACTGGTTGCTAAAAAGTATGTTTGTAATTGCAGATGTCTCAAAATGTTACCGAACTATCATGGATGTATAAGCTATGTTAAGCAGATTTATTCAACATATGATGTAATCGCTAAGAAACTTTAAGCAGGTAAATTAACTCAACATTATTCAAAATGGGAAAACCTTACCGACCTGCTCTCCTCTACATGAATAATCTTCACGATTCAATGTAAATTGTTTTTGAAATATTAATTTTTATATGTATGTTTGTATGTGTACTGTTACGTTATGCATGTACTACGTTTCTGTAATAAAAAAAAGAAAGAAAATCCAAACAATTCATCGTGCTATATAAAATATACACATTTAATATAAACAATATAAACATGTTAAGATACGGACACAAACATGGATACATATTTTTATTATATACAAAATATACCGTACATAAATATTCAAGCAAGTTCCATATAAAATTATAGATCCCATATAAACATGTTAAGATACGGACACAAACATGGATACATATTTTTATTATATACAAAATATACCGTACATAAATATTCAAGCAAGTTCCATATAAAATTAAATATTCCAATACAATCTTCTTCAGTATCATCCTTCTCGACCTCTGAACAGTGTTTCCTAATGCATGCCCTGCCATGCAGGGGCCCTGGATGAGGTGAATATGCAACTAGAGAATTTTTAAAGGCTTGTTTCATTTATTATCTTTGACGCATTATTTTCAAATTGTTATTATTCTATAATAAATGGAAATGGATATCTATATAAGAATAACTACCATATTTGATATTTTATGACTAAATGTGCTCAAATTAGTCAAATATAGCTTGTACAATGCAATGCAACGTTTTCTTAGCGACTTTATCAATATCAACGTCATGCATAACGTTATGGTGGTAGATCAATGTTTGAGCCGATAAATTCGACTTAGGATACACGATGACTCTCAAACAACACCACCTTAAATAAAATGCTTATTATTTTGTAAAATTATACATCTCCTTTATATTACAGAACATTACTTTTGTTTATAATTTGCGTTAAAAACACCACATTTCATGACGCCCAGTTTCCCTGGTAGCCTTTGAAGTTACCTGGCCCTTTGATCTATGACACCAGTGATCAAAGAGATTAATTGGGGTAATGGTGCGCCAGCTTAATTGCGGTACTACGCGTGACTGACCACTGGTGACACACGGTAACCGAGACTCCCAATTCTCAGTACCCGAGACCTCAAAACACGGTAACCGAGACCGCCAAATCGAGGTAACCGAGACTTTCGGACCGTGTGTCAATAAGCACTTCGGTTCCTTAATATACATGAAACCTTTCTACCACCTATTTCGCTGATCAGCAAACTGCGCAATCGCTTGAGGCTTTATTTCCTGTGAAAACCAAATGACTGCTAAAACATCGTACCACATTCAAAAATCCGTTCCCCACAGGAGATATTAGCTGACAGTAGGGGGCGCTGCAGTAAATTGTTGGTAGATTTTCACCGGCCAGGTGATAGAAATAGCTGAGATTAAAACTAAGTTTGAATGAATTTTAAAATTTTAATTTATTTACAATATCTTGCACATATATTCAAGTGAAAATGCAACGAATTAACCAACAGCAAAATATTTGGACTGTAATTTTTTTGCGATCGCTAATATTGTTGATTTTTTTAAATTAATTTAAAAGTAGGCCTATATAGGAACTGTCAAGACAACGTGAATTTTGATCAGACAAAAGTGAAAGGGCAATAATTCATTATTTAGAAGAAGGCATATTTAGTCGTTTTCCTAAAGAAACCGTAAAAGGATTTACAATTTAATGGAAGGGTCTTTCTCCAAAAAAATTCTCATTTCAGCAGGTATACAGTATCTAAAAAGTAACATCTTAATATTTATTTTTTGGAGTCTATTATGGCAATAAAAATGTAAACTACTAGTATATAAAATTTCTTTCAGCAGAGCAGGTACTTTCATGTTTAATTATAGTTTCGGCTAATTTAATGCCCTAAGTGTATTATAAATTTCACCACTGTTACAGACTTGCGCGGTCCCGCATAATTTATTTAGAAAAAAATGGAAGGTTCACTTGTTCGATGTATTGTATTGTAAAAATATATTTTAACCTTGTAAATTGCGTATTTTTAATTTAAATGTGTTCCTATTATATCCTGAAACAAAATAAAACTGCAACCCACAGAAGGTATAATGCAATAAATAGAAGGGAAATTTATAGCAATCTTCCTCGGTCAATAAAAATGTGGGCGATAAAATCATTTTCTAATATATTTCTAAGTCATTTTATTTATTTCTTGAAATGATGCCTATTTCAACATATAACTGTGCTGAAGAAGGAGAACTGTGTTGAATTAAAATAAATGAAATCATTGGCAAAATTATTACTTGAAGCATGCAGATTTCTTTTGTAATAACATTTTAAGAGTTTAATATTTTATAATACCTAACACTTTGATCCCTATAATAACGATAAAATTCTGAATAACAATGCCTTTGTAGAATTTGAAGTTACATCCATCCTGTTACCTTATTGTTTCAACACCGTTCATCGACATTCACTACCGTTGAAAAAGTTGATTTATTATAGTGTTGTGATTAAAAGTAATTACTCCTTCAACCTTTCTAGAAATCATTATATTTATGCTAATAGTGTATGCTGTTTTCCAAAACTATGAAAAGCATTCCTATTCCAATCATTTTTGAGAAATATATAAGTAACGATGTTAAAGTAACAGATATGCGGACTTTTTTACACAATGATGGAAATGTCCTGTTGTAAAATGAAAAAAAAAAATAAATACCGATAATGATTTTTTTTGTGGAGGTATTCTTTGACGTTACTTCATATATATATATATATATATATATATATATATATATATATATATATATATATATATATATATATAATCTATACAACGGTGTTGAAAAAGATTCTGGCGACCCACTTTTTAAATGCAAAAAAAGGAAATATAAGAGGGATGTAAAGAAACTTGTGAAAGTTTTTATATAAGGAACGATTATATTAGAAATGAAGAGTGAAAGATTCATTAGGCTATACGTACAGTTCTTACTAAAAAATAAGAGGATAATCAGTCTTTTATTATGGCTATATACATTTAACATTTTTATTTTTGATTAATTCAAATTTTATATACATTCATACTTAGTGCATATTTCAGCTATTTATCTCACCTGGCCGGTGTACACCTGACGACAAATTACTGCAGCGCCCCCTACTGTTAGCTAATATCTCCGAGTGGTCGGTGGGGCACTGGTATTTTAAAGTTGTATGAAGTAGCCTGGTCTGGCAATCACTCGGTTTCACAGGATATAAGTAAAACAACTGAGAGCCTTCAGTATAACCGTTATAGAGAATCACCCGTGACAGGTATCTTAGTCAAGAAGTACGTAAATCATTGCCGATCAGCGATTGCTCAGTTTGCTGATCAGCGAAATAGTAGGTGGTAAGAAGGTTTCATGTATAATAAACTTGTAACACATTAAAATTGTTTTCGTTTGTTTGTAAATATGAAACTCTTAAAGAATATGTATCTTTAAATCACATTTAATCATATAATAGTCGGAGGTTGTTATATGGGGCTAATTTGTCTAAAATAAATGCTTGAATAGGAAGGTTCCTGATCAGCGCCGCTGATCAGCGAAACAGTCACTGGCAGCTAGGTAACTTGCGTTTCATGTATAATTATGAACTCAATAAAAATAAATGCATATGTTTGTAAATACGTAATACTGATAGGAAAGGTGTCTTTGTATCATATCTAATCATATAATAGGCGGAGGTTGCTGTATGGGAGATAATTTGCCTGAAATCAATGCTGTCATTTAAAGGTGGCTGATCAGCGCGCTGATCAGCGTTTTATACTGCAGACCGCTGATCAGCACGCTGATCAGCGAATTATACCCTCCCCGTGGTACGCGATTCCGTTCAGGTACAGCTGCAAGCGAGTCATTGGCACGAAACACATTTTCGCTATCAAAAGTCACTCAAATTAGGATAACTGACGCTGTGTCATTGACGTACGGTATATACTTAGGTTATTGCAGCTTCTAAGTATCACTCATAAGGGTACCACATGTGCATTCATGATGACATACTGTATTAAACGTTGCACTTCCTGATATCGCTCAAGTCCATGTGTGTACGTTTTGCCTGCATGCTTCGTGTGCCAGACTGTTATCAATTAATAAATAAAATATCAAAGTACGACCATAATTTGCTTTTTATAAATAAAACTGTTTAAATAGTACCATATAATCAGTGGACTAGCTTAAAACCTGTACTGCCAAAGTTTCTCTTCCAAGAAAGTTTTCTTAGTGCCACGCCCCCTTTATTTTGGTTGGTGTGTACGCGTGTGTGTGTGTGTGGGGGGTGGGGGGGGGGGGAGTTTTTACACAAATGTAGGCATGTGAGAAAATGCCAAAGTTTTGAGCCGAATGAACATATATTATTATGTGATATTTAGATACAACAAAATATTAATTATGATTTTCATTTTGTTTTAATTTTTGCACTGGATTAAATTTTTATGTATTTTAACAACAAATTATTATTCAAATGTGGTTCCTTTACTGCTAAATGTGACATGTGTAACATCCTGATTACCTTAAATGTTTATTGACAAATTCATTAAAACAATACATTAACTGAAAATATAAAAATAATGCAGTTCAATCATAGATAGTATATATGCTTTTCCACCTTCTGATATAAAGATACATGCAATCAGCAATAATCAGTATGACCCAATATATAAGCATTGTGTTCAACAAATAGCATGTGTTTATTAAAAAAACCCATTTGATCAGATAAAACCCTGTTATGTTATAGTCATGCTGTTTATTCATAAATAAACTTTCCCAGATTTATTTCATTGTTTTATCATTGCAAGCATTTCATGAATACATTCTATTGATATCCCTATTTTTAACAAGACATGATAATCATACAATATAACCATATCCTATTTATAGTCTGTAATGCATTTGAACTTTAATATCATCTCTTACAGAATGAAAGGTCTTAAACTCTGAATGAGTTTTAATAAATCTGCTGGCAGAACATGGCAGTGTTATAGAATTCCAGTCTGGACTTGGACTCTAGTTCAGACTCAAGTTCACTTTTTAAGGACTCTGACTTGGACGCGAGGGTCCTGAACTTGGACATCTACTTAGACTCGCAGGTATAAGGACTCAAGAAATCAGCCATAATTTGCATGATTATCTCAAATATCCTTTTCCAAGTTCTTTTAATAAGAAAATTTGTGTCAAACTTGGACTCTGCATGTACCAAATGACTCAGACTTGAAGAAGGTGGACTTGGACGTAAACCTTAAGGACTCAGATTTGGAATTGGACTCGAGTGACCTAGACTCTGACTTGCACTTGGACTTGGATGGGGTGGACTCAACTACATCACTGGACCATGAACCCTCATGGTAGGAAATGCAAATCATCTTTCCTTTAAGATCAACTTTTCAGTATATATCAAAAGAATACAGAATTACACAAGACTGAAGCAGTCAGATCTAAGGCAACAGCCTGGCATGTGTCAGCTTATCTACTTATTACTTTATATCAGGTGCTTGATTTGAGAAAAAAAAACATATTTTTATGGTTAAAGCACAAACTTGTGTGAAATATAATGTAAAGTTACATAGACCTGGTATGGACTCTTTGTTTTTAAGCAAGTCTGGTCTTTATTATTGGTATCTCCTTTACTTTGATTTCCTATACATGTATTTGAATTAGTATTTTTGTTGGACCTTGTGGACATTCATAAGTATATATTTTACCATAGAAGAAGATCTGTGCTTGTATCCATGTTTTATTAAGGATTTGTTATATGTATTAACATTATATAGATATCTAAATACAATGTAGTTATTAACATGACATGAATAGAATGATCATATGTCTATGTGTCTGCATGCATAGTATTTGACCACGGTCTCGTTCAAATTTACAGTCATATACATGTAATTGGCACCATGTAAATGCTGTCCTTAAACAATTTTCTCCTTTATGTAAAGTGATCTAAATTGCTTTTTTCCTACAAAAAAACAGGACTTTTTATTTCCACATGTTGTGGGTTAAGTAGGAATTTGATTTTTTTTTCACATGAAATTCACATTGAAAATTTATTAGTGTGCAAATCAAGGTTTATAGGTTTCTGCTTTAACTTTCACTTCCAAAAATGCAAGTAATTTATTAATGCAGCAGACCTATACCTTAATATATGAATCACATAGACTAACACGGAGCATGTATTCACATATTTTTCATCAAATCTACCCCTAAGCATACACCCCTACAGAGACAGTGGGCTTTATTTTGTCATGGACATAAGGGTGCTTCTTCAGTATCTTACTGGATCTAAAACTTTAAATTTTAGAACTGCACCAGTCCCAGAATTACTAGTAGTACAACAGCATGTTCTTTATTTACAGCTGAACATAATATAGTGATCAGCTGTTGAGATGTACCCTGCTATATATGGGAGCATGTCAGTTGCAAAATAAAACCCAGTTTGAGTTAAACAGTTTAACAAGGTATTCCTCAGAATTGGTTTTACCACTAATTTCTATTATTCAGAGTGATGTGCTTTAAACATGCAACCCAACATTAGTTAAAGTGCAAGTTGCAAATGGGTGTAAATAGCTTCCTTTAGACAGGGATGATGTGGTCAGAGCCACTTGGCTTAGCTACCTATGTTCACAAAATGTGTGCTTAACTTCTTTTGACCAATTCAAAGAAGCTAATCTTTAAAAAAATATTTTAATATGCTGGGCAAAACTCTGGAGTACATATTGGTCAATCCTGGATAAAATACTTTTAACCCAGGTTTTACCCACTGGATTGGGTAAAATAGGTTTTACCTTGGTCAAATAGCAACCCTGAATGTACTACTGCTTATTGTCCATAAATCAAATATGGAGTGTCAGGTGACTTTCCTTTTCAAACAATAATCCCCACTACACAATGTATATGTATATTTTATATCCTTAGGTATCGCCTAGAGATCAAAACTGTCAAAAAGACATGGATATTACTGTGAATGCAATAAATTATATTAAGTGAGCCTTTCAATGCTGGTTGACTGGCTTTGATTCAGTGAAATATTTGATGCATTGTTACATGCAGCCCTTATATATACTGATAGTCATATGTGAGAGAGAACATGTGGACAAATGTTAATGGAAGCATGAAAAGGTACTGACACTAGGTTGAACCTCAACTGATCTTTAATACTGAACATATATCATAAACATTACTAATATATTGCATTTCCCATCAAGAAACATATCTGACCAAAAATAATAAACAGAAGTGATGCAACAGTGAATGCAATTTTATCAAGCACATGCTAATAAATCTTTAGCATTA
The DNA here is from genome assembly GCA_026874595.1 of Sipunculus nudus. Classification (NCBI taxonomy): domain Eukaryota; kingdom Metazoa; phylum Annelida; class Sipuncula; order Golfingiida; family Sipunculidae; genus Sipunculus; species Sipunculus nudus. The sequence continues at coordinate 54,623,126 of CM049311.1, read as the reverse complement.
TAGCCTTTAATCGATGACATTACGCCTACACATGTAAAACTGCAGTGCAACATTCCATATCTGAGCACACCTCTATATCCAACTGGAGATGATCAAATACACACAAGCTAGTAATACACAGGGTAGCTGGTATTTTTTACAAAGATTTAACTGAACTGCGAGCATTAGTGCCATATCTTTTCACATTAAAATTTAAGACAGATTATCCTTTTAAGATATCTATGACTCATACTTTTGGTCCTCAGACTTGTTACTGAGTTAAAATGTTATTTATAGTGGACCAGTCACAACTGGCATCTGTTTGACTTTTTTTAACCACTGAAAATCCAATTTAACCTTAAACAAAGGTCTCCCCCTTCATAAAACACAGTTGGGCAAACTCAAACTTTGTCAATTAATTTTATTTGCTGCAAACAAGTTCCATCATTTGTCTTTTAAAGTAACATGTCTTCATTTTTATTCAAGTATATTTATCTATCAAACGCCCTCTTTTCATTGATAAATCATAAGTACTGCACATATTTATATGACAAATATATATTTTAATTTTGAATAATTTGTTATAAGGTTATGGCATGATACTTGGAATGTATATTACACAATGTATGACATATTACTTAAAATATATGAATCTTTGTGCTGAATGTGCACCAGGTCATATAATGAAATTATACATTCATCCTGTTGCAGCATGACACTTAACCAACATAATATATACTGGTATACATACATACATGCCTATATATATATATATATAAATATATATATATATATATATATATATATATATATATTGGATCTAAGGCCCAGTAAAGTAACAATCGTTGAATATATTTATAAAGAACATGACACTATAAAAAATATATACAGGTATAATATAAAAAAAGGATTATGCTTGAAATCTAATATGATTTGGGGTAAAATATGATAAATTTTGCTCTTTCTAAGTGCTTGGTTTTGGGAGAATGTTGTCCCTCAAATTTTTGACAAACCTCCGGCAATGGGCAGTTTTCAGAAAAAAAAACACATCAAGACTTACCCTGACGACAAGCTTTGAGCTGAGGGGCACATCGACCTTCTGTATAGCCTTAGGTTTGACATGTATGCATATCCCACTTCGTGTCCTTTGCCCCTAAAACTGACATTATGCTTCCGTAATAATTAGCAGTTGTATTTACAATAAGTGTCTATTGTTCCTTCATCATGAAGCCCGATAGTAAAAAAGATCCCGATGAAGTACTCGTCAGCTGACAGCCAGCACCATGTGCGCTTGTTTATTGACAGAGCCAAGCAGGGGCTTTCCCGGGATTGGCCAATGAGAAAATTGAGTAAATCTGGCCAATCAGCGAAAGCCTTTTATTCCCCATCCACAGGCTCAATCGGAGCCTGTGGAAGAGGCTACCCGGGGCTGTGTGTAAAATTCGGAAGTCGGAAGCCAAGGAATTTTTAGAAACAAAGCCATAAAGCATATACAAAAAGCCATTACATCAATACTTTTTCGATTTTTATCGATACACTAGGGTCTGTTCTATCATTCTGTGTAGAATCATAGTTATTCATTCAATTATCTGAAAGTTATAGAAGAATTTGTGCTCGGAAGCCATTTCGGAAGTCACTCGGAAGTGCCGGGTAGTAGTCCAAATGTGTAAAACTCGGAAGCCACGGCCATGCACTGGTCATCAAATCGTCATAGAATTAAAATTTGACAGAAAAACAACAACGTCCTGGAAATATTTCTAAAGGTTGTTTCGATAAAATGTTTTATGTTTCATGTTTATATTGACCAACCGTTTCATGTTCAATTGATCAAAAATTTCATCAGGATTATGTATCTCTTAAACTTACAAAATTTATTAGGCCCTACGTAATATATATTTAATTGATTCCAAAATATATTTTATATTTCATGATCAGAATGCACATTTTACAAATTGAAATTGTGTTTTTTCCCCGATATGTTCATGCTGTAAAATGGAACCCTTTTCAATTCAAGTTTTGAAATGTTGCCAAAATAGAAAGCATAATATGCCTAATATTTCACATTGAATAGTTTGATAATTATTCATCAGATTTATTGGACAACTTTAAAAAGAAAAACAAACATAAACAAAACCTTGACAGAAATAAATACACAATACATGTGTAAATAGATATGATGCCGATTGTAACATTTAACGTTCATATAAAATAAAATTGTTTCTGTTTTGCAGAACGATTTGATATTTCCTCGGTATTTTTATGCTGTTATGTACAATGTTCGGAAAATTAATGTTCTGAAATTTATCAAAAACAGACGGCACAAACATTAATACTTTTTATATACCTATTGTAAAACGCGTCAACAGAAAAAAAATTCAACAAAAATTCTATAAAACATCAACAAAACAGTCAGCTTGGCAAAAATTATTCAGAAAATGTTTGAAAATAAACTGTGACAGAGTAAAACGGCTTTCTTTGTTGAGCAGTCTCTTATAGATATTAAATAATTAGTTTTATAACAGAACCGGATACAAGCAACTATGAGGTCCGAAGGGAGTTAGGTCCGAAAACACACGTACGGCACTACACTAATTCCGACTATAGTTCAGTTATTACCATGCAGGCTTAAGAATAAGCTGCCTGTTAACTTGTTTTTATTTTGTGATAAATTTATTTACGAAAAGGGTAAATATATAAGTATCAAATACAGATTGTGAGTATAAAGATAAGATTCATGTGCATGAAAAGGATTCTTTTATAAAGAGGTTTACTTGCTTTTTTATCAAAGAAGAATGGGAATAATTGATATTTTTCATTGAAATTTTTATCTTGGTGGTAAATATCCAACGAGATTTTCCACAGTAATTGATTTGATGGGTATTTTTCGAAAAATCATCGGAAAGGATTCGTTTTATTAATGCATGACGTCAACATTTTTTATGCATGGAAATTCAAGGTATGAATCTTAGCTAAGCAACCGGCTGGATAAAAATGCCTATATCCGTAGCTTCTTTAAGACACCATTTAACCTCCAGACGTACAGACTTTTATTTGAAGCCTCCAATGTCTTATGTGTCAATAAGATCCTATTTATGAGATTATTTATCTAAGATTTGACATTCAACGATCTCCTCCTAACACAAAATAGGAATTTCTTTATCGAGATCGTTGTAATCGTCACTCCGTGCAGTTCCGTAATTGAAGCTTGGAACACATTCTGTTTTTAGATGCCCTTATAACGCACATAACGTCTGAGAGTGAAAGGAATTAAAAAAATATTTTCAAATTTTCTGAAATATCATGTTATTTGAAGTTATATTATTATAATAATGTTGTTACAATATCAAGAGTGTTATAAATAGAAAATAAATATCATGGTTGAATAAGTATGAAAGAAAGAGTTGAAAATATTTAATTTTTTTTTTTGTTTAAAACAAACTTTATGCTTAAACATGAAAACATATTAGATTTTATAATCACACGTGTATAAGTATGTAATATATTACCTGTTCTGTTGTATCCCTTACTACGATATGTCTTAATTTTTTTAAAGATCGTAGAATTCTCACGTTATAAAACACATTTAATTTACGTTTTATTTGGTACATATATGTTTGTTGCTGTTCCAGCGATGTCCTGTTAGGATAGATTGATTTTCCAATATTTTATGATAATATTAAATATATTGGATACTTGCTCAACGTAAGGAAAATATATTAAAACTGTTTTAATATTTAATGATATCGTAATTTATAAATGTATTTTTAAAGTCGTATTCGGATTTCTTTTATCATATTTTAGTATGTACAATGTATTGTATTATATACTCATTACAAGCATAATCATAAGCACTTTAAATATATGCATGCAATGAAATTGCATTTGCCATGTGGCTCTATACTGACCATATATGTTGACCAGTGCGTCTCCGTGACTTCCGAGTTTTACACATTTCGACCGCCACCCGGCACTTCCGAGTGGCTTCCGAGATGGCTTCCAAGCACAAAATCGTCTATAACTTTCAGATTACGAAATGGATAACTATGATTCTTCATGGAATGATAGAACATACTTTATTCTATCAAAAGAAATTAAAATGGTGTTGATCTAGAGGAAAGTTGTGCATGTTTTAGCACTTTATTTATGAAAAATCCTTGGCTTCCGACTTCCGGCTTCCGAGTTTTACACACAGCCGAGGGAAGCCCCCCCCCCCCCCGGTTGATAGATAGGTGGTGTCTCGGAAAATTAGATTTCCACACAATATGGTTTCAGGTATGATCAAAAACATGGATATCAAGAGTCGGATATCGGAGGTCAAACTTATATATTTATATATATATATATATATATATATATATATATATATATTTATTTATTGTTTTGATATCCAGATATGCATTATATATCATAAAAGGTTTCGTGGTAGAAGGCAGATAGACTAAATAACCGAATGTCAAATTATGTGGACAGAAAAAAGCCTGACACACATCAATTTGACTCATATATTCGAGATGTCTTTCAGAAGACTTTTGTTAAGGTTTACGTATATTAGGCTAAAGCAGATAAGGTTTTTCTAATATAATTTGAAGAATTCTCGGATCATGAAATGAAAAACAGAAAAACATATCTAGATAGGCTTACATATCACACATAACTAGGTGTACACGTAATAAAATGAAACATCAAAATTACGATCACCAACGGGGTCTCGATACAGCGGATTTTTTAGGTGGTCGTCTAAGTGAGTTCTGATATAAAGATAAAAAAATGAGGGGGGGGGGACCGTGAAAAAATTGTCGTTACTTTGAGATGGTCGCTAAAATTAAGTGGTCTCTAGGCGAGGTTTTACTGTATATATATATATATATATATATATATATATATATATATATATATATATATAACACAAAACTCCACAAATTTATATGGCTCCGCATGTAAGGCTACATAGGCCTACACTACGGCCTCCCTACCTTGGATTTCTTGGTAGGCCTATAAGTATAAGTCGTTCAAACTCGCTACCCTCATATATAAATGACGAGTGGTATAATGGTCACCGTCAGTTCCCTATTAGGTTGCCGTTATTAAGCCATAGCTAGGTGGTTAAATGATCTTGTCGGATCATTCACAATTTTCTCAAACTCTGGCATGGATAAAGTAAAATACGATACGTACGGGCACTTACCTGTCTCATATTTAATTGCTCAGTGATTGAGTGGCGGGCGCCATGCAGGGACCGGGGCATTCATGAATCAAATCGGGCCTTCCTTCACCTCAGGCAGACTTGGTTCCAGGATAATCTCAAGAGACCGTGATTTTTTATTCCATGGGCACTTTTACCATCCATAACCATATCCCAATTCGCATGTCCAGTCTGCTGGTCTACGAAAGGCATCTCTGTACCCCACTCCAGTACATTCTTCTTCATGATCAATTTAAGATCCTATAACCAGTCCTCCAGCAGAATGTCACAGGCTTAGCAAAATGGTTTGGAGCGGGTCGGGAACCACGATGAATTTCCTTATCCATAGTCCGAATCATTGATAGAAAAAAAAACATAAATATAGCCTATTTGAATTCTTCCAAATTGTGCCCAAACCTCTTCTCGAAGAAACAGTCGTCCAAGCAAGTAAAATGAAATAAAGAAATTGGTGTTCCGTTTTGTTTTAGAGCTAAGATGTCACACGTCCAAGCATCTGAAAGCATCATTGCTGACCTCCTCTCTCGTTGCTGGTACATTGAGCCCAGAGCGACACATCACAGCTGATTCATCAGTCCTGTTCCGATGGATTGACGGACCCACCTTGCCTCCCCCAACCAATTATCCCAACCTATTTCTTTCTAATTGCTATATGCCTATACCATATAGTCACAAGCAGTAACTCACTGCCGGGAGAAAGCTTAATGAATGCATGTGTGTGCTAATGCAGTAGGAAATACTCCTCTCTCCTTTCCAGTTCAACAGCTTCTCTTGAACCCGGACATCCAAGGTCGAGATAACCCTTGTCCAGTGGCACACACACGTGACAAGTAATTTCAGACGGACTGAGGATGCCAATTTACACAAGGAAACGTCGTTTATAACGAGAAAGAAAAACCAGAGCTGCAGTAATTTCCTTAACAACAATTTTATTGCACAACAGTGTGACTGAGGCCATCAGAGAAAATTCTCAAACTATGGTGGGTGTGACTTTTGATACAAAGAGTAGTTTAAGCTCTGACCCATGATGTCACTATGAAGGGTAACTCTGGTCCTGATATGTTGATTGTGACGTAACTAAAAGGACACGCACGTCATGATCTGTCTTGTTGTTCAGGGTGTTTAGTGTAAGTGTTTAAATCTCCTTTAAAACCACATTATAAATATACCTTTCAAGGCTAGTCAATGAATCGTAAATGTCTATTCACGTATTTCCTCGGGCCTATACGTTTTGAATGTACTTGTTCAATATTCCGGAGGCAAGAGATGAACAACAAAACGGCACACAACGCCCTAGCCTTGTGCACGAAGTGACGAGTCGCAGCACAGTTGAGGAAAAAATTAGTGACCCGCTCATGTTTCTTTTTCTTTTTAGACCTATGTCACTCCTTTTGAGACAAGACCCATAACAATTAACCTACCCCTCCGTTTCGGAGATCTGAGTGATCTAGCACATGCCAGAATCAAGTTTGTGAGGCAAAGGGCAGTGTTTACCTGAATAAAATTACTATAACACACTGATCCGATCAAAATGCAAATCATGTACCTTACAACAATAAGTAGAGAATTATATACAACCGTAAATACAAATATATATATTGCTTCACATCGTATACCTCTACTATATTCGCACACCATTTTCGCTCGACCGGTGTAATCCTAGGTATGTGGACTTATTATCTTAGATAACTTAGCAGTCAGCATAATGCCGTCTTGATAATATGTGCGTGTAGGCTCTGTATATATAACACATACAAACTTGTTGTGGTTCTTTCAAATATCCCTAAGTGGTATGACCCAATACAAATACATTCCCAAATAACAGTATTTTAAGAAAATACTACAATGCAATATCTTGGTATAGCTTATCACCGTAGCCGTATTTTGGGATTACAAGTCATATTTATCATCTTATTATATTTGAGATTATCGTTTAGCACTTTGTGTACCCGTGCTTAATTAAATTACATTCGCCATAAGCATCCTGATTGATTTCCGCTTATTGTATCTGCAGGTGTTGGTCAGTAGTCCCAAAGGAGTGTACATATATTTATTTGGACACAAGAAACGATGGTCCACGTCCACGTCCACGCATGATAAAGCGTTCTTCCGGTGACAAGTTCTCAGCAATCTACATCAGCCACTGCGTCTTCTTTGTTAAGATGTGACATTGCAGCCTCTACTTCCGCTTCAGCAGATCTCCCTGGGTTATTCATCAGCTTTTTCATCACGTGCTTATTGTCCGCTTTGCTGCTGTCGAAGATATTTTCGAATCGGTCTTGATCGAAGTACACTTTGCTGATACAGTTAAGCAGGCGGTCGACTTTGTGAGGAAATTCTTCGACTTCAACTGGAAACAATGGTCGAATTCCACGCCTTCCTGTTTCATGGAAGGTTTTAGCAATAGAGCGGTACCCAAGGCCAGTCCAGATCTTAAATCGACGGATTATGAACTCCACCATTTCATACTCATTGGACTGTTTGGCGAGGTCAGCCAGTATCAGCTGAGGATGAACTGGTAATCATGCATACTCCCCCTAGCTTCAATTATGATTATCTAAATAAGTCAGTGAGATTACAGAACTTGACTTCAGCTATCATTATACTTTTAATAGCATGATTTAATAGTAACAGTGGACAGTATCTGGAAGTATATATGATAAACGAAATAACCATATCCTTGGCATCAGTTACATTATCCATCACAAGAAAAAGAAATGACTAATGAAGTCAAAATGAGATTTAGATGTAACAATTCTTAACTGAATGAATACAATCAAAACTGAGAGCGGGTAATTATAAGAATCTGAGTTTTTTTTTCCTCTGAACTCATACTTTTTAATTCAAACAGAACAAGACTAATGAAAACCAGAAGGTCAGATGTATCCCAAAATATACATGTCCTAATAGCTTTCTCTATCAGTAATCATGTAGAAATTATTTTTTTGCTTTGCTTTCTTTTCAAAGAAGAATTGACATGCATGTTACAAACTACGCTCCCAAGGCAGCGGAAATCTTGCGCTTCTAAAGAAGCTACTGATTTTCCCGCTGCCTGCTTTGACTGTTTATGATGCACTTAAACACCAGGTAGCCTGTCTGCCGAAAAAAAAAACTGCTGATGTGACCAGCAGCCAACCAAATGCCAGTCAACAAACATTCAACAGGCATCAGCCTCCGCCCAGAAACCACGTGCGCGGCCATTCTCTCTGAGCCTGTGGCCAGTTCAAACAGTTGCCGGGGCGATGAGCTGTCACTCAAAACATGTATTCCTCGCTAGGCTGGTAAACCGTTTTGTCTTCCAGCACAGGGTCTCATCTGATAGGACCAAATACAGTGCTCCCCTCTGGTGTAGAGATTCAGGACACAAGGTCATAACAAACAGCGCTTACGATATAGGTATAGTAGGACGTAGGTAAAGCGCTGTGCAAAGAGCGTAGTTACAAACTGACTATATTATATGCAGACAGCAAACATGTTTTTAAATTTATGATATTGATTGGGTTGAAACTGCTTTACCAGTGCTGATATAGCTTAAACTTTTTAGGCCAAAAAAAAAGTTTTGGTTCTCAGGCACTTTTTTCAGAAATCAGTGAGTGATGGCACTTTTTTTGTATGTTTTGATAAAAATGTCATATGATCAGGGAAAAGCATAAATAACAGGTAAAAGCACTACATACCAATGGAAATCAAATCAAAATTGTATTTTTTATCTTCTTCAAGAGAAATTTCCGAGTGGCTCTATCTGAAAATTGGTAAGTTTCTATTGAAAATCAAAATAAAAATTTTGATGTGGGGGTTAAAATTATTGCACGCAGTGCCTAAGAACCATGTATCTTTTTTTGCCTTAACCTTTTCTTGTTAATTATGTACACAAATAATTTTTATTTATATGGAGATAATTTTTTTCATTTCGGTAACATGAGTATTTCCCAGGTTGGGATTTCCTATTAATCTCAGAAGGGAGTATTTGACTATTTCCCTGGGTGGGAATTCCCTGGAATTACAGGTAATTGTGTAGTTAAGGGATTTTTTTAAAAGGTCTATATTACGATATTTAATGCAAATTATAAACAAAAGTCATATTCTATAATATATAGGAAATGTATAGTTTTAGAAAAATAAGGGTTATATAATGAGAGGTGGTGTTGTTTGAGAGTCATTGTGGCTTAAAAGTAGACTTTATTGGCTCAAATTTTGATCTTCCGCTATGACTTTATGCATGATGTTCATGACATCACCAGAAGAACAAGTTATACTATATTCGAGAAATTTATAAAATATATTGGTTATTAAACTATATATGCCTTATTCTTATACATTTCTTCTTATCATAGAACAACACAAATTTGGAAATAATGCGTGAACATTTGGTAATATAGGCCTTGCAAAAAAAAACCCAAACTACACAATTACCGATGTACCAGTAATTGTGCATTTTAGCAGGTTTTTGTAAAAGGCTTATTTTACCATTTTTAACGCATATTTCCAAATTTTGTTTATTCTATAATAAGGAGAAAGGTTTATTTATATAAGAATAAGGCTTACAGTGTTTGATTACCAATATGTTTTAGATTTAACTAGAATACGGGTAGTCAACAAGTGACCACGTGTATCCGCCAAAATCAGAGTAGCACGGGTGAAGTGAGGCATGGATTGAGTGGCAAGGGGAAATAGAGTTACATGTGTTACATATTAGAATGGATGTCTGCCATGTAAACATGATTTTAGATGTCAAACCACTGCAGAGATAGGAGTGATTTTAACCCAAGGCAGACAAACAGATGGATGCTGGGCAAAAATGGCTGCAGGTGACACCACCAAATTTTGTGTATGTTATAAAGCTATCCAAGGGCTACATTTGTGCAAAATTTTTTTTCCAGATTGGTCAAACAAATCCGGAGATATAAGCATGGATGTTTACAGCGTGAACGTGAATGTAGGTGGCGCCACCTGTCATAAAATCAAGGAAGCTATGCGGGATGTATACCCATGCTGAATTTCAGGTGAATTAGTCAAACCACTGCAGAGATATGAGTGATTTTAACCCAAGACAGATGAACAGATGGACACTGTGCAAACATGGTTGCAGGTGGCGCCACCATTTTTTGTGTATGTTATAAAGCATTCCAAGGGCTACATTTGTACCAAATTTTTTTCCTGATCGGTCAAACAGTTCCCAAGAAATGTGGGTTTATGTGTGGAAACAGACGCATAAACGGACGCTGGGCAGAGAGGAAAGGTCAAGGCCAATTGGTTAGGCACCAATTCACATGTGACCTGATAATTAGTGTAAGTTTTGGAAAAATCTGTCCAGTAGTCTCAGAGGAGTTCTCCGGAAACGAAACGGTGGCGGCGGCGGCAGCGGAACCCGGTCAAAAACATAGTATCCGCAAAACTTCGTTTTTGCGGATACAATGAGCAAAAATGCTCAAATATAGCTTGTTTTCTTGCTGATGTCATCAACGTCATGCATAACAATATGGCGGATGAGACATTTTGTCTCTCAAACAACACCATATTTCATTAAATAACCCTTGTTTTTCTAAAATTATTCATCTTTTGTATACAGAATATTTCTTTTGTTTTTAATTTGTGTTAAAGATTGTAAGATAAGCCTCTAAAAATACCCCCGCTTAAATGCACAATTACCTAAGTACCAACCAGGAATTCCTGCCCTCGTTATTCACAAACAACCTTGGTCTGGAAATGAAACATTATCATGATGAGTAGTCCTGCAATCTGTCAGGGTTGGCAAGATTTAGGTGGGAAGGTTTTAACCATAGGTTATAACCTAGTTAAAACAGCCCCACCTAAAACAGGTTTTAGGCAGGTTTAAATTTGTTTAAATTTAGACTTAAAGATCTATAAAACTAACAAACCGGCTAGGGTGATGCAGTCACAAGGCTTTGCTTGGCTCCTGGAAGGTTTCAGGTATTAGGAATGCAAGATTTTCTGTTGGCTGGTTTCATGCAGTCTTCAAAGAGCCTGTATAGGTTTCTTGAGCATGAAACCAATATGTTTGTGTGGCACATGGTTTCATTGGCCAAGGTAATGTCATTATCAGGACCCTTTGGGTTCTGCTACCAGGAATGATGTAAATGAGCCTCCAGTATGCCTCTTGTAAGGCAGGGTATCAGAGGGGGGGGCCATGCTTAATTTTCAGGGTGATGGGCTCAAAACATAAGACCCAATGGTCACAAGTCCCACTGCTGTGTCCTAGAAGATGTTCATGTGAACTTTCTTACATGACTAGGATGATGCAATTAAAGCCCTTGCCCTGAAAACTGTTCTTGTGTCAAACTTTTTACTGAGTGATGCAGTATACTCAGACTACAGTATACAGGGCTATTCTTCAGTGAAAATCAGGGTTGGCAAACTTCCGGGAAGATAGGTATTTCTTCCCTACCCAGGGAAGAAAAGGAAGTTTCTGGGAAGAAAAGGAAGTTAGGGAAGGAACAGATTTTTAACCACAGGTTCCTAAAAACTATTTTTAATAATATATAACATAGTATTTTAGCAAGTATAACACAGAACCACAGAATAATATAAAACAGTTGTTGATTATGCTCATCCTGTTATTCATTATTTGCACACTCATATAGTGTAGACTAATTTTTCATAGAACACTGTGAATTGATAAGTTCAAAACATGGCTTCTATGAAGCACCCTGTATGCAGACACAAGCTTGTTAGTATGCTCCACACTGAACCTGCTTCCAAGTTTCTACTGAACCATACCCATGGTTGAGACAACCAATTTTATGGATGTGGAGGATGAGCATAGTGTGTGGAGGTTCACTACTAACTCAGCAAACCCTGCTGGTAGAGTAGCGCTCGCATTCTTTTTACCCATATACAAGGTTACAGCAGGGAAAGACGTATCTGAGAAGTAGAAAGCACACTTTGTCTGAAAACTTTATGGCAGCTGTGATGTACTCAGGGTTATGCTTTCCAACAAGTCTATAACTTGCTGCTTCTGTCTAATGATGAGTTTTTTTTATAAATTTTTATGCTTACTCAACGGGCATAATCAGGAGCAATATTATGCCTATAATTTCACACTATCAGTTCATTTTTGCTTTATACAAAAGTTCCCCAGCAAAACCATCCCAGCACACAGTACCTTGTAAATGATTGTTTTACAGCTTGTTATTGTTCTGAATGGTTGCCATTACATGGCTGCGTGACCAGAGGTCTGATTGTTAGCCACAACATGGTGTGTTTCAGACAGCCGAACATTTATTACATTTTTTTGGGCCAAGTCAGTCAGGGCATCTCCTGATTGACACATTGTCATCCAGATTTTGCACAAGCTGTGTTTATGTTGACACTTGTGATAGCACCCGATCCACTGATTTTAACACTTATTTACAGGAGTAAGCAAACAGTATCAGAGCAATATTTTTACTTATTTTAATGCGAAGAAGTTATTTTTTGTGTCAATTCAACATGCTTTATGGGTGATTGGGTCCGTTTAACTATTACTATGGACATCTGCAGAGTTCCATTCCATTTTCAGACTGTGACAGTGGCTTATACCAGTTTATCCTGGTGTAACACTCCTGCGGGTTCTGGGTGTTTGTCATCCCCATTGCTGGGTCACAACTTCAAGGAACCCCCGAAAGGCGCACTCATTTGAGAGTGAAACTAGACTGTTGGGCACAGTCTCTCAATGTGTCATGTTGAGTTATTCCTAATCACTCAGCTGAAGACAAGCTTTCAGCAACAACAAGACCAATGGACTGAATGTACCCAAGTTGATTTAATCTTAATTACTCAGCTGAAGACAGCACCATCCAACCCCATCATAAAATTACACACCAGTCACATCCAAATAGTTTGTTTGCATGATCTCTCTGATTTGCACTGATATGACAAGCCAAAATGTCATTAGAACAATGTGAATTACAGGTATGTTGTAACTCTATTTCTTCCCTTGGAAGAAATGGTGGGAAGAAAGTATTTTTTCTCTTCTGGGAAGAAAGTATTTTTTCCCATCCCTTCCCTCTGGGAAGATCGTGCTAACCATGTATAAATGGAACCTTTTAATTTTTGGAAAACTTCTTACGCATATGTAACAAAATTTAAACCCTTGTGACCAAAAACTCAAACAAAGTATCTGGTTATAAGCTAACAGTATGAGCATTTTTTTAATGAATTGGTAGTAATGGAGGTGGGAGATAAAGCTAAAACTATCCAAGAACTGTGTTAAGGAAAACCTGAAACAGTGTTGTATTCATTTGATCCTTTTTTTGAATCATGGTTTAATTTATTTAGTTTAAACAAAGTGTTCCTCACTTTTAATTTGTTGAGAAATTTCTTTCAGCTGTTTAACCATAAAACATAGTTAAACTGCAAGTCATAGGTGAGGGTATGTAAGGTTTTACTTTTAGTCAGTTAAAGGCAGTTTTAAGCAGGTTATAACCTATTTAAGGCAGTTAAAGGCAGGTTTTAGGCTCTGCCCTGCCAAAAACAGGTTTTGGGCAACATAAAACCCAACTCTGCAAGCTGAGGAAGACTTGATATCAAGGGAGGGTGATGTATTTATGTTTCTTTATACATATTAAGTTATGTCAACCTGCCAAGCGCCATCTACCGAGTAAAGAGGAAACTACTTTGGTTGTTTTACATTAATAATAGAAGGTGCGATACAATGACTGGCGAAACAAACAGGGGTCTGTAAGCCTTATTATTTTCAAGAGAATAATCTTATTCCTGGATTTAGTTACTTGCCTGAAATCGGCACATGAGTAGATTATGTTGTCTGACCATTTCTGCGTACACCGACTTGTGACAGTCGACGTTTCTGAGCAGACGACAGCACTCCCCGTACTGACCCTGTCTGAACCTGAACGCTCCCCCAGATAACGCTGTCAACAGATCAGCCGAGGCCATGTCGGTTACCAATGACAGATCAGTGGGGTAAACCGTTCTTTTACTTCAAATGTCTTGATGCCGGATGAGTTCAAGTTTGCCGCTCTTGCTTGCCCCGTTGAGGGAAGGGGCTGTGGGGAGGGTATAATTCGCTGATCAGCGCGCTGATCAGCGGTCTGCAGTATAAAACGCTGATCAGCGCGCTGATCAGCGACCTTTCAACTTAAGCATTAATTTCAGGAAAAGTAGCACCCATCAAGCAACCTCCGGCTTTTGTGTGATCAAATATGATTAAAAGACACCTTTTCTACCAGTATTACGTATTTTCAAATATGAATATGTTTTTGAGTTAAATTTTTAAACATGAAACGCAACCTACCTGCAAGTGACTATTTCGCTGATCAGCACCGCTGATCAGCGACTATTCAATCCAAGCATTAATTATTAATATCAGGCAAATAAGCCTCCATATAGCAACCTCCGACTCTTATGTGAACAAATGTGATTTAAAGACACATGTTCTATAAGTTTTACGTATTTACAAACATACGAATACATTTTTAACGTGTTACTTATTATGCATGAAAGCTTTCTACCAACTAATATTTCGCTGATCAGCGAAACCTTGAAAAGGTTCACCTGTACGATGTATTTTATTATAAATATATATTTTAACCCTGTAAATTGCGTATTTTTACTTTTAATTTGTTCCGTTTATATCCTGAAACAAAATACAAATAAAACCAATGCACAGAAAGTATAATGCAATGAATAGAGGAAAAATATAGCAATCTATCTCGTTCAATTAAAAAGTTGGCGATAAAAGCATTTTTTAATATGTTTCCAAGTCATTTTTTTTTCTTAATTTATGCCCATTTTCAATATATAACGGTGTTCAAGGAGAAGAACGGTGTTGAATTTAAATTAAATGTAATCATTAACAAAATTATAAATTAAATCATGCAGACTTCTTTTATAATAAATATTTTGAAAGTTTAATATTTAAAAATCCATAACACATTGAGTCCTATCAAAACGATGAAATTTTAAATTACAATGCCAGTTTGTAGAATTTAGATGTTACATCCATCCTGTCACCTTTTTATTTTAACACCGTTCATCGACATTCACCATCGTCAAAAGTTAAGAATAACAGGATTGTGTGATTTAAATCACGTAGATTTAAATGGCTGATTTAATTTGCGATTTAAATCACTTGATTTAAAAAATAACTGATTTAAATCAACTTTTATAAAAAAAAAATAGTTTTTCTCTATTTTTCTCTTCTTTTTTACAAATATTTTTAATTCAATTTAAAAGAATGTTACACTCTCTTGAAGTCTGATTTAATAGCATTGTTTTTGTTTTCATTTGTAAAATGCAAAACCAATAAACAACCAACATTTTCCAAATAAATAAAAGTAACTTTCTGTAGGCTGCATTTATAAACTCTTTTGAAGGAGAATATTCAATAGAGAATATATAAATTATTAAAGTGTGTCCCCCTATTAAATACTTTTACAAAGGGCTGAATTTTTCTTTGTAATGAATTCCCGTACTTTCAATTACATAAGTTGAAAGCATACACGTAAATTAGTTTACAAAGGATTTCCCAGTAATAAAATTTAAAAATGGATAAGTTGCTAGGTAAGTGCAACTAGACTGTGCAGAAATGCACAATGAGTGCATACATATCAGCATATGGGCTTCCATAAACTGTCCATAACTATAAAGCAAATAAATAAAATTTTCCAAATAAATAAAAATAACTTTCTGTAGGCTGCATTTATAAACTCTTTTGAAGGAGAATATTCAATAGAGAATATATAAATTATTAAATAATAAAAATAAAAAAAAACTTCCTTTAGTGGATTATTCTGTCGAATATAATAATACACAATGTTCAAATGTGTGCTTTACCACTTTCATTGGTCTAAAAGTAGTATAAATATAATTTACATTCTGTTAAGTATGGCCATAATTTTTATTTAATTTTTTTAATCCGATTAAGATAAAAAAATCCGATTTAAAAAATAAATAAATAAATGCACTGGCTCATTGGGAAAGAAATATAGTGTATAGGAAGTCAATTGCATAATAAATAAATTACATTAATATCCAAGGTACTCATTCAGTGCTTTGCGATGAACATTTAATATATATGATTTTTAATAAATTTAAATTTCAATATAATCAAACTAAGTGTATATCTCAGCTATTTTTATCACCTGGCCGGTGAACACCTGCCAACAAATTTTATTTGAAAGTTGTATGTGGTAGCCTGGTTTTGGCAATCATTCGCTTTTCACAGGATATAAGTAAAACAACTGAAAGTTCTCTATGTTACCATTATAGAAATTCTCTAAAGTCAGCTAGACAGGTATACGTAAATCATTGCCGATGAGCACCTTATCAGGTGCTGGGGAACTTTTGTATAAAGCAAAAATGAACTGATAGTGTGAAATTATAGGCATAATATTGCTCCTGATTATGCCCGTTGAGTAAGCATAAAAATTTATAAAAAAAACTCATCATTAGACAGAAGCAGCAAGTTATAGACTTGTTGGAAAGCATAACCCTGAGTACATCACAGCTGCCATAAAGTTTTCAGACAAAGTGTGCTTTCTACTTCTCAGATACGTCTTTCCCTGCTGTAACCTTGTATATGGGTAAAAAGAATGCGAGCGCTACTCTACCAGCAGGGTTTGCTGAGTTAGTAGTGAACCTCCACACACTATGCTCATCCTCCACATCCATAAAATTGGTTGTCTCAACCATGGGTATGGTTCAGTAGAAACTTGGAAGCAGGTTCAGTGTGGAGCATACTAACAAGCTTGTGTCTGCATACAGGGTGCTTCATAGAAGCCATGTTTTGAACTTATCAATTCACAGTGTTCTATGAAAAATTAGTCTACACTATATGAGTGTGCAAATAATGAATAACAGGATGAGCATAATCAACAACTGTTTTATATTATTCTGTGGTTCTGTGTTATACTTGCTAAAATACTATGTTATATATTATTAAAAATAGTTTTTAGGAACCTGTGGTTAAAAATCTGTTCCTTCCCTAACTTCCTTTTCTTCCCAGAAACTTCCTTTTCTTCCCTGGGTAGGGAAGAAATACCTATCTTCCCGGAAGTTTGCCAACCCTGATTTTCACTGAAGAATAGCCCTGTATACTGTAGTCTGAGTATACTGCATCACTCAGTAAAAAGTTTGACACAAGAACAGTTTTCAGGGCAAGGGCTTTAATTGCATCATCCTAGTCATGTAAGAAAGTTCACATGAACATCTTCTAGGACACAGCAGTGGGACTTGTGACCATTGGGTCTTATGTTTTGAGCCCATCACCCTGAAAATTAAGCATGGCCCCCCCCTCTGATACCCTGCCTTACAAGAGGCATACTGGAGGCTCATTTACATCATTCCTGGTAGCAGAACCCAAAGGGTCCTGATAATGACATTACCTTGGCCAATGAAACCATGTGCCACACAAACATATTGGTTTCATGCTCAAGAAACCTATACAGGCTCTTTGAAGACTGCATGAAACCAGCCAACAGAAAATCTTGCATTCCTAATACCTGAAACCTTCCAGGAGCCAAGCAAAGCCTTGTGACTGCATCACCCTAGCCGGTTTGTTAGTTTTATAGATCTTTAAGTCTAAATTTAAACAAATTTAAACCTGCCTAAAACCTGTTTTAGGTGGGGCTGTTTTAACTAGGTTATAACCTATGGTTAAAACCTTCCCACCTAAATCTTGCCAACCCTGACAGATTGCAGGACTACTCATCATGATAATGTTTCATTTCCAGACCAAGGTTGTTTGTGAATAACGAGGGCAGGAATTCCTGGTTGGTACTTAGGTAATTGTGCATTTAAGCGGGGGTATTTTTAGAGGCTTATCTTACAATCTTTAACACAAATTAAAAACAAAAGAAATATTCTGTATACAAAAGATGAATAATTTTAGAAAAACAAGGGTTATTTAATGAAATATGGTGTTGTTTGAGAGACAAAATGTCTCATCCGCCATATTGTTATGCATGACGTTGATGACATCAGCAAGAAAACAAGCTATATTTGAGCATTTTTGCTCATTGTATCCGCAAAAACGAAGTTTTGCGGATACTATGTTTTTGACCGGGTTCCGCTGCCGCCGCCGCCACCGTTTCGTTTCCGGAGAACTCCTCTGAGACTACTGGACAGATTTTTCCAAAACTTACACTAATTATCAGGTCACATGTGAATTGGTGCCTAACCAATTGGCCTTGACCTTTCCTCTCTGCCCAGCGTCCGTTTATGCGTCTGTTTCCACACATAAACCCACATTTCTTGGGAACTGTTTGACCGATCAGGAAAAAAATTTGGTACAAATGTAGCCCTTGGAATGCTTTATAACATACACAAAAAATGGTGGCGCCACCTGCAACCATGTTTGCACAGTGTCCATCTGTTCATCTGTCTTGGGTTAAAATCACTCATATCTCTGCAGTGGTTTGACTAATTCACCTGAAATTCAGCATGGGTATACATCCCGCATAGCTTCCTTGATTTTATGACAGGTGGCGCCACCTACATTCACGTTCACGCTGTAAACATCCATGCTTATATCTCCGGATTTGTTTGACCAATCTGGAAAAAAAATTTTACACAAATGTAGCCCTTGGATAGCTTTATAACATACACAAAATTTGGTGGTGTCACCTGCAGCCATTTTTGCCCAGCATCCATCTGTTTGTCTGCCTTGGGTTAAAATCACTCCTATCTCTGCAGTGGTTTGACATCTAAAATCATGTTTACATGGCAGACATCCATTCTAATATGTAACACATGTAACTCTATTTCCCCTTGCCACTCAATCCATGCCTCACTTCACCCGTGCTACTCTGATTTTGGCGGATACACGTGGTCACTTGTTGACTACCCGTATTCTAGTTAAATCTAAAACATATTGGTAATCAAACACTGTAAGCCTTATTCTTATATAAATAAACCTTTCTCCTTATTATAGAATAAACAAAATTTGGAAATATGCGTTAAAAATGGTAAAATAAGCCTTTTACAAAAACCTGCTAAAATGCACAATTACTGGTACATCGGTAATTGTGTAGTTTGGGTTTTTTTTTGCAAGGCCTATATTACCAAATGTTCACGCATTATTTCCAAATTTGTGTTGTTCTATGATAAGAAGAAATGTATAAGAATAAGGCATATATAGTTTAATAACCAATATATTTTATAAATTTCTCGAATATAGTATAACTTGTTCTTCTGGTGATGTCATGAACATCATGCATAAAGTCATAGCGGAAGATCAAAATTTGAGCCAATAAAGTCTACTTTTAAGCCACAATGACTCTCAAACAACACCACCTCTCATTATATAACCCTTATTTTTCTAAAACTATACATTTCCTATATATTATAGAATATGACTTTTGTTTATAATTTGCATTAAATATCGTAATATAGACCTTTTAAAAAAATCCCTTAACTACACAATTACCTGTAATTCCAGGGAATTCCCACCCAGGGAAATAGTCAAATACTCCCTTCTGAGATTAATAGGAAATCCCAACCTGGGAAATACTCATGTTACCGAAATGAAAAAAATTATCTCCATATAAATAAAAATTATTTGTGTACATAATTAACAAGAAAAGGTTAAGGCAAAAAAAGATACATGGTTCTTAGGCACTGCGTGCAATAATTTTAACCCCCACATCAAAATTTTTATTTTGATTTTCAATAGAAACTTACCAATTTTCAGATAGAGCCACTCGGAAATTTCTCTTGAAGAAGATAAAAAATACAATTTTGATTTGATTTCCATTGGTATGTAGTGCTTTTACCTGTTATTTATGCTTTTCCCTGATCATATGACATTTTTATCAAAACATACAAAAAAAGTGCCATCACTCACTGATTTCTGAAAAAAGTGCCTGAGAACCAAAACTTTTTTTTTGGCCTAAAAAGTTTAAGCTATATCAGCACTGGTAAAGCAGTTTCAACCCAATCAATATCATAAATTTAAAAACATGTTTGCTGTCTGCATATAATATAGTCAGTTTGTAACTACGCTCTTTGCACAGCGCTTTACCTACGTCCTACTATACCTATATCGTAAGCGCTGTTTGTTATGACCTTGTGTCCTGAATCTCTACACCAGAGGGGAGCACTGTATTTGGTCCTATCAGATGAGACCCTGTGCTGGAAGACAAAACGGTTTACCAGCCTAGCGAGGAATACATGTTTTGAGTGACAGCTCATCGCCCCGGCAACTGTTTGAACTGGCCACAGGCTCAGAGAGAATGGCCGCGCACGTGGTTTCTGGGCGGAGGCTGATGCCTGTTGAATGTTTGTTGACTGGCATTTGGTTGGCTGCTGGTCACATCAGCAGTTTTTTTTTTCGGCAGACAGGCTACCTGGTGTTTAAGTGCATCATAAACAGTCAAAGCAGGCAGCGGGAAAATCAGTAGCTTCTTTAGAAGCGCAAGATTTCCGCTGCCTTGGGAGCGTAGTTTGTAACATGCATGTCAATTCTTCTTTGAAAAGAAAGCAAAGCAAAAAAATAATTTCTACATGATTACTGATAGAGAAAGCTATTAGGACATGTATATTTTGGGATACATCTGACCTTCTGGTTTTCATTAGTCTTGTTCTGTTTGAATTAAAAAGTATGAGTTCAGAGGAAAAAAAAACTCAGATTCTTATAATTACCCGCTCTCAGTTTTGATTGTATTCATTCAGTTAAGAATTGTTACATCTAAATCTCATTTTGACTTCATTAGTCATTTCTTTTTCTTGTGATGGATAATGTAACTGATGCCAAGGATATGGTTATTTCGTTTATCATATATACTTCCAGATACTGTCCACTGTTACTATTAAATCATGCTATTAAAAGTATAATGATAGCTGAAGTCAAGTTCTGTAATCTCACTGACTTATTTAGATAATCATAATTGAAGCTAGGGGGAGTATGCATGATTACCAGTTCATCCTCAGCTGATACTGGCCACTTATATATAGAGGTACATGTCTCAGACCCTCGGTGGTACCCACATAACTAAACTATTGGTTTCTTCTGTCATGATTTCCACATATAAGGTGTGAATGAGACTGCTGATAAAGATAAATTCAGAAAACAGGCAGGTGGAGTTACCTGCATAATAATAATAATAATTTTTAGACAATCTATGAAATACACTTAAACTGAGGAAAGGTGTGACTATTAGTCCTATAATTCCCAGTATTTCCCGGGAAATTAACAAGCCTGTTCCAGACAGAGATGGCTTCTGACATTCATTGTCAGTTCATACAAGGAAAAGCAGAGACATCTAGTGCAGAGAAAATAAATATTAGGAAGAACATGTCTAATATTCAAGTCTCTAAATGTAGACCAGATTCCAAACATGCTCCATTTATAGAACTTTACATCACTTGTTATGTGAGGATGAGATGCTTTAATCAATTCAGAACATGAGATCATGGTAGACCAAGAAAAAAGACCACGGGATATGTGATCCCATTTTAGATATGAACCCCTTACAAGCCTGCTTGCTAACATTACAGGCTGGAGCAAAGAAAAAGCAGCCTGCAGGTCACCATGCAGAACTCTCATTTAAAATGGAGCAACAGTTTCATGATATATGTTTGAATGCTCTGCAAGTTTATGTTATAGGTTTTTCCTCTTTTCCTCATATCAGTTGATATGTTATGTTATCACATATTAATAATGAAAATAAATTTTCTTACCAGGAACTCACACTCACCAAAACAGCTGGTTTCCTGCAGAATGTACAGAAAGAGACTTCCAATATCAAAACAGAATTGGAGCAACTCTTGATTCAAGTTGAAGGTAGACTTTTTTAAACAATAATAAACAAAAGTACATTAAATACAAATCATTCGGACAGCCGTTGCTGTTATACATCTAAAGCTTGTACAAAGATGATATCTTCCTATTATAAGGAAAAATTTACCATAGGTTCATAAGCTGTAGAACTTTATCATAAATTGATAACCACACTGTCTTTTCAACACAATGTAATTTATAATATGTAGAACTAACACTGTTGTGTGTTTGCAATTGTAATTTCTTATTTGACTTAAGTATGACTCAAACGCTACTATTAATTTATGTCCCTTCTCATTTTGCACATGGTTTCTGTAACAATATGTCATATGTCTGTCCAGCTTGTTAAATCAAGTTCATCCAGTGCAAGAGCAGACATGACTTTGAATACTTAATCATGTTCTTATAAGTTAAGTTGCTTGTCAGGAAATAATCAGTGAACATTGATGAATAGATTCTTTACTGACTTTGTCAGAATAACAAAGCTAACCATTTCAGGATTCAAGGTATAAAGCTTGATGAGCAAACAAAACTTGTTCTTATTTGACTGCTAAACAGGTATCTAGATATTATGAATAAACCAGACTAAATGTAAGATATGTATTTTTGCCTTTTAGTGACACCTTATTGTATACTGTAAGGTATAAACATTCCAATAGTAATGACCAGTATTGTAGTTGAATCACAACCCTCTGAGACCAAGGCCAAGTCCAAGTCATGGCCCCCAGAGGTCAAGTCACAGCCCTCTGAGGCCAAGTCACACCCTCAGAGGCCAAGTCACAGCCCTCAGAGACCAAGTCATGGCCATTAGAGGCCATGTCACAGCCCTCAAAGGCCAAGTCACAGCCCTCAGAGGCCAAGTCACAGCCCTCAGAGGCCAAGTCACGCCCCTCTGAGGACCAGTCACTGCCCTCAGAGGCCCAGTCACTGCCCTCAGAGGCCAAGTCACAGCCCTCAGAGGCCAAGTCACAGCCCTTTGAGGCCAGGTCACAGCCCTCAGAGGCCAAGTCAAGGCCCTCTGAGGCCAAGACTGTGTCAGAGTCCTGACTCTCCAAGGCCGTGACACCACCAAGCGAGTCAGAGTCCATAAAACTAAGATTCAGGGTCTGAATTCTGGTATGAGTTATAGCTCAAATGAATTTATACAAAATGGGTCAAACCTTAGTGGCTTCAGGCCATGTCACTGAGGCTGAGAACAAGTCATAGCCTTGCTCGCCTGAGTCTGTGGCCTGGTTCTTCATAGGCCAGCAGAACCCAGTCGGGAGACCGGCCTCTAGGCAAAGACTGGTCTTGATACCTGTAACACTGGCAGTGCATGACAGCCATTGAAGTGCAGTTTACAGTAAGACTGATGTTATGACTTGAAGCAGGCCCTTTCAATCCATTTGCACTGGTAATGCCTTCTGGTTATACATGTGTACATAGCTGTAAGGGAAGTTGGATTTAGCTGTGGTGTTAACAGGTCATTGAAACTGCTCACAATCTCAATATTGTCTGTTTGATTTCAGGACTTCCAACTAGTCAACAAGTGCTGACACTGCAGCTTATGACTGGCTACCATAAAGCATACCTAGAACTGCTACAGCAACTCAAGCAAGGCAGGAGTTACTTTGAAGCTTCACTCCAGTCATTGGATGTAATTCTAGATGTGTGCACTTCAGGTACAAGTAAATACAATCAGACTGTTTAAGCAAAAATGATGCTAATGTCTTAAGATAAGGCTCATGATACTCATGTGTAAAAACTTGATTGATACAATGATACCACTGTGTAAGAGATACAAATTAAAACAAAATGAAATTTGGAGGTGCCTTATCTTTTCTAAGACATTAATTTGGATTAATGGCTACTTAAAGGGCTTTGAACCAACAAGTAGTCTATATTACCACCCTTTTACTACTTGATTAAACTTAATTTATTTTGGTTACTGACCATCCAGTAGAAAGTATGACATTCAGCTGTCAGTCTCTGGCAGATGCTTGACCTGCTAATCTTGTCTGTATTTTCAGGTTCATGTATACTGAACACTCTGGCTAGGGTATTAACTGTCCATAGTCTGCATAAGGGAGGTGTCCATCCTAGACATGATTAACTTATTCATAACATTAGGGGGAATTCAGGGAACTTGTGTTTTGTGTCAGTAATAGCCAGTTTTCTGCGTTTTAGAGATGTCCACAAGACCAGGTTGGGCTGTTTTTAGCGAACCTGTGAGCTTATGCGATGGTGCAGCATCGTCCGTCATGTGCTTTGTGTGTCATCTGTATGTTAACCCTAGCT
Organism: Sipunculus nudus; assembly: GCA_026874595.1. Taxonomy (NCBI): domain Eukaryota; kingdom Metazoa; phylum Annelida; class Sipuncula; order Golfingiida; family Sipunculidae; genus Sipunculus; species Sipunculus nudus. The sequence continues at coordinate 54,598,932 of CM049311.1, read as the reverse complement.
ATCTCGAAAATGGCAGGAGCTAGCGTCATCAATTTTTTTGCAAATAAACAGTCATCTGATAAACTCTATTGAATTTTGTTTATTTTTTTTTTCTAACTGCATTTTCTGAGAATTTATATGGAAAAGCAAAAAAAGCTTTCAAAATCTTCTTCTCCAAAACTCTCCAGCCAAATTGTCTAATATTTCACAGAAATGATTCCTGGAACAATCTTTTTCAAGTTTGTTCAAATGGTTCCGCTTCGGAAATTTTTGGCCGAGTTAAAGGAGGTTGAACTTAATCATCAGTCCAAAAAAGCAATCTAAAATTAAAATCTCAGAAATGGCTTGAGCTATCTTCACCAAATTTTATGCCAATGTTTGTCACATATGTCATATCTGAAATTGAGGTATTTGTGGCGCCACCTACATTGATTTGTTTTTTTACAAGCGAAAATGTAATTTTAGACTCTTCTAGCTTATACGCTGTTTTATGATGAAACTGTTAAGCTGATTGGTTTAAACTTTACAAGAATTATTCTATGGTAGGGTTCTGCGAGTTTTATAAGAATAGATTGGGTAAATGCAGCTTTAAAAAAGCAGTATAGCCAATTGAAAAAAGGCTTTCTGTGTTTGAAAACAGATTTGACAACATGCTGAGTTTCAGCAGCCATGTCAAGAGGTCACTCAGTACAACCAGGTGGGGTCCAGACATCACCATGGCAACTGACCTGGCTCTGTCTTGTGTCTTGACAATGTGTCTAGATGTCTATATACTGCCTCTAGACGTCTAGACACATCGTCTAAACGCAGAATTCCCAGATTAGAACTATTGGAACAATATCTATCAACTGTTTGAAAAAACTTGGTTTGCATTTTTAGCAAATCTGTGAGCTTATGCAATGGTATGGCGTTGTCCGTCGTCCGTCTTGCGTCATAGCTATCTCAAAAAGGGCAGGAGCTAGCATCCTCAAATTTTTGGCAAAAAATCTAAAACATTCTGTTGGATTTTGCTTATTTCTCTGCTAACTTCATTTTCTTAGATTTTATAGGGAAGAAGCTTAAAAAACATTAAAAAATGTTCTTCTCTGAAACCATGCTGCCATATTGTCCATTCATCTGTCCCAGTAATCCTCCCTGGCAAACAGAACATATCCAAAATATCCTGATTGATACATCCTAGTTTTAAAATGCCCAAAACGTCCATTTAGCTGAAATCATAATGACTATAAGGTAGATATGCAGGACATAAGAGGATCAATATTAAATTTTAAAAATAAACCTCCATTCATACTCGCATTAGAACTGAAGGCCTTGTTTGTATCATGTATAATATTGATTGTGAAATGTTGTGATATGTATTGTATCATAAGATAATTATATGCTGTTAAATGGCTTGTTGGTTATTGCCTTCATATTGGTCTGAGGGTGGCATATCAGCCCAAGGCACATAGGTTAGAGGGGTGATGTATATGCCCAAAGGCTGATAGAAAGGCAGTGCCCATTGCCCAACAAGCAGGTTCACAATAGTTTTATTTCATCCACGGGCATTGATATGAATCTTGAATGACAATGTATCATTTATGCCGGGGCCTTTGTATCAATCTGATAATATGCATGACAAGTTAATAATGTTTTGTTACAGCCTCGCTGGGTTCCATGTTAATACTCTTCCTTCACTCTGTATATTTGTTGTGTATTTGTTAGAGTTGTTGTTTGTAGTGTGCCAGACAACAGATAGCAGGATCAGCAAGCATGGCACAAGTGTTAGTGAGAAAGGACAACAACTAATCCAGTGCCTCAGCCAGATGAGGACTGAGTGTACTGCTGGTATGTGTTATAAAAAAACATTCCCCTTTTCTAGATTTTTTACACTAGTAACAGGAAATTTTAAACTGTGATGCACATGTAACATTTAATATGGAGGAATAAAACAATGTATACAGCTTTTGTGGACTAATTGTTGGTAGTAACATTCAGCAGCAAGACAGACTTACATTAACAGAGTTAATTGATGACTGATATGTTTAAATTACATCAGTGTTTGTTGATTTGGTCATATATACTTTTATCAAATTAATGATGAACTATTCTTGTGAGTGAGAGTAAATGGTGAACAAATTTTTTTTTTAGTAAAATACACCCCAACTCTCTAATTACATCATTAAAACATTCAGCATATGATTTATATCAAATAAAATTCAGCATATGATTTCTTTAAATGGTGTGCAAATAGCTGATATTTTTTAAAACCTTTAAAACAACACCTTCTATAAGAATGGATGGTTTAACAAAATTTGCTGTGATGGGTTAACTGAGAAATTGTGGATCAGCTAGAAAAACTGTTTAGTGCTAGTAGGTATGATCAACAACACAGCCAGTCAGGGATGCACCTGCAGCTGACCATGGTTACCACAAATACTTTTAAACTACAAATTTTATAATGAATGGTATATCTCCATCTCAAACATATGTCAAATCCAGGTGCAAATAACGGGTTTTTTAGCTCAGCTGACTGTAAGTCATCTGAGCTATAGGGATCACCTTTTGTCCGTCGGCCGTCCGGCCGTTCGGGCGTCTGTCCGTTAACGGGGCACAAATTGTAAATGCTGGACCTGGAATCTTCTTACTTTACATCCAGAGAGGTCCATGAAAAAATCTCCTTGGAAACCTGGAATTAGGTCTCTGTTACCCATATCGTTCGAGCTATGGGGCCCCAAAGTACCCCCCCCCCCCCGAATAGTCAAAAATTTCCTACAAAAACTTCAATATCTCATTAACTACATCACTGATGGTCATGATTTTTGACATATATATTGATCATGAGATGTTCCATCAGATCCTGCAGACTGGTGGCCCCACCTGTATTTTTCAATTTTTTACTAATTTTTTTCTCTATTTTTGAGACCTTTAAAAATGTGGACATCTGTTAATAGGGCACATATCAAAAAGACTGGACCTAGAATCTTCATTCTTGACATTCTGAGAGACCTATGAGAAGTCTCCATGGAAACCAGAAATTAGGCCCCTGTTACCCATATCCTTCGAGCTATGGGGCCCCAAAGTACCCCCCCCCCCCCCCGAATAGTCAAAAATTTCTTACAAAAACCTCAAAATCTCATTAACTACATCACTGATGGTCATGATTTTTGGCATACATATTAATCATGAGATGTTTCATCAGTTTCTGCAGACTGGTGGTGCCATCTGTATTTTTCGATTTTTTATGAATTGTTTTCTCTATTTTTGAGACCTTTATGGATGTAGTTATCTGTCAACTTGGTACAAATTGTAACAACTGGACCTAGAATCTTCATTCTTGTCATACAAGGAGGCCCATGAAAACTGTCTGTGGAAACCTGAAATTAGGTCTCTGTTACCCATATCCTTCAAGCTATGGGACTCCAAAGTATCCCTCAGAATAATGGAAAATCTTATACAAAAGCTGAAGTATCTGAACAACTAATCCAGAGACCACCATGCTTCTTTGCATGGATATTGACCATTTAGTGTTTTTATTAGTTTCTGCAGACTGGTGGAGCCACCTATATTTTTTTTTTTAAAGTTTACGCATTTTTTCTCTAATCTTGAGATATATTAATACAGACACAATCTCAGCCTGTTGGTTAATATATTTGATGCTTCAGTCCAATGGCTATGTACTACCATTCAGATGATAAAATTTCTGTTTGCAAATCTCTTCCCAGTCAGCTTAGCGTCATGACCCATGGGTCACTTGTTTAAAAAATGATTAACATCTGATTATCATACATCCATTGGCAGGTATGTTACCATAACTTAACCCACCAAACCACTCTAAGTTTACATTTCATCTCTGACCTGCAAGGGCAAGGTATGGAATACTCATCTCAAACACAGACTGATTTTAGCATTACCATATTGGGACAGGTTTATGGGACAGGTTTTCCAGTACAAAGGTTGACATGGGCCAAGCTCTCTTGCGTACTGTATGTAGTTTCTGATAACTGGTACTGCAATAGACCCTTTGCGAAATAATATCAATTCCATGGGGATGTATGAGTAAAATATGACCAAAAAAAATAAAAAAAGAAACAAGCTATGAATGTTGGATCCTGTCCCAGGAGATTTGGTAAGGTAAGTCCAACTCTAAACTCAGGGACTAGCATTGTGCTTATATAGGTTTCGACTGTATCACAGGGTCAGCAGCAGTCGGCTGGTGTGCTTGAGGGATGACTCTATTGATGTCAAAAGAAAGGTAAAGGGGGCATTCAACATCAAGCACCACCCACCTGTCCTAACCCACGACCTGGGCCTAGAACTTCCACAGATTTACAAGCACTTGTTTACACATGATCCCTGTGGTCATGTGACAACCACTGAGTCGTGGTCAATCATGCCAGTCTGCTGATGACCACCAAGTGATATGGTCAAAAGCTACAGCTACATACAATGCAAGTCCCTTATTTACCAGCTTTACTAAACTTTTGGCAGAATCAGCTTTTTCTCATGTAAAATTGACAACTATTTGATTCAGTCAGGTTGCTAATATGAATAATTTTTAAATATATATCAACACAATCAGCCTTGCTGCTACATGTATTAATCAATTTAATTTTATATGCATTAGATTTTTCGAATCATATTTGCTAATACTATAAATAAATTTGAACAGCTTCAGCTTGGCGGTCCATGAAGCAGCTGATGTGTTTGACAAGTGTCTGCCTTCTTCACGTCGACAAAGCAGCTGCCTGTGCTGTGTTAGAAGAAACCACCAAATGTTGCAGTACTGATGAGGTATATTTACTGCCATGGGTATATTATATAGGTTGCAACTGTTTTTAGCTCAGCTGACTATAAGTCATCTGAGCTATAGTCGTGGTCCATTGTCTGTCGTCCGTCCGTCTGTCCGTCTGTCTGTCCATGGATGTGGCACATTTTGAAACCGTAAGACCTAGGAATCCAAAATTCGGCATAATGTTAGATGTCCCCAAGATCTCCTACCAAGCCGAAAACTGGGTCTTTGCAACTTCGTTCCTTTGAGAAATTAAGGAAAAACCTCAATTTTTTATTAAAAACCTATTTTCACACTTCAGGACTGCCTAATATCAAAACCACTCATCTGTTTTCCTCATATTTACCATAAATTTTCCACTATATAGTTCCTATGAACATGCCAGAAATTATGTCTGTATTATTTAATTTTAAAAGGTTATGGGCCCAAACAATGCATTTTGTAAAAATTCAGGAAAGATATTTGATCACTTAACACAAAAAATGTTAAAGCTATGGACCTTTTTTCCAGTAATATAACCTTAATTAATCAAAATTAAATTGTATACCCAAAATTAGATGAAAATCTTTTAAATTTTTAGCTCAGCTGACTATAAGTCATCTGAGCTATAGTCATGGTCCATTGTCCGTCCGTCTGTCCGTCCGTCCGTCCGTCTGTCTGTCCATCTGGATGTCCGTCCGTAAGACTGGCACGTTTCGACACCGTTGGAGCTATGAATTTGAATTTCGGCATACAGTTAGATGTCCCAATAATCTCCTACCATGCCAAAAATTGGGTCAATAGGACTTTGTTCCTTTGAGATATTAAGGAAAAACCTCAATTTTTTATTAGAAATCTATTTTCACACTTCAGGACTGCCTCATATCAAAACCACTCATCTGGTTTTTTTCATATTTACCATAAATATTCCTCTATATAGTTCCTATGTACATGCCAGATATTAAGTCAGTATTATATAATTTAAAAAAGTTATGGGCCCAAACATAATGGACTTTGTAAAAAAATCAGGAAAATATTTGGTAACTTAAGACCAAAAGTGTTAAAGGTAGGGACTATTTTCCAGTAATACAACTTCAATTAATCAAAATTTAATTGTATACCAAAAATTAGATAAAAATTTGTTTAATTTTTTTAAATATTGGCAAAAATATAAAATAAGTACCTTAAATTTTGCCCAAATTTGGCCATGGCACGTTTTTTTCCTGTAAGTACTGTGGATTTAATTTTCACACCATGTATACATAAGGATTAAATCTGTTAAAATCTGAAATTTGAAAATAAAAGCTGCAAAATTAGGCTAGTTATTGAATTTTTTTGGAGGCTCTTGTTGTATTCCCTTACATTGTCAAGCAGTCCACTTTGATGACTGTAGGTCATTAGTGCACATCTCTATGCTCCCCAGGCTGTTGACATAATTTTAGATGTCCCCAAAATCTCCTACAGTACAGAAAATTGGGTCATTTGGACTTTGTTCCTTCGAGATATTAAGGAAAAAAAACTCCCGTTTTCCATAAAAAAAAGCCATTGTTACACTTCAAGGCTGCCTAATATCAAAACCACTGATCTGTTTTGATCGTATTTAGTATTCACATTCTTTTATACATTTTCTATGAACATACCAAAAATTAGGTCAGTATTGGGTATTATTTTGAAGTTATGGGCCAAAACATAATGCAGTTTTTTAAAAAAATCAGGAAATATAATTACTCACCTAACATGAGAATTGCTGAACCTAGAGACCTTTTTTCAGGAATATAACTTTATTTAATCAAGATTCAATTGTTTACCCAAAATTAGATCTGAATTTTGCAAATTTTTCAAGTTATTAGCATAAATTAAAAATCAATACCTTAAATTTTGTCCAACTTTGGCACTGTTGATTTAATTTTCCCAGCATATATGCATAAGGATTTAATCTTTTAAAATCTGAACTTTCAAAAGAAATTGATTGGAATTAAAAGCTTTTATTCATGTTTTCATACACCATGTCAAGTGTTGTTTACATCTAGCCCACCTAGTAGTACAGCCTTCACTTGCATTATGTAACCCACCCCAGGCAGCTGACCTTGGCCCAGCTTGGCCACTACTAGCAGGCTTCCCCTCTGCCCTGCACTCATCCCCCCCCCCCCAGCTGGTGCATAAACTAGATGAATGTTTTAATTTTTCTGTATTTTATTTTATTCTTGGACATGCAACATTTTAGATTTTGTATTGAACCACCAGGGTTACAATGATTAAAGTGTACATTTAATTGTGTCCACAAAGTGGTGTATTGCTGTGAAAGTGTGGATGTTCATGAGATGAGTAATTCCTTACTTCAGAAGAGTAAAAACTTCACCAGGTGTGAAATTGACTATTAATTCCAGTAATTAATTAAAACTGGGATAGTAATTAGCACATTGATATTGTTTGTCCCTCATTCAACCAACAGTGTGTATACTTTATTTGAAAAGATGTTTTATTTTATCAAATTTACTTTTATTTTATTTTGGTGAATAAAATTAAGCATGTCCTGAAAACTCCAATGTGCAAAACTTTTTAATAGTGATTCAAGGAATATTCTTGTAGATGCCATGTTGTGGCATTATTTTCTTTTAAAATCAGTTTAAACATTTATGATTTAAAAATAATAAAATATATGTGTATGCATAATATGACCCAATGTTTTTTACTCTGTATATATAATGATTGCAACTTTTGCAACAATTCTAATATTTTAACTTATATTTTCAGGTTTTTTAATTAAAAAATTATAAACCTGTAAATAAAAAAATGATTCAGATAAAAACTTCTTAATGGAAAAAGTGGATCTGCTTAAAGAAATAGGATTATATATAAACTTAAATGCATTATTCTCTTGAAAGTGAAATAAAGGTATTCGTCCATTCTGTCCACTTGCCTGTCCATCTGTAAATTTTCATATGCAACACAGTATCTCAAAACTTTTACTGTTTTTCTTCATGACAGTCTTGTCAGAGTATTAGTTTGCAATCATATATTTAGAACTTTACTATAACCAAGTAGGAGGGCCCCTTTCCTCTTAGCTTTTCATATTCTTATATAAATGAAAAACATTACAATAGAATATTTCTACATCCACCTTCGTGCTGCCCTCACTTTTCCCTTCTCCGAACCCCATCCCAAAGTCAGCCTCAGTAAGCAAGAACAAGATGAATCAGATATATTCATACTTTAATATTTTGTATAACTATTCGTCCATAGGTACCTATGTACATGCCAGAAATTATGTCAATATTGTGTAATATGTAGACATAGTGGGCATCACAATAATGTACCTTGTCAAGACTAAAGAGATATTGTGTCATACAGTCACATATTCATAAATCACTTCATCAGCATAGTTAATCATAACATCATATCTGTCAAATTGAACACTTGCAGACTACCATACACTTTAGATCCTTCAACAAATAGCCTTATCATCGTTCTACTACTGCTTATTACTGCTGTCATTGCATTCATATTTGCTCAAATATATCACAATTTTCAACCCCTCCTAAATAAATAAAAAATAAACCACTTTATTTGACTCTATTAATCCATCAGTCAGGTAATTTCATTTATCATTTACTCACATATTACATAACATTCCTTTATAATAGCCCAACATGTACATGATATTCATAAGCTTTATCGACTCAATAGTATTACAGTGGAGAAACATTTATAGTCCAATCACGATCAGCTGAGCGCCGTGACCCATGGGTCCCTTGTTTAAAATATTCATAAAAATAAAAAATTTGGTACCTTAAATTTTGCCCAAATTTGACCATGGCATGTTTTTTTCCTGTAAGTACTGTGGATTTAATTTTCACAGCATGTTTTTGTTAGCATTTCAACTGTTAACACCAAAAATTCGAAACCAGTTGATCAAAAACTGTAGATTTTATTCAAGTTTTCAAGCACCATGTAACATATTGTTTACATCAAGCTAGTGTTATGCAGTTTGCAAGAGCTCAGCTCTCCAGCTTCAGCTCTAAGTTCCATAAATTCGGCATACAGTTAGATGTCTCCAAAATCCCCTACCATTCCAAGAATTTGGTCACTAGGACTTAATACCTTCGAGATATTAATGAAAAACTTCATTTTTCCATTAAAAACCCATTGTTACACTTCAAGACTGCCAAATATCAAAACCACTGATCTGACTTTAATCATAAATAATATACATATTTTTCAATCTCTATGCACATGCCAGAATGATGTCAGTATTGCGTAATTGTTTTAAGTTATGGGCCCAAACATAATGCACTTTGTAAAAAATCAAGAAATATATTTACTCCCTTAACAAGGGCATTGCTGAAGCTAGATTTTTTTTTGTCAGGGATGTAACATTATTTAATCAGGATTCAATTGAATACCCAAAAGTAGTTCTGAATTTTTCAAATTTTATAAGTTATTAGTATAAATATAAAATTAGTACCTTAAATTTTGCCCAACTGTGACCATGGCACGTTTGTTTCCCGTGAGCACTGTTGATATAATTTTCATATCATGCACACATAAGGATTTGAGCTTTTTAGTTTAGAAAGCTGAAAGAAATTGGCCAAAAATTGTAGCTTTTATTAATGTTTTTTATGAGACCCTGTCAGACTTTGGCTCTCTCAAGCCCCTCTTGAGTCACCTGTATTATGCATGCTTGAGGCGAGGCAAACACGGAATCCAGGCAGCTTATGGCCAGCCACAGTTGATCCAGGTGTCCAACCCAACTCATCTAGTAGTTTTAACCAACAACATAACAATAAACAATAAATTAATAAATTTTTATTGGTTTTTAATAACAAATTAAAGAAAAATAGAAAAGGAATTTGTTAGTTTATAATAACAGGAAATTAACTTGCATATACTGATGATATAAGAATCTTGTATCGATGGGTAGAATGTCACGTATTCCAAATAACACCATGCAGTCAGCTATGGCATTTTTCAGTTCAATTTTAATGATAAAGAAGTAAATCATATTATTCATTACTAATCATTAGGGATCAAATGAAGGAAATTAATGATAGAAAAAGATGCAGTTGATAATATAAATCTAGATTCCTACTGTGTCTAGTGTGTACATTGATGTGAAATTAGTCCAAAATGAATTTTTTAAAGTTATTTTTTAATATAAATAAAACCAGGTACTTATGATCATTATTTAAATGTGTGAATTTTGTATATTCTGGATTCTCAACATCATTTTTTTTTTATGAAAACTGAATAAATACCAGACATGGTGTGAATACTTTGTAATTGTATTAAATACGAATATGATTATGTACTCCATTATAAAATTTCTTGCATAAAGAATTGGAATTCAGGTAAAAATGAAAGTATATGAATACTCGTGCAAATACTTTCAAAATGTATTCAGGAATGCATTCATGAATATATTCTTTAATATTATTTTTAATAATCATTTCAGTTATATTTCATTTTAAAAAATCATATGATTCTCTTATTATTTTTAATAAAAATTATATTTGAGACAATATTTGTAATTTTTTTTAATAAATAGTTAAACTCTAATATTATATGTTCTGCTTATAAGTTATATGGCCAAGTCAAAATCTGTGTGACAATAGTACTCCATTTGTTAATAAATAAATGAAATCAATCCTCTTCCCTGTCTCCAAAGGAACTATCAAAATCATACATAAGCTAAACAACAACAACTCATAATATAGCTTATATTTATTACCACACAAAACCAGCATGTACCTCATTTCTAAATAATATTTTTTTATCATATATAACAGCTGAGCGTCGTGACCCATAGGTCCCTTGTTTTTTATATTATATCATGTTTTTTTTTATATTCTGTTAACAAATGAGTCCTTCACAATAGTTGCACACAAAATTTGGCTTCCATTGGGGTAATGTTAAAAAATTGTTCCTTGATAGAGACAAAATGTGTGATCATGATTTGCCCTTCAGTTTGCCATGTCATATATATTAGTTGGGATAATAACAGAAGGTTCATAACAGGCTAACAGCTGGTTGTTATTTGAATGTTGTGTTCAGCATCCTTGTTCATATTCAGTATAAACATAGGAATATTTGTGATAATTTCAGCCACATGCTGTACATGGCACAGTAAGTCATCAAGGCTTAACCTACCTGCATTGACCATAAAGTCCATGTATAAGTTCATGTGTCCTCTTTGACAAAAATACATGCAAATAACATATTTACAACAAGATGTAATCATGACATAGTCGCCAGCATTTGCCAAGAACATTTTCTCTCTCAATTTGGTAAACGCATTTCTAGGTATAGCTAAATCAAATGCTGCAGCGCCATCTGGTATTTATTTTCAAAATGATACAAGTAGTCTTCGAGATATTTTATGTCATTGTATATGCATATATATATTATGTATAATTTATATATTTACCTAACCCATTGCCATTGACCTCTGACCTTTCCTCTCTGCCAAGCGTCCATTTTTGCATCTGTTTCAACACATAAACCCACATATCTTGGGAACCGTTTGACTGATCCGGAAAAAAAATTTGTACAAATGTAGGCCTTGGATAGCTTTATAACATACACAAAAAAATTGGTGGTGCCACCTGCAACCATGTTTGCACAGTGTCCATCGGTTCGTCTGCCTTGGGTTAAAATCACTCATATCTCTGCAGTGGTTTGACTAATTCACCTGAAATTTGGCATGCCTGTACATCCTGGATAGCTTTCTTGATTTTATGACAGGTGGCGCCACCTACATTCATGTTTATGCTGCAGACATCCAAGCTCATATCTCGGGAACTGTTTGATCGATTGGGCAAAAAGATTGTAGGTGTATAAATCTCACATAGGTCTTTATCATACGCAAAACTGGTGGCAGCACCTGCAGCCATTTTTGCACAGCATCCATCTGTTCATCTGCCTTGGGATAAAATCACTTATATCTCGGCAGTGGTTTGACATATCTGCCAAAATTGTGCAGGTTTATACAACCGGACAGCTCTCTTGTTTTTATGACAGGTGGCGCCACCTACATTCTAGTTTGCGCTGCAGACATCCAAGCTCATATCTCATGAACTGTTTGACTGATTGGGCCAAAATTTTGCATGTGTATAGATCTCACATAGCTCTTTATTATATGCAAAACTGGTGGCACCACCTGCAATCATTTTTGCACAGCATCCTTCTGTTTGTCTGCCGTGGGATAAAATCACTCATATCTCGGCAGTGGTTTGAAATATCTGCCTAAAATTTTGCAGGTTTATACATCCTGGACAGCTCTCTTGATTTTATGACAGGTGGCACCACCTACATTCTAGTTTACACTGCAGACATCCAAGCTCATATCTTGGGAACCGTTTGAACGATTGGGCCAAAGATTTGCATATGTATAGATCTCACAGAGCTCTTTATCATACGCAAAACTGGTGGTGCCACCTGCAACCAGTTTAGCACAGCATCCATCTGTTTGTCTGCCACAGGCTAAAATCACTGATATACATGTAGTGGTTTGACTTATCTGCCTTAAATTTTTCATATGTATACAACTTGGACAGCTTTCTGGATTTTGTGGTAGGTGGCGAAACCGACATTCACATTTCGGCTGCAGACATCCAACACTTCACTCTATTTCCCCTTGCCACTCAATCCATGCCTCACTTCACCCATTCCACTCTGATTTTGGCGGATACACATAGTCCCTTGTCAACTTCCCATATTCTAGTTAGTCATAAATGATTATGTGTGCACATGAAGAAAGTCATATAATCAATAAAAATTGTAATATTGTCAGAGATATGAGAAGGACAGGACACAAAATAGTGAAAAGTATTTAAACTTAACAAGTTTTGCAGGCCTGGCCATAACATTAACCTTTCAGCATGTTATAAAAGTTAGATGTGTTAGCTCAGTCAAAATTTTAGGTAAACTTGACAGATTTATTGGGTAGATTTCACCATTATACAAGTAAGGTACATAAAATAATTGATTAATGATCAATCATCTGTTGTTTTTTAATTTTAGTCATTGAACATGACTTTGCAGCCAATTCCTGCCACCACAAATTGGACACAGGCACTGTGTGGTTTCATTTATAGATAATATCAATCTGGTTTTGTTTTATAGGATTCAGAAGATCATAGTGCATTAATAATGATGCCTCTAGTAGGTATATCACATGATGACAAGGAAAAGGGCCACCAGTCAGTCCATTCTATATGCCATTATTTGCTGGGCCTTGCCATGTACATGCAGCAGAAGACGGATAAATGTCTGAGAGTGTTGGAGGAGGTGTCGGGTCATCTCAAATGTCAGGCTTATTATCTCAAAGGTTAGACAAAACACAGAAACCTCAATTTACAGGTGCTCAGTATCAGCCACCTCAGGCCTGCCAAATTGTTCACTTTTAAAAGTCACCTATTTTAAGATTTAGGGAAAATCTTGGCAATGAAAATTTTTTTCAGCAGGGCTCTTTTTTTCTTGTTTTATTTTCAGAATAAAAATGTTGAGCACCTGTATTTCTTTACTGTAATATAGTTCAGCAAGAAAGAAATTTCGCCACACCATAATTGTTCTGTGTGTAAGTCCCCAGCAATTTGTCCAGAATGTCTTTATCTGCGTATAGAGGAATATGGACTATGCATGTATCAGGCATTCAGGGATATATATATATATATATATATTATTATTACACTATGTGTTTAGTTAGCTTGATTCTAATATTATTAATGCCCCCCGTACAGTTGAGCGCTTTCTCTGTGAAATAAAGCTAACTATATACATACCGTAAAATCTCCACTTAAAACTGCACTTCCGATTAAAACCGCACCCAGACTTCGCAGAAATTCCAGGTGAGCCACCGCGAGGGGCTCAAATACTAAGAACCCCCCTTTAAACCGCACCAACTTTCGCTACGGAATGATTTGACAAAAGACACAATCAAGCTATCATCTAGAAATGAACACGCGTAGGTTGCGACTCGGCCATTCCTGTCCACATTTTATTTAAACACATCATAACACTTTTTTGAAGGGTCACTCAAGCATGAAGTTTGAGAAGACGTAAGGGCCGGTGAACCTCCGCCTGTTTATACAGATCTGATATTCCGTGCTGTATTCTTGTTTGCTACTGATTTGTCATTATATTTTGGAACAAATATTCTGCTGATCCATTTCAAGTCACTGTAGATTTTAATTCTAAAAGTAATATTTTGAAATCTTAATTTTTTTTATGTAAATTCCATTTTCTGGAATTACTCGGAAGATTCAAATCATTTTCATACCGGTTACTTCGGTACGATCATCGTCACATCGTATGTTGACATCGCTCCATGTCACAATTTGCTGGTGCGTTTGAAAACATCGCTGGTCAACTTAACTAAATATCAAAGTAACTGAAGTTACCTTGTCAGGATACGCACGTATAGGAAACATGACACTTGAAAACGAGTGATTTTAAGGTAAAATTAAAGTGGCCAGTCAGGGTAAGCAAGTTTTTTCCTGAAGAAAGTTTCCGTGTGGGGAGCCATTTTGTCAAGACAGTGTTCACGCAAGGCACGCTGGGACGAAATAGGTGGCTGTTCTGTTTACCATCCACCGCGTACAGCCGTTCAAAGAATACAGGAACTCTCGGCCCCAGAGACACTCGTCCCAGAGACACTCGGCCCCAGCGACTCTCGGCCCCAGAGACACTCGGCCCCTGAGACGCTCGGCCCCAGAGACACTCGGCCCCTAGTCAGCAGGACCCAGCGACACTCGGCCCCGTCCGGTCGCCGCCCCCAGAGACACTCGGCCCAGGGGTCTAGCCTCGGGAAACCCCTCAGAAAACCTTCCCGTAGTTATCCCTTCCGGGACAGAGGTCTGATACTAGTTCCCCGTCTTATACTAGCTTAGAAAAACCCCTCAGAAAACAACTTCCCGTAGATATACTGAGTCGGAAGTCGGAGAATGGAAGCCTGTTTTTTTTACCGTCTTAGGTTCATTAGGGAAGGGTTTAATGAGTCAAAACAAAAACGAGAGAAAGTGAAAGTAAAACGTATTTATTAATAAATAAATATTTATTAATTGAAAAGAGTGTTTAATGTTAAATATGTAGTTCCTGATTACAATAATAGGCAATATATACACAAACCGAAATAGAAAACGTTCCAAATATCACAGTATGAATGAAGTATATGAAAGTTACCCGTAAAGTCACCAAATTACAAATTAAAAAGTAGGCTTATATACAAGTTTACTGTCAATTTACACACATATATAAAACAAATCAAAGTAGAAAGTGTTTTCTACTTCGTGTTTTCTACTTCTAATTTCTAACTAATGTTAACTAACGTTAATGTTCTAACCAATGACAGAGCGTACATAAAGAAGCAAGAATACACACACAATGCCAAAATCTTAAAGAAACGGTAAATTATGACTATTTCCACATATACACATCAACTATCGTTAATGTTTTAACTAATGATGGAGCGTACGTAAAAAAGCAATTGTATATAAGGACTCTTCTCTAATGGGATTAATATGTATGCAAAATTCATATATATACAAAGCCAAAATCATAAAGAAACTGTAATTTACGACTATTAGGAACGGTAATTTATGACTATTTCCACATATAGGGTAGGGCAGGGCAAGACGCCCACCTTAAGCGGAGACGTGTCCTGCCGGTTCTGAAACATCTTTAAATCATATTTTTTATTGTCAAAAGGTCAGATATATTCGAGAAAATAAATTCTGATGGGAATTTTGGAACATTTCAGAATATTTTCGACGAAATCGGGAAAAGATATATCCTCTGACCATGGGCGTTTTACCCCAGACTTGGGGCGATATGCCCATGGGTGGGCATTTTACCCCGCTCTCTTCATTCATTCTCGAGCTTCCATTTTTAGATAATAACAGTGCAAACTCATTTGCCTAAAGTACTGTATTTAAGGGAAAATTACAGCCAAACTTCAAATCGAATGTTATTTTTATGCCTAAATACTAGAAAATGGGTTACACTTTATTTGATGACCAATTCTTGGAATACTATACAAAGCTAAGCTCTTTTTAGTGTTTCGGGGGACGCCGAAGTCTCTGGAGGCCACCTTTTAACTTGCTCCTTCAGCAACAGCTTTACCAGTCAGTCGTAATACATCCTGCCCATAGACATCTTGCGTGGATTTCAGAGTATATGTTAGAGTCATCTGAAAAAAGTGAGACAGCATTCAATAACTTTCACTTCTCTCTCTCTCCCAAACCACCACACCATTTTATATATATATAATATACCTGTGTTATAAGACCATCCGTGGTTCTCGCCAGAAGTGGGTTTAATTCACAGGTCAGTAAAAACCAATGTGAATGTTTTTGGTTCACGAAGTGTGGTCTTATTAGACAGATGATCTTTCAGACAGGTTACACTGTATATATATATATATATATATATATATATATATATATATATAAAGTATGGGGTATATATATATGTATGTATATTTATAAAGGCCTTTTTATATATAGGCCTATATATATATTTATGGTTATGGTTTATGGTTACACCAAGGGACTCATTATACCCTTTAAAAGGTCCACAAAACCTGACGGAGGGGTTTAGCCTTAAAAAACTGGGGGAAACACTGCAAAAAAAGGTAATTTGCTCTCGCGACGGGAGGGTTTAAACCCCCTAAATCCCCCCCCCTGGATCCGCCACTGTGTATATATATATATATATATATATATATATATATATATATATATATATATATATATATATATATATATTCCGATTTCTCCCTCCTCTTTTCTTTCATTCATTCAGCCATTCTGTCCACCTTGCTTGTTAATGACTTCATGGTTATTTGATTATGGATATGCTCAATCAGGGGTTTACCGAACTTACTATGCAATCAAAGGTTATTGTTATGACGGCAGTAATCACAGCCAACAAGATCATAAAGACGGCAATTTAACTTTGATCAATACCGAGATAAACGGATCAATACCGAGGTAAATTTAACGGTGACAATTTCTTGATTCATTTATATAAATACTACAGCGTATTATAAAAAAAATATGAACACCGATTATATTTGGCTCCTACAACGTTTATTGCATCCATTTATTTATCGTGACCACCACAGGATAATGGTTTAGCACCTTTCATTTAACCATCTATAAATTTTTTATAAGTCATATACAAAGATAATTTTATGATATCAGGGCTACACGAAGATATGTTTCACAAGAAAGGACGGTCCATGCCGAGGCCTGGTCCCAATATTTTTTTGGGGTATGTTAATGCGGCCTTCAGGAAACAGTTGAAATGAACGAACACATAAGCTTACGAAAACTAATAATTTAAGAGGAGACATAACACCTGGCCATGCATTTCTATTGTGTGTAAAATTCATATAATTTGTGGAGTATGATAAAAAATCATATGGATTATTATACAGATATTGTTTCAGAAATAAGCATGGTTTTAATTTTTATATACACCAATATATATATATATATATATATATATATATATATATATTGTATGTGCTATATTTTTTATTTTATGGAAAATTTAACTTTAATTGCTTCGTGGCGTTCAACTAGGGCCTACATGCAGGCCACCACGACTAAGGAACTTCTCCAATTCGAGTGGCTCATCAAGTGAGGGGATAACAATCCAGAAGAGATAACTACGGGAAGGTTGTTTTCTGAGGGGTTTCGCGAGGCCAGTATCGCACCCGATGCCCTGGGCCGAGTGTCTCTGGGGGCGGCGACCGGACGGGGCCGAGTGTCGCTGGGTCCTGCTGACTAGGGGCCGAGTGTCGCTGGGGCCGAGCGTCTCAGGGGCCGAGTGTCTCTGGGGCCGAGAGTCGCTGGGGCCGAGTGTCTCTGGGACGAGTGTCTCTGGGGCCGAGAGTTCCTGTTACCCCGTTCAAAATATTCTTGGCAGAATATCGGGGCGTTTCAGCACATGGCGGCACTTAAATTTGATTTTAAAACGATCGTCTGCCATTGTGTGACTCTTTACGATGTCAGCTTTTTATTCATTTTACGTTTTAAACAAATAATCATTGCTAAATAATGCCGCAAATGGGTTTAAAGTAGGCTTTTATTTCAATTTTGCTCGACCATGCCCAACGAAGTTTGGTTTTTGTAAACGTATTATTTGGTGACAATTACAAAGATTTTATAACAAGTAATATATCACACGAAAACTAATCAGCAATATTTAATTTATAAATAACAAATAATTGTAAGTAATACATTTACACACGGCTCCCATGCATGCGAGACTGCTGCTAAGAACGGCCCTCGAAAGTTGCAATATTATCGCCCACTCGCCGGCCCAAAAACGATGTCTGTCAGGAAGATATTCAGGAAACCCTTCTAGTATAAACCGCATAGTGCATTCAGGAAATCAACCTGATTTCAAGATTTTGAATTTCTTGATTAAACCGCGGTTTTAAGTGGAGATTTTACGGTAGTATAATATTATTAATGCTCCTTGTACGGCAGAGCACTTTCACTGTGATGTATTGAACCTTAATGTATTATATTGATTTTATATGTATATATATATATATATATATATATATATATATATGTATATATATATATATGGTAAAATATATATAAATAATATATATAATATATAAAATAAATAAATATAAAATATGGTAAAAACCCCTTGCACGTTTGTTGAATTTCTGACTGCATACAAGAGCGTCTCTCACAGGGTGTGGGCAACAGCCAACTTGTATATATAGGAAATGACTGGTTGCCACAAGGAGGATTTTATGCTTTATTTTGTGAGTTCACATGTATTCATTTTATGTCAATTCATCAATCCTAGCCCAATGTCAAAACCTCTGTGTTTACAACCATATCAATGCAATGGGATGGATGGCTGTTGTAGTGCAGTTTCCTTATTACCAGTGTCACAAATGTGAGTAGGCCTGTAAGTTTGATATTAATTGCCTACTTAATCATTCATTCATGGCTTAGGCAGTCCTAGCTTTTGGTTTCTGTTTTATTTTCAGGTCAGGTTTGTTTCCAACAAGGGAAAACACAAGAAGCAATGAAATATGTGCAATTGGTCAGACTGGACACAGCTTCTCCAAGACTAGCTGCTTGTACCAAGAATTTGATGGGATGTTGTCTGGCACAGGAGGTATGGCAGCATGTCCACATATTATGTTCATAAATAGGGTTACTTCCATTTGTCAGTGTAGTTAAATGAAATGTAATTGATACAAGAGTGTGTCCTCTTTAAATTTGTCTTTGGTAAATCAAATTTTATATATGAATATATATTGGAGAGAAACTTAATATATATCTTTTTTATCACTGATTTAATGAAGAAAATAAATATTGATTGATTCTCTGGAAAGATGAAAAGACAAACTGCTGTTCTCCTGCAGTCCTCATGGAGTAAAACAGTCTTGAAAGGCAACTTATTGAATAATTTCTAATTATAGATGGTGTGCCATATATACTTAAGAGGACATTGAGAAAAACTGGGGCAAATGTTCTAGTGTTCCAGGAATAATTGCAGCAGAATGATATTTTGGCATAATATAAATAGTAAAACACCTGAACCATAACAATGGTATCCTGAATATTGCCATATGATAAAAATCGGGTCTAGGGTTTAGCTTTTCAGAATTAGGTATCCCCATAGTTTTTACATACTGATCACCAAATAATTATTTTAAAAAGAAACAATTCCATAAAAGAGATGTACCCGCACTAATTGTTTTGTGAAAACTGATCCATATATGATATATATGATTTTTTTTTTCTCAGGGCAAAAAATACAGTGCTATCCAGCACTTTAAAGAGGCCCTTTATACTGATCCCAGCTCACTGATGCCTCTCTACAACATAGCCCTACAGTTCAGAGATCTCCATCAACCAGAAGCTGAATTAGAATCTCTGAACTTACTTATCACGGTGGGTAACCATGTCATAGATTTTTAGAGCAGCTGTAACTCTCATCTCTCTCTGTATCTCTCTTTTTCTCTGTCTACTTTAATGACTGTAACTAATGTCTGAACTTTTAAGAGTCCATAGTCTATGCAAAAAAGAAATTAACAAAAGAGATTTCATATCTGACTGAACTTTATTCAGTATCTTACAATTTGCAGCATGTCCATTTTGGTATTTGATAAAAGCCAGGCTTTCCACAGTGTATGGTTAATCATACATGATACATTTGTTCTGTATCATATTTAAAACAAAATACTATGCATACACATCTGACAAATTTAAATGCCAATTAGCCTGTGATTCTCAGCTAGAGGTGACATGCTTAATAGTTAAAACTGTTTAAGGTATGAAAATGAAGTATTTACATAGCAAATAAAAAACCCCAAATGTTTTGGCTGTTCTGACCAACATAATTGGGGTACATTTGTGACTCATATTGCCTATAAGGATATATAGGACATTTCACAAATGACATAAAATATTAAAAGTCTTCATCTTTACTCTGGCACACTGGCTATAGAAAATGGACTGCAATATTAGAACACATGCTGATGAACAGATCAAAACTTTACCAAGGTTCGGGGTCACGCAAGTCTTCATTCAAGTGTATTGATCGTGTGTATCTAGAGACTCGCCATGGAAGATTGGTGATTAGTTCTTGGTGGTTCATGTTTAACAATCAAAATTTATAATATTATTTGGTTTGGTAGTATTTAATGGGGTCTATAAAGAAAAATGAATAATAATCTTGCTTATGTCACTTTTTGTTTATTTGGATTACCCAAATGATGGTTTCTGAGAATATTTAGGCAAATGTCTGGTGTTACTGGGATATGGATACTTGTGCAACCAATTCAGTCTGTATTGATCATTGTTAACAAAAAGATTCTTTTGTACACTTAGTTGATTAGGGTAAGTATATATACACATTCATCCATGTAACAAAAGAATATAACATCTTATCTTTTTTAAATTCTGTTACATGTATGTCCTTTAAAGGCAGTGTACGATCACTCAAGTACCTGCCCTCTGACGATGTCTGCTTGGATGATATACAGGAAACCTTCCATTTAAAACCGCACCTTGCTTGTTGGAAAACACACCTAGTTTCAGGATTTTAGTTTCTATTTAACTGTGGTTTATAAAAGAAGAAATACAATAGTCAACGTGCATTGGTATTATTTGGTTATTTCATACTATGTTAAATGTAACACAGATTTTTTCCAGCAGATTTGTGTGTTGCCACGCTGTATCGCAAATTCGTTCATGAAAATACCCAGCCATACTGTCTCTCTGTTCCTGTCTTTGTCTGTCCCTGTTTTCCTGTCTCTGCCTCTCTCTCTTTCTCTCCCTCTGAGCTATATCAGAACTGTCACAACCATGACTAAAAATAGTCATTCATACATACAATAGATGTGTCACAGTATTTTCTGGCAGGACAGTATTTTATAACAGAGAATAGGCCAATTAAAAATTTTTTTTTTCCAATGAAATGTTCCTGTGAGCAATTAAAAGCAGTTGAAGCTGGGTGTCAGTGTAATCTATATTATTTCTTATTAATTTTTCATCAGAGAATCAATTTGATCACTATCAATGCTATTTCAATATGAGCAGACAGAAATAGGATTGTGAGGAAATTAAAAAGAGACAACTTGTTAATAGATATTCATCCATTCATATGCAGTGTGACAAACCAAATAACTTTCAGATTTTTCTTGCAGGGTCTGGACAGTTGTGATGAGAATCAAGAACAGGGAAAGGTGCTGCCCCCCATTCTAGAGTTACCTGAACCACATGGACCTCATTTAAGCCATGTATTGTACGAGGTGGCTGCCTGCTGTTTAAAACTTGACAGGTAATTCATTAGTTCAGAAAGGCCATGTTTCGTCTATATTGTATATCCATGCATGCTTGCTTCAGGTTTTTTTTGATGGCAGATACTTGTTAAAAGGTGTGAAATCCAAGGATGCTTCATGTTTCAGAATCATAGCTTCATTGTATCCCCAGACAAAGTCAGGGGATACTATGGTTTTATGTTGGTCCTGCGCCGCCGCAGATAAATCTTGTCTGCGCGATTATTCAAAAAATATTTCACAAATCTTTACCAAACTTGGCGCCACCTATTATCCTTTTTATTGTTAAAGGGCCTTTAATGCCCCCATCAATGCCATTGGATAGTACTGTGAGCATTATAACTTAAAAACTATTGGACAGATTTATTTCATATTATACATTTATACATAGAAATGGGTTATGGGATGAGGTATATATAAATTGGGGTCATGACCTTTCGTTAGAGAGTGGCCGTGACCTTGAAAATTTCTGTTTTTGGTAAAAATCACACAAAATCTTAAATATCTCAATAAGGGATGCATGGATTGGTCCAAAAAACAAATTGACCAAAGATCTTGGATAGCTTGGTCTTCTGCGGGAGACAGGTGGCGCCACCTTTAGTCCTTTTCTTGTTTTCACACCTATTAATACCCCTTTCATTGCCACTTGATTGTACTGTAAGCATTATAAGTAAAAAACTAATGGACAAATTTTTTTTATATTATGCTTTTACATAGGTATAGGTTATGAGATGAGGAATATTTAAATTGGAATCATGACCTCTCCTATGAGAGTGACCTTGATCTTGAATATTCCCATATTTGGTGAAAAATATTGTTTCTCAAGTTGATCAATGGAAAAAACCATGGTGGCTTGCCAAGTGTCAGTTTATGCTTCTGAAGATGGGGCCCTATACTTGAAGGGGGGATTGTCTTGGGATACTATGGTACCTGTTTATTTTTAAAGTGGAACATTTTAAATGGTTTATTGGGTATAAGGGTAATTTGAAATGGTATGTCTGATATCATATACATTGCTGGATATTGCCATATTTTTGCACCAGGCAGTGGGGAAAACCAAACCAAGGCAGAAAATTTACAAGACCCCTAAGAATTTTATCAGACCCCACATTCTTTATTGAAAACTCTGTTTTTTATAATTTGTTTGAAAATATTTTTATGTAATATATGGGTTGTACAAATCTTTGTTTTTTTTGGGTAATGGATTAAAACATCTTATTTTGACTTGTAATGACAGTTTCTTTTAACATGTAAAACAAAAGTAGTATACAGTAAATGTAGGCAAGATTTTGGCAGTATAAAATCAAACACATTTGTCTGATTCCCAATGTTGGGCCCAGGTACTTGTACCTGTACCTAGGTACACATTTCAGAACGCCTGTACCTTTAAATGTACCTGTACCTGCCAGTCATGAGTAGGAAGTACCTTGTACCTGTACCTGTGCCTGGAACTAAAGTACCTCCACTTGGTACAAGATACTCAAGGTACATTTTTCATATTTTCAGTCTTTTAGCAAACCTGTGAGCTTATGCGATGGTGCAGCATTGTTCGTCACAGAAGCTAGCATCACCAATTTTTTTGCAAATAATCAGTATTTGAAAAACTCTATCAGATTTTGTTTATTTTTTTTTCTAACTGTATTTTCTCAGTATGTTACAATCGTGGATATTGGGCTCTCTGTGGCTATTTAAAGACAACTGTACATGGATTATAATGATTGGTATCAATACTCAACGTGATTGAAGAATTTACAATCAATAAGATGTATCTGTATTTTGCATTCAGTATTCATCTGTAATAATTCTCATATATTCCTGATTTCTTTTTTTTTTTTATAAAAAGTCAGCTGAAAAGCATTTTGTATTTGGAAAATTTAAAATTTATTTCAAAGTTATTTCAAGTTAGGACCACTTTTGTGAACAGATGGCAGGACTAGGTTTACCATTGGCAGTTTGCCAGTGCCTTGATGTTGGCCATTAGCCAAGATGATGTCAGCTTTATAAATAGTTTTGGCACAGTGCCAGGATTGGAAGAAGTGCAGCCAGGTTTATCAAGAGTTCACTCAGTGCAGTAGCTGCATTCTATTTATAGCTTTGGCAGACTGTCCACTGCATCAGATTTGGCACCAAAGTTCAGCCTGTACCTATTTATAGCTTTGGCAGACTACTAACTGTGTCAGATTATGAAACAGGTCAAGAGTTCACTCAGTGCAGCCATGTACAAGTCAAAAGTTCACTCAGTTTAGCCAGGTGCAGGTCAAGGGTTCACTCAGTGCAGTACCTTGCGCCAGCAATTTGTCATAGATCACTCGGGGGCAACTTCTTTACTCACCTAAGCCTGGTCATCTCAGTGGGAACTCAGGGGAATATATGTATATATCTCTTCGTTGTATACAAGACTGGTGGTGCCAGCTACAATCAGTTTTGTGTTGTGTGTACCCATGCCAGAATTTCAGCAGTGATGTTTGTGGAATTGTTTCTTGTTCAAAGTGTTTATCACTTGCATTGTTCATATACATGTTACACATGTTCTTGAAAAGTAACGATCTAGCATTGAAGCATTATACCTGGTGTAATCCCATTGCACAGGTTCGCATTAGGCCTGTACACCTTGTTTAAAGTTTTTTTCTCTTTTAGTATTAAATTTGATTACCTGTTGTGTAAAATAATCAGCAAGTCATCAATGTGATAAACTGCTCATGAATTGAATTGTTATCACACCTCCAGAATAGTCACAAGTGTGAAATCAGCTGTAACCATTAACTAAGCAAATCATTCGAGCTGTCCACTTAATGGACTTTCAGTACACTTGAATATCATGTTTGTGAAATAATGGGGTTATACTGTACTTGGTGCACTTAATGAACTTTTAATACACAAATATCATGTTTGTGAAGTATGGTGTCATACTGTACTTGGTGTTCTTAATGGACTTTCAGTAGACTTGAATATCATGCTTGTGAATGTATGGTGTCATACTCTACTTGGTGCACTTGATGGACTTTAAATACACATGCATATCATGTTGTGAATGTATGGTGCCATACAGATATTAAGTTCTAATAAAATATACTTTAGCAAATGGCTTTATTATTGTTTGAGAGAAAAAAAGGCATGTTAACTTACATATGCGTGAATTTATGCTGCTTTTATTATCTGTAAAACGACTTTGAAGAAATGCTAAAATAAATGTACCTGTACCTGTAGCTTGATGCTTTCTAAAGTACCTGTACCTACGTACTCTGTGAAAATCAAGTACCTGTACCTGGCCAATTCACAAGTACCTGTACCTAGGTAATTTCACTTGTACCTGGCCCAAACCCTGCTGATTTCATGTGTTCTTGGGTTTGCTTTGTCATGACCTAAAATTGGTATTTACATGTAAGGTATAAAATAAAAATAGGCACAAGACTTAAGAAAACAGTTCTCCGTATGTTTGTGTTTAAAGGTTTGATGATGCAGCCGAGGCCTACATGCGTCTCCTGGCGTTATTACTCCAGTCTCCACAAGAACAGGTATCTCCAAAGCTCAGTTCATACACCTTATTTCAGCACTTTAACACTGTTAAAGGGAAACATTAATAAAAATGAAGATATGTTGTGTAAGTATGACCTATTTATGGTGTATTTTAAAGCTTTTCTGGGGCATCATGATCATATATCAATTTTAAATTCACTATTGGTGTATGAGGCAACCTGAAGATCAAACCGCATGGCAATCCAACTTTTTTGTGGGAAAACTGAACTTTTTAGCAATGGTCAACCTTACAGTTTTCTGGAATGAATACCTGTTGTTTTTCAATATAGTAAAGGTTATAGAGTTGGTTGTAATGGTCCATTCATGGCCAGTGGTCTTCCCCAGGTCCATCAGTATCCTCCACCTTTAGAGACTCCTGAGCAACAGCATATGTGTTATGGCAGGTGTGTAGCATTTTGCTATTATAAATGTCTGTACAATCCATGTAAAAATATAGTTTTAACTTTAATACTATTTCAGGTTGTTCAGATGGGCCACCAAGCTTCTTTGCCATCAGTGACCACTGTATTTCTTGAGGCTGCTGCATCATTGAACAAAGCTGGCAGATACCAGGAGTCCAGTGTCCTCTGTGATAAAATTCTAAACAGCAGCAGCACACCCAGTTTAAAACAAGATGCCAATATGACTGTATTACCAGATCCTCATGACACACACTTAAGAGTCTTGCTTGATGAGGGTTTGCTATCAGAATCACAGAAACATCCTACACAGGAACCAGATACTGAGATAGTGATGTGATTGAAGGAATGTCAAGAAAAAGGCCCAGGGTTGTGTCTTGTGATGGATCTGATGTTAGTGCTTCTGTGCTAGAGCTGTCCAAAGAATGTGTGGCTTTGATATACAAAGCTGATTCTCTGTACATGAGGAAGAGCTACACAGAGGCCTTGGATTGTATTAACAGGTCAGTATCCTGCTAAAACTGGCAGATCACAGTTACATACCAAAGGCTAATCTATATAGCTATTCGCAGGGTTCCCGTGGGGCCTTGAAAAGTCTTTATTTTTAGCACAGCTGACTGTAAGTCATCTGAGCTATAGGGAACACCTTTTGTCCGTCGGCCGTCCGGCATGCAAGGCGTCTGTCCGTTAACAGGGCACAAATCGTAACTGCTGGACCTGGAATCTTCTTACTTTACATTCAAAGAGGTCCATGAAAAATCTCCTCGGAAACCTGGAATTAGGTCTCTGTTACCCATATCCTTCGAGCTATGGGGCCCCAAAGTACCCCCAAGAATAGTGAAAAATTTCGTACATTTCTCTATTTTCGAGACCTTTAAAAATGTGGACATCTGTTAACAGGGCACAAATCGTAAAGACTGGACCTAGAATCTTCATTCTTGACATTCTGAGAGACTTATGAAAAGTCTCCATGGAAACCAGAAATTAGGTATCTGTTACCCATATCCTTCGAGCTATGGGGCCCCAAAGTACCCCCCCAGAATAGTGAAAAATTTCATACAAAAACTTCAATATCCAATTAACTACATCACTGATGGTCATGATTTTTGGCATACATATTAATCATGAGATGTTTCATCAGTTTCTGCAGACTGGTGGCGCCACCTGTATTTTTCGATTTTTTAACGAATTTTTTCTCTATTTTTGAGACCTTTAAAAATGTGGACATCTGTTAACAGGGCACAAATCGTAAAGACTGGACCTAGAATCTTCATTCTTGACATTCTGAGAGACCTATGAAAAGTCTCCATGGAAACCAGAAATTAGGTCTCTGTTACCCATATCGGCCGTATACATCCTTTGAGCTATGGAGCCCTAAAGTACAGCTCAGAATAATGGAAAATTTGATACAAAAGCTGAAGTATCTGAACAACTAATGCAGAGATCACCATAATTGTTTGTATGGATATTGGTCATGGAGTGTTTCATCAGTTTCTGCAGCCTGGTGGCACCACATGTATTTGATTTTGGCTTTTTTCAATTTTTTTTCTCAATTTTTGAGACCTTTAAAGATATGAACATCTGTTAATAAGGCCCAAATCACAACAACTGGACCTAGAATCTTCATTCTTTACACACAGGGAGACCCATGAAAAAGCTCCATGGAAACCTGAAATAAGGTCTCTGTTACCCATATCCATTAAGCAGTATGGCTCCAAAATACCCCCCAGAATAATGAAAAATTGGATACAAAAACTGCAGTATCTCAATAACTACAACACTGATGCTCATGATTTTTGGCATACATATTGATCATGACGTGTTTCATCAGTTTCAGCAGACTGGGTGCGCCACCTCTATTTTTTTTCAAATTTTTACAAATTATTTTCTCTATTTTTGAGACCTTTAAAGATGTGGTTATCTGTCAACAGGGTTCAAATTGTAACAACTGGACCTAGAATCTTCATTCTTGTCATGCAAGGAGGCCCATGAAAAGTGTCTGTGGAAACCTGAAATTAGGTCTCTGTTACCCATATCCTTCAAGCTATAGAACTCCAAAGTATCCCTCAGAATAATGGAAAATCTGATACAAAAGCTGAAGTATCTGAACAACTAATCCAGAGACCACCATGCTTCTTTGCATGGATATTGACAAGTGTTTTTATTAGTTTCTGCAGACTGGTGGAGCAATCTGTATTTTTTTTAAAGTTTACGCATTTTTTCTCTGTTCTTGAGATATATTAATACAGACACAATCTCAGCCTCTTGGTTAATCTGTTTGATGCTTCAGTTCAATGGTTATATACTACCATATAGATGATAAAATTCCCTTTTGCAAATCTCTTCCTAGTCAGCTGAGCGTCATGACCCATTTGTTTTATTTCGCATTTGTTTGAAACAGATGATATATATTTGTGGGTAGATCTTCTCACTCTGTGAAATACTGCTTGTTCATGTTTATAATTCACCATTTATGTCACTTAATTCTGTTGTTTGTGATGATTAAGCTGGGAACTGTAATGCTATTATGTCACTAAATTTTGTTGTTTATGTTGTTAAAGCTGGGAGCTGTAATACTGTTATGCCACTTAATTCTGTTGTTTATGATGATTAAGCTTGGAGCTGTTATACTGTTTCAACATCACTTGTCAATGTGCTCTGCTTCTTGCATTCAAGTTCAAAGGATAATGATTTGGTGTGTATATACTGGTAGTACAGCTTAAATTCTCTACACTTCATCTTTTCCATGCCAATGTAATATTTAATTAAAACATTACCTTTTATCACTGAAGGGTGCTGTTAAGAATACCGCCTGTAGTAAAAGATGATAAGAGTGAAGACAAAGTAATGAAACAGCAAGCAAAACGAAGAAAGGTGGATCACAGTAAGTAAAGAATAAATCTCTTCAGATGTACAGGGGATGTATATTGACATTCAGCCATGTGTTGTCGAATAATGTTAAGGCACAAAGATGCTTGTTGGATGGACAGTTTTCAAAATAATAGTAACGTTGAAGGCACTGAAGTCTGAAGAAAGAAATTAATCATTCTATAATAATGTTTTTGTTCAAACTAAATATTAAGTTAACTTGATAATAAAATTTCATTATGTTTATGCTATCAGATAACCTTATTTGGTATACAGCTGTAGAATGTAAAGTAACAGAATTGAACAGTCAAACAGTCACTGAGTCAACTGCTGTCTACACTTAATGAAACAGAATGTTTGAAAGCAAAGACCAGATACATGAAAATAACTGCAAAGACTTCTTAAAATTTTGAAGGTTGTAAGAGTAGATCTGTATGAAATCATATTGATAATAAATATTCAGACATGCAGTTTGTGTATTGAATCAGAGAATGGTGTCATACATAAATGTTATACTTAAAGAAAAATGTACTGTTGTTTGTTTTACCAGTTGTTTGTTTTATGAATTTTTAGTGTGTTTTCCTTCCAGTGAATCTCCTTCATCTGTTAATGTTGTTGCATAATGACAGTGTATTTTGTTCCTGAAATTTTAAATAAAATCATCTTAAGCTGCAGAAAATTCAGCATACAGGATGTTAAGTTGCCCCTGTGACCAAAATTCTCATGAAATCTGTATCGTTATTTGTAATTGGCTTTATTTACCTTGCTGCTGCTTGTTTTTCTTTTTTACATAAAAATAAATCCATTTGATGATGAAATCAAAACCACTCAAGGTATTATGTTCCAGTCAACATAATGTTTGGTCCTGTGGTGGCATATCATTGCTCAGGTTAATAATCAGTTCCACAAGAAGGCTTTGTTCATCACTCTAAGCTTTCAAAGCTGCAGCTGGAGTATTGTAATGTTACAAATTCCATTAGTGTTTATTTTCACATTTTCAGGTGATGGGGACAATGAGGGCTTCACAAACTACAGTTCACTATGTGGTATGCTGCACCAGAAAAAAGCAGCATGTCTCCTCGCTCTGCGGCAGGTTTCACAGGCTGCACATTGTGCCAGAGTAGCAAAGCAATTCACACTTGACCCCTTGTGATTAAAGATTACAGTTTGGGTCAGTTATGTTGATTGCTACATTTTGACTTTATTATCCATACTAGGAAGTTGTCTTAAATCTGTCTAGCCATACAAGGCACACAGTGTCAGCTGATTACAAAATTCTCATAAATGTTCATGAATGAATCACACAATAAAACTGATGATAGTTAAAAACTTGATATTTTGTATTTTTATAGCACACACTGATAATCATGATAACTTTCCTACCAAGAATATTAAAATAGTGACTCAGTGGTTCCCTTTACAGTTTGTAATAGCTACATAGAGTTCTATGTAATATTTACCCAGAATATGATAGATTTTCTAATACAAATATTATACTTAATAATCTCCCCCTCAAGTTTGATACACAAGTTTGGTCAACCCATTTGTAGCTCAGATGACTATAAGTCATCTGAGCTATAGTAATAGTCCTTTGTCCGTCGTCCAGCCCTCCGTTAACAGGGCATGTTTTAAAACCGTTGGACCTACGAATCCAAAATTTTGCACACAGTTAGATGTCCCCAAAACCTCCTAACATACCAAAAACTGGGTCACTAGGTCTTTGTTTCTTTGAGATATTAAGGAAAAACCTCTGTTTTCCTTTAAAAACCTATTGTTACACTTCAAGACTGCCTAATATCAAAACCACTGCTCTGTTTTTGATCATATTTAGTATGCATATTTTCCCATACATTTTCTATGGAAAAATACATACCAAAAATTAGGTCAGTATTGCGTAATTTGTTGAAGTTGTGGGCCCAAACATAATGTACCTTGTAAAAAATCAGGAAATATATATACTCACTTGACATAAAAATGGCTGACTTAACATAAGAATTGCTGAAGCTAGAGACTTTTTTCAGGGATATAATTTCATTTTATCAAGATTCAATTGTATACCGAAATTAGATCTGAATATTACAAGTTTTATAAGTTAATCGCATAAATATAAAATTAGTACCTTAAATTTTGGCCATGGCACATATTTTCCCTGTTAGCACTGTTGATTTAATTTCATATCACGCTCACGTAAGGATTTCAGCTTCTAAATTCTGAAATTTGAAAGGAACCGACCAAAAACTGTAGCTTTTATAAGTTTTCATGAGATCATTACACAAAGCAATTAATGATAGACAAGGATGCATTTGATTATATTAAAGAAATCTAAATTTCCAGGTCTTTTCCATGTGTTAAATTTGTTGGTTTATATTTATTACAAATTTTAAAAAAATTGAAAAATGTCAAAAATTTAAACTATTACTCAGACAAGTGCTCATCGAAGATGTCAGTATGTTTGACTCTACGCTCTTTACACAGTGTATAAACTAAGGCCTAGTACCTATATCGTAAGCGCTGTTTGTTATGACCTTGTATCCTGAATTGCTATACCAGAGGGGAGCACTGTATTTTTGTCCAATCAGGTGAGACCTTGTGCTGGAGGACACTGCCAAGCGAGAAATACACGGAGCCAATCATGTTCATTTCGTTTTGATTGACAGCTCATTGCCCGGTAACTGTTTGAACAGACCACAGGCTCAGAGAGAATTGATCCAGACGTGGTTTGCTTAGGGCGTTGGGCACATAGGATGCCTGGCTGGTGAACTGTCATTCAAACGAACCATAACAACAAAGGCTGTGTGCACACCTCGCTGGCTGGTTTTAAGTTCTGCAGACAACAGATACATAGCTACGCTAACACAGTCATACTGTCATAATCAAATCGGTCGATTATGCGAGAATGCAGAGGGAACAATTAAAATTCGACCGTAAACTCATCAAAGGGCCCTTGAAGGGCAGCTATGGGCGGAGCCGGATGCCTGTCAAATGTTTGTTTATTGGCATCTGATTGGCTGCTTGTCACATCATACGCAAGTTTTTTCAGCGGACAACGAACCATCATCTGGTGTCTAAATCTAATACTTATAAAAGGAATTCTGTTCACGTTTGTTCGCAATGTACTCTAAAACCATGTTGTGTACAATATTGTGCCATACATCATTTTAAAGGTTATTATCCCCGCAGTGACATAGGCGATATGAAAAGAAATAATTTTTAATGTACATATTTTTTTGAGTGATATTTCCGTTTTTTTACCGAGCACAGCCGAACTGCCTTCGGCAATCACCAGAATGCGTGCATCCTGGTCACTTGACCTTTAACACTAAGGACTATTGTTTATGAATAACGCTTGCTTTCAATGAGAGATTTGACCCATGAGCGTGGTCAGTAAAACAGAAAACACATGTTTCTCGCTTTATAAAATGGAGAGTTCAACTCAGGAGGATTAATGACAAAACCTAATTCAAGGTCCCAATTTCAGGAACAGGGCTGGGGTGGGGTTGGGTGGTGGCGGGGGTTTTAGGACTCAAAATTTGTCTGATACAATGAAAAAAAAAAAGGTTGCGGTGGCTGAAAATGGGATACGGACCAACTGCATTGAGTCCCGCTGGGTCCGCTTCTGCTACTTACGATGTATGCATATTTCTGTTTCCTTCTTCAGGAACAGTTTCCTTGCAACATACATTTATTTAATCTTTCATGAATTCCTCACATCAACCTATTCTTTATACGTCCAACGATAGAAACCAGTCAAATATCAACGAAACACAGTATGCATCTGCGTCTCATTCCGGTTCGCAATGTTAACCATCACTGACCAGGTCTTCAAGGTAAACATACTGTGGTATGATTTTTGCCACAAGCACAGCGCCACAAAATAACAGTAAAAAAAAATATTTGTACATATCGTATTCAGAGGTATCCCACTAAAAATCTATATTTTCTTTTAACTTTTATAATAGAAAATGAGCCAACATTCAATTACTCAGTAATTATATCTCCCAAACCCCGGTAAAAAGACCGGTATACCGGGTTTATCAGCTAGTATACCATAAACGGTCAAAGCTGGCAGCGTGAAAATCAGTTGAAAATCAGCGCAAGCTTTCCGCTGCCTCGGAAGCGTAGTTTGACTCATGAGAGTTAGACTCATGGCTGTATCACCTGTTACATGATACTAGGTAAATAATCAAAATTTATAGTACTGACTCCTTTATTTCAGTTAATAAAATTAAACATCCATGCCCAGCTCCAGTTTGCTTCATGTATAATATATTGGGTGTATTGATCCTTGGGTTATTTTTAACCCATGTGTTAGTTTCATAGCTGAGATTTTTATTTTTTTTCTGATATATGTTATAAAAAAATAAAAATATTCAAATGTGATGAAAAAAATCAGATCTTACTAATTTCTTAGACAAGTTCTTATTATGATGTCTATAATGTTAATAATTGTCATAAGTGTCTTGCTATGCTGATATGTAGACAGTGATGTGACAGTATTCAATGGTGAATATAATAGTTTTTTTTTATAAATTAAATTTATAAAACCAGGTACTTATGATTGTTTTTCAAATTTGTGAATTTGTATATCCTGAATTCTCGACAGTTTCATTTGACTGAAACTGAATAAATACGAGACATTGAGTGAATACTTTATAATTGTATTTGAAAATGAATACAAATACTAATACAGGTAAAAAGAAAGTATTTTAAGGCAAGTGCAAATACATTCAAAATGTATTCATGAATGCATTCATGAAAACATTTATAATATTATTTTAATAATCATTTATTTCAATTATATTATTTTGTAAAAATCTTTTCAGATGATACTATTAGTATTTTTTAATTAAAATTATATTTGGCCCATTAATTGCAATTAATTTTTGTGACAGTGCTACTCTTGGGTATAGGTAACCTGTAATTATTGAATAACAGTTAACTCCTTTGTAAAAAGCATGATAATTAACATGACTTATAGTGGACATTTTTACTTTTTTATCAAATACTTCTGCTGCAATGTAGATAATGTTATAAGGCCAAGTCAAAACCTATGTGACAATAGCACTTTGTTTCCAAATGTAAATAATATAAATGACATCAACCCTTTTCCCTCTCCAAGGATTTTATCAAAATCTTTACATAACTTGAGTAATCACCATCATCCTCATATTTTACCACACAAAACCAAAATATTCTACGTCTTCTTCCAAATCATATTTTATGATCATAAATAACAGCTGAGCGCTGTGACCCATGGGTCCCTTGTTGGACAAGTGCACGCCAACAATGACGCTACTGTCCATTTTATTATTTGATATATGACTGTGGCACATTGTGCCCATTATTCAAAACTATTGATAAGACAATTTAATTGATTAATCACAGGAGATGTAGTGTCTTATAATTATTTACGTTTGAAAAGCATTTATAGAAAATTTGATGCTAAATAACTATTTAAAAATTATAAAAAAAAATATACTTAAATTAAAAAATAAATTGTTGAGGCCAGGTAGTAGGATTCCTCTTGCCAATAAAATAATACTAACCAATTTCAGGGTTAAATCACCAAAATGCCCGAAAAATCAGTCGAAATATTTTGAAATTGTTATTATTAAGCCAAAACCTACTTTAATGCCAGTCCCTGAGCTACATGTGATTATTAAGTAACTAAATGACTTGCCCTAGATGATATGAGCTACAAGCTTGTCTACAGCAGCAACATACCCTAATTCATGCAGGGGTCAAAGTTATCTCCAGTACCTCAAAGGTAAATTTGCCAGAAACTACTCATTCATTGACACACTAGGCAGCCCATTGATATAGGGAGGACAGTGGGTTGGTCTATTGTAGTGGACCATAGCGGGATACATGGGAAATCTTACAGTTTCAACTGACAGTCAGTTGCCGACACCTTGTTATAGAGCAGACCTTTCATGAGCATGCGTACATGCTGTGCCTAACAATCATTAGGTCCATTGAGCCAGGCCTGCATTTCTGGTTTAATTAGATAAGATTGAGTGCGAGTCGTCACCGACAGATGTAGCAAATGTAATGACTCAGGTCTATTAGGAATTATGATTTTATTCATAAAATATCCCTGTCGATCGGTGAACACCTTTGAATCAGAGTAGTTGAAAATTGTCAAGAATATTTGTTGTCTCAGTCATAATGTGGAAAAGGCTGATACACCTTATATGCAGTACAGTAATTGTTTTTCTTGTCTTCACTGGTTCTGAAGAAACCATCGGACATTTCATATTTAAGCCAGATTTTAGGACGTTCTAATTTCTTGCATGTTTCAAATATATATACTTCCGTTCTAATATGGAGCCTTCGTCAGGTTGTAGAGACCGGTTACAGGTCTGCCATGAATTCATCATGATTACACCGTCCTCATGAATCTGTAGGAGCAAGGTAGCAAATGATTGACAGATCCTGTTCAAATTTTACATGAACAAATATGGATCTGAGGGCGAAGCCTATCGAAAATGGAACCATCAGGTTTAATATGAGACTCGCCCTGGCCTTGAATCAGTACATTTTGAGAAAAATCAAATTAAATAGATATCCCATGCAAGATATCTCAAAGGTGGATGGATTACTATGAAAATTTTCATGGCTCAAGATCTTGGCTGCACCATCTTCCTGCCGCTATACGCTAACAAGATCGTGGTAGCTTATAGCGGCAGAAAGATTGTGCAGCCAAGATCTTGAGCCATGAAAATATCGGCCAATATTTTTAAATTTTTATGCCCCCGCCACAAAGTTGCCGGGGCATATAGTTTTACCCATGTCCGTCATTCCTTCATTCCGTCCTTCCGTCATTCCGAAATGAAACAGTTGTACGGACTTTTTTTCGCAATGCCTGCAGATATTGGCCTGATTTTTGGTGTGTGGGCAGATATAGACCAGTTACAGATCGAGTTCGCGTTTCATCCCGGTTGACCTACTTTGACCGTTTTACGGCTCCTAAACTTGGAAAATTTCATGAAAAATAGAAATATTCATGACAGATACACATGTACGGACTTTTTTTCACAATGCCTGCAGATATTGGCCTGATTTTTGGTGTGTGAGCAGATATAGACCAGTTACAGATCGAGTTCGCGTTTCGTCCTGGTTGACCTACTTTTGACCGTTTTACGGCTCCTAAACTTAGAAAATTTCATGAAAAATAGAAATATTCATGACAGATACACATGTACGGACTTTTTTTTCGCAATGCCTGCAGATATTGGCCTGATTTTTGGTGTGTGAGCAGATATAGACCAGTTACAGATCGAGTTCGCGTTTCGTCCTGGTTGACCTACTTTTGACCGTTTTACGGCTCCTAAACTTAGAAAATTTCATGAAAAATAGAAATATTCATGACAGATACACATGTACGGTTTTTTTTTCGCAATGCTTGCAGATATTGGCCTGATTTATGGTGTGTAAGCAGATATAGACCAGTTACAGATCGAGTTCGCATTTCGTCCTGGTTGACCTACTTTTGACCGTTTTACAGCTCCTGAACATAGAAAATTTCATGAAAAATATAAAAATTTCATGACAAATACACATGTGCGTTTTTTTTTTCTCAGTGCCTGCAGATATTGGCCTGATTTTTGGTGTGTGGACAGATATAGACCAGTTACAGATCGAGTTCGCGTTTCGTCCTGGTTGACCTACTTTTGACCGTTTTACGGCTCCTAAACTTAGAAATTTTCATGAAAAATAGAAATATTCATGACAGATACACATGTACAGACTTTTTTTTGCAATGCCTGCAGATATTGGCCTAATTTTTGGTTTGTGGGCAGATATAGACCAGTTACAGATCGAGTTCGCGTTTCGTCCCGGTTGACTTACTTTTGACCGTTTTACGGCTCCTGAACATAGAAAATTTCATGAAAAATATGAAATTTCATGACAAATACACATGTACAGACGTTTTTTCGCAATGCCTGCAGATATTGGCCTGAATTTTGGTGTGTCGGCAGATATTGACCAGTTACAGATGGAGTTCAGGTGTTGTCCCAGTTGACCTATTTTTGACCGTTTGACGGTGCTCTAACATAGAAAATTTCATAAAAAAAGGTGCACATGTATGGACTTTTTTTCGCAGTGCCTGCAGATATGGGCCTGATTTTAAGTGTGTAGGCAGATAATGACCAGTTACAGATCGAGTTCTTGTTTTGTCTCAGTTGACCTACTTTTGACCATTTGACTGCTCCTGAACATAGAAAGTTTCATGAAAAATATAAATTTTCATAACAAATGCATATGTACTGACTTTTTTTCCTCAATGCCTGCAGATACCACCCTGACTTTTTTTGTGTGGGCAGATAATGACAGTTACAGATCGAGTTTGCGTTCATCCTGGTTGACCTACTTTTGATTGTTTTACGGATCCTAAACATAGAAAATTTCATGAAAGACAGAAATTTTTATGGAAAATGCACATGTACACAAAAATAGAAATATTCATGACAGATACACATGTACGGACTTTTTTTTCACAATGCCTGCAGATATTGGCCTGATTTTTGGTGTGTGAGCAGATATAGACCAGTTACAGATCGAGTTCGCGTTTCGTCCTGGTTGACCTACTTTTGACCGTTTTACGGCTCCTAAACTTAGAAAATTTCATGAAAAATAGAAATATTCATGACAGATACACATGTACGGTTTTTTTTTCGCAATGCTTGCAGATATTGGCCTGATTTATGGTGTGTAAGCAGATATAGACCAGTTACAGATCGAGTTCGCATTTCGTCCTGGTTGACCTACTTTTGACCGTTTTACGGCTCCTGAACATAGAAAATTTCATGAAAAATATAAAAATTTCATGACAAATACACATGTGCGTTTTTTTTTTCTCAGTGCCTGCAGATATTGGCCTGATTTTTGGTGTGTGGACAGATATAGACCAGTTACAGATGGAGTTCGCGTTTCGTCCTGGTTGACCTACTTTTGACCGTTTTACGGCTCCTAAACTTAGAAATTTTCATGAAAAATAGAAATATTCATGACAGATACACATGTACGGACTTTTTTTTGCAATGCCTGCAGATATTGGCCTAATTTTTGGTGTGTGGGCAGATATAGACCAGTTACAGATCGAGTTCGCGTTTCGTCCCGGTTGACTTACTTTTGACCGTTTTACGGCTCCTGAACATAGAAAATTTCATGAAAAATATGAAATTTCATGACAAATACACATGTACAGACGTTTTTTCGCAATGCCTGCAGATATTGGCCTGAATTTTGGTGTGTCGGCAGATATTGACCAGTTACAGATGGAGTTCACGTTTTGTCCCAGTTGACCTATTTTTGACCGTTTGACGGTGCTCTAACATAGAAAATTTCATAAAAAAAGGTGCACATGTATGGACTTTTTTTCGCAGTGCCTGCAGATATGGGCCTGATTTTAAGTGTGTAGGCAGATAATGACCAGTTACAGATCGAGTTCTTGTTTTGTCTCAGTTGACCTACTTTTGACCATTTGACTGCTCCTGAACATAGAAAGTTTCATGAAAAATATAAATTTTCATAACAAATGCATATGTACTGACTTTTTTTCCTCAATGCCTGCAGATACCACCCTGACTTTTTTTGTGTGGGCAGATAATGACAGTTACAGATCGAGTTTGCGTTCATCCTGGTTGACCTACTTTTGATTGTTTTACGGATCCTAAACATAGAAAATTTCATGAAAGACAGAAATTTTTATGGAAAATGCACATGTATGGACTTTTTTTCACAATGCCTGCATATACTGGCATGATTTTTGGTGTGTTGCTTGATAATGACCCGTTACAAATCGAGTTTGCATTTTGCCCTTGTTGACCTACTTTTGACCATACGACACCTCCTGAACTTAAAAAATTTTCCAAATTTTACAAATGTTTCTAATTTGCCCAAGGCGGGGGCATTCGTGTCGTTCCGACACATCTAGTTTATAAAATAGTTTGACTGTAGTGCAACTCTAAATTACCAAGGATATCGCTAAGCTTATCCTGTACACAAGAATGGTGGCATCATCTACAACTTATAAATGTTTTGCGAATTTTACCTCCCCCAAGATTGTTACCGTACTTTAAAACAATGTGAGCTCAGCAATGCAACAAAAAACTAGAACTATTGGTTTAGATTTGTGCCCTCTCAATAGACGACTGCATCTTTAAAGGTCTCAAATATAGAGAAAAACTGCGTAAAAATTAGAAAAATACAAGTGGCGCCACCAATCTTGAAAAACTTATGAAAAAAGTGTTCAATATGCATGCAAAGAATCATGGTGATCAATGCATTAGCTGTACAGATACTTGAGCTTTTGTATCAAATTTTCCATTGTTCAGGGGGTACCCGGTATTTCTGAGTCCCATAGCTCGGAGATTATGGGTAACAGAGACCTAACTTCAGGTTTACTAGGAGACTTTCCATGGACCTCCCTGCATGTCAAGTAAGAAGACGCTAGGTTTAGTGGTTACGAATTGTCAAATTTTAACGCATATTTTTCTCTATTTTTTGAGACTATCAAAGAAACATTCGTCAGTTAACATGGCACAAATCGTTACCCTTGGACCTAGAATCTTTTCACTTGACAACCAGGGAGGTCAATGAAAAATCTCCTTGGCAATTGAAAATTATGTCTCTTTTACCTGTATCCTCTGAGCTATGGGGCTTGTAAGAACCCCCCCCCCCCCCCCCCCCCACCACCACCACCACCACCAACAAGGGACCCATGGGTCACGGCGCTCAGCTGATCGTGATTTGACTATAAATGTTTCTCCACTGTGATACTATATCGAGTCGATAAAGCTTATGAATATCATGTACATGTTGGGCTATTATAAAGGAATGTAATGTAATATGTGAGTAAATGATAAATGAAATTACCTGACTGATGGATTAATAGAGTCAAATAAAGTGGTTTATTTTTTATTTATTTAGGAGGGGTTGAAAATTGTGATATATTTGAGCAAATATGAATGCAATGACAGCGGTAATAAGCAGTAGTAGAATGATGATAAGGCTATTTGTTGAAGGATCTAAAGTGTATGGTAGTCTGCAAGCGTTCAATTTGACAGATATGATTAACTATGCTGATGAAGTGATTTATGAATATGTGACTGTATGACACAATATCTCTTTAGTCTTGACAAGGTACATTATTGTGATGCCCACTATGTCTACATATTACACAATATTGACATAATTTCTGGCATGTACATAGGTACCTATGGACGAATAGTTATACAAAATATTAAAGTATGAATATATCTGATTCATCTTGTTCTTGCTTACTGAGGC
This sequence comes from Sipunculus nudus, assembly GCA_026874595.1. Taxonomy (NCBI): domain Eukaryota; kingdom Metazoa; phylum Annelida; class Sipuncula; order Golfingiida; family Sipunculidae; genus Sipunculus; species Sipunculus nudus. The sequence continues at coordinate 54,559,283 of CM049311.1, read as the reverse complement.
TGACTTTGGGATGGGGTTCGGAGAAGGGAAAAGTGAGGGCAGCACGAAGGTGGATGTAGAAATATTCTATTGTAATGTTTTTCATTTATATAAGAATATGAAAAGCTAAGAGGAAAGGGGCCCTCCTACTTGGTTATAGTAAAGTTCTAAATATATGATTGCAAACTAATACTCTGACAAGACTGTCATGAAGAAAAGCAGTAAAAGTTTTGAGATACTGTTGCATACGGAAATTTACAGATGGACAGGTAAGTGGACAGAATGGACTAATACCTTTATTTCACTTTCAAGAGAATAATGCATTTAAGTTTATATATAATCCTATTTTTTTAAGCAGATCCACTTTTTCCAAAGAAGTTTTTATCTGAATCATTTTTTTATTTACAGGTTTATAAATTTTAAATTAAAAAACCTGAAAATATAAGTTAAAATATTAGAATTGTTGCAAAAGTTGCAATCATTATATATACAGAGTAAAAAACATTGGGTCATATTATGCATACACATATATTTTATTATTTTTAAATCATAAATGTTTAAACTGATTTTAAAAGAAAATAATGCCACAACATGGCATCTACAAGAGTATTCCTTGAATCACTATTAAAAAGTGCTGCATATTGGAGTTTTCAGGACATGCTTAATTTTATTCACCAAAATAAAATAAAAGTAAATTTGATAAAATAAAACATCTTTTCAAATAAAGAATACACACTGTTGGTTAGATGAGGGACAAACAATATCATTGTGCTAATTACTATCCCAGTTTTAATTAATTACTGGAATTAATAGTCAATTTCACACCTGGTGAAGTTTTTACTCTTCTGAAGTAAGGAATTACTTGTCTCATGAACATCCACACTTTCACAGCAATACACCACTTTGTGGACACAATTAAATGTACATTTTAATCATTGTAACCCTGGTGGTTCAATACAAAATCTAAAATGTAGCATGTCCAAGAATAAAATAAAATACAGAAAAATTATAACATTCATCTAGTTTATGCACCAGCTGGGGGGGGGGGGGGGGGGGATGAGTGCAGGGCGAGGGGAAGCCTGCTAGTAGTGGCCAAGCTGGGCCAAGGTAAGCTGCCTGGGGTGGGTTACATAATGCAAGTGAAGGCTGTACTACTAGGTGGGCTAGATGTAAACAACACTTGACATGGTGTATGAAAACATGAATAAAAGCTATTCATTCTAATCAATTTCTTTTGAAATTTCAGATTTTAAAAGATTAAATCCTTATGCATATATGCTGGGAAAATTAAATCAACAGTGCCAAAGTTGGACAAAATTTAAAGTATTGATTTTTTATTTATGCTAATAACTTGAAAATTTGCAAAATTCAGATCTAATTTTGGGTAAACAATATAATCTTGATTAAATAAAGTTATATTCCTGAAAAAAGGTCTCTAGGTTCAGCAATTCTCATGTGAGTAAATATATTTCCTGATTTTTTAAAAAATTGCATTATGTTTTGGCCCATAACTTCAAAATAATACCCAATACTGACCTAATTTTTGGTATGTTCATAGAAAATGTATAAAAGAATGTGATTACTAAATACAATCAAAAACAGATCAGTGGTTTTGATATTAGGCAGCCTTGAAGTGTAACAATGGCTTTTTTTATGGAAAACAGTTTTTTTCCTTAATATCTCGAAGGAACGAAGTCCTAATGACCCAATTTCGGTATGGTAGGAGATTTTGGGGACATCTAAAATTATGTCAACAGCCTGGGGAGCATAGAGATGTGCACTGAATGACCTACAGTCATCAAAGTGGACTGCTTGACAATGTAAGGGAATACAACAAGAGCCTCCAAAAAAATTCAATAACTAGCCTAATTTTGCAGCTTTTATTTTCAAATTTCAGATTTTAACAGATTAAATCCTTATGTATACATGGTGTGAAAATTAAATCCACAGTACTTACAGGAAAAAAACGTGCCATGGCCAAAGTTGGGCAAAATTTAAGGTTCCAATTTTATATTTTTGCCAATATTTAAAAAAAATTAACAAATTTTGATCTAATCTTTGGTATACAATTAAATTTTGATTAATTAAAGTTGTATTACTGGAAAAAAGTCCCTACCTTTAACACTTTAGGTCTTAAGTGACCAAATATCTTCCTGATTTTTTTACAAAGTCCATTATGTTTGGGCCCATAACTTTTTTAAATTATATAATACTGACTTAATATCTGGCATGTACATAGGAACTATATAGAGGAATATTTATGTTAAATATGAAGAAAACCAGATGAGTGGTTTTGATATAAGGCAGTCCTGAAGTGTGAAAATAGATTTCTAATAAAAAATTGAGGTTTTTCCTTAATATCTCAAAGGAACGAAGTCCTATTGACCCAATTTTTGGCATGGTAGGAGATTATGGGGACATCTAACTATATGCCGAAATTCAGATTCGTAGGTCCAACGGTGTCGAAACGTGCCAGTCTTACGGACGGACATCCAGACGGACGGACAGACAGACGGACGGACAATGGACCATGACTATAGCTCAGATGACTTATAGTCAGCTGAGCTAAAAACCATTTAAATCTGTTATAAAAGCTCCAGTATCTGAGTAACTAATGCATTGATCACCATGATTCTTTGCATGTGTATTTGCCATGGCGTTTCATCAGTTCCTGCAGACTGGTGGCCCCACCTGTATTTTTCCCAATTTTAACTCATTGTATCCGCCAAAACAAAGTTTTGCGGATACTATGTTTTTGACCGGGTTCCGCCGCCGCCGCCACGTTCGTTTCCGGAGAACTCCTCTGAGACTACTGGACGGATTTTTCCGAAACTTACACAAATTATCGGGTCACATATGAACTGGTGCCTAACCAAGTGACCTCTGACCTTTCCTCTCTGCCCAGCGTCCGTTTGTGCGTCTGTTTCCACATATAAACCCACATATCTCAGGAACCGCTTGACCGATCAGGAAAATTTTTTTACACAAATGTAGCCCTGGGATAGCTTTATAACATACACAAAAAAAGGTGGCGCCATCTGCAACCATGTTTGCACAGTGTCCATCTGTTCATCTGCCTTGGGTTAAAATCACTCATATCTCTGCAGTGGTTTGACTAATTCACCTAAAATTTGGCATGCGTATACAACCTAGATAGCTTTCTTGATTTTATGACAGGTGGCGCCACCTACATTCACGTTTACGCTGCAGACATCCAAGCTTATATCTCAGGAACCGTTTGCCCAATCAGGAAAAAAATTTTACACAAGTATAGCCCTTGGATAGCTTTATAATATACACAAAAATGGTGGCGCCACCTGCAGCCATTTTTGCACAGCGTCCATCTGTTTGTCTGCCTAAGGTTAAAATCACCCATATCTCTGCAGTGGTTTGACCAAATTACCTGAAATTCGGCATGCATATACATCCCTCATAGCTTTCTTGATTTTATGACAGGTGGCGCCACCTAAATTCACGTTCACACTGTAGACATCCAAGTTTATATCTCAGGAACCATTTGCCCAATCAGGAAAAGAATTTTACACAAGTATAGCCCTTGGATAGCTTTATAACATACACAAAAATGGTGGCGCCACCTGCAGCCATTTTTGCACAGCGTCCATCTGTTTGTCTGCCTTAGGTTAAAATCACCCATATCTCTGCAGTGGTTTGACCAAATTACCTGAAATTCGGCATGCATATACATCCCTCATAGCTTTCTTGATTTTATGACAGGTGGCGCCACCTACATTCACGTTCACGCTGTAGACATCCATGCTTATATCTCCGGACTCGTTCAACCAATCAGGAAAAAAATTTTACACAAATGTAGCCCTTGGATAGCTTTTTAACAAACACAAAACGGTGGCGCTACCTGCAGCCATTTTTGCACACATCCATCTGTTTGTGTGCCTTGGGTTAAAATCACTCATATCTCTCTCTAGTGGTTCGACCAAATTACCTGTAATTCGGCATGCGTATAGATCCTGGATAGCTTTCTTGATTTTATGACCGGTGGCGCCACCTACATTCACGTTCATGCTGCAGACATTAATGCTTATATCTCCGGAACCATTTGACCAATCAGGAAACAATTTTTACACAAATGTAGCCCTGGGATAGCTTTATAACATACACAAAAAAAGGTGGCGCCACCTGCAACCATTTTCACACAGCGTCCATCTGTTTGTCTGCCTTAGGTTAAAATCACTCATAACTCTCTGCAGTGGTTTGACCAAATTACCTGTAATTCGGCATGCGTATACATCCTGGAAAGCTTTCTTGATTTTATGACCGGTGGCGCCACCTACATTCACGTTCACGCTGCAGACATTAATGCTTATATCTCCGGAACCGTTTTACCAATCAGGAAAAAAAATTTACACAAATGTAGCCCTTGGATAGCTTTATAACGTACACAAAAATGGTGGCGCCACCTACAGCCATTTTTGCTCAACGTCCATCTGTTTAACTGCTGTGGGATAAAATCACTCATATCTCTGCAGTGCTTTGACTTTTCCACATGAAATTTTGTATGTGTAAACAACTAGGATAGTTTCTCGTTCAAATAACAGGTGACGCCACCTACAATCATGTTTATGTGGCAGAGATCAATTCTAATATTTAACACATGTAACTCTATTTCCTCTTGCCACTCAATCGATGCCTCACTTCACCCGTCCATTTCTGATTTTGGCAAATACACGAAGTCGCTTGTCGACTACCCGTATTCTCATTTTTTTCTGTTTTTGAGACCTTCAAAGAAACGTAAACAGTCGTCCATTAACAGGGCACATCGTATCCGTTGGACCTAGAATCCTATTATTTGATAACCAGGGAGGTCTATGAAAATCTCCTTGGAAACCTGGAATAAGTTCTCTGTTACCCATATTCTCCGAACAATGGAGCCCGTAATCACCCCTAGAATAATTAATAACTAATGCATTGATCGCTATGATTTTATGCATGCATACTAGTATTAATCATGGAGTGTTTCATCAGTCCTGCAGACTAGTGGCGCCACCTGTATTTTTATAATTTTTACACATTTTATCTCTCTATTTTGAGACCTTTCATAGAATCTTCTAACTTTACATCCAGAGAGGTTTTGGGCATATCTCCTTGGTCATAGTAACCTATATCCTGCAAGGTACGTGAAGAACGTGATTTTTAGCACCCTATAGGACAGATTAGCATGATTGGTTACAGTTGCACCTTAAAGATTAAGATCCAGGGAGGTTCCTGTTAAAAATTTCTTGGAAACCTGAAATATCACTGTGCCCTGCATTCTCCAAGCTGTGTGAAATGACCCTTTTTTAACACTCGGTTAATCAAATGGTAGTAGCTGGATATAGAATAAGGTCACTGTAACCTATATCTAAGGTCTATTGGCAAAATGCATGATTTTGAGCACAGTTTGAGTCCTGTTTCCCATTGTTCAAGGTTCCCTGAATTCAGCTGAGCATCTTAGCTCATGGGCCACTTGTTTAAATAAAAATAAGTACCAAGATATGTTTACCAATTTTATTATTAATCACAACATCAATTTTCATCAACATGCAAAATATAAATATGAATCCTCTGAAAAAAAAATAAATTAAAAATTGTATATACACCCAATACATTCAGTCTTCCACAAGGCACATCGCGGGAATTTTCTAGATATACCATGTGTAAAAGTATACGTGTGGGGCTAATTGTAACAATATTTTTTTCTTTATTTTTAATCTGTTGTTTTTCATTTTTTACAGCAATCATGTGATCAATGTGTATAAATTAATTATCACCTGAAAAGTTTAATTGATACAAAACACACACATTTAGGCTGTGGATCTCAAATCAAGACTAGCGGCCTCAAGGAAAACTTCTCCAGGTTAAGACAAGTTTTTAGTACTCGATCTTAATGGTCAGCTTTGTTCAAGTTAAACTGGCCACCGTTGCTTACTATGTGAGATGAGGAAAAAGCCAGACTGTCTGCTAGGAACTGTTAAAGAAAATAGAGCATTTAACTTAATAAAGACTAAATTTTATCGATCTTTGTCAATGCACCGGACATCAACATTCAGTGTTAGTCATCACCACGAGGTGTCGCTAGAATAGCCTGAAAGGCAATTATCTATTTTTAATAAATGTATCACCTATTCTATACAGACTTAATACCTTTATGAGCTGACTTGTACACTATTCCCAAACCTTGGCACCTAAAGTGCACGCTATTCCGGCGTTCTAGCAAACAGAGCTCCGCTGGCAAACACACTGAACAGCATGTGTATATATATATGGTTTAGTGGTATGTCCTTAAATCACGTTGGCACAGAGTCCCCACTGTAGTCACTGGCACTTTAAAAGCAATAAGGAATAAGTTTATTATTTCAACAATAGAAAGGCCATTCCGGCAGACCTTCGCAAATTTGCTGAGTCATCACTCCCAGTGACGATAGATTTTCATTCTCCTTGTGTACAATGGTAAACATTCTAGTTCTATCAGCTGGCAGTGAGAAGGATAAATGTTATGTCGGTAAGAAAGGCTGGTTAAGCAAAAGAATTTTCTTGATTTTGGTGGTCAAACTTTTTCTGTGACCTGTTGATAAGGACCAGCAGGACGAAGTGACAATGTCAAGTATATCGATATGACGTAACTTGGATGTCAAATGAAAGGCCAAATGAGTGATGGAATAATGGCGCCACCTTGCGACATTCTTTTAGTAGCGCCCTCTGTTAAGACAGCTAAACAAGGCCGTTACAGCCAAAGACTTCGTGTTCAACACCAGAAATAGGTTGAAGGTTAAACCAATAAGCACCGGCGACTTTTACAAGAACAGATACATTCTAGATCTGGTGCACCACATCGTCAGGTCAAGTGATAGTGCTCCTCTTTTGTTTATAAAGTGTATAAAAAATCCGTCACGAAACAATCACATATACAACAAAAATCACTAAACAACATAGGGGTCGGGGGATCGGAAAATATCGTTACCGGTATCTTTCTTTTAGATTAATGGATAATATTTATATGCAACGGAGAACTGTGGAAACCCTTGCTTCTCTTATATATAGGGGTTTGTTTTTCAGATCAGTTTGATACATTATGCTTGCTTTCCTACTCTATATACAGTTTGTTTAAGATTGGTGCAGGATTGTAGTGCATGAATATATGGACTTCTGTGTTGTCCAAAGTATATGTGCCATCTTCTTTGGCTGTAGCTGATATCGGGGAATACCCCTGAATGCGTTTGTTCATGCATGGTTTGTGAATTGCTGTAGACTTATAAGACAAGCGTTTATATAGAAGAGACGTCCTTCTTCCCCTGTACAAATTTTTAAACAATACAAACATATACCTATCTAAACAATATTGCACACTCATTTAAAAACTTTTATCCCGGCAACCTCTCCTATACAACTGTGTACAGTACTGTTGGTCCTCTCCCGCGCAGAGTTGGGCTTAGATCAGACATAGCACAGGCGCTGGAATCCCTATTTGTATATAGATATCGGCTTAAATGATTTTAAAACATTAATAAACAATCACCTAGCCAGTACCCCCGTGTTAAACCAAGATGTAACGCTTGCCGGCTTCTGTTTTTATAGAGAATTGACAAGGCCGGCATGTTCGTTTGCGACCTACTCTGTATCCATTAAGCGGCAAACGGATTTATCCCAGATTAATATTTCCATCATTATCAACCGATCAAGTATTAGGTTCCAGAGAAGAATCCATACTGCGGACCTAGAAACATGGGGATTTTCTTGTTTGGGGTAACAGTTGCTTAATGGATGCAGATTCAAAGTGGTACACTGAGTGTATTGCTTTTATAGAAAGAACAGAAGCGGATCCGGGGGGGGGGGGACCCCCCCCCCCTTTTCTTCATAAGAAACAACTTTTTTAAGGGCTTCAGACAATTTTGCGGCCTTGCCCCCCCCCCCCCTCCCCTTTTCCAGACCTGGGGACCTTTTTTTTAGGGTTTTCATTAGTCCTCCTGGGCTGGACCCCCCCCCCCTTTTTTTTCCTAAATCCTGGATCCGCCCCTGAAGAAGAACTGACCATTTAACGACTAAGATTATTATCTCGAAAATACATAAATATCATAAGAATTTCAAATGATTTCTTGTATTATCGCCCATCGCTCGCAAACGAGCATGCCGGCCTTGTCAATTCTCAGTCTAAACAATTACCGGCAAGCATATCTTGGTTTAATGCTGAGCATGTGCTAGGTGATTGTTTTCACAGGTTTTTGAACATTATTTAAGCCAGTTTATATACAAATACGGATTCAAGCGCCTGTGGACGCATAGTGGCGCGCACTCCTTCTTTGTGACCAAAACAATCGGGATAAAATGCTTTAAACGAGATTTATAGAGGGTTGTATATAAAACCTACAAGCACTCCCGGCATAAACTGTTTTCTTGTGCCACCGGTCGCTCCATGTTCACGTTAATGCACATGCCTGAAAGACTTTGTTATATCAGATACCTTGGCCCAGTAATGCCTATCTTATGATCGTCTGATCCCGAATGTCCCATTCACTATTACTTCTCAGTACAGGAAACACCCGCCTGACGGCCACCCACGTGAACACAGTCACCTTGCTATAAAGACCACCGGGAAGCCTACGTGACGGGTTGGCGTTACTGTCTATACACGGCCACCCCACCTGTAACGTTACGACCATTAGTTTTGCCCCACGCTGTGCGTGTTAACGCAAGTACTGTATTCCTATATGCGTTTGGTACACAAATTTCCAGATGTTAACATAGTTTTGTGCTTGTCTACTGTCACAACAATGCCCTGTAGGTTTTGCCCTGTAGGTTTGGTTCCTGTGTCTGGTAAAGTCTCAGACATCCACACCAGCCGGGGACTCTTTACTGGCACGGATACGGTCCACCTCGGCTGTGGCCGAAGCTTTTTGTTTCCGCTTTTTCTTGCTCACTCTGCGTATAAGGAACACGACGAGGGACAACACTATGAGTAGGAAGCCGCCCACGGCCGCGATTCCAATGACTAGCCAAGGTTGATCTCCGTCCGGTGACTGCGGCAGTGTGCGGGACGTCCACGTACCGGCAGGGGACGGATGATGAATATTTAACAAAGTGTTGTTCTCTAAAGGGCAGGGCGACGCCGCTTCTGATAATACTGAAAATAAAAAGTAAAAACCTGCAGTTAAAACCGACAGAAATTCTTTGTTAGTACATGTTGTTTAAGTAAGCGTCTCCTTCTCAGAATTACTTGTACGTGAATTTTTACACCCCTGTGAACCAATCCTTGACGGTATTTTCGGTGCATGACAGGCTCGGATGCAGGATATTTTGCGGATGGGGAGTGGGGAGGGGGGATGGTCAACGGGTCGTAGTTGAGAGCGGGGGGGGGGGGGTCTCGACCCCCGGGGATCCGCGCCTTCATGATCTTGCATTTCAGTTAGCTAAATACGTAATTATTTGCAGACACTAGGAGAATAGGGCACACAAAAACACGCAGTATCTAGATTCTGTTTGTGAAGGCGCGACATAGCGCGCCACCTAACAATACGTAGCTGAACCAGGTTTAGCAACGAGATTTTGAATGATATACAATTACATGCATATGGAATTATATAGAAGATTAATTTTATGAATGTTTAAAAAGATTTTCAGTCTGACGAGTAATAGTTTTATATATTGACAGAGGAAGATTATATTTAAAATATAGCTTCTCTGTTGGAATACCTACTCGTCCCTCGTATTTTTAACACCTTCAGTTTACACAATCATAAATAATTACAGCAAATGTTATTCCTTTCTCTTACTTCTCATTTAACTACTGAGTTTTTTTATAACTTACACATGCCATCAGACTGTAATTTTTTATGGATTACATAAAAGATGTGGGAGCCTGTCATGATCACTTAATTTCAGTATTAGTATCTCGACTATGTGACTGCATGTAATGTGCATGAAAAGATATTCAATGGGACCATATGAAACAATGAAACCCTGTCAGTTATAGAAGTGCACAGAGCTTCTATGTAGTATAGTGATAAACATTAATTTGTGAACTTTTTTTTATCGTTTCCTGCACACATAGAATTATATATCAAGAAACCTTTATGCTAAATATGAACAAAATAATAGCAGTGGTGTTGAGAATAAGCAGTCTTGAAGTGTTACAACAGATTTTAATACAAAATAGAGGTTTTCGCTAAATTTCTCGAAGGAAAGTCGCAGGGTTTGGGAGGAGAGCTTATATATAGACATCTCACTATCATATTATAGGTCCAACGGTGTCAAAATGTTTCAGTCTAACAAACTTGTGTTGAGAATAAGCAGTTCGGTTTTCAATCTAGTCAGCGGAGCAAAAAAAAAATAAAATAAAATTTCTGATTTCTGAAAAAAAAAGAACCTATGAAACGCATCTAATCTCCAAATTAATGTTATTCTCTCCAATGCTCTGCTGTACTTAAATAATTATTAAGTTTTTTTATCTAATTCCTGCACCCACATATAGGAAATATATCAAGAAACTTATGCTAAATATGAACAAATAACAGCAGTGGTGTTGAGAGAATAAGCAGTCAGGTTTATAATCAAGTAAGCTGAGCAAAAATTAAATAAAATTTCCTTATGATGTAATTTGCTCATACCGATATAGCAAAACAGTTCTTTTATTATCATAAAACGATTTTTTTATTATCGAAAACCTTATATACAGGTCACAACTTTAGGTAAAACAAAAAGTTGTCCATTCGCTTTGATTTTTTTTAGAAGAAAAAAGAACCTTTGAAACTCATCTCTCAATTTAAGTTATTAACCTCAATGCCCTGCTGTACTTAAATAATAATTATTTATTTATATCATATTCCTGCACACACATATAGGAAATATATCAAGAAACCTTTATGCTAAATATGAACAAATAACAGCTGTGGTGTTGAGAATAAACAGTCAGGTTTTTAATACAAAACAAAGGTTTTCGCTAAGGATCGCATCTTATCTCCAAATAAAAAAGTTATTTTCCCAAATGCTCTGCTGTACATTAATAATAATTAAGTTTTGCCCGCAACCCATCCCTGGGTCCGCTTCTGTGTTATGAAATAGTGTAATAAATGTCTGAACAGAGGCCTACCTCCGACAGTTGCTATGGGCACTGAAGGGTTCCAGCTTGTGTTTAGTGCTGCCTGGATAAACGCTGCCACTTGTTCCGCGTTGTTAAAACAACGCGGCCAGCATTTACTATTGTCTATAACGAGGTAAAGCCGGGAATCTGGAAATGAGGCTTGCGGACCAGTGAGTTCTTGGTCTTCAAGTTCCTGGTCGGTGAAATCCTGATTTTGGAACTCGTCGCCAGGTGGCAGTGCATGCTTTTGAGTCACCAGGTCATCTGGCAGCACTCGCACGAATGTCTGCATGAGGCGCGACAACTCCCGACTCAACTTTTTTAAGTCCACGCCGTCGTTACCTGGACTAAAGTCGGATTTTAATATAAGCACAGCAGTGTCTTTTGCATATTTTCTCTGAGAATTGGGCAAACAGTCGCCACCGTCCCACATGCAGTTAACGTTGTTGCATTCCTGGTCACACTGGTGATTTGAAAACTTGTAATCGCAACCTCCTGTGATGCAAACACCGGGCCGGTCAGCGCAGTCAAAACCGTCAAACAGGCTGGCTGAGTTATCACACTCACTGTCACACACGCCGTTACCAAATACTGCCCTGCAGTGGTCAGTCTGGGAATCTATAGCACATATAGCTGAAACGAGAATATCAGTTATGTAAATTCAACGTGTGAATTACAAAGCGGTGAGGTATCTACATGTCAGCCTGTAGCTGCTCTTAAAATTTAAAATCAAGTGCACCTCTACAAAAATTCATTGGAAACTGGAGACAGTTTAATAGGATTTATAAAAGTATTACCGGGGCGGATGGAGAATTTTAGAGCGAAAAAGGAGGGAGCTCAACACCTTGGTCTGGGTAAACAAGTTTGCTGGGAAAGCTAGTACACACTATACATATTACTCTCCCTTGCAGAAGTATAGGGAAGAAAACTCAAATTAGACGTGTATTATCATATTTCCCATGTTTTAAAGTTGAGGAAGAGAGGGCGTGGCCCCCTAGCTGTCCCCTCTATATCCGCCCTTGATTTAGCATGTTTAAAAATTAATTGATTTTAGAAACTTGCCATGATTTGACCTCGGTTGTTCTAGGCACAAGTCTACGTGCCGCAGACTGGCGCTCCTGAGACCGTGGGTGTCGTGGCACTGCACGGTACACTGGTAACGACCGATGTCAGCGCCATCTATCTTGTTTACCCTCAGCAAAGACAAATATTCACGGTCATCTACTATGGTATCCCATACAGCGAACTTGTAAGAGTCCACGATGTTTGTTTGCTTGCCATGTCTACCGTGCTGCCACGCTAATTTGACGTCTACGCATGCGGCAGTTTCAGCTGATGGAACGATGTGTCGGCACACCAGGTCCACGAACTCGCTCTCCGTGCCGACCACTTGACAGCTCGAGTTCTCCGTGGCCAGGTGATAGAAGGCATCTGTAACAAAGAAGAAAAGTGTAATTCAAAAAAGGTCTTTAGAGAAGAAAACCATTTCGCTATACGTGTAGTAATTAAGATGCTTTAACCTGATAACCTCCTGCGTGTGTGTGAATTTGGTATAATATTACAGGAATACAGAGAATTAACTGCGGATACGTAAGTCATCTCACAAGGTACACGTGCATGTGATTCAGATTTAGGAAGAGTAATATCCGTGACCTCAATCATACCAACAAATCTTATGTCACTTAAACTATTCGTATATATTTGAGCTTCTAATGTTATTCATATTCAGGAAGTTTTTTTATAATATAATCCACCGCTGGTGCAGGCGGCTGTGCGTGAGTTGGAACTATCTCCTCCTTGTTTACTATAGCCTACGACCTTTGTGAACTCTTGCCATTCGTAGGTCTCAATGGTAACTTTTGTGAATGGGATGGGATTAACTTCAGATTCGGGAGTATTTATAATAAAAAAAGACGGATAAACACGACGCATTATACCTTCTTTCATCTTGCCCTCTCCCCCCCCCCCCCCCCCCAATTCACTTGACTCTATGTTTAAACACAGTGCATGTGTGTCTGTTAACCATATAAGATGGCGTTACCAGAGCCCGTCTGAGGTCACTCCGACATAAAGAGAAGATCGAAGCATGATTGAAGAAACACCAGAGGAAACATCGCATTGGCACTTGAAAAAAAAATTAATTTATGTAGTTACGGGGTAAGGCCATCAGATGTTTATATAACGCACTACTGATAGTAGCCGATGCAAGTTTGATTCCAAAAATGTGTGTACAGGAGTACACACGCGGTTTAAAACGAAATAATGGCATACAACATATTGTTTTAAGGAGAAAACACTATATACTTCATGTGTTTTTAACAGACCCTTTAAGCGCCGATTCATGAGTTTTTTAATCAGTATACATAAGTATATTACGGGTTTATCCACCTGCACGTTTGTTTTGCAGGGGAAAACTAATGAAAGTCTACAAATGATAAAAGTGCCTTTTCTTTTTTATTGTTTTCAATAACAATATATAGATCCATATACAATGGCACCACTGAACATGATGGAAGGGGCGGGGGGGAGGACTTTTAGCATATATATATATAAGGGGCGGGTCCAGGATTGAGGAAAGGGGGGGGGGTCGAACCTAGGAGGACAAATAAAAACCCTAAAAAAGGGTTCTCAGCGTTGAAAAAGGGGGGTCCAGGCGGCAAAATTTTGTCTCAAGCCCTTAAAAAAACGTTGTTTCTGATGAAAAAAGGGGGGGACCGGACCCCCGCCCCCCGGATCCACTTCTGTATATATATATATATATATATATATATATATATATATATATATATATATATATATTAGCATATATTTTAGCATATAAATATATCAGGGGCGGGTCCAGGATTAAGGAAAAGGGGGGGGGGGGGTCCAACCCAGGAGGACAAATAAAAACCCGAAAAAAGGTCCTCAGTGTTGAAAAAGGGGTGTCCAGGCGGCAAAATTATGTCTCAGGCCCTTAAAAAACGTTTCTGATGAAAAAAAGGGGGGCCGGACCCCCGCCCCCCAGATCCGCTTCTGTATATATATATATATATATATATATATATATATATATATATATATTAGGATCTGATGAAATCTTGTGCATGTTGTTAAACGCAGCCTTATTTATACCCAAAACTGAGATAGGGCTTCGAGTCAAAATCAAGAAGGCGGACAGATGATTATGTAGCACAATAACCAATTTTTCTTGTCACCTTTTACCTAACATCAGTTTCCGTAACCATGTATTACTATATATACCATCTTCTTTTATCAGGGTTTTTTAATCATGGTCTATGTTTTCAACTAATAATTGGCAGAGAATTTCGCACGTTTTATAGGACAAAAGCAAAGCGGCCGCTGATCATTGTGAGCCCGGCCGGGCGGCCAGATGGGGACTGTCATCTGCCAGGTTTCTCACGCCAGCAGCCAATTACCAATCAATATATTTAATCGGCTTGGTCCAGGGGCACCAGCAGGCCTTTATGCACAGCCCCTTTGTTACGAAGGTATCGCTTGATAATTACACCTTAATCATTGAATCTACCTGGATTTTTTTACGTTTGTTGGAACAGCCAGACTTTTGTTCCACTCGGGCACAGACTGTAATAATAGGAACGCCGTCGCTTTATCGATGACAGCATGACAGCAGCTCAGAGCGCGTAAAGCTCACCTGTGAGTGCACATGCACATGTATTATACCCATAGCCTGAGCGTTGTCCTGCATGAAGAGCGTTGCATTTTTTAGCAACTGCTTTGTGGACTATCATCAAATTTGCTCTTTATATGGATTCAACTTAGAGCAGAATGCTTCTTGATGCTTACCACCCTTATTTCCACAAATACAGCGGTTTGAGTATATCATGCTGATGACATAACAGTAAAAAAGTGAAATTATATGTATCGTCATGATATAACAACCAAAACACAAGCTTGTTACATTTAAAATGACATATTTCAGGCTATTTCTAAAGTGTAACTCATATAATCATTTTTTTTCTCAGTATGCCGGACTATACTGGGGTATATAAATATATATGTTTGGCCAACAGAAAAAAAAATTCTAGAACATATATCCCTGTCCCATGCCAGATAAACTCATAAGTGAACACAAGGCAGAGATGTATTCGCTATATAAATATAGTCGTTATGTTGAGATCATGTTAAGCAGGGGCGGATACAGGATTTCAAAAAGAGAGGGGGTACAGATAAGCAAGCGTACCGGGTGTCTTTGTAGACCATTAATATACACAACTCTCGGATACAGTATAGTATATATGTAGGGGAAAAAATGATATACCAGATGCAAATCCGGCGCTGCGTTTCGGTATAAGGGTTTTCCATGTGCGCGTAGGCCCTATATATGCGTGAAAATCGCTCATATTATTTTGAAACGAGTGTTTCCATGCATGATTCCGTCAGCGTATGTGCATGCGTACGTATATGCGCGAAAATCGCCACAGGAGCGATTTTCAACCATATAGGGTAAATGACGTCACTACGCCATGCATCTTATTGTGGAAGGCCTGCTCAATCCACAGTACAAAATATATTAATCTGCCAGTTCACGCATATATATACAGAAGCGGATCCAGGGGGGGGTCCAGGGGGTCCGGACCACCCCTTTTTCACCCGAAGCAACCTTTTTTAAGGGGTTTTAGACGTAATTTTGCGGCCTGGACCCCCCCCCCCTTTTCCAGACGTGATGACCTTATTTTAGGATTTTCATTAGTCCTCCTGGGTTGGACCCCCCCCCCCCTTTTCCTAAATCCTGGATCCGCCCTTGATATACATATATATATATATATATATATATATATATATATATATATATATATATATATATACGCATATAAGCGCATATGGAAACACACCTTTAAGCTTCAATTATTTTACGTCAGGTGTTTTAGGTCTTAAAAGAGCCCCCTTCCTGACCTCTTCTAAGTCCGCCCCTGTTAAGCGCTCAGGAAAATGTATGAAAGAAGAGCGTGGATGCGTTGAAGTAAACACTGAGAGCTTCTCCTTATTTTTTATTGATCAGCGTCGTACACCAGCCCGTTTTCCCAGAGGAGTTTACTAGAATCGCCAGCCGTAGCCTGGGGAACTTTCCCGCTATACAGGAAGCCGCTTTAAGTGCTGTCGGACGTCCGCTACTCAGATCACGTGTGTCACTCATTGATTCATTTTAATCCAATCAATGAGCTGATAAGTGAACACCATTAGACAAAGTCCCACACAGATGTGTGTCCCACTTTACAGGACAACTATACAGTATATAAATTATATACGATTATAGACTCCCACATGTTCTTTATCATGGTATCCGAAAGCCTATATACAATTTTACTACATTGTCAATAGAAAAAAAAATCCCAGAAAAAAATTAAATTCTGAAAAAACTGGTTCAGAGCCTGAAAATTAAGAGTATAACACCTTTGGGTTACAAGTATTTATGTAGGCATATATATATATATGAGACCCACTTTTAAAAGCATCATCGAAAATGTCAAAATTTATTCATCAGGTCACGTCTGCTGCTTTTTTCCCAAAGTATGATAAAAAGCTTAGAATTGAACAAAAATGAGCATTATAAAGTTTACTGAATATTTTTAACCAATTGTTAAATAGTCGAAATTGTCATAAATATATATAACGTGTTAAATAATGGAAATATTGTTAAAGCTTTTTTTCTTTAGAAACTGCCTATATACGGCCTGAAGGTCAAAGACACATACCAGTGGTTCCATTTTAAAAGTTTTGTACCACTGGTCCAGTTATCATGTATATATTTTTCAACACCAAGTACCACGACATATATATGATGGTCCCGGTGTGAGTCGTATGAATGATGGTTAAATGAGTTTCTTTAATTGAGTTCTTGTGAACACGTTGCTTTCTACCTTAATCTTATTATATTTATGTCTTGTAATACCTAGCCTTTGTTTATATTATAAGGTTTATAAGCTTGAAGCAGTAGGTCAGATCTAATATTAATGTAGGATTGAACGCACAAGATGCTATTCCTAATTATATCTCCTTTTGAAAACATTCAGTCTTGTACACTGAAAAAATGATTAAAACTGATGAAATAAAACTGCAAATTTTCAATCCTCCATTCAGAAATAGAGGCAAATTGGCTACCCTATACATCTGTATAAATGTACAGCACATGATAATTTATTCGATATATAAATGGAAGAAATAACATTTTTGGACAAAGAGAAAATGTGTTTCTGTATCTTATAATATTGCCAAGTCTGCATGGTATCCAAGCATTTATAGTTGGCTGCGAAAGGTACCGCTAGTTTATAACTCTGCCAAGGAGGATAAGTTTTCACCTGTGTCCAAGCAATTATAGTTGGCTGCATGGAAAGGTACCTGCTATAACTCTGCCAAGTCGGTTATGTTTTCACCTGTGTCCAAGCAGTTATAGTTCGCTGCATGGAAATGTAATGCTAATTTATAACTTTGCCAAGGTGGTTACGTTTTCACCAGAGTCCAAGCAATTATAGTTGGCTGCATGGAAAGGTTCAGCTAGTTTTATTACTCTTCGATGGAGGTTACGTTTCTGTAGTGTCAAGACGTGGACTACTTTGTTATGCGTAATGCCCGCATTACTATACTCGATACATGTGTTGGTATGTGGCGGAGTGATTTATGGCGGTCGCCATATTGGCAGCGCGAGTAAACGTCTGTGAACATTTTCCTTAGTTCTTATATTTTATACAAATACAAGAACATTACAGTTTTCACCTGTGTCTGTTTGCTAACTTGTGTTTTAAAAGGATTACTCAAAAATAAACCACCCTGATTTACACGAAATGTCATGGACATATGTGACATCAGCAAAGTAAACCATTTATAAATTTGATCGGGCTGATTATGGTAGGCGGAGGTATGCCCTCATTAGCTGTCACTGCGTTCCATCTGATTTTAATGTCGGGGGGGGGGGGGGGGGGTATCCCGGGGGGGGGGGGGAGCATCGGGAACTTGAAACAATATATAAATAAAGCTAAGTTGAGTCAACAATGTCAGGGCATGATCAGAAACTTAAAAAAACAAGGGACCTATGGGTCACGACGCTCAAATGTTATATATGATAAAAAAATATTATTTAGAAATGAGGCACATACTGGTTTTGTGTGGTAATTTATATAAGCTGTATTATGAGTTGTTGTTGTTTAGCTTATGTATGATTTTGATAGTACCTTTGGAGACAGGGAAGAGGATTGATTTCAATTATTTTATTAACAAATGGAGTACTATTGTCACACAGATTTTGACTTGGCCATATAACTTATAAGCAGAACATATAATATAAGAGTTTAACTATTTATTAAAAAAAATTACAAATATTGTCCCAAATATAATTTTTATTAAAAATAATAAGAGAATCATATGATTTTTTAAAATGAAATATAACTGATATGATTATTAAAATAATATTAAAGAATATATTCATGAATGCACTCATGAATACATTTTGAAAGTATTTGCACGAGCATTCATATACTTTCATTTTTACCTGAATTCCCATTCTTTATGCAAGAAATTTTATAATGGAGTATATAATCATATTCGTATTTAAATACAATTACAAAGTATTCGCACCATGTCTGGTATTTATTCAGTTTTCACCAAACAATGATGTTGAGAATCCAGAATATACAAAATTCACACATTTAAATAATGATCATAAGTACCTGGTTTTATGGCTTTTATTTATATTAAAAAATAACTGTAAAAAATTCATTTTGGACTAATTTCACATCAATGTACACACTAGACACAGTGGGAATCTAGATTAATATTATCAACTGCTTCTTTGTCTATCATTAATTTCCTTCATATGATCCCTAATGATTAGTAATGAATAATATGATTTACTTCTTTATCATTAAAATTGAACTGAAAAATGCCATAGGTGACTGCATGGTGTTGTTTGGAATATGTGACATTCTACCCATCGATACAAGATTCTTATATCATCAGTAACTGCAAGTTAATTTCCTGTTATTATAAACTAACAAATTCCTTTTCTATTTTTCTTTAATTTGTTATTAAAAACCAATAAAAATTTATTAATTTATTGTTTATTGTTATGTTGTTGGTTAAAACTACTAGATGAGTTGGGTTGGACACCTGGATCAACTGTGGCTGGCCATAAGCTGCCTGGATTCCTGTATGCCTCACCTCAAGCGTGCATAATTTGATGAAAGGTCAACAAGGTCAACATACAGGTGACTCAAGAGGGGCTGGAGAGAGCCAAAGTCTGACAGGGTCTCATAAAAAACATTAATAAAAGCTACAATTTTTGGCCAATTTCTTTCAGCTTTCTAAACTAAAAAGCTGAAATCCTTATGTGTGCATGATATGAAAATTATATCAACAGTGCTCACGGGAAACAAACATGCCATGGTCACAGTTGGGCAAAATTTAAGGTACTAATTTTATATTTATACTAATAACTTATAAAATTTGAAAAATTCAGAACTAATTTTGGGTATTCAATTGAATCTTGATAAATAATGTTACATCCCTGACAAAAAAAATCTCTAGCTTCAGCAATGCCCTTGTTAAGGGAGTAAATATATTTCTTGATTTTTTACAAAGTGCATTATGTTTGGGCCCATAACTTAAAACAATTAAGCAATACTGACATCATTCTGGCATGTGCATAGAGAATGAAAAATATGTATATTATTTATGATTAAAGTCAGATCAGTGGTTTTGATATTAGGCAGTCTTGAAGTGTAACAATGGGTTTTTAATTGAAAAATGAAGTTTTTCATTAATATCTCGAAGGTATTAAGTCCTAGTGACCAAATTCTTGGCATGGTAGGGGATTTTGGAGACATCTAACTGTATGCCGAATTTAAGGAACTAAGAGCTGAAGCTGGGGAGCTGAGCTCTTGCAAACTGCATAATACTAGCTTGATGTAAACAATATGTTACATGGTGCTTGAAAACTTGATTAAAATCTACAGTTTTTGATCAACTGGTTTCAAATTTTTGGTGTTAACAGTTGAAATGCTAACAAAAACATGCTGTGAAAATTAAATCCACAGTACTTACAGGAAAAAAACGTGCCATGGTCAAAGTTGGGCAAAATTTAAGGTACCAATTTTTTATTTTTATTAATATTTTAAAAAATTTAAAAGATTTTCATCTAATTTTGGGTATACAATTTAATTTTGATTAATTAAAGTTATATTACTGGAAAAATGGTCCATAGCTTTAACATTTTTTGTGTTAAGTGATCAAATATCTTTCCTGATTTTTTACAAAATGCATTATGTTTGGGCCCATAACTTTTTTAAATTAAATAATACAGACATAATTTCTGGCATGTACATAGGAACTATATAGAGGAATATTTATGGTAAATATGAGGTAAAACAGATGAGTGGTTTTGATATTAGGCAGTCCTGAAGTGTGAAAATAGGTTTTTAATATAAAATTGAGGTTTTTCCTTAATTTCTCAAAGGAACGAAGTTGCAAAGACCCAGTTTTCGGCTTAGTAGGAGATCTTGGGGACATCTAACATTATGCCGAATTTTGGATTCCTAGGTCTTATGGTTTCAAAACGTGCCACATCTACGGACGGACGGACGGACGGACGGACGGACAGACGGACGGACGACGGACAATGGACCACGACTATAGCTCAGATGACTTATAGTCAGCTGAGCTAATAATCACACCTTCACAGGAGTGCCACGTAATTAAAGAACAAGAGCACTTGTTAATGCTGCATGTTCGGGCAGCTCAGTTTTAACAGATAAAGCCGTTAAAAGGTCGCCTAACATGACATCCTGAGTTGACTGATTTATAACAGTCGGTGAGTCAAGTGTCAAATATGGGATTGGGGTCGTGTTTAGAACAAGTGCTTATCTATTTAACGGGAGGTAAATTCCGATTGTATGCAGTTCTATGTCCCGTGCAGTGGTTATCATTTGTTTTGACGCGCTGAATAAATAGAAGTAAATAGCTTTCCCAGCTCTAATGGACCTCCTGCAATCTTCAACTGTATATCTTTATATGTATATACAGGTATATTTTTAATATTACATCTGTAGTTATTTTTCTGTTATTAAATATTATTGTTATTTTAAATAATAATAATAGTAATAATAATAATAGTAATAATAATAATAATAATAATAATAATAATAATTATTATTATTATTATTATTATTATTATTATTATTATTATTATTATTATTATTATTATTATTATTATTCTATTGTTATTATAGGCGGCAGCGGCGGCAACATCAGCAGCAAAAGTAGTATATTAGCAGTAGGCCTATACTAGTATTTTCCTTGTTTGGAAAGAAATGATACAATCTATACATAAATTTTGCTACTGGCTCTACATGTTGATATACCAAACCGAGTCATTCAAACTATTAAATAATAATTACAGCAATGGGGCCATAATAAAAGTGGAATTATCAGCACTGTTGCGCTTTCCATCACAAACTGAAATGTAAAATTAATCATATGTGAAGGAGTTTGTTTGATGAACACGGGATTCATCCTTTAAAAGACATAAACTGGTAAATGCAATATATATCATAAGTCTATTTGTGTCGATCTCCTCTTTAAGGAACAAAAAACTGTACTTTACGTTGGCATATAGACGGTCAGGACTACCAGCACTGACTGAAAATAAATACGTGTGAACGAGTTATTTCGTATTAATATATTCCTTGGCATATTGTGCAATTAGTAAAAGTTAAGGGTCGTTCGTCTTTTTTGCCAATGCCTCATGAGAACTGTATAGTCAAACAGTTCAACAAGGATCGTCTAAAAGATCAACTAAAAAAATAGAGAAAAAAATGCGTAAATATTCTTTTAAAAAAATTCAGGTGATCTCACCAGTCTGCAGGAACTGATAAAACAGTCCATGATGAATGTGCATGCAAAGAATCATGGTGCACAGTGACTGTTCAATGCATTAGTTGTTCAGATACTGGAACCTTTGTAACAAAATTGTAATTACTCTGGGGGTACTTCCGGGGCCCCATAGTTCATAGTTTATAGGTAAAAAATAAGAGTTAAAAATGCGTATATATTCTAAAAATAAAATTTAGGTGGCCTAACCAGTCTGCAGAAACTGATGAAATAGTCCATGATGAATATATGCATGCAAATAATCATGGTGTTCAATGCATTAATTGTTTAGATACTTGAGCTTTTGTATCAAACTTTTCATTATTCGGGGGGGGGGGGGGGTACTTCGGAGCCCCATATCTTGAAGAATATGAGTAACAGAGACCTGATTCCAGGTTTCCAAAGAGACTTTTCATTGACCACTCTGGATCCAAAGGTAGTAGGTTCCAGGTCCAGCGATTACGATTTGTGCCCTGTTAACAGATGACCGCATCTTTTAAGGTCTCAAAAATAGAGAAAAAAATCGATAAAATACAGTAGGCGCCACCAGTCTGCTGAAACTGATGAAACACTCCATGATCAATATCCATGCAAAGAATCATGGTGATCAATGCATTATTCTGCAGGGTTCTTCTGAGCCCCATAGTTCTAAGGATATGTGTAACAGAGACCTTATTTCAGGTTTACAATGAGATTTTTCATGGACCCCCCTGCATGTCAAACGAGAAGATTCCAGGTCTGGCGGTTACGATTTGAGCCTAGTTAAGGGACGGCACGACAGACAAAGAGTGATCGTTATAGCTCAGATGACTCAGTCTGCTGAGCTAAAATGTACCGTTAAATACAACAGCAGTGTTGTGAACCTAGTCCTCAAGAATCGATAACTGTTAATAACCACAAATCGATCAGCCCCTTTACTCCCGGTATAAAAGCTGCACATCTATTGTTGATGATCAAGTACAAACCGTGGGAAACTGGGTGTCAAGAACAGTGCTTTAAAGCGTCCCGGCATAACGTCATTGACGGCCTGAAAACGCCGGTAGGTGTATACGGAGCCACCACAGCTGAGTGGGTTTGACGGCCAGATGCGTGAAGTTCATACTTACTGAGGAGAAATCTCTGAACACCTGCTACCAGTATATCACTGCATGACATGAAGACTGACAAATCCATGGTGACGTCACTCAAACGTGCTACACACGTGTACGTCTTAAAATGTGTTGCTCTGGCACTCTGGCGCTTCCTCGCAAACTCAAATGACATTAGTCTCGATCAAGACTGAAGTGACAAGGTTAATGTAATTCAACGACAGGTCCAATGACAAAACCGACATACAACTTTTAAGTTTTTTTGGCGATACTTATAATATATTTTAGTTGTATTTAACGCCTGGTATCGGCGACTGAGGTTAAATATAGGCAAGCGTTCATCTTCCATATTTTGTGGGGAAACCGTTTGCCTATGACAAAGGCAGACATGGCGATGGAAACCTATAGATTTAAGGCCAAAAACAATAAAAGGTATGGTTCTCAGGCGCCGCCCGCGTGAATATTACCTCCCGTGTCAAAAATTTTTATTTTGATTTTCATCTTTCAAAAATTTAAATAATGCAAATTTGATAAGTTTTCCTTAGTTATGTAGTGCTTTAACAAATTATGTTATTATCATGTTTTTCCCTGATCATATGACATACTTATCGAAAAATACTAAAAAGATAATAAAAAAAACCCCAGATTTCTGAAAAAATGCCTGAGAACCATATCCTTTTTTGCCTAAGTTAAATTAACACTAACTTCTCTTTTTACTTAATGGGCTACACGTTTGACTATGGAAGGAGTGCGGTATTGGTGATCCGTTGGAAATGTCTGATATCGAAAGAGAAGCAAAGAATTTTCTCATGTTAATATGCGTGTCGTTATGAAACATGGGTTAGGGTAAAACATTATTATCAGATATTACATTGATTTATGTGGGATTGATGAGGTGTCAAGTATATCGCATGATTTGTTAATGTCATACCTCACAGGAATGATAATTCTGACATCACACATGCTATGATATATATGTCACCATTAAACGGCAAAATCTGAAGTCACTCGTTGCAATAAATGGAACAAAAATACCATTGTTTTCTGGTGTGGGTCATGGCACGATAAATTTATCATATGGTACTTTGACATAGTTCAGTGTGTCTATCTTGAATTATTGAGGCTTCCCCGCTGATTCTCACACCTCCCGTCGTGACATCAGCGGCGGATCATATGTCTCATGTAAGGGAGGGGGGGGGGGGGCGCATTGACTCCACTTAGAGTGAAGGAAGCATCAATATACATGTACATGTATATATATATAGATAAAGGGAAATCTTATAATTTAAGATTGTACATGTATATCCTAATTACACTGCATTATATATTGCTTTAAACCTGGTCGCCCACACACAATCCCCTACAGAAATCGTGTACTTTTCTAATAAACAAATAAAGATTGGATAGGATTTGTGGCCAAGATAGCACCTGTCTATTAACACTTTCCAACTGATAAGAACCCAGAATAAATCAGAACTGCTCAGACTTTGACCCTTTATATGTGGGTATTGATTCCTGACATGCAACGGAGCCATATCTATAGAAATATCACAACCCGGAGTGTTAAAAACGTAAATCCCCTATTTTTATCCACTCACATCATCTCATAGCCTGACATAAATTTCTAATTTTTATCCACTCACATCATCTCATAGCCTGACGTTAATCTTTGATCTGTATCCACTCACATCTTCCCATAGCCTGACGTTAATTCCTGATCTGTATCCATTCACAAGATCCCATAGCCGGACGTTAATCTCTGATCTGTAGCCACCCACACCATCCTACAGCCTGACGTTAATCCCTGATCTCTATCCACTCACACGATCCAATAGCCTGACGTTAATCCCTGATAGGTATCCACTCACATTATCCCATAGTCTGACGTAAATCCCTGATCTGTATTCATTCACACGATCCCTTAGCCTGACGTTAATCTCTGATCTAGATTGTTTCACATCAACCCACAGCCTGACGTTAATCCCAGATCTGTATCCATTTATAAGATCCTATAGCTTGGCGTTAATCCCTGATGTGTATCCACTCACGCCATCCCTTGGCCTGACGTTAATCCCTGATGTGTATCCACTGACATCATCTCATAGCCTGACGTTAATCTTTGATCTGTATCCACTCATATCTTCCTATAGCCTGACGTTAATCCCTGATCTGTATCCACTCACACGATCCAGTAGCCTGACGTTAATCCTGATTGGTATCCACTCACACTATCCCATAATCTGACGTAAATCCCTGATCTGTATCCATTCATACGATCCCTTAGCCTGACGTTAATCCCTGATCTGGATCCTTTCACACCAACCCAAAGCCTGACGTTAATCCCAGATCAGTATCCATTCATAAGATCCTATAGCTGATGTGTGTCCACTCACACCATCCCATAGCCTGACGTAAATCCCTGATGTGTATCCACTCACACGATCTCATAGCCTTACGTTAATCCCTAATGTGTATCCTCTTACACCACCCGATAGCCTGGCGTTAATCCCTGATGTGTATCCACTCACACGATCCCATAGCCTTACGTTAATCCCTTATGTGTATCCTCTTACACCACCCGATAGCCTGGCGTTAATCCCTGATGTGTATCCACTCACATCATCCCATTGCCTGACGTTAATTCCTGATTTGTATCCACTCACACCATCCCATTACCTGACGTTAATCCTGAGTTGTATCTACTCACATCATCTCACATCACACCATGACAGTGTGCACGGTTGGCACATGCTGATTTTGACCTGAGTGACAGTGTACATGGGAGGCACATGTTGACTTTGACCTGAGTGACCGTGTACACGGGAGACACATGTTGACTTTGACCTGAGTGACAGTGTACACGGGAGACACATGTTGACTTTGACCTGAGTGACAGTGTACACGGGAGGCAAATGTTGACTTTGACCTGAGTGACAGTGTACATGGGAGGCAAATGTTGACTTTGACCTGAGAAACAGTGTACACGGGAGGCACATGTTGACTTTGACCTGAGTGACAGTGTACACGGGAGACACATGTTGACTTTGACCTAAGTGACAGTGTACACGGGAGACACATTTTGACTTTGACCTGAGTGACCGTGTACATGGGAGGCACATGTTGACTTTGACCTGAGTGACAGTGTACATGGGAGGCAAATGTTGACTTTGACCTGAGAAACAGTGTACACGGGAGGCACATGTTGACTTTGGCCTGAGTGACAGTGTACACGGGAGGCATATATTGACTTTGACCTGAATGACAGTGTACAAGAGAGCACATATTGATTTTGACATGGGTGAACGTGTACACGGGTGGCACATGTTGACTTTGACCTGAGTGTCAGTGTACAAGGGAGGCACATATTGACTTAGACCTGAGTTACAGTGTACAAGGGAGGCACATATTGACTTTGACCCGAGTGACAGTGTACAAGGGAGGCATATATTGACTTAGACCTGAGTGACAGTGTACACGAAAAGCACATGTTGACTTTGACTTGATTGACGATGTACATTGGAGAAACTTCCTGACTATGGCCAGCCATTGTACATGAAAGCGCTGAATGTCTCTGCGCTGAACAAAATCATTTTTAACTGGTACTGTGAGTAGTGTTTTGCCGACTTTGACCTTCCATCCATGCAGTGCCCCGGTGCCCTCGCCGATGTCGCACGTACCTTCAGTACTCACGCTCGTGATTCACCGTCGTTACTACGGCTACATTAGTGTCACACCTGAAACCCGCCGCCGAGTCACACATGACAGTTCACATATAATTGCGAGCATTGTGCTTAACCAAGCATTTACTGATGGCTACATCCGCATCTCCACACGAATTCAATAAACAGGGAAAGGGCATTTAGCGATGTATGCGCAAGAAACCCAATATAATAACCAAATAATAATGTACATACCACATTTAAGCCAAGTCTATATCATCTACTCTCGGTAAATTCTGATTTCTGGTGCCTTTTAGTGTATAGTCTCTGGGCCACCTTTTCGGGAGCAAGGTGCGAAAAGAAGAAAATAAATCCAAATATCTGAATCTGCATGTTACTTCAGCATGGTGTCTACCACTGTTGTCTTCAGATGACCTTTTTATACCCTTCATCTCATAATAATGCCCACAAAAAGTAGGCCTATATAACCACTGCTCCTCGGGTTTTCTAGTCGGTGCCGATTTGTTCCCACGACTTTAGATTGAAATCATTACTGTGGGTGACCATTATGTAATATATCTGACGCCTATATTGTAAATGTTACATCACCTATAAATATTTCAACAATGCACGGGCTTCAGTAAAACATATTTAAGTGTGTGACATGTTTAATATTTGCTTGATTTTGTTAATTATGCAGTAACAGTGAATTTATTTCATTTCTGTGTTTTCTTTGACCCGTATCCATTATGAATATATCTGCACGGCTCATCACTCCTCTGCAAGGTGGCGAGAGGTATTATATGTTTTACCCTTGGTTATTTGATTTGTCTGACAGTAACTGTATGCAAAAGTTTTATTAAAGTGATATTACAGAGTTAGTCAGAATCACTGTTTTAATCATGCTGTTCATAATCCAAGGATTCTATCAAATTGTTACATACGGTAATT
Organism: Sipunculus nudus; assembly: GCA_026874595.1. Lineage (NCBI taxonomy): Eukaryota > Metazoa > Annelida > Sipuncula > Golfingiida > Sipunculidae > Sipunculus > Sipunculus nudus. Next base: position 54,531,636 of record CM049311.1, on the reverse strand, counting down.
TCATTATATGATAGAGCTAGATATCCATAGCTACTATGGGCTTTGTTCTGGAGCTGGCCTGGGATCTGTTTGTTGAACCATGACAGCTGTATAGGCCTATAAACAGCATGGTTTGATGAGGTTCATCCTGGTGGGGATTTGTGTGCTCTCACAACTTCTTGCTGATAGCATAAATATACCTGTAATAGCATGGCCGTCGATAAAACATTCTATTTGTATAGAGTGAGACGTTTTAGTTTTTGCCTGACCTTTGAGTGTGGGTGATTTCATGTCCTCCTTGTATGTTTCTTTCTTACCATTTACCCCCCCTCCCCCCCCCCCATAAAAAACTCTCAAAAACTCACTCCCACAACGTGTAGGCATGGATCAGAAATCGCGGACGTGGCAGGTTCAGAACTGAACGAAAACCCGACATTAATCAGGTACGGTATCACTCTGCACCAATAATATTTCTCTAGGTTTTTTCCTAAATGACATTTATACATCACACCATACCGGGCCTCTTGTGGGAAACACTTAATACACCATAAAAACCTCTATCCGATTACTGGGTATGAAAAACTCTCGCATGGGTTCTAATATAACATGTCGTTTTTATTATAATGATGTAATACCAGGCAGTTAACGCAGCAAAAGTAATGCGCCGGGGTAATCTACTGTATCATACCACTCGGTTATATGTGCCGTGAAAACACTGCCACAGTTAATATGCTAGTTTTGCGTTTATTTTTAACTCGAAATGCTTCCTTCGCCTTACGTCGGTTGGATTTTTCAGGTTTATTATTCCCGTTATGTTTATTTGTACCATATTATGTCACAAAACCTCCCATTCAGCGTCTAGTCAGTCAACATTAACCGACCACCTTATAGCCCTTTGTCAGTGTGAGCATCAATATAAAATACAGACTCTATGGGGATATACATAAACAGACCAAATAAACCTAACTCAGCCTCATTTTACATTTCCTATAATGACGACTGATCCATGACACGCGAATCCAAAGTGACTTTTAGTGAATAAAACCAAACCAGGAAAATGTTGATGTTTGAGTACTTACATAAAAATATCCAGTAACTAGTTTTATTTGACATCGCTGTCGTGGTCCTGCGCAACTGCGTACGCACGTGCCCTGTTATACAGTAATTGCATGATCTCAGACTATAGTCAGATGTTCAAAAATGTGGGGTTTTTTTAACATGCATCTGTGTCAAACAGTGCAAGTTTGTGCGATTTATCAATTGCCTGCATGCATATCACTTCGGAGGCGGAGATGGGGGATGGGGTATTTTTCAGAATGGCTTGCCGGAAGGGATTATAACATTATAACATTATACAAATTGTTGAGAATAACCAATTATTGTGGTCAAACTGACCAATTTTGTTGGTTTAAATGATCGGCTGTGTTGGTTGCTCTGACCAATATATAGGTTGATTTGACCAATACCTATTGTTTGATTACGACCAAAATAAATTGGTTGTTTTAAACAATAAATTGTTTGGACATATTTTGACCAATTTAATTGGTTGGAATCAACCAATTTTTTGGTTGATTCAACCAATCTTTTTTTGAGTGTAGTTGATATGAAAGTTATAAATATTGTGCCACAGGCAGACATATATGTCTTAGTCAAATTTGAACCAAATCCGATCAATAAGTTCCAATAATTTTTTACTATTATTTGCGAACTTTACCGTAAGTGGAACGTGTCATTTGGTGTTAGGTTATAGTCTGACACAATGAATGGATAAGGCTATTTAAGACTGACATACATACAAAATTCAAAGACAATCCATACCCTCATTAATGAGCTACAATGCAGGGTTGGACTGGGAGAGGTTGAGGTTGAGTAAGTCAAAAAGTGCTAAGAAACAGAATATTATATAAACGCTCTATATATAATGGTGCCGTATTCCTCCCTATACATCGGCGAGAGGTGTGTGTAAACTTTACTGGCACTCCCGGTACACCCGTTTTCCTGTGTCAGGATGTTGGGCTCCTTTAATAAGATCCTGTATCCGCCCATGGCTATTGTATTTTGTTTCCATTAAATTTAATGCTTGGGTGTGCAATCTTTCGCCTTTTCCAAAATATTGCAATTTACCTATATATATATATATATATATATATATATATATATATATATATATATATATATATATATATAAGTTATAAAAATACGCCTGTCACAAAAAAGCAGCGAGCTGCTTCGTAGTCGTCGTATTAGTATTGGTATCAGTATTAGTTATATATGGTAGTATAGTAATAGAAGTATAGTAATAGTGCATGGTGATATGGCAGTAGTAATAGTATAGTAGTAGTATAGTGATGAGAGTAGAACTAGTATAGTATAGTGGAAGTAATGGTTATAGAAAGCAGAAGTAGTAGTAGTAGTATACCAGTAGTAATAGTAGTAATAGTAGAAGTATAGTAGTATAGTAGAAGATGTAATAGTAGTAGTATACATATATATATAGTAGTATAAATAGTAGTAGCAGAAGTAGAAGTATCCATAGAGTAGTAATAGTAGTAGTAGTAGTATAGTGGTAGTAGTATGAGTACTAGTAGTAACAGTATAGTAGTAATATATATAGTAGCAGTAGAAGTATATATAGTGTAGTAGTAGTAGTAGTAGAAGTAGTAATAGTATTATAGTAGTAATATTATTATATAGTAGTAGTACTCAGAGAGAAGAAAAGTTCAAGTATCCAAAGATGTCTTTTTCACTTTTGTAAAAGCAATTGTCCGGTCAATTTTGCTGAAACTATACATGCTGCATGATCTAGGGATACTTGCGTGTCTAAATTAGGCACGTTGGTCTAACATCTGACACGTGCTATATATATAAGCCAGGCTTATACAAAAGAAACAACTATATAGAAAGCTAACACACGTTTGTGTTGTTTTAAGGATTTAATATCCTTATATAATTAATTGTAACACGTAGGTTTGTTCAATGTCACTTGTATTAATTACTGTTGAATATTTGTTTGGAGATATTAAATTACAAGGTTTTTTTTTTTTTTACTCACAGTACTGACCCCCCCCCCCCCCCCCCCCCCGACCCCGGCCCCAATCACACACACTTTTCATATAATAAGCATGCACTAAATCACGGATCGCTCCCATTGAGAGAATCTCCTCGGCTTGTTGGGTCCCACGATATGAGACGCAGACAAAAAAACATGTTGCTATTGTTGTACCCGAACTAAGGGTCAGTTTATTTTGTAATATGATTCCACTTTACCCCCGGGGTTCTGGTATTTTTTACACAGTAAGGTAGTACTTCCTCACCGAGAAGACACGCACGTGAATAGCCCTTGGTAATAGAATAAAATATTTACGTCCCCCGGTCGTTCGGTACAAGTAATACAAATAGCTGGAGTGTGTATCCCTAACAAACCCGGTATATAAACATATGTGTGTAACAAGCACGTGCGACAATCGTTCTGGATACGTCGCCGTACTATATTAAATATTATACAGAAAGCACAAAGTCGTTATTTCAAATAACATTTCATATATGTATTCGCAGCGTGGTTATTGTTTCAAGGTCCTTAAGCATGAGAGGGACTGTTTCTCTGTAAATAACATTATAAAATTCACATACACGTCTTTACACAAACACACACACAGATATATATATATATATATATATATATATATATATATATATATATATATATATATATACATATATATATATATATATATATAGAGAGAGAGAGAGAGAGAGAGAATATGACGATGAATTTTATTCTATTTCTATTATTGAGGAACTCAGTATAGCCGAATTATAGCTGGTACAATTTTTGTTCACGCTTGTGACATCACTTCGTATACGCTAAGGAGTGCCACGCTTCGCTCGAACATTTGTCGGTCTGTTTGTTTACATCTCCGTGGAATTTTGTAGGACGTCAGGTCATGGACTAAAGATGAAGCAATTAGGTTTGTTTATTTGCAGATGAGGTGAAGGTACTGACCAACAGCAGTTAAAAGCTGCATTCCTGTTGTGTATAGGGCCTTAATTCTGTTCTGTATGCATGCAGTGTTTTGCATCTGGCATGAATCTCTCGTCATCCCTGCCAAAACATCAGGTTGTATACATTAAACATAAAAATATCTATTTGCTAAAAAACATATTTAGCAAACTGGAGGTTCTAAGGAGGAATATATAGACCCTTGCATGGGTTAACTTGATAAGCACGTGCACTGCAAGATCCAGACTGTCCGTGACCACAGCAGTTCCGCCCGTGACCCGACCGAATGCCACCTCTGTACATCCAGAACACAATTACAGAATGTGAATATGAGCGTACATTAGCGCGCATGTGACATGAACGAGCCTTGACAGTCATGGTGACGCCGTGTCATTAATCATGAGCACAATGGAATGTTTATCACCATACTAATGTGCTGATGGGCCTGAACGGCTTGCTCCGTAATAAGCCCACCAGTGCATGCTGACAGGTCAACATCTATCTATCTATCCGTGACATATATAGCAATACACGAACCACCTACGTTCTGTAATCACAGGACAGCAAATTTAGTTTATCAAAGGTTACTGGACTCTCACACCTGCCGTTTTGGACGCTACGACTCCATCCCCGTCACTCAAAATACGGCCGGGTCCCCAGGCTGAATGACTGATATATATAGGAGTGTGGATGCTGGTCAGAAAGAGCCTGCGTGGGGTTTTGTTGGAACATGAAGTTATAATACAGAAATATATAACCTCACGGTTGGTACATGACTTTTTGTTTGGACTCCCAAGTTGTTATGCCATGCGTGAAGTTTCAGGTGCCGCAAACTTTATAAGTTTGGCCGTATGATTTGGGATATCAGGGTAATCGTGCAAAGTAACGGACCCATATGTGGTCAAATAAAATGTGGTCACAGTTTATTTTTGTCAATATGTATTGGTAAAAAAATGTGGTCACACCATATGTGACCAGATTTTATAATATTATTTATAAAATAAAAACTTATATGGCTGGTCAAATAAAAGGTGGTCACACCTAATTTTTATTATAAAAAAATACAGTCTCTTGGTTTGAAGAAAATTTAGGATTAAATATAGAAAAAAAATAAGGGATATGATGATGTAAGTATATATTTAAATGTGGTCACACCACATTTATTTTACTATTTCTAACTACAAAATGTGGTCACACCATGAATAAAAGAGATCACACCTTAATAATGTCATTAATTATAACTAATAAATGTTGTCACACTTTATAATTATTTGATTAAAAATAAGGATATTATTATGTTAGTATAACAAAAATGTTGTAACATAATGCGGACGAACGTGTTTCTCACATGTCTCTCTTGATTTTAAGTGCATGACTTGTCACGTGACACTCGACATTTGTTAACGTTCTGGCGGCAGGGCGTCGTCACCTTGAACGTACATCAAATGAAATGTGGATAAATAGAGGTAAAAAAGTATAAACATATATGCATAATATTGACTGTAATTTTTATAAGACATCAATTAAATGTTTAACATGGTATATATGTATATTACTGTGGATTCATGACGTCGGCTCAGAACGTCTGGGACACGACGTCATTTTGGGTATTTTCGGCAAACTACCCTTTTTCGACAGTTTGTTGCAAAATAAATATATAAATAACATACAAAAATATGATATCATTAGATGCGCCGAATCGTCAACTTTATCAAGCAAAAAAATATTTTAGTGAAATGTGGTCACACTTATTTGTGAGAGAGAGAAATATGGGTCCGTTACATTGCACGATTACCGATACCAGAATAAAATGAACGACTCTACATAAATCTCGCATATGCATATGTCCCCAATCTCCGGCGCTGTTTTTCAGTATAAAACGAATATAAATTTACCAGATTTAAAAAGTTTAAGGCGCAAGCTTTAAATCCGCCCCTGCCAGGTGACTTCCCAGCACACGTGTGTGTGTGTGTGTGTGTGTGTGTGTGTGTGTGTGTGTGAGATTCATGAAAGCCCCCTCGCCTTAATTAATTGTCAGGCAACATGTTAACATCTGACTAGGTTCATTCACCGTCGAAACGTGAATGATTCGTGACTAATTATTTGTTAATACCATAAAATAAACGACAACAGTTGATGTGGTGTTTAAATAAGAGATTCAGTTTTAACTAGAATGGCTTGTTTGCGAACTTGCAAAACCAGACGTCTCCCCCATTGCATATAGTTTGTATCAATAAAGACAAGGTGAGAAATGTGAAACGGTTCAAAAGTCATAGGATTCCCAAAAATTTTTCATTTCAGCAGATTTGACCTTGAAGAAGAAGGCCAAGATCACTGATTTTTTAACTCTTGCGAGCTTTTGGTAGGAGCAATGAGTGTTTAAAATTAGGAGGAAACTCTGCAGCCCTTCAATGGTTCTCACGTTCACAAGGCAATAACTATAATTCGGCTGATTTGACCTGGAAGATCCTGGTCAAGGTAAACCGGTTTTCTAACTCAGCGAAGAACATGGTAGGAACAATTTGTGTACCAAATTTGAGGACCAAATGTTAAGCGGTTCAAAACGTATGGGGTTCCCATAAATTTTGGCTGAACTGACCTTGAATATGAGGGTCAAGGTCACCGGATTTCGAAATCGGCCAAGAACTTGGTGGGAACAAATTGTGTACCAAATTTGAGGACGAAATTTGAAGGGCTTCAAAAGATATGGGATTCACAAGAATTTAACATTTCAGCGGATTTGACCTAGAAGAATAAGGTCAAGGTCACCGGAATTTGAACTACTCTGAGATTTGGCTGGGAACATTGAGTGTTTCACATTTGGGAGGAAAATATGCAGCCCTTCAAAAGTTATCACGTTCACAAGCAATAACTATTATTTGGCTTATTTGAGCTTGAAGATCCTGGTCAAGGTCACCGATTTTCGAACTCCGCCAAGAATTTGGAAAGAACAATTCGTATTCCAAATTTGAGGACAAAATGTGAAGCGCTTCAAAAGTTATGGCGTTTATAAAAAATTATATTTCAGCAGATTTGACCGTGGAGGTCAAGGTCAAGGTCACCAGATTTCGAAAACCTCCGAAATTTTAGTAGGAACAATGAGTGTTTAGAATTTTGGAGGAAAATATGCAGCCCTTCAAAAGTTATCGCGTTCACAAGATATCCTACAGACAACGACGACAGACGATGGCACTGAAAACAACATGTCTCCGCTGGACGGGGGGGGGGGGGGAGACATAATTAAGCAGGAAAAGTCATGGGCTCATCGTTTTCTTTAACCCTGACTTCATCTTATTTTCATCATCATTTATTTGTTTATTATGATCTTACAAGATCAATTCAGATGCTTCCGCTTTATCAGGCAGCTACAGGTTGCCGTGGTCAAGACCCAAGCCCTGTGCGCTCCCTATAAGCGTAATTTTGAGAGCCAATAGACGTGATGCCACCAAGCCAAGCAGGAAGCCGCGGGAGACCGCCCTCATTCTTTACCGGTGCCACAGCACCTTCAGCCACAAAGTCAGCATGCATTCCCTCCACCGATCCCAGCAGCGGAGACCAAGCCATGCCAATCGAGAGCCGGCCCCCCGTTCAATGAAACGACAGAACGTCGAGACGAATGCCATTTTATACTTGCAGTTTCTGCCATTTAGACAACGTTAGCAAGTTTTTCCATATTAAGCCAGTCCTGGTGCGAGGCTGCGTATACTTGAAGCCTATAAACTAACCTATGGATGGTGTTCATCAGACACGCTTCAGCACGCACGGAAGAAATACCTACCAGTCCTGCGATTCTTATGCGTATAACAGCTCCATTTATGTAAGCAATTAAATACAACACGCATACAAAACTAATAATTTACTAGAATCCCGCATTAACTTCATTTGATTCGAATATAGTGAAGAAATTCTAGCTCTGGTTTCACCATTGAGCAGTCTGTCATTATTTCCCGCAAAATAGTTATATTTATATATATATATATATATACACATATACATATATATACATACATACATACATACATACATATCCGTTAAACATCCTATAACAAATATTTTTTATTTATTATTTAAATTGTTGCTTTGTAAATAATATTTAAACGGTTTCACTAACGGTTATTTACTTGTTGGGGCGCAGTTTGTGGTCAAATGTGGGGCCACAATTATTTATTTTATCTAATTTATTACTTTGCTGAATGTGCGGGCGGGTGCGGGCCCATTTTTGCTCTAAATGTGCGGGCGCTGCAGGTTTTCCGGTCGGTGTGGACTGAAGGCTGGTTGTGTTGAGCTGCATGCATGGCTGTTGAAGGCTAAAAATTCTAGTATGCGCGCAGTGGCAAAATTGTGACGACCTACTGTTAAACAGATTATGTGCACCCAATTAGGCAATAACTCACCGACATGCAGGCATTATCGCTCTCACTTAGAGGAGATAACTTTTGTGTAAACTCACCTGATACAAACCATTTATCACTTTTCACTATACACAACAGCGACATGTACACGTATGTTTTATCTCAACCGAAGTGTTCTCGCACGCGAATCTCAGACGACCTGTAAGCTTATACACAGACGAGTATATAATATAGGGATATGGATATAGTCTTGATATAGAAGTAAGGGCCCGCGTGCATGATGTGTTTGGTTGGGTAAAACAACTCGCACCTAGGTAGCATATCAGAAAACGAGTGCTATACACACAGGCGTGCCTCGATACCACTCACGAACACCTACCTGAACTGGGAACTCTGCCAATCAGGACATGGAGTAAAGTCAGACCGTGCAGTAAAGAATGGTAAAAAGCCGCCATGGCCACATCCTACAGCCGCTACAATCCAAGTCAGCACCCGGGAAGAGCTAGCCCTGACGTATAGACACAGCTGACATAGTGATCCTAGCAGGGTCAAAAGGACTACGCATGGCATCAGCGGTTATCACTGAAATCTTGTGTACATACAAGGTTCTCAGATTGTGAGGCACGCGAACGGCCCGCCGACCCAGTAAATGTCGTCTGCTCAAAGTGTCGTCTGCAGTCCCTTTGTTCCCGCCCATCTGCGCAGATGGCACACCGATCAGACAATAAATGACTTGCGGTATAGCCAATAGGATACTTTGTGTGTGCAAACATAATATAGGATAGTTAACAGTGTATGTAAATATACAACACGTGGCGGAGGACCTAGTGCTATCATAAAAATAACGGACTGCCCGGGGGTCACAAAGAAACTTGTATTTGACAATATGATGACGCTCTTGCCCTTCGAATTATAATGACCGAAAACCGTTAAAACAGCGTATTACGGAAACATTTAAAAATGCCTTGGTCTATTAAAAGTTGTACCCATGAAGTGATTTTCATGAAAACATTCTAAACTGGCTAATGTATTAACAGATGAAGTTACTTAGGCTATTTTACCTGTGGAAAATGAAATGAGCTGATTGGAGGCACCGCTAACACACAACATGGTTATCTTACATCTATCAGTGTTATTTATAACTGTTACTGATACAACGGGCAGCTGGCTGAGGGGAGGTTCACTTACTGGCACATTTGCCTTACTACTTTTAATGTTAGTAAACTCTTCCACCCATTCACTGTGTCCCTCAACCAACCAACCCAGTTCATCAAGCTATATAATTCTAATATCTCACAACGTTAACATATTTCTAACATGTAGATCTATAATCTGCTTGTTGCAGACGTGTCTTTTTTTTGTCATTTCATTACCCATTCCATTTTTGCCGGTGCCATTTTGCCTGTGCTATTTTTGCATTTGTATTTTTTTTGCCTGTGCCATCTATGTTTGTGCAATTTTGCGAATTGTACCTTTTTTGCTGTTTCCTGGGTTAACCTGATAACCCTTGCTACATCAGAGACGAAACAAAATTCTGACAGGTGTGCAAAGGATTCAAATCCGCAATGTTTTCAGAGCTTTAAATAAACTATAGCATTTATTTCTATATTTATCTATAAGCAAAGGCCTTACTCTGTATGGAGACTTCCGATTTCCAGAGACATGCGGTGTCTGGGACCTTTACATCTGTTTCCACTCCGATATTCCGCAAGGTGACCGGTAAAAATGTCACAGGAAATAAAAGGTCACACAAAATATAGTCACCATTTGGGCTGGGGAATAAAGTCATGGAAAAAGTCACACACATGGGTATAGGAAATAAAGTCAGACAAGTTTGTGTAGGAAAATGACAGAGAAAATAAGGACATAATTTGAGTAGATTAAAAAGTCGCATATTTAATTAAAAAGGCTTTAACCTTATTCATAAATAACCCAATTTTATCATTTTCACTGTAAAATACGAAGTTTAGAATATTTTTACAAGGTCACATCTTTACTATAGCACAAATTTATAATTACTGAAGGACCTATTTACCTCTTGTATTCTCGAACTTGTTAACTTAAAACAAACAGAGCTCATAGGAGACTTCTTCATATAAGAAATTTTAATTAGTGGTTTTGATATGTTTTATGGAACCATCACTTTAGGCAGAAAATGCCACACAAGTTATTATAAGCCATAGGCCCAGTGTTCATAATGAACTACTCTCACAAACAAAGTATTTAAGTGAAACTATTTGTTTAAACAAGTGGTGACCTTATTTAAACCTTTATACTCAAGTTGCAGTAAAACGTGTAAATGGTAGAGTGAGATTTTTTTTATTATTATTAAATTTGTGTCTATTTCGCTCCTATAAATTATGACATTATTGCCTGTGACCTTTTTTCCCTCACAATTTTTTTCCTACCGGTGCATGTTTGTGACCTTTATTCACTGATTTTCTTTCATACCAAAATTGTGACTTTGATCCCGTGACTTATTTTCCTGTGAACTTTTTCCTAGAATTCTGCATGACCTTTGAATGAAATATTTTAGGTTTAAAACTGTAAGTTAATGCCCAGATTTGTCCAGCATGGTATAATCGGCGCACATAATGTCCAAGCGTTCAACTATATGTTACAAATCTTATCAAATATTTTGTAATTTATTTTTTAAATGATTTTTGTCAAATATTATTCTAACTAATTTTCATTATCGACCAAACATCGCTTTATAGCGTGTAGCAGAAAAAATAGGGGTTTAGCAGTTGATCATACCTTTTATTTGTTGTATATATACAGGTAACTGATGCAGTAAACGGAGATCGTGATGCCCAAACTGATAGTTACCGAATCCACCATGTTATGAGACGGTGGGCAGCGCAAAGAATAGGTGATGCCGTCTGCCGGGGAATACTTGAATCAATTCCGTTTACTGCACGGTTGTATAACATTTGTGGAATTAACTGTCGTTGAATCAACCAAGCAAAAAATAAAAAAATCACCTCGGACTTAAATTTGATTCTGCAAATTTAGGCAGTGGTGTCCTCCAGGATTTTGTTATTTTTTTTATCTCTATGCACAAATTGTTTGATGAAGCTGAGTTACCTTTTCTGGCACCAGAGACTGCATGCATGATTACGCCGGCATGTGAGGCCATGAGAAGCATGTGATGTGTTTCCTTATGATTTTGTTCATTTTAATTTTACATATTTACAACTCTCCGCCAGTGGTTGTTTCAACTCTTGTGAGTCCAATATTGCGCAGTGTGCACTAGTTTTTGGTGCTGGAGACAAGGAACCTTTTGTCCGTCTCACTTTTTAGCGGAAAGAAACGCATACAGCAGAACATATATTTATATATAAATCAAAGGTAAATTTTGATTACATATACTGTTGAAAACTGAGCAAAAATTGCTTTCTTAACCAAAATAAAGTCATAAATACGTTCTGTTAATTGGGGTGGGAATGAAATGATGTACATATTCTGGGCAAGTGATATCGTTCTCTGTGTCACAAGGGAGGGGGGGGGGGGAGTATATAGGGGGCCTTCTTCTATACCCTTGTGGATTGCCACCTTCACATTTTCTTATATATATATATATATATCTATAGCAAACGAGCCCAATCCGTATAATTAATTAATTACTGACTTGAAAAGGAAAAGAAAAAGGTGAAAGGGAAGGAAGAAGAAAAAAGAAGTGCAGAATCGGGAAACCTCTGGAGTCTTGCCCCTCCGGATGGTCAGGTCTGGTTACGCCCCGGCATGCCCGGGTACCAGCTCTTTAGTATAGGGATGAGTATGCATGTCTAGGTTGAGAGTTTATTAATTTTTTACTTGAAGATGGTTACTTGGAGAAACAATCTACCTCAAGATGGTTCTTCTAGACTAAAATAAGAAGGCCGAAACAAGTTTATAAATATTTTTATTCTAATGACCAAAACGCAAATTTAATTTAATGTTATAATTATCTCATTTATGCTGAGTTGTTTATTACTTTGACTTTGTCACGGCGTAAAACGCTATTTATATGACCCGAAATTTATTTATTTTTTCCCCGACTGTGGGAAAGCACATTGCGCAGTTCGAACTACGGCTCAAGAAGGCCTGCGATTCGTTTCGAATAGAAACGACCTCTGGCGAGAGGGTGTGGAAACGGCTTGGTCGTGCAGGAAACAAGCTGTAGATGGCGTCTGCAGTTTTGAGTTTTGATGTGCACACATGCACAGGGAAACTCCCTTCACTGACGTCATTTGACAGGAAACCCCACATGCGAGCTGACCTGACAGAGACAGAAGATGGCCTTTCTCATCGTGTTTATTTTTGTTCTCGTACTTATACTTGCCATCCTTCCCGACTTTTTGCCAGGAATTTCGCGAAAGGTTTTTATATTTGCTAAATATTTTATAAGCAAATTTCATTTTTACACTGAAGCCGACATTATTCTGAGCAATCGTGGTGTTTGCTCTGTCGCCATCAATTTAATGACAATATACTATAGTCCGTTTCATCCCCTCATGTCCACCTGTTTTTTGCTATGAAAATTTTTATCAGGTACATTTCAAGGGAAACAATTATAGTGTACAGGAGAGGATTACAGAACCTAATTTTCAACTAGGTAACTTAATTCCTACCTTATGCCATATTTGAGTAACAGAATTTTCTGAAAATATGAGAAATCAGTCTACATTTTACAACATATCAGACCCGCTTATGGCGGTCAAGGTCATTGGTCACATGCAAAAACAGCCTCAACTGACAGCTGCTGATTGGATAATCTCATGTAAACACTCTAAAAAATATAACCAGCTAAAACAAAGATGGCTTCTTATGGAGGGACACACCATATCTGCCAGATCATGATAAAGAGACTACAATGTTGTGAAACATTAACGGGGGATTTATTGTAAAATTCTTAACTGCCAAATTAGGTTGTTACTTCCATATGTTGTCTACTTGGAAAATATTGAAAAACATAAACTTTAAAGTAAATCATCTACAAAAAACAGGTGGACAGCAGGTGGTGAAACGGAATATAGCACTATAGTCCATTTCATCCCCTCATGTCCACCTGTTTTTTGCTATGAAAATTTTTATTAGTTACATTTCAAGGGAAACAATTATAGTGTAGAGCAGAGGATTAAAGAACCTAATTTTCAACAAGGTAAATAAATACCTCCCTTACACCTTATTTAAGAAACAGAATTATTTTAAAATATGAGAAATCAGTCTACATTTTACAACATATCAGACCCATTTATGGCGGTCAAGGTCATTGGTCACATGCAAAAACAGCCTCAACTGACAGCTGTTGATTGGATGATCTCATGTAAACATTCTAAAAAATATAACCAGCTAAAACAATGATGGCTACTTATGGAGGGACACTTCATATCTGCCAGTTCATGGTGAAGAGACTTAAATGTTGTAAAACATAAACGGCAGATTTATTGTAAATTTCTTGATTGCCATATTAGGTTGTCACTTCCATATGTTAGTTTATTGGAAATTTATGAAAAATATAAACATTTAAGAAAATTATCAACAAAAAACAGGTGGACAGCATGTGGTGAAACGGACTATAATAATATATGTAATATTAGTATAATAGCTTCATCTTCTCCCCCCCCCCCCCCACCCAAACCCGGGATTCCGAAATTTACCTGGGAACCATGCTAAGGAAATCATTTAAATTATATAACTTATAAGTGTAATATGTGCTTGATCATTGTCTCTTTTTTTTCTTTATTATATTTTAGACTTAATTATAGCCCGACTTAATCTGACTCAATATTATTAGGCCCTGCCATATGTAGCCCGATTGAATCGGACTCGAAATTATTAGGCCCTGCCATATATTGAGTCTGATAGCCATACAGTGAGAGTTTCTAAAATATAAGCCACGGAAGATGCAACAGATCCATTGCATCTCCTTTGACTGCCTGTTTACTGCCAAACAACAAGACACAGGATTATACCATTTTAACACCAATAAGCATGTGTTTCATGGTTTCGAAAGCAACTAAAATTAAACTTGGATCATCATTTTTTAAACATTTACCGACGTTTTAACCAGAGGTGTGTCAGCGAGTTTAGAAGGGACAAAGAAGAACGGTTGAACAGGCGCATTTGATGACCTCACTGATAGCCTCGCTGACTCCAGTGATTGACGGCTAAAATGTTGTTACATTTTGTTTCAACGGGCCCGACTCTGAAGAATGACCACAGGCACGGGGTAATAAACCCCTGTTGACACTGGTTACAGGGGCATTGGGTGGCGTGTAGTCTGAGGCTTATATTGTAGAAACTCTCACTGTATGGCTATCGGACTCAATATATGGCGGGCCTAATAATATTGAGTCGGATTCAATTGGGCTATGCCATATATTGAGTCCAATAGCCATACAGTGAGAGTTTTCTACAATATAAGCCTCAGACTTCACGGCACCAAATGCCCCTGCCAGCGTGTCACTTTTCTGAGCTGGGCCTGTTGAAACAGAATGTAACAAAATTTTAGCTGTCAATCACTCGAGTCAGCATGGTTCGCAGTGAGGTCTTAAAGTGCGCCCATTCGGCTGTTCTTATTGTCCTTACTAAACTTGCTGACATACCTCTGGTAAAATGGACAGTAAATGTTGAAAAATTGGTGATCCAAGTTTAATTTAAGTTGCTATCGCATCCATGAAACACATACTTATTGGTGTTAAAATAGTGTTATCCTGCTTCTTGTTATTTGGCAGTAAACGGGCAGTCAAAGAAGATGCAACGGATCTGTTGCATGTTCAGTAGCTTATATTGTAGAAACTCTCACTGTATGGCTATCGAACTCAATATATGGCAGGGCCTAATAATATTGAGTCCAATTAAATTGGGCTAACTGAATTACAGTAAATGAGTTATGTCAACTTATGTGTTTTTACCCTGCAACAGAGGACCTAATTTTTTTGCAACACCGCTAACAAATGATACCTGGACGTTGACTGAAAGTGAAGTATGAGTTTTTGATGCCCAAGGCCTAACTGCAAAATATGCGGTGTAATCATCCAGTTTCATTCTCACAGTGGAGAGCAATGAAGCTTTGGGAGAGAGCATGGGAGCCAGGGCTACCCTGGGCCTAGACATAAACTATAATCGATATTAAGTTAATTTATATATTTTAGCTTTCCATAAGAGCGCTAGCTCCATCCAACAGTAATCACCAGTATGTTTATCTAGCACGATGCACAGCAGGATTAGCTCTGATCCAGAAATGGACACTCGCACCCCCTTTCCCTTGGACCCAATTGTGGTTCTGTGGTAAACACAAAGTCACAGGTCGCTGCCTTCATTTAACTAGGGGACGCACTCACTGTTGGATGATGGTGATCTGGGGTGATTGTTTCAGCCAGCTGTGTGCAGTGCACGTGTTACATAATCATTGCTTACTTCCTGACCCACCCAGCTGAAATGTGACACATGCACCTGGCGGGCTGAAATAATCCACTGCATCACCCTGGTAACAACCTGTGTAGCCAGTGGTATTGTGTAGCCAGTGGTCCAGTTACAAGGACACTCACAGCAGTGATGATATAACATGTGCACTGCACACCTCTGGCTGAAACAATCGCCCTGGTTCACCACACTCAAGATAAGATACATATACTTATACTGGGTGTATCATCAGAAGATGAGGTCAACAGAGCCACAACTGGGTTTACCTTTCCCTGAGGCTCCAGCCAGTCATTGTCAGAATTAAAGTTATTATTTCACTTCCATCAGACATCATATCACGTTTTTCCTTGCTAAAGGCTAAAATCACCAGCCACAAATTTAACATCAGAATTATGAAATGTAGCTTGCAAAACCTTCCAGCTGTTACAGCTTGCCTATTCCTCAGCAAAATATTCAATAGTTCCAAGAACTGTAGATGAACAGCATTCTGGAACATTTAAAAGATGAGCATCAGTGTAAGCTTATATTTACAATGGGGGGGGGGGGGAGGGGAGGTGTTAATGGATCCATATTTTGTTCAGGAACGAACTATTATCACTGCATCAAGGTAAAGCATGCTAAATTTTGTTATTCTAATGTTGAATTTACCATTGGTTTAACTGAAATTTTTAAAATTTATCAAGGGGAAACCTAGCAGTCTGACCTGTTGGCTGGTAGAACCGGATGTGTTGTTGCAGTTCTGTAAGTCCTTGGGGGGGGGGGGGGGGGGGGGGGGGCATCACCGTTTCTGGATTTGAGTAGTTCATGCATGAGGATCATGCGAGAGTTTATAAACTGGCATAAAATTCACAGTGTCCACTGAGTAATCTCTGTGTAATTAAAACATTAGGTTCTAGTGATTACTGATTGGTGAGTTTCATGTAAGTATTTAATGTACAGTAAGTGAATGTTTTAATTTGAATCTGACTGTTATTCCCTTGTTTCCAGGTGGTAGATTTGGCTGTGCAGGAGGATGAGAAGGAATCGGCTTTAAGAGAACAGCTCAAAGCCCTACAGAAGGAAATAAAGTCCATATCCATGGCTGATGAGTTTGCTCTGTACGCCAAGACTGAGAGGAAAATTATCAGGTTGAAGGAGGAAATCAGCAAATACAGTAAGCAGATGTGACTTTATTATATCACCAATTCTTACTTTTTAAAAGCACATTTTATATATTTATTCAACAAGTATTAAGTTTTCAATTGAAGAGGTTGGCCATGACTACTGGATTTGATTACTCTGAGCAAAACTATTTTCTTGCAGTATATTTGACTTCCTTGAGGCCATTTAATGTTCAGATCACATTCTTTTCACATCATTCTTTCATTCTGTGTCATATATGTAAAAATTAATAGATGACTATCACTTCTAGGACAACCTTTTTCTTGTTTAAGATTGTATAATTGTGGGGCATACATTAAAATTGTTTGAAAATATTGTTCACACCTCACATTATAACTGGTATGATTTCCCATTAAAAGTATGTCTGTAACATCTGAAGCGAGATTTACTTCTTAAAGAGTCAGCATTGTGAAAAATACATGTTCTAATTATTATTTTTTTTTATTTCAGCTAAAAATAAATCAGAAGTTTTCCTCAAGCTGAAATTTGGATCCAACATCATTTTCCACATCTTTCAGGTACGGTATACACATCATTGTGTTCTTAATCAGATTTTGTGAAAATATTACTCAGGAGAAAACTTTAATCCTTTTATATTCTGACAAACAATTTTAGCATAATGCCATTAATGGTTAAGTCAATCATATTGTCTCGTCACCCTGTGAAGTAGATTTTAAATTTATAATGTTTACTTTACAGTTGTAACTCTTCACTTTGGAAAGCATCTTTCATCAGTATTTGTTTATGTAGTACTGGTAATTAGCCAATGTTACAAGATGTACAAATTTCTGAAATCTAGTTAATTCCTGTAATGAAAAGTTCTTATTATGCATTTGTGACAGATATATGAGGTTGTTAATCTGCAAGCTGTTAGTAAACACAGCAAAGAGAAAACCTTGTTACCTGAAGTGATTGGTTGCATATATGAGGAAGTTGAAAGGTCGTTATTTGCAAAAAGCCCTTTGCATAATTCTGGTTTTTTGACTTGCCACCTGACCAGTTGTCCTTGTTGAATACATGTGTAGGTGGTTTATTTTGACAGTCGACCCAAATGTTATTAACAAGTGGAAATATACAAAAAGAATAGCATGATTGCAGTTGGATCAGTGTTTTCTGGCCTATTTAAATGAAGGGTTCAAGGTGTTATCTTTAGTTAAAAGATGTCAAATATCAGAATAGGCCCCTTTAATAGCCCTGTTCCTGTATTGGAAATAACAAAGTAAACTGTTTAATTGTATCCCCAGACAAAGTCGGGATACTATGGTTTAGGCACAGTTGAGCTGCTGCTGCAGAGATTTCTTTCAGGTGAGATAACTCAAAAAACATTTCACAGATCTTTACCAAACTTGACATGTGCATAGATATATAGGTGAGAGGACAAAAGCCTATTTAAAATGATGTCATGACCTTCATTAGGAAAGTGATCTTGACCTTAAATAGGTCCATTATGGGGGTAAATCACACAAATTCTTAAATATTTCAAGAAATCTTGCATGGATTGATCCAAAAATCAAGTTGACCGAAGTTCTTGGATAGTGTTGACATGTACTGAAAACTGGTGGCGCCACCTATTATCCTTTTCTTGTTATCATGTCGTTTAATACTCCAATCATTGCCACTTGACAGTACTGTGAGCATTAGAAGTCAAAAACTAATGGACAGATTTCTTTCATATTATGCATATACATATATATGGGTTATGGGATGATGTGTATTTAAAATAGGGTCATGACCTTTCCTATGAGAGTGGCCTTGACCTTGAATATTGCCATATATGGTGAAAATCACACAAAATCATAAATATCTCAGTTAGGGATGCATGGATTGGTCCAAAAATCAAAGTTACTGAAGATCTTGGATATTCTTGACATGCACTGGAAACTGGTGGCACCACCTATTATCCTTTTCTTTTTTTCACCCCTTTAAATACACCATCATTGCCACTTGACAGTGCTTTGTGCATTATAAGTAAAAAACTAATTGAAATTGTGCGTGTCCATTCATCTTGGATATCTCCACCTTGTATTCAAGACTGGTGGCGCCATCTGCAATTGTTTTTGTGTGGTGTTCATTCGTACATTTGCTTTAGGTGAAAATTGCTCATATCTCAGGAGTGGTTCAATGTATTGGTCTGAACTTAGCATGTACATACATCTGGCAGAGTTTTTCCTGTAAAGCATACAGGTGGCGCCACCTACCTACCTGTTTCCATAGAATAAATAAATGACCTTTTCTCAGAAGTGATTTGCGATATTTGCCTGAAATTGTGCATGTCCATAGATCTTGGATACCTCCATCTTGTTTTCAAGAGTAGTGGCATCATCTACAGTTGTTTTTGGGTGGCATCCATCCATCTATTTGATTAGGGTAAAAATTGCTCATATCTGAGGAGTGAATGGATTTATCAGCCTTAAATTTTGGCATGTTTGTCCTCCTTGGATAGCTTTGGGAAGGCCTTGACCATGAATATTCCCATATTTGCTGAAAAATATTTTCTCATGTTGATAGATGGAAAAAACCATGGTCGCTTGCCAAGTGGCAGTATATGCTGCTGAAGATTGGGGCCTATTTTTTAGGGGGGGGGGGGGGGTTAATTGTTTGGGGATACTATTCCAGTTGTTATTCTTCAGTGCCAACTTTATTCAGTATGAATCCTTACAGGTGTCATGCATGCTGGGGTTGATTTGGACCTTCAGGTCAGAACCTCTGCTTGAGTTGCCCGAGGCGTGGGTTTATCCATTTGGAAAGATGGTGGCATTTCCCTCAGGAGTATCAGGTGAGAGGAGCAGCCTGCTTGTAACAGTACATCAAGGCACTGCATTATGTTCATGGCTTTGTTGTGAAAAATAAAATGTGCATTATCACCAACATCTGGTGGTCAGTTTATAAACTAAATATCCCCCTTTGGTCAGTTCACACTGGGAACCCCTTCATACAATTTATAGGAAAAAAAGAGTTCAAACCTTCACAAGTTTATTGATAATTAAATACATGAAAGAGAGTACAAACCCTTTACAATTCTTTTGCTAATGTTTTACAGAAAAAAAAAATACAAACACTTTACAGATTTTGATAATGAATTACGGAAAAAAAGGATTACAGTTTTCATGCATATTAACTTTTATGGCACATTTTCATGTGAAAGATGAATTGTTTTAACAATTAATGAGCAAGAGCTTGCAAAGCTGATTTTAATCCATAATGTGCATTGGCTGTATGGTCCCATTGTTCTTGTTTGATGGTTCAACTACAGGCAGTTTAAAAAGTGTATGTTAGTTTGTCAAAATATTCCTTTTATTATACACACTAAATTGTTAGTCATATTTTTTCCACCAGGGGGCATTGGCATCACTACATGGTTTCTGGTTTGCCGAAGTGTAGTCAGGAAAGGCATGCAGCTGGTCAAGTCAACGTGAATGGATAAAGATGTCCGTGGCATATGAAATTAAGACTGAACGGGGACTAGGACTGAATATTACACCAGAGTGATAATATCTGTTTGAAAATAGAGGGGACATTGAAGACAGTTCGAGTTTGGTGGTGAAGCAAGAGTTTTTTACAGCAAATTTGTTGTAGTTAAACTATTCACTGTGTGGTGTGAAATCAAGGTGGATGGGAGATCCAGTTCCTTATTACAGTGTTTTGTTTTAGGGTGTCAGGAACTGCAAGACACATGCACATACCACATAATTGAGCGTTACTACACCTTAATTGGAGACACTTGATCTGAGGGAACTGTGATTTGTGACCCACCACAGAACCGCTAGCCAAACCTCAGAGAGAAATGCTCAAAACATGGATAAGACATTGGTCAGATCACTGAATGCGCCTGAAGTATAACTGTGACCAAAATTATTGCATGTAACACACTTTTTTGGCTAAGGATTATGTACACTCCTTGTGGAGAGGTTGTAATCTGCAGTCCTCCCAGGTCCCCTTTAGTGCTTTGTGTAGCAAGATTCTCCGGGACTCACCACCAGGACCAGTGCAGGGCAAACAGCTGTAATCTGACCAATAAGTGTGAGGTTACGGTATAGCATTGAACATCCAGTTCAAAGTTTTAAATCCGCATTGACCTGATTTTTTTGCACTTTTTTATACCTTGATAGATACACATTATAAGATTACCTGCTCGCATGTTGAGAGCAGTTTTTGGCTGCCTTGAAGTGTCATGTTTACTGGTTTTCCTGCTGTAATTTACATGTGTGCTTCCTCCTGAGCTTTAACATTTTTCAAGTGCTGTGGAACCTCCATATTACAGACACTGATGAATCTGAATTTTTCTGTATTAGGGAGAGGTCCATGTGTACGAGTATACAGACTTTAGTCTTACTTTACACAGGACCGCTTGAAGTGTCTGTAATAAAGCAGTTCCTGCAATACAAATGTGCCAATGTTGAGTTATAACTGTAATAAGTAAAACATAACTTATTGAATAAAATATGTAAATTATAACTTGTGTGAATTATTCATATACCATAAAAATCTAGACTTTTCATAAACGTCAAATGGAGATAGAAGTAAGATCTTCCTGTAGAGCCACACAGGTGTGCAGTTTGCATAAACAAGCAACCCCTGGTGTGAGCTGATTTCATCAGGGGACCAAGGGTACATCCACAACCCCCTATTTAAAGACTTGCTATCTTATTACAAACTGTGGAAACCAAAGTATTATCATAAGGTTTGTTTGCAGGGTTTTTAAAGAATAGAAACTAAATGTAACACACCTGATATTAGAAGCAGACATCTGTAATATCATTGATCATAATTTACTCAAAATTTTGAATAGTTGACTAAAACCCAGAAAAATATGGAATCTTCAGATGAAGCCTAAAAGATTTTGAAGTAGGGCGACATATGCCTTGACAATATGGATAAATAAGGGGCATATTGCTTATGGTCAGCTTAACTGAGAGTTCAAAGCTGAACGTAAAAGATCATTCTCGAATTGTAGTGAGAATTAAACATACCTATCAAAGGTCTTATTTTATTTAAATCTGCTAGAAATCCATGTATCTGACATATTTGCTGTGACTTTGCAACTTGTATCCTAAAAATAGAAACAGGTGTATGACAGGATTATTGACATTAAACCATAAACTTTGCCGTTTTGAACGGCTATTTTGTCATTTTTAACCCAGATTTGTATTTTGCATGGGAAAACAACAAGCCCTGTAGAACAAAACAGGCATTTTAGAAAACGCATTACTCAGTCAGTTTAAAACTTTCATACCATTAGGACAGTTGGATACGATGTCCACATGGACCTTTCACATGCCGTGAGTGCAGATCATTAGGTCATATTTGTGTCACTAGTGCAACACACTTGTGGGAGGCTCTTTAATCACACACAGGCAGTTTTTACCATTCTGAAACCCAATGCATATAGGAGAGGTTGTTGAACTGAAATAAGTTAAACTAGAAAAAGCACGTAGAGAGCACAGACCAGTGCAGCTCATAACACCTATATGGCATTGTTAGAAATGTATGATAAATACAGCAGGAAAGTCACTGAATGTTATTGCACTGGGACACTGAGAGGCATTTAGTGGGGACAAACCAACAAAGCAGCTCTTAACCCCATATTGCATTGTCATAAATGCAGCATTTTTAGCGAACCTGTGAGCTTATGCGATGGTGTGGCGTCGTCTGGGGTCCGTCGTCCATTGTCCGTCGTCTGTACGTTAACCTATACTATCTTGAAAACAGCAAGAATTAGCATCATCAAATTTAATGCATAAAATTAGTCATCTAAAAAACTCTATCGGATTTTGCTTATTTTTTGGCTAACTGCATTTTCTTAGATTTTATAGGGAAAAAGCTAAAAAAGCTTAAAAAATATTCTTCTCTTAATCTGTTCAGCCAAATTGTCCAATATTTTACAGAAATGATTTCTGGAACAATCTCTCTCAAGTTTGTTCGAATGGTTTAAGTTCGGTGATTTTTGGCCGTGTTACAGGAAGTTGAACTTAGTTATCTGTCCAAAAAAGCATACTAAAATTACAATCTCAGTAATGGCTTGAGCTATCATCACCAAATTTTATGCCAATTTTGGTCACATGAGTCATATCTGAAATTGAGGTATTGGTGGCGCCACCTGCATCGGCCTTTTTTGTACGGGGGTCATCAGTGCCCGTATCAAACTGAAGTCTACAAATAACTTCTTCTCTGAAACGATATGGCCAAATTGTTTAATATCGCACAGAAATGATCCTAGGGTAGTGCTTTCTGAAGTTTGTTCAAATGGTCTCAGTTCAGTGACTTTTGGCTAAGTTATGGGAAGCTGAATTTAGTCATATGACATAGCAGCCCATTTTAGCTAAGTGGCTACAAAAATCTTCTTCTCAAAAACCACTGGGCCAAATTTTTAAATCTCACACATTAATTATTCTTAGATGTTGATAATTCAAATTTGTTCAAATGGTCTCAGTTCAGTGACTTTTGGCTGAGTTATGGGAAGCTGAATTTAGACATGTGCCGTAACAGCCCATTTTAGCTAAGTGGCTACAAAAATCTTCATCTCAAAAACCACTGGGCGAAATTCTTAAATCTCACACATTAATTATCCTTAGATGTTGATAATTCAAGTTTGTTCAAATGGTTTTGGTTCAATGATTTTTGGCTGAATTACGGGAAGCTGAACTTTGCCATTTTGCTGTATTTTCCCATATGAGTTATAAACCTACAAAACGTTTTTTGACTGATGATACTGAGGCCAGTTTGTTTAATATTTTACAAGAATAATTCCTACAATAATTCTTATAATAATTGTCATTCCACATGAATGATTTTTGGCTGAATTATGGAGATTGAATTGAGTCATTTTACCATATATGTTAGCTGTGTGATGCTGTTACATCTAGCCTGGCACCAGTTTATCAAAATTATCAGCATCTATTACATCATGCCACTAGACATTTAGATCTCAGGTTATCTTTGGTTAATATTGAAAAGAAAGTTTTTTAAAAGCTTTTAAAAAAACAAGGGACCCATGGGTCACGGCGCTCAGCTGATCGTGATTGGACTGTAAATGTTTCTCCACTGTGATACTATATCGAGTCGATAAAGCTTATGAATATCATGTACATGTTGGGCTATTATAAAGGAATGTAATGTAATATGTGAGTAAATGATAAATGAAATTACCTGACTGATGGATTAATAGAGTCAAATAAAGTGGTTTATTTTTTATTTATTTAGGAGGGGTTGAAAATTGTGATATATTTGAGCAAATATGAATGCAATGACAGCAGTAATAAGCAGTAGTAGATGATAAGGCTATTTGTTAAAGGATCTAAAGTGTATGGTAGTCTGCAAGCGTTCAATTTGACAGATATGATGTTATGATTAACTATGCTGATGAAGTGATTTATGAATATGTGACTGTATGACACAATATCTCTTTAGTCTTGACAAGGTACATTATTGTGATGCCCAGTATGTCTACATATTACACAATATTGACATAATTTCTGGCATGTACATAGGTACCTATGGATGAATAGTTATACAAAATATAAAAGTATGAATATATCTGATTCATCTTGTTCTTGCTTACTGAGGCTGACTTTGGGATGGGGTAGGAGAAGGGAAAAGTGAGGGCAGCACGAAGGTGGATGTAGAAATATTCTATTGTAATGTTTTTTATTTATATAAGAATATGAAAAGCTAAGAGGAAAGGGGCCCTCCTACTTGGTTATAGTAAAGTTCTAAATATATGATTGCAAACTAATACTCTGACAAGACTGTCATGAAGAAAAACAGTAAAAGTTTTGAGATACTGTGTTGCATACGAAAATTTACAGATGGACAGGCAAGTGGACAGAATGGACTAATACCTTTATTTCACTTTCAAGAGAATAATGCATTTTAGTTTATATATAATCCTATTTTTTTAAGCAGATCCACTTTTTCCATTAAGAAGTTTTTATCTGTATCATTTTTTTATTTACAGGTTTATAAATTTTTAATTAAAAAACCTGAAAATATAAGTTAAAATATTAGAATTGTTGCAAAAGTTGCAATCATTATATATACAGAGTAAAAAACATTGGCTCATATTATGCATACACATATATTTTATTATTTTTAAATCATAAATGTTTTAACTGATTTTAAAAGAAAATAATGCCACAACATGGCATCTACAAGAATATTCCTTGAATCACTATTAAAAAGTTTTGCATATTGGAGTTTTCAGGACATGCTTAATTTTATTCACCAAAATAAAATAAAAGTAAATTTGACAAAATAAAACATCTTTTCAAATAAAGTATACACACTGTTGGTTGAATGAGGGACAAACAATATCATTGTGCTAATTACTATCCCAGTTTTAATTAATTACTGGAATTAATAGTCAATTTCACACCTGGTGAAGTTTTTACTCTTCTGAAGTAAGGAATTACTTATCTCATGAACATCCAGACTTTCACAGCAATACACCACTTTGTGGACACAATTAAATGTACACTTTAATCATTGTAACCCTGGTGGTTCAATACAAAATCTAAAATGTAGCATGTCCAAGAATAAAATAAAATACAGAAAAATCATAACATTCATCTAGTTTATGCACCAGCTGGGGGGGGGGGGGGGGATGAGTGCAGGGCGAGGGGAAGCCTGCTAGTAGTGGCCAAGCTGGGCCAAGGTAAGCTGCCTGGGGTGGGTTACATAATGCAAGTGAAGGCTGTACTACTAGGTGGGCTAGATGTAAACAACACTTGACATGGTGTGTGAAAACATGAATAAAAGCTATTCATTCCATTCAATTTCTTTTGAAAGTTCAGATTTTAAAAGATTAAATCCTTATGCATATATGCTGGGAAAATTAAATCAACAGTGCCAAAGTTGGACAAAATTTAAGGTATTGTTTTTTATTTATGCTAAAAACTTGAGAAATTTGCAAAATTCAGATCTAATTTTGGGTAAACAATTGAATTTTGATTAAATAAAGTTATATTCCTGAAAAAAGGTCTCTAGGTTCAGCAATTCTCATGTGAGTAAATATATTTCTTAATTTTTTTAAAAATTGCATTATGTTTTGGCCCATAACTTCAAAATAATACTCAATACTGACCTAATTTTTGGTATGTTCATAGAAAATGTATAAAAGAATGTGAATACTAAATACGATAAAAAACAGATCAGTGGTTTTGATATTAGGCAGCCTTGAAGTGTAACAATGGCTTTTTTTTTATGGAAAACAGAGTTTTTTCCTTAATATCTCGAAGGAACAAAGTCCTAATGACCCAATTTTCGGTATGGTGGGAGATTTTGGGGACATCTAAAATTATGTCAACAGCCTGGGGAGCATAGAGATGTGCACTGAATGACCTACAGTCATCAAAGTGGACTGCTTGACAATGTAAGGGAATACAACAAGAGCCTCCAGAAAAATTCAATAACTAGCCTAATTTTGCAGCTTTTATTTTCAAATTTCAGATTTTAACAGATTAAATCCTTATGTATACATGGTGTGAAAATTAAATCCACAGTACTTACAGGAAAAAAAGTTGGGCAAAATTTAAGGTACCAATTTTATATTTTTGCCAATATCTAAAAAAATTTAACAGATTTTGATCTAATTTTTGGTATACAATTAAATTTTGATTAATTAAAGTTGTATTACTGGAAAAAAGTCCCTACCTTTAACACTTTGGGTCTTAAGTGACAAAATATCTTCCTGATTTTTTTACAAAGTGCATTATGTTTGGGCCAATAACTTTTTTAAATTATATAATACTGACTTAATATCTGGCATGTACATAGGAACTATATAGAGGAATATTTATGGTAAATATGAAGAAAACCAGATGAGTGGTTTTGATATTAGGCAGTCCTGAAGTGTGAAAATAGATTTCTAATAAAAAATTGAGGCTTTTCCTTAATATCTCAAAGGAACGAAGTCCTATTGACCCAATTTTTGGCATGGTAGGAGATTATGGGGACATCTAACTGTATGCCGAAATTCAGATTCGTAGGTCCAACGGTGTCGAAACGTGCCAGTCTTACAGAAGGACATCCAGACAGACGGACGGACGGACAGACAGACGGACGGACGACGGACAATGGACCATGACTATAGCTCAGATGACTTATAGTCAGCTGAGCTAATTAGATTTATGATTTAAGTTATTCATCATACCAGGCAATGTTACAATCATGGATATTCAGCTCTCTGTGGATATATAAAGACAACTGTACGTGGATTATAAATTAATGGTACCCCTACTCAACTTAATTCAAGAATTTACCATCAATGAGTAATATCTGTATTTTAATTTTGCATTCAGTATGCATCCGTAATAATTTTACATATATTCCTGATTTCTTTTTTATAAAAAGTCAGCTGAAAAGCATTTTGTATTGGGAAAATAAATTTCAAAGTTATTTCAAGTAGGGACCACTTTTGTGTTCAGATGGCACCACTTGGTACCGTTGGCAGATTGCCAGTGCCTTTATGTTGGCCATTAGCCAAGATGATGTCAGCTCTATAAATAGTTTTGGCACAGTGCCAGGACTGGAAGAAATACAGCCAGGTAAAGGTCAAGAGTTCACTCAGTGCAGTAGCTGCATTCTATTTATAGCTTTGGCAGACTGCTCACTGCATCATATTTGGCACCAAAGATCAGCCTGAATCTATTTATAGCTTTGGCAGACTGCCAACTGTGTCAGATTATGCAACAGGTCAAGAGTTCACTCAGTGCAGCCAGGTACAGGTCTAAGTTCACTCAGTCTAGCCAGGTGCAGGTCAAGAGTTCACTCAGTGCAGTAGCTTGAGGCAGCAGTCTGTCACAGGTCACTAGGGGGCAACTGCCTTACTCACCTTAGCCTTGTCAGCCCAGTTCATCAAACCCTGAGGAAGTTTGATGTATTGGACTGATATTTTGACCTGTCTATGTGTCTTTGATGGTATTCTCATTTACAAGACAGGTTGTGCCACGTACATTGACTTTTGCACAGTGCATGTGCCTGCTTATTTCTACAGAGGAATTTGATATATCAGCCTGAAATTGGGCATTTTTAGCTCAGCTGACTGAAAGTCATCTGAGCTATAGCGATCACTCTCTGTCCGTCGTCCGTCTGTCTGTCCGTTAACCAGGCACAAATCGTAACCGCTGAACCTAGAACCTTGTTACTTGGGATTCTGAGAGGTCCATGAAAAATCTCCTTGGAAACCAGAAATTAGGTCTCTGTTACCCATATCCTTCGAGCTATGGGGCCCCAAAGTACACCCCAGAAAAGTAAAAAATTTAATACAAAAACTTCAATATCTCATTAACTACTTGACTGATGGTCATGATTTTTGGCATACATATTGATCATGAGATGTTCCATCACTTCCTGCAGACTGGTGGCGCCACCTGTATTTTTCGATTTTTTACAAATTTTTTTCTCTATTTTTGAGACCTTTAAAAATGTGAACATCTGTTAACAAGGCACAAATCGTAAAGCCTCGACCTAGAATCTTAATTCTTGATACACTGAGAGGTCCATGAAAAATCTCCTTGGAAACCAGAAATAAGGTCTCTGTTACCCATATCCTTCGAGCTATGGGGCCCCAAAGTACCCCCCCAGAATTGTAAAAAATTTCATACAAAAACTTCAATATCTCAATAACTACAACACTGATGGTCATGATTTTTGGCATACATATTGATCATGAGATGTTCCATAAGTTCCTGCAGACTGGTGGCGCCACCTGTATTTTTCGATTTTTTTACAATTTTTCCCTCTATTTTTGAGATGTTTAAAGATGCTGTCATCTGTTAACATGGCACAAATCGTAACCGCTGGACCTAGAATCTTCATTCTCGACACACTGAGAAACCTATTAAAAGTCTCCGTGGAAACCATAAATTAGATCTCTGTTACCCATATCCTTCGAGCTATGGGGCCCCAAAGTACCCCCCAGAAAAGTCAAAAACTTCAATATCTCATTAACTACTTGATTGATGGTCATGATTTTTGGCATACTTATTGATCATGAGATGTTCCATCACTTCCTGC
This sequence comes from Sipunculus nudus, assembly GCA_026874595.1. Classification (NCBI taxonomy): domain Eukaryota; kingdom Metazoa; phylum Annelida; class Sipuncula; order Golfingiida; family Sipunculidae; genus Sipunculus; species Sipunculus nudus. The sequence goes on along the minus strand of CM049311.1, from coordinate 54,502,722 downwards.
AGACTGGTGGCGCCACCTGAATTTTTCGATTTTTTACGAATTTAAAAATGTGAACAGCTGTTAACAGGGCACAAATCATAAAGACTGGACCTAGAATCTTCATTCTTGACACACTGAGAGGTCCATAAAAAGTCTGCATGGAAACCTGAAATAAGGTCTCTGTTACCCATATCCTTTGAGCTATGGGGGGCTCCCAATAACCCCCCAGAATAATGGAAAATTTGATAAAAACAAACTGCAACATCTCAATAACTACAACACTGATGGTCATGATTTTTGGTATACATATTGATCAAGAGGTGTTTTATCAGTACCTGCAGACTGGTGGTGCCACCTGTATTTTTTCAAATTTTCACAATTTTTTTTTCTCTATTTTGGAGACCTTTCAGGATGTAGTTATCCGTCAACAGGGTACAAATCGTAAGGTCTGGACTGAGAATCTTCATTGTTGACACACAGGGAGACCCATGATAAGTCTCCATGTACACCTGAAATTAGGTCTCTGTTACCCATATCCTTTGAGCTATGGCACTCCAAAGTACAGCTCAGAATAATGGAAAATTTGATACAAAAGCTGAAGTATCTGAACAACTAATGCAGAGATCACCATAATTGTTTTCATGGATATTGATCATGGAGTGTTTCATCAGTTTCTGCAGACTGGTGGCACCACCTGTATTTGTTCGGGTTTTTTTACGAATTTTTTCTCTATTTTTGAGACCTTTAAAGTTATGAACATCTGTTAACAGGGCACAAATCATTAAAACTGGACCTAGAATCTTTATTCTTGACACACAGGGAGACCCATGAAAAGTCTCCATGGAAACCTGAAATTAGGTCTCTGTTACCCATATTCTTTAAGCTGTATGGCTCCAAATTACCCCCCAGAATAATGGAAAATTTGATACAAAAACTGCAGTATCTCAATAACTACAACACTGATGGTCATGATTTTCGGCATACATATTGATCATGACCTGTTCCATCAGTTTCTGCAGACTAGGTGCGCCACCTCTATTTTTTTCAAATTTTTACGATTTTTTTTCTCTTTTTTTGATACCTTTAAAGATGTGGTTATCTGTCAACAGGGTACAAATCGCAACAACTGGACCTAGAATCTTCATTCTTGTCATGCAAGAAGGCCCATGAAAAGTTTTGTGGATACTATGTTTTTGACCGGGTTCCTCCGCCGTTGCCGCGTTCCTTTCCAGAGAGCTCCTCTGGGACTTGATTTTATCAGCTTTCCAAGCTCATATCCGGGAACCGTTTGACTGATCAGGAAATAAAATTTATACTAATGTAGCCCTTGGATAGCTCTATAACATTCACAAAAAATGGTGGCGCCACCTGTAACCATGTTTGCACAGTGTCCATCTGTTCATCTGCCTTTGGTTAAAATCACTCATATCTCTGCAGTGAATTGACTAATTCACCTGAAATTCGGCATGCGTATACATCCTGGATAGCTTTCTTGATTTTATGACAGGTGGCGCCACCTACATTCACGCTGATGACATCCAAGCTCATATTTCGGGAACCGTTTGACCGATCGGGCCAAAATTTTGCATGTATATAGATCTAACATAGCTCTTTATCATATGCTAAACTGGTGGCGCCACCTGCAACCATTTTTGCACAGCGTCTGTCTGTTTGTCTGCCGTGCAATAATGTCACTCATATCTCGGCAGTGGTTTGACATATCTGCCTAAAATTTTGCAGTTTTATACATCCTGGATAGCTTTCTTGATTTTATGACAGGTGGCACCACCTACATTCATGTTTATGCTGCAGACAACCAAGCTCATATCTCTGGAACCGTTTGAACGATTGGGCCAAAATTTTGCATGTGTATAGATCTCACATAGGTCATTATCATACACAAAACTGGAGGGGCCACCTGCAACCATTTTTGCACAGCATCTGTCTGTTTGTCTGCCGTGCAATAATGTCACTCATATCTCGGCAGTGGTTTGACATATCTGCCTAAAATTTTGCAGTTTTATACATCCTCGATAGCTTTCTTGATTTTATGACAGGTGGCGCCACCTTTATTCTTGTTTATGCTGCAGACATCCAAGCTCATATCTCGGGAACCGTTTGAATGATTGGGCCAAAATTTTGCATGTGTATAGATCTTACATAGGTCTTTATCATACACAAAACTGGAGGGGCCACCTGCAACCATTTTTGCACATTTTGCACAGCGTCTGTCTGTTGGTCTGCCGTGGCCTAAAATCACTCATTTCTCTGTAGTGGTTTGACATAACTACCTAAAATTTTGCAGGTTTATTCATCCTGGATAGCTTTCTTGATTTTATGACAGGTGGCGCCACCTACATTCTAGTTAATGCTGCACACATCCAAGCTAATATCTCAGGAACCATTTGACCGATTGGGCCAAAATTGTGCTTGTGTTTAGATCTCACATAGGTCTTTATCATACACAAAACTGCAACCATTTTTGCACAGCGTCTGTCTGTTTGTCTGCCGTGGGCTAAAATCACTCATATCCATGTAGTGGTTTGACTTTTCTGCCTAAAATTTTGCATATGTATACAACTTGGACAGCTTTCTGGATTTGTGGTAGGTTGCACAACCTACATACACATTAAGGCTGCAGACATCCATGCTAATATGCAACATACCTCACTCTGTTTCCCCTTGCCACTCAATCCATGCCTCACTTTACTCTGATTTTGGCAGATACACGTAGTCACTTGTCGGCTACCCGTATTCTAGTTTTTAAAGTTTACACATTTTTTCTCTATTTTTCAGATATATAAATACAGACTAAATCTTGGCCTGTTGGTTAATCTGTTTGATGCTTCAGTTGAATGGGTATCTACCATTCTGATGATAAAATTTCCTTTTGTGAATCTCTTCCCAGTCAGCTGAGCGTCATGACCCATGGGTCACTTGTTATACATATCAAATAGATTTGTCGTATACAAGCCTGGTGGTGCCACCTACAATAATTTTTGCACAATGTGTGTCCCTGCTTATTTCTCAGGTTTGATATATCAGTCTGAAATTTGGCATATATGTGTATATCTCTGATAGCTTCATTGTATACAAGACTGGTGGTGCCAGCTACAATCGTTTTTGTGTTGTGTGCACCCATGCCAGAATTTCAGCAGTGATGTTTGTGTAATTGTTTCATATTCAAAATGTTTAGTACTTGCATTGTTCATATACATGAAAAGTAATGGTCCTGCATTGAAGCATTATACCTGGTGTATTTCCCAATGCACAGGTTCGCATTAGGCCTGTAGGCCTTGTTAGTGTATGTTATAAAGCTATCAAAGGGCTACATTTGTGCAAAATGTTTAGCCTGATTGGTCAAACAGTTCCTGAGATATGTGGGTTTATGTGTGGAAACAGACGCACAAATGGACACTGGGCAGCAAGGAAAAGTCAGAGGTCAACCAAAAATGAGGGCGCAGCAGTTCACATGTGACCTGATGATTAACCCGATTCGCTTAAAATGCAAACCAAGTTTTATCAAACAGTTGAAAGATATAGTTCCAATAATCTGGGAATTCTGAATCTAGACATTGTGTCTAGACACCAGACAGAGCCAGGTCAGTTGTCATGGTGTCTGGACCCCACCTGGTTGTACTGAGTGACCTTTTGACTTGGCTGCTGTAACCCAGCATGATGTCAAATCTGTTTTCAAACACAGAAAGCCTTTTTCAATTGGCTTCACTGCTTTTTTAAAGCTGCATTTACCCAATCTATTCTTATAAAACTGACAGAACCCTACCATAGAATAATTGTTGTAAAGTTTAAACCAATTAGCTTAACAGTTTCATCATAAAACAGTGTATAAGCTAGAAGCATCTAAAATTACCTTTTTTCTTGTAAAAAAAAAACACATCAATGTAGGTGGTGCCACCAATACCTCAATTTCAGATATGACATATGTGACAAACATTGGTATAAAATTTGCTGATGATAGCTCTAGCCTTTTCTGAGATTTTAATTTTAGTGTGCTATTTTGGACAGATGACTAAGTTGAACCTCCTGTAACTCTGCCAAAAATCCCTGAACTGGAACCATTCAAACAAACTTGAGAAAGATTGATCCAGGATCATTTCTGTGAAATATTGGACAATTTGGCTGGTTAACGTACAGAAGACGCACGATGTACAACGGATGACACTGCACCATCGCATAAGCTCACAGGTTCACTAAAAAGCTACAAATTAATTTCACTTAGCACTATTTAACAAAAGTTGCAATTTTTACCATATTTGGTTATGCATGTGTCACATGCTGTTTATCACGATTACAAACAATGACCGATTTCTGAGGAACTTATGGCAAATGTTTAATTTTAACCTGGTGGCCGATATGACTGTCTTAAATAAACCTGGGCATAATAAGTGAAAGCAGATTACTTGTGCTTCCAAAATATAGATGTTCACGCCAGCTTAAAGCCTGATCACAACAGAACTGTCAAGGTTTATCGCTTTCACTTGCATACAAATATGAATTTGCATAGAAAATTAGCAAAAGGTATAATATTACTATTAAAATGTGTAGGTATCTGTCAATATCTCAGAGAAGCAAAAATATGGGACACAATTGGCAACTTTTCCCTTAATTATATAGTTCTTTGTGCTATTTTAAATACCACACAGCTATTCAAAATCAGATCAGTTGTACAAATAAGTAAGACCATTTTTAAATGGTGTAAATTTTATTAAAATACTCAAGAATGCCCAGTAAATATTGGACCATCACAGTATTTTCACAGGACATGGATATGAAACTGCAGTAAACAGAACATAGGTTACAGTTTACACAAGAACCCTAAAGTGCACAGACCAAGAAAACCATATATAAACCAGTACTAAAGAAATATAGTCACACTTAAAAGGCATAACAAAAATTGAAATTTATGATAATGTGAATTGTATGATTTTGTGGTATATCCTCACACAACTTATAGCACTACAATCATTGTTACAAGTAATCTATGACTGAAGTCTAAGACTTCAATCATTAAAGCACCATGCGATAAGAGAGAAAAAAAAATACAATACCTTAACGGGCAGCTGTTTTGTAAACATCCTTAGTGTAATATGATCTATTATACAAAATCAAATTCACATAGTAAATCGTATAGTATGATTCCTTAAATGTTTACAGCTTATAGACACAAAGATATTGTCACATAATTTATATCTGACACAATATGATGTCATTAATACTCACTAAAATAAGTCTTCAGTAAATTCTTTAGGAAACTCCAATAGTATGTAGTACTATGCACACAGCTGTAGGTTCACTTTCAGACTTGTATACCAGTACTGGGGGTATATAACCTGTATTTAGTGTTTTTGTTTCATTTTGTGACATGTATGTAAAACAGGTGTATGTTGCAGGCCAGATATGAATGATAGATATGTACTATATGATCTGTTTGTGCAGTCTAATGTTTGACAGTGTTTATCCATACACAAAACATCGTGCCACACCTGTAAGCTGTATTTTTTACATCACATAGCTTGTATCAATTTGTGTGTATCTGTCAGAAGTTTTGGAAATATTCAGATTAATTTTTTTTATCAAATTTTAATAACTACCTGTTGTTCTGTTCATTATTATCCTGTCTCAACCAACAACATTTTGTTTTTAATGTTCAATCACATAAATGGAATCTATGTCATGTAAACTAAAAGTTTAAAGTATCCTGCTAAAATGAAAGTAAAAGAAAAAAAGTAAGCTAAAATGAAAAAAAAAAACAGAATGTGCATGATGGTGAAGAGAAGAGCACAGATGGGGTTGGGGTGTACACTGTGGTACATAGACTGATAATCTTGATGAAGCAGTGGTCCCACTTGGCCAGGGATGAAATATTGATGGCGATACTCTGACAGAGCCTCACAGAGTCCCAGTACTGTCAACATTTCCCAGCATCTCAGAGTCCCAGTACTGTCAACATACCTCAGCCTCACAGAGTCCCAGTACTGTCAATATACCCCATCCTCTCACGGTTCCTGTATTGTCAACATACCCCATCCTCTCACGGTTCCTGTATTGTCAACATACCCTTAATTTCCTCTCATGGTTCCTGTATTGTCAACATACCCCATCCTCTCACAGTTCCTGTATTGTCAACATACTCCAGCCTAAAAGAGTCCAAATACTGTCAACATACCCCAGCCTCACAGAGTCCTTGTGTGTCAACACACCACAGCCTTACTGAGTCTAGTAATTGGAACATACTCCAGTCTCACAGAGTCCCTGTAATGTCAACATACACCAGCCTTACAGAGTCCCAGTAATGTCAACATACCCCATCCTCTCACAGATCCAATACTGTCAACATACGCTAGCCTAACAGAGTCCCAGTACTGTCAACATACCCAAGCCATACAGAGTCCCAGTAATGTCAACATACCCCATCCTCTCACAGATCCAGTATTGTCAACATACTCCAGCCCCACAGAGTCTTAGTACTGTCAACATACTCCAGCCTCACAGAGTCCCTGTAATGTCAACATACCCCAGCCTTACTGAGTCCCAGTAATGTCAACATACCCCATCCTCTCACAGATCCAGTACTGTCAACATACGCAAGCCTCACAGAGTCCCAGTACTGTCAACATACCCAAGCCATACAGAGTCCCAGTAATGTCAACATACCCCATCCTCTCACAGATCCAGTATTGTAAACATACCCCAGCCTCACAGAGTCCCTGTAATGTTAACATACCCCAGCCTTACTGTAATGTCAACATACCTAATCCTCTCACAGTTCCTGTATTGTCAACATACTCGAGCCTCACAGAGTCCCAGTACTGGCGACATACTCCAGCCTCTCAGAGTCCCTGTAATGTCAACATACCTCATCCTCTCACGGTTCATGTACTGTCTACATACCCCAGCCTTACACAGTCCCTGTAATGTTAACATACCCCAGCCTTACAGAGTCCTTGTGATGTCAACATACCCAAGCCTTACACAGTCCCTGTAATGTTAACATACCCCAGCTGTACAGAGCCCTTGTGATGTCAACATATCCAAGCCTTACACAGTCCCTGTAATGTTAACATACCCCAGCCATACAGAGTCCTTGTGATGTCAACATACCCAAGCCTTACACAGTCCCTGTAATGTTAACATACCCCAGCCTTACAGAGTCCTTGTGATGTCAACATACCCAAGCCTTACACAGTACCTGTAATGTTAACATACCCCAGCCTTACAGAGTCCTTGTGATGTCAACATACCCAAGCCTTACACAGTCCCTGTAATGTTATCATACCCCAGCCTTACAGAGTCCTTGTGATGTCAACATACCCAAGCCTTACACAGTCCCTGTAATGTTAACATACCCCAGCCTTACACAGTCCCTGTAATGTTATCATACCCCAGCCTTACAGAGTCCTTGTGATGTCAACATACCCAAGCCTTACACATTCCCTGTAATGTTAACATACCCCAGCCTTACACAGTCCCTATAATGTTAACATACCCCAGCCTTACAAAGTCCCTGTAATGTTAATTTACCCCAGCCTTACACAGTCCCTGTAATGTTATCATACCCCAGCCTTACAGAGTCAAGTAATGGGAACATACCAGTACCCCAGAACTGCTTTGGCAAATGGCCTTTATGATCCTGATGAAGTTAAATAACAGTAAAAGTTCAGACTGGGTCAGCTCAGTTCTTCTCACAAAAATATTATGAATATTGATGTCAAATAACAGGTTGGCATATCAGATTGTATGTGTGTATAATAATATATAATAATGTTATATTTCACAATACGTCATGTTCAGCTGTGCTCTATATGTGCATGGGAGTGCCCAAGTCTATTTCAGTGTACCTATTCAGAGAGCTGGCCCTCAAAACCACAGGAATGACATAAATATGATATTTTACAAAGTTTATTTACAAAAAAACATTAACAACGGTAACATGGCCAGGTCTAAATATAAATCATAATTCCTTTGCACATTTAATTAAATAAAAATGAATAAAATGCCTTTTGTGCTATAATGTGTCATGTTCTACCTCTGATGACAATGACAATGCTGATATCATCTTATCATAGAAAAATATAATCATGCTGATACCTCATGGTTGTATTATAATAATGTGCTATATAGTTGTTTCTGATAGTGATATTGCTGTTTCAACTATTTTTGTTAGTTGTCAAAACCTGAGTACAGAATGGTAAGACTGCTCAACTAGGGAAATAGATACTGCCATGATAGAACAAATTCAGGAACAGAAATGAGGTTAAAAGAAGTGGTGGTGACATGTAATTATATAATAACTTCTTCAATTTCATCATCAAAATCATCCACCGCATTAACTGTAGGTCGAGCATGAATGGTTGTCGCTGGCTGGCGAGACCTTCGTGGCAAGAGCGTGGATGAGTCTTTATTTGAAGTAGTGTCAATGTCTTCCACCAGGGCTGCGCCACCACCAAACAGCATGCTGGAGTTTTCACGTTGGCTGGATTGTTTTTTGTGAGAATCACCTGATGGGTTAAACAAGTCATTGTTTTTATTCTGTTTGGTCTTACTGTGAGAGTCTGTCTGTGGTGATGAACCAAACAACTCCTCCATCAAATTCATCTTTTGTTTACCCTTTTTACCAGCACTAGTATTTTTGGGTGTTAGATCATCTTTTATAAAAGAGTTATTCCTAGACTTGGGTTTTTTAGTGTCGTTGCTAGCAAACGATGGCTGATATCCCCCGCTGTCATCATCGTCCCAGAATCCTCTTCTCCTCTTGTTTTCAAGAACGGGAACTTTAACATCCTTGTAGGCTGCTTTCCCTTGATGCATGTTTTCAATCGTTTGGGTAAAGTTGTATTCTTTCTTACTGCTGGTTGGGGAAGCTATGAATGTCTCCCCTTTCTGGTTCTTCTGTTTCTGGTTGTCTATCTCTTTCATCTTGGCCAGGAGAATGTCTTTCTGTCGGCGTCTTTCTTGCTCTGCCTCGTCCTGTTCTAAGCGTTTACGTTCTTCCTCTGCTCGTCGCTGACGTTCAGCCTCCATCTCACGTCTCTCTCTTTCTTCACGCTCCTGCCGTTCACGTTGTTCTCTTTCTCGGTCCTCTCTCTCTCGTCTCTGTCTCTCCTCTCTGTCAAGTCTCTGCCTCTTTTCATTCTCTTCTTGCTGCCGACGCTGTTTTTCCTCATTTTCACGTTTAACTCTTTCACGTTCTTGTTGCATCCATCTCTGCTCTTCCATTTCTTGCTCTTCTTGCAACTGAATCACACAGATAAAACAGATGAGTCTATGTGAGCATAATGTACCAGTAATGATGTATAACAAAGATCAAACAGATGAGTCTTTGTGAGCACAATATAATTATGCCCCTGGCGATAATTTCATATGAGCTGACTATGTACCAGGCTCCTGTATGTCATACTGCAGTGGGTTAGTATTTTATCAAAACATACATTGAGCATTACTTTGTGTCATATAAAAGATCATACCACACATTGGCTTAATACCTTAACTCCTCAAGCATGAAGATGCTATTCATGTATACACACACATGTACAATGAAAACCAGGTGGTGATGGGGGGATATGAAATCAAGGAGACCACAGTGACTGTACTTAACTATACTCTGAGTTTACATTTAAATCTATTTAAAACATTTACATACAGCGCACAGCACTGGATAGTATTTTATCTGTGTATAGTGTACCATATAATGACATCCATTTGTGTTTCAATCACATCATTAAACATTCAGCAGGCAATGTTATATCAAAGCTGATTAACTCAGGATAAAGCAGGTGGAATAATGGACTCAGAAGGCACTCTGGGACATGTGAGAAACTGGGAATGCAGCAACAAGCTAAAAGTAGTTCACATCCAATTTGATCAAAGTATACTCTGACAGAAATGGTACTTCACAGCACACACAAAAGTGGATCAATATTTTGTGAAGTGTGGACAAAGTCAGCCCCTCCCACTGACCTAAAACAGGGCTTAACATTTATGTTTAACTGGGCGGAGCAAGTTAAAATTCCAGAAAATAAACATGAATCTTAACTCAAAGGTCTGAATCTTAACTTATCAGTTAGCCACTTTCTTTCTTGGAGAAATTAAATTATATTGATAATACTTGTATCTTAAATAACCTTACTTTAATTTGTACAAATCATAAAGAGAAAATATTTAACAAACAAACATATGAATATGTTTTTGTCTTACAGGCAATAAAACATGCAACACACTTTCATGTAAGGCAAGTAAAAGCTAGATGTTACTTGCCCGACTGGGACTGGGCAAGTACTTTCAAAAGTTAATGTTGAGCCCTTTTAAATTACCTCTTTAAGGTGGGGTCTGTCCATCACCCAAAAACTACATCCTAAGTGTGTAACTGAAGTGAATTGTTCATCACCCAAACACTATATCCTAAGTGTCTTACTGAAGTTTAATGTTCATCATCCAAATACTTCATCCTGGGTGTGTAATTGAAGTGTAATGTTCAACAAACAGTCATGTGCTCAATGCTTACCAATGAAGGTTTTTTTCTGTGTGGTTTAAGTTAAGATCATATTATTTCATACAGTAAACAGCCTGGCATTTCATGGATCTAGTTTATAAGAATAAAATTTTGGTGGCACCATCAGTCTGTCAAACAAAGAATTAACCGTCAATAACTATGCAGTTTCATAAGACATGATTGCTTTTTCCCAGTATGAATAGTATGCTCAGTATTTATAAACACATATCCTTCCAATTCTGCATATTGACAAGAATATATGCAAGAATGATGCACAGCTTTTAAATAATCTATGAAGATACCAAGCATCAGTTTGGTTAGCTCCAACTCTGACTGGTGTGCTGTGTATCAAATTTACCTGTGTGTTTTTTTTTAATACTTAAAATTATGTGAAATCAGTCTCATTTTTAGTTAAATCAGAGTCCCACAAATCTAACTATCAGAGAGTACTGTCTGACTATAGATGTATTTTGTGCACTGACCCTTTGTTCCTCCTCCCTTTTCCGTCTCCGCTCCTCCTCTTGTTGTTCCTGAGCAGCTTTTCTCTGTCTCTCAGCTTCATATTCACGGTCTTGTTTTTCCTTCTCTCTTCTGTCTCTCTCCTGAAACCACAGATGGTTCAGAAACTTGATATTTTAACTGACAGAACTGATATTTTTAATGTCATCCACATTTATGGAGAAGATTTTAAAGTACATGCTAAAAGTACACCTGGTTTATATATAAAGTACATTTTCAGAAGGGCAACAATATATGCCTGGTATTACATATAAATCAGAATTGTTAACTGTATACTGGTGAAAGCCTAATTATCTAAACCAGCTACAAATTTGAAATAAGGAATTTATAAGCACCACAATTTAGCCAAGCATAGTGAATGTGATGTACATATTAATCAGCAAGCTCCTGTTAACTGAGAAAATACCATTAACCACTTAAGAATGTATGTACAAGCAAAATGATTTAAACAGGATACTGAATGTGAAATATACAGGGAACACATGTACAGTGCTATAAATAACCACACCATATGATACATGATGAATGGTAAAATGGTGAAATGGAATTCAAATTTCTCATAAAAGCCATGATTTAATTTAATTAATTCGAAATTAGATAAAATACATCAACAGCAAACCAGATTAAGCACACACATCAACAAATGCTGGCATTATAAACATGGCATGCTGACACAAATTATGGTAAATCAATAACTGTACTCTCACGTTAGCTCATTTATATTTAGCTATCACTCAAAAACATGAATTCAAATGCCCTATGGTTAATAGTGAAATGTAACCAAAAATACACAGAAATTGTTTATTACTAAGTTAATTACTGACAAGACTGAAAAGCATATTCTGATACATCTATTGCCTGCAGGTTGATATGCTTGACCAACACCTAGCCAGGCTTCCCTTATCAGCCTTTTGCCTAATACCTGTACTATTTGGTATATATGAACATCCAAGCATGGCAAATTTAACAGTGGGGGCAAATGAGGCTTCTGCTGACATAACAGCTATTATACATTTGTCAGGATACAGGCATCCATGGAGGTGATGTTTCCGCCAAAGTTTATTATTCAGCAGGAAAAAGTGATTGCAACAAAAGGGTTCTTGGTTAATTGCCTGGACCTGTGGATGCCATGTGAGCTCATTACAAAAGTGAGAGGTGATTAAATCCCATAACTGGATGCCTGACTTTGGATATTTTTGTCTTTTCAAATTGGTGCAAGTTTTATATCTGGCACAGGTATATTTACTTCATAATGCCCTCTTTCCTTGCTTGCAATTCTAGTGAAAATTTATAACGCAGCTTGTGTTCCATAAACTTAACTAGATTCACTTAACTAATGTTGACTTAACTAGAACAACTTAAGTATGCATGAGAGTGCGTGAAACGGCCGTTCATTTTAATTCATGTGTTGGTGCTTCTTGACTTTATCAGCTAATCACCTATGATCAGTGAATTGTTAGTACAGGTTAGAGGTCAGGTGTCCAAAAATGAAAATATATTTCACACAATATATTTTCAGAAGACACATCTACAAAGTATTAGTACTGGGTGGTGCAGATGGTCAAACTGCAGAGTGTGAGGGAACTTAACCACACCACATCTACATGGAGAACACAGCCATTTACCACACGTCGGGGCTTGGGAGGAAACGAAAAGTGCACATCAGAATCCGGGGCAGTAGAGGATGTCCGGTTGATATGGTATCCTGTTTCCATGGTATTATCATGGCTCCTATGTGGAGCAGTGGCATTGATGGGGACAGAATTATTGCCATGGTTACCAGCTGATGTATCAAAGAAGCTGACACCATGACGTTTGCATATAACCGGTTTGTTGGTATTTTTGTTTTTCTCTGAAACATAAACTTTGCTCTTAATGCCACTAGGTACATATGGTTCAAAATCCAAACCATCGTCAAAAGTGGCAGAATCCTTTGGATGAGTCACCTTGTATTGACTTACACCTGGATTGTTCCGGTTTTCTGGAATTTCCAGTTCCCTCTCCTGCCTCTGGTTTGTATGGGCCTGTACTGAGGGGGCCCATCCATTATGATCACTGTTATTCAGAGGGTGTTCCTGATCAGTCAGGAAGACAGGTTTGGTGGACTGTTGTTTAGTTTGAGAAGCGGTCGCCGGGGAGGATGCAGCCTTTTTGGGTCTGGGTGTTGGTCTGGGTCTGTGTGACTTGGTCTGGAAAGGGTTAATACTGATCTATAAAGACATCTATACAGGAAACTGTCAAATGAAAACCCAAAATAAAGTAGCTCTTTAAGTCCAAAGTTCTGAGTGAAATTCAAGGGTGGCAGGCACCATGTGTATGACTTAAGATTTTGTAGAGTTGTCTTTACGAAGAAAATGAACCAGATGCAAATTTTGTGTAACAGAAAATTGTGACATAGTCAAAAGGAAGCCTGCCAAACTCAAAAGCCACTCAGCAAGAAATAAATTATAATAATAAATAAAGAATAGCTCAATAAAATATAATACAAAATGAACATCTTGCAGTGAATACGATAGTCTTTTTTACAATGTATATCTTGTTCAAACTTGAGGAATGGCCAGTGAAACAGCAGACTACAGTGACTGTGAATGTGATTGGCTAAATGATGAAAACAAGTAATTCCATTGGCTGGAATAATAATAATAAAAGAAGGCTATAACACATGATGAGATGAATAAGGCATGTGATGAAAGCCATTAGTGCAGCATTTATTCTCCATGGCAGAGTATGAACAAATTACTACAAGGGAAAGGTCAACTTGTTAAATGAGACAGTGTAAGTAAAGCATGAAGACTATGAAGTACATCAGGTCTATTTATAGACAGTGTCACAAGTGCCACACTTAACTACAGCTGGACAAAGGTTATTTATACAAGCACATTATAAGTGACTTGGATTGGCAAGAATTTGTCAATTAATTATATCGGACACCAATATATCTCCTTGTATGATGACCTTTGTGAATAATAATATTTATGATAGGATTAATGTTGCTACTGACATCAATATACAGCAGTAACAGGACTAAATGTTTACATCTAACGCCAGGTTTTATATACTATAGTCACATATTAAACCTGTACATAATTGTTACATGTTTATTGGCAGAATAAATTACAAAAGCATGGGTTTTAATCTGTGCAATGAGAGGAATACATAATTAAAAAAGACACATGCACATCTGTACTGAACATACATTGGAAGGTCACCTCCTCTTTAAAAGTGTCAGACAAGAACAAAAACAGATGGAACTTTTGGAAAAAAGGGGTACCACCATAACCTCAAGTTGCATGCTTTTCCCTGGATGTAAAGAAATATAGATTAAATATGAATCATCCAGGTAGTTGTTAAGTCCATTAACTTACAGAAACACAACAGACTGGCCTCAGCTAATTCTGCTCAGCACCTGAACTCAGGTAACAGAACTGCTAGGATGTAGGTACAGTTTAGCATGTTTACCAAAACAGCAGATTACCTGTCCATTATAATTAGAAATAGACCATAAAATTAGTCAAGGAACTTGTTTTAATGATGACCTGACTGTTACTTCTGCAAGTGATAAAGCCTGTCTTTTTTTCCTAGTATGTGAAGATCACAGTCTGTGTATCTGTATCTTTATGCTTATATGTCTGTCTGTAAGTCTAGCTGATTGTAAACCTGTAATTACCTCTTTATGTCTGTCTCTGTCTGTAACTCTGCATGTAGTCCTTTTTTCTGTCTCTCCGTCTGATATTTTGTCCTTGTACAAGGTGTCTCTTAAATAGTAATAGTTATTTATGGATTCCATTAATTTCTGTGGGCATGTAGAACTTGTTGCAATAAGAAATACAATAATTCTTAGAGTTATCTGTAGACTGATTTTCAAATGTTAACTTTCATGGCAAAAGAATTAAATTGCTGAATACTGTCTGGTTTCCTGACCAATGGAATTATGCATTTCATGTCATTATGGGATAAAAGTGTCCAATGTTGATATAATCCACTAAACTGTACCTATATGCCTTGTTAAGATTATGGATATTATGACACCATTAATGGGTCATGCAACAACATTATAGTGCCTCTTACCTTCCAGTCAAACGTCAACTGCAAAACATCATTAAATGTGGGAAAGATGATTGGACATCCGGTCTAATGAATATTCATCAGGAAATTGAATTTATAATTTACCCTAACAAAATTTGAAAAGTTGATTATACAAAGGAAGACATATAAGATGAAACTGCATTATCTTGGATCAAATTTGTGAGATAATTTGTAATATTGAGGAAAAATAACTAGACTGGCCCATACAGGTGGACAAAATAAAGCCAGCTGAGACAGCTGTTTTGATTGCTCTCTATAAGCACTACCTGAATCTAGTCGGTCTTGAAAACAGTGGATAAATACTGAAGATCAGAATAAACATGACTGTTCTTAACAACTCAGAATTCACCCAGGTTTTCATCTCTCCTAAATGCTCCTTCAATAACAGATGAGTGTTTTGTTTCAACAAAATCTGACCTTGTGACACCAAAGATGTTTGTTTTTTATATGTGTCTTTTATTAAGAAATCAGGATATCATAATATATCCAATTACAAAGGATGGGCATTGTCCAAACATGAACTAAAATATATTCATATTTTATACTATTTAATGAGATATAAGGCCTTCTTTTAAACCTGTTGTAAGATCAGGTTTGTTATCTGGAGGTTGTGGCATCATAGTTAGTTAAAGATATAAGCAGGAAAGTTCTTAATCTAAAAGCACTTCTACAGGGATAGTGTATAATACAAAAGCAAGAGGTTTAGCGAAACATGATTTCAGATATATAAGATTAGCTAATGTCATAAGACCTATCTAGCACTGCATTTTGTCTTTTACTTTACTTTTTTTTAAGCATTCTTGTGTAACTGTAGGAATCTTGCCATGGTTTGATTATTAACTTTATATTATGTTGAAAACTGTAATTGTTATTTTGTCTTAAATAAAAAATTTTTAATTTTATTCTAGACATAATAACAATATGATGAATCTTAATTTAAATCGGTTGGAAGAAATATGAATTATATAATTCATCTAAGTCGCAAATGGATTATGTTACACAATATGTTTTGCCCTTCAGTAAATGAAGTATGGTAACCAGACATTATATCTGTGTAACAGCACAGATTCTTTTTCAGAATCCTTAGAAATTGCAGGCTCTTTATCATACAGAGAGGCATACAACTGTGTAAGCTTTGCAAATGCTGTGAAGCAACAAGCATGTCTACAGGCAAGCCATGATGTGGGTGTGCTATTCCAGCCAGATCATTTTTAAGTGCTACTTACTGTAGCAGAAAGTGTATACAGACTGGCCAAGGCAGTAAGATGTTTTATCATGGTATCTTTCATAAATTCAAGTTTTCAAACTGCTTATTAATTATGTTCATCAGATTACATGAACCTCTTACTGATAATACAAACAGCAATAACAATATATAATAACAATACACCATTAATCATTAAAACATCTAAAGAAGAGTTTTATCTGAGTTTGAATTCAAAGATTGGTTTCATATTAAATTAGTTATGTTTAATCAATACTTTAATGAAGGACAATTTATCCTGCACATTCTTTTCATCTGAGCTTTACGAATGACCAGATTATTCTTTTTTCAGCTCATTTGGGTAGGGGTTAAAAATTAAAAAAAAAAAACAGCAGTTTGGCTTGTGTGAGTATGGCCACATGAACAGTATGGCGACCTGCCTTTAACTTGATGCCAAGGTGAACTAAACTAATCACACTGATATGACTGGCTAAGCTGTGTCAGGACACTGAAACAGAACTGCATCTCTCAGTGGTCCTAGACAGTGGTACTGTAATGCCTTATTAATACAGAACTGAAGCACATCATCCACTGACAAGCATGAACAGTGGCGCCCTCTATTAGTAGCAAATGAAATAAAAACCTCTTATAATTCTGTCTGAAAGGTTTTGACATGACCTTTCCTGAAAAGAAGTTATAATAAGCCTACAATTACAAAAGCTCATTAACTGAACAAATACAACACTGCTCAGGTGATTTAGCCATTCTTGAATTTATGACTGGTCCACCCATAGGTGCTCACTGGATAGTGAATACATTGACAACACAAACATTAGGCATCTCATGCACATATTAAAGGTACAAAAGAAACGGATTGCAAAGTGGTCTAAAAACAGTGTTTTTGAAGTATTCTGCTGTCATAATGACCACAAGTGGCCTGGGATAAAATAAAACATGCACTGGAAATTTGAGTGTCAGCCAACAAAACATTAATACCATGGGTCCAATAAAGATTTAGTTTATATCATCAGCCCACTGAGAAACTTCCCAGCTTTAAAAGGCCTAGTCCATCCTACATAATGGCTGTTTATGAATCAAGTACACAACCATGTAAAAATTAGAGGGAAGATTTCAGAGGTTTAAAATATATACTTATTAGGACAGTATATATTGTCTGATAATAGGTAAAATGTGAGTATGATATCACCTCACCCAAGTGAGCACCCAGTAGAATTATAAACATGTTCCTGCCTGTCACTGTGGTCCCTGTAAAATTTCTCAGAATACAATACCTCTCTTTCTGCTTTTTGCTCCTCTCGACGTTTCTGCTCGTACAGTTTCGCTTTTTCTCGAGGTGTTATGGAGGGCTCACTGTTCTTACGCTCCCTAAGACGATTGTTGGGCAAGGGAGTTGACATAGAGGAGTTGGCAGACAATTTGTGAGGTGGCCGTATCAAGCGGTTGGCATAAAT